>OZ010737.1:121156533-123556533 GCA_963932295.1 Tipula lateralis
CACCGCCATTATTTTTAATGTCTATAATCCCTTTTTAAAGTTTCAAAAACCTTTCAACAGTCGCTTCAAATTGTTGCTCCATTTGACATTTTGCTATATATCCACTTTAGCATTTAAAGAAATTGACATTTCGTGAAACTTTTCACTCACTTCGGCTATAAAGTGCCGTTGAATATTTTTTTGTTGTTCAAGTCTATCTAAGACCATATTGCTGTCTTCCCTTTGTTCGGTCATAATTTCGGTTTTATTTATTGTATCGGTGCTATTAACTATACCCCATATCGAAATTTGCAGTTGCTGCGGTAGGTTTCTTTATGTTTGCTAGGACAATGGTTATTCCGGCATTTGTTGCCCCTTCCATTGGATCCTCCACATTTGGAACTCCAGTATTAAATTCAAACTGGTCTGGATCAATATATTTTTCTCCAGCAAAACTTGTTGTAGTCTCTCTTGCAATTCAGCTTTGATATCCGCCGTAGGAAAACCCCGTACGCTCAGCTCGTTCTTGAGCTCTGACACTTTCAACTCTAGTAGGTGCATGCCCCTTTATTCACAACCCCACCGCTGCCACAACTCACTTTACACTAATATTATTTCACTGTTACTTTTATTATTTCACTTTTTATCGCTTTTCCCAATTTTAATTTGTCGCTGTTTCAATTCAAACTGAATCTCGGCGCTTTCTGTTCGCGTATTTTTGCTCAATTTGCCTGATTTTTGGCCATACCAAAGAGAATAAATATAAAGAGGAACATCTTGTATGAACCGCGGTTGCTATAAACTAAAAATATTTCTGAGTTATTTAGTGATGGCAAACGAAATAGTATAAACATATATTTTTTATTTCGTTTTCTCTTTCGAACGACAGTAACAAAAATATTTTAATATTTCAAAACTTCGCTTACTATTTCATGTTTATCCTATTTCGTTTGTCATCATCAAATAATTCAGAAATATTTTAAAATTTTTAGTTTATGTGCAACCGCGGTTCATATAAGATGTTCCCTTTATATTTATTCTCTTTGGCCATACTATAAGTTTCCGTTTGTTTATTATTTCGCATGTATACTGCGTTCATGCTGATTTCCAATTGCGAACATTTAGTTATTTTATTCAGTCAGAGATGTCACCCGCGTCCGTAACAGTATTAAAACTGTGCATTATTATTTGTTTTGTTCAGCTCACAATATCTTTTGACTGAAAATCATTTCAATTTCCTCGAAGGCCTCGAATTTACTGACGTTTCGTCTACTACATGACTGACAATGATAGAGTAAGAGAGGATTTATGATAGAATCACGGTTGGGATTTTACATGTAAACAACGAAGGCAACACCATTCGCAATGCCATCTGTTTTAAAATGTCAAAAATCAGAGCCACATTATTAGTTGGAAAAAGATTGTTTTTATCTTCACCTGAGCCAGTTAAGGCGATTTTTAAGAAAATTAAACTGTTAATAATTTTAATCCAAAACAAAATTATTGTGACTTTTTAACATTCAATTTGTTCTCAAAAAATGGTACAGTGTAAGTTATTTCACAAATTCAATTTGTAAAATAGAAAAAAGATTTTATAACAGATGGTGCTAAGCCACAATTAGATTTGATAAAAGATGGCGGTTTTTATTGTAATCTATTGTACCTGAACACGCATTGGAAACTGGAACATTAGAATTCTAACAGAAATAATGAGACTCTGTGCGTAAGAAGGAAATAAAACAATTTTTAGAAGGAAATAAAAAGCTTTAACATCGATATGTTGGGTCTTAAGAGGTCAGATGGATACATAATGGCGATTTAGCAACAAGCACAATAACCTTACATTTCCTGCGGTGCCGATACACACAATGAAGGTGGTAGACACTTTAACAACAGCTTACACAAAGAATACTCGAATGGAAATCGATCCGTCGAAGAATATTAGTAACACGCTTTCATTCGATAATAAGAAATACCATCATAAAACAGTGAAATGCACCTATAACGGAAGATGCAGACATAACGAAAGATGATGAATTATATGAGCAGCTATGGCCAGTCCAGGATGGTTTTAATGATAAAATTGACAATATATTATTAAGGACAATATATTAACACAGTCAGTTCGAAACAGTACGAAACGATTTAGATAAATAAGATTATGATCAGTAAGATTTTCGATAAATAGCAGGTATGTAAGCCTAGAAGAAACCTCCTATGATGGGCTTACGTCTGGATTAGATCACTTAACACTATATGGCGAACAAAGTAGTTTGGTAGGGTAGCATTCTTGAGCTGCTAGCTGTCAGAATTGAACTTATCATGATTTCGGTTAAATTGGTGCCTCAAAAAAAGAAAGAGTGTACTGTAATGTGGATAAATACTTTCAGGCGTTGTTCGGGACTAGAAGTTGAACTACATTTAACTTCTAGTCCCGAACAATGCCTCGTGGATGATGTGAATCGTGTTATTATATGATTTTGACATCTGGAAGCTATTTATAACTATCGAATGCTTTACCAGTTTCGAGAATATCTTCTTTGTATTTCCACCGTATTCTGATGACCTCATAATTGTAGTAGACTGAGTTGAAATCCATGGTTCGATGGTGTGGCCTTGATAACCAAGTAGTAATTAAAGATCCCAATCCGCGTTTCTTGGGTTCCTAAATTTTCTAATTTCAGGTTAGAGAGAAGGAGATGTAGCGATGGTCAAAGAGAGTACGTCATCCAAGACCATCCAGGACGAGACTTTTCCACTAAGACTCCATGAGGCAAGATTATATCAATTACTTCTTGCCTTGAGGATGTCACAAAGGTAGGTCTATGTCCACATTTACGATGACTAGGTCAGACGCGGATAGGTATTCCAAGAGGGAAATGGCGTTATTCGTACTCTATTGCTTTGATAAACTCTTGAGTAGAAGGAAGAAGTACCGAATCGTATAGGAAATAGGCGAAGATCACTAAAACCTCACGTCGAATACCCTGTTCTTTAATTTCAACGACGGCTGCTATAAGGTCATTACAACAAATTTCATTTAGGAGTCTGTAATTCACGTTACTACTAACAAAAACACAAACTCTAGGTCTCGAGCAGTTATTACTAAACAGGAGAGAACCTGAGGTCCCTGGATTGAGCACTTTGATTTTGTTCCCGTGAATCCACGTTTCCTGAATCAAAAAGACATGTTAAGATAGTAATGTATTGCAGCGTTTCATGCGTCATTCTATGAAAGAGGCCGACGCCTTTGAATGCTGCAAATTTATCTGTGTAAATTGTACGCCAGACATTCCAATCAAGTTAAGATGGTGGAGGAAAGTTTTTCCTTGACCCTCCTCAGCTCTTTTTGTGTCACATTTATTGTGACCCTACTAAGAGCAAAGAAGGGTTTAAAACCAAGTGCATCCAGCCTTGGAACAGATGGCTCATCTAAATCAAGATGAAGTAGTATACCTTTCGGCTCGCTCTTATTAGTAAAGATGATCCATTTGCTAGTCTTTAGTCCTGGGTTTTGATTTTCTAGTCCCTTTAGAATATCTGAAGGTTCTTGACTTGGGCCCGGGACAAAAACTGTACACCTTACAGGCCTGGGTAGGTCTCAGAACAGGATCCACTCCAGCTCAGCTCCCTTCCAGCCCCTCCCCCTTCAAGGACCCACTTTAAAGTTCTATCGTTTGCACACTGCATGCTAAGCACGCCGTTGTACAAACCACATCCCTCAAAAGCCAAAGGATCTCCAGAAGCACAAGGTGTGTTTATCACTTTCCGAGCAATTAGCTTGAAAAGTAATGAACGTCGTCCCTCATCAAGATCCATGAGCTTGTCTTTGACAAGCACACGGCGCTCGCGAAGTACAACTTCTTGGAAACTCAGTTTCGGAATTTCTTCCGAACTTGGGCCCTTCTCCCGATTCCTCTGTAACTTGAAGCCAGAAAATACCCTCTGTCTTTTGATCTGGTTCCCTGGGGAGGGCGTGGTCGTATCCGATCTGTTTCTTCTTCCAAGGGAAGAAGGAGTTTTCCCTTCAGAATCGACAAGTGAACGTTTCAGTTCCTGTCTTTTCCGTTGCTGGCAACCCGATATCCTCTTCTTAGTTGAAGAGCTTTTGACCACTTGCACCCCCGACGGTTGTGCGTTAGTGTCTAAAGTAGGAGCAGAGGTATCATTGTTCCCTGTTAATGGTTCCATTGATGCCACCAGAGATATGTTTTTTAAAGAAGCCGAAAGCACCTCCAAGTTATTAGGCTTGGTTGCACTGTTCGGTTCCTCTAAATTCCACGAGTAGTGGAGAAAAAAGTGTCCGTCTGTGCAGAGACTCGATGCACAGATAAGGCTACGTGATCCGGAGTGCGCCTGGTATCCAGATACACCGTTCGAGACTAAGCTAGTATTAGACTGGGCCCTGTAAAACGGATAAATTGCAGAGATCGTCGTATCTGCAATCTTTCTGACAGCCAGGCTGCCCTAAAGGCGATTGGTTCCAATACTGTTTCATCGAAACTTGCCTTGGAAACGATAAGTGCCTTAAATCGACTAGGCAGGCTGAATAAAGTTAGACTCCACTGGATACCCAGTCACATTGGTATCAAAGGGAATATTTTGGTCGATAAATTGGCCCGATTGGGTGCGACATCCACCTTCGTGGGACCTGAGCCCGCTTGACGTCAATGAGTGACGTCATTATCTCTTAAACAAGAAATTGATTATCACTTTGGAGATCTGCACCAAAAGAGATGGGACAATCTCATCTCTTGTCGTTTATCCAAAATCTTCTTTGAATCAGTAAACCAGCAAAGATCCCAGTTTTTCTTAAACTATGATAGACGCACTTAAAGAGTCTTGCTGGGCATTCTGACGGGCACTGCTCCCTGAATAGTCATATGTTTCGAATGAAAATTTGAAACACTTCTTTCTGCGAACAGTGTGGAGATTTGGAGGAAGAAACTGTTGAGCACTTTTTGTGCTCATGTTCTTCATACTCTTCCCATAGACTGCACTTTTTCGGCTCACAATTCCTATTTGAGGACCAATTGACGACCTTGAGGATACCGGATATCCTGGACATCATTAAAAGAACAAACAGATTCCGAGACCGAGAATGTTCGCCTGGGAAGGGATTTCACAATGGGCCAATTGAACCTGAGTATCTGGGAAAAAAAGTAATATTATCAGAGGTGTCTATTTAATCGAGATCATCCCTGATTTTGTGTAGTATTTCGGATTCACTGTCTGTCGTTGGACTGTCTATCTGACAAGAAGTCAATTTTGTTATTTTGTCTTACAAAACATGTTTGGTGTCAGCCGGTCTTATGATTTATTTAAAATTTATAATAACAAGGTTACTGGTTTTCGTTAATTGTTTTAACTTCTTACCTATCGCAGGTTTGACCAACCAATTCAAAAACGTTTGGACGCCCCAAACTGTAATGATAGTCGCTTTCAGGTTTCTCAACCTGGAGATTTGTATATAAGCAGTGCTAAAACACCATATCGTAAAAGTCTTTTTTAACCAGTGAAGTGTCAAAATATTTAAAGTGAATTAAGAATAGTAACATAACCCCCACCAGTGCCAAGCGACTTATCTTTCACAATACAGTTCTAAGCCTGACTAAATTCTGGTCGTTCTTCTTTTGATCTCGAAAATCCGAATTGTCAAAAATTCGGATTAGAACTGTGGAGAATCGCTACAATTGATGTCAGAAGTAGGATTATTGACAATTGAAAATGGACAAAATAAATGAGCTTAGTAATTTTTAACTAAGGGACGAACTACGTCGACGGAATGGAGGTAATAGTGGCTTAAAGCAGAATTGATCAAATTCGTGGAAAGTAATGTAAGAAGCACAATATGATTCCGATAAAACTGAGTATGAAACAGAATTAGAGGTAACCGAGAGAAAACGGTCACTGCAATTCCACTTACATTGGATCAAATGCAAACGATGCCAAACGCACTGCTAGCTTAAAAAGGATCAAAAATTGCAACAGCAACAACTACAGAAGCAGCTAAAGACATTTTTGCTAGGTAGCAACAAAAGCTCGAAGAATTTTGGCTAGAGAAACAAATTGACGGTCTTCGATGCATTCAATGCCAGAATAACTGACGTCAAGGTAAAAATTCAAAAATTGGAATGATTTGTCACAGCAAAAATACAAGCCGAACTAAATAATTTGTGTGGTGGTCAACAACTGAAAAAAGGAAATTACTTCTTCCATCAACAGTAGCAGCTGCACCAGCCAAATTGACACAACCCACCTTCAACGGAACTGCATTGTAACAGACATCAGGATACAGTGCGAAATTGCCTTAGCAGTCGATAGATAACAACGAACGAATGCACTGATATTGAAATTGCGCCGCCGACATCTTACAGGTCCTAACTACCGAACGAAGCTACGATAACGGTAATAGATAACGGTAACCTTGCTACTAAATTACGACGATAATCACATCACAATGTTTAGGAGACGAGGAGTTACTGAGTCATTGAAGTTCCTAAAGTGAACTAGCGAAGGATGCATTCATCAACGCATCTGAGCGGAAATTAAGTATCCCGCCGAAATTAGTAGTAACTCTTCAGAAGGAGGCTGGAGAGAAAGTGTTTTGGTTGGTTTGCGTGAAGAAACTAGGAGAAACCGATAAACCAGCGCACCCTGCTTATGTGGATCAGTTACTGGTAGGACTGTGGTGTCTCAAGAATACAGAAAGAGAAATTCGCAAAACAATTTGCCATGAAAGAAATGACATCCAGAAAATGTTGGAGATAAGTGAAGCTAGGATCTTCAACGAATTTGTATATAACTCAAGTCAGTCATCAATCAATAGAAAGAAGTCCTGAGTACAAAAATCAATTGTAAGTGATGCAGAAGTGATGAAAGATAGCACGATTAAGTAAGACGCTTGTAAGATTGGCTAGTCCCAAAGAAATGTTATTCATAACCGATTTGTGGTCTGTGTCGTTTACCATATCCAGTTGTTGTTGAAATCTGTGTAGAACACACAACAACAGTCAACACGATACAGTAGACAAAAAAGTGTTGATGAACTGCTCTCCGCTCCATATATTGACAACGACAACGCGGCTTAATACAAAACAATCGAAATTTTGTTATTTTTTTGGTTTTAAATAATCTCAAGAACGTTAATTAATTATTCATTTAAAAGAGAAAAGAAACTTTTTGGTCCACAACAAGTTTTAATTTTTAAGAAAACAATATACAAAGCCGGATTAAGTCAATCGATGAATTTGAATTTTATTGTTTTTCGCGGAATGGGACGGGAAATGAGTCGAAAGTGTGAGACAAGAGGTGGGGGTTGTCGATTAGAAAATTAGAAACGGATAGATACAAATGACGTACACTACGAGACAGCATCCATCAATAAGTTATGAACCCGAAATTACCCTTTTACGAAGGCGGTCGTTAACATCATCTGAATGTGAACAAAATGTATATACAAATGAAACAACAACAATCCGAATGTTTGGTTTCCCTTTAGGATGATTTTCGATTGTTGTTGTTTTTGTTGTCGTGGTACGCTCTTCTTAGCGGATGTTATTACCGCAATTACGTTATTATTACGAAAATTTTATTTTCGTTTCGTTGTGGGCGGATGGGTATATGGGTTAGACGGGGTGGGTGGATGGTGGGTATTGATGTGATATTTTGTTGGTGGCTGTTATTTTTCTTATATTTTTTGAGTCGGATGGATTAAATATAAGTGGTTGTAATGCGAAATGTTATGAAAAGGATTTAAGTGAATGAAACGTATGGGAATTATTTTTGTTTTGTGTTTTTTGTTATTGTGCTTATAGAACTCGCGCAGGATATTGACATGTGGCTTATTAGACATATTAAAGGATTTAGTATATAAATGTATTGCTTGATGATACGTGTCGCTATGTGTCTATATAAACATGCATCGTATTTGGCAAAACCGAACGAATTGTATACATCTTTCATGAATTCGAAACCGGTTTTAATCGTTGTATACCTTTAAGTTTTGAAGAGAAGAAATACTGTCCTGCTGTATTTCTAGATGCAATCTTGAAATACAAGGCGGCATGTTGGTCTTATCTACAAGATAAGTAGAACAGTACCACAAAATGTCTGCCATTTGCCCGAATAGTATCTCTCCAAACAAACATTTAGAGTAACTCATGAAGAAACATACTACAACAAGGCCCATACTATATCTGCTTAACACTTCCGATACAACCTTCATCGGAACTTTTGCTGATAATACATCAGAATTGGCATCAAGTGAATCGCAGAATCAACCAGTCGAATACTTACAGTAACCACTCGATATAATCCGCCAATAGACCAGTGATGGGAAAATAAAGCTTAACGAGCTCAGTAGATGTACCTTGCCGCACAAAAATAGCAACCTCCATACATTTCTCAACGGGTTACAAATCCCCCAAGCTGAATCGGCTAAATATCTCGGATTGCATCTTGATTCAAAATGAAACTGGAAAAACCACGTTAGACACAAAGCAGAGCAAATTAAAATAAAACAACGCGAGATGTATTGGCTAATAGGATGATATTCTAAGCTTAGACTGTTCTGTAAGCAAAACCTTTAATTTTCATGGTTTGGGTTATGTCGGTAGAGGCCATGCTTAAAATTGTATCAACCCATGATTAGTTTTGTTATAAGAATATACTCTTGGCTTTAAGGGTTGCCTTTATAGGTCACACACCTAATAGACACATTGATGATTATCCAGCCCCCACTTCCTTGATTTATTCTATTTTGTAGCGTATCAATCATTGTATTTGTGAATAAAGACAAATTCGTCTTTTGATGTAACACGATTCTACCCTTTTCCCCTTTTAGATGTACATTCTCAGCTTCGAAATCTGTTTGTTCTTCGAATGAACGCCAACATGTGATTATTCAGGGAACAATGTCCCGTGAGAATTTACAGCAAGATCCGCCAAGTTTATCTATCATAATTTAAAAAGAACTGGGATTAATGGTGATTTATTGATCGAAAGAAAGTTTTGGATCGGCAACAAGACATGAGGTTGTCCCATCTCATCTGGTGCAGACGACCAAAATGATCTTATTATAGAGAAAATAACATCAGTCGTAGAGTGGGTTTCACTCAGCCTGCTAGTCAATTCAAGGTAATTACCGTCTTCAAAACAAGTTTCGATGAAACAGTATTAGAGTCAATCGCCCTTAAAGCAATATCGCTGTTAGAAAAGATGCAGATACGACAATCTCTACATTTTATCTCCTTTTCTTAGAATGGTGCTCTAAAAATTGCAGCAATTTTCAACTGAATTTCCACAAGTCAGCTACGTATCTATACCAATTGGGATAGAAAATAACACCTCAGGATCTATCAGGTTTAACCCAGAGCCAAATTACAACATACTGATCCATCAGAACAGATCATCACCGGAAGGATAGGATGGACTGTTGCAGTCCCATGTTGTGCTTTATAGTAATAATTTTCCGAGTGTCTATGAGTGAAAGGGGAAAGTTATGTGCCGTTCCAACGTCCTTCATATTTGGCAGTGCCCACAAGGGCTGAATTGATTATATATGCCTTTAAAAAAATTAGAAAAAATTATGGGTCTGATAACCGAGACATAAAACCACTACACGAGTCTGGGTATCGGACACCAATTTTTGGAAGACTCAAGTTTCCCAGAGTCCTACGGCTTGTAAAAAGCTTTCGCAGTTTTCCTAGGTTTTACTGATAGTCCTGATCGCTACACCATCGCAACCGCCCATGTGGCGCAGTGGTTAGAACACTGCGGCATGTAGCGGGAGGTACCGGGTTCGACTCCTGATAGCGGCAGGATGTGAAAAGGAATTTCCATAAACGATTGGTGGTGAGAATAAACTCATCCGAGACCCAGTTAAGGCTAAAATCCGTGGGCCGTTCAATCGTCCATGTTAGTACTATAGGCTGGCATGGAGCTATGCAATGTGCAGATGGTTTCTACGTTAATCGGACCTATAACGGAATGTACAGTAATATAGTGGGAAGTCACAATGGGCCATTAGAGCCTGAGTGCCAGTGAATACAACAAAAAAAAATGGCGATATCATAAGCATAACCTTACCAGAAAAATCCGTTGTGGTAGGTTGAATCCTCAATGTACATCTCTGCGGTCTGTATCCGGTGACTTATTTAAAGAAACTACTCGTATGACGCTCATTGATGAGTTGTAGTTCTAGGACCTTAGCATTCAACCATTCGTACTTCTTCTGTTGCACAACAACAAAAGGACACTCCTTGTCAAACTAATCATTTTTGTGCTTAATTTTCACTATATCGAGAGTATTCTGGATGACATTTACAACCAAGTTTTTTTAATATTTTCTAGATGGTGTTTTCCCTGTCTTCCCTGACTCATACGAAAACTTCCAATGCAGCTTTACAATGACCAGATAATGGTCACTGTCTTAAAAAGACCGATACGAGCTGTTTGAAGATCTTGAATAACTCGAGGCCGCTCTTTTGAAATCAACACTTTTGAAGTGGATATTTTTATGAGGAAAGGAATTGGCCTGATTTCTGTGAGACATCGAACTCAGGTCTAGGCACATCACATTATCCAAAATATTGTAATCTGAATTTTTATTCTGGGGTTGACATAAATCAATGAGCGCATTTCACAGACAATTGACAGGTTGCTAATCTCATGTGCAGTGTAGGCTACACATTTGGCTGCTTGGAAGTTCAACACAGCCTTTTTTATCTGTGGCACAATGGGAAATCTAACTTTAAGATTTCCGAGCTAATCTCAACTGTGTAGTCTCTAATTTTTTGCCATCGATTTTCTTAGAAAGCCCATACTCTTTCATATACAAGTGATAAGATTGTCAACCGCACCGGGTGTTCCAAGTGACTCACGTATCACGTGCAAAACCCGTACGTTGCCACGGACACGACTCTTGTATTTAGGACTTCAAGACTGATATCTTTCACTAAACGATCAATTCGTGGATTAAAGCTTCAAACACTATGAGGCCGTTTCGTGCGTTCCATTTTATTACTGTCAATTTGTTGAATGGCTTGCGATTACGTTAATGGGTGCAGTCCCATCTGCATAGCATAACTATTGTAACACGGCGTCATTATTGTAGTCATGTACGGTGTTCAAGAAGCATTTATGGTTCGACTCTTTCTTTATCAGAGTTCAAAAATTAGTGGATACACTTTAAGAGGGCTAGCGAGCGTAATATAGATGGCATGGTGTGACAGACCGTTGTATTAAGATGTAAAAGCTCTAACTCAAGCACAGTAATTATCGTTCCTTCAATCTAATAAATATAGAATGACATACGGATACAAATTGTTTGAAAATCTTCAACGTTTATCAACATCACCGATCATAAACGAATGACTAAATTGATTAAGCATCCAGTGCTTATCGAGATTCGATCCGGTACCTTAACTAAGATCATTATTGTTGGATGAGACTTTCCTATACTCTTAGTAGGTTATCTACAGCTCATCTTCTACGACGAGTACTTATTATTAAGTAAAGTTTAACATTACAATCGGATGAGTGTGCTTCCACCGTACACTCTTATAAAGGATGTTTTTTATTACACAGTTTAAATCATAATAAAACAAAGCCATATACTTATAAGATATTTGGCCAATATCACTTCGAAACCACAAAGAAAATAATCCAATGGGGTTAGACCACACGATCTTGGTGTCCAATTAATTGGAATTTCTTTGAGTAGTCAATTGAAGCACGCACTGTGTGGCATGTGGCTCCTCTGTTGGAACCACATGTCATCAAGATTAATACCAGCTAATCGAGGCACGAAAAAATGTTTAATCATGTCCCTATACCACTCACCATTGACAGTAATATTCTGACCATCATCGTTTTTGAAGACATATGGACCAATGGCTCCACCAGCCCATAAAGCACACAAAACAGTGATTTTCTGTGGATGTTATTCTCCGTACACATTCAACTTTAAATGGGCTTCATCAGAGAACAAAATTTTAAATGGAAATTCAACATCAATATCAATTAGTACTTCATCCCATTTGCCGAATTGGCAAGTAATTAAAACCAAACGATGATCTTGGTTTTAGTTTCTGCACAAGTTAAATCTGGAAAGCTTTTAAGCCAAGATTTTTCGTCAAATCTTCCATAAATTGGAAAGACACGACCCCAGTTGTTGAGAACGGTGAAGAATTGCTAGATTTGGATCTTCATAAATGCTTTCCTGTACAGTGGCTACAGCTTCTTCTGTGCGCACCAGTATTAAAAAAAATCAATCAGAGACAGTAAACTTTACCATTGTACTAGACATTGGTCAAATCCTTAAGAAGTTCTGGGAAGTTAAGGAGATCCCAATGATTTCAAGACGTTCAACCGAAGAAAAAGCATGTGAAGCTCTATATACAGAGCAATCACCACTGCAACCGAAAACAATAAATTTAGCACGTAATGTAATTACGGTCGTGTTTCAAAATAGCAATGAACAGATGCAATCCTTAGAAAGTTTCGATGAAATGAAGAATTCAAGGACATGTATCATCAATTCATAAAGGAATAGCTTGGACACTTGAGTCAAGTGCCAGGTCTAGTGTTAAAATCGTCATACCATCTTCCCCAACGAAGTATACTTCAAGAGGCTAGTTCCACTACAAGGTTACGAGTTGTTTCCGATGGGTCAGCAAAATCCAAAATTGGTTTAGCGTTAAATGACATACAACTGACTGGACCAACACTTCCAGATATACCCTTCACACAACTTAAATTTGCTCCCACCGGTGACATTGAAAAAATGTACCGGCAAGTATGGGTTAAACCGAACGAATTTTATACATCTTTCATGAATTCGAAATCGATTTAAATCGTTGTATACCCTTAAGTTTTGAAGAGAAGAAATACTGTCCTGCCGTATTTTCTAGGTATATCACAGGGCATGATATTCTCATCTACAAGATTGAACGGGAAATACCACGTTCGACAAAAATCAGAGTAATTTAAAATAAACCAACGCGAGATGTACTGGCTAATAGGAATACATTCTAAGCTTAGCCTGTACTGTAAACGTCTGCAATAACGAACGCTTACCGCTACTTAACCAACGAGAAATTACACAACGACCTTAATGTTAAATGGATCGATGAAGTGGCATAGGAATTTGCCATGAAACATGAAAGAAGATTACTGCGAACAGTGCCATACAACTTCTTGACATAACACAAGAACTGAGACGCCTTAAAAGAATTAAACCGCATGAGCTAGGTATTATCATTAGTAATAAATTATGATGTGATAAGATTGTACTAATAAATGACTCAAACAAACCTTTAAGTTTCAAAATTTGGGGGCAGAGGTCATGCTTGTTTCGTAAAGCTTAAACGATATCAACCCATGATTTTGCTCGTTATAACAATATCCAGACGTCACCATCATATGCGTCATGGTTTATTACACAATTTGTTGTGGGTCATAGGTGGCATCTACTCTTGGTTATAAGAGATGCCTCTATCGTTGCAGGTCATACACCTAACAGACACGTTTATGATCCAGCCCTCTCTTCAGTTTTGACATTTGTTTGTTCTTCATGTAATCCATGTAATTATTCAGGAAGGAATTTCCCGTGAGAATACCCGGCAAAATCCGCAAAGTGGGTCTAGAATAATTCAAGAAGGGCTAAAATCTTGGCTGTTTTATTGATTGAAAGAAGTTTTTGGATAGGCAATAAAAGATGAGGTTGTCTCATCTCGTCTGGTATGTAGACGACCAAAGTGATAGTCGACATTGATCTAGAAAGAGCTCTGATCCCACAAAAATGGAAGCTGCACCAAACGGGTCAATCTATTACCTAATACGTTTCCTTTGATATACATGTGACTATGGGTATCTGGTGAAGTCTAACTTCATTCAGCCTACTATCCGATGCAAGGTAATTACTTGTTAGCAGTCTCACTGATGTCAGATCTGCATTTCATTTCCTTTGCATAAATTGCTGCTCTCAAAATTTTACTTTCCAACTGAAAGACAGTTGGCCACCAGCCAGATTACAACAAACTAATCCATCAGTAAAGATTTCCAGCGAAGAGGTAGAATGAGCTGTTGTAGTCGTATTTGTGCTTTTCGGTAATATTTACACGAAAGTGTAAATATTGGGTGTGTTGTAGATTCAGTGGATGTTTTATACATAGTTTCCACAATACCCAGACAAAGAAAATTTTAATGGCGGTTTAGACGTTTCCATTGACCTACACCACTAAATAAGTGCGGGATACGAAATTATGAGTCTGATAACCGAAATGTATAGCCAGTACGAGTCTGTGTGTCGTACCCCATAATTTACCGAATCACCAGTAAATGTTCCATGATTTATTGCATTTTTCAGTTAAGTTTTTGCCAAATAATCTTTCAATCTAACCAGATTTCCATCATATTTAAATTCTGAAAACAGCGGGAAGGTACTTGCCACAATTTTTTTAAGACTACAGTTCTCCAGACTCTGCGTCTTGTAAAAAAACTATCTCAGTTTTCCTAGGATTGACTGATAGACCCTCATCACTACACCAGGTTACAACTAAGCTAATCGCTATCAACATGTGGTCACAACCAGTACTATGATGATGCCATCGAAATAATCCTGTCAATATAATCCGTTGTTGTAGGATGGATCTTCAATGCACATCTATGCGGCCCGGTCTGTATTTGAGGGTGTTCAAATACAGCTTGAGACACATATGTTAAACGACAAATATCTTAAGGTATCGTGTCATCCAGGGTCTTATTTAAAGAAACCACACGAATTGCAATATTCATGATTCTTCTGTTTCTTAACATCAAAAGGAACCTCCTCGTCAAACTAATGATTTTTGGGCTTAGTTTTTACTAAGAAATGTGCCATGATGTGCCAGAAATGCTGGGTGCCATTGATATCCACTTTTTTATACTTTCCAGACAGTGTTTTTTTCTGTCCTCCCTGACTTGTACGAAAATTTCCATTGAATCTTTACAGTGACCAGTTAACGGTCACAGCCTTAAAATTTGATTAAAGATTAATACGATCTTACGTCTTGGACAACCAAATCCTGATCTTTTGAAATCAACACATGGTCAGTTTGGCCTCGGAATGTTTTACGTGGTTGGGTTAATATTTCCAAATGGATGTTGTTATGAGAAAAGAATGTACTTGCCACTTTGAGATTATGAGCGATCGCAAAGTACATCATTCATTCTTCATCCCGACACTATGCCAAGAATCCGGCACTCCAACAGTCGGTCTATCAACATCATCGATTATAAAATCGCCAATAACTCTTCGGATGATGATTTCTAGGTGTGCAATGGTGTCTGGTTTATCGACATAGACAAGTATTTTTACATAGCTCGAAAGAATATAATCCAATGGGGTTAAACCACACGCCAATTTAATTGGACCATTATAAGCGAAATTATTCTTTCAACAATAGTTTATTTTAGTAAATCAATTGTAGCTGTAGCGCGCTGTAGCGTAGCATGTGGCTCCATCTTGCATCATCCTTTATCCCATTTGCCAATTGGCAAGTAATTAAAACCTGGTTTTGATTCCCGCACAAGTTGAATCTTGAAAGTTTTTAAGCCACGATTTATTCGTCAAATCTTCTATAAATTTGAGTGACACAATCCTGATTGATCTGGATCTTCTTCAATGCTTCTTTAATGCGCACTGTACACAGGAATGCACACAGACAATTAACAGGTTGGCTAATCTCATGTGCAAGCGAAAGTTATACACTTTCGATTATCGACTGTTTGGAAGTTCACCACAGCTTTTTTCACTTGTGGCTCCAATGAGAGTCAAATCGACTGTAGTAACTTATAGCCTTGGGACACATCTCCACTTTAGGCCATCGAGTTTCTTGGAGCGCTACGAGTTTCATCCGATACTCTTTCAAACATGTGATAAGCCCGTCAAACGTACCAGGTTTTCGGAGTGACTGCACGTTCCTCATGCCGGTCTCGATTCTGGGTACTTAAGCAGGGGGTCATTGTTGTTTTGGCGATATCCGATTTCTTTTTGTTTATTGACATTTTATACAGTTATGGTTTTTTACGGATGCGAGTCCTCAGCCCAGCGATCCAACCTGATTTAGTCGCCTCATACAACAATCTCTTGATACTGTGGTGGTGTTTTATGTATCGTTCGTACAATTAACAAAACATGAATACCCCACCCACAAGGCTCAGATCCAATATCAAAAGAACAATGACTGATCGAAAATAAGATAACATCGTAAGACGAACTTATCAACGCTGAGTACGTAATCGTATGGCAAATACAAGGTTTTCAGTTCCCAGAGGACCGAATCAAACCAAATCCATGGGCAAACCTCTTCCAAATATTTTTATAAAAAATTTCAACAATTTACAACCATTGCTGTATGTAAGTCTATCCATAGTTAAAATTCAACCTAAACTAACCAAAAAGCAACTATCAGCTGTTAAATGAGTTTTCAAATAAAGCAGTGTTGTTAACTCAAAGTTATGAACCTCTTAAACAAACACCCTTTAGAATGTCTTCCATTCCGCCATCAAACACTATAAAAGAGTCAATTATTAGTACATTTGTCATTGTAACCGAAACTTGATTATGACAACAAAATAATCGTTAAATTGAAAAACAATTTCCAACTCGTCATAAATAAACTTTTCCAATCTCATCTCTTTTCTACCGTCTCATTCCCCACCCCATCGAAATTGGATTTTTGATCCAACGGGGAGATAAGCAACATTTAAAAATGTGTTATAAAAACGAAAATTTTTATTTGATTTTCCATCTTCAACGCGTCGGTTGGAATGTATTCCGAAACAAAGTTGGAAAAATATAACTTTTCCGAACAATTTTCCTCCTGTGAGTTGTTTTTGTTTTAAAGTTTATTATTTATTTGAGTGATGAATGCGGCAAAAAAATGCTTTTCCTTCTTCTTCATCCATTCATTCATGGCAAACAATAAATTTTATGTTGTTAAAAAGTTTGTTGGAAAGCTTAAAATGTACAAAGTATGTATACGGCTGACTGTATGTACTCGTATGGAGTAATTTTCATTAAGTTTTTCATCTTATCGTTCCTCTATGTACATATGTATGTATACATAATAATGTATACACTTTGTGTAATTATTAAATTATCTTCATGACAATGTTTGATGGTAATAATTAGGAATGTACTTAATATGGAGGCATTGGACTAGGTATAGGGTCTATATATGCACCAATCCCAAATCACTTTAATTTGAATTAAAATTGGCCAAAATTCCTTCAGTATAACAATCTGTTGTTGTTACAGCTTACAGAAGGTTACTATATTAGGTTAGATTATAGTGGCAGATTATGCATATTCAGAACGGTGTCCGTTTGTTGTTATACCATAGATCTTGATTTAATTCACCCATTCACCTAGCTCCATTCAAATTTGAGAACCATCAGTTAATCATCATTGGTTTTCAAGTTAAATTTGTTCTTTTTGAGGTTCGCACATCGTACCTTTCTGGTCTTAACGAAACACATTTAACCATTGCGCTATTTGGTTCAGTAATTGTAGGATTCTATTGAGAACCCCCAAAATTTTACTGGACGCTTAACAGAAAAATTATCATGCTCTTATTGTCACTGGGAATAATATGAGAAGTATGTGCTAGTGTGTACGGTTTGCGTTACAATATGTCAAGAATTATAATAACTTTCGGAATAATTATACGGAGCTCACTTCTGAACAGCTTAATAACATATTTGGGCTACAGTCACAATGATGTGTCGATAATCTTTTATCACAAACTTGCCATTAATTCTGGTGCTCGACAAGGAGATGCGCTGTACTCGATATTTTTCAATCTTATGTTGGATTATCTGTGCGTGATTAACTTAAAAGTGGAAAAGATACTTGATCCACTATAGAATAGTATTTAGGTTATGTTGGTCTCAAAATCAACGGGTCCAAAACCAAATATCTTTCTGATGTTATCGTTTTAGAGACCAGGATGCAATCGATTTCATCGTACATAGTAACAAAAGTGGCTATATATTGCCTGTACATTAACTGTTTTTCATGCAAGACTTCATTTCCATTGATTTATTTGTTGTCATGGTAGATAAAGAGGCAAACGCGAGCCAGTATTGGCCCCTAGCTTACTTTCAGGACCTCGATGAAAGTCAAGTCTGTAAAACTGAGAAATCAACGTTTAATCGTTCTTTCAATCCTTTAAAGCCAAATCGATTATATACGGCTTTAGGTTCCATTTTAGTAGATCACATGACAATGCTATCATGAAGTACTATTTTTTGAACATTTAAAACCGGACATTATTTTTTTCTCTTTTTTTCTATTGGGGTAAGCACAGCCTAGAGGAGTTTGTTTTAAATTCCATTACCATACACATGTCTCATACAACTTTAAAAAGAACTATCAGTTCACCTTAGGTTAGGTTGGGTTATAGGTTAGAGTTTCTGCTAACGCACACTTATACTAATTACACTCTATTGGAACCATCCTGAGCTACTAATGTAGCGTAAAATGCCCCGCACCTTAATATCTGCAAGATCGGAAAGGTTGTGCATTACATACCTATCCAAGTGTAAAGGCCTTCTTAGTGCGTCCATACAGCTTCTACAGAAGTCATTTGTTTCTAGACCCAGCCTTCTCGCATGTTCACCGGAAAGGCAGTGTCCCGTTAATATTCCTACTATCCTTCTTAGATTTCTCCTATTCAGAGAAATTAAGGCCCTGGAGCGATTCAAATCCAGCCTTGGCCACATTTGTCTCGCTCTCTCGCATGTGAGGGTGTTAGACCACCTCTCCAGGGCTAAAGCTTCTGCCCTTTTCCTCAGAGCCAGTCTAAGCTCCGCTGTAGGCGTCCCAACATTGACCCTTTCAGGCTTCAGCTGAAGAGTTGTACCTTGCCTAGCTAGTTCGTCTGCCCTGCAGTAACCCTCGACGTCGGAGTGGCCAGGGACCCAGATAATCTGAATATTGAAATGCTCACTCATCTCGTTAAGGGACGAGTGGCAACCCAATACCACCCTAGACTTCAACAGCGCTGCTTCCAGCGACTTGATAGTCGCCTGACTGTCCACATAAATCGTGACATCGCTCTTGGATATCACGTTATGCGTCAACCAGCTCAAGGCTTCCTCAATCGCTATTATCTCCGCCTGATACACGCTGCAGTGGTCAGGGAGACGAACGGAAGTGCTTATATTTAATGCTTTACAGAACAGCCCAGCTCCGACCTTACCATCTAGCTTTGAGCCGTCCGTGCAGAATTGTATAGCTTCGGTTTCCAGTGCTAGCTTATTCCCCCAGAATTCTCTTGAATGGATTAAGGTTTGAAAACGAGTTTTCGAAGCATAATATCGGTGTAATATAATCAAGGTTCGCCATTTCCTTCTTTTGCGAACCAATTATGGTCGAGTGACCTGCCTGAAGGTGTTTTCACTGAGATACGGTCGTTAGTCTTGTGGCTATGTTAGCCGCCATCTGTTTGCCACAGATATCTACTGGAAGAAGGTGTAACATGACCTCTAAGGCCTGAGTTGTTATTGTTTCAGTGCCTCGCTTATGAGCATACAGGCCATTCTTTGCACCTTCTCTAACTTCTTTCTACAGGTTACTCTATCCAGTGCTGGCCACGAAACACTCACTCCATACATAAGAACGGGTCTTACCACGGCAGTGTAAAGCCAGTGTACCAATTCTGGTCTGAGACCCCAACGTGTGCCTATTGCACTGTCTAAGATTACACCCAGAAATCTAACTTTATCAGTAAAGGCCAGTTTAGTACCATTTACGGTAGGTGGGTCAACTGCCGGAATTTTATATTTCTTCGTGAAGAGTACCAGCTCAGTCTTAGATGGATTGACTTCCAATCCACATTTACTGGCCCATCTTGTAATAATGAGAGGCGCATTCTGCATTACCTCCCAAATGGTCGGTTAAAATTTACCTGTCCAAGACGTGAGATCGTATCGATCGTCAACAAAATTCGTAGGCAGTGACCATTTTATGGTTGCTGCAAAGCTACGATGGAACTTTTCGTACAAGTCAGGGAGGACAGGAGAATATACAACGCGATTCTCCTGTGAAGGTCTGATAAATAAAGAAACGCAACGAAAATATCAAGATCTTGTCAGCAATAGCATTTTACGATCTAGTTACCAATTTGATGATGTGAACAGTGTCTGGGAAGTATTGAAAACTTCGGTTGTCGATGCTGCCCAGCACACTCTCGGTGTAGTGAAAACTAAGCCCAAAAATGATTGGTTTGATGAGGAGTGTCGTCTTGCTGTTGAGCAACGAAATATAGCGTATAATGAAGCGCAGACTCGGTTTACAATCGCAAGGAAAAACAAAGCAGTTCTTGCTTGGAGGACAGCTAAAAGAATTTGTAGACTGAAGAAGCGCGAATGGTGGAAGGCTAAGGTTTTAAGAGTACAACAACTCAGCAATGAGCACAATTCGCGTGGTTTCTTTAAAGGAATCACCGAATTGCACCATACCTTAAGATCTCGGTCAACTGCCATTCGGGACCAGGATGGAAACCTCTGTGTTAACGTCGATGCGGTACTCGATACATGCCGTGAACATTTTTCTGAACTACTGCATGTTCCACATGTATCACAAGCTGTATTTGAATACCCTAAAATACAGACCGCGGAGATGTTCATTGAGGATCCATCCTATTAGGAATTCACAATGGCCATGCATAGATTAAAGAAAAATCGTTCACCAGGAGTTGATTGCATTAATTCAGAGCTCTTGATATTCGGAGGGCTAACTTTGTGGAACTGTCTTTTCGACCTTGTTCGATTGGTATGGCGAAATGAAGTTATGCCTGACGAATGGAAAGTGGCCGCGTTATGCCCAATTTTCAAGAAGGGTGATCGCTTGAAATGTGAGAATTATCGCGGTATAGCTCTCCTTTGCACAGCATACAAGTTTCTGCCATACATTATCTTGGGAAGAATTACTCCTCTAGCGGAAGAAATTCCGCTCAAATTCCGCGGATTCCGTCCAAATCGGTCAGTCACTGATCAAGTTTTTTCGCTACGGATGATTCTTTCCAAGTACTACGAAACATCTCGCGATGTACACCAGGTATTCCTAGATTTCAAGCAAGCCTATGACTCGATCAATCGAGAGAGGCTATGGTATGCGCTGGAATATTTAGGAATACCGAAAAAATATGTGCATCTCTGTAAAATGTCAGTCACGCAGTCACAATGCTGTGTTAAAGTTGAGAACAGGCTATCGAGAACTTTTGCAATCAATTCCGGTGTTCGACAAGGAGATGCGCTGTCCCCGATACTTTTTAATCTCATGTTGGAATACATCCTTCGTAAAAGTGAAACACCTCAGGACAACATCTTATTCCGACAATCCAATCAACTTCTTGCTTATGCAGATGATATCTGTGTGGATTGGATTAAATGTTCAGCTTCCGTTGGTCTCAAAATCAACGAGTCAAAAACCAAATATCTAATCTCGGGTTTTCGAGACCAAGACGCAATTGATTTCAGTAGTGGTAACCACACATAAGAAGGAGTGATGAGATTCAAGTATCTTGGTTCTCTCATCACTCACGATAATAGTGTGGGCGAGGATATCAAGGTCCGCCTTGCCGCTGGCAAATGGGGTTTTGTATCCTCTACGTCCACTGCTGAAATCAAAATATCTTGCAAATACGGATAAGCTGAAACTGTACAGAGTGTTGATCAGACCCGTTGTCATGTATGGATGTGAAGATTTCGGTAGGCGAAGAGGTCGCTCTCGGCGACGATGGCTCCACGGCGTAGAGAGCGATCTGGCATCTTCAAACTGCCTACAACGGTTTGAATAGCTGGCTCGTGATCGAAACCGATGGAGTCAAATTGTTGACACGGTACGGGCCAATAATGGCCTGTAAGAACCGAAAAAAAAATAAATTTACCTGATACTATGATCGCCACGTCATCAGCGTAGGTAACCACTCCTATACCCTCCCTCTCCAACTCCAGAAGTAATCAATTGATCACCATGTTCCAGAGAAGAAGGGACAGGACTCCCCCCAGTGGGGTTCCCCTAACCACTCGCCTTCTTATGGTTGCCTCTCCCAACTCTGAGTTTACAGTCTTGCTTCACAGCATATGACTGATCAACTTGATTATGGAGGATTCCACTTCCATTAACGATAATCTTTTCAGGATGGCATACGTCTGAACTTTTTTAAAGGCGCCCTCAATATCAAGAAAAGCTACCATACAATACTCTTTTGAATGAATTGATCTCTCAACTATTGGTACCAACGCATGTAGGGCCGTATCTATCGATTTAATTTTACAGTACGCATGTTGAGAGGCTGACCATTTCTCCTGCTTTAAGTTCATACTAATATGTGTTTCTACCAGTCCTTCCAGGGTTTACAACAGAAAGGATGATAATGTTATAGGTCTTATGTCCTTTTGATAGTCATGCGATCCTTTTCCCGCTTTCAGAATAAAAACCACCCTGACCTCCATCTCATGCCTAGGAATGCAGACCAACTTTAAACAACCATTAAAGATCGCCTCCAACCACGGGAGGATAATCCCCGAGTTGTTCTGGATTTCTGCCGGTATAATCCAATCCGGTCCAGCCGATTTGTATGGCTAGATAAAATAAAAAAAGAAAAACTTACGATTATATTTTTTCACTGGAGCGCTCTGGAAGTCAAAATACCTGTATAAAATGCAAATAACTTATAATAACTATAAGTGAAATCGCGTCGATATGTGCCAACATGATACAATTCCGGAGAAGATTAAAAGATGGCACTAGTAGTATTTGAACGAAATGTTTACATTTTTAGTTGCAGTTTTTTATATTCAACGAATAATTAACGAAACCAAAATTTAAAATTGAAAAAAATGTATTTTATAATCGAAATTGGAAATTTATGAAGTAAATGGACTTATAAATAATGAATTTATACATAAATAATATTAAATAAATAAAACAAAATTTGTTTTTTTTTTAAATTATGTCATTTCAATAAAAAATCTATTTCACGTGCCATCAATGTTCTCGTTAAAACGTATTGGTATGCCATCTAGAAATCTTCGCCGAAACTTGTATTTAACGAAATCATGCTGCCGTTGGCATTTACTATGAAAATTAACACGATTTCCCTTATAGTATTATAAGTTATTTGTTAAAATGGTTACAAAAAGAATTCACTGAACGACGTCGATTTTAGACACCTATCACACTCAATTTTTTTTTAATTCATTCATATTTTAGATTAATTATAACTTTAAAATAAATTTTAATTTTAAATTTTAACCTTAATAAAAAATTATTTTTTTTTGTAAATTGATAATAAGACTAATATTTTATTTTTATTTATTTTTTTTTTTGGAGAACCACCAATGCTCCGTCCCAATCCACTTCAAACTTACGTACGCCACTCAAATTTGGGCACGCTTCACAGAAAATTTTGCAAACTTTCAAAGTTGTTTTACTTGTTTATGTGTTAAATTTTGCAACCAGAATGATTCGATCTTTGCCAAGATAACTGACTACTTCTTAGTATATACGTTTGTTTCACTCACCCACACAAATAAATTGTCCAACTTAGGCTTTCCATACGCAAAACCAACATTCGAACGGTTCACCATCTTTATTATGCTTTTACTACCAAAACAAAGAGGTCACTAACCTTTAAAGGCTGCACCGAACGAACATCGTAGCTGACTACTAATGACAAATAAAAAAGTTTTGAATACGTTCATTACAATGCATTGTACCATAACAGGCATTATACAATTGTAGTGGCATAGAAGATTGAACGACCAACGCGTTCCGTACTGCAACATTTCAGTTTGATACGTTTTGCTCTAACTAGCTCAGTAGTTCAAACTGGGCTTATTGGACTAAGCAAAATCGGTATATCACATCATTTTGCTTGTGATTTTTATCTGTTAAGTCTTGCTGCTAGGTAATCTCAGTGAACTAACGATCACAACCCTATAGCGTCTCCTCTCTCCCTCTCTAATTGAGAATCATTTTCTGTGCCTTTCACTTTTACATTCGGGTCAATTATGGATCCAAAAATTGATGAAAAAACATGCACCTTAGAAGACTCACCTACACTATTTATAATACTGGTGTCTGAAACAGAAACCATATCTGAAAGATGCGAGCAATCGCTAACACGGTTATTTCATCAATGGTCTGATTTGTTTCAATACCCTGTTTTCCGATTGTGGCATAGAGGCAAGATAGTGTTAGTTCGAGGCACTTCCGAAGTATCAAGTTCGATGACTTCTTAAAATCGGTGGTGTGAACGAACACAACATTCATGTCAGTACTATAGGCTAATATGGTAATAAGCAGACGGTTCTCCGTAAATCAGACCTCGATTTGACTATGTAATGTCGTAAAGTAGGATGTTAATATGCAAAAAACGATACGTTGGGAGTATGTTAAGCCCCAAAAGAGATTGGAAACCTTGAAACAGAAATATGGAAACAATAGGTACGTATAACCCACGGTATCCATTAAGTTATTATGAAGTAATTTTGCAATTGTCTGTAATTGTCTCAGATACATATTATATTATATATTATTAAAGTTGGTTGGAACCCTATAAGGTTCCTCACTTAATGCCACAAAGGGACTATGGTGCAAACCTAGGATTTCATCAACGCGCACAGACGCGTTCTGCAACCTTAGCAAACTGAAGCAGTTTGAACCAGGGCAGAGAAAACAGTAGATTTACAGGAATAAACCTACGGCTTAACACAAGAGATCTCATGCTGTCGAAAGCTGGACAACTGCTGATGAAGTGTAAACTATCGTCAACATCTTCCAGACATTCGTCGCATACGGCATCACTGGCCAGTCCCATGCAATAAAGGTGGCTTTTGAAACGGCCATGGCCAGTAAGTATAGAGACTAAAATTCTCAAGTTGTCCTTTTTCAATGAAAGAACGTAATTTGTCAGGTTAGAGTTAATCCCTCTGACAAAATATTTTGCCTTACGACAAATAGCGGTAGCTGACCACGTCCGCTTTAGATTCGACAGGGTAATTGTTTTTTTCACTATATAAGTAGGTAAAGGCGCAGCTGGTTCAGGACCTACGAAATATAGGTGAGAACCAGTTTTAGCCAAACAGTCTGCAAACAGTCTGCCCACATGACCGTTACCTTGTTGTTACGACCAAGGAGATTTAGAAATTTCTTACAATCCAGTACCAGTTTAGAGCTGGTTAGAGGGTTGTTCAAGGAGTTAAGGACAGTTTTACTATCCGTTCAAAATATAATCTCTTTGTCGTCGGCCACGAGATTAAAAGCTGACATCACGCAGTGAGTAATCGCAATTAATTCCGCTTGATGAATAGTACAGTAGATCCCGAAGACTTCCAGAGATTCTCAGATCATGCGAAGGACAGTAGTAATCAAAGCCCGTACCCTGTTCAGTGACAGAGCCATCTGAAAAGAATACAAGCGATTCGGATCTATGTTTAAGAAAATCTGGTGAGAACCACATATCCCTGGATGGATGAAACACCTCAAATGATCTATGGAAATTAAAGACAGGCAGAAGCCTATCAGTTACCATGTCAAGTTCTGGCATAGCCAGTTTATATTCATTAAGAATAGATCTATGGCCTGAAATAGTGCCGAGAGCATTCCACGCCCCAACACTCCTCAAGCGAAAGGCCTCCGAATCAGCTGTACTTAAAATGAAGGATTGTAACTGGGGAGAGAATTAGCTCCACAGCTAGGAGCGGAGTTGAAACCATGGCTCCAGTTACAGCTCGACAAGCGAAGTTTTGCAAACAATTGAGTTTAACAATTGAAGATTTAACTTTAACCACTGGCCACCAAACAACAGATGCATAAGTTAGCATTGGGAGAACCAGTGATTTGTAGATAAAATATAACAGATGATACTTCCAAGAAAGTTTGTTAAAAACTCCAAGGTGTTTGACGTAGACTGAGCTATTAACTATACAACGCCTTGTATGTTCCTACGCCTTGTAAATATAACCAAGTTGGTCTTAGAAGGGTTCACATGTAAACCATTATCCAGGCACCACTGTTCTATAATGAGAAGAGCGTGCTGAGTTAAATCTGATAAGACATTCAGATGCTTGCCTGAAACTGTCAGAACCAGATCATCAGCATAACTTTGGGTGACAAAACCGGAATCACGAAGATTCACAAGAAGTTCGTCAATGACCAGAAGAAACAGCCTTGACTGAAATAAAGGTATCCTCAACCTCGTATATTGCAATGCGAGATTCAAGCATACATTTAATCCACCTGCTAATGTAATCGCTCCTGCAATAGATCTCTGTGCATAGATCTCTCAATCCTAGTTACGAGTTCATGTAAGGCAGTCACAGGATTTGCCAATTCTGTAAGCATGTTGCCGGTTATACTGAGCGGAGCGGTAACTAAATGTTGGTCTCTAATAAATATATCAACAATCCTTTCTAAAGATTTCAAAAAGGTTGATGACAGACAAATAGGCCGAAACGAGTTGGGGTCGGTGTGCTCCGACTTGCCAATTTTAGGAATAAAAATTACTTTACTTGTGCTTCAAGATTGTGGAACAGAACTAAAAGCGATACATGCCTGGAACAGATATAGTAAATGTTCCTTAATGAGAGGAAATACACCGTCAGGACCGGCAGATTTGAAGGGTTCGAAAGAGAACACG
The DNA here is from genome assembly GCA_963932295.1 of Tipula lateralis. Classification (NCBI taxonomy): domain Eukaryota; kingdom Metazoa; phylum Arthropoda; class Insecta; order Diptera; family Tipulidae; genus Tipula; species Tipula lateralis. The sequence goes on from OZ010737.1 coordinate 121,183,212, forward strand.
CTCCAACGTAGGACCTCATAATTGATTAATCTACAGGCTACGTCCCAATTGGGACTGACATCCAAGTTGTTAATGACTACACCAAAATTGTCGGTAGTAATGGTTTTACATCCCAGGAAATGGGTAGTGAGAAGTAAATCATCTACTTCCTTTTTCGAGGAAGTAAGCTTGCCATTAGGTAGACGAAGTGAATCAAGTCTACAGGTATTATTCCTGCTCAATGACTTGTTAAGTCTAACTTCAGCAGGTAAGCTATTATTCTCCTCACAGAGATTACCCAGGCAGATCTTTGCGATGCTCTTAGTTATTTTTTGTACACTCTTTGTGCAGCTGGGAAGCTGTCACAATCAGACTGAAGATTAGATCTTCTGGCCTTATTCTTCAGCTTTCTTGTAGTTTTCCTTAACTTTTTTAGAGTGGAGCTGGAGCACCAGAAAGGTTTGTTCTGGGTTTTTTTGTTCGAGACAAGTGGACACGAAGTCTCAAACGCTGTTGTAATAGCTTTAGACAGACCAAAAGCCTGCAATTCTAAGTCCACAGACGATCAAATCTTCATAGGTGGTTCGAGTAAGGGAACAAGCTCTTGAGAGAATGTTTCCCAGTTGGTAAGGTTTCGATTACAGTAAGGTTTAAGCGCAATTATTTTAAGATTACTATTAAAAGAAATACACCTATGATCCGAGGTGAGAATATAAATCGTCACTCTCCAGTTAAAATAAATTAAACAAACTAATGTCAATTACCTCCCTGCGGGCAGAGTTAACAAAAGTTGGTTCACATCCCACATTGAAGATATCCAACTCAGATGAACTTAAGTAGTTTAACAGAGCAGAACCTCTGTTATTAATGTTGGTACTTCCCCACAGCGAGTGATGTGCATTAGCATCACAACCAGCTATCAAAGCAATATTTTTAGCGTTACTTCAGCTTACTAGGTATGTAAAATCCTCAGAAGAAGGTTGGAGTAGCGGAATCGTAAGGAAAATAAACTGAGGCAATAACTACTACAGTTTGAGAGTTTAAAGTAATGCGTGCAGCTGCAATATCAGCCAAACTACACTCTTCAATGAGAGATGCATTAATATTCTTCGAGATGCATATGCACGCTCTAGTTACCGGGGGTGTTTAGTCCAGAAACCAAACCATCAACAAGGTAAGGTTCTCAGATATAAGACGAGTATAACTTTGTTTTATATTGTGATATTGGAACTCATTATGGATTTGATATTGTCGATCCGCTCAAATGATACTCCGTTATTATCTTCCTTTAATCGCCATGCACTGGTTTGAATACCTTTCCGCTATCAACCATCTACATACTTCTCAATAAAATCTTTCACGCAGTTTTTTGGCAAAAGTATTATTTATGCTTAGATGATCTGCACTTGTCGTTCAAAGTATTCCAATACATTTCGTTAATTCGAAGATTCGACCATCAATAACTGTTTATATGAGCCATTGAAATTTTTCCAAATCCTCTTGAATCAGATATCTCAAATCAACAAACTGTCCCATTGAGTCCAATATGCGACCAACGAACTTTTATCAGCAATTTTTTTCCATCTCATTACATACAGTGAACGCTTCCGTTTTGATGTTGAATTTTATATTTGAAGCAACCGAACCCTTCGACCCAGCATGCAACCTTGAATTCATGTTCAGACTCCGTGATTTGTTCTAATAAGAAATAACCGACCAAAAAGATACTTGCAAAAATGCATTGTACCATGGCGAAAAGCTCTCTCTTCGTTAGACAATAATTTTGTTCTGGTTAAAGCTTATAATTCTTGATCATCGATTTCATGTGACAATACAATTATTACTCGCATCAACCGTGCACAACCGTTTTCGGTTTAATTATCTCTTCTTTATGCTTCATATTGCATTGGAACAGCAAACACTTATTCCAGCTGTTCTTAATTTCTTTCTTGAAAAAGCCTTTACCAATAACAATTATGTCATCTGCGGCTTTTACCTGCCAATACCCGCTCGATAGATCCATAGTTGAACATGTTTATGCACCTACTAACGTATCCAATATCCGGTTGAATCACTCATTTCGTTTGCATGACCTTTACAATGCATTCTACTTTTCCTAGTTTTGCCAATGTTAATCTTGGTGCTTCCCGAATTGCAAGTTGTATGAATCAGCCTACATGGATATGAGATAAAAAACAGATATATGCTACTTTCGCTTAATTAACCTTGAATACACAGTTTTGATTACCACCGGAGAGTGTCCATTATATCTTGCCACCAATTTTCGAATCATGCTGGTAAATATTTAAGAGCTCTGTATTTGGAAAGTGCTTTGCTCACTTTGACCTTTCAGGGTAGAATATCAGAGAAAAACTGTAAACTCGGATCTCCGAACATTGTATAACTTCAAGATAAAGTTATCGAGACCACACGGTTCGTAACAGTACAAGCATTAGATGAATATTAAAGAACAGATGGATGTATATGGCTCAGCGCACCTATTCCGACAGTAGGAGACGTTTTCTGTCTAATTATTTTCTAATCACATAACCCTCAAGTTTGAAATAGACCAACTATTAGGTTCAACGGAAACTTATCGTTGACCCAACCACCACAGTAATTATAACTGTGATTCTGCCTTTTTACATTCAATACCTATATTTCGGTCCAAAGTAAAATCAAAACACTGATTTACCTTTCCATTCGGTGTCGTAAATTTTTTTATGATTTTTTAATTCCACATGAAATGTTTTTATCGTCAACATACATATGTTATGTAATAGCCATCGTCGGAGTGTCTGCACCATACCACACTATAATTCCTTCTCCTTTTAAATTCAAATTAAATAGAGGCTAGTGACCACATTTATGAATTCATTTATTCAGTTCATCTGTCATATATTGGGAGATATTGGGAGAATAGAAGTGAGTTCGATTCAGGGCGATGACCTGGAAAAAATTCATAGCTCGATAAATGGTTTGTTTATGACTATCTCTATACTGTGAAATCATTTCTAATTTGTTTGTCACAAGGAAATAAGGTTTGATGATACTGACCCCACTTTTCTATCGGGTTGGAATCCCCTTGGGTGAGTGAAAAAAGGAAATTTTATCTTCAGATTAGAATCTATTGCAAAGTAGGAACATAACTTTGACCCGCTTATGGAATACAGTTACATGAATGGGCCGAATCATTGTTCAGCAAATCTACAGATTGGTATGGTCACCCCGATTATGTATTCCGACACCCGACACGAAAATAAGAATGTGGAACGTACGCATTAACTTCCTTATCAAATGAAGGAGAGTCCATATCAGCTTAAACAGACGTATAGCTCAGCAAAAATTTGATGGTCTAAAAGTGATGGTTTTAGATATCTCATTAGACCGACGGTGAAAAATGTGGCTTACGATATTCAAGCTGTTAAATCCCAAATGTAGTAAGCTCTTTGTGTTTACGATTTCATTATCAAGTACATAAACAAAAACAGTAATTTCGCGATTTATTACTGCCCGAAGAGTTGCCCGAATGAAGTTGTTAGCATGAAGTAAGAAATGAGAGGCGAGCTACCTCTTAGAAGGTTTTTCCTCGTCGACTCTGCGATACCATCGTCCCCGACAACAGTTTCAAATTCGTGTCAGAAGTATTTCAGTCGTTTTCAATATGTACCAGATCGAATACACTAGAACGATATCGTTTTATCTACACTCGAATAGGAAGTTCAAAAAATTCCACGAATCTTATTGTTCCTCTAACTTCGTGGATACTTCGCCATGTTAAAGTTGTTGCTTTATTGCAAGAAGAATATTGAAAAGTTGCTCGTCAGTAAACATAAGCCAATCTGCTTTATCAAGGGATACTCTTGGGAAAGCAGATTGGCTTATGAAGGTTTTAGAAAACTGGTATCGTTAATCGGAGACCACATACCATTATTGGTATAAATCTGAGAGTATTACATTATTGGTATAAATCATATCACTGGCGTCGATGTGCAGCAGGAACTTAAGCAAGTTCAAGGTGCAATAAGTTATCATACATTTTTTCGTCACCGGTTTATAAATACTTCAGAGTGCTTTGGTTAAAGTAGCAAGTAGGTTCCAATATGTATTTCGGTACCTCCGAAAATCACGTCTAGTCCTACTCTAGTGTACAGTATTTGTTGCTTCCCCGCAACCATCTTGAACCAACATCGCCTCTTGCGTTATTTCTACCACACATTCAATCGCATTAACTTTCAAACACTCCTTTTTGAAACCATACTGGTGTTCTTGCCATATCACCTGCCCTTTTGACGATTTCTACAGGCCACTGTTAACCCGTACCATGTCAACAATCTTACTTAAACGCCGACAGCGACCTCTTCGCTTATCGCAAGGCGGCTCTCCCTTCTAAGATCCCTATATCACTCGGTTCAGACCGAACCACCGTACTCGCTGTTCTTTGAAGTCTCGTGATTGAAAATAACTCGGTATCTGCCATCAACGTTGCGTTTTGGGCCATATATCACACACATGATTCATCTCCTTTTTTCAATCATATAGTACCGTCAAATGGAGTCCCCTCCAAACGAAAGTTAAACTATATAATTTTGGAAAACTTTCTCATTCCTAAATACCATACTGGGATTCATTTTTTCGTTTCACCGCGTGCGTTCATTTTTTTCTTTCACCGTGTGCACAACAACCCGGACAAAAACTTAACGAATAAATATTCTGTCTCATTGACCATTTTATTACAGAATGGCAATAACACCTTTAGACCATATATACTGTTCGACGTTCTCAGGTCAATATTATAATTCATAATAAACAATATTTCCATAAAACACAAAATAAAATATGCTCGTTTATATGAATTTAATAGCAAATACACACACCATTACTGTTTTTGTTATTTTAAGAGATGGTGCTATAATCGGTAAAATGATAACGAAACCGCATATCTAAACCAACCAAAGTACGATTTAGACCATTAAATCGAATCATTGTCGTTCATTTTTTTTAAGTTTAGTTAAATAAGTATAGATGCCAGTAAACGTAATTTTTCAGAGCCAATGTTCAAACCGAACGAATGGTATAAATAAAATTTCAAATTGAGTTGATTTAAAGTTTTAATAGAAAAATACATATTTTATTTTTTAATATTAAAAATACTATTATTATTCCTAATAAACATTAAATATATTATTTTATATAATTAAATTACTTTAATATCTTTTTAATTGTTTTTCATTTTATTGCTAAAGTTAAATTTTTTGTATGTAAAAAAGTAAAAAAAAAAATTTAAATCCTTATACACACGTCTTATCAATAATCACAGAATTAACTAATTATTGTATTATTTTATTAATTTATATATATATTCTCGTCATGCAATATATATATTATATAAAATATGTCTTTTCGTCGAAATGCGAGATCAATGCTCGAATTCTAAATATTTTTAAGCCGCCATTTTGTTGTTACATTATTATTATTATTATGTCAAGGGCACCTAACTTTATCAAAACGGATACAAAAATAGTTTTATGATAAGGAATGGCAGTTTGTAAATACACAATATTTCGATAACTAGTTAAAAAGTATTAAATAGTAAAAATATTTAACTTAATTTTAAAGTTTTTGTTTTTTATTTTTTAATTCGCTTCGTTTCGATCCGTTTAGCGAGCTCTTCCATGATATCCTTGAAAATGATTGGATCGAGATTACGTCCCAACATATAGATGATCCACCAATCGCCAAGATCGGTTTTGCGTGAAACAGCTTCGGCTATTTCACGTGGCACCATACGATTCCGGGCGTTCAAAATATGCGATCGAGTTTTTGGCACGAATATGATGACAGCACTGTACACAAAAACATCAAAATATTGAGCCAAATGTATATAAGTATGCGAATTAATTCTATCACTTACCGATAAATAAGTAATCCAATCAACATTATCGCCATTATGATGAACCAAAACCAAATGAATATATAGGTCTTCTCGTTAACAATATTCAACGGTAGGATGCATAGCGAATCGTGTTTTTGTATACTACCCGACGCACCATATTTATGGAAAATACATTTGGTGACGCGTGGAAATACATACACCATCGGGTCGAATCGTTGCTCCTGTGGAAGATCGGAAAGACCCATGACACGCCATCCGTACGAAAAGAATTCACCATCAAAGAATAAATTCATTAGACATAGTTGAACTATGATGTTGACAAGGCATAGCGCTTCACACACCCAATATCGGATTGCGTACAGTTTGTGACGCTAAAAATAATTATTCGTTAAAAATTAACTAAGTGTGAGTTGAGTGGACAAGGTACACTTACGCGTAAATGTTTTAACATGTATCCGATAAGAATTTCTTTTTTTTGACATTTTTCCGCTTTATCACCGATACCGCAGTTTAGACCCAATGTTATTGTGCGCAGTAGGCCACCTTCAAATGAGTCCCACAGAAATTTTGGCACGTAGCATGCAATCGCCTGAAATGATACAAAACAAAAGCACACATTAATTATAAAATTCCGGATTTATCTTATCACATCAGTCATAAAATAATAAATGAAATGTTTGTCGAATGAATGGTTAAATTGCTGCAATGATAAATATAGTTTCGCCGAGTCACATGCGATGAACATTACACGTTTAGCATCGCTCATCTGTATAATCAACAGTATTATTATTTTAAGGTTTTCAAAGAGAATTTCAACAGAAAAATTAGAATCGACATGTACCAGAAAAAACAAGCTGTATGATCGACAAAAAATACCCAGACCACTTTTCAACGGAATGGAAGGTTATATACATTTATGCCTTTCCGTATAGAAGTTAAGAACAAAAAAGATATTGAACTTCGAATTGCCTTTGGAACATTGCAGAAGAAACTTTTACGCAACTGTTAACTAAAGGCGAAAATGAGAGGCATTTAACCGTGGTTCCGCTAATCGAAGAAGGAAAAACTGGAAAAGGTGATGAAGGTTGAGAATTCGGTAGGAAATGGTGCAGATAAACTTACATCATAAAAGCAGCCTCGACTGATCAAGGTTGGAGCTAAAGAGATAGATATTGCCTTACTCCCGAAACCACAGTTTCTAAACTAAGGAATTTCAGCTACAAATTGTTTTATGTCTAAGTGATGTTCATATGTTCCTGCAAAAGGTAACTTAAATGATTCTATGGTAGTTGCTGCTAGTATTGATATTGATTGCTGCAATTTCTCGCTAATATCAGCTTACTTAGCTTATGAGGAAGTAAACTTACTTCCTAGTAACCTAGGAAGCACATTTAAGGATCAAAATAGGAAAATTGAAATTATTCTTGATGTAAATTCACATGACACAATCTGGGAAAGTACAGACCCAAATGGACGAAGTGAGTTACTAGTTGTTTTCATTCTAAGTACTTATCTATGTATATGTAATATTGGGTACAAGCCAACCTTTTTAACTTGAACCAGACAAGAAGTACTAGATATTAGGCTTTAATTTCATTAGAGATAAAGTACTGATAAAGTACCTCTGTCCTGGGCTATTTTGGGTTATTTAATCCGGAATCGGTTCCAAAACCACCTATACCAATACAAAAGTTGGTAAAGCTATCAAAATCTCAAGTGGTGCTTGCTCTCAAATCAGGCTTCTGGGTAACACCACGCCATCTTGGTGTGGTAGATTGCACCACAGTTCAGAATGGTCTTACCTATATTAAATGTATCAACTATTTACATAAGTTGGAACAAGAAGAATTATTTACCGGAACCAATCAAGTGGTTGCTTATGGTAAATATAAATGATCAAACCAACTAGTCTGTGGTTTTTTAGGACAAAGTGGATGGATTATAATAGCAGTGGTAGCTAAATGTTTGAGGGAAGATAAATTTATTAACATTTAGGATGATTAGCATGGCTGTCAAGAGAGACCGAAACAAAGTCCCGTCACAACCCTCACGATCGCATTAACCTGATGACTGATCAAGTTTTTTGGCCGGAATAGTCTATAAATTATTGTATACGAGTTTTTGTAAGTCCATTTATTATTCAATGGAGCTTCCACCTGAAACAAAACTCTAATGAAGTAGACAACAATTCAATGTTTACTTTGCTTGATGAGAGACGGTATAGTGTGCCTAGATGAACAAGCTCATACAATTTTCTATTTCCCACCAAACTGAAGTATCCACTTCGGATGTGAATGTTGAACGGATCTATCATCTCGTTTATAAATAATCTATGCCTTAGAGGCCCTTATCGTGTCTCAACTGAGACCTTACGAATCCTTTGAATGTATTGCTGGACATTGTAGGTGGTCAGTCCTATGAATATTTTTACTCACAAACGTATTTTTATGTCATCCGGAGCATATTAAGTTTTTGGTTAACGGCAGGAATCGAACTCGAGATTTAATGGAAACTTGATTGTCCTTAAAAATGCAAAAATTCGGGAAGGAGGAAACTGACGTTAAATCCAACTTTGAACTAGCGGAAAAGAAGTTCAGAACCGGTTCGATATTATCTCGAGTTCGATATTATACATTCGATGCTAGTAGGAAAGCTATTATCACTTTAACGCTATTCCCTACGCCATTTGTTTTTAACGCCCAATGCCAAGGATATCGAGAGAAGTGAGGTGTAAAATAATATAAGCGTGCTTCGAAGTGCTCCACTCCTACATAAGAAAACTGTTCTCAGAACTTTTATTATATTCTAGGTTTACCCAATCATAAATATAAATATCTTGCTAAAATAGTACAAATATTAATCATAAATATAAAGTCGGTTTCTAGCATTAAGGGACAAATAATGATTAAATGTTCGAGTTCTATTCAATCACGAGATTAAAATTTAAATTCAGGGGCAGCGAGTATGTTTACTCAGCCACGTTAGGGGTGCAGATCAAGACGAATAGCTTCTTATTTGTAACAAGGTTAAATGGCAAGTAGAACACTATTTTCTGGTTATTACTAAGAGTATATGAGCTTTGATTCCTGAAAGGAGTCCAATTGCACCCACAAACGAGCCTGACGTTATAATTAGTTTATTCTAATGTACGATTGATAAATTTACTGCTCAAACTGTATGGTCAACGTTTTCAACTAACCTAAATAAATATCACGAAACGTTTTGAAATATCTAATCGCGTCTACATAGTTGAAACAACTAAAAATTGTTTTCGTTCTCGTTTTCAATATCGAATTCACAATTTTGACTTGGCTTGACTTGAATTTATTTTTTTATTTATTATAAAATCTACAATTATTATTCATTAAATTTAAATTGAACTAAATTAAATAAAACGAAGTAAAAAAAATTGTATAGTCGTTATGTTCTCTTATATCAGACTTACTTTGAACGCCACGAACGATAAAATCAATCTTATAAAACGAAACGAAGATCAAATTATTATACGATCCGCGCAGACAGTAAACTCTTGAAACGAGCATTTATACAGCAATTACTTATTTTATATTGAGTGTTAAGTCCTTTCATTTATATAGAATTAATTGACTCCATTAATGTATTATTACTGCCGTGACGATAGTAATCATCTCCAACTATGAGTCAATTATAATATATAATTTCAATTCATCAAATTTATTAAGTAATCTTAAAAGTTAGTGACGTCAAGAAAACGTTCATGCAATTTGAATGAGCAATTCGACTTGTAATAAATAAATTCCGTAGGTGTGTCTAGAATTAGTAAGATGTGAATTGTTTCATGGTCATGGCTTACATTATGTATCAACTAATACTGGCCATTGGGTAACAGATGAGCGATTATCATATATTTAAATGCTGGCCAGTACTAATTCGAGAGCTGGTTATCAGTCTGATAAAATGAACCATGTTTGCTTCCAATTGGATATGGCAGAGGTGCTCATTGAGCTTCCATTATTGTGAACAACATTTAAATGAATCGCTTTATAGAGGTTCGAATGGTTAATCTATATTAACCATTGAATAAACCGTTGTATCGGCAAGTTCAGGGTGATCGTACCTATGTCTTTAAGCGATTTGTAAGACAAACCAGGTAAAACCCAAACGCCAACTACCTTTAATGAATACACCTTATGTAGTCCAATGTATAGGAGCAAGACTCTTTCAATATTCCGGAAGAAACGACTCAGGAAGGGATAACACTGTTTCAATTTTAACTAAGCAAAACTAGAAAGGATATTCTGGTTTCTACATCAGATCTATTGATGGTAAATCGATAACACTAGTGATTTACCTACAATGCTGACTGATTTACCTACAATGGCCAACCTACAATGCTGACTTGGAAAATTGGTCGCCTTATGAGTTTAAAAGACTTTCTATATGATCTAAGGTCGACGTATGAGTGGAAGCAAGAGGTTGCTGTTGGTGAGGATGATGACGATGTTTCAATTACGAGTTGATGACACGATACACATATCGAATAAAACCAGACATAATAAATTATTGACAGCAATAAGGTAACAGAGATAAGTGTCGTTTGCAAATATTTATCACCCTAATACTTAACCGACAAGCAAATATTTAACCAACCAATTTTAACTGACAAAATATTTAATTAATGACGAACTATATATATACAGACATAATTAAATTTAATCAGATCATGAAAAATGTTTATGTTCATAATTTTTAGTCATCTATTCCCTATAATTGACCGCGGTTAAGGTGGTCAATAGCTGTTTGAGACGTTTGTAGCTTGTTTAGAGAAAGATACGTCTGATTTCTGTTGAGCAGCGGTGCCACAAAAGTGGTCCATGAATCGTACAATGAAGAACAGTTATGATAGAACTAGGGATACATAAAACAGTGTTGTTTTGGCGAATCGATTAGCTAATAGAACTGAATACGATCCGAAACCTCCCCTACAATGAATTTGTTACACTCACAGAAATAGAATCCGAACTGTAATATAATTTCAACCTAGAAATTTCTGACAATTGATCATGAATAGGTTACTTTAGTAGACAAAAGCACCATTAGAATTGTAATCGCAATAAACACCAATGAAGGGAACTGATGATGTATTCAAAATAAGGAAAAGAATCGCACAGACTTACTGTAAATACCGATTAAACCATGCCGACTGAATCGAAGACAAATAACATAAATAATTTACACAGGACAAAACAACACATTAGCTTCTTAGGCGAGGAATATGTCTGTGCACTTAGAGAGAAATATGTCTGTATTGTATAAATAGGATGAATTCGTATTCTAGAAATTGCAGGCATGTCCTTCCAGATCATTGAACAAGTTTAAACTGACGCGAATACTTTAACTGCTGTAAAATTATAGCTGGATGCAATACGGATAATGGATAGTAATCCAGTGAAAATCCACTCAATCAGACTTGGGATTTGTTTTTTGCTGAATGGCGAGACATATGGATCATAATATGAAGACATCATAACAAGTTAGCATACTCAAATTTACGAAGTTGCAGTGCAAACTAAATGGGCGAAATCAAAGTGCTTAATATATTTATTTAAAATCAGATTGAGACGTCACTCTAACATCCAGCACATATTCTGTCGATTCTCATGTCATACAAAACAAAGCGATATAATAATGTACAAAAAACATGAATCTGATCATGTTAATTTGCAACATCGAACAATCCGACACATTAACAACTAGCTCGAATATTTTTATATCGGCAACATATAGCAGACATGTTAGAAATTCGAAACAGTCAAACAAATGATAAGTGAAAACAACATATATTCTAAGAGTACAACCATCTAATGTGACCGAAAGACACAAGGATTGTAAACGTTCATTTTCAGTTGATCCTCTTCCTTGGTTTACGATATTTGAATAGATAGGAACGGGAAACATTTGAGATTGAATGCTTACATTCAAAATAATGGATCTACGAGCATGTAAAACCTTTTAATAAGAGTTCATCACACTGAGTTACATACGATACATAAGAGATTATTGTTGAGCACTATCCACACATATTGATTCGAAGAAATTACCAAATAGGTGACGTATATCGACAGTAGCGTAGCAGAGTCTACTAGTTAGATCATAGGGAAATGAGAATCCAACTGCACTCCTTTTGGTCCTTAATACGAAAGTAGATCACTCTCTTCTATATAACCTATATAGCTTGATGCGACCAATCTCAATGTGGTTTTTGAAATTAACGTTTACTTAGAAGTTATAACATTGCATAATGCTGACTCAACTTGTTGATCAAATTAGTAGAAGGGAAACTTTCTGTTATTGGGTGGGACCTCGAAAATTACAAAATACCTGGTAAGTTCTTAAATGCACCATCTGCATAAGGTCAACGATATGGTGAATAAAATACCAAACCAATCAAATTTCACTACAATACTATCAAACCAAACAGATATCACAGAAAATAAAACAAGTCATCATTTTAACAAAATGTTATTCTTACAATTCGAGTAAACCGAGTAATTTGATATCTTTACGAAACGTGCACTGACTACAACATACATTGTAGAATACTGAAAAGAAAATTACAAATGAACCCAAAAGCGAACCGATTAAAAAACAGTCAATCATTAAGACAACCCCAGGCGAACTAAAAACTAATTACGAAATGAATGGAAACCATCTATGTATATGTGTATAAAAGACATAATCTTACCTGAAAGAACAGCACGAAGCACACCCATTGATAGTATGTATAATATTTCTTGGCACTTTCGTCATTAAAGTCGTTTGAAACGCCTGGCTGCACTACATCGCGACCAACCTGAAAATAGTGTAAATAAAACATAAACCCGATTGATCCGACAATCCGCCAAATCACATTCATCGTTATACAAAACAATATACTTACTTGGGCACGTTGAAATGCATCGGGCATCGTAAACGTACTCGAAATCCAACAAAACGTATTCACGACATGTGTTGGTATACCATTTACAATACAACTAATCGGATTGCCAACATATTGCGTGGCTGTTATAATTAAACTACATGTTAATAGTAAGACAGTTGTGAAGACGTTATGTAATCGAAACACAGCATTATCTGTTTGGATCTCTTGCAATTTAAAGTACTCCTTCAACCCGCCTAATAACTTATACATTTTGTATAGCCGTCTACTTTCAGTTTATTTTTATATACGACACCATACACTTTATAGGGTTAACAACAGTCACTTTGTCTTTTTATGGTTGTTTATCACTTTTGCTTTAAAGTTTATTTTGTTTTTTTTTTTTAAGAAAGTTCACTCACGTTGATGATCATTGTAAGATCAGGGTGTAATCTGAAAATGAATAGAATATATAAGATAAATGAGACTCAAAGCACAAAACTATCACCGGCATGTATCACACAAACAAAATCGGATCCAACGATATGTACAAGAATAGTAAATCACGTCATTCAAACAAAAACTATTAAATCGTGTCAATGAAATGTATGCAATCAGTTTTAGCAAACCGCACGTTAATATACGAATAAAAGCAACAACAATAAAAACTATAATATATAGTGAGATCACACTATTATGAATAAATCCACGGGAAATTGATTCAATCCACCATATCCACTGTATACATAACTATTTTTAATAGTTCACCACAAAATATAAAAATAAGAAGTCGCGAAAATAACAACAACAAAAAAAACGACACCGTTCAACGAAGGTGTCGACAAATTTTAGTAATTTTTTAATTTACTATTTACTTAAATTACAAACTTTTACAAATTCTTAAGAAACTAAATAATAAAAAAATTAAGTGTACCAACCGCTTACTACTTCCACCAAATTAAGACTACCATTGTGTGCAATAGAGAGAGATTTTTGTTTTTTTTTTCGAATTGATTACCTCCCCACCATTGGGTTCGGGGGAAAAAACAATTTTCTCATAAATCATTGTAGTGGTAGTAGGCATCTCATATACGTATATAAAATATTGAAGGGGAAATTTATTGCTTCGGCTACACAAACACATATATACACTCTATATAGAGTATAAGAAACTATATAAAAATAAAAGAAATGGTTTTAAAAATTTGAAATAAAAAAAACGAGAAAAGACGCTTTGAAGAGATTAAAATTTTTTTTTGTTTTATAGAAAACATCAAATGTGAACTTGGATGACTTTAGTTTTATCATCTCACTATTCTGGATTTAATAGTTTTGGATATCAATAAAGCATCTTAACAAGTTTGAGCTTCTTATTCTTACTTGTGACGATCATACATACTTCATTAATTTTCTACAATTTGAAAGCATCGATTTTGATTACGAATCAGCTCGTCAAATAGAAGCGGCATGGTTATTGAACAGTCGGCCACTTTTAAGATAGCACACATCACGCTTCATTTCGGATCAGCTTGCCGAACGAAACCAAACTTTGCAAGTATTGTTTCTGACCGTATGTATTATACTCATTAATCCTCTATAAGCGAACAGCCTAGGCTTGCTTAGTACTAAGTGCTGATAGCTTCCATCGACCAAAGAAGAGATCAATTTCTTACATTATTATGAAAAGAGATTTGTAGAACTGATTTCCTTTAATAAAAGTTTAGCTACTTGCTCTGTAAATCTGAATAGAGTCGGTTAATCAGATATTAATAGCGATAAACCTTTCCCTAGAATTTAATTTACTGAAATTTAATTCATAATCGATGATGAAACTTAAAGTCGACTTCATGCTTGCGTTCCTTCCTTCCTTCCTCCCTACCAAAATTTTTAAAAAATTCACAAGAAAAAACTCGTCATTTTCAACCAATGAAAAAAAAAATTTTGGACGGAAGGAAGGTTCTTTTTTCGACATTGCCGTCTTTTTGATATTTTATAGGTTTATAACCGAAGACACAAACCCAAGTTTAAAATGTTCCGTATACGGTTCCAATTCTTGAGTACCTTGGCAGGAGAGTACTCAAAAACAGCCTTCAGAAGATTTTTATAAAGCTCTCCATCTAGCCAGTTGTAATACTTAATTTTAAATCATGAAAATTTCAAGAAGCTGATTCAAATACAGCTTGATAATATGTATATGGGATGGTTCCAAACAAAATTTGTACAGAGTAATTAATTCACTAGCCATTTTTATACTGACTACTTAAATATTAACGCTTTAAGGCTTTATTCCCTCCAGGAGGGTTACAGATGTGTCCGACGATTTCATCACTATGCTTTCAGGACCTCAAAAATTATATTTCCCAACCATTTCTCTCTTTTTCGGTTTTTTGACCGGACCTACAAGTGTATAACAGTTACATCGATTAAGCACTATTCTTTTTAATTTATTTCAAGATAAAGAGTTTGAACTGGCTTCTAATTTGATTTACCTTAAAATTAGAACGTTTGAAACCATGAGGAGGAGACTCTCATTTAGTCTATAGTCTCGAGGGTTTTATACACCTCGTAACACCCATAAGTGAACATACTCATCACTAGAGATCTCCAATATCTCCAATGTCTAAGCCACCAGTCATAAGTTTTCATCATACCTTACCTAAATGGAAAGAGGACAAACATCTTCACAATCAATCAAAGCATCTATAGGCTATAAAAGATTGGTTAATAGTAATGAAAACCCACAACATGTTTACAAAGTCATGGTGGATGGATAATAATAATATTTTGATACAAATTTAAACCTCTTTCAATAGCCGGAAAACGTAAACAAGATTAAAATCATTCATAGGAGCTACTGATGTCTATAGTATCAGTGTAGATAAAGTTACCCCCAAACCAGTGACGTAGAGTTATATAAATATGATGTTCCAAATAGCTTGTTATAATATAGTGCTCGAACCGAAAAACAACTTATTAAATATAATGGCTATATTATGTACAGAAATCTCAGAAGAATATAACTATTATGCACCTGTTTTGAGTTTCATTCTAGAAGTTGCGTTAAGTATTTGAAATTATGTCGTTAACCAATTTCTCCAATGTTTTTGTTTTCACAATATTCTGTTTGGTTCCGAAGCACTCAGGTTTGGCAAATGAGTTCTGCAGCTCCAAAAGAAGGTCTCACATATGTTATATAGATGACTGTTCATAATCGAATAAAGAATGACTTTTTTGGATCCTGTCCGTATAGAGATTCGAATTTCTTAACTGCGCTACAGTTTAAATTTCCTTCATTCGGTCGGTTTTCGAAATTTATTATTAATAGGGTCAAAGAATCAAAAAAGTTTTCAAATATTCTAGATCTTTTGAACAAAAATAGATTAACTTTTAAGGAACACTATAAATAGAAAGTAACTGTAAAATGAATGTCAACTTTATAAATTCCAGATCCATTTTAACCTACGTCCTGTTGTTTAAAGTCCTGGATGAAATAAATCGGATATAATTGGCTAACAGACTATGTAAACTTTCTCGATATCTGTCTTATATAGAAAAGGAAGTAAAATACATATTGCAAAGTAGATGCCAACACGAGCGACAGTTAAAGCTAAGGACTGCATATAGATTGATGTGGTAGTATTTACTTTTAGTTAGAAATGTATTGACCATGAAATCTGGAAGGAGCTGTTATTATTCATATCACACAAAAACGAACTTCCAAAGTAGTTTAAGCAATGGGTGTCAATAGATTACTCATATAGAGTTGACATTAAGTATAGCAAAATAGCAATTTTTGGAAAATTATTTGAGAGTTACAACCTACTTATAACTAAGTCCAGTAAACCATTTTCTAAAATTCATGAATTAAAATAAACAAAAGAACCTGAAGCGAGTAGCTTACTGTAAATTGAATGTGAGTTGTACTTCGGAGTTGTTGCTTGTATCTTGTAATCCACTAGGGCGGTTTCGATCTGATGATGAATGAATGTGTGATCGAAAAGATCAAATCCATCTCATCATACATATGATGCCGGACTTGATGTTCAAACTGTGCGATTCGTTTCAGTCGTGACGCGACAGTACTAGTGAATTACAAGAACTTACTCGAAATATCGATTTTATATTAATTACGTGTGGCGTGAGCTAATTTGCGATTTGTTTGAGTTGCTCTGAACGCCACATTACTCCCCCGAAAGTGAATTCCCTCTCCGTTTGTTTGAGTTTGATTATGATGATCTATGTCGTAATTCGTTGTGGTGCCTGCTTTCGCCCGCTTAGTGATTAGGTGCCTTGAGAGCGCGAAACGAACCACCAAGTATTGAGAGAGAAGGCAGAAATTCCATTGTGGGAAGTTAATTTTGCCTTGTTAGGTTAGGCAGGAGGGTATCAGGCGGTTGTGTCAGAAGGATTGACGTGTTGTTCCTAAAACAGGGTCGTTGGGGTCACCACAATGAAGCGTGTAGCTTGCTGAAAAGTTGAATGTGTTGTACTTCCGAGTTGTTGCTTGTATCTTCCTGTGCAATTATTTGTCATACTGTGCAATTTTTATTCATACGTTCAGTTGTGGCGCGACAGTACTTGTAAATTACAAGAAATTACCTTGAAATATCGATTTTATGAATTGCGTGTGACGTGAGAGCTAATTTGCGATTTATTTGAGTTGCTCTGAACGCCACATTACTCCCCCGAAAGTGAATTCCCCCTTCGTTTGAGTTTGATTAATTGAGTTTGATTTTGAGTTGCTCTGAACGCCACAAACGAATATCATAACTAACTACTTACTCCAAATTGCTGGACGGAGGGAACAAGGAGAGTGATGATATATACGGAAGATGTACCTACCGGAGCAACACATTTCCTTAAATACTTATTTCGCATTTGGGTAAGTAATGAAGTCTAACATATTTCAGACTTCAAAGTCGATTGAAGGTAGCTGATGTTTTCTAAACAAGGTTCGAGGCTGATGTAAGAGTGTAAGAGTTAATGGCCTTAAAGAAACATACCTGTTGAAAACGATGCAGATACGATAATTTTTACAATTTATATACAATCCATAGAGTACCGCTTTCAAATCTGCATTTATAAAATTCAGGATTAAGAATGTAAAAGCCGATACCAACTAGAATACAGCAAGATCCATTTCTCGATAGGATGGGTTATTGAAGCCTCCTTTATGCCTTTTGATGGTACTTATAAAAGGTTTTTCAATAAGAGGTTTTACACCATTAACAATTGAAAACGATATCAGCCAAATGGCCGTCATGGCAATGCTTGCAGCACCATATCCTGTTCATGAAAATTTCCATGACCAAGTTTGAACATTTGTCCTCGAATAACTTCACAAATTCCAACTTTAAGGTCTTGAATCGATTGTGGAGCATTGACATAGACCTTATCTTTTACGTGGCTTCAAAGAAAAACGGCTTAAGATGTTAAATTATAAGATCTCAAAAGGCAATTGTGATCACCTCTACGAAAAATAACATGGTCACGAAATATTCTTGCAAAATTGCGATTGTTTCGTTGCTTGTGTGGCACGTAGCGTCGTCTTGCTGAAAATAAACGTCGTCCACATCAATATCTTCCAATTCTGGCCATAAAAAGTTATACTCGAGTAGCGCAATCCATTCACTGTAACAGTTGCACCAGCCTCATTTTTGAAAAAGTAAGGTCCAATCACATCGCCAACCCAAAAACCACACCAAAGGATGAAGATACAATCTTTTTCAACAATCATTCTATGATTTTCTAAGTCCCAAATGCGACAATTCTGCTTATTAACCTAGCCTCCGAGATGAAAATGGGCATCATCTTTAAAGATGATTTTATGATGAAAATCCGGATCATTTGCATGCATTTGAAAGGACCCATTCAGCGAAGATACGACGTTTTGAGTTCAGCTTGAGTTCTTGTGTTATCTAAACTTTTAAAGTCTTAAGACCTTATTCTTTATGCAAAATACGATCGGTTATGTCGTTTATGGAATGTGTAATTCCAAATATCAATGAGGAATCGACGAACCTGGGTTATCTTCAACACTAACGGTTACAGCAGCAATATTCTCAATTGTTTTTCAGCGACGCACACGTTTTCGACTATTCACATCACTAGCTTGTCCCAGTAGCTTAAATTTTTCTACCTGTTTCACTGTTGCCGGCCAGAAAAGTGATTCACGACGACCAAAAAGTGCTTTAGTTTTGCAACCAAATGTCCAAAGATGACAGCTTCAAAATTGACAGCTGCCCAAATTACAGACTATTGAAAATGAAACCTCTTATTAGAAATCTCTTATTGTACCCGACGACATGTAAAGTTATGTTATTACCTATTTCTCGCCTGCTTTCCTGCAGACAAGTGGTTGTCAGTGCTGCACATCTTCTGATCAAACTTCACCACAATCTCGAACGCTCCAGTTGGTGTGCATAAGTATATTTCCCATATTAGCCAGATATACAAGTTTTTGCAAGTGGTTCAATGGTTGCTCTACGAAGATCAGCACACTTTTATATTGTAAACTATTTGGTACATGGGATTGCAAACTAGTTAACTGTTTTCTATAACAAAAACAACTCAGTTGAAGAGGAATTTACCGAGTTTAAATCGCTAAAGATAGATCTTGTTGGAGGTTACAATGGGAACAATCAACAGTAGAGTTTAGTTTTCTACTGACCATAGAGGGGGTACGTGTTTTTTAGAGATAGTGTTATGCTGCCGGATGTCACATTATGTGTAAATAGCAGATACGAAATCGATATTTTTGACCTGCAATATTGGTACGACAATTACATAGTATTGAAACCAATAAAGATTTACAGCACATCGTTTTCTTTAAAAGCATAATATTCTCTTATAAAAATAAGATTACCATAAATGGTATAAACGACTGGAATTTTAATGGATATACAACATTAAAATAACGACGTTAAACAAATAAACTAAAAAAATATATTGAAAATCGAACAAGACAAAGTTATTTAGTGTCCAAAATAGGCAATTTTGGATATATGGAACGAATCGTGTATTTGCAACATCGCAATTTTATTTGTCCTACTGTCATATTGTGTTGCAGACATACGTATTATCCCTTTTTATGTACGTATTTTCAATTACAGTGACTCAATTATATTCCCCAAATTATAATCCATCATCCCTTTCCCTTTTGTTCGTTTAGCATTAGAATTTCGAAACGCACATGTACCATAAACAAACGTCGCACAACACAAGCAATAGCAAGGGTAAATTTCATCATCCTATTTTACTATGTGTACACAAACAACACAAAGTAAATCATCCCCTACAACGAACGAAAGAGATAAAAAAGGAGACCTAAGCGTAGACGTCAGTACGTCACTACAGTCACGTAATTGTATAAAATGCATTTTAGTAGACAGCTGGTTTTTATATAGTCACCTCGGCAACCATGCTCATGAGCATATACAGTATACGAGTATTTTGTCAATGTGTTGTACAGTGTTGTGGGATATAAAACTATGTCTGGTTCTTATTCAATTGTTTCGGTTGTTTTCAGACAAACAAAAAATAGTTTTGTGTGTTATGAAGTAAAAAAAATGGTAATTAACGTAATGGGAATAGTTTTGTATGGTTTGTTTGCAGAGTTGATCAACTTTTATTGTATTAAAACATTAAAATACGCGTATGGTTATTTACTATCGCGCCCATTTATTTTGGCTTGCCGCACACTATCGAATCGACATTGAATTGAATTCCTATACTCGTACTTGTGTGTATGTAAATGTAGCATATAATGTTTAATGTACATTACTTTTGTTGGTTTGGGCAATCAATTAATTAGATCCAGCCTTCGGAAAAAATCGTTTTATATACACAGAATTGGAATGGTGTGGTTCAATGATTTTACTTTAATTATTTCAGCTATATATGTATTCTAGATTAATGACGTAACAGTTTGGAATGCCAATCCAAATCCGACTGGAATATTATTTGGTTTGTTAGATATGGGTTAGATTATTCAATATACGTTTAAAAATTTGCTATGTTATTCAAAGAATTTACCATTGGTTTGGTGAACTCTACTTAGCTTAGGTTTCCCATAAAGAGTCATAAAGTAATTGTTTGTCTTGGGTATGAATCGCGAAAATGACAATATATGTTTTATATACGAATTTGGTGAGACCTGTTTTATGAAAATCAGGTAATATTAGTCAGGCAAAAACGTAAACCGTTTCATAATGCACCCATAGAGTATTATCTTATCGATGATTGTGTACATGGTTCGTAAATATTTCTGCTGCTCTGCTTTAAAAAAGTGAGGGGAAAGAAACCAGAAAGCTGAAGAATAGGGCCAGAAGATTTAATGTTCAGTTTGATGTGGATAGCTTTTTAGTTACACGAAATATGTACAAAAAGAATTAAGAACATCACAGAGAATCTCCTGGGTAATCGTTTGTGAGGAAATGAATTGCTTATCTGCTGTAGTTAAATTTAACAAGTCGTTAAGCAGTAATAATCCTTTTTTTTACGTTTAGTTTTAATTGGGTGTAAGGCGGACTTTTAGACTGTCCTAGCTCCTTGTAACTGTCAGAGCACCTGCACCCAACGCGCGATCTTTCAAGTAAAGGATGAAAGCTGCCTTAAACTTGTACATTTTACACTCTAACGGAAACTGCAAACCAGCCAACGAATTCCACTTCCTAGATATTCGATAAATAAATTTGCGGTTTGCATCTTCAGTTCGAGGTTTCGGCAGTTTCCCCGTAAACCTATACCGTTCCCCGTATTACCCGTCCTGGCGTAACAAATGGTAGTATTTTTCTTTTAATTCTGCCCAACATTTACCAATTATTAATGTATAGAACACGCGGCGTTCTGCAAAATCTCTTTCGTATTATTCGGATGGCACGCCGCTGAATTCTACCCAGCAACTGGAGAGCAGTAACATATGCTCCACCCAAACGTGACAGCAATATTCTATACACGGTTTAATAATAAAGATTTTATATATATATATATATATATATATATATATATATATATATATATATATATATATATATATATATATATATATATATATATATATATATATGCATCTATTGAGACTTGTAGATGATTGATTCACTTGGTCTACCGAATGGCAAGCCTTGTTCTTCCAAAAAGGAAGCAGGTGACCTTCTTTTCACTATACTTTTTCCAGGCTGTAAAACTATTGCAACTGACTATACTGGTGAAGTCACTAACGATCTGGATGTAATTCCCAATGCAGATTAATCAATTATGAGATCGTATGTTGAAGCTGACGGTATATTTCCTAAAGTGTTACAGCATGACTATTACCTCATTAAGGAATATTTACTGCATTTATTCCAGGCATGAATCGCTTTTAGTTTTGTTCCACAATCTTGGAGCAGAAGTAAAGTAATTTTTTATTCCAAAAATTGGCAAGTCGGAATACACCGACCTCAAATCGTTTCGACCTATATATTTCTGTAATCAACTTTTCTGAAATCTTTAGAAAGGATTGTTGGTAGGTTTATTAGAGTACAGTATTTCGTTACCGCTCCGCTCAGTAACTTGCTTACAGCATTGGCAAATCCTGTGAGACTGCCTTACATGAACTCGTTGTGGACACTTGTCTGGATATTGCAGGAACCTTTGATAATACTTCATTCGCCTCTATTACGAAAGCATGTACTAAATATAGTAACGAACCCAACACATTCAAGTGGATTGAATGCATGCTTGAATCTCGTATTGTGATATACGATGTTGAAAATATCTTTATTTTGGTCAAGGTTTTCAGACGATGCCCGCAGGGAGGTGTGATTTCACCCCTGTTGTGGCTTCTGGTTATTGACGAACTTCTTGTTATTCTTCGTGAGTCCGGTTTTATCGCTCAAAGTTATGCTGACGATCTGGTTCTGACAGTTTCAGACCTAAATGTCTTATCAGGTCTAACTCAACACGCTCTTCTCATTATAGAACTGTGGTGTCTGGATAAAGGTTTACATGTGAAACCGTCTAAAGCGATTTGGCTATTTTTAACAGCGTAGGAATACTGCGGCTTTTTCAGCTTACGTTGAACACATTGGTGTTTTCCTGGGTAATAGACATTCTGGGAAGTATCATCTGGATCTTAAACTACAGAAAGTCTCTGCTGTATTTTGACAATCCTGTAGAGCTTATGGTAATTCTTGGGGATTATCCCTCAAAATGCTGTATTTTATCTACAAATTACTGGTTCTCCCAATGCTAACTTATGCATCTGTTGTTTGGTGGCCAGTGATTAAAATAAAATCTTCAATTGGTAAACTTACATAACTGTTTGCATAATATCGCATGTCGAGCTATAACTGGATCCATGGCTTCAATTCTGCTCTTAGCTATGGAGCTACATTCGCTCTCTAAAGGAGTTATACCGGATTGCACTATACCTGAAGTTTTCTATGAATTACCATTTGAGACATGGATTTTTGTGTTACTATCAATGCGGCACTTCAAAGAGCACGGACACTTTTATGATTTATTTTATATATATCTAGAATTAGCTAGGTTCAATCAAATAATGACTTCCAATTGAGAGTCCATCCTGCACGAGCCATGCACAGAAGCTAAAAAAATCGTTTACCTTTATGGTTTATTGAACGTCTTTAACTCTTTACATTTGGAGAGGTAATCTATATATGTATAATCGATTTTAACGGACCCTAATTGATAAGTGTGGCCTAATAACTTATGCCCGAGAACTAGAAAGTAGCCACATATCTCCAAATTTTTAAAAACGGTGACCGCAAGGAATGCCAGAACTATCGAGGTACAGCTCTGTTTTATTACTCGTAAGTGTCACTTATCTGGTGGAGGACATAAATAAGAAATTATTATAGAAATCTGTTAGATCCAATATCGACGGTAAGAAGAAGAACCGAACCAATGTCCATCGAGAAACACATTTCGAAACAAAATAGAGCAACCGAAATTCTCTGTAATCTTTAATTTGTGTTAAAAAATATGTTTGCAGAGAAATCATCTGACAAGTTGATCCCAATCAATACAACTCACGCCACAATGAACTTGAAGATGTGACCGTTGCTTGTTTGAAGAACTCCATTTGACTATATAGATACATTTGATCAGTTTGTACAGTTCTACCTCGGGATTTGAAATGGGATGTATCTTTATTTGTAAAGAGGAAACTGTAATGAAACAGCTCCGAATTATTTAATTCATCAATATAGAACAAAGTCTTTGTGCAGGACATAAGAAAGCAGTAGGATTATTATTGCCATGCGACATCCCAAAGTCTCAGTTGCTTAAAGGTGAAATATTCTTCAATGTGCCTTCAGATGAATATATATGCTCTTTGAATGCTTCGAATATATTGAACAGCCGATCACTGACAATCTATTATAATATTACACTTGACCTATCAGTATGTGTTGAGTTTTGCTCTGAGGTTAAAATGTCAGCTTCCATAGATGACTATTGCAAATATTGTAAACGACAATCACTTTATTGGATTCAGTAGCAGCTACACAACCGATTAGAACCGAATGAGAGAATATATACTAGTACATTTTCTAGATAGCTCAGTCATTAGGATGGGTCGAACCTCACCCAACCGAAAACATTACACGAGTGTTTAATCACAATCCGTGTCGAAGCAGTTTTTTTGCAGAATATTTAACAGACTTTCATGGATCAAAACTACCGATTTCAAAAAATGTAGCAACCGAAGTGAGAATGATTCTAGAAAATGATCCTACCTGGTGACACACTAAATCAAGACTAATATACATATAGTAAAGTAGTTGGAGATTGTAATAATGTTAATATATGCCAGTGGCCACAGGCTACTGTTTAATTATATATAGTGACTCTTTTGGTGATTTACAAATGTTCGCTGTAATGCTTCATAAGCTCTACACTACGATGAAACGTTCGCATTTATGGTTGTCCAGTATATCTTACCAACTTGTCAAAAGAACATAACTTTTTCTCTTCTATTTTAGTTTTTTAGATGAATTTAAAACTATATGTATGACATAGAAAGTCATTGAACCGACACTAAATAACTTTCGCGTATTTGTTTCAGATTTTTATATGTAGCTATAAACTATTTCATTGCTACATGCTCCATTCTATATAATATTACAAAAAAGTGAAATTGAATCGTACAATGCATATAGCATATACATATACATGTGATGTACACCATTAACCGTCATAATCATACACAGACTGGCAGCACATTTAATTTATTTCAAAATCCGGATACGATATAATGCCAATTTTGGTATGCGAAGTAATAAAAACCATCTGTTGCGATTTACCATCACCTGGTAGTTTATATACAATACCTTTCCGAAATCGGTTGCAAATAACTAAATATTGTTGTTAGAATTCTCGAAGCTTCTTAAATTTATATATTCTGTTCACATCGTGTATACAATGGTGTCCAAAATTGTTGGTATGCTCATAAGAAATGGTGATAGTTGGTAGAAAAAATTATGAGTTGTATAGTGTAGTAATATTTGGTTTTTTGACCATTTGGATAAACAATCTACCGATAGGAAAGTGATGCGATTAATACAACGCTTCTTAAATTTTAATCTTGTAAAATGTAAGTAGTCCACTTTTTTACCAACCCAGCCAAGCCTAGATGCATCTGGCTAGCCTTATATAAGTAAAAGAACGTACACGGTCGGGCACGATTAAAAAATTAGCTGAGGTTTTAACATTTATCTTGAGTAATTATTAAACATTGTCTCTTAGGAAAAACTTTAATAACAAAAAAATAAATAAATAAAAAGTGGTATATCTAGATACGCTGCTGTCTAAATGATCAAATAGAAGTATCAAAATTTGGACACGTTAGATTTAAACCCGTAGCTTCCTTATCGTATTGTGGAGCTCTCTTATATGCAAACGTTATTTTTCAGCCTACTCGTCAGAACCACCATAGCAACAAATGAACAGAACAAGCTTTGATATAAATTTCTGAAACAGAGAAAACAATCAGGTGCCGCAGTATAGAGATGGGGAAAATTAGTTATTGTTAGAGAAACAGTTATTAGAGAAGCTGTTAAAACATTTGAAAAATCATCACATCATGCTTTGAATTTCAGTAGAGCTTCTTCTAAAATCAGAACCATAAGAAATCGAATGCTGCGGATAATAGATGCTACGAAATTTGATTAGTGATAAAGTGTTGCATGAATTGAGATCTTGAGAGCGCTTGCCGCAATATATAATTCACGGTCATTGCATTCCAAGTTACATAGTTATATACGGCAAAAATGGGCTTTAGAAGCAGCAGAAAACAATTTGTTCACTATATGCGAAATTTACTCCTGTTTATGAGTGAATAATAGTGATGATTTTTTTTTGATGGCTTTTATAGGCCATTATTGGCCCGTACCGTGTCAACAATCTGACTCCATCGGTTTCGATCACGAGCCAGCTCTTCATATTGTTGCAAGCCACCTGAAGATGCCGCTCTCTACGCCGTGGAGCCATCGTCGCTGACAGCGACCTCTTCGCCTACCGAAAGGCGGCTCTCCCTTCAAAGATCGCTAAATCATTCGGTTCGGATCAGAACGACGAACGTTACCGAGCCAGCGTACTCGCTGTCCTTTATTGCATGCACGATATCAGGTATTTGCATTAAATTCCTGATCTTGTGGTTGCAACGAACTCGGTATGTGCCATCAACGTCGAGTTTTGGGCCATATATCACACGCATGCTTCTTCTCTCGAATATTAAAAGCCATCTTTTGTACTCATCCGTCAAGGTCCAACTCTCACATCCATACATGACAACGGGTCTGATCAACACTCTGTACAGTTTCAGCTTACCCGTATTTGCAGATATTTTGATTTCAGAAGTGGACGTAGAGGATACAAAGCCCGATTGCCAGCGGCAAGGCGAACCTTGATACCCTCTCCCACACTATTATCGTGAGTAATGAGAGATCCTAGATACTTGAATCTCATTACTCCTTCCAACGTGTGGTTTCCACTACTGAAATCAATTGCGTCTTGGTCTCGAAAACCAGAGATCAGATATTTGGTTTTGGACTCGTTGATTTTGAGACCAATGGAATCTGAAAAATCATCTGCATATGCAAGAAGTTGATTGGATTGTCGGAATAAGATGTTGTCCTGAGGTGTTTCACTTTTACGAAGGATGTATTCCAACATGAGATTAAAAAGTATCGAAGACAGCCCATCTCCTTACCAAATGAATGATTTTATGAGGAAAGAATGTGCTTACCACTTTGAGACCATGAGCGATTGCAAAGTACATCATTCTTTCCCCATTTTCGGTCGCAATTTTGTGTCGGTAGTACGGACCTATATTATCGCATAAGTCGGTCTGATTTCTGCCAGCTCTAGCATTAAAGTCACCAATGATCAATCTGACATCGCGCTCAGGTATAGAGCCCATCAGATTATCAAAATTATTGTAAAACGAGTCTTTATCTTGGGATTGGCTTACATCAGTGGGCGCATGTACACATACAATTGACAGTTTGGCTGCCCGAAAGTCCAGTACAGCCTTTTGAACCTGTGGCCCAATGAGAAACCCAACTCCAAGATTTCCGAGGTTATTTCTTCTGTGTAGCAACGTATAGCCTTGGGACACATGGGCTCCACTTTTAAGCCATCGAGTTTCTTGGAGAGCTACGAGTTCCAACCGATACTCTTTCATACATGTGAAAAGGCCGTCCAACGCGCCAGGTTTTCGAAGTGACTGCGCATTCCACGTGCTGATCCTCAATCTCATTTCCGGGTACTTAAGCGGGGGATTATTATTTTTTTATTGTTGTTGACATTTTTAACAGTTTTAAATTTTTTTACGAATGCGGGTCGTCAGCCCAGCGATCCAACCAGATTTAGTCGCCTCCTACGACTCGCTCTGAGATTTAGTCGCCTCCTACGACTCGCCTCCTACGGCTAGCTCTGGATACTGTGGTGGTATTCTATGGGTTTCATGTTTCGTTCGTAATATTTACGAAACACGAATGCCCCCAACCAAAGGGTCTATAGTGATGTAATACAGACATATTAAGCCAAAATTGAACCAACTATGCTTCCAATTTAATGCACATTCAAATACAAGTCGTACGGTATCATAATGGCGTATAACTTGTGCTTATTTATTTAAAATGTAACAGAGATCATCCAGTACATAAATTCAAGAACTATGAAAATCCCACTCGGGAGAAGAGGCTGGTGTTCCTTCCTTCTTCGTTTTAAAGACTCATGTCTAATGTCTATGTAAGTCTTTGCATAATATCACCCAACAGAAAATTTATTGAAAAGTATAGAAAGAAGTGAACACCATGTTCAATTAGAAAATATGACTTCACTTCCTAGAGCCCATTCAAACATATGGTATGTCCTAACCCAGATGATAAAAGTGCGACCACATTTCACCTCTTTATCATTATGGATATTTGGTTTTAGGATTGGTATAAGTATAATTTCACGTCTAAAGTTCTTTTTCATCATGATAACGCCCCAGGTCGCTTGTTCCACATCGATACAGCATTTCTATCGCTTGTTCCACATCGTAATTGAATTACGATCTAACGAATCATGTTCTCATCCACCTCATTCTCCTGATTTGTTATCTTCTGACTATTTCATTATGGCAATGAAACTCTAGTATAACTATTCAGATTTCAGAAGTATAGAACGAAATATAGAATGGAACTTTAACACTGGTCTTAGCAAGTTTGATTTTTCCATGAACCAGATACCACAAACACTCGTTCACAGTAACAATCTGCCGGTTATGTTGTTTTTAAACTGAAAAATCTAGTCTTACTCATGGTACGATATACTACTTTCATCTATATACGTAAATCTTTCGCAATGCGGTATGACGTCATTGATTTTCTTAATAATGGTATATGAACCATGTTAAACCGATTAGGAATGTCGCCGAATCCTTTCGATAGATAAATTTTATTATCGTTTCTTCAGCGCTCACAATGAACTCTTAGGCTGAGTTCATACTTCGATTTCTTCGTTCATTCATTCATTCATTCGTTCGGTAATTTTATTTTGACGATTCTCAGAACGGTTTTGCACGATCTAAAATAAATTAATTCCATTGACACACACGTACACATTATATGTATTTTGTTTTCCCACTTTTCATTTTGGTGCCATGTTGTCTCTTTTGCTCAATGTTCGTTCAAACAAAAAGTTAAAGTTAAACTACTTTTGCAACAAAATGTATAGGAACAAAAAATTGTCATTTTGGAGTACTACGATTGGCAGAAAAAATTGTTTGAATGAATGAATGAACGAAGAAATAGTCTAGTTGGTTAATAATAGTTGGTTATAAATTGATTCTTATTCATTTTGATTTTCATTCTTAAATGGTATATGTATTTTCCTTTGGCGTATTGTTGGTTTTCAAGTAATCTATGCATCTACATATCATGTGTATGAATGTGTAGCTAAAGCACTCGATATTGCTGACCCCTCTTTAAGATATCTAGGCTCTATGGTTACTCTATCACAAGGCTAATTTCGCCAAAAAAAATCGGTATTAGCTAAAAATCTTTTTGAATACTATCAACCTGACCTACTCGTAATATCAACAAAATCAAGATGATAGTATATTTCAACTGTCGATTTACTCAAAAGGGTTGAAGTTATAATTGGAAGTTGGCTTTGTCTCGTCTGGTTATCATTATTCGTCCGGAAGCATCGATTTCGTCAGATCTGGCTTCGTGTGACTGTCTAACTTTGATTGAAATAACCACTACATAAACATAGTTCTGATTGAATAGAAGCCATACAAGCTTCTTTAAAGTAAATTGGGTGCAGAGTTTTATATTTATTAGGAATAGCAATCAAGATGATAATTAATTGGATCATATCATTATTTGCGCTATCCTCTTTAGTTTTAATATGAATTTAGAGTTTGATCATTGGATTGTGAAATATAAAACACAAAGCTTTAATTACTTAGCTTTACTTATTATACACATTAAATTCCCAAATAACTTTTGTGACAGCTTTTTTTACAATTTGTATCACCACTATTAATTATACACTCAATTATTATCATTTGCCAATATTAATATATATCTAACTCAAATATACAACGCCAATTCCTTTAAAACGTCCACCAACCGTTTACACGTTTAAAATTCACGACCATTACACCTTCCTTCATTTGTCTCACCATGCCACGCAAGCCCTGGGAATTCACTATACCTACATTTGATATATAACATTTGATGCTCTTCAAGAGCATTGAATTCAAAATAAACATGCATTGACAGCTAAACGGTAAAAAACCAAATATTATTCTTTCAAGCTAAACATTAACTTAGGAACCCATTTTAGAAGCCGGTTAACTACAAAAGTTTTGCATAAGAGTTTACAGAAGAGGTTAGATGCAATCAGTGCATTAGATGCAATCAGGATGCATGTAATTGTTTCGAACAGCGGTTATGTGGACAGTTGGCCAATAAAATCACGAGTGTCTCGGTTACGTCTGCAAAATTATCAGTTAGTATCATGAAATACGTCTAAGTAAAGTAAGTATGAATATTGTGTCGTTCGACGTAATGAAAATTGTTTACAATAGGACCAGGGATGAAACACTTAGAGCACAAAAGTACGTTTAAATGGTAACTGTACGATGGTTATTTGGTTATTGAGAGCTAATCTATTACTGTTGCTATACCAGTATGGCAGAAAACATGTGGATTCGTTGGATATGCGATAATGTGTGATCGAATCAGTCGGTAGATCAAATCAGAACCTATTACGTGACCTGAATTTAAATCAGACAAAGAACTTTTTTTCAAATCCAGCAAACCAATCAAAAAATATATTCCCAATGTGCCTCATCTTATCAAACTGATTATGAATAAGTTTGTTGACTGTGGGCGTATAACAGACCGAGTATTCATTCATAAAGGGATTGTATAATAATTAATTTTCAAAAAAAGCAAGAAACTTGATTGGAGTATAACTATTAAAATTTCGTCCGCCATTGAAACGTCAGAGGCTCAGAACGAAAAAAGTTAAGCTGATAACAAAGTCCTTCTTACTTAATATTTTCATTGAAAGTCTTTGAACGTGGGATAAAATGTTACTCAACGTGTAATTATGGACATTTAGATTATTGTTTGTTACTTTAGTTTAAGTAAAATCTCAATTATAATTGTCTCAATGTAAGAGTACCACATAAAGACAGCAGACAGAGAGGTCACGGGGTTAGATTGGTCGAATTACTTTAAATAGTGTATTAAAACAATGTTTCATATGCGCGTTAATTGCAAGACTTACATGATATACCATTCCCCAAAAAGGTATACTGTGAACTACCTTAGACGTTTTGTATACTAACGTATTTTTCACAGGTGGAATAATGGCGAACAATTCATTGAAACTGCTGTATCCGTGCTAAAGGTGGGCTGCACGACCAGTCAAACCAATTAGAGTTTTTACCTATCTCTTTGACATAGGTATTTAAAATCATCGAATAAACAACCCAGTAGATACACAAGACACTTCGATTATTTAAACCAATAAAATCACAAAAGAGTTTCTTCAAAAATCTGGAAAAATATTATTTTTCATTTGATTAGAATGCACCCCTTAAATATCTTAAACAATAATGGCTTAAATATGTTTTAATGTTATATCGTTTTAAATATAACACTGCATAACTCATGTAACATATCTTATGTTTCTCTAAACCCCATTTTAAATTTCTCAAAAAATATTATATTTTTCGAAAAACACATTTATGACTGAAAACACATTTATGACTGAAAACACATGAATTAACTCATTTCCATAATTCTAATTAGTCGTTTTACTTTGAAAAGCAGATAACGTCGTATTTATAATTTACATGATCAACCTTAAAATCATGAAAATTATTTAAACTGAACATAGACTAGAAGAAGACTAGATGATAACCTAGAAGAAAAACTAACCAGACTACAGATGCAAACTCATCATATGAGGTTTGCAAAACTCTACTCTCTCTTTTTGTAACCAATATACAATCACTCCTATTATGAAGCATTATATACTGAAGAAAGAGTTGACCATGATTTCGAATTTACCAACAACGAATTGTGGAAAAGTCAGCCTGAAACATGACTTATCACTATACATATTAGCTATAGCATATTGCCATGCAATATACCGATTATCTATGACCTATACAAAACCAAAAGATCTTGATTTGACTGTGGTAATAAAAATTATGGGGGAGGAGAAGAAGAAGCTGTTGAGCACTTCTTGTGCTCCTGTTCTTCATACTATTCCCATACACTGCTTTGGATCACAACTTCTATTTGAGGAACAACTGACGACCTTGAGGATACCAGATATCTTGGACCTCATTAGAAGAACAAAAACATTTCGGGACCGATAGTGTACGTCTAGAAATTAATGTCACATTGGGTAAATCGAGCCTAGGTGACAGAAGAAAAAATTGCAAAAGAGCTACGCCCCCAAAACTGTTGGCAAAGTTACGAAACCAATTTTTTTTCGTAATGTCTGGTGAGTGTACGAATAATTATGAACGGTAGTGTATATGTAAAATTTCACGATCAACTAAATCACTAAATATTACCCCAACAACTATGTATAATGTCTTAAATTGCGCAATCACTCATCAAATTACACAAGTGAGAGAACAGTCTTAAATATGCTCAAAGATATAAACAAGGTGATGAAAGAAATACCATTATTACCGTCATAAATAAAAAGTAATCAGCATTACGATTTGTTTATTTAGTATAGAGGAAAAAATTTAAGTGTATACTAAGACTTATAACACACATGCATGTGTATCTATACAAACAATTGACAATCGAATTAACCGGAAACGATGAAAAAAACTTATAACAAACAAACAGGCATACATACATATAAACCAAAGTACTTAGCTACCAAAGTAAAATATGATAATCGCGTAAATCGTTTATGTTGCGTTTACGATCGCGCAATCGTTTTGCATGTTGCCGTGCCTCCATTCTTATAACCACGTCAGTATACATAGATATACTATTTTCAATCGATCGTTTAAGTATATTATATACTGTCAATCCGGAATGCTTCATCAAATATTGATAACAATAGAAAGACGTTAATAAACAATATTTATAGTGTGATGTCTTTGGTAACAATGTGCTTGTGAACATGTAGAATAGATGAATGAAAATAAACTGGGTTATAATGTAATAGATCTCCACGCCAATTTGATTGGTGTGTTGTAGGTAATTACTAAGTTTTAGAATCATTTAAAGAATTTGAGATGTTTGAAGGCCTTATCACAAGTTTAAAGAGTGTATCGGCTGGATTTTGCCGCAACTCGATGATCCGACATTGGATAGAAAACACAAATTCACATTCTATAATCTAAATTTTGATGTCCTTGAAAACGATTGCATATAAATTTTTGTTAAATTTTATA
The DNA here is from genome assembly GCA_963932295.1 of Tipula lateralis. Classification (NCBI taxonomy): domain Eukaryota; kingdom Metazoa; phylum Arthropoda; class Insecta; order Diptera; family Tipulidae; genus Tipula; species Tipula lateralis. The sequence goes on from OZ010737.1 coordinate 121,216,431, forward strand.
TAGCACGTTATTTTGTTTTTGTTTTCTTAGTTGCATTAGTCAAATAAAATTCTAAATATTTGACTATGTATTTCCCTTCCCTTTTGTTTTATATATTTTGCTTATATATATATATATAGAGATCAAGTATAGATCAATAATATTCCAATGCATATACGGGCAATGTATACAGGTTTGATCTTGTTTATATTTGTGTACATATAATATAACATATAAATGCATACAGTGCGTTACATATTATTACCGGTTTTTGGGTTTGCTATTTGATGGGTTTTGCATGTAATGTTTTTATATTTAATTATTGTTTGAGAATTTAAATTTAGTTTTTGGCTGCAATGCAATTAGGATTTTAATGCGGTGCCATGTATAGATTAATGATCGAAGGGTCAGTTTTTATACGACCAGCGAGGTGACTTGTATGTGGGGGGTGTGGAGCGGAGGAACTTTGAGGTGGAGTGGATTAACATATTTTGGAGTAGGTTCCGACTAGGTAGAGCAGGCACGGTAGAGATTCGGAAATTAATTGAACATATATTTGTTGGTGGTTGATGGATTCTGGCACGAGTGGTTCAGTTGTGGGCGTTTGAATTGTGGGTGTGTTCGGGATATTTTCTGTAGCGGGACGTTTACCTGTATAGCGGGACATTGATCTGGATTGGAGGTGTGGACTTGGTTCGGTTGATGTTTGACGGCTATTTGTCTGAGTACTTCATGATGTTATGGTGAATCTTCTCGTTACCAGTGGATTTTATTCGTGTTTTAAGTTTCATATGTAAGCGGGGGTATCCGTTGCCGTGGTTGGATTAATTTTTATGTTTGTCTTTGTTGGGTTTAGTTTTGGAAGCTTCCTTTCAGTTGCAGATGTGCTGAGGGGTGCGGAGCGAATAGCTGGCGTGTAGCTCAGGTATCGATCGAGGTTGGTTCCTCCAACATGTTCTTTTCGGATCGGTCTGGAGTCTGGTGGCGTCCTCCGAAACTAGCCGCGGTATCGGGGATTCCTATTGAACTGTAGGATTGATTGGTTAGTGATTCTAGGCCACGATTGGGGAGTTATTGCTGTCTCGTTGACATTTGAGTGTTGATGGTTTTAATTTTGTGTCGTTGGAATCGGGTCTGTGCTTGAATTGGTCGTGGGTTTGGGGATTGAATGGTTTTCGGCCGTAGTCCCGGGATGCGTTTCCGGTGATTGAGAATGCAGGTGTGTGTCTTGTATCGGGTTTGACTGTCCTTGTTTTGAAGAGTTTTAGAGGATGTGTATGCCTACGTTCGGGGTGTCACTTTACTGTAGATGTGGCAGATCTGCATCGAGTTTTACTGTTTATGGGTTCAGTAGCCGCTTATTCAAATTTGCTACATTTTAAAGGAGGAATAGTTGGTGTTGACTTCGATTCGGCTCCATTCATATCATTTGATAGGAAGTCAGATTTGAGTGCGAAATCGAGTAAGTTGAGGTAACGTGTGTACAGCACAAGGGTGCGTGTGTGTGACACATAAGTAATAAGGAAAGTGTACACATCCTCAGGGATTTTGTAGGACAGGAGTGTTTAGATTTTATGCAGTACGAAGCTGTATCTTCCATTATCGGGGGTGCATTTTGAGATTGTGGTTGAGGATTGTTTAGAATGAAAGTTTGTAACGGGTCGGGCGGGGATTTTATTTTAGTGGCGGGGAGTTGGAACTATTAGAATGTTTGGGTGTCGGCGGGATTTTAGCATTTTTGTAGTGGTGTTCTGGAGGCATTCAATTTTGTAGAGTGTCGGGAGCTTTTGATGTTTTGGCGGAATTTTTAGAGAATGTCGCCTGATTCTGGCGTGGGCTGGGATTGTGCAGGAGTGTTTTGGAGGAAGCGGTTTTTGTAGGTATTATTTGTAGCTGGTAATCTGTCCTTTGCCTCATGGTACTGCTGGGGTTAAAGGAGAGGGGGGTTCCGTGGCTGAATTTGAGTGGGACGGACATGAGGGTTGAGCTAGTTGCGGTGGCGGCTAGGAGCCTCTGTTGGCATGTGGGGATTTAGACGCGAATGGGAGCGGGAAGATTCGCCGGAATGTGGGGTGTTTGGATAGATTTCGGTTTGTTGGATGTCAGTTGAGATAGGTCTGCACTTTTTATTAATTTGTAGGTTGGTGTTCCTTTGTTGAGGGTGCTTTGAATGAGTTTTTAGTTTGGATGCTTATAATTGGGTTCTCGTGGGGTTTGTTTGCTACAAATAGATGTATGTTTGGTGGAATTTGGATCGTGTTTGGTTTGCTTGAATGGAGTTCGCTCCGGGGATATCGATTTCCTCTACTTTTGGGGCGCTTCTGCTCCATACTTTCTGCATGTATGTGGCAACCCTGACTGTGTTATTGCATGTGTGTCGTGCATACGTGCCTGTGGGTTATCCATGCGTTATAAAGGGTGATTTTTTAAGAGCTTGAGAACTTTTTTTTAAAAAAAAACGCATAAAATTTGCAAAATCTCATCGGTTCTTTATTTGAAACGTTAGATTGGTCCATGACATTTACTTTTTGAAGATAATTTCATTTAAATGTTGACCGCGACTGCGTCTTAGGTGGTCCATTCGGAAAGTCCAATTTTGGGCAACTTTTTCGAGCATTTCGGCCGGAATAGCCCGAATTTCTTCGGAAATGTTGTCTTCCAAAACTGGAATAGTTGCTGGCTTATTTCTGTAGACTTTAGACTTGACGTAGCCCCACAAAAAATAGTCTAAAGGCGTCAAATCGCATGATCTTGGTGGCCAACTTACCGGGCCATTTCTTGAGATGAATTGTTCTCCGAAGTTTTCCCTCAAAATGGCCATAGAATCGCGAGCTGTGTGGCATGTAGCGCCATCTTGTTGAAACCACATGTCAACTAAATCCGTTCTTCAATTTTGGGCAACAAAAAGTTTGTTAGCATCGAACGATAGCGATCGCCATTCACCGTAACGTTGCGTCCAACAGCATCTTTGAAAAAATACGGTCCAATGATTCCACCAGCGTACAAACCACACCAAACAGTGCATTTTTCGGGATGCATGGGCAGTTCTTGAACGGCTTCTGGTTGCTCTTCACTCCAAATGCGGCAATTTTGCTTATTTACGTAGCCATTCAACCAGAAATGAGCCTCATCGCTGAACAAAATTTGTCGATAAAAAAGCGGATTTTCTGCCAACTTTTCTAGGGCCCATTCACTGAAAATTCGACGTTGTGGCAGATTGTTCGGCTTCAGTTCTTGCAGGAGCTGTATTTTATACGGTTTTACACCAAGATCTTTGCGTAAAATCTTCCATGTCATCGAATAACACAAACCCAATTGCTGCGAACGGCGACGAATCGACATTTCACGGTCTTCAGCAACACTCTCAGAAACAGACGCAATATTCTCTTCTGTACGCACTGTACGCATTCGTGTGGTTGGTTTAATGTCCAATAAAGTAAACTGAGTGCGAAACTTGGTCACAATCGCATTAATTGTTTGCTCACTTGGTCGATTATGTAGACCATAAATCGGACGTAAATCGCGAAACACTTTTCGAACCGAACACTGATTTTTGTAATATAATTCAATTATTTGCAAGCGTTGCTCGTTAGTAAGTCTATTCATTATGAAATGTCAAAGCATACTGAGCATCTTTCTCTTTGACACCTTGTCTGAAATCCCGCGTGATCTGTCAAATACTAATGCATGAAAATCCTAACCACAAAAAAATCACCCGTTATAAATTTATTAAGCTTCGTATTAAGTTTAGTATTTGGATTTAATGGTGCGTTTTGCAAGTTAATACCAATTGTTTGTTTTTTTATTTATAAAGTGACATCCCTGATCACGACCATTAATATAAAAATAATTATAAATTATGGAAAAGTTTGTTTTTAATTATTTACATAAGTGTAAATATGATTATAGTTGGAGGGGGTTGACAAGGAAAATTTATTTTATTTAAAAAAGATGTTGCATAATTTTGGAATGCAAAAAGTTTTCAGAGATTTATTTTCATTTTCTGACTAACATATTTTAATATTATGGTATCATCAGCATAATGGTTGACGGGTACTTAATCTAGCATACCATAGATGTATGTTTGGTTACAGATTATTTAATTTATGGTTACAGATTCAGAAGCCGTAAGTTAATTAAATAAGAGTTTTGTATTTGTCTTTAACTATGATTGGTGTGCGGACTTGAGTTTAAATAAATAATAAAATTAATAATAATTAAGTTACAGATGCCTATCTAGTAAATTTATTTTTAGAATTTGTGTAGATGATTTAATTTTATTACGTTATAGCTAACTGCAACTGTAGGTTATAGCTTACTTACTCAATTATTTATTTATATAAATAATTTACCCTTTTCACGAATTGACAGTTTATTTGGTCGTCATAATATGTATATGAAATGCTGTCGGGTCATAAAATAAATAAATCTTGCCTCTCACGTTAGATGGTGGTGGATCTGGAATTTTATGGACGCAACTTTATATGCAACATATAATGAGAAGACTCCAGGATAACTAACCTAAATACTCCAGTTTCAACTGTTGAGGTAACTCAAATACATATGATGGAATAAGAACCAATGGTAATGTGAAAAGGATATAGATTTTACTAACAATTTATATTATTTTAAGTATTATGTAACAGGAAAATGGTTCTGCTGAAGATTGTCGCCTTAGTCTATTTGTTTCTCTGATAAGCATGTTACAGAATTATGGCAATATTATCGTAATGGATGGTTTAAACTATCATACCATATTAATTAAATTGTTTCAGATACCTGAGCCATAAGTTAATAAATTTTCTTTCAGAGTTCTGTACTTATGTTTTAATTAGGTTACTTGTGTGGGCGGGAGTTGAAATAAATAATAAAATTAATTAATTAACAGATAATAATATTAATTAATTACAGATTCCTGAGCGACTAACTAATACATTTATTTCAGAACTTTAATTTTAATTTAGTTTTAATTTTATTCAAACACAGCAGAGCAGATAGGTAATGCGGACTGGAGAATGCTGATTGGCGATTGCAGATTAGTAGATTAGAATTGTGATTGTCTTGTTGTTGTCAGTTAACAGTAGTTTAGTAAACGATTTGCCAGGTGTCTGTAACCGGGTCGTTCTCTCCTTACTAACATACCTTCCCATCCTTACCTATTGTTTTATGTAAACGGCTGTAGGAATAGGCCCGGCGTTATCCGGGAATCTTGCCTAGCGCTTGGTCCTACAGTCCTATCAATCAATCAATCAATCAATCAACTCGATGATCCGACATTGGAGAACATTTGCTGCAAAGGTAAACATTACATTGCAGATGACCTCAGAAAACTTGGAGTTGGAACTTCTCATTAGACCTCATGTCAAACAGAGTGTGTTGTGCTTTTAAGCAGTTAATATTCGAATGTATAATAGCCGCATATGATATTAGCAAACCTGTGAACTATATTTTGTGTGTATCCGGTCACTGGTGTAGGTCAGCTTCAATATAAAAACCAGTTTAACATTATTTTGGATAATCTGATGGGTTCAATGTATATGATCACTATGTATGGCAAATTGGTGACATTATTGCTAAAGGTGGCCGTACTCCCCCCGTATTTTTCGATCGGTTATGATCTCAAAGTACCAATTATATCCTTGTCCCACCAGTTATATCCTTTGGAAACAAGGAATCATGGACTCGAATTGTCTAAGACTCCATTTATAGAATTTTGGCAGTAGCATTTTGCGATGTATTTATCATCCTAATGAGGGAGTTCTGTAAAAGACGTGTCTATTATTACTCGGTTTTGTCTTAGCAACCAGAAGATGGTTTTCTTTTATAAGTATTTGTTTATTATTTCTGAATCAGGACAAGAGCGTGATCAATCTCGTAAGAATGAACTTTTCATTCGAAAGTTGATGGTGTGTTTCATTGCTAAAGCTTAACGAGAGAAACTACTCACAACTATGACCTTGATAAATACAGCACGTACCTTCGACCCCTATTTGTTGTTTGAATGTTTTTGGGTCAATCTCGTTTTGTGTATTAGATCTTGGAAGAATCAATCACAAGTTCAGATTTTTACTTCGTCGAAAATTACGGTGACTATTTTCGAGGGATACTTCTACGAAGCTGTAAATCCAGGCCAAACCAAAACAGATTTATATTTCTAGCCACTGGCACTAATTTAACCTTCTACGGTAAGTGTCTGTGACCAAATGTGGTGAAATTGTGTTTGTAGTATTGTTCCGTTGTTAACATTCAGTTACGTCTTTGGTTTAGAGCCCGCTTTTTATTGAAACACTTGTTATTGCAATGGCAAAGTTGATTTATAATGCTTGTGATCTTAGTTAATACGTTGGCGTGGTTTTCATGATCCAGACTAAAACAGCAGAACACACAAATCGGGTACAATCAATTCAACACATGATGCACCGACCTACATCTTGGAATGCTGGAGAAGCCTCAGAATTCCCTGCACAATTTTTAACAAAATTAGAAAAACTTGAAACTTTGGGGATACCATCGATGAATGACCTTTTAACGGTATTCATCGATTTTAGGTAATGGTCTCCAAATACATCTAGTCCAAAGTGTGTCTTTATCCTAAGGATTCTTCATGCTTTTCTTTAAGCATTATAACTTAACGAAGTCTAGAGAGAGTGGTCTCTTAAAATTTAATTGTGATAGTGGAGACACCCTTAGTTTTGATTACTCCTTAAAACTGTGTGCGGGCTCGCTGAGGAAATAGAATTTCAGGTTGCATTTATTGACCAATATACCAACTCTTCCGGGTAATGATTATTATGTTAACACTACAAGAGAATCAGCTGATCGATTAAGATTAGAAAACTAAATCATAGTCATGTAATATAAGGCCTAACGGTTTACGTAAATAGCCATTAAACATAGGCACATAGCAAATAAGAGCTACGAGAACCGTCCATATGTGTTGTTTCGTTTGTCATACCACCAATCGAATAAGATTACAAATACAGTTACATAAAGTGAATAGTTCTGAATTTATTCAATCTACATGATTGATGAATATCCAATCTCGATATCTCGTTTGTAAAATCTTCGTAAGATTTGATCCTTTGAAGTATATTGTGAAATCCGATAAGTATTCTGATCGCACTTGCTACTGAGTTGTTGTTCTCTCAAAACCTAGTCTTCCACACGGTTTTTGTGTCTAAAGTTTCAAAATGCTGCTCCCCTATAGAAAGATCTTATTTTGTAATAATCTTTATTAAAAAAAATATCCGAGGTTAATGCTTTTCTGCATTACTGGCAAAAGGTAAGCTGCGCCTGCCCCATCAGTGGAAATGCCACCAACCATCAAAGTGCATTCATTACTGATTAAAATCACTGGTTGATACACTCAGTTGGATGTATTCTCAATCGTTCCATAATCTCCATATTCTTATGTATAGTCGATGACATATATCTGCGCCTGGTGATATTGGTGCACTCGATACTCTTATTCACGGGCGGAGCGCCACATAGCCTTAAAAAATATGTTGGATCTGTTTCAGCCAATGAATGTTTAGAATGTTGTATTCATGCGGTAAGGTCGTCAGATGAAGCTGTTAATCGTTTTTACGGGTATAAATCATTATTTCAGCAATCTAGCTAAGTTTATTTATCTCCTACATTACACTTTGCTTACTGTGAATAGCTACAAGGTCAAACTACTCAAATTTGAGATCTACGCCGAGTTGAAGGAATACAATCTCAGAAACTCCATTTGATGATTTACAGCCGTGTTCGAATGACTCGAAACGTTTCGCGGTACATAGTTTAAACACAACTGGAAGAGTGCATTAAAAAAAGTTTTTAGCTATGTATTCAATGTTGTTTACTTTCACATATACCATATATAAATTCTAATCTCTAGCACCGGATGAAAAGCATTAGGTTGTTAAAAAAATTTACGTTTTCGATCTAATCTACGAGACGTGTATGTTTTAAGTACGCTTTATGTAGTTTTGATGCGGGGTCAAATCAATAGTTTGTATACCGACGACATTAGCTATATAATATACAATAAGTATGTCGGATATGCTCCTTGAACTAAATACTACTTAAGACCCACACCTTAACACTATATAGCTGAGCATGTATCTAGCCTATACACGGTGTGATCAAGTTTGAAAAACCAGAATATTGGAATTTGTATTATGTAAATGAGACTCTTCGAGAGAGTTTCACCTTTATGTTCAACTGAGATTGTATTTATATTTCAACAGATGTCTGAAGTTTTATGTGTACGTAATAAATAGGTACGTAAGCAGTTAAGCTGACAATTTATCTCAAATGGAAATAAATGTAAACGATATTATATAGAGATAAGATTATGCAACTAAGAGTGAAAAGTAAGTTTTATAGACATAAGAAAACTAAATAAGATAAATCCAAGGTTAATACAAAAATGTATAGTTCTTTGCACTATTCCGTATACAAAACTACATCATTCAACTTTTGGAATGTATTTGTATACACGTATATCGTAGTATAAAGTCTAATCTGTAGTGTTAAAAAATATTTGATTTTATAGAGGTTGGAACGTTGACGTATAATTGTGTATGACTTTATGTAGATCATGGGGCAACTAGTCTTTCTAGACTAACCATCAATTTATATCTGAATTCTTAAAAACTAAACTATTATGTGGTCACGGTTGATCCAGCGATACTCCAATGCCTGTTCGTTGGTAGTAGCTGCTCACATACTAACGAGCTCGAAGGATTTGGTTCGTTTTAGTCTCCTAACAAAATGTTCATTATCCACTAGCCGAGAGGCATCCGCATTGACATATGTTCCATTAGTCGTACCAGGGTGCATTGACTTTACTCCGAAGTACTTTATTCTGGAAGTCCTGTATAAGTTTGATGTTAGTGTTCTTAGTACAGCCACAAATCTGCATGCCAAAAAATGTTGCATATATGCTTAATTTGACCATCGTCCAATTAGCCAGTACAATTGTCTATTAGATCAAGCTCGTTCACATACTCTTTCCATTTTAGCTAAACATCCAGTGTCATACCTGAACCGTTTTAAGTCTTATTTGCAGGTTAATCTTGCTTTCTAATTCAGATCTGAATCTGTCCCAATCAGTTCTTTTATTGGAAATACGCCGCCCTTTTCTGAAGACGTTGCCTGGTAGATGTAATTTCTACTATGGTCGGCTGGATTTTGGGTGATTGATAATGCTGGCATTCATGTTTAATACAGTTCTTTTATTATAACAGCAGTTCACCTCTTGCTTGGTTATCCGGATGAATTGTTTCATAGTTTTGGTAACTTGTTGAATTATTTCATAAAGTTGGTAGCCCTGAATTTTTAAGTCAGATTGCCTAGTAGAGTGGATCCCAGATATCATTTTAAGAGAGTTGATTAGTATAATATAGCAAAATTCCCTTGTTCCAATCTTTGTAACCTTTCAGAGAGGTTTTATGATAACATTCTGCATCATTTCCATCATAGTATTCGAATGAGTATAGGGTTTAATTGACCTTTCCTGGTTCAGCTACTTGTGCATATGATTTACCACCTCTTACATGCTGACTAAAAGATTCTTTTGGTTGACTTTAATGTAAATTCGTTGGTTTACTTAGATTATTTTTTTTTTGAAGCTCTCTCGCCACCAGACATCCTCGGTAGTTTACACAGTTAGAACACTTTACCGCAGTAGTCCTCTGTTTCTCACTCGAGAAAATAGTTAAATGTTTCTAAGTACATTTAACACATCTATAGGTTCGTGTTGGCAGAACTTCTGAGTGTGGCCATATCGCTGACAACCTTTACATTGCGGAATTATACGGTTACTTCTAACCGCTTCTATTTTTACATCCATATGGCACATAAGTTTTATTTCATAATTTTGTTGAATGTCTTTGTTATGGAAGGTCAGTATGAATAAGGGAAGAGGAATTCTTATTTCTTCATCCTCTTCCTTAGTATTTTTAATTTTGTGGACGATCAAGGATTTTAAAACCCCTTTCACTAGTTCTCTTTTAATATCTTCTTGGTCGCATGATTGGTGCACATTTCTTACCATACCTATCGGTCGCGTATGTTTATTTTCATATGAAAGCCGTTGTTGCTGCAAACCGTTTAAGTATTCTATTAGATTTATATAATCTGTCTCGGTGTACTGATTTATTTTAAGTTGCTCTTTGTTCATCACTTTGGCTTGAAAATTAATGCTGTTGTCCAGTAATGACTTGTCAATGATGGAGTAATTTGTCACATTGCTAAGTACTACCGGAGAAGAATTTGCTACCTTTTGTAGGTTCTTTAGTTTTTGGAAAAGTTATATTATGATGTGATGATTTTTTAGGGCTGAGTTTTCGTTTTTGATTTGGATGGTTTTCCGTTTTGTCTAATGTAGTACCTGCTTGGTAACCTTTTCCTGATGTCTTTTTTTGGATTTTGGTAGTAGCCATTCTTACACCTAATCGAGTACGTACGACTAGAGATCCGATTTAGGTAGAACCATCTGCACATTGCACAGCTCCATATGACCTTATAGTATCGACATGGAATATGGCTCAGTGCATGAATTCTGCACTCCAACAGAGTGTCATAGATGTGTTCATTCACTGTACCAATCTTAATCAGATGGTGAAAAATCTACTTTGCCTCGTGACTCACACCGGTACCTCTCGCTCCAACTGCCTTGAAATAGACAGTGACAGATAATAGCTGAACATTTTCTTATGCCTCTTAAGTATTGTCTTCTCTATCTTTCTATTTCTATCTATCTTTCGTTATTAAGAATATGCTGAAGTAATCTCATTGTTAAAGTCATGTTCACCTGAAACCATAATTTGCGGGCATTGCTAATCTTTAAATGATCATGTCTATAATTGCCCCAAATCTGTAAACAAATAATTTAACCTACGGTAACATACGGAATTTTCTTTTCTTCGGTTTTGATCAGGTTGAATTTCAATTTTCACTAGCTGATCTACATACTTCATACTGCTGAGAGGCACATTCTGTCTATTCGTCTAGCTAAATTCGATTCTTCCACCCAGAGTGTTAATCTCTTTTTGCATATGATGATATAAGTTAAAAGAGAATCACAAACTTACCAATAGTATGCAGGTGGTATCGAGAGGAGATATTTTCCGCTTTATATATAAAAACTAAATTGACGTTCTACAATTTGTATTGTTGAAAAACTAATCAAAATGGCCATCGTCATTAAACTCGGATATACGACCGCATCTATCTGTTGTTGATTTTAACATACATTACTGTGTTGTATTAATAATTTTGGATGTATATTACAGAATTACACTGGTGTTCATGAATCCTGTTATTATCGTACCGTATGATCCATCATTATTTTGAAAGATACTAGACCAACTATTTCTAAACGCTACACCGTCATAAATCACCGAAAACAAAAACCAAATACATAAATCGGGACATTATGTATCCCACTAGATCATAAACAATCCTATATAGACACCACAATCGGTAATGTGTGGAATGGAAGTTAATAAAATATTTATTTTGAAACGACCATGTTCTGCTGATATTATGACTATCAGCAGAACTTGGTCAAGCCAACCATGGACAGATTCGAATTTTAATCTTTTAACAATTTTAAGGTTTTCATTTGAGCGATTGAATTTGGCCGACCGCCACCACACTACCAATTACCTTGTCATGTTACTCCTTTAATGTAAATCAGTCAAAGTCAAAAGTGACCATCCTTGATGTTTCGTTAGGTCTCCGGTGTTCAAATAAACTAACCCCAGCTGATCCTACCAAGTACATAGCATATGTTTGGAAAGGAGTAGTGGACCCACTTTTAATCACCATAGTAACTGGAAAAAAAACTATTCCTTTTTTCCGTTAGATCAGCTTCACACATGAAGAAAGTCATTAGACTCTAATCTTTCGCTGGAACGCTTCGCATTGCTCTCTTTTGACTAAAATTAGTACAATTTATGCAGAACCAAATGTTTAATGTCTTTCGCAACAAAACAACTTTCAATTGGCGTTTATATAGACATTATTTTCCAATTACCATGGTGTTATCTCACCCGCTCCATTGTTCGAATCATTCTTGTATCACTTTTGATCTCATTGAAATTCAAAGGTTCACTATTCCACTCAAAGTACTTCTTTCCTTTAACGTGGCTCTTTTCGATAAACTCATTCAGCCATTTTGTCCACAGATTTACCTTTAACATACGAAGTACATTTCATGCATTCATTAAATCATATTCATTTATTTCTTGAAGCAAACATCTACGTTTCGCAAGCATATCAGCACTTTCATAACCTTTAATTTGTAGGTGTAAAATTATCCATTGAATAATAACCTCCTTCCCACAAAATTCAAGGTACTCATACATATTTTCTACATACGCTATTGCCTGACTATCCCCCTTCCCGTTTTATTAACTCTAATCCACTTAAGAAATTAGATAATAGAACTACTCGCATCCACCCTCCATTCACAGCCGACTTGATTCCTTCAATTATTCCAATCATTTGGCATTCATTATACAGTCATTACGTCTCAACACTTTCTCTTTGTTCTACATGGGAATGTAGATCCCTAAAACTCACTCGAACCTGATTTACACTAGCATTTGTAAACACCTCAACGTGAGCAAACTATTTTAGTCGCATCATACGAAATTCTCGCACCACTGATAACTCATTCATAATCGCTTTTGAAAAAAAATATATCAATATTTCTCAATAATTTTTGACCGGTTGGTGTTTTAGTGATTTGTTGGTGTTTTAGAGTATGTATCGGGAGCGAATTAATCGCCCCCAATACAACTCTGGCACGTTCGTTTTCCAATTCATTAATTCCGTCACCAAACACGCTTAGTCCATACAAAATTTTGGAAGACACATGCGAATTTCGAATTATATCGGTTACACTCGGGTGAGCTCCCCATTTACGAGTAGTTTTACTCACCCGTTTGATCGTATTCAGTCTACTCTTGCAATTATCGGCTAATTTTTCCATGTGAACCTTAAAATTAACTCTTTTTCCGATCCAGATTCCCAAAATCTCAGTAATAGTTACATGCCTAATTCGCTCATCATATATTTATATGAATATCTATACTAGATGTTGTTCGAAAAACCATACTACATTTTCTTGCATTCACTTTGTGGTTACCTGTATTTACACTGCTTTTACCAATGCCTAATAAGACACAGTCATCTGCAAATTGCAGGATAACTTTGTCTGCTGTGTTCAGCCGATGAATCGAGCTCGTAAACAGATTGAAGAGGTACACATCAGGTATATCGAATGAAAGTATTCATAAACGCGCAGAATGATTTATAAAGTCAATACAATGTCAATCTCATATATGGGCAGCTTTTTGATTGATTATTTACAAAAGTATAAATCATGAACGAGTTCTAACCAGCTTGCAATCAGGACAGATGACACTAGAAAAATGACTATGTCACAACTTTATTTCCCAAAAATGGCTCAAAGTGACAATGATCGAAAATTAAAATATCCCTCGTTGACGAGAGTTCTTCTACTAATAGTTAGGTCGTTCATATACATTAGGAATGGAGCAGGTTTACAAAACACTTTTGTAGTAAATGGCTTAAGCGACTATATGGAAAAATATTAACAAAATGTTCTCAAACCTTTCCGTAAAGTATCCGATTGGACTTAACACTTGTAAAACTAAGATGCCAGCTACTGTTGCGAATATTTACAATTTCGTTGATTTCTGAGATTTTTTCAAATCCAATGAGGATCGTATACCATTCGACGCACTCAAATTTTTACAATATTATTTCTTCAATACATTACGAGTGCGCTATCTCGTTACAGCTTAAGCAGCTCTGCATTTCAATGAACACTCCATTATGTTATCCATACACATATCTCCCATACAAACACATAATTCTAAATTTATCAATTCTAATTTCAAAGTTTCTAATGCATAATTTGTTATGTATGTGTGTGTAAGAGTTTCTGTTTCACGTTGTTTGTATATACTATAGAGATCATCAAACATTAATGTCATAATACAAGGTTGAATTACCCTTGAACATATTATTTATATATAGCTTTGTTGTTGTAATAGATTTAAGTGGTTATAATGATAGAATACATTGTGTATGGATGTCGATCTTTTGAAGTCGAATCGTGTGTTGCATCATGGGTTAATAACGATTATAACCGAAATTAGTGTCAATCAGATTCTTAGACCTTTCTCGATTAATAATTACTCTGTCAGATTTCTACTCATGTTACAATATTACTCATCGAATCTGGACTCATCTTTTTAATTCATAGAACAGTTTATGACGATACCGAATAAACCTTCGAGCAATCGATTAATTGGCTTAATAAAGTTCTATTGCATGTCAACTGGGAATAAGGCGGATAAGGCAGTGCAATTCGACTACTCTTGGTTAAGCGAACGCAGCACCTATCTTGCCGATAGCTTACTCATGTCCAATTTTTTCAATGGGTGTTTTGTGCAGGTTCAATCGAGAGATATTCAAAATCAGAAATTTTTCTGTTTCTCATTGGAAGATCTAGTAGCATTCTAAAGGTTCCGCCATATAAAGTTTCTTTTTTAACTAGTGCTTATTTCGTGAATGGTAGCACTTAGCTCATGTCTGATTTGACAGATAATTAGTTTTATCCTTCCGCTGAACGAATATGGTTGTGTATACGCTTGAACAATGCTGGGAAATATTGCGACATTACTTTGAAAATCATGGTAATGCTGCAGAATGTGTGCGAAAATTTCGTACGGATTTTGGAAGAAGAGAAGCACCGTCAGCTCCGTATGTTCGTTATCTTGTGAAAAAAGTGAAAGAAACTGGCATCCTCATCGATAAACCAAAGCGTGAAAAGCCAAAAACAGTGCGTACACCCGAGAATATTGATACTGTGGCAGAAAGTGTGCGTGATGCGCCATCAACATCAATTCACCGTCGTTCTCAACAATTGAACATTTCGGAGACATCATTGAGACGAATTTTGCATGACAACCTTGGTATGACGCCATACAAAGTCCAATTGGTTCAGGAATTGAGGCCAACTGACCATCCAATGCGTTTTCGCTTCGCTGAGTGGGCCTGCGATCGACTTACAGAAGATGTCGATTTTGCCAAAAAAATCATCTTTTCAGATGAAGCTCATTTTGATCTTGGCGAGTATGTAAACAAGCAAAATTGTCGCATTTGGGGCACGGAAAACCCCCATGCATACATTGAAAAGCCGGTACACCCAAAACGACTCACTGTTTGGTGCGGATTTTGGTCCAGAGGCATAATTGGGCCAAGTTTTTTCGAAAATGAGCAAGGAGTGGCCGCTACAGTCAATGGCGATCTCTATCGGGCCATGTTGAACGAATTTTTGTTCACAAAAATTGAAGAGGAGGATATTGGCAACATTTGGTTTCAACAGGACGGCGCTACGTGCCACACAGCTGAAGCTACACTCGATGTTTTGCGCCCTGTTTTTGAAGATCGCATTATCAGTCGCAGAGCTGATGTCATTTGGCCACCTCGGAGCTGAGATTTGACACCGTTCGACTATTATTTGTGGAGTGCCCTCAAAGATAAGTGTTACGCCGACAAGCCAGATACAATTGACGCTTTAAAGGACAATATTCGTAAAGCCATTGGTGAAATACAGCTGCAAACAATCGATAATGTGCTTAAAAATTGGACCGATCGTGTAGGCTACTGCATGCCATTTGAATGAAATTATTTTCCATTATTAACCGGAAGGATTGTACTTTTAAATAAAAAAAGAAATTTGAGAAAATATTCAGTAGTTTTTTTTATAGCATTTTCAAAAAAAAAATTATTTGGCGGACCTTTTATTATAGAGTTTAAGGAGCATCTCCTCCGTATTCCATATTAGGCCCTTAATTTATTAAACCGTGTGATTTTATGTCGCTCTTTGAGTTTCGTTTAATCTATGAAACAAACACAAACTTGTTGAATGTGAACAGTTACTACTCGATGGGTTTATTAAGATTTGATGAACAGGTAGTTCGGTCTATCAAATTTTGCCGATATTTTATTTTAAGACAGAACCAGGAGTATAGTTCCATACGGACTAAAGAACAAGATGATGACACCTGGTAATATTCAGTTTACTTACGACTCTAGAAATGACATCACAGTTCTTGAAATCTTTGAAGACCTAAGCTTTCACGTGGTCTTAAAGAAATATTCTAAAGGTGTTAAATAACACGATCTCTTCGAGACATTACCTCTTCGAGATAAAACATGGTAACTTTTCTTGCAAAATTGCGATTGTTTCGTTGCTTGTGTGCCCGTAGCGTCGTCTTGCTAAAAACAAACAATTCGGGCCATAAAGAATCATTAATCAGCTCAGTAGCGCAATCCATTTACCATAATAGTTGCACCAGCCTCATTTTCAAAAGTAAGGTCCAACCAACCTAATAAGAGCACCAAACAGTGTGTCACTGTTGTAGAGTCTTTGCAACAATCAGTATTGGAATTTCTGAGCCTAAACTACGATAATTATATTTATATTAACGTAGCCTCCGAGATGAAAATGAGACTCATCACTGAAGATGAATTTTTGATGAAAACTTTAAATGCCTTAAGACCTAGATCTTTATTTAAAATATATAAGGTATAATGTCGTTTGTGGAATGTCAAATTCCAAAGAGCGACGAGGAATCGACAAATCTGTGTCTTCTTCAACACAACGGGCTGCAGCAGCAATATTCTTAGTTGTTCTTGAGCGACGCACACGGTATCGATTCTTCACACCATTAATTTGTCCCAACAGCTTTGTGCTTTAGGTTTGCAAACTGTGTCAAAATTTTCACCATTTTTGTAAGTGAATTTTAATAATTTCAATGCGTTATTGAAGCGTGTATCGTACTATAGTAATGACAAGTAAAACCTACTACTTGTCAAATGTCAAAAGATGACAGCTGTAAAATAAACAGTTTCCCAAAAAGCAGACAGGCTATTAAAAATGAAACCTCTTATTGGAAAACCTCTTAGTTCACACGCAAACCACTTTTGATTTAGTACTACCGATATACTCAAATTATGATATATGCTTGATCATCTTGAAATTTATCTTCCACAAATATTATTGTCTTCCAAATTATTCGATTGGCCTGAAATGCGTGGATACCAGTATTCAAATTGATTGGACATTCCATTTTTAGTTTAGTATTCTGATTTTATTAAGATTATTCTGTTTAGACCAAAATCGGAACTAGATGTCTACTCGACATGATAACAATGTTCAGGGTACTAAGTGCACAACTATACCTTTCTTATTGTAAGTTCTTAACCGTCCAAGACGAATCTAATTTTTTTTTATTATTGGAATGACTTTTGAAGAGATGGAAGTGAGGTAAAAGTATATAAAGTAAAAATAAACTGTAGCAGGAAGGGAAGAGGAGTTAGTGGCTTACATCAAACAAGTGGATTCAGTAAACGTGAGATTTCATGATCAATATGTTAAAGGTGATATTCTTGAATGCTGTTCATGAATTTTAAACTATCCAGCACTCCAGCAGGTATTATAATGAATTGAAAAAATGAATGGCAATCATCAGTGTATACTGCATATCTCGTACCCCACCGGCTTTAACTAAACACTACGGTATTAGTGTTGACTAATCATGAGGTGAGGCTCTAGCTATGACGATTTGTTAAAAAAATGAGCATCGAATGGATTATGTAGTTGACCAAGTATGGTGAGGAGGAGTTAAAGCTAAAGACTAAAGAGGACATTCATCTAACTACATATAATATAGTAGAAATAGGTCAGTACGACATCTGGTAAACATTGTAAATCTAATTTCAAACAATTGTTGCTCAATATGTAAACTTACCCAAGTATAACAAAGCTAAACTCAAAAATGAGCTATCGTTTTTCCCTTCGAAATATGCGAAAATAGTCGAAAGATAAATACCTTAGTAGTGGTGCGTATATGTATACAGCGTTGTGTTTAGAAATCTGCGTATTATTTGACGTGTTAAAAATCTTGCTTGTTTATTTATATATTTGGAATTTCTAAGAAATTAAATAAACTTTAATTAAATTTCTGGGTGGAAATTGTAAGTTAAAATTATTCGTTCGAAAATATGTATTTATTTTTTTGGTAAAACAGTGATAAAACGAGTTTATTACACCTTAAATATCTATCCTATTTTTTGGTAAAAAATGGGGAGGAGACACAAGTTTCATATGTACATAGTTTGTTTTCATTCATCACTCAACCGTTCTAAGCGATTTATCAAATAGTGCATTTCAATTTCTGTGTCTTGTGATTTCAATTCAATATAAGTGTAATCATAATTACTGTGGAGAAAGATCGTCCTTATTGGTGGCATCTAAGAAAAATTACTGTGTTGTGGACATTTTGTTTCAGATTTGGAAATAAATTAATATGATCTTTCTAATATTCACTATCACGGAAAAAATAATTTAAAATAATATTCAAACTATGTTCTATATTAATTTTAAATCATATTTGTATATACATAATTTATTAAAATTACGTTTTACATTCGAAAAATTTAAAGTTTATATGAATATTCATTTAATTTTTTATTTAATAAATTTTTAATGCATATTCAGTTATATTACAATTACACATTAATAAAAATTATTTTGTTGTTTCTAAACCATTAAAATTTGTAGTTTTATTTAATTAATCTGCTACAATTTGAATTTGACGTTTTACATATGCATGCACAAAAATATTCCCGCCAAATTTATTTTTGACATTTGAACACACATACATAAGCACAGTTTTACTATATTGAGTTTCGTCAGATTCGACTTATCGCGACACGTTTCATACGAAATCTTATTCTAAGTCGAAAGAAAAACTATGTAAAAGTCGAAACTAAATATAAGTTTTTACTTCGATATTTGACGAAAAAGTCGAATTTTGTTATACTTGGGTACGTGATGTTTTGCGTTGTTCTTTTGAAAAACTACGTTCTTAAAGCGTCTCAGTGATTAAAATCTTTAAATTTTCCAGCTGTACAAAACACTTCGTTCTCAACTGAATCGGCGATTTAACACCTGACTTTATTCAAATAAGTGAGAACATGATCGATTTTCGTAATGGTCAAATTAAGAGGGTGGCACTACAGAATCCAATTTTTGGACCTCAGTAATCAAACACAAGTTTCAGTACACAAATCATTCTGAAAACATTCTTGCTGTCATTTATCTAAAGACCTTTACAGGTGTGAAATGTGTCGTATATTCAAAAGTCCAGAAGTGAAACTCGAGTTCATTTTTCGCCATTGGCCATTTAACGTACACCGGATGTCATGAAATGCATTTGTTGGCATGACCACATAATGTACATATAAATGGTTCGAAAGATCTCTTGATGCGCGGTCAAGGTCTGTCATGGACTTTAAACCACAGACGTTTAATTACTAACGTGATGAATATGAATGGTACAAAGACCAACGGCCTTCAACTTATTCAACGAAATCAAGAAAAAACAAACTAACCGGTGGTATGCAATGCTCGTGTCGCAATAGGGACAGAATGAAGAAGGGATTTAAATCAACTGACGCATGATGAGAAGAATCGAACTTTTAGGGAAACATATTGCTAAGACAAATTGTATAATTCTATGGTATAATTATCGCTGGTTAGACAAAAAGAGTTGTAGCAATAGTTCGAGAGAGTATAACATCATCTATAAGACCATTCAGGATGATATTCTTAGATAACGTTACTGTTTTTGACAGTCGCTACATCTCGTTATCTTAAACCAGCGATAAAACTAAAATTAGAGAATTTAGGAACCCAAGAAAAACTGACTGGAAACTTTATCTCAACCAATCACTTCCATTTTTTTAAGAAAAATTAGAAAATGCGGAGGAATGGAAAGGTCAGCTGACAAAGTTGAAGAAGCACTAATTAGCGCCTATGAGAAGAGCCTTCTTCTAAGTATGCCTAAAAGAACTGGAACACCATGGAGGACTAAGGAATTGAGCTTAATGAGGAAGCAGACAAGAAAACTTCTAAACAAAGCCATGAAAAACAGGAACAACGGAAGATTGGAACTTGTACAAATCTTCCAAGAAAGTATAAGAATTGTATCCGAAGTGAAAAAACATCGAAATGGAGATCTTTCTGTGAGGAAGTGGATAGTCTTACGGCAACCGTCAAACTCAAGGAAGTTCTCTGTGGTAACATGAAAGTCAGTATCGCAACACTAGATAAACCTGATGGAACTCACTTGAGTGATAGTCAGGAAGTCTTGAAAAAAGGTGGTGACAAAAGATAAAATCTGATGAAGCATCGGTTCTTTCTCAAAATTTAAAACACCAAGTCCGGACGGGATATTCCCGGGTCTTCTACAGGAAGGACTGGAAATTACCCTAGACCACCTTGAACAGATCATCAGAGCCAAATACATTCTAAGATCATGGAGAAAAGTCAGGGTTGTTTCCATCCCGAAGGATGGAAAACCTGGATATGCCCAAACAAAAAGTTTTCCTCCTATCAGTTTGTAGTTCTTTTCTACTTAAAGATTAGAGCGACTGATTGACTTTAGAGATAATGCACTGTTGGCAAATCCCATATTCATTCCAAACAGACCGAATACCACAAAGGAAGATCTGTTGGCAAAGCACTCCTTAAAGACATTGGACGGATAAAAAAATTGCCGCTGACGATATGATGACCTTGAATGACAAATCAGTATGCTGTAATCTAGCTGGTACCGGGTTATGCATACAAAATCCTGAGGTCAAACTATCTACCCGCCCCTCCCCTCGTAGGTACGCTACTGTCTTTGAGGCGGAAATTGCTGGGATTTTGAAAGCAGCACTCCTTTGCAAAAAAAAGAAGATGAATTGCAGAGATCGTCAATATCTTCATCCTCTCTGACAGCCAACTGGCTCTAAGGACGATTGGTTCCGATACTGTTTCATCGAAACTTGTTTTGAAGACGATAATTGACTTGGATAATAAATTGGATTGTTAGGTGCGGATTTCACTTTTGTGTGACTACTTTGGTAATCTGCACCAAAAGAAATGGAAGCCTCATGTTTTGTCGATTATCCAAAATCGTCTTTCGATCTATAAATTAACAAAGATGCCAGTCCTTTTTAAACTATGTTAGGCGCACTTTAAAGATTTGCTGTGCATTCCCAACGGACGATTGCTTCCTCATATGAATAATCATATGTTTCGAATGAAAATTCGGGACCACACAAACTGCAAACAGTGTAGGAGAGGAAAGGGGGAACAGTAGAATACTTATTGTGGTCCTGTTCTTCATACTCTTCTCATATACTGAGGATCAACTGACGACTTTGAGGATATACCAGCTATTTTGAACTTAATTAGAAGAACAAACAGATTTTGGCACTGAGAGTTTTAGTCTGGGCAGGGATGTTACAATTGGCCAATCGAGCCTGAGTGATTGAAAAAAAGAAGAAACACGGTATAATTAGACATAAGAATAATTCCATACAAAATTGCAAGAATCAAAACATCCAACTCGACCAATTTAAGAGCGATAACAGTGGGGATCATTGAATTTTTATAAATATTTCCGTATGTAGCAATAAAATACGACAAAAATTGCTGTACGGGAGATACTAGGTTCGAATCCTGATAGAGACAGGATGTAAAAAGAATTTTTCATCAACTGATTACGATCGATGCTGTGAATGAACTCATCTATCAGCCCCTGTTGGATTGCATAGTTTATGGGCCAATCGATCTTTCATAGCAGTAGTAAAGACTTGCATGGACCTACGCAATTTGCAGGTGGTTTAATGTAAATCGGCCAAAAGCTTCGATTTGGCTATACAATGGCGTAAAGTGGGCGTAAATAAGCCAACCGCAAAAGAGTTTGGAGCGCCCCAATAAAGATTGCCAAGATATAAATAGACAGACAAAAAAAAAATAGCTGTATATGGAACAGTATGTAATTTGTGATGTATACGAATCGAGGTTATATCTTATCACAACAAAAGTCAATTGGAACATTGATTAGCGAGTTCTATTATTCTAAAATTATATTCATTAATATTATTCGCTATCTGCGAATAACAATGGCATCTATTTGAATCCCGATGTTGAGTGACTGCAAAAGTAAGTTATCATCAATTGGTTACCATCTGTGATTTGAATGAACACATCTATCATCCTTTCTTTACAACAATCTATAGCCGAATGTTCTCGCTTCGGCGTAACGTTAAAAGGGAACTACAAAAAAATTGGGAGTGCTTCGGCCCCAAAACAGATAGTAAAGACAGAAACAAACAAACAACTTGTAAATCAGTATATGGTTTCATAATTATAAAAACTATTTTGTATCTTACTATCGAAATAGTTAGGGGTGGCGTCAAAATATCAATTAGCGTTTATCCCAAGAGACTCATTTCTCATCCGAGTTAAATTAAAAATCAAACCAAACATCAAACATTTGTGTTTCTGTTAAGAGATTGAACATGAAAATTATGTACATATATATGCAGTCAGGCAACAACAACTATATGGAATGCATAAAACGGTTTTTCCTTTAATTTTCCCAAAACAACAGAAAGACGAAAAACGATAATCGACAAAACATCTGGCGTTTGTCTCGACGATACACAATATACTTCCCGACGCTCGAGACAATTAATTTTAGAAACATATTATTCGTTATTTTGGTACTCTTTCATCTTTGACATTTATATTTTATCCGATTCCCTGTCCCCCCATTAATTTCCATCTCATCTTGAATATTATTTATGTTTTAATGATTTGACGATTGACAACATGTACAATTCCAATTTGTAATCGTATTTAGGCATCGTTATGATGTGACAAAAATTATTAACTGACGATTAACGTACGTAAAAGCGGATTTGATGATATAAATCGTAAATTCAACATTGAATGCTAATCCGTTAGCATTGAATCGTGAGGATCGTGATATAGTGATATACATACAAGATAATTGGTCACGATTTATTGCGATTGATATGCACTCCATTGTCATTTTGATTATGTGTTGTTGTTTTGAATTTATCAATCAGATATTAAATTAATTTTAACGTGATTAGAGTTGGGTTGATTATTAAACTTAATCGGATTTAAAGCAGACGATACATGTTTAATCAATTTGTGTGTTTAATTAGTATGCCGCTGCGTCACGGCGTGATGTTATAATCGGCGAATTATTGCGTGTGAAAATGCTACTTCAATTTTATTTATTTATACAAAATATTTAATTTATTAACACTTAATTTGTGTATGCAGACTTGATTTTTAGCCTCAAGAGCTGAACAATACTTGAAGACGAGTTGTAACTGGCGTGTATTGCAATGACAGATAATTGCACAGCTCTGATTTCTAGAATTAATTTATGACGATTAAACATGTGCACGCTAGTTGCATATAGATATACCCTTCCACGATTTTCTTATCTTTCAAAGATATCCTACATCCAAAAGGATCCTACATCCAAATGGACAAAGCAACATTAATAATCTTGAATAAGTATTGTCAGTGACAAGTGATCTCTGGAATTATTATAACGGAAGTGTGACCCGTTTAGTATTTTAGCACGAGCATAGCCACAAAATTCCATCACAGAAGTCAATGTGAATCGTAAGAAAACAAACGAGCCTGGCTGGATCACTAAGCTGAAAATATTGTATAGACTATTCAAGCTATTGTCAGTCTGAGTCAAATGTTTGAGATCCACTTGTGCATTAGACTGCACCATATAGAAAATAGTATAATGATGTGTATCCCAGACCAGTTAACTATTCCAGAAAAGAAGTGCTTGTGATATATGTTCCTAAACTATTTACATATATTCTCTGCACCTGCATCAAGAGATCAGCAATTCCAATTCTTAAAATCGTAGATGAAATGAAAGGATGAGTCCAGCAACTATTTCTAATCACATTTCGATACAAACAAAAATATGCTTCGGTCCCAAAACTGAAGGTCCTCATTTAGCACCTTTGTGTTGTTTGTACTAGTATGACAATGTTCGGGTTTAAACTGATGGAAAGGAATTATTGACTCGGTTCGGATAAGTAGTATTTTATACTTCACCTGCATAAACAGAGCTAATGAAATTTGATAGTTTTCTCGAAGGAATTTGAATAAAGAGAACGATGGGTTATAACATGCCCCATATGATAAATATTTGGTGATATTGGAAGATATTGAGATTGTCTCAAAAAATGTCTACAACATATATGTTACACGACATCCTGTTCCCTTTTATAAAAGCCATTTAAGTTTTTAATAATAGTTACCCTTACTATGAATTCCGATTCGAACGGCAGTTGAACCACTGAGCATCACTTTCCTTTATTATTTAACATTACACATTTTAAAAATAGAGAAGAAAACACTGGACGAACCTCGATTGGCGGTTGAATCAATATTCTTAATAATGATGATTGTTTTAAAACCCAGTCGATATGACCATTTAATATGTATCGCTGTGAATCACATCTAAAACTTACGCCATTTTCCAGATCTGGTAGTATTGGAGAGTACATAACAGAATTACTAAATTCTTATTTCTTCAAATTGCTAATGCTTTTTTGAAACTATGAACTGGAGGCGAAAAGCAGTATCTCGTACTTATAGACTGCATCAAAATAACCTTGAAGATTTTGTTATTTTTTCCAGTAGAAAAGAGATTACATGAATTTCAAACTTCTTGAACTTATGTCTACGGTCGTACATACTTGATCATAATGAGCAAAAGATATCATGAATTAATCCAAATGATTCCTAATCTGTCGTAAATAATCACTAATAATAAGTGTAGTACAATCACTAATAATAAGTGTAAAATGCTAATAATAAGTGTGTTTTCTATATAACATGTATACTCGAATATGCCAAAATTTTTTACCAAAAACTATATGGATGATGCCGAAAACCACCTTTTCGAATATTTTACGTGAAAAAAAATTTTCCATAAATTTTTAAGTCATAATATTTTTTCATTGTTTTTTAAAGTAAATTCCAAATTCTAAAAAATATTTTTCGCCTAAATAAGTTTTTTTCATATAAATTTTTTTTTTCATTGAATGAAATTTTTTTCCAGTAGAAAAAATTTTCTGTTACCAGATTTCACTGTAATAATTTTGGTAATCTACACTTGTTCACTGTATTGGAATTTGTTTATTCAGGTAAATATAGTTTATTTGTTTATAAAATGTTTTTCTGGCAAAAATTTCTTACAGAAAAATTTGTTTATTTTTAATAAAAAAATTTTGCAGGAAATGTTCCAGTTTTGTTTTAAAACAGTAAAAGTGTACAGAAGTAAAAGTTGACAAAGAATATTTTACTTTAGATTAAAACTTAAACCAATTTTTTCACAACTTTATTTTATGAATTTAATTGAAGTTAGTCGCATTTCATGAAACCTGGATTAAATCACGTTTTTCTAAGAAGAGGAAAGTTAAATTTTGATCCTTAATTAAATTTGAACCAAACTGAATCTTTGGATAAAATGAATCCGGATCCCTTGGTGGCATGAATTGCAACTCTTATTATTTTATAAACTCTTATTATTATAATTTACTAAACAATTTTTCATTGTTGCAAGTGAACAACCTAAACTCATCGAAGTCCACTTGCCATTACGCCATTTTTTTTGTTTAATTATAGTACTTAAAGAAAAATGAAAGTGGAAGACTGGTATCGTCTGCAGTGGTCGAAGAATATCTAATATGAGTCTTAGACGCATTGATATCTTAGATTGCTAGCAGAGTTCAAAAGTTTGCAAGAGCTTTTCGAAATTGAACATTATTCCTTTTTTAAACAAGCCATTGGTTGTGGCAGCCAACATAATAATTTGGTATAAATGTTTCAAATGTTTCAAACTCGATACAGTAAAGGGTTATGTATGAAAATCATTAAGTTTTCCTGGAAACTACACTTGAGTGCAAAAATATCGCACATTGCTCAATTTTCCACAAAAGTTCAAAAATATTAACTTTGTTGGCATGGTTCATGTACAAAAAAGGTACCAGTGGTTCCATTTTAGTACTTGTACTATGCCAAAAAATTGATTTTCTGTATTCAACAAGATCAATACAATAGCATGTCAAACACATACTGACGCTTAGCCTGATTAATTACGTCTTCAACCGCACAAGCGATTACACTAATTTATGCGGGGCAGTACCAAAATGAAGTGGCTCAACAACTAAATTTGAGCCGATTTTCCGTTCGTCGAGTGTGGCAGGGATATCAGGAAACTGGCGGCTTGAGACGGCAACAAAAATCTGCCCGACCAGCAACTGATCGCAGCCCACCAACAAGTCCATCGTGAGTTCGTTCGAGAGCGGAACAAGAATGGAGAAGAGTCCTGTTCTCTGACGAGTGCAAGATGTGTTTATATGGCACCGATGGAGGTGGAAGAGTATTCAGAAGACATAACGAGAGCGATATGCACAATAGAGTCGAATAAAGATCTTCAAGTCGAAGTAGTGACCCGAGTTACTACTGGCTGTCGATTAAGCGAAATGACTTCTCAGTGGTACATTGAGGAAGTACTCAGGAGTACGTCCTACCTTTTAACCGGATTATTGGGCAACATTTTTTGTTCATGCAATATATTGCGAGACCGCATACAGCTGGCGTAGTATACCAGTACCTGCAAGAGGTGAATGAGCCTGTTAAGGAGTGGATAGCCCGAAGCTCGAACCTCAATCCCATCGAAAACTTATAAGACGTATTGAAAAATTCGAAAGGTTCGAATCAGAGATGTTGCTCTAACGAGTCTCCAGGAGCTGCAACAGATGATCGTTTAGAAATGGGAGGCGATACTTCAAGATTATGGAAACTGTCATTCTGGCCAGGAGAGGGAATACTTCTTATTAATAAAACTCTTTTTTCATGTTTTAATTCGAGTTTTACCCCTAATTTTCATGCTGCCAAATTCACAAAAACGTGTACCTCAGATGTTTACCCTCAAAAATCAGTTATAAATACAAAAAAGGTACCACTGGATAGGTATTGAAAAAGACTTTGATTCTGCATTTAAAAAAATAAACAAATATGTGTTAGATTATTTTGATATTTGCGTTTCTTGCACCAAAGTGTATATGCACTCTTCTGTGTAAAACTACCAGAGTATTTTCATTAATAAAACTATCAATTTTTTTTCCGGCAAGACGTTGTGGTGGTGGGGTTGTAAGCACAAAGTTTATAAGCTTCTAAAGACTCCCAAAACCATTTGAAGGACGTTAAATCTATGTTCTGGGTGACCAATTCTGATTCGACTCATGTAGTAATTGAATTGTTTTCCTTGTTGTATGGGGCCGTCTTGTTGAAACCGAAAAATGATAGCAAGTATTCAAAAATCCATCATGACAAAAATGAGGATGCAGTACACAGCTTCTGGAAGTGTCTAATTCTTGACAAATCTAATTCTCGTGTCTAATTCTTTCAGCAACACTTTCACAAACTGGTTTAATATTTTGTTTTTAACGACTTGTTGAAAGAGACTCAGATTGTCTAAGGTCTCCATTTATAAAGCTAGCCAGATAGGCACTGAGATATTAATGTATCGCAAGGATCTGAACAAAACAAAAAGGGGTTAGCCCTCATAAGTAGATGTTAGTCGCAAAAGGATGTTCCTATACTCAATACCACCATAACAACCTTAAAGGCAGTTTATTTTAAAATCATTCCAACCAAATAACTAATTACATGCAAAGGTTTCAACGTACAATTTTTTCATAGTTTGAGGCGCAATTTCAGGTGAAGAGAAGTTTTTAGTGTTTTTATCGAAAGAGGTTTTAAATCAACACTGATTACACCATGGAATATGTTCTTTAAAATCATTTGATTCAACAAAATATTAATACTCCTTCACGTAAAGCAAAACTAACTTAAAAGTGGTGCTAATGCCAAAGACTAGTACAACTACATGACCAAGCAAATAAAACTTCACTACAGAACGGTTGGTTAGTGTGATTAGATTGGTAATAATTTCTAATCAAAGAAACCACCCAACTCTATTCTTTAAACTTTGAAAATTTACGTAGGCCGGTCCTTCTGAAAATTTAAAACACACAGCTAAATATTTTATGTTTGCAGTCCGAAAAGCAGCCTTCGGTTGACTATTCCGCCTTGACCCTCCATCATCGTCATCAGTCAATAAACATTTATTTATTACTCTGTGCTTCTATTTTTTTATATGAGTGACGTCATTGAACCACCGTTTGATCGAAAAGATCAAATTTATCTCCTCAGGTGTACACGACTCGACTTGATATGGATACTTCACAGATTCTATTTTAAATCCCACCACATATAAGAAAATGTTAACACATAAAATTATGGAAACTTGTTAAAATTATAAAAGCATCCAAGCGTCAATGCCAGTTCCAAAAATACAAAGTAACTGTCAAATTTAGTTGCCGCCAATAGAAATAATAGTTTCCTCACTTTTGGAAGCTCTTAAATATCTAAAGTCTCTTAATTTTTCAACATTCCATTTACTTTTCCGATAAAGGTTGAACACGAAATGATGCACGTCAAGTCACCTCACTAATAAGGGTATCGATACTACAGATATTCCTACAAAGAACAAAGAAGCTTAGGTGGGTTTTGCGACCTTTATCGTCACAAACCAGGCCACCGTAGATGAGATGTGGATCAAACAAAAATCCTCTCAAATATATCTTGGTTTTTCATTGTGACCAGTTAAACTTATGACGTAAGACGAACTTAACGCGTTGTGTAGTACCATTAGCACTGATCATTCCAAATGACGACGGGCTTATTGACATGTTTCAATCACGCTCTACCTATTATAATTCAAACATATACATATGCATGTCATAAATTAAACACAACAAACGTTTGTTTAGTCATTGAACTTCACCAGAAATAACTGGTATGGTCGTATGTTAGTAATGCTCGCGTTTACTAATAATATGCATATACACATTCTTGTCGTTCAATTGAATTGAATTAATTCAATTAAAGATCCGATGAAATGAATTTGACATCGCGATGATTAAGTTAGCGATCTACTAATACCAAAAAGTGTCAATTTGTACACTGTAGTACGATACGGATAAAAATTGTTGGTCAATTTGATGAATTCCACGTGCAGAAAATTTATGCTTTCTTATATTTAACGATCTTAAATTTTAACAATTTTTTTTTAAGGTTAAACGAAAAGGTCAAACTGGTTGAAATGACACACAACAAACTATATATGCCCAAAGCAAATGTGTATACAAAATAAAAAGTATTTACAGTTTAAATGTATCGCGATAAAATATAAATTTACATCAACATGTTGTAGCATAAATGTACTCGGACAGCTCTAAATATGGAGTTTCACATGTAGGTCACAGTGATTGAAAACTACAGCTCTGTCGCTGCATAATAAAATTCATTGGAATTTTTAATTGCAACAAATTTACTAGAAAATGCCTGACTTCGTTTTATTGTCTTTTGTTGGTAGTTTGAATTATAACCATTTCAAAAATAATTTATAAATTGCACATGTGCCTTACGAGTATGTACAGATATATTCGATTTTCAATTTAAAACTAGACACGGGTAATTAGAAACTAATTAAGGGTGCAAAATGTGCCAGTTACATAATAGTCATCAAACCACTAATTTGTGTAGCGATAATCGAAGTTTTACTTCTTACTCAGGTATGTTTAACGTCCAATTATTTAATCATCGTCCACACGTTTATAGCAAAAATAACAATAAACCGGTTCTAGAGGCTGTTACACTATGTCCGGATCAGTTTCAATCAAAGGACAACTCTCTATACTAAAATAAACAACAAAACAATGACAGAACGTATTCTTTAGCTTGATGCCATTAAAAACGATGTTGTTGGGTATGAACCATCCTTGAAGGTGCAACACTAAAAACACATGTGGTGACTATTCAAAGACCGAAATATCAACGTTGTGCTAAATGGGAGATCATCAACGACACACTCTCCAAATTGCGAAGTCCTTCAGGGATCAGTTTTGTCACCCAACTTTATTTTGTTATACATCAATTACTTGTTCGATAGCACTGTGAATCCTATCCACAGTTTTGCCGTGATGCATCATTGCACTCTTCTATTTCATTCGAGGTCGAGCCTACTCCTTCAGAGTTAAACGGTAAAGGGCTGGAAGTCGTCACTTCGCTTAGTTCCGATTTGAGTACAATATTTGAGTGGGGAGTAAAAAATCCGGTAAAATTTAACAAGAAAAAAAACGACCACGTTTTTGTGGGTTGTGACTCAATTCGTTTGCTTGGTGTTCAGATTGGCAACAATTAAAAATGAAATGAACACATTATCGCATTGGCCAAATCAGCTTAACGTTAACTCGGGTTCCTCAAGAGATGCAGACGGATTTTAGATCACATCAGGTTCTCCAGATATACAAAACCTGTATTAGACCGACTATAGAACATTGCTGTCAGGTTTGGGGTGAAACATATGGCATTGATCTCCAGTTGCTGGATAGAGTTCAGTGGAATGCCATCCGAATAACACGAAACTCTAGACTTACGAAAGATCTAGACACGACAGCTTACAGCACCGCAAAGATCTTGCAGAACTTTGCGTGTTCTATATAGACTAATAAATGATAAATGTTCTGCAGAATTAAGGGAGAAAAAACCACAATTTGTTACGCCAGGACGGGTAACACGAGGAACGGTCAATGCGCATAGGTTTACGGTGAAGCTGCCGCAACCTCGAACAGAAGGTGCAAAGTGAGAATTTATTTATCGAACATCTAGGAAGTGGAGTTCGTTGGCTGGTTTTCAGTTTCTGTTTGTGTATAAAATGCACAAGTTTAAGGCGGCTATCAACCACTTTTAACGTGTCTCTGCATAGTCAATCAAAATTAAAAAAGCTGTAAGTATTGAACCATTTTGTTGGGTACATTGTTTAAACATAAAATTATCTCATTTCCAGTTGTTCGCCTCAATTTTGACTTCTGTTTCGTTCATATTGCTACGTCTAACACAAATACTCTTCTTTCATCTTCCGCTGTTGTTTCATTAACGCCAACCCAACTGGTGGAAATTATTATTGATGCTGTTGCCAAAACCGTTGGTACAAAAATCGATAATCGTTTACCACAAGCATCACTGCAATCTGACACCGGAACTTGTAGTTCAGGTGGATTGATTACACATGTAGCCTTTGCATACAGAAAAATCAAACGTATGGTTTGATATTCTGGAACAAAAATTTTCAATTGCTGGTATTAATGCGGAAACAACAATGTATGCTAGCGCGAAAGGTACAACTCCTTATTCAACTTCCAAAACAGAAGTGATCCGGATGTTCGGTGAGTCTGAGAAATCATTATTTAATAATTTGAGGCATGGCTTGACCTTTGAAGACGGGATACCTCCACAATTATAAAGTAAAATGAAAGTGGACGCTGGCACCAGTTTGAACGAAGCAACTCTCTGTCAATTTTGGATGAAGAGATTGCCACAATAGGTTCAGATGGTGCTCACATCATTTGAGCATGACCGACAATGTACTTGAAACGATCGGAAATCGGAAATTTTTCATTCTAAGTCTAGATGTCATTCAAATTCAAACACTAACTTTAGGTCTCGGTCTCAAAATCATTCGCCAAATTTTCGAAATTCATATTATCAAAATAATCAATAACGATTTTCGCAACATTTTTCTATTGAACCAACAGACATTCCTTAAACCACCAACCAAGACATTTCGGACTTTTCAAATTTTGTAGGATGATTATCGACCTTCGCAATGCAGCACAGTCGTTCCAGCGTCTTATGCATTCAGTTTTACGGGGACTTAATTTTTGTTTTCTTTATTCGGACGACGTACTCATTCCTTCTGAAATTTACAACGAACATCTCGAACATATTAAAAGTATCCTCTCTAAATTAGAGACTGGAAGTAAACGTGAACCAATGCGTCTTTGCTAAACAAGAAATTCTATTTCTAAGCCATCTGGTGACTGAACAAAATATCTTACCATTGCATGAACGGGATCAAGTCATTAAATATTTGGAACGACCACTGACAGTATCAAATAGTTTTATCGATGTTAAGGAATGATCAACTTTTATCGATGCTTCATTCCTAGCTGCTGCTAACCTAGCAATGACTACCTTACTGAATGACTACCTAAAAGAAAGATTACACTAAGAAAAGTCGCATTCCAATACAATGGTCAACAGCAGCTGTCGAAGCTTTCGAAAATTGTAAAAAGACATTTACGGACGCTACTTTACTGATTCAACCTTCATCATAATCACATCTGTCCATCATGGTAGATGCTACCGATGCAGCGAACGGAGCAGTAGTTCAGCAGTTCATTTCTGGTTCTTTTCAACCACTTGATTCTTTTCTGTACGTCTCGTTTTCGTTATCTACTCGAAAGTGGTATATTCACACTTTATACCTATCACAAACCACTTATCAACGCATTTTATCAGAATCTGGAGAAAATATCTCCTAAGAATTTATGCACTTAGATTTCATTGGTCAATTCTCCAGCTTAGATAACGTTGTCGCAGATGCTCTTTCGCGAATTAAATCAATTTCTGTTTCCGAAGGTACTTATTATGCAATCATCTCAGATGCTCAGACTAATGATGAAGTACTTCAAGAAATCTTAAGGAGTAATTCTGTTCTCAAATGCGAGAAATTCCCCAGTTGTCTTCAGTTCACAAAAATGTATTCATTATGAAATTACAACTATCACACCTGGGCCTTTTATACCGCTTAATTTCTGAAAGCAAGTTTTCGAAAACTATAGCCACTACTATATAGGACATTTCTAATCATCTATATAAACATATGAGATCGGATGTGATCAAAATTCATATTATGCGAGTAATGGAAGTGGAATTATCTTGAATCTCATATATCCCTTCTCGTCGACTCTATACTTAAATCCATGCACGGACAGCAGAGGTAGTCGTCGAAAGCCAGGCTTTGAATACGTTTCTACAGTTTTCGTTACCTCGACCATTCTACGTGTTTACGTTTTTTATAGCACAACCAATTAAGAATGAAACAACTTAAAATTATTACTTTACCTGTAGATATCGATATGAATAAATTTAGCGAAGCTATGTTTGAAGCTAGATCGAAGAACTAACAGAGAAAGTAAAAATACAGCCTAATCATTCGACTTTCAAATTTTTACTTTATAAACGGAGACAATTGGTTGACAATACGGTCACGAATAACTAGCGGAAAACAATGAATTTAAAATATTGAGTAAGTTCATTTGTGCTCAAGAGTTTATTAGCGGATACAAAATCACATAATGTATGCTGAGGTTACTAGAATATAAATCGAGAAGCATCTTCCTCCTGGAAAACTAAATTAATGTATCATGGTCAATTTTAATGAAAACGATAGACCAAATTTTCTGTCATCTATAAATAAAATAATCTCAACCCTGCTTTCGATTAAGTAAGTCTATCTTAACTGCAACCAACCAGAAATAAGAGAATTTAGGGACGTGTCTCCATATTAACCAGTTACTTCGAAAAATCAGTGGAACGGCGATATTCTAAATACGAGGAAGTGGACAGTCGCTAAACTTAAGTGATTTTTTTTTGTAGTAATATACAGGTAAACCGGAAAACCTTAGGTTCTGATTGATACTTATTTTTCCAAAACTAAGGATTGTGATCACGGTGGTGATCATGTCACAAACCAAAAGGAAGTTTCAGTGATTACAAACTGTCAGTCACAATAGAATTGAATTGCTTCATTTTTATAATTTATATCGCGAGACACAAACGGAGTATGTTCAAATCTCCTAAACAGAAGGGACTGGAACTCAATCTAGAACACCTTTCATATAGAATAGCTTTAAATCCTGTTTGGCTATGAGCTTCGCTCCAGAATCGTAAGGTAAACCTCGGAAAGTAACACCTCGAAATTACATAAAACGTAATTACATAAACGTTTATTACATAAAACGTAAATTACATGTTAAAAACGAGGACACATTCACAGTGCCATCTTTTAATGTAAAAAATTGCTGAAGCTCAAATTCAATCAATTTAAAAGTGTGAATCTTTTTCGTTACAAACAAATTCGACAAATCAGTCTATAAATTTTGCCAACAAAGCTCAGGTTCTTACTGTCCTTGATTATTTTAAAAATATGCCTTAAGGAATATGTAGGCAACGAATGAGTGCGTAGTCTATACTATTTTGAGCTTAGTAAGAAAAAACAACAGTGACTATAAACCTTGATGGAAATGTCGGGCATTAAAGGACCTTACCATTCTAGATCGATATCCAGTAGCACATATCCAGGATTTTACATATTTTCTGGTTCATACCGAATATTTACCACATTTGATTTAGTACGAGCAGATTTATCAGATTCTATTGATTCCATTTGATATTTCAAAAACAGCCATCGTAACACCTTTTCGATAACTCGAGTTTTCACCTGAGTCAGTTAATATGATTTTTAACGGAATTAACTTGTATAAAATTTTAATCTAGTCGATTGGACATAGTAAATTATTTCATAAACTCTAATAAAATTGACCTTATGTAAATTACACGATTTTTACATCTACAATCCGTGTAAATTACAAAGTGAAGTTTAGACGCCCAACTGTGCTGCTCTCAAAGAAAAACATTCATTCTATCAATTTTTTCGAAATACTTGCATCATGCATTAATTTCTTAAGAAGGATTTATTAATAAGCATGTGAAGTTATCCCAGTATTCCATCCCAGAA
This sequence comes from Tipula lateralis, assembly GCA_963932295.1. Classification (NCBI taxonomy): domain Eukaryota; kingdom Metazoa; phylum Arthropoda; class Insecta; order Diptera; family Tipulidae; genus Tipula; species Tipula lateralis. The sequence continues at coordinate 121,251,137 of OZ010737.1, forward strand.
AAAATAAAAAGTTGCATCAGGCAACAGTTTTCTATTTCATCCCAGTTTTTTCGTTCTATCCGAAATTCCCGACATAAATAATAATAAAAATAAACTTAATCATCCCATCCCAGGTTTTCTTCAGTTTCATGTACATATTTTATACTATAATTTTGCACCAATTGATAATAGAACTATAGAAATTTTAAATATTTCGTTACCTGGCTCCTGGGAACCTATTGGGCCAGAAATGATTCTTGATGTTTTGAGTTGGTCATGGTATGGACCAACTCTAGTGAATATAAAACTATAAATATAAATAGAAATTTTAATTTCCTTGTACCTTCCATACATTACTTCGCATGGAGGTGACTAGTTATTAAACTCTTTATTCTAGCCAACGTCTCAACCTAAGATTGAGATTGCCTTCGCTTTCTAGTAATAGTAAGATGTTCATATGTAGCACGCTCTAAGCGCCTCAACTCCTTCAGTACTACTGCTGCCGTGTTAGTCACAACATTTCACTTTTCTTCAGGCACAATCAACAGTTCAACTATGTTGTTGGGTGTTGTTCGCTGCCTTAGGACATCCGAGAGATCTCTCCAAGTTGTATCGAACCGTGGGTATTGAAAGAAAAAATGTTCTACATCTTCTTGTGATCCATTGCAGGTTGGACATTCTGGAGTGTCGGCATATTTGAATCTGTATAGGTATGCACCAAAACAGCCATGCCCACTAAGCAACTGTGTCAGATAGTAATTAACATCGCCATGTCGCCGATTTATCCACTTTTCGATGGATGGTATCATACGATAAGTCCATCGGCCTTTTTCCGAGCTATCCTAGCGCTTTTGCCATTCTGCCACTATCGCAATGCGTTCTGATGCTCTATACATCCTAGTTGTTCTCGGTGTAGGTACCATTTCTTCCTTACCTTTGCAAGTAGTTCAATGGGGATCATCCCTGCAATAACATGTGTCGCATCATCTGATATTGTGGGAAACCCACATATCACTCTTAAAGCACCTAGGAGGTAAACCGATTGCAACTTGCATCTATACGATTTAACATCCATCGCATCGCTCCATACAGGTGATCCATATAGAATGATGGATGTAACCATATATGGCAGCAGAATTCTTCGACCAGGTACCGAATTGTCTCAAATTATAGAATTTTATATGGAACTATCTGAACGCAGCTCGATTGTGCCAATTCCATCCACCAGTTGGTTTTGTTATATTCAATACAGTTGGTCGATACCATGACTAATTTAAAACATCAAGAATCATTTTCGGCCCAATAGGTTCTCAAGAGCCAGGTACCGAAATATCTAAGATTTCTTTAGTTCTATAATCAATTGGTGCAATATTATAGTATAAAATACATGAAACTGAAAAAAAAAACTGGGATGGGATGATTAAGTTTGTTTTTATTATTATTTATGTCGCGATAGAACGAAAAAACTGAGATGAAATAGAAAAATGTTGCCTGATGCAACTTTTTATTTTTTCTGGGATGAAATACAAGGATAACTTCACAAGCTTTTATTTATTGATCCATCACTTATTCAAGTGAGGAGGTGGATGAAAAGTCAATGGACCTATTGTTTTGAGACCATTTTCGGACACCGAAGGTGCGATTGATAACGCGGACTTCAACGCTTTGATCTTCGTAGGTAACCTACAGTATGTCAACCACACTTCGAGAGTGATTTAAACCGAAGCCATCTATGATTTTTCTTGATCAACAATTAAAATAATCAAATTGTAAAAAACAATAAGTAATTAGCACCTGCCAAGTTTGATTAAAAATCATTGAATGACCCTTGTTGAAGCTTTGATGGTAAGTTTTTTTAAATTTCATCAACAATTGATTTGATTTAATGTTCAATTTTTTAATGATCCTTTCTCAGCTTCTAATGCTTTCAAACCGAATATGGCTTATGTGGCTTATCTAATGCTTTCATCATACGTTCCATAAAAAGCATAATAAATGAATGGTTGAGAAATTTAGCATGTAGACTTTCAACAGTTTGAAGTAATTAGTGGTTGGTTACGGCGTATCCATTATTGGATAATTTATATGTTTTAAAAACGACAACAGTGGCAGGCGCCATTATTTATAATACTTGATTTGCTTAACATAATCATTTTGATAAGGTATAATTTGTTCCTTTGTTTATAATCTTTGCAATATTTTTTAGGGCTTAGTCACTCCCAACACTTTCGCGATTCGCTTATATACATCATACCTGGAAGCCATTATAGAGCTCCATGTCATGGATGTGTTAACTCACACAGCGGCTCATGGATGTGTTAACTCACAACACCGTAGCAGATGATAAAAAATCCCTGTTGCATCCTGCTTCTGTCGACATCCAAAACGTGCCCTGACCCATTAACACAGCTTAAACTACTAATAATCCCGTAGGCTATTCTTATATATATATATATATATATATATATATATATATATATATATATATATATATATATATATATATATATATATATTAAATATATATATATATATATATATATATATATATATATATATATATATATATATATATATATATATATATATATATAAAATTATAGTTATATATATATATAACTATAATTTTAGTAATATTCAACTCATTTAAGAAACTATATGTTTGAGAATGTGTCACTGCACATATTTCTTAAAAAATCAAGAACACGAACAGATACAAACGATAAAAAAATCATCACTTATAGGACACATCAAGAAACGTGCTTTAAAACAACGTTTTTAACAGTGTAACATAATTAGAATATACAAGAATACACAATAATTACGTCACTGTGTTATATGGCAATGGTAGAACCAGGAACCAAATTGTTACACATACACAATATGCAATTTCGAGTAATTGTGGTTTAAAAATTTATTAAACGGAAATTCAAAATGAATAACACGATACGTGATATCGTTTTGATATTCAAATTTTAGGTCTTTTAACCACAAAATATTACTACTCGATAGTTACATATATGATTAAAAATAACTAATAACGATCTTATGTGGTGATCGTGATTCCAATTTGAATTAAGAACCAACAGCGATTATAAGCACGATAAATACAACTTCGATTACGTATGGAATATCGATTCTGAGAATACTAAATTTTGAAATTACAAGAATTTCATTGATTAATGTACTTCGAACACTTCGGAACACTGTTGCCAATTGATATATTACACAGTGATTAATCGTAATTAACTCTTTTTGTTTGACTTTAACCTTCAAATAACTTCTGTATTCTGTGTATGCAGCATAAGTAATAATCGAGATATGCAATATATACGAGTATCTACGATATTGAAGTTAACTCTCTATTAGTACCACTTTACCTCTATTAGTAACACTTTCCCCGGTTCAGGCATTAATTATCATTTCGGCTGCCTATTCAAAATTCATTGTACTTCAAAACTCCTTCGGTTAAAGAGTCGTCACTCTGTCGGATGAGTCAAGAACGAATTCTAACCGTATGATAATTTATTATTACTGAATAAACTTAATGTCATTTTTGGCCAGTCGTCAATAAAATGTCTTCATGCCAGACGATGTTATAGATGCGATATTTTTGCCTTCCGAAAGTTTATTTTTGTAAGAGATCGCCACAACGTTCACTTAGAAACAGCATGCAAAATACTTACGAGCCCACGTTTGGGTTTCATGCACGGTAAGTTTGCATGAAATGTATGTTCTCGTCGTTAGATGAAGGATGGTATTATGTTATTAAAATGTTATTTCCGCCTTATCTGCTTGGTTCCGAAAAATTTCGATGAAACAGTATTGCAGACTATCACCTTAAAGACAGTAGCCTGCCCACCAAGGATGTAAGAAGCCCCGTTTTGAACTCAGTACCTCAGGATTTTGTATGTATGTATAATCCGGCACCAGCAAGATAACAGCATACTGATCCGTCAGTAATGAACATCATATCGTCACCGGAGGGGTAGGATTGGTTATTATAGTCACATATGTACATTTCAGTAATAATTACACAAAATAATTTTCCGAAAACGTATACTTCGTCACGTATTTCGAGTCCGAGGGCATGAGCCAGCCCGTTGTGTGCCAGCCCATCTTTCTCTATTGTAGGCGTTTGAAAGCCCATCTTTTTCTATCAAGCGATAGGAGAATCACAGCAAACTCAAGAGCTGCATTAGGTGTGGTGTGCATAGCACCCACAATACCCAGTCAAACAAGTTTTTAAAGGAAATTTAGAGGTCTCCAACTCAACAGGTGCGGCAAACAAAATTATGGGTCTGATCACCGAAACGTATAGCCAGTACACGAATCTGAGTCATGTCGCATGATTTAACAAGTGACTGTTTGCATATCCAGTAAATGTTAAATGCTTTATTGCATTTCCTTTCTACATAAATGTTTTTGCCGAGCAATTTCCTGAACTAATAAAATCCCAAGATACTTGACTTCTAAAAATATCGGAGTCGTACGGTTCTCAATTTTTGGGAGACTAAAGTTTCTTAAAGTCTCGCGTCTTGTGAAAAAACCATCTCAGCTTTACTTTGTTTGACTGATTGATTCTGATTACTACACAAACTATTTGCTGTGATCACATAGTACATCCGTATATTGAAGTACCAGTATTATTTCAATATCAGCGGCATAATCGTGCCATTAAAATCCGATGTTGTTTAGTTGGACTGTGAATAAGTTGACCACAAAATACCACAAGAGCGAAGATACAACTCCACCTTGAGGACCTTCCATTTCGGATGGTAATCGTCGTTGTATCACTACCTTAGGCTGCAGTGATTCTCCTTGAGCTAAGCATGGCACTAAACCACCGAACAAATGTGGTCTCCATGCCATGTCTTTCAGCTGCAGAGATCATCGCAATAAAGAAAGCGTTGTCAAACGCACCTTCGATATCTAGAAACGCTTCCAACATTTATGTTTCAACAGATTTCTGAAAATGAGATGTAGCGTTGCTCAGAGAGAGTAACGTCATCTTAAACCATCCAAGATGAAACTTTCCAACTAAGAGTCCGTGAGGCAAGAGTAATATCAATGACTTCTAGCATTGATGATAGCTTAAAGGTTTGTTTATTACCCACAATCGAGATGATTAGATCAGATACAGAAAAGTTTTTCAAGAGCAAATTGCTTCTTAGATTAATATCTAAGTTGCCCCAGCATTCGTTTGCATCGCATCCGGTAATGATTCGGATATCATTCGGTGTGTGTACTCTAAAGCTTTGATAAACTCTTGAGTAGGAGGATGAAGCTCCGGATCATATGGAAAATAAGCAGAGATAGCTAGAACCTCACGCCGAACGTTATGTTCCTTTACTTCAACGACGACTGCTGTAAGGTCATTACAACAGATATCATTTAGGAGTCTGTAATTCATGTTCTCGAGTAAGTATCATTTCCAGAAGAGAGCCTGATGTCCCTGGATTGAATCCTTTGATTTCGTGAATCCACAGTTTCTGAATCATAAAGAATTTAGATATAGTAATGTATTGCAATTTTTCATGCGTCGTTCTGTGAGAGAGGATGACGTCTTTTGCATCACATTTATTGTGAGCCTACTTAGGAAGGTTTAAAAGCAAGTGCTTCAAGTTTTGTTACTCTCTTTAGTCTCGGGTTTTTTTCTTTAGAATATCCGAAGGTTCTAAAATCGGGCATAAATTATACCTCTAACAGGCCTGGTTAGGTCCCAGAACCGGATACACTCCAGCTTTTAGTTCCCTCACATAGATATAACTCAGTACAGCTTCCAGAATTCACTAAAATGTTCTATTGTTTGCACACTGCATGAATAGCATGCCATTATGCAGACCACAGCCCTCTAAGGCTGAAAGATTTCCATAAGCATAAGGTTTGTTTATCACTTCTCGACCTATTTCGAGTACGTACAATTCTGACGCCTTTAGCACTAAAGCCAACACACATACGTAATCCGGCATTTATGTAGAACTGTTTTAAAGGATGTACATAAGATTAACAACCGTTCGTAGTACACGACCTTCATCAGTGATCGAACGATTAGATGAGAATCCTATCCTCGATAGTTGTCGATTGTTTACCACACCATAATATTTATACTGACCGAAATTGTGCTATACCACGATAGTTCTCGCGTTTGAGAAGTTCATCTTTATTGAAAATGGAATATTTCGCAACTATTTTTCATCCCTGAATTAATATATGTATAGGGTTGTCCAATTGAGACGCAGGGACGCAAACTAAGACTACAAATATATATTTTTGAATCAAGTTGTGTTCTTTATTTGGAAGGCGTATCGATGCCAGTTATGTATGGAGAAGAGTATCACTCAAATACCAGTTAAAAATGTTTGATGACATTTTCCAATAGGTTGACTTTTTATTTTGACAATGATGTTATTTTTAGGCCTTTGATTGTGGCTGGACTATCAATGTACTTTTGCTATTCAACCTTCGCACATCGTCAATATTCTCACGCATAGAAAGTTACACTGTCTTGTTGGAAATAAAATCACCCAAGCGGATTCCATCAAGCTCAGGCAAAAACCGGTCCATTATCATTGTTGTTGATATTAGTCTTACTTTTTCTTTTGATTGTTAAACAAGCTTGCATTTTATTGTGACCTATACTTCGCTTATTAATACTTAAACGATAATCAACATCAAGCCTTATCGTACCTAAAGAACATTACGTAAATTTTTTATGATAGCCATAAAAATTCATCACGACACCAGAGATTGTTGTTTAGCAAGCGAATAAATCCAATCCGAGTAGCTCACTAAAAATGGGGATGTCACCTCTTCCGGGATTTTTTTTAACAGTTAATTTTTTTAGCCATCTTGTTTTATGTTTCAACCTAAACGTTGAAAATACAAATTATTACTTCACCAATTCATTTAAGTCGTAAGCTATCGTCTTTAGACACAAAAATTGGTATTATCAACCTTTTAATTGTTTTGGTTCAATACCACACTACAAAAACGGGCATTCAATCAATAGTCATGATCTTTACAGATATGCTATATCAGATTCTATTGATGAAGTTTCTATATATGATACGTATGTACTGTTTTGTATTTCGGCTGAACGACTTTCAAATGCTGATTTGTATCTTTGTCCAAATTATTTGACACAGTTGGAATTGCAGTAGTTTGGCTGAATGCTGTTGTCATAGTAAAACCTATATGACACCTACAAGTAAACCACGTGTTTCTCGAAAAACGACAAGTATAATAAAATTAACCTTCTGTTATAAATTATGCGTCTCTGATTTCACTATGCCAGGATACACTATATGCAGATTTCATTATGTAAGCTTTTGCATTTTAAATCAGTGTGGCTTTAAAAGTGAAATCGAATTTGATTGGTCGATAAAAAGTAATGCCTAGTTAAGTTATTCACTTATTAAATCGAATCCAAAATGTTCTTCATTATACAAGTGTGTCATGATTGTTGTCTACTAGAAAAACACCGGATCGCAAAAATAACGCATCACTCAAATTTTACCTAAAGTTTAAACTAAACATACTCAAGTTATTAATTCAACTTGAGTGTGTTTTTAAAATAAAAATACCCTAGAATACTATAGAGATTCTGCCTTTTTACCATAAAACAATTAATTTTCTTATTAGTCATGTTACATATTATCTAAAGAGCATTTTGAGTGGTGAGTTAATTTTGAGTCGCACTGTATATTCAAATGAAATAATTACATATTTATAGATGCCTAACCTTTACGAAAATAGGTGTATTTATTAATTAAATAATATTTCAATACCCTATTAGTCTATTAATCGGTTTTGCAATCACTATTACCTATAGTCTCCCTAATAGCCACTGCATACATCGCATTTTATTTTATTTGGATTTGGTCCGTTTTTTGCTACACTTAGAGCAGCGACGGTCCGTTGTGATACCACAGGATCTTACTCCCCTATTATCCTTATAAGAACCAGTTTGAACTACTTACGTAGCATGATAAGTCACGCATGTTACAGTTTTCCAGATCAGAGAGGAGGCTCATTAAGAACTTACCCCAATATGCATGTCTTTTATGAGTAAAAGCCGGGCATTAGCATAGGAGGTAGACTACCATCTCTTCCTCCTCCTCGTCCATATAGCTTATGCAAACGTCAATAACTTCTAGACATAGGCAGTGTCCTGTGAGTATCCCCACGATTGTTTTTAGTTTACGTCTTCGTAGGGAGATTAGTGACTTTGAGCGTTTCAAGTCCACCTTTGGCCAGACTTGCCTTGCTACTCTACATGAGAGGGTGTTCCTCCACCTATCGTTCTCTGAGGCTACCGTCTTCTTTTTAAGCACAGCCTTGAGTGCGTTAATGGGTCTCCCCAACTTTGCCCTTGCCGGTAGCAGTTGGACAGTTGTACGTTACATCGCTAGTTCGTTCGCCCTTCAGTTTCCCATGATGTCTGAGTAGCCGGGGATCCACACCACCTGAATGTTTATATGCTCATTCATCTTATTTTGTGACGAGCGGCAACCCAACACTACTCTAGACGTCAGAGAAACAGAACCCAGCGACATGCTTGCCACCTGACTGTCCACTTATAAATTGAGATATCAGTCGAGGATACCGCATTTTGACTCAAACAGTTCAGGACCTCGTCAACCGCTATCACCTCTGCCTGGTACACGCTGCAGTGATCAGGGAGATAAACTGCTATATCTATACCTTTTATTTATCACGGAAGACTCCAGCTCCTATTTTACCGTGTAGCTTGGAGTCATCCGTAAAGAACTGCAATGCTTCCGTTTCCACTGCCGATCTGCTGTGGGATATGGCTGATGGTCGCGTGGCCGTAATCGACGCCATCTACTGACTATAAATGTCCATGGGGAGATAGTGAAACATGAGCTACAAGGCACTTGTGTGTGTTGTCCTCAGCGCCCCACTTATAAGCATGCAGGTCCTTCTATGCACTATCTCGATCCTTTTTCTGTTCGTTACTTTATCAAGAGCCGGCCACCACATGCTCACACCATACATAAGTACATGTCTTACTACGAAAGTGAATAACCAGTGTACCAGCTCGGGCTTCGGGCCTATCTCTTTCAGATGTAATTTCTACACGAGTACATGGCTATATTAGCCTGGTTTATACTTTCCAGAATGTTGGGCTTCCAGCTAAGCTTACTGTCGAAGATTACGCCTAAAAATTTTACCTTAGTCAGTAAAAGCTAGCCTCTTGCCATTTAAAAGTCGTGGATCTACTACCGAGACATCATCTGCATAAGCAATCACTCTCATTCCTCCTCTCTCCTGTTCTGACAGCAACCCATTGATTGACATGTTCCAGAGGAGATGAGACAGGACACCTACTTGTGGAGTTCCCTTAGTCACCCGCCTTCTGATGGTGGATTGTCCCAGCTCCGAGTTAATCATCCTGCACACAAGCAAGTGATTGATTAACCTACTTACATGCTAATCCACCTCTAGAAGAAACAATCCTCCCAGAATTGCCTCCGTCTTTACATTATTAAAGGCAGCCTCAATATCAAGGAACGCCACCATACAAAACTCTCGCGAGAATATTGATTTCTCAATTGTACTTACTAGGGGATGCAAAGCTGTGTTCACAGATTTCCCTTTACAATAAGCGTGCTAAGTCTGAGCTCAGTCACAAGCTTTATTTTTGAGCGTATGTAGATATCCATCAGCCTTTCCAAGTTTTTCAATAGAAAGGATGATAGTGTAATGGGTTTTAAGTCTTTTGGGTAGCCCTGATACACCCGCTTTCGGAATAAAGATCACTCTGACCTCCGTCCACCCTCGCGGAATATAGACTAGTTTTAAATACCCTGTGAAGATTACTTCCAGCCAGGGTAGCTTAATCCTCGAGTTGTTCTGAATCTCTGCGGGAATAATTCGGTCAGGACCAGCCGATTTATAGGGTTTGAATGATTCAAGTACCCATCTATGTGCAGTGAATGTGCTTCTTGGTGAGTACTAGTCCCTGCCGAGTCTTCGAAGCTTCCTGGAAAGTGGGTTTTGATGAGAAGTTTCAAAGAATCCTCACAAGAAGCAGTCCAGGATCCATCCGGTTTAATTAAATAACTGAGACTGGTAGGATTGAAAGACAGAATCTTCCTAAGACGAGAGATCTCTCGACTTCTTCCATTTTATCGCAGAAGAGTCTTCTTCCATTTTATCGCAAAAGAGTCTACATGACCTCCTCGGTGCCTTCCTTTATTATTTCTTGCATAGTTTGAGAACCTCCTTATAGGAGTCCCAGTCCTGAGCCTCTCTCCTACTTTTGGCTCTATTAAATACTGTCCTACACAGTAAGGCTAAAGGTTATATAATGATGATCATAAAAGGAGTGTTCTTGCGCCATCCTCTGAGCTATCGCTGCCAACCTATCTTAGCCCGTGCCACGGAGTTTTTTTGCTACCCAGAGGTTAAAGTCCACCTGGCCAAACTATTAAACAAGCGTTTATTCCTGTAGCACTGCTTTGGCTGACGGATGTTAGTTGACCTCCTTCAGCAGCGTAATTCGCCCGATTTCCGCTCGTGCTCGAGGCGTGTTAGAGGCATCTAAGCTCGTCCCTGCTTTAGATGCCTTGAATTCGCGCCTCTCTGTTGTTTCTGTTGAGCCCTCTCTTTTTGTTTCCCGCCTTTGGAGAGTGCCGGTCTCGGTTTTGTTGATTTTTTTCCATCTTGGACCCACGAGTCTCGGAGAAATATTTTGTCCACCTGCCCAAAGATCCGTTTACGCAGGTAAGGCTACTTACAACTGGAGGTCGCCAGGTACCCAGAGGCCTCCGTTTGCGAGTGGGCTTTGTTAACTGGTAGTTTGTTGGAACGGGTCACGTAACACTTTAAACCGGCTCGCGTAACCCACCCCACACCTAGATCACTTTGCCTACCCGTTCTAACATACGAGGGCCTGAAGGCGACCACTATTTCATTAGTCTTGAGTACCTCATAGTAGATCACTTCGAACTGAACCCACCAGATGCACATTATTTTGGGTTGCTGTAGTGAATTCATTTTTCATTAATTCATTGTCCACGTGATTTGATACAAAAAACCCTTCCGATTTCGTCTTAACAAAATAACAAAATAACTAAATAACAGAATATAACAAAATATATTCGCATTTTAAAAATGTCGTTCGACGTCTATTACCTTGATTATGAACCTTAAGACAATTTACACTCGTTTGTTGAGTTATTCAAAAGCTCTTCTTGAGTTTGGCATGTACCTTGGTTCAATAGCGCCTCTTATTTGTGTTCAAACTTTACGTCCATTATCATTAGTGTCATAATCGACACTTTTAAAACAACGGCACCTGTACTCACTTCTTTTTATTTATGGAGCTTGTTATCTATATGCTTCACACAACTATCGATGTCCGACAACCGCATGTGAAAAAATAAAAGATAAAAGCAGTGCTGCCTATGTTTTGTTGGCACAAAGTTGGCGCAAAGTTTGGGCGAAAATAAAAATTTCTTAGGGTATTTTAGCTACATGGTAATAGTATAGTATTTTATCTACCACGTGTATCTTAGTTATATGGTATCTTATATAATTAACATTATAATATCTAATTGTTGGATATGTTACCTTAAAAACCGTCCAGGTGGCGCAGTGGTTAAAGCTGCTGCAGTTGGAGCGGGAGGTACCGGGTTCGAATCCGATTCGAGGCAGGATGCAAAATGGGGTTTTCACCTTCGATCGTTTGGGCGGTGCGATCGGTGGTGAAAAATAAACATAATCTGGATCCTCTGTCGTGTTTAGAATCCTTGGGCCGACCCATCTTCCATGTCAGTACTATAGGACTGACATGGAGCTATGCAATGCGCAGATGGCTCTACGGAAAGACTCGGACCTATAGCCGTATAGAGTGGTATCACAACGGATCAAATTTGGTCTAAGTGTGCGATAGCAGCCACATCAACTTAACTTAACTTTTTACCTTAAAATAACTGTCTCTAGAAATACCTTATTCCATTAAGCCAGTAAATGTTACAGGCCTTTATACAGAATCGTTACTGTCAAATGGTTAATCGTTGAAGGTTGCATGACATCTAAAAGAATTAATGAATATACTTGGGAAGAGCATTAGGTTAATGATACATACATATACGAAAGTTGATCATATGAATTATCTGAGATCAAAAATACGTCCAACTCAAGTAAGCATAGTACTTCATAACAAGATTCAATTTACGCGATTTTCTCTAAATCACACTGGGCTATTTCGAACTATTGTCATAAGGCTTTTCACACACTGTACCGCACCCGATATATTTAGTACATACCAGCAGACGACTGCGAGATTTCACCATGTTACACCTTCCTAGTTGTTCATACCATAGCAAAGTTAGACTTTGCTATGGTATGAACAACTCATCATGCTCCAAATTGCAGATAAATAATTTACTTGCGACATGTATGTGACACATTAGAGAACTACATTGAAGTGCGATTTAAGGCATTTTAGAATTCATAAACCAACAACAATAACTCCGGAGTCTAACATCACACATCTACAGAAACAAAAGTTCCTAAATTTTTAAATATAGACAAATATATTCCACTAGCTCAAATATATTCTATTAGACTGAATTCAAGAACATTAAATTTTTTTTACAGTTCTAACTATAGTGGTCTAATTCACTACAAAAGGACGCCTGTCTCCGAACGTATCGAAGATTTTAATATTGCGGTAGGGTAACGCATCAGAGCATTCGTTCAGATATTATATGTTAAATCGCAATGGTCCAGCTATGCGAAACGAGTTTTGTCAGTCACCTGTCAACCTCTATAGCTTGTCATTAAACCATACTCAATAAATCATTGGTTAATCCGCCGACAATCAGCTTAAACGATGGTGCCGAACGTGAACTCTGCTAAATACTTGGGTATGACTCTGGATGTTAAACTTAAATGAAAAGAGCATGTGAAGAAGAAAAGAAAAGATCTTGATCTTAAATATAGACAATTGTACTGGCTAATTGGGCAAAGGTCAAAATTAAGCATATGCAACAAAATACTGATTTACAATCAGGTTCTTAAGCCGATCTGGCTATATGGCATTCAGCTTTGGGGCTGTACTAAGGATACTAACATTAAACGTATACAAAACTTCCAGAATAAGGTACTTTGGAGTTTAGTCAATATGCACCCTGGTACATTCGTAATAGTGATTTGCATTGTGATTTGGAGATTCCAGATATAAAACTCGAAATAAAACGATTTGCATCGAAGCATGAATCAATACTAATGGAACATGTCAATGCGGAAGCCTCTCGGCTACTGGATAATGAACATTTGGTTAGGAGACTTAAAAGAACCAAACCCTTCGAGCTCGTTAGTATGTGAGCAGCTACCTACCAACGAACAGGCACTGTGCATCGCTGGATCAACAGTGACCACATTATATTTTAGTTTGTAAGAATTCAGATGTAAATTGATGGTTAGTCTGGAAAGACTAGTTTCAATAATATAATAAAAAAAAAAAAAAATTAAACCACACTCAGCCAAATAAAGATAAGTTCGAGCACGGGTTTAAATAATCTAAAGTACTCATATATTTTGAAACAAAGAATACATATATATATATATATATATATATATATATATATATATATATATATATACATTATCTATTGCAACTGTGCAAAATAATGTTGTTTAACAAATCGAAGGATCATCGATTTTATTGCCGCACAGAAGTTATCTCGCATGACCTAATATCAAAATCAGATCAAATCAAATAAAAACACAAATAGCCTCCAATTATTTTATCACATAAAATATAATATCAAATCGCAAGCTCATTAATTATTATTTTATTTCCCATTTGGAATGAGCACTATTCACAATATGTAAATTAATTATAAAAATAAAACAAAAATTAATGATCGATCGATCACTTCGAAAACGAAGTCAAACCATAAACCAAAAAGTTCTAAAAATAAATTTTTGGAACGACCAAAATTATAATAATGTTTGGAATAGTTTTGGTTTATTTGTTTACCATTGTTGTATAATTTTTAAACAAACTCAAATGGTGTATCACGTTTAATATAAATAATCAACGCGCTAATCAAAATACATAAACAATAAATTTATTACATAATTATAATTCACACTTAATGTTTTTTTATTATGATTTACGATCGAATTCATTTTGGCATATACTAATATGTGTATGTATATAGCGCGATCGTTATACATAATTATCATTACTAATTCATTTCATTGTGAAAAACCAACCCGGAAATGAATAGTGGTGGTGAAATAGCCTTTACTGACCTTCAAGGAAATATAATCATGTTTAGTGCGGATCTAAGCGAATTTTTTTTTTTGAGGACCGCCCCATATACATTTTATTGCTGTACAGGTTTACTGCGTAGTACGTATGTTTACCACTGTCTGGAATTTATTTAAGTTAAATATAAGCGCAATTATAAATGTTTGCTGGTTTTATTTTAAGCTACGTGTTCGGTTTATGCTTGAAGAATGTTGGAATGTGCTGAAAACAGTTTTCAAAGTTACAATCGGTCATCATATTATTAGAATCACTGAGAAAAGTTTTACTTAAAGCTATAAATTTTATTTTTTGCATCAAAGAATTTTCGCCATTAGATTTTGCGCAAAAACTTTTCTATTTTATTATATTCTATTTTATTGGTCGGTAGGTCTCAATCTCTCAATGTAGGTAGTTTGAATGTGCAAAGTTTGTTATCCAATATTGACGAAATACGTCACATTTTTGCTTTTCCGAAAATTGTTTGTCCCCCAATGTCTCAGACTCAGCTCTGGACATTGAGGGATATAATCTAGTTAGGAAAGATAGGGTAGTTTCCCCACTTGACTATGGTGGGTTGTGTATGTTTAAAGGTAAACACATGTCGTATAAACCTGTAAATATACCTCCTTCCATTTCTCGAATGTTGGTTTCCGATCTAGAATTCGTATTTGTTTGTATTTCTGTTAATAAACGTAGATATTTATTTAGGACTGTGTACAACCCACCTATAACAAGCAAGAGGTGTTATACACAATTTAAAAAATCCCTACTAGATATTGATCTTTTATTAAGCTATCTCACCTGCCAGTATGATGAAATATTCATCTCGGGTGACTTCAACTTAGATTTACTACAGTATAGTATGTTCTCTCGAATGCATTTGAATATTTTGCACAGTCTTAATGTATCAGTACATAATACTGGTGAACCAACTTATTTTTGTCCAACCACTAACGGTATCGCTTCTTCTCTTATTGGCCATGTTTTATCGTTGACCGATAACTCTATTACTTTTTTCAATCAATATCTCTCGGTTTAAGATCTCATCACGACCTATTAGTATTTTCTACTAATTGTTACTCTCGCCCGGAGCCTAAAAGGTTAAGTTTTAGGGATTTTTCTAATATTGTAGCTCTATTCCTTGGGATAACATTTTTTCTCTTGATTCCTCTACTAGTCAAATCCAGCTTTTCAATGGATTTATTAATTCAGTTTTCGATAGTTGCGTTCCTCTTAAATTAGTGGTAATTAAACCTAAATCTCCTCCATGGATGTCTGGAGAAATTATGGATGCAATCAGATTTAGGGTAGATAAATTTCGCTTATGGAAACGATTAGGAGATAGTAAGATATTTTTAGACAACAAACAAGATAAATTAGATCCCTCTCTTCCTCCTAAAGTTTTTTGGCGTAATGTTCGAAATCTAGGTCTAAACAGGTGTAGGAATAATGGTATGTTAGATTTCAAAGCTGATGATATTAATTCTTATTTTATTAGCTCGAATCCAATTTTGGTTAGTCCTGCTGTTGATCTTATATCTGAAGAGTGTTCTAACTTTTGTTCATTTCTAATATTTCCTTTGAGGAGTTACAGTCTGCTGTTTGGAAAGTAAAATCGGAATCTTCTGGTCTTGATAGGGTTAGTTTAAAATTGGTGAAACGAATTTTTCCTGTAGTCTCAAAATATTTATTACACATTTTAAATTTTACCTTAACCTTTTCTTCGTTGCCTGAGTAATGGAAACTCAGTAAAATAATTCAAATTCCAAAAATTAGCAATCCTGTTGAGTTATCTCAATTTATACCTGTCAGTATTTTAAGTTCCATTTCCAAAGCCTTTGAGATAGTAGTGAAAAACCAAATTCAGTCCCATATAATTGATGATAGTTTACTTAATTTCTTTCAATCTGGTTTTAGAAAGTGAATATTTTTTTTTGGTTAACGAGGATTTAGAAAAAGTATATAATTGGTCTATTTCTAATGGACTTGTCTTAAATGCTAGTAAATCGCAATCTATTGTTATTTACAAAAAATCGTTAGATACGTTTTCGTTTCATTGTATTAATCTTAATGGGTCACTCATTCCGTATAACGTCATACTGTTAGGAATTTGGAGATAGTTTTTAACAAAACTCATTTAAAAAAAGTTAGTAGAAACTGAAAGGTATTTGGATTACTTAGTTGTTTGTATAAATTGGTAGGGTTTACGGATAGTCAGTTTAAAAAGAGAATATTTATGTCCTATCTCTTTCCGCATTTTCTTTATGGTGATGTTGTCTTATTTGGTATGATTCAGGGAAATATGCTAGGCTTGTTCTTGGTTGTAGTTTAACTAGTTTTTATGAGTTTCGGATTTGCGCTTTTATTAGGAAGCTACTAAAAGCTAAAGAACCAAATTATTTATTCAAAAAATTATTATTTAGCAGGTCGCATTACGCCAATCTTAGATTGCTGCCTGCGAGAAATTCTTCTAGGTCTTTAAATTCATCTTTTTTTGTTAGAGGTATTTCTCTATGGAATTCTGTTCCATTCAGTATTAGGAGTTTGAGATCTGCCGATACGTTTAAATCGAGGTTTCTTGAATGGCGTGTCTGAATGACAATATAATTAGTTTAACAATATAGCGCTTTTCCTTCTTAATCAAAATTATAAGCATAAATAAATAAATAAATAAAATATGAAAAATGTTTCGTTTAAATATTTATTTAAGCTTTGAACTAAAATCTAATAGTTATAGAGTTAAAACTTTCGGTTTTTTCAATGAAACACTAAGTCTTTTGACCGAAAGTATTTTTTAGTTTTATTTTTATTTGGATTTTAAGTTTGTTGTAAGGTAACGATTTCTAGCCTTTAATTTAACAATTATAAATTTTTAAAATAAAAGCATTATATTTAAACCCAAATTTTTTAAATTAATAATAACTTTATAATTTTATGCAAAAGTGCCATGATACTATTTAGCTAGTATCCAAATAATTCTCACCTACAAATATTTCATGATCCACATCAAAAATATATTAATCATATGCTCCTCGTAATTTACTTCAAGTATTTTAATATTTGATTGTTTAATACAAGCGATAGTTTTTTTTAAAGAAAATAGTAATTTAAATATTTTGTTTTTGTTTTAGCGAATTTCAAATAAAAACGGGTTGAGTTCGAGTAAAATAAATTGGTTTTAATTTAAATGTTTTTGTTTTTAAACAATTAATTTAATGCGTCATACCAAATGAAGAATAAAGCTTTGTATAAGAAAAGTAATATCATGTCAAATCAAATATTTATTTATTTGGTTCAAAGACTTTTGTTAAAGACTCGAATTATTTTAAATAAAATTTTGAAGTATGTTGTACTTAATTTTAAATATTTTATGTTATTTAAATTTTAAAAGTTATAGAATTTAAATTAAAGGTAGAAACTTTTGAGTTAAAAAATTGATTTTTAGTACTAAGCATTTCAGCCTTTCTAAAATAAAATTTATAGATTTTTTTTAAAAGACTCAAAATTTTTAAATTGAAGCTTCAACTTTTTGCTCCGAGACTTTCAAAAATATCGTTTTATTTCAATTATTAATAGTGAGACCATTAAACATCAATTTTTTGTATTAATTGTTTTCAATATTTATTTCAGTATTATTTTTATAAGTAATTTAAGATAATAACTAATATTAAGGCTATTCTATCTAATACTTGGTAACACGACCAGACAGTTTTTCTTTATTTGATCATTTCTATGCCATACATCGATTATCGCCGTTTATTAGTGACAATTTCCTTGGAAATCTCCCTTTTCATCAATTCCCTAAGATTTTCTATCGGATTGAGATCAGGTGAATTGCCAGGTCTGTCTAGAACATTCACTTGTCTTTCTTCTGAAAACTTAGTTACACTTTTAGCTTTGTGACAGGGTGCGGAGTCATGCATGAACATAAAGTCACCGTCTGGATACCATTCGTTTAGTTGTTGTTGCATTTTTCCTCCCAAAACCTTTATGTACTGGTCTTGCCGCATAGTCCCTTCGACGATGTAAAGGCGACCTGTGCCGAATCTGCTGAGCACAGACCAGATCATTATACAAAATCAGTCGCCTTACAAACTGGCTTGTCGGTCAGTATTTGCACTGATGACTCGTCTGAAAAACCAACCCGTAGGGAAAATTGGTATCACTCAAATTAACTACAAATATAAATTTAACCATAAAGTCAGTATTAATAGATACTTTAACGGTTTCCCAGTCTTCAGTTGTCCCGTTTATATGATCCTTGGCCCATTGCAATCGCTTTTATTCATTTTTAGCAATGGTTTCTTAGCAGATCGGTGACATTTAAATCCCAAATCTTTAATGCGTCTTCGAGTTGTCATATTCGATATGTTTATTCCAGACTCTTGACTTTTTTTGTTAAAACCTTGCATGAGGCATTCCGTTTTTCCACACAAATATTCTTAATTTTTCTTAGGTCCCATGGCGTGGTAATTTTTTTCTCGACCACACTTCCCAATTCTCTTAGGAGAAATACTTTTATTTTCCAATACTTTTTTTTAGTCGAACCACCGATGCATGGGAAACACATGTTACTACAACTATTTTACGAATAGAGTATTCGGTGTTTGCCAAGAGCGTTTTAATTTCACTAAATTTTCGTGGAGAGAGGTCTTTAGCTTTAACCATCGTAAAGAAATCTTTAAGGACGAAAATCACACAATTAAACAAAAACAACAAAATAATTTAAGAAAAACTAGCTTAAATAAATAAAGTACTTACATACCAATTATAAAAAAATTAAATACTACAATATAACCAAAAACTTTAATGCAACAATACTAAAAAATTATTGTGATAATAAACAAACAAATAGGCAATATCACAGTAATAAATTTAGATATTCCCGTTATAAATTTTATATTCATATATACACTAAAAAAGCAAATAAACTAACCTGTTAAAAATCCTGTATTAGTATTTTTATATCATCTATAATATTTCAATTTAAGAACCAAAAAGTCATTTTTTTCAATGGTTCTAATAATTTGATCACTGACTGTAGGGTGCCGTCGAGAGCGTGTATATGTTCATGAGGCAGTTGAACCAACTGGGCCTTTTTTTATTATATTTTATATTACTACTGAGTCTTGTACCCATTTAGTAGTTTACATTGCATAATACGTATTTCATTAGTCGGAGTAATCACATGATTATCTAATTCCTCCTCAGTTTCTTCACCATAGTAAGTCTACTGACCTCCTTGTCGCGATAAGTCCAGTGGTTTGGTTCTTTGCAGTATTCTTGTTGAATTGGTAGCCAGCATACAGCATATGTCCAGATTTTCATGTTGGTGTAGACGATGTAGATGTTTTGTTGCTCAATGTAGGTTGTCGTTTCGAATGTACCACAGTGCATTAACAACGCATCGCAGAATCTTATTTTGAACTGTTTGTATGATTTTGATATTTGTCTTCTGGGCACAACCCCAGAGCTGGCTACCACACTTCCATACAGATTGTAGGAATTATTTGTATACCAGCAGTTTGTTGTGGATCGATAGTTCAGACTGTCCCTAAGAGCTAATACAGTTTTCTGAATTTTATTATATAATGCCGATATGAATCAGCTTAAGTATCATGATTACTTCTGCAACGCAACTTTCCATTGCCTTGGTACACATCTTAGTCGAAATGCTGCGTTAATTATATATGCTCTAGTTTCCTCAACGCTTTTTCCGATAACGCTTTTATTATCTGACCGGTTTTAAGATCATACCCTGGAGCGCCTGGCTTTCCTGTTTCAGTTCTTTCAACATTTATTTATCGAAGTAATATTTTCCACTACCGTTTGTAACGGGTAAGGCTGGAATATTTCTTCAATGTGATTTGCAAACAAATCTGCTTTTTGTTTAGCATTTCGAACCCAATTTTAAAAATTGAAGAAATCTGAAGTTTGAGCCTTTTAAGGTTTCTTGTCATTAGTTTAATTGATCGATCGTTTTTACCCTCGTAGGTATACCACTGGTGACCATCAGAATTTAATTTATTAGCTATAGTTTTGTAGTCTTCAGCCTCCGTTGTATTTATTTTCCAGATGTTATTACTGAGCGAGATTTCTTGGTAGTCATTTCCTACTACTTCTTTTATCAGCTTCTAAATACTGCCGTGATTTGTTATTCCTAGAATATTCATCGGGGGGATTTTGCTTCTTCTTTTCTGGGTCACGCACTTTTAGTGCAGTAATTGCATTGGCAGTTTTAATGTTGGTTTGAATTGGCTCAACTTCTGGTGACGATTCAGCTTTTCTCTTGCTTACGTTGGATTTATTCTTGGTTTCTTATTTCCTCTGGTGGATTTCTGTAGTCTCCAGTTGGTTTCTCTTTCAAGCTCATCTTCATCAGTGTTATATTCGACTTGATCTAGGCGTAAAAGAGTTAGTTCAACAAACATGCGATCGCTCTTAAGATGCAGTAAAAGCTCAATATTAACATTTAATAACAATATTGATCAAAATATTTTTCTTCCAGTCACGTTAAATCTACTTTAGTCTGTTCTTCTTCTAGTCGTGTATAGTCAAGTAAATCATAGTCTAGTCTAGTCAAGCCTAGTCAAGTCTAGTCAAGTCTAGTCAAGTCTAGTCAAGTCTAGTCAAGTCTTGTCCTAATCTAGTCCTAATCTAGTCAAGTCTAGTCAAGTCTACAATCACAGCATGACAAGTAATTTAAAAATTTGAACAAGTCTAATTCCAAATCAAGTTTCACGTTAGTTTCATGTTAGTTTTAAGTATGAACACTAGTCTGGTGAAGCTTAATTCAGTTTAGTTAAATTTCAATTCATGTTTAGTTCTAAGATTATCCAGGTTTAATCAGGTTCAATCGTGCCAACTCAAATACAGTCAAGTTAAGTCAAATCGATTTTATTTTTAAGTCAATTGATTTTCTAGCTTTCAGTCTAGTAATCAAATCTGGTCAAGTGTACGGATTACTTTCAAGTTCAAAGTAGCGCTATGATCATGCATCTTAAGGTCATTTTATGTAAACATTACTATTTAATCACATTATAGTCATATTGAACTCAGCTGACCCATATTTTTAATCTGCAAAAAAACTCAATCGATTTGCTATAATTATTAAGCTCTGTAAAAAAATTCCTGTGAGTCTTAATTTATCGGTAACAAGATGAATACCAAAGTTCTTAAATTGTTGAGCGTGATTCTGATATTGAAGTATGTGCTTTCCAAACGTATAAGTGAATTAAGTAAGTCGATATGAAATCATTTGACGTACCAAAAAAATTAAAAAAAAAATCTATTTTAGAATGTGATGAAACATTAATGTTAAATACCGATTCCTGTTCGTTGCATCCCCATTCGATGGAAGTTGTACGAATTCAGCGACTCGATTATATGGGGATAAATAGGGGATTTGAAATATTAAAAACAATACCGGTTTGTTTTGGGACCCTTATTAGGATCAGATTTAAAAGTTCGAAAATTTAAATTGCACGAAGAAACGTATTCAAATAGGGAGGTTTATAGCGTTAAGCGAACCGTAGAACATACCCTTAATGGGATCACCGATATCGTATTGATTCAGCTAAACGAAAAAATTGTATACCCAACTATTTCATCCATTTTCGGCCAGCTTGTCTATTAGCCGAACCTGTAACAAAAACCGATATTTATTCGATCTATGGAGTTGAACTATCTAAAAGCGATGATGAAGGTTGGGCTGTACAGTCGGCGATAAAACCAGCCAATATAATTAATAATGAAGAGTGTTCTTCGAATAATACTTTACAATCGCATAATGTACGTGTAAATTCTACTGTTTATATGAGTCGGTTTATAGTAAGGCACATATACACTTTTACGATACAATAAATTATTTTACAGTGAATTGATTTTTTGTAGCCTATGAGGAGTAGTGCAATCGTAAAGCAGGTTTCGAACCACACATATGTTGTTGGTATTTTAATCAAGGATGATAACAATGAATATAATACATTGCACGTGGGAATTACTCTCAGCAATATACTTAGATGGATTGAGTCAGTCGTTTGGCAGGTATAGGGTTTCTTTATATTCGATTTCATTAAAATATAGAATTTATTCTCATTTGAAACTGCAGCAAGATTTAAATGAAGTAGCACGTTTTGGATGTGGACAACGAATTATTACACACAAACCACTTATAACGTACGGTTTTCCAACGTATCACGGTGAATTTCCGTGGCACGTTGCCATATATCGAATGGAAGGTGGTCAATAAAACAATCAGCAATATTTATGTAGTGGCACCATTATAAACGAACGGACAATAGTTACCGCCGCAATTTGGGTTAACGATGTACGTGGTATAATTCCAGCGAATCGTATTACAATTGTTGCGGAGACCAATAATTTAAATGAATATCCAGTTTAGGCAAAAATATTTGTTGCGCAATAGATTATGGTGCACCAAAATTTTAACAGCAATTTTAACGGAAATGATATAGCATTGTTGAAATTGGGTCAAACCATTGAGTTCTCAAACTATATTCAACCGATATGTCTCAGTAATAGTATAGACCACAGTAATATAACAATGGGAACAGTAACAGGATGGGGACATGATACGAGCAATCAGTTTACGAATGTATTACAGCAAGCGGTGCTCCCAATGATTGTCGTGATTCTATTCGAAATTTTTTTCCGCACTATTTGAATGATAATAACTACTACGCTGGCTAAGAAAATAGAACAAATGTTTGTTTGGGAGGTTGTGGAGCTGCCATGATATTTAAATACAAAACGAGGTGGTATATACGGAGAATAATTTCTTTTGGTGCATCAATGCCAAATTCGAACCGATGTGATATAATGCAAATGGTTTTATTCACCGATGTACCAACATTTTATAATTGGATCCTAAATAATTTAGATAATACTACTTTGAATAGTAATAATAAGTAAAATAATCGTCAGAAAACATTTTATTTTTATACAATCTCTTAAATGGATTCAATATTGCGTAATGTTTCTGATGTACGAGCACGATACATCTTTGTTATCCAAATTGTTGAGCTTATCTGTTTAGTTGATGTGTCTTTCAAATTAAAAATTCCAAGAACAGTGGTGATTCACTGAACAAACAGTGTACATTGCTTTTGACTTATACATTCTATAGTTATTGAACGATTCATTTGAGAAATAGTTCGCCTAATGCATTGTGCAAGGGTTTCATCATGACGCTCGAATATCGCGTTATACGAGGTTTTGCTGTACTTTTCTTTACACACTATTAAAGCGTGAAATACAATTTGAAAACATTTTGTTGCTTACACAATTAGTTTTGTTATTTGTTTATTTTAAGCTATAATTGCACATATTATTATGATTGGTTAGTATATAGCGTCGAAGACCACCTATAATATTGTCATAACACTTTTTTATTCACTTTAATGAAGTCAAATCATTTAAGTAACTTGATATATGCGGCTTGTTCGATAACTCACACGGAGCGTGCAGTGTAACCCATTGTATACCCTGTATAAAGAAAACTATTCTAATCTCTGGTTTCTTGTTGTTAAATATATCACAGGTAACTGGGTAAATATCAACAGAATGTGCAATGACCAACTAAACCGATTAAACAATAAAATGCTATTATGAAAAATCAACAGCGGATTTCGCTATTATGAAAATCCGATATCAAAAATCCGCGAAATCGGATTTTCGAAAATCGTTTGTCAAAATCCGAGTTCTATTTAGCTAGGGGGCTGTTATGAAATAATCCCATATCGGATTTTTTCCGATATCGAAAAATCCGATCCACCGCGTATTTTCCTATTATGAAATTGTTTGGTCGATTCTGTCAAATGTAAGCATCAAGTTAGCAAAAATATGTTTAGTAGTTCACTAAAACTAACCCAAACTTTATTTTATTGTTGTGGATTAATTGACTTGACGTGGTTTAATTGACAAATACGTATAATACATAGCAGACAGATTTTGGCATTCGATTTTCGGAAAATCCGATTTCGTTTTGTCTTTCTAGTTTCGCAATAATAACATCCGCTTTCGAATCCGAAATCGGATTATTTCATAATAACCCCCTATTGTTTATAATTTTGTCAAAGTACTACACTGTACCATCAGAATTATTGAACAGACAAATTTTGTGCTTGCTGGAAAAATATAGTATCTTCTATAAAGTAAACCAAACAATCGGGATTAGAGTTTATCAGGTTTTAAGATATAGTTTTTTCCTTTTCTGCCCTACTAACATCTAGTAACAAACACGCAACGTCCGCAGTAGACTGACTAAAACTTTCTTTTACGATGTTAAGTATAACGAAGCCAAAATACGAGAAGCTTTCGATTAGCTTAACATATAACGATAATAGGCCACTATCCAGAAATCTGGAAAACTTCAATTATTATAATGATTCCGAAACCAGGCAAAGAAGAAACAAAAGTTAACTCATATCGCCCAATCATTTTTTCGGACAAAAATGCTCTCGCAGAAACTGAAGCCAATTCTGAGCGAGAAAAAAATCATTCCGGATTATCAATTTTGATTTAGAGAAGAACACGGAACCATGGAACAAGTACACAGAGCCGTAGCTGATATCAGGAATTCTCTTGAACAAAAAAGTACTGATCTGCATCGTTTCTATAGGTATAGCCCAAGCTTTCGATAAGGTATGGCATAAAGGATGATATTCATATACAATGGAAGTCTCTACATACGCGGATGATACTAAAATCCTACCTGTACTTCAAAATCCCACGATAGCAAAAAGAATTTTACAAGAACATTTAGACATAATTGAAAAATGGCTAACAAAATGGAGAATTGCACACTCCGTAAACTCACCTGTCGGCCTGTCAAACTAAATAAAATCACTGTCCCATAACACGAAATTGTTAAATAATTTGGACTACATTTAGATACAAGAGTCACGTGGAAAAAACACATAGAAGCTAAACGTCAAATTAAAATGCGTCACACTATAAAAGGTTAATTGAAAAACACTCAAAGTTAAGTCTAGAATGTAAGGTCTTGCTGTACAAAATGATACTTAAGCCCATGCCCATCTGAACACATGGTTTTCAGCTGTGGCGCTCTGCATATGCTTCCAACATAATAAAATGGGAAAGAATGCAGTCACGAATACGTCGAATAATTGTAAACGCACCCTGGTATGTACGCAATGCAAACCTACGTCGAGATTAACTCATTTAAGATGATCTACTAGTGATTACAACAGTTATGATATCACATTACAGGGGAAATAACCAACATATTGGGGCTCTATCCCATCACATCCCATCACCAAAAATAGAGTTTCTGAGTTTCTACCAAAACAGAGTAACGAACATATCCAAGAAACTACATATGAATATTACAACCCATATAAATACCTATATGAATATTACAAACCCAGTAAGCATTACTTACAAGGTTGAATACACCTTTAACATGATAAAAAATGACAAATATATAAATCAAGGGATTAACTTGAAAGGTATGTTCAAATTTATCTTAAGAGACTATCATTTACTGAATAAATTTTACAAGATAGATCGTGCTACGGAATAATTGCAACCAAACTGGGTTGGAACTGAGTATTTTGTTTCAAAATAATACATTATTGCTCAAGTTTCTCCAAACTCTAATGGATCATAAGATTCACATGCTGACTGTGTTCCAGACTGTGGTCCAGAAGTGTAATTCGACTCTCGATTAAGTGCCATAATGCAACCCGACTCTCGATTAAATCACAAAGGTGTTTGAATCGTCCACAAAATCTTGGTCCACAACTGACTATGGTAAATTCGATTAAGCACCAAAATCCAGGGAGCATTAATTTCAAGCAACGCATTCTATGGTAATTTATTTCAAAACGTTAGTATGACTGAATTGAGATAACACTACAACAAAAGAAAAAAAAACATCACACAAGCATCAACATAAGAAATGGTTCTGTTATATTTCTATATCCTGATATTTGTGTCCAAGACAATTAAGAGTATACTCAAATGAGCTAGTCAGATCGAAAAATGGGTATATAGTTTCATAATTACTTCTATGGAAGAAAGTAATTACGTCCGTACTTTAACGTTGGGCTATCGTATTCTATATTCAAATGCATAATAATTCAATAAAACCCAAGAATGCTTGACTGACGCTAATCTCTTTAGACCTCCGGCTGGAGCCATTTTTAGCGCGACACCCCTGTATATAGAATAGAATTCATATTATGCTGTGCTGTTTTATTTTTGCATGTACCTTATTCTGGTAGCCTCATTTTCAAAATTTTTGTATATGTGATTGAACTCGTTCCATTAACGGTATTAAATTAAATAGAATAAATGCGTTAGTTGTGTTTCATGTGTGATGTTAAAACCTGATGGCAGATGAGTATCATTATTATATTATATTATATTATTATATTTATATTTTGTTTTTATGTTATATAATATTTTATATAACATTTAGTTTGGTTCTGCTTTTTATATGTAAAAATATATAACATATTTGTGTTGCTATCTTATATATAGCATTTTATATCACATATTCACATGTCAATATTCTCTTGATTGAAAACAATCGCATGCGAAGAGTCTTTCTTTTTGTCTCGTTTGGTTATCCTATCGAATAATTCGCTCTTTATATAACTCTAAATTTCTAACTACGAGTAAATAAACATATTTTGTTTTATATTGTATCATGGCATACTAGTAGAATAGATTTTAGAGATTTTTTTTTTTTTAAATTTTTTGTTTTTTGTATTTTAACGCGATCACCGCCATTGTGCAATCGTTGTATAAATTGGCAATTATATATGTACATTCAATGTAATTGAGAGATGGTATTGGTTTAGATATGTTGAAAACGCCAATATACACATTACACTACAGTGTAAATTTCAATGCCTACTCATATGATGTATATAACACGTTTTCATTTAGTTCATCAAAATTCTCTTTCCTATGTATGAAAGAGAATTTCTTGTCTATTTCAAAATCGCCTATATAATACTTGAGGCGGTTTTATTTTAAAATCTTCCATATTGCTGGTTTAAGCTATTCAATGGTTTAATTTTTGAATGCTATTCAATGCTTTAATTTTTGAATTCTATAAGAAACTTAAATTGAAATAAATTATGAAAAAATTAAAAATAAAAATTTTATTTAAGATTATTTAAGATTTTTTTAAACATAATAGAGAACTAAAAGGATAGCTGCTGGATGGTATTTACGATCAAACGATTCTCTTGCTTAAATAATAGTACAATTACTATATAATTAATAAATCAATAAATATCTTGAATCGTTTGAATCGTTCACCATAATAGCAGCTATTCAGATAAGGACCCTAACAGTGTAATAATAATCTTCTCATATAACTAATAATGATATGAATGGAACTGAATTTGTAATATCCTAATATAAACAGACAAGAGTGAATGACACATAGGTAGCTAATAATGACAACAATATACCGATTTATTTATAATTTTACACAAGTACATAACTGAGCTTAAATAGATCATCATAATATATATTGCTGTCGGGTCATTAAGACGTAACAACCCTCGCGTAGCTGGTGGTGGGATGGAAATAGGGATTAAAATAACTAACAGCATATGATGAGATGACCCAAATAAAAGTCAAATGCTCCAGTAATAACTGTCGTAGACATTTACATATATATGATGAACCTAGAACATTCCTATCCTATCCAACTAACAAAATAACAATACTAACAAATTCTATCCAAATGTGAAAATGATTATACTAACAATATATTATAATTTACTAATAATGTAGTTAGCAATGACTCTGCTGTGGACTATCACCTTAGTCATTTCTGTGATTAACATTCCTTTTCCTAAACCTTACATGTTGAGATGCAGGCAGGGCCTGGGCCCGCATAATTTTGGAATAAATAATTCTCAGATATCCATTTGGTACTCTGCTGAATATACTCCAGGATTATGGTAACATACCTAGGATCACCGTAACTGGTTGGCTTGTACTTCTCCTATCATATCATATCATATCATATCATATCATGTGATTGAACTCGTTCCATTAACATCTGGAAGTACTATTCGATCACTTCAAAAGATCCGTGAAAGGGTTACCTTACACAATTATAAACGTCAACGGAACCCAGTTCACAGAATTTCTAAGATTTTGCTCACCATCATTTTCGTCACCTTATCTTTATATTTTTACCATCATTGCACACATCTAAATAACAATATCAAACATGTAAGTCAACAAGGTTATGTGCGAAACTCTTCAGATAATAAAATATGAGCAGATGGAGTGATTGAAAGCATTATTGGTAAATTGATGTATATCAGAACTATTCAGGACTTGATCAGACGTCATCACAATTAACTTAGGAAAGAAATGCTATTCACATACTACGAGAATTATAAACTCGTTCGGACAATACAGGTACTGATGGTTTTAAAGGCAGACGTCCCAAAAAAAAGGTATTCCAGATACACTATAAAATCATTAAAATGATACCAATGTTTTGGAAGAAGATTTTGATTTTGTGAAAAGTGGACATCAGTACATTGTGTTTTACATCAAGTCAGGTTATAGCACTACGATCGTATTCAAATGTTCCAGACCACCAATTGTAAATCAAAATGACATTTTTACCAGACTCATTCTCCTGGAGCACAACCACTCAATAAAACTCACGACATCTATATCAACATAGCATCACTACCGGTTTAGATTTGTTTGACTGTTTCAACATATGCAATCTAATCTACTCTGGAACCAACGGCAATAGGTCGAATTTACGTATACAAGCTTGATCTACCTACCTAAATTAAAATATATTTATATATATATATATATATATATATATATATATATATATATATATATATATATATATATATAGGCCCTGTGGGTGGGGGCAACCATGTTTCGTAAATATTTCGAACGAAACATGAGATCCATAGAATACCACCACAGTATCCAGAGCTTGTCGTAGGAGGCGACTAAATCTGGTTGGATCGCTGGGCTGACGACCCGCATCCGTAAAAAACAATTACAGTTAAAAATGTCAACAAAAACAAAAAAATCGGATACCGCCTAAATAACAATGACCCCCCGCTTAAGTACCCGGATACGAGATTGAGGATCAGCACGTGGAACGTGCAGTCACTAAGAAAACCTGGCGCGTTGGACGGCCTTATCACATGTATGAAGGAGTATCGGCTGGAACTCGTAGCGCTCCAAGAAACTCGATGGCCTAAAAGTGGAGTCCATGTGTCCCAAGGCTATACGTTGCTACACAGTGGAGATGACCTCGGAAATCTTGGAGTTGGTTTTCTCATTGGGCCACAGGTAAAAAAGGCTGTGTTGGACTTCCAGGCAGTCGATAATCGAATGTGTAAGCTTCGCTTGCACATGAGATTAGCCAACCTGTCAATTGTATGTGTACATGCGCCCACTGATGTAAGCCAACCCCAAGATAAAGACTCATTTTACAATAATTTGGATAATCTGATGGGCTCTATACCTGAGCACGATATCAGATTGGTGATTGGTGACTTTAATGCTAGAGCTGGCCGAAATCAGACCGACTTATGTAACAACATAGGTCCGTACTCCCGACACGAAACTGCGACCGAAAATGGGGAAAGAATGATGTACTTTGCGATCGCACATGATCTCCAAGTGGCAAGTACATTCTTTCCCCACAAAAACATCCATTTGGAAACCTGGACACATCCACGTAAAACATCCCGAAGCCAAATTGACCATGTGTTGATTTCAAAAGACCGGGCTCGGGTTGTTCAAGACGTGAGATCGTATCGGTCGTCAACAAAATTCGTAGGCAGTGACCATTTTATGGTTGCTGCAAAGCTACGATGGAAATTTTCGTACAAGTCAAGGAGGACAGGAGAATATAAAACGCGATTCTCCTGTGAAGGTCTGATAAATGAAGAAACGCAACGAAAATATCAAGATCTTGTCAGCAATAGCATTTTAGGATCCAACTACCAATCTGATGATGTGAACAGTGTCTGGGAAGTATTGAAAACCTCGGTTGTCGATGCTGCCCAGCACACTCTCGGTATAGTGAAAACTACGCCCAAAAATGATTGGTTTGATGAGGAGTGTCGTCTTGCTGTTGAGCAACGCAATATAGCCCACAATGAAGCGCAGACTCGGTTTACAATTGCAAGGAAAAACAAGGCAGTTCTTGCTAGGAGGACAGCTAAACGCATTTGTAGACAGAAGAAGCGCGAATGGTGGAAGGCCAAGGTCTTAAGAGTACAACAACTCAGCAATGAGCACAACTCGCGTGGTTTCTTTAAAGGAATCACCGAATTGCACCATACCTTAAGATCTCGGTCAACTGCCATTCGGGACCAGGATGGAAACCTCTGTGTTAACGTCGATGCGGTACTCGATACATGGCGTGAACATTTTTCTGATCTACTTAATGTTCCACATGTATCACAAGCTGTATTTGAATACTCTCAAATACAGACCGCGGAGATGTTCATTGAGGATCCATCCTATGAGGAATTCACAATGGCCATGCAGAGATTAAAGAAAAATCGTTCACCAGGGGTTGATTGCATTAATTCAGAGCTCTTGATATTCGGAGGGCTAACTTTGTGGAACTGTCTTTTCGACCTTATTCGATTGGTATGGCGAAATGAAGTTATGCCTGATGAATGGAAAGTGGCCGCGTTATGCCCAATATTCAAAAAGGGTGATCGCATGAAATGCGAGAACTATCGCGGTATAGCTCTCCTTTGCACAGCATACAAGTTACTGTCATACATTATCTTGGGAAGAATTACTCCTCTAGCGGAGGAAATTGTCGGTGACTACCAAGGAGGATTCCGTCCAAATCGGTCAGTCACTGATCAAGTTTTTTCGCTACGGATGATTCTTTCCAAGTACTACGAAACATCTCGCGATGTACACCAGGTATTCCTAGATTTCAAGCAAGCCTATGACTCGATCAATCGAGAGAGGCTATGGTATGCGCTTGAATATTTAGGAATACCGAAAAAATATGTACATCTCTGTAAAATGACAGTAACGCAGTCACAATGCTGTGTTAAAGTTGAGAACAGGCTATCGAGAACTTTTGCAATCAATTCCGGTGTTCGACAAGGAGATGCGCTGTCCCCGATACTTTTTAATCTCATGTTGGAATACATCCTTCGTAAAAGTGAAACACCTCAGGACAATATCTTATTCCGACAATCCAATCAACTTCTTGCTTATGCAGATGATATCTGTGTGATTGGATTAAATGGCAACGGAGTGAAAGAGATACTTGAGCCACTGGAACAGTGTTCAGCTTCCGTTGGTCTCAAAATCAACGAGTCAAAAACCAAATATCTAATCTCGGGTTTTAGAGACCAAGACGCAATTGATTTCAGTAGTGGAAACCACACGTTTGAAGGAGTGATGAGATTCAAGTATCTTGGATCTCTCATCACTCACGATAATAGTGTGGGCGAGGATATCAAAGTCCGCCTTGCCGCTGGCAATCGGGCTTTGTATCCTCTACGTTCACTGCTGAAATCAAAATATCTTGCAAATACGGATAAGCTGAAACTGTACAGAGTGTTGATCAGACCCGTTGTCATGTATGGATGTGAGAGTTGGACCTTGACGGATGAGTACGAAAGATGGCTTCTAACATTCGAGAGAAGAATCATGCGTGTGATATATGGTCCAAAACGCGACGTCGATGGCACCTACCGAGTTCTTTTCAATCACGAGATCAGGAATTTAATGCAAATTCCTGATATCGTGCATGAAATCAAAGGACAGCGAATACGCTGGCTCGGTCACGTTCTGCGTGCTGATCCGAACCGAATGATACAGCGATCTTTAAAGGGAGAACCGCCTTTCGGTAGGCGAAGAGGTCGCTGTCGGCGACGATGGCTCCACGGCGTAGAGAGCGATCTGGCATCTTCCAACTGCTTGCAACAGTATGAAGATCTGGCTCGTGATCGAAACCGTTGGAGTCAGATTGTTGACACGGTACGGGCCAATAATGGCCTGTAAAAACCGCAAAAAAAAAAAAAAAAAAAAAAAAAAAAATATATATATATATATATATATATATATATATATATATATATATATAAGTGGCCAGTGCCGTGATTATAAAAAACGACATTAAATACGATCTGCAACAAAAACTTGAAAGTGATGACATACAAGCAATTAGCGTTAGCATTAATACCCGAAACCATAAAGAGGTAGCCGCAATATCTTGCCCACCAAGATATAGCATAAAACAGAAAGCGTATACTTACTTCTTTAAGCAGCTAAGTAAAAAAATCATAATCGGAGGTGACTTCAACGTTAAACATACAGATTGGGGTTCAAGACTAACAACAACTATTGGGAAAGAGTTTTTTCAAGCAATAATTATAAAACACCAGACCTAATTGACTTCTTTATTAAAAGGAAAATTCTGGTTTATTATATATAAGTGCAGGAAGGATTGGACTTCACGTCAGATCACTCCTCTATTTTAATGATAATAAGTGATACAATAACTACAAATGACAAACATCCAATGCTTACTAATAAACCACAAAGTAACTAAAAAAACAACAGTGGCCCTATTCTGGTAATTTTCTGTGAATAGGAAATTGGGGAATGATTTTATATTTAATTTGGGGTTGACATTATTTTTTCTGGCATCTGAGGTAAAAAGTGAGTGTTAAATTGGGAATAATTTTCCCTTGCAATTTGGGTATGGAAAAATTATTCCCAATTTATAATACATCGAACTTTTTTCGCCAGTAGACCGGAAAAAATATGTTTGAACAGAAATTTTATATTAAAATTTCCCCAATTCCCTATTACCCAATTCCTCGGGGAATTACCAGAAAAGGGCCACAGCATATGATTTGATAACTAGAAAGATTTTTAACAAACTACCTAATGAAGCTATTAGGAAAATATCGGACATAATTAATGCCTCCTTCAGACTTCTATTAATGATATCTAAACCAGGTAAGTCACAAAGTGAATTAACCTTATACAGACCATATTGCTTCTTCTAAAGATGTCAAAACTGTTTGAGAGACGATTATTAAAACGAATTAAAGCTGAAATTGAAAAGTCAGGAGCCGTTCCGTTCCATCAGTTTGGATTTAGAGGCAAACACTCCACAATGGATCAAGTCCATAGAATAACAAATTTAATAGAAAGACCCTTAGAGAAAAAAAGATTAGTTCTGCCATATGTCTGGACATAACGCAGGCATTAGACAGTCTGGCTAAATGGTTTAGTATTTAAATTAGAGAAAACTCTGCCACTAAAGTATTACGAACTGTTAAAGTCGTACTTGAAAATGAGTTATACTATGTAGAGTTAAATAAGAAGGAATTTACTTCAGATCACCAAAAAGTTAAACGATTTCAAAATAAAGTTTTCATAGGGTAAATTTAGAACCTATCCTATACACTCGTTATAGTGACCTTCATAGAGTTCTCGGAATCGACACAGTCGCAGAGAAAATAAAGAAGTGTGCTCAAAGACATCAGGAGAGACTCCATCATCACCCTAACATTGAAACTGTAAATAACCACTCGGCCACTTATAATGTTAATCGCGCTGTCCGCTAGGCACAATATATTCATTACAAATACATCAAGCTCTTCTCCTTGATATGATACAACCCTTAACTTGCAGTCAGTAAATAAAGACGTTGATACTTCTAATAATAGTAAGATGTCGTCCCAAGCCATTTTGAGTTTCGGTTGCATTCAATTCGGCTTTTTATATTTAAAATCATTAGCATTCGCATATCGATAATTATGGGGATTAATCGAAATACAGTCGTTGAGGATTTTGTTCATTCTACATTTCAGTTGTCCCATTTATTCTATCATGGTAAATGTTTGAGTTGCTCTTTCAACTTGAGACCACTGATCAGTTGTATATGTTTTTTTCATATTAGATTGACCTGTATTTCTTGCTTGGTATCATGTACGGTACGATACACAATAACAAAAAGAAAAAATCGTTCGCTCCAAGCCATCTTTATAATTTAAAGTTTCTTTCAAAATTTAGCATGACTTGCTATTGAGACTGATTTCTAATTGAGAAATACGTAAGCTTTCGGCTTTCCTCATAAAATGTCAATAATATTTTGTTGCCTCTGCTAGGGGGGCTATGGATTTCCATTTCATTTATAAGATTATGTCATCGAAGTTATAATTCTAAACCCTGCAAAGTGCACCCATTATAATCTTTGTAAATTCATATGACCTTTACGCAATCCACAAACGTCGTTACAATAAATTTCCATTTTGTATATCTATCGTGAACTAAATGGTATAGTCTATGTTAAGGTTCACAGTGCTGAATTGTTTTAATAATAAAGGCGCAATCTGGAACACTAATTTTCACAAACTTTTTGCAGCATTTCGCCAATAACTCTTCGAATGTTGATTTCCAGATGTTCAAATGATTTGGTTTTTTCGGCGAAGACAAAACGTGACAACATAACCCCAAAGAAAATAATTCAATGGGGTTAAATCACACGATCTTGGTGGCCAATTACTTGGACCATAACGCGAAATTATTCTTTTATCAAAAGTTTCTTTGAGTAAATCAATTGAAGCGCGCGATGTGTGGAATGTGGCGCCATCCTGTTGGAACCACATGTCAGCAAGATAAATGCTACCTAATATAGGTATGAAAAATATCTAATATTGTCCCTTTACTGCTCACTATTGACAGTAACGACATATGGAAAGACATATGGAATATGGCTCCGCCAGCCCATAAAGCGCAACAAAAAGTAGTTTTCTGTGGGCGCACTGTTGTTTCAACAAAAGCTTGTGAATTATGGAAAGTTTTTAAGCCAAGATTCGTCAAATCTTCTATAAAGTAGAAGGACACAATCCACAGTTGTTGAGAACGGCGACAAAATGATTGATTTGGATATTCTTCAATGCTTTCCTGTACAGCGGCTACAGCTTCTTGTGTGTGCACTGTTCACCGTTTCACGGGATGCACATTATCATTAAGAGTAAACGTGGTTCGAAAACTAAGTGCACGATAAGATAAACGAACAGAACCATTATTTTTATAAAAAATGTCAACGATTTGCAGGCGTTGCTTTGATGTAAGACCACCACTAGTGAAATGTCAAATCAAACTAAACAAAAAGCAACTATCAGCTGTTAAATGGACTGTCAAATAAGCAGTGTTGTCAACTCAAATTTGCGAACCTAAACAGAAACACCCTTTAGCATCTATCATATCGTGGATTATGGTTTGTTTCGCTAACGGATTTTTCTAGACAGTTGTTTGTAGAAAAGTGTGTTCTCTGTTCATTTTATACTGGTCTAAATTAGTTGCTCATACTGTATTTGTTGCAATCTGCCTTTCGTTACTCATAATTTCCACATAGCCTAACTTCTTTTGAAAATGAAATGTAGCTTCCGTTTTTCAAATCAACATGACGATCTTCAGGTTATAACTGATCGTATTTGCTAAATATTATCAATTTAAATGTGAAGCATGTCAAGGTCGTTAAATCTAGTAATTACATGAATCATAAAATATCACCTGTCCGCTTTTACTACCCTTTAATACTTTATTATATAGAGGTAATCGCGTAACAAACTATTCTTAGAACGCCTGCCAAATATACCAAAAGTTATATGTGCAAGACACATACCAGCATACATTTATAGTGTTGAGTCACGATTATTTAACAAAATACAAGAAGTTATGTTCCAAAGATTTTTTTAAGAATAATTTTATTATAACCAACTCGTAAATCTCGTTCTTCTTTAAATAATACTTACCTCTCTTATACAAACATATTTATAAGTGTATATGTATATATAGATGTGGCTTTTGTATATAGTTTTAAGATGTGCTGTAAGTAACGTACATATGCGATATACAAACGTATTTGGTTGAAAAGCAAAACCAGTTTCATGTTTTTCGAAAGAAACTGAAAATAATATGCTCATATTCCGACAATAATGTAAGATTGGTTTAAAAAAATTTATATATTATACTCTTATTGTATTGTATATAACATATAGAAGGTATATATAAGAAATGCAAGTTGAAAAGTCGAAAAAAATGTAGGTACACAAAGAGAAAGAGGCATCGAAGAGGAAGAAGAAGTATTGAATTCCATAAAAAGTCATGGTATTGATTATACGTCATGTTCCCCCCGCGTTTCGTTTGTTGTACGTATATAGTCTTACACGATCGCGCCGAGATCAATCGAGATCGATTGATCGATGTTCTTGAAATATCGTTATGTTGGTTTTAGTATTGTGATCGCAGTATAGAGTTATATGGGTGTGTTTAGTGTAGTTTTAATGAGATCGCCCAATGGCTTGTCTCGCGTTGAGTAGATCGCATTTTATATTCGATCGACGTTCCATCACTGACGTCAATATCCAATCTCATCAAGTATTTTTAATAGATTTGCAATTCTCATGACACATACAGCTTACGATAACAATGTTAAAAATTATTCAAATTTCATCAATTTTAATCATCATGTACGTAAATCATATTATAAGAATGCGTGGTCTGGCTAGATCGTAAATTTTTGAATTCCGGCAATCGTTTTAATTTGCTTTAATTTAAATATGAAACAGTACATATATGCAATATATATATATATATATATATATATATATATATATATATATATATATATATATATATATATATATATATATATATATATATATATATATATATATATATATATACATATATATACTGTATACACTACAGAAGATGAAATCGTCGTATATATCTTGAAATAACCTTTTTAATATGAAGGTTAAGTTACTATAAGTAGTTTTGTATGTCGCTTCGTTGTCATCGTCATGGTTCTCATATATACTCGTATAATATATGTACAATATCACAAATAACTCATTTTATCAGATCATTTTTTAACTGCACAGTTTCCATAAATTATCGGTTTATGTCCTTAAATGTGCTTAAGCTCATTTTAAAACACAAGTTTCGCAACTAGTTTTTTGAGCCAAAGCAATATAGCTGAACACTGCGTTTTTTCTTCGATTTCAAGCTCGAAATTGAAAGCCTATATATTCCTAGGGAATAATGGCTATTTTTGGTATTCACAGTCTATTAATCGATTTGAATTTAAGTTAGCTCTTGGTATTGTCATAAACAACGATCAGTACTAAGAACCTGACTTTTTTCGTGATCTCGTGGTTAAATAAAAGCCAGCTCTTTATACTGTTGCAAGCAACCAGTAGATGCCAGATCTTTACACCGTGGATCTTTTAGTCTACCCAAAAGGCGAATCTCTCTTTAAAGATCGCTGTATCATACGGTTTGGATCAGCACACAAAACGTGACCGAGCCAGCGCACTCGCTATCCTTTAATTTCATTCACGATATCAGGAATTCGCATTAAATTCCTAATCTCGTGATTGCGTTTGGTCGAAATGTCACCCGTATAATTATTTTCTCGAATGTTGGACCTTGACGGATGGGTACGAAAGACGGATTCTAATCTTTCGTCTCATCCATCAAGGTCCAACTCTCACATCCATACATAACAACGGGTCCGATAATCACACTGTACAATTTTAGGTTAACTGCATTTCCAAAACAGTTTGATTTCAGAGATGGACGTAGATAATATGAAAACACGTGAATTGCACTCATTGCTGAGCTGTTGTACTCTTAAGATATTAGTCTTCCACCATTCACGCTGTCTACAAATGCGTTTATCTGTCCTCATAGCAAAAACTGCTTGAGATTATAAAACGAGCCTTCATAATGGGCTATATTTCGTTGCTCCACAGCAAGACGAGACTCCTCATCAATCCTATCATTTTTGGGTTTACTTTTCACTATATCGACAATATGCTGGGCAGCATCGATAACCGAGGCTTTCAATACTGGCCAAATACTGTTCACTTTATCAGATTTTAGATATTAAATCGCAAAATGCTATTGCTGACAAGATCTTATGACGCCAGTTCATGTGGGGTTGGAAACTTTTTATTCAGCGTCTCAACGAAGGCACTATAGATATTCAGTTGCATGTTATTTGCATAAGCTTAACTCAGCCCAACGTAGGTTTACTGTCACAGAGCTTGAATGGTTATCCGCGGTTATGAGCGTTAAAAAGTTCGGTCCATATTTGGAGGGGTACTGCTCTACTATTATTACCGACCACTCTAGTCTTCGTTGGTTAATGGATCAACATGATTTGGATGAGCGGCTTACGAGATGGAGTATGAAGCTTCAGAATTTAACTTTAATATTGACCCTATAGATCCATATCGAAGCCATTGACAAAGACGATGCGGTCGGTGATGGTGGTGCAGGCTTACCACCAATACGTGTGGACCTGGACCATGCAGCCATTACTGATGATTCCAACGTTAAGAGAGTTCACGCTTTGCAGCAAAACTCAAAACAAAACACTAACTACAAAGAGATCAATGTTAAATTATGCATTTTACTTGGCGGTGATAACAACCAAATGATCTCTCTCTCTCTCTCTATCCCTGGAATTTGGTTATACCACAGCCATTAGTCTTAGGCCTTTTAAAGGCGGAAGTCAATGTCCCGGGATGTGCTTGATTATGTTCAACGTTGTGAAATTTGAAAGAAGACTAAATCTCCGAATTATCTGTTGCAGTCTGAATTAGGGAACTACCGAGAAATAAACCAGCCATTCCAAAGGCACTTTATAGATTATTTCGTATAGAAAAATTTCGTTCGAATTTATTAGGCGACTTTTTAAAATTTTACGGCTTCGTGCAGCAATTCACGGCCAATTATTCCCCGCAATCGAATCAATCGGAGAGGGTAAACCGCACAATAATCACAGCTGTCATTTTTTTTTAATGTAGAATTGGTGTGATTTTTTTTTAGTGTAGTGAGAACTCATAGGTAAAATGAGTCCATAAATTAATTCATATTTCAATTGGTGATCGTGTTCAACGTATTCGAAACTGGTTCATGGTTTGCAATTCACAACAAATTCTAGCTTTCTGATGGTCCAGAAAAGAATCTTTTCGACGACTGCAACCTAGATGCTGTGCTGGATCATTCATCAGAGTCTGTGGCAAATTCCCAGACCAAAATGCAAGTTGTACTCGAAATTTGTTACAACATGTCGTTTAGATTGGGTCCACTTCACACACTGTCCCAGAGTATTTGCATTAGTTATATCAAAAGGAAAACGTTAACAGTAACAGAAGTGTTCTAAATAAATATGAGAAAAGGATCAAATCAGTTTAAAAATAAGTAAAGGAATTTAAAATGATGACTTAAAAAAGCTTTCAAGGAAACGTACCCAATCAATTTACTGATCGCTAAAAACCAAAACTATCAAGTAGAGAAAACGATGAAATAGCATGTTCTATCAGTGAAGATTTTAGAACCAACCTAATAAAGTCAGAAAAATATGACTACACGTACGAAACAAGCTTGGGTATAATCATTTACTAAAATTGTGATCAGAAATTTACAATCTCATCTGGACAAGTTCATCTTAACCAACAACTGATCAAATAGAAGCGCAGGTTTCAAATTATAACTACAATAACTATAAGGGAACAATTTAAACTACCAGATAAACAATAGTAAACATGTAAGACTGTTGAAGGAAAATCCAATATTCAGTGCCAAATAACACCAAGGAACAGTAACTCTACAATATGTTGTGGAACAAAATATTTTACTTCTACCAATAATAGCTGCACAGATGCTTCTATATATTTTCCAAGCATGGTAAAGACAATATTTTTGAAAGTAAAAAGTTGTCCAATAACACTCTCGAGCATCGAATATGCATTTGAGAAGTAGATCCCAGACCTTTTTGACAGCTTCAGAAGAAATTCTGATAATACTTTTTTGAAGATCTTTTCAACCAAATTTAAAGCGGAAAAATCAATCGGAAAGTTTATCTGACTTTGATTGATTGAATTTTCAAATTTGCCACTTGGAAATAATTACGTTGATTTCTTTATATCTTTCCGAAATCCCTTGGTTTTATCAATATCGTTATATATGACTATATCGATTTTCCGATGTCTTCTTATCGTTCGATAACAGCACCTTAATCTTTGCTTTTACCACTTCTTTGAAAAACCACCTTAGATCAAGCATAAGTCAAAATCAATTAAGTAAACAAGCCAAATATTGATCGAGCACTTGGAGAGTTGAATTCGAACTGAAATCTACGCTTGGAACTGATACTGACTTAATGTACGCAATATCTTCGTTCCACCAGCTATAACATCTTTATGACGATTCTCCACTAATCACGGCAGAATTGCTGCATCACAGGTTTGCTTTTATGACTTGGGATTTATTGATATCACTTGATTTCTAGTCACTTTCTCAATATAACATATACATACAATAACATACTACTGCAGCTTTATGAGGGTACTTTCTCAATTTTCTAATCATTAGACACTTTTCGGTAACCCCAGTATTAAAACGATACACTACATTGTACATGCTAAATTTAAACCTAAACGGTAGTGTTTTGATCACAACAGCCCAAATGCGAATGGAAAGAATATAAATATTTTCTAGTATCAAGCGACTGATTGAACCAACCAAATCAGTGGTAGTTATATCGAATCAGATATAATTATATCGAATAACTAACAATTATTTCGCGGACATTTCTTATCTTAAGATAAAATATTTAATATTCAGCTTCCATGATTAATTGATCTCACCGCAATATTCAAACGGATTAGAACCACATAAAGTTTAATGTTCTCGATAAGTCAATCAAGAGTCATACTATCGTAACGATTGATCCAAGTTAATAAACATCAACTATGTAATTTAGCGTCAACACACTGGTTAATTAACAAGAAAACTCCAAGAAAACGACCAATTAAACAAATTTAAGATGACAATCGATGTGCAATTCGCAATATGACGCGACCGCGTTCATCTCTACATATAGTAAGACATGGCTTGTAGGTAGTGGTGAGAATTATGCAACAACAACAACATCGATCGCTTATGATCGAATTGTTTAATCGAACAATTTGTATGATTATGCTTGTTCTTCGTATACAATCGTACATAATACATGCACGAATCAGGCAGAGAAATGCGCGCCGTGGATGGGTCATTGTACCTAAATGACCTCACTCGGTTCTTTTGTTTTGTTTTAAGTGTATATATACATATTTCTTATGTTGGTCTTTCTTTTTATTCTAGTATATATGTATATGCTCATGTATATATATGCATTTAATACGCTGAAGAGATGTAAGAAGTAAATCAACTATACAACTTCAACCGCAGCACGTAACAAAATTATGGTAGAAGAAAGTTTTATACAATTTTTAATTTTGTTTTGTCTT
The DNA here is from genome assembly GCA_963932295.1 of Tipula lateralis. Classification (NCBI taxonomy): domain Eukaryota; kingdom Metazoa; phylum Arthropoda; class Insecta; order Diptera; family Tipulidae; genus Tipula; species Tipula lateralis. Next base: position 121,292,786 of record OZ010737.1, read on the forward strand.
CGAAATGACTTTTTGGGATAAGGAGACGCGAATTTTTTATATTTTATGTTGTTATATCACAAATGAAGAATATTGCATCATACTTATAGGCTTGTTACAACAATATGGGAAATATTGCATGATATTCTAGCCACATCGCTTGCTTGAAAATTTCCTTTGACGTTACCCAACAAGATATAAAACGTTGCCACACGTTTCACTTTCACCCAGAAACTCGATAATTTTAAGTAAAGATCATGTACCCTAGACTATTGGTTTCTATGGATACAACTTCAAAAAAGGGAAAGCTTTGTTTTAGTATAAAATTAGCTACCTTGTCAATTGTATGTATGTATGTATACATGATAATGATGTTAGCTAGGTCCTGATTGGCGAATACATCGCTCATAAGCTCAAAGAAGCAAACTCCATAAAAATCTATACGTGAATGTCGACTTATAGTGAAAGCTTATAGGCCAAGAGATATATAGATAGGTTTGAAAAGTAATCTCATTTATTAGCCCATTCATATAACTATCATACACCAGATAGATGGTTCTTATTCTTAAATGCTTCGTATAGTTCTCACAGTTTAAACACTTATCTTATTAAAATTTCCAATTGCTTCAAAATAATGTAGGACCGACCTAAGTGCAATACATTATATATTAGACTGAGAGACCTATATAACAAAATTCAACTCCTTATCTTAGGAATAGAGCTCGAACGACCCATTTGGTTTGCTTATCTCGACATAATTATGATCAGCTTATCTCATTGGAACCAATATTGAACTTCTATAAATCTGGTCGCACGCTTCTCAATCAAACTAATGACACCTTAAATTTAAATCACATATTTTACGTCGTTGCATACATAAATATATGCTGATTAGACCCTATCATATACTAACTCATTCAATATACCCATTCAATTAACAACGGCTATTGCACGATGCAAAAGATGTAGCATTACGTAATCTTGGACGCTTATATGATAGAATAAGAGCTGGAAAATCTCATAGACAGTACACAGAAAGCGGCATGGGAAAGTCAAGGTAAATTACAGACAAGTATAAGCCACCCAGTTGAAGTGAGAGATTTGGTTAACGAAAAAAGACGAACTCGCAAGACTTGGCAGAGAACAAGAGCCCCTGGAGATTAAACAATCAGTGTTACAAACTTAAACAAGCTTTTAAAAGAGATCTTAAGAATGAGACAGTAGCTAGCTTTCTAAGTAACCTGACAGGTAAACCTGAACCGGACTATTGGTTGTGGAAGGTCACTAAAAGTCTGAAAAGACCTAAACTGCAAATGTCATCAATAAAACAAGTTGATGGAACCTGGGCTCGCAGCAATAAACAAAAAGCTGATCTGTTTGCCGAACTCTAGGTGTTACCTACCTTCAAACCACCAACTAGGCAGGCAGAGAATGAATATTTAACCCCGGTAACCAAAATAGACCAGGTACTTTCTAGAAATCACTAGAAATTAAACAAATAAATAAAAAATCTTAAAGATAAAAAAGCTCCTGGATACGACCTAATAACAGCAAAAATAATCAAAGCACTACCAGAAAAAGCACTACGGAAACTACAGCACATAATCAATGCTATCCTTAGACAAAGTTATGTTCCAAGACAGTAGAAAGTAGCAGAAATTATAATGATTGCTAAGCCTAATAAACCGTTAAATGACAAGATATTATATACAGGCCAATCTCTTTATTAACAACCACATCAACAATTTTCGAAAGATTGTTTCTGAAGAGACTTAAGCCAATTATAGAGAATAGAAAAATTATACCACCACATTAATTTGGGTTTCGAGAAGGCCACTTAACAACAGAACAAGTACATAGGATCACTGATACGATTGAAGAGGCTCTGGAAGAGAAAAAAGGATGTTCACCAGTATTTCTAGACGTAGCCCTAGCATTTAATAAGGTTTGGCATCATGGCCAGGAATTTAAGCTTCAACGAAATCTACCAAAACAATACTTTGAATTTCTTAAGTCAACATAAATGATCGTTACTTTTTCGGGTCAGACAGGAAGAGGAGTACTCAAAACTAAAGAAAATATTGGCAGGAGTCCCACAAGGTAGTGTGCTTGGCCCTGTGTTATACCTTCTGTATACAAATGATTTACCAAATATAGCAGAAGCCAGAATAGAGACATTTGTTGATGACACTGCAATTATGACCACTGATACATGTATTGTCGACTCAACACGGAAACTACAAAATGCTATTAATATAGTGAACACTTGGACAAAAACATGGAGAATAATGCTGAACGAATCAAAACGAACACACATAAACTTCACAAACAAGAAAGTAGAATACATTCCAATTAGACTAAATTCCGAGTAAATTCCGTACTCTGACAATGCGAAATACCTTGGCATAACACGATGCTAAAAAAAAGACAAGAATCGAATTTTAAATTCAGAAAAATGCAGTGGCTTGTTGGAAGAAACTCTGAGCTGACAACGTAAAACCAACTACTATTATATAAACCAATCCTTAAATTTAGCTGGACAAACGGCATTCTACTTTGGGGTGTGCAAAGAAAACTACAGTTAAAATCATACAAACATTTCAAAACAAAGTACTACGTTATCATTGTCAATGCTCCATGGTATATTAGAAATGACAACCTCCATCGAGACCTTAACATGGAATACGTCAGTGATGAAATATTATAATTTGCAAGGAGTCATGCACTGCGACTGGATCTTACCAATGGACCAAGGCGCCTAAAACGAATAAAGCCATTAGAACTAGTGGTTCCCTACTACTGAAATCAAAGCACTGGACGAACTGGGACGAACCGATTTTTTTCATCCAATAATAGGCTACACCGCTTGAAAATTCAGAACATTTACTAGATAATCACTGAGATTAGTTGTACTTGTAATATTATACAGAAATACAAAAAATAAATACGTAATGGGGGACTCAAACTATGATTTTCTAGTTCGTCACGACGTGCGGTTGATCAAAAGGCCATTAATTGTTAAAACCACAACAACTAAATCCAGTCCGACAGAGATAGCTCAATACAGAGTTTTAGCACACCATTAAACTAATAATTTGAGTACAAATTTATTACAGGTTACACTCAGTAACTACTATTCGATTCGACTCATACAAAATTTCTCTATACATCTTGTTGCAAAATTTGTTATAAAATAGATCTCGTTAGAGTACAACGTATACAAAATAGCTACCCTATCACAAACAATTGGTCTCTAAGATTTCACACTCATGAAAATTGAACTATCCTATGTCACACAAAAAAAACATAATTTCGGGATTACTAGCCCCAAACGTCAATCAAACATCACTTCATCGGCCTTAGCATAATCACCACCATCTATATTTATACTTAAACCCGATGAAAAACTTGCTCTTGTACTCACACTTGTGAGCTTTAGTTTTAAGCTTGAAATCATCCAAGACATTAAAGAACTCTATTTGGACGAACACTACCAACACCATCTCTAAAATAATCTGTGCTAAGGAAGCGAAGAGAGCCGACAACAAGGAAGCCGCTAAAGCTTCTAGTTGCCAATATATCTAAAACATCTATATTTCAGCATTGAAATGTACAGACGGTACATCCATATTTGCAGGCCATCTTACTGGCAAACGTCTCCACTTCGAACTCGACCTTAGATGTCCCCGAAGAAGTTACGCTTCCGTCAGGTCCGCATTGAAGTTCCAAAATCCTGTCAACATCTCGAAAAAAAATTGTCTTCAGAAACCTGAAGGCAATGGACGTAAATAAGACCGGACCAAACGAAATTCCTGTTCGAATATTTTTAAAGATTTTGCCAGTGACTTGGCTCAAATTTAAACTAAAAAATATCTCCTTTCTTATAAGCAATGTAAATACTCAAACGCCTAGAAGACTGTGATGGTGCAACCGATTGTAAAACGTGGTTGTGATAAAACTGACCTCTCAAACTACCGGCCAATATCAATTACGTCAGCCGTATGGCCAAAGTATTTGAGAAATGCATTAACCAACAATAATTTCAGATAAACAATATGGCTTCCGCGAAAGCCAATCCACAACCGATCTTTTGACGTATGTTTCAAAATAAATGAAATCTCGCCCTTGAGCCACACGGAGAAGCATTTGCAATCGCTTTGCAATCCAAGGGTTTTGACAAGGTTTGGCATGAGAATCTCATTTGTAATGAGATGACCATCAAGTGGATAAAAAGCTTTCTCGTAGCTTTCAACGTGGTGCTAAATGGGAGATCATCAACGACACATTCCCCAAATGCCGAAGTCCCTCAGGGATCAGCTTTGTGACCAACTTTGTTTATGTTACACATTAATGACTTGTTCGATAGCACTGTGAACCCTATCCACAGTTTTGCTGATGATGCAATATTGCACTCTTCTATTTCTTTCGAGGTCGAGCCTACTCCTTCACAGTTAAACAATAAACGGCTGGAAGTTGTCACTTCGCTTAATTCCGATTTGAGTACAATATTTGAGTGGGGAGTAAAAAATCAGGTCAAATTTAACGATAAAAAACACAAATATGCAGATTCTCGCGTAAAAGAAGTCACAACGAATACCCTTTTGTGGTAAAAGGCCACGTTCTCGTGGGTTGTCACTCAATTCGTCTGCTTGGTGTTCAGATTATTTATTTATTTATTTATGTATTTATTTATGTATTTACAATAATTTAGTACTGGCACATCTCATTTTGAGCTTATAAGCTAATTCATAATGAGAGTGTGTAGCATATATGCATCAAAAATCGGCGATCGTTCCAACTCTATGTCCTTTTACTAGCAGTCATTGGTCAGAAGTGTTCATCCCCTTTTATTCGGTTCCAAATTTTTCATGAAGATCATTCACAACAGCGACCATTTGCGGATATTGGAAGTTCATAAAACTGTTCAGCTGTTCTACTGTCCCGAGGTGGAATAAAGTTTATTGAACCTTCAATATATAGTTTATTGAACCTTCTTGCATATTGAAAATGTAGCCAAATTAGCAACAATTTAAAATGAAATGAACACATCATCGCATTGTGCCATCCGAATAATTCAAAACTCCAGACTTACAAAAGATCTAGACAGGCTAAAGCATCGCAGAGATGTTGCAGAACTCTGCGTGTTCTATAGATTTTAAACGGTTAAAGCGCATAGGTTTACGGTGAAGCCGCCGAAACATCGAACTTAAGATGCAAAGCACGACTTCTAGGAAGTGGAATTCGTTATCCGGTTTTCAGATTCCGTTGGTGTATAAAATGCACAAGTTTAAGGCAGCTATCAACCTTTACATGAATGATCGCGCATTCGGTGCAGGAGCTCTGACAGTAACAAGGAGCTAGGGCAGTCTAAAAGTCCTACCTGGAAACAATTAAAGCTAAACTTCAAAAAAATAAATATACATTCAAAAAGCTGAATAGTGGTTTGGCTAACATAACACTAATTTTATGGCAGTGCAATATCGATTGTTGAAAACAGATGTGATTCTTCTCAAAACAATTTTGATGTATAGCAATCAGTTCAACGACTTACATTGATTCAAAGAAGCACTTCAATCGGTCAATCACTCATCAAGTATTTTCGCTACAGATGAACCAAAAAAATACGTACATCTGTGTAAAATGACAGTAACGCAGTCACAATACTGTGTCAAAGTTGAGAACAGGCTATCGAAAACTTTTGCAATTACTTCTGGTGTTCGACAAGGAGATGCGCTGTTCCCGATACTTTTTAATCTCATATTGGAATACATCATTCGTAAAAGTGAAACACCTCAGGACAATATCTTATCCCGACAATCCAATAAACCTTCTGCATATGCAAATGATATCTGTGTGATTGGATCAAATGGCAACGGAGTGAAAGAAATACTTGATCCACTGAAACAGTTGTCAGCTTCCGTTGGTCTCAAATCAACGAGTCCAAAACCAAAAATCTGATCTCTGGTTTTCGACACCAAGACGCGAATGATTTCTGTAGTGGTACCCACAATTTTGAAGGAGTAATGAGATTCAAGTATCTTGGATCTCTCATTAGTCACGATAATAGTATGGGAGAGGATATCAAGTTCTGGCTTGCTGCTCGGAATTTGTATCCTCTACATCCACTGTTGAAATCAAAATATCTTGCAAATACGGATAAGCTGAAACTGTACAGAGGGTTGATCAAACCCGTTGTCATGTCTGAATGTGAGAGTTGCACCTTGACGGATGAGTACGAAAGATGGCTTCTAACATTCGAGCGAAGAATCATGTGTGTGATATATATCGCGACTAGTTCTTAAACGCGACTAGTTCTTTTCAATCACGAGATCAGGAATTTAATGCAAACTCCTGATATCGTGCCTGAAATCATGGGACAGCGAGTACGCTGGCTCGGACATGTTCTCCGTGCTGATCCGAAACGAATGATACAGTGATCTTTGAAGGGAGAGCCGCCTCTCGGTAGGCGAAGAGGTCACTGTCGGTGTCGATAACTCCATGGCGTAGAGAGCGATCTGGCTTATTCTGACTGCTTGCAATAGTATGAAAATCTGGTTCGTGATCGATACCAATGGAATCAGATTATTGAAACGGTACGGGCCAACAGCGGCCTGTAAAAACCGAAAAAAACGATCCACCAACGGAATTTGCGTTCAAATACTTTCGCCAGAGTTAGCTCCTCATGGACTTACACTTATGAGATATTGGAGTTTCGCCAACCCAGCGCTTAACAAACAATGTATTATTATCAGAAAGCAAGTAAAATGGTTATAATGTCAATCATTCTACTTGGAATTTGTGGAACGTTGATGTTCAAACAATCAAACATACAATAGTTGAAAATTTTCTTCCGCCTCCACCTACAAACCGACACAGTCATCGTTCAATCCTACACCACCAAGCAAAATCGTATCTCAACCGCAAAACGTTAAGCAAGGCGTAGTATAAGGAAGACTCGATATATAATATAAAAGGCAAACATCAAAAGTATGACAGACTGAAACACACAAACGGTATATACATACTCATACACCCAGAAATGGAGTCGTTAATCCTTCTTACTAATATGACAAGAACTTAAAAATAACTCATACCCAGCATCGGATTAACGGTGGGTACCAAGTTTTCAGTTGATTAAATTGCTGATACTGGTAGATAGCATCAGCTTCAGGTAGCACTACAAGTACAGTCTTTGTCTTATAAAATCATCAACAAGAATTTTATCTTATAATTATTTATCATGCATGAATCGAATGATTATAATTAACAGACTTATATGCATATATTCTAGGTCTTATATACAAGTAATAATTTATTCATTCATGACGAATTTAATTGACAAACTTTAAGAAATTCGTATATTCGCCGCGCTCCAATTTACAGACATAGCTGTTGCGCGTATATATACAATCAATTAAAACCAATTTTTTATGAATAAAATAAAAAAATATATATAATTTAGTGGAGCTCTGGCTTTATTGTTTGACCCAAAACATTCTGATCGAATATTTTTGTGGGCGCACTTTCCATAGTCCAGCAACGATCTATATATGTACGTCAATAAACTTGGTTCAGATGAATAAAAAAACAGTAATTTATGTACAAATGTAATTAAACGCATTTTTTATAGCTCACATAATTATTTTGCCATAAATTTAAAGTTATAAAATTAGCTAGCCAACAACTACACGTACGTACCATATACTTGCTAATTTATCTCAATTAGAATTATTTTCTTTAATTTTTTATCCAGGTCAGCTGTGCAATTGTAAATTTGCATACATGATTTATGTACATACATATATAGATAGAATATGAAATGGCGTTTGTTCCATTGCATACATGGTTGGACACGAGGACTGGAACTATTTAAAAGTTCAATTGGCAATAATTATGATCTCAATTAAAGTTTGTTGTTGTTGTTACTTCTTACTGGGTATAACATTGAAATCTATTTTTATTCTGATAAGACGATCGTATATATGCAAATGCACTTGAAGGAAATGCAAACTTTAAACTTTATAATTATCATAAAAATTTGCAATAATAAAAATAAATTATTAATTAATCGATTATCTAACTATATGCACTCAACTATATATAATTTATAGATCAAGTCTCTGAACAGTGTAATACAGTGTAATATGTAATGTGTACTTAAGAAGTTGCTCTGGAAAATTAATAGACGATAAGCATTTATATATATATATCCGCACATACATGTGTGTGTGTGTATGTAGATAAGATGTATACTTAATGCAAAAGTCTTGTTCTCAGATTCATTGTCTGCGAAATTTACAGAGTTGTTTAATTAACAACTATAATATAAGATCCGAAGGGATTAATGATTTGCTTAAACGATCTGGCAACTTTTGATTGTTAACTGTTGTTGACAACCAGGAGTTGCCATATCGTTTTTAAAAAGATTCAATTTTTGTTTTCAGACCATTGTTGGCCCGTGCCTAGTCAACAATCTGACTCCATCGGTTTCGATCACGAGGTTTCTCTTCATACTGTTCTTAACAAGTAGAAGATGTCAGTTGCGCTCTCTGCACCGTGGGAATGAGCATTTAATTTCAGATCTCGAGATTGAAAAGCAAACGGTATGTTTGTACTCATCGGTCAAGGTTCAAATCTTACATCCATACGTGACACCGGGTCTTATCAACACTCTGTACAATTTCAGCTTATCCGTATTTGCAAGATATTTGGATTTCAGAGTGGACGTAGACGATATACGTAGCTCGATTGGCAACTGCAAGGCAAACCTTGATTTCATCTCACACACTCAAATCTCATTACTCCTTCAAACGTGTGGTTACTCCTAAAATGGCAGTTGACCGAGATCTTAAGTTATGGTGAAGTTCGATGTTTTCTTTTAAGAAACCACGTGAATTGCGCTCATTGTTGAGTTGCTGTACTCTTAAGACCTTGGCCTTCCATCATTTGCGCTTCAGCTCTCTACAAATTCTTTTATAAGCTAAATATATTTTGTTGCTTAGACGATAATCCTCATCAAACCAATCATTTTTGGCCTAGTTTTCACTATACCGAGAGTGTGCTGGGCGACATCGACAACCGAAGTTATCACTACTTCCAGGACAGTGTTCACTTCATCAGACGTAAATAGATATCAAACTATTGTTGCTGATAAGATCTTGTTATTTGCGTTCCGTTTCTTTATTTGACAGACCTTCACAGAAGAATCGCGTTATATATTTTCCTGTCTTTCCTGACTTATACGCCATATAGTGGCTTTGTTGAAGACGAGTACGATCTTAGACAATCCGAACCTCATCTTTTCAAATCAAGACATCTTTAATTTGGCTTCGTGTTGTTTTACTTGGATGTGTGCATATTTCCGGATACTGAAGTTTTTTCTTATATCATACAGGGAGGAACTGAGTCAACGTTCAGACAAAAGCACACACTCCATGTTATAGCGCATATCATTAGTTTAAACTATTAACCCACAACTTATCATTTATGATATCATGAAAAATGTGTATTTCGAGTTTTTAGCTCCACTTCTTAGTTGGAAAAATTTCCCATATATCTTTCTTTATACATGAAAGTAAAACTTTAAAATAACAAATATGGATTTCCTCCAAGATAGGGTAATTCTTACCATTATATTAATTTGTAAAGATACTTATGATGAGTTAGCTATCACATATAAAGATATTATCCTCCGAAGATCATGAGCCCAGTGCAATCAACTATTTGTAGGTATCGATTTTGTGCTTTTTTAACTCTATCTCTCTCTCTCTCTCTCTCTCAGTAAAGTTACATGAACATTAAGTAGAACATAATCCCGATTGATAGCACACCACAGGTTTACGGTACAATAAATCGGTTGTCATACTCGATAAATCTCATTGTTTCACAGTTAATTGGTGGTATACTCAATTGAGTGGTTTTCCTACTGGAGGTCAAAAGTCGAAATACACGTTTTTGTGAGCAAAACATCGTGTGTATGCTTTTTCCGAGTCATAAACAGATTTTAATTCTGGCAAACAATTTTACATCCTTATTATGTTTAGGCAACGAAACCGCTCCTTAAAAAGTTTGGCTTACAGTCTTTTTTGATAAGTTTGACACTCAAGCTATATAACGAACAATTATTGTCTTGAGTATTTTATAGTGAGACTCTTAAATTTCAACCTGCATTATTTATGCCGCATCGTACTTTAATTGCTTATTGCCCGATCAATAATTATTTCGGGTTTTCAATTCTATTCGTAAGTTATTATAGAACGTCTATTTCTGTTGACAACACTATGAGATATATGGCTGGTATAACGTCAAACGAACAATACAACATCTAAAATCTCTCATTCTACTTCTTTGTCATCATCGCCAGAATCATAAACCATGAAGATGACTCATTGGTATCAAAAAGTGATTTCTAAATCTTTTGAGATCACTAGTCATTGAGGTAAATGCATTAACGGTAAGTTCTATGAATGTTCTGGTGTTACACCGGAGTTCCATTTTTCAGATAGGTTGATAAGACTCCCATCCAAATACTTCTTCCATCCTTCCATCAGTTGTGCTTCATCTATTGTTAAAACTTGACCAGCTGTGTTCCGCATATTGGTGGTGTATTTGTTAATTATGCAGCTCATATACCCTTAATTAGTGCTCGCATGTTCCTTCACTTGGTACCTGAGTGTATTGCTAGCTGTTTTGATATAAATTTCTTCGAAATTAATCTGATAGCAGTTAGTGCTAAAACAGATCTAGAGGTTTTAAGCTATGGTGCAATCCGATAACTCATTTGAAAGCCACCATAGAATTGTACTCATTGCTGATGTATACTCCCAAATCTATCGAAAAGATATTTGGCTTAAACCGAACAAACACCTTTTCCAACAAATATTTGGTATTCGTTGACGTTATATTATTTATTTAAAAATACACAAACAAAATAAACAATGTTCCGCTCACTTTGAACAACAAAGTTGGTATTGATTCAAAACCAACGAATGATCTTCTTACCAACAAGTTTCCAAGAAATATACATTTCATGGATATTTCAATAGAACTGGCAACCATTCTGAGTCAAGGGTATTCTTTCTTCTAAATGATAATAGTAAAGTGCTGCTGTTTTTCTTTAAGTCTTGGTCTTTGATGGGTTCTAGAAGTTCATTAAGATTTGTCGTAACATTTGTTTTGTGGATACTCATTAAAGCTTTAAAGGAGATCTGGAACTCTTTGTCATATTCTAAACGTGTGGAATGCAGTAAATTGAATTTTCATACGTTAGCCACAAACAAATTCTTTAAGCAATGCATAGGGTCTTAGACCTGTAAGCGTTCTTTCTACTTAAATATATGGAAGCGGGAATGGAAGCTTACATTATCGAGTGTATCGAGTCGAGCAACCTATACCGAAGACTCAAAACTCGTACTATAAATTGAAAGGTTTTTCTTAGAGGTTATACATCTCTAGAATTTAAGGAATACTCAATCGTATAGCCTTTCTTGATATAGAATGTCTCTGTGAAGGATGTCTTTAATTATAATGTTATCCGAAAAGTTGTCACTAGATCTTATATACATGCTCTGGACTTGACAAATGACCTGTTCCCGGTTGGACCTGGAGGGACAAGGCTTAAAGATTGTATTGATGTTGCTAGTGTTTGGTCGACATGCCTCAACGCTTTCTTCAAACGGAACAGAATTTTAGAACTAGTGTACACCATTTAGAGCTTTTTCCAAGCCGAATTATTAATAGGAACCATAAACTGACTGAGAAATTATGTATATGCGCTAGGAAATTTGTAACTTTGTGTACAGTTTGTAGATAAAACGATTCAATCACACTTTCTTTTCTAACGCCGAAGGTATCCCATAACTATCTCTCACTGATATATGTAATGGCAGATCATTTCAACCTTCACCTGTCATGAGTGCCGGAGCATTTCAGGGTACCGGGAAATGAAAACCATAACGAACTTGCTCGTAAGGCACGACACGTCGTATTACACCAAATAAAGTCGCTCACTTTATACAAAGGGTTGTTACAGAATCCTGTCTCATAAGTATATGAACTTGTTCGCTTGTGAAATATTTGCTATATTTATAGTACGGGTCCACCTGTTCACGTCATGTGCGTATCAAGAAACATTTTTGAAATCACCTCCCTTAAATGATTAGCTGTCTCTCAGGATAGCCACCCTAGCCTAATCTTAGCTAGTCTCGGTTTGAGGGATTATTTCTACTTTCTCTAATATAAGTAAGTACTATATTGGCATCATTAAATATCGTAGTACAGCATCTCTATTCTTTAGTTTGCAAAGAGTGCATTGCGAAACTGTAAGAATATCCCAAACTCCAAACTTGAACAGGTATGCTTGACCTGGAAACGAGTGCCACAATATCGACACACCCATTCGAATGGGGTACATACATATATAAAATCAATTCAACATAATTAATCGATCAAAAATTCGTTTTTAGATCATATCGATAAAATGGTTTTTAATTCCAAATGTTTACGACTTTCCAATTCAATTTTATCTAGATCGTATACGAACCACATTCACACACACACTAATACAAAAATTGGCCAAAAATAAAATCTATTTTGAAAGTTGTATTACCGGTTAATCTAAAGACGAAAAATTTGATTATTGCGCAAATTAATAACCTCAAAGATGAAACAAATGATCATCGTAAACAATTGAGGATCAATAACTTAACACCATTAGCATCTTGTTAATTCAGCGTGATGGCACAATTCAAACGAGATTGACCCGAATATGAAATTTATCATCTTGCAATTAAGAATTTCGATTAAATTAACAAACCAAAATTAGCATCTTGTTAAAACGAGATCTCGTGCCTGTATCTTACACCAATTAAAATTAATTTACACATTCCAAGTTTGAATTGAACGAAAAGAATTAAAGTCGAGGTAAAGTAGCATGAGGTAAAAAGTAAGAGTAATGACTTGTTTTTTATAGTATGTGTGTTGGTACGTAGATATACATAAGATTATGACAAGCATAAAATATAAAAGTGAAAGGCTTAAACTAATTACATGACATTTTCAAAACTAAAAAATTTAATGATCGATAGTTTTTATTGACGATCGTTTGCAATGTGTTTACGACTTTAACTACAGGTAATTCTGTTGAAAATTGCCATATACAAAAAATTTAGACGAATGCAAATGATTTTTATGATCATCTGTCTAAAACAACGTTTGAGTGAAATAAACAGGTCGTTAAAACGCGAAATTTATGAAAGCTTGTGTACGCTTTGTTTTGGTATATCAAAAGTACTCAAAAGTATGATGAAATGTTGCATACATATGAATGTGAAATGTCATTGTGTGACTTTGCAATTTTTGTGGTTTTTTATTTGGAGTGGAGAGGTGTGTCAGTTGTAATTCTTTGGAAAAACCAAACACAACAAATGTTTACTTTGATAGTGGTTAATGGTGTTTAATTAATCATGATTTTATACGTGCAATTCTTCGCAACGACACTTAATTATAATAAGCTAAAATTTTGTTGCCATGTACTTGAAAAAGAGTCCTAGCTGTAACCGAGTTGCCTTTGAAGCCCTGCTGTTAAGAAACTTGTAAGTAGAGTTGCTGGCTGTTCGTTTTTGGTACATTGCTCCTTACTAAGTATATTAGTAATCTAGTTCAAAGTAGTCATTCAAAGTATTTGTAAGCGCTACCTATCGACTATGGCCTATTTTAAGTGTAGACACAATAACTATACCGATACCGTGATAAAAACTAATTTTCTGATGTTTCCAATAAACATTTCCTAGTAAAGGTTACGTTGGGTTTCAGTTGCATTTATTAATAATAATCAGCGCTAGTCCTACAAAATATACATAACATGCGCTTTCCATCCATGAACCTTATGATGATTCAAATAATGCAACAAAAAAGTTTTTTGTCATTACCCATGACGTCAATTCTACTTGCAATCGACAAGTATCTTCATCTACAATTTCTTTAATTTTCTCATTTTTAATTTTTTGTTATGGCCTGTTATGGTTTCGTTAAGAAAACTTTACAAAGGACGATTTTAAGAGGGCCCATCTTTCGTTTCCAATTTAAATTGGCAGCTGTCTTTACAATACCACATTCTGTCAACCCAATTTTTCAGAATTTTTCGATTGTATGGCCCCTATCTTATCAATAGTAGCTTTGGTTTGATCTTATTAGTCTTGCATAATCTTTAAATAGTTATCGTAACACTTATCCTTAATTGTTGAAATGGATCAATCCTATATTTTTCTTCTGTAAATTCCACGTAAATTTCTTACAGTTTGAATAAATTAAACATGAATAATTAAGAATTTGTTTTAAATTAAGAACATCACAGAGATCCTCCTTGGTAATCTGCTGTCGTTGAGTATAAATAATACTTTTAGACTTGATTCACTTCGTCTACGTAATGGCAACCTTACTTCCTCCTAACGGGAGTAGGCGAATTACTTTTAACTACCCATTTTACAGGTCATAAAACCATTACAACCGTAAAGGAACGGTTTAAACGATTTGGATGAAGTTCCCAATTGGGACTAAGCTTGCACATTAATTAATCATGAAGTCCGACGTTGGAGCGTGTTCTCTTTCGAACCCTTAAAATCTGCTGGTCCTGATGGTGTATTTTCTGCTGTATTACAGCATGTATATCCTCTCATAAAGAAATATTTACTGCATCTGTTCCAGGCATGTATATCGCTTTTAGTCTTGTTCCAAAATCATGGAGCAGAAGTAAAGTAATCTGTATTCCAAAAATTGGCAAGTCAAGCTACACCAACCTCAAATCGTTTCGGCCTATGTGTCTATGATCAACTTTTCTGAAATATTTAGAAAGGATTGTTGATAGGCTTATTAGAGACTAACATCTAGTTATCACTCCGCTCAGTAACAGGCAACATGCTTACAGAGTTGGCAAATCCTGTGAGACTACCTTACATGAACTCGTCACTAGAATTGACAGATCTATGCGCAATAACGTGTTTCTTCTGGGCACTTTTCTGGATATTACAGCAGCCTTTGATAATACTTCTTTCGTTTCGATTACAAAGGCATGTATTAAATATAGTACGAACTCAACATCATCAGGTGGATTAAAAGTATGCATGAATCTCATATAGTTTGTGGTGGTTGAACATACCTTAATTTCGGTCAAGGCTTCTAAAAGAAGCCCGCAAGAAGGTGTGCTTTCACCTCTGTTGTTACTTCTGGTCATTGACGAAGTTCTTGTTATTTTTCGTGAGTTATTCTTCAAAAGTTATGCTGACGATCTGGTGTCTGGATACGGTTTTCCATGTGAACCCTTCTACAAGTTAGATTTACACGGCATACTGTAACTGTTTCTGTACCATCACTTTTCGAATGTTAAGTTTATAGTTCAGTCTATACGACAAACACATTGGTGCTTTCCTGGATAATAAACTTTCTTGGAAGTAACATCTGAATTTTAAACTACAAAAATTCACTGCTATTTTTTGACAATGTCGTAGAGCTTCTGATATTTCTTGGGGAATATCCAAAATTCTACATTTTTTCTATAAATCGTAAGCTCTTTCAATGCTAGATTATGCATCTGTTGTTTGATGGCTAGTTGTTTTGTTATTTAACTATTTGCAAAATATCGCATGTCGGGCTGTAACTGGAGCCATTGCTTCAACTCCACTCCTAACTATGGAGCTCACTCTTTCTCTCTCGATCCTAGTTACATTCCTTCATTCTAGTTACAGCTTGTTCGGTTGCCTCTCACTTGAGGAGTGCTGGGGCAAGGCGTGGAATATTTTTGGCACTAATTCAAGCCATAGATCAACTCTTAATGAATTTGTACGAGGTATGCCGGATATTGACATGGTTATTGATACACTTCTGCCTGTTTATAATTTCCACAGATCATTTAGGTGTTTTATCCATCCAGGGATATGTGGTTCTCGCCAGACTTATTCAAACAGATATTCGAATGACTTGTATTCTTTTCAGACGACTCTGTCTCTGAATATAAAGTACTGGATTTGGTTAATACTGTCCACCGCATGATCTGAGAATCTCAGGCAGTCTTAGGACCTTAAGTGCTATTCATCATGCAAAATTAATTGCCTTTACTCACTGTGTAATTTCAGCTTTTCGTCCCGTTGCCGACTACAATGACATTATTTTTTGTAGATAGTAAAACTGTACTTAACTCCTTGAACAGTCCTCTAATAAGCTTCAAACAGGTAGGGGATAGTAAAAGATTTTTGAACCTCTTTGGTTGAAACAACAAAGTATAACAGTCATGTGAGTTCCTGCCCGTTGTGCAATTGAGGGTAACGAAATTACAACACCTCTTTACAACACTCTGTAAAAGGACAACTTGAGAATATTAGTTTCTGTACTTACTGGCCATGGTGGTTTCAAAAGTCACCTTCATCGTATGGGACTTGCCAGTGATGCCGATGAAGCGACGATTGTCTTGAGTATGTTGATGATAGCTTACACTTCGCCTCAGCAGTTGTTCGGCTTTCGATTACATAAGATCCCTTACGGTCAACTCCAGGAATATTCCTGTAATTCTACTATTTTCTCTGCCGCCGCGCAAACTGCTACAGTTTGCTAAGGTTGCAGAGTGCGTCGGTGCGCTTTGATAAAATCAAAGGTTGGCACCATCGGCCCTTTCTGGCATTGAGTGATGTTTGCCATCGTTCAGCCCCAACTTCAGAGAATTTATCGAGCATTTTGTGATAATTGAAGTAAATGAGCATTCCTTCACCACAACAACATTCATTTAGAAATATAGACATAATTGGGGGATTCGCGTTTTAGCATTACCAATATATTAGCATTACGAAGCTATGGAACTTTTCATACAAATGAAGACCGCAATTGATTTTGCTGAAGTCTCAATTTAATGAATCGATTACTATTCGCAAGCTTTAAAAACTAAACTGTTGTCAATACTTGGAATGTTTCGATATGTTTGCACTATTGAATCAATTAGCACAATATTCAGCTTCCATTTATCACAAAACTATTTTTATTTTTTAACGATTTTCACAGATTGGTCAATACAATGTCAATTATTTGACTTCATCGGTTTCGATAACGAGTCAGCTCGTAACATTATTGTAAACAATTGGAAGATGCCAGATCGCGCTCTACGACGTGGAAAGACTACTTGAAAGACATGGAAAGACTACTTAATGCACGATACTAGAAATTTGCATTTAATTTCTGATCTCGATCAAACCTTGGACAACTTGAGCTCGGTCTTTTGAAATCAACACATGGTCAATTTAAGCGATCGCAAAGTGCATCATTCTTTTGTTTTACCTGTGGTCTTATGAGGAATTCATCTTCAAGGTTTCCGAGGTCACCTCCACTGTGTCACAATGTATAGCCTTTTGGACACATGGTCACTACTTTTAGGCCATCAAGTTTCTAAGGTAGGCTCTCAAGTTTCTAGAAGAGCCATGCGTTACAGTCGATATTCCTTCATACGTGTGATAAGGTCGTCAAATACGCAAAATGTACTGAATGTACAGTAATCTTAATCTCGTGTCCAGGTACTTATGCGAAGGTTCGTTATTATTTTGGCATAGTATCCGTTTTTGTTTGTTTTGTTGACATTTTCAACATTTCAATTTTTTACGGATGCGGGTCGACAGCCAATCAGATTTAGCCACCTCGTTTAATTGAAACATATAGCAGTCCCACAGATAAGGTGTAACAAATTCCAGTCATTGCAAGATGCGAGATATTCCTAGATACAATAAGCAATGGATTCCAGATCCAGGAAGTAAACTTTGGAAATTCAAGTATGTTCGATCTCATATTAATTATAATAGTAGAGTGAAGTTAGATAGGTGAATCTTACCACGATCATTGTGCTGTATATTCTACACGTTCACTGTTGAATGTAAGCAAGAAATTTTTTATGTTGAGGTTTAGTAATTGAAGCATCAATTTTTTAATGTCGTGCAATGTGTAAGAGTTTTCTAGCTCTAAAAGGTGAAGAACGGTTTAATGACATTTTCTAGTTGGCAATAGAGGTTTTGTTTTCGAGTCTCCATTGGTTTGGAGATTGTTACATTGCGCATATTAGCAGTAGCTTGTACAGTGCGGTTTTTAACACTAAAATCCTCCAGCAATAAAGTTAGAAACAAATAGTTCAACAAATAGCAGCAATAAAGTTAGTACAAATAGAATCACCGGATCAATATTGGCTGTTTCAAAACTGTGAGGATTTCCCAACCTCCTACCCTAAAGTTAGCCTCTGAAGTCAATTGGATTTCAAAAACCGTTTATCAATGTGGTATTTCGAAACCGAGGGGATACTGACGGATCAAAAAAGAAAGATCAAGCACGAGTAGTTTAGTTTAACCTTATGAACACAATTGAATCAAAACTCGTTTGGGACAATCTAAACGAGTTAGTTTCAATTCAATCAATTCAATCAATGCTGAGGATACTAAAACTAAAAAAAATGGATGCTTATGGCCTACCCTGTTGGTTAAGATTTTTACTACGCTAGAACTTTTTTGCGGAGTTACAATAGAGAACACCACATAGAGGTATCGAGCATTGGCTATAGCTTCAAAATAGACTAAATACTCGTAAAACGATTTATATAAGAGATTGATATCGCGTTTCGTCCATAAAAATAAAGAGCTTCTTGAACTTACTAAGCCTAAGAAGGTAGCTAACTGGCTTCTTCACAGATTACATCACCTTTTAATAACTAGTCAATAGGATTAAGTGCGTCTGACCGTTGCCCGTTTTGTGATTAGGACATGGAATTTGCCCAAACATGTTCCATGTCGCAACTGTTGTGCATCTACGATTGCATCACCTTGAGGACAGGAATAATTCCAAATGGGATGATATCTGTAGCGGCGATAAATATAGTGGGGTTAGTTAAAAGCCTGGATATTATGCAACTAGTTGTTAAGGGACTGAAACTCGTAACACAAAAGATCTTTTCAATCCTCAGTGCTCTATCGCCTAATGATGCTCTGTAGGTTTTTTGACATATGTCTTATTGGTCTATCCTACTTTCTGAAAACAAACAAAATAAATAATTCATTTATTTGGAGAGCAATAAAAGATATAATTTATTATAATTAATACACTTTTACAATCCTAGAGCTCTAAATTTACAGTTGTTATCATAAGACTAAGATAAGCACAACCTGATTGATGACTACAAAGCTTGTCAACTTTGTACATAGAACTACGATCACATCGACCTCTGAATAAAAGAAGATTTAAAACGAAAATTAAATTCTTATACTTATCTATTTGGAGTATCCCATCAGCACAACTTGGATTTATTCAGTGTTAAAATTTGTGCCATTCTATTTTTTCTAGAAACTCTGCTTACCAAACCCAGTGGCTGAAAAACAAACTGACTTACAAACTATTCATTGCCAGTTATGCAAGGCAATACTGTATGCATAGCTGAACTAAATCGAACAAACAACTGTCTATAGTCGAAAGTGCCGTCGATGCCGTAAGCTGTTCTGGTTTAGTATAGTTGTCTTCTTCTACACATATTGTTAAAGCGAATAAATAAAGTTAACACACTATGTAAGGTAATCTTATCTATTGAGATCGATTCTAATTGTTCCCTTAAACCAAATAGGTGTTTTTTTTTCAAACCTGAAATTGTAAAACATTCTTCACCTTCCACATAAATCCGAATGGGGAATTAGAACTATCGAACAGTGTAGTGTTGTCTGAGATGTCCAGACATCAGTGAAGTTATCTAGTTCTTGCATATATCCTAACGGAAAATCTCGTTATTGATTCAATATCTTCTTAGAATGGCTCAACTTGACTCAGGTATTAAACCAAATTATTTAAAGCTATTTTCGCCAGTTGTAGCTAAGTAGTTAAAAGAGTTTCTCACTAAGCCGTGTTTAATTTTCACCGTTGGTCAACAACTCAAAATGGTAAAAAGTGTAAATGGTTCATAAACTCTTAGTTTAGATATCCGGAAAGTCTATACCCACTTCAACACACTAAGATATTTTTCTTATCGTTTAAGCACTTACCCCAATATTGTTGTGATTGATTTGAGATATTCTAAAACGCTCTTTTGCATTTAAGTACAAATGAAAATAATTTATTCATAATTAATATATCACAAATTCACAAATATAAATTCAATAACTTATTTCTATTTCAATAAACCAACATTATTCGTTTTTTCATTAATTTGACCTAACAGTGTCTCCTTGGCCCGAATCGTCTTACGATCAATCGTATCATTGTTCATTTGATTGTCGTTTCTTTCTCTATCCTCATAACTCGAATGGGAAGGGGCTGATGGGATCAATGGAGCTAGGTTATATTTAGAATTTGTGATACCATCATTGGACTGGTGGTCGAGTTCATCAGCAATACATATTGTATCATCCTCCTCCTCCTCTTTATCCATACTCTGTGGATCATTTTCTTCTTCCTCATCTTCACTATCCGATTCAATAATATCCTCGTTACGCATTTCTTTTGCTATACGAATGAGCATATCTCGAAAAACATACGGTTCCATATTTTTAGCCAAATAATACAAAAATAACCAATCGTTATATGCAAATGTACGGGTCACCGTCAGCATATCGAACGGATTCAAACGACCCGGAGAAACTTGTGAAAATATAAATCCATTGAAACCAACTGAACGCGAGTGAAATATTATTGTAGCTGATCGATAAAGCATTCCTAATACACTCACTGCCAGCAGCACGATAAACCAAAACCATAAAAATACAAATATTTTCTCGTTAATAACATTGAGTGCCATGACACAGAGTGCATCATGTTTTTGTATACCGCCCGATGGGCCATACTTGTAGAAATGACATTTTGTCACCTTCGGGAATACAACATCAAGTGCATCCATTGAACCTTTAAAATCTTCGCGCAGAAAAACTATACCGAGGGTGTAAAATGTTCCACCTAAAAACGAATTGGTCGTATAAATTTGCAGGGCCAAATTGGCAATGTTGAGAAATTCGCAGATTATAAACTTTTGTGCCCATGCACCGTTCACTTTGATGTGATTGTAAAATGCGCGCCGAATATTGGTCACCTGTAATATTGTGGAATGGGTTTAGTATATATATTTAATTGAGTTAAGTATTCACAAACCTTATCTCGCACTGTATACTTTGACAATACTTTTGAATTGATTAATTGTAAATCAGCTTTTTTTCGCATATACCGGGATAATGCGATTCTTTGTAGTCCATCGACCAGTGCTTTAATCTTTCCACCTATGCATGTCGTACAAACAAATAATATCAGTTAAATAAATATTTTATTGTGGATTTTAAGATGATATATGTGAACATTTATTAACGACTTGAAAGACTTAGTAAATCAACAGGTAAATAGTAAAAATTCGCTAGTAAATATTTACATTCATATTCACATAATCAATTTTTGTCCAAAAAAAAAAGTTGACGAATGTATATTTGATTTAATTTAATCATATATTTATGAACGATGAATAATGACGTAATATGTACTCATTATTATGCCCGAGCCTTGTTTTCATGAGAAACCTCTAATCAGGAATCAGGTTATCATGTGAATGTTAAGGTTTTCACAAATCAATAACGTATCGCCGACTAGCCGTTGATATTTTACATTTTAATTACTTTAAGTTTTACAGATTTTGCAATTAATGCAAGCGTCAACTTACGATCACTATTGATTTACCCTGATGTTAAAGAATTATTGCAAAATCTTTCTGGATTAATTTCCAAAGACACACAACTCCTTATTTTAGATTTGAGATTTCCATCGCAACTCTTTATTTTGGATCAATTAACTATGTCAATTGAGTGATATAAATAATAAACCTGGGGCCTAATTAGGATATATATATATATATATATATATATATATATATATATATATATATATATATATATATATATATATATATATATATATATATATATATATATATATATATATATATATATATATATATATATATATAAAATAAAGCATATGCTAATAATGCATAAAGGCTTATAATGCAGGTAACTCTAGCCTCCCCTCTCTACTCCCAAGCCTGGTCTTCCCTGGTGATTGATGTGAGCATACGGGCAGCATAATATGCTCTGGGGTTCGGCTGAGGAGTGAAGTTCTAGTAAATATATCCAATCGCTTCAGTTACTTAAGCTTAGGTGATACTGTATACGCCGACGTCTACGTGGGCTAGTCTCTAGTATGTTCACTTCGAATTAGGTGACTTCCGGTTTTACAACAAAACCTTCTATGATAATGCAGAGATCGGATATAGGTGACCGTATTTCTCCTGCAACTGTGGGAAGAAAATGGTATCAACCAAACAAAATAAGAGTGATGCTTCTCAGAAAGTATCACGTATTGTGACGCAGGTAGAAGAGCAGGCTAGTACATCTGGAAAAATTTCGATAATATATACAGCGGAAACAGGTGACGGCAGAGTTGAGATATTCAAGATATCAAATAGGACAAGAATATTGCGCCGATACACCATACCTCGCTTTCATTTGAACCTCCAAGTGAGACTGAAATAAACGTCGCTTTGAATCAGCGGAGGTGGAATAAACGGAGCTCGAAGGAGTGGACAAGCAGATAGAAAAGTATCCCACTAGTTTAAGTGCGCTGATTTAATTTAATCCTACTGCAAAAAAATCAAATCAAATCAAAGTCAAGAGTGTGGATGGCGGTTTACAAATTAACCAATTATAAGTGGTCAGCAAGTGATGATGATGAATAGCGGAGTCAGTGGAAGTGAGAAGAAACAAAAAATGGCTCAAAGCCCAGTAATAGTGCGGAAACAGGATTCCTCTATACAACAGACATCAGTAAAGAACTGGAGGTAAAAGAGTCAACATGCACTTAAGATACATAGCAGGATGCTTAGAATTTCCAAACAGACTTGTTGATTCAAATTATGCAAAATGTTAATGATCTACGTGAATCGAACTAATAATCGTATCCGTCAAACAAATTGAGACCAGACCGATTTAAGGCAAGGATTAAGGTTTACTTTAAAAGTTTTTAATTTTAAGGTTTAAGATTTAAGGTTTAAGGTTTAAGGTTTAAGGTTTAAGGTTTAAGGTTTAAGGTTTAAGGTTTAAGGTTTAATGTTTAAGGTTTAAGGTTTAAGGTTTAAGGTTTAAGGTTTAAGGTTTAAGGTTTAAGGTTTAAGGTTTAAGGTTTAAGGTTTAAGGTTTAAGGTTTAAGGTTTAAGGTTTAAGGTTTAAGGTTTAAGGTTTAAGGTTTAAGGTTTAAGGTTTAAGGTTTAAGGTTTAAGGTTTAAGGTTTATGGTTTAAGGTTTAAGGTTTAAGGTTTAAGGTTTAAGGTTTAAGGTTTAAGGTTTAAGGTTTAAGGTTTAAGGTTTAAGGTTTAAGGTTTAAGGTTTAAGGTTTAAGGTTTAAGGTTTAAGATTTAAGGTTTAAGGTTTAAGGTTTAAGGTTTAAGGTTTAAGGTTTAAGGTTTAAGGTTTAAGGTTTGAGGTTTAAGGTTTAAGGTTTAAGGTTTAATGAGTTTAAGATTTAAGGTTTAAGGTTAAAGATTTTAGGTTTAAGGTTCAAATTTAGGGTTTGCGGGTTTTGGTTATAATCAAATGACCATAGTAATAAAATGACCATACAGCGCACGATTAACAAATCATCAAACTAATTGGGACCACTTTGAAATTGAAGACAACACAAACCTAGCAGTACCTATAAAAATACCTCAGCATCTAAAGCATGAGCTGGAGCTGCTCATAAACAATATACACCAGGCTGCATGGGAAAGTACACCAACACCTAGAAATGTAATACGCAAAAGTACTATTTATCCTATCGAGATTAGGGAACTAATCAAAGAAAAAGAAAGGCAAGAAAAACCTGACATGTAATCGATCCACACAAAGTAAAATATTGCTTAACTACCTCTGCAATAAACTAAAAATTTTAATTAGAGAAGTTAAAAATAAATCAATATATAAATATTTAAAGTCTTAGCGGTCAACAGCACACTAACTATTCCCTATGGAGAGCACATAAAACACTTAAGAGGCCAAAGATGCAACTACTTCCAATCAAATACAATGATGGGTCATGGGCCAAAAGTGCTAAACAAAAAGCAAACTTATTTGCATAACATCTTGAACGCATATTTCAACCGCTCCCGAGCCAAACAGCACAAGAAAATATAATTTCACCTCCAAAAAGCGATCTGAGGAGCATTCGACCTTTCAAATTACCAGAATTGAAAGAGGAAATCAATAACCACCTAAGCGCAAAGAAGAGTCCCGGTTATGATCTAATTACGGGGAGATTGTTAAAGAACTACCCAAAAAAGGCTTGCAAAAACTGCTTCATATTATAAATGCTGTACTCAGAATGAAAAATATCACATCTTAATGGAAGGTGGCCGAGGTAATAATGATACATTAGCCAAACAAGCCATCCAACAATAAAAACTCATATAGCCCGATTTCTTTGCTCTCAACTTTTTCAAAGCTATTCGAAAAATTATTTCTCAAGAGACTCTATTATTTCTTTTATAGAAGAAATAAATTTAATACCATCCCACCAATTTGGATTCAGAGAAAACAACTCAACTGTTCAACAGGTGCACAGAATTACAAACATAATCGAAGAAGTGCTAGAGCGGAAGAAGGTTTGTTCAACTGTGTTCTTGGATGTAGCCCAAGCCTTTGATGAAGTATGGCATCAAGGCTATATAAATTGAACCGTGATCTTCCCAAACAATTCTATTTGGTATTGAAATCGAAAATCGCCAATCGACACTTTCGCTTTAAATATGAAGACGAATACTCAGAGTTAAAGAAAATATCAGCAAGAGTACCGCAAGGAAATGTGCTGGGGCCAATATTATATAATCTATAAACTAGAGATATGCCAGTTATAGACGATACAACTATAGCAACATTTGCTGATACTGCAGTTCTAGCAGTTGAAAAACATGTGCAAGAGGTGAGTAATAAACTGCAGAAACCCACTAATACATTATGTCACTGGACGAAAAAATGGAGAATTAAACTGAATGAATCAAAATCTGTTCATATTAATTTTACTAACAGGAAAGTTAAACGGATACTCATTCGTATTAACTCTCAAGTTATTCCTAATGCAAACACAGCTAAATATCTTGGTTTGACCCTTGATGCTAAACTTAAATGGAAAGAGCATGATAAGACAAAAGTAGCGGAGAGTAACATTAAATACAAAAAAATGTACTGGATATTAGGGCAGAGATCTGAGGTTACACTGCATAACATACTGCTTTTATACCGGCAAATACTAAAGCCAGTTTGGACTTATGGTATCCAACTTTGAGGCTGCATTAAGAAGACAAATGTAAAAATGATACAAACCCGTGATACATGAAAAACGCCAACCTTCACAGGGATCTAAAAGTGGAAACCGTCAATGAATAAATAAAAAAACATGCAAGGAAACATGTGAATCGCCGATATGTTGTGAGATATGTTGCATGTTATTGAATAGAGACTCATTAAGACGGCTACAAAGGTTAAAACCGTTATAGACAATTATGATAGTTAAATTGCTAGATGATTTGTAAATATCAGTTGTAATATATAATATAATAAAAAAATTTAAAAAAAATAGTATGGCCAAATCCAAATGAATACCTTAAAATTTAAAATTTATGTGGGACTGTAAAATATAGAAGAGGTGGCCCAATGTTATGAGGGTGTATGAGTTCATCTGGAGTTGCATAAGTTTGCATCATAAAGTCTATTTGTGCAAACATCTATATTTAGACATCGTCAAACAAAACTGACACGCTAGTGTGGAGAGATTTGGTATAAGTGGATAACGATCGAAAACATCCAGCATATATGGTCATACGCCACCACGGAGTCCAGATATGAATCCGATAAAACATTTCTGGGTTGAACTCAAAAAAAAAGTATTAAGAATTGTATTGTTAAAAATAAAAAAAGATCTCGCTGAAGTTTTGAAGGATGAATGGAACCCAATTCAGCCACAAATAAACCAAAAATTTGTTGAATCTATATGCAAAGTGGAAGCAGATGGCTGTACAGATTGCTAACATCAATCAGATTAGTTTCTAAAGTCAATTATTTTATTTTATTGACTGTGTACGGAGGTTCAATGATTTCATTTTTTTTGTTAAATTTATAATGAATTATTTTGTTGTTGTTATTAAAATATATTTTAAAATTTTTTCTTCCATACTTTTAAACAATAAGATAAATTATTTAAGAAACCAAACCTCAGTAATTTACAGTCAGTAATAACAAAATTATGGACGGTTATTTGACCGATTTCTTGGTATATTTTCAGTGTACGGAGACTAAATGGTTGCACTGTATGTCCAATACCTTTGATCGTGTTCGGAAATGGTCAAACAAGATTCTTGAACTCACATGAGCGTTTTATTAAGCATACATATCTAAATATATACTATGCATACATTCAAGTCAGAAACTGCACACCACTCCGCTAAAGTGTCGCTAATGGTGAATTTTAATATAACACGTCAGTGTTAAGATCAGTATTAATGGGACACCCTTTGTTCTACAAATCAATGCACAAAACATTAAAAATAATTTATCCTAAAAATAAACTCGTGAATATTAACCAATTTTAGTTTTTAAATACTCTTGCAATAATGACTTTCAAAATAAATAAAAAACGATTAAACTTAATAAAAACTACAAACAATTATTTTTTAATTGCTATATAATATATTATGTGACACTCAAGCGCGCCACACTAATTACCATTAATGCGATCTTTATCAATGAGCAACGTCAAAATTTTGTCCAACTCTATAAATATCTTAATTACTCTAATTTTCGACGATGAACCCTAAAAACCGCGCGCAATTCATTTTGATTCATAAATATTAATACGAGTGTGATGACATCATTTCACCTAAATTGTCACAAAAAATAAACTCGAGAAAAAAAAATTGAATAACCTTGGAATTAGTTTACTAACGTCATGATTAAGTCGTTATATATTGTAGGACGCAGATGGTTTTTGAATAAAATATATAAATATACAAACCTTCCCAGCTCTTCCATATTAAATGTGGTAGATAAAACATTATCGCTTGGGCAAATAAGAAAAACGGGACCCACTGATAGTATGCATGATGTCGTAGCTCATCATCGGGTGATGTGGGACCAACACCTGGATGCGGTAGGTAACCAGAGTCTAATAGTGTTTGATTGAAATGCCGAACCACCGTAAATGTTGTGGTAAAAAAACAGAATGAATTGATAACATGTTCGGGTATTGTACCATCGGTTATGCATCGGATGTGTTCCCCTATGTATTGCCTGTTGAAGATAAATGTTAAAATTATAAATAATTATGCTTAAGACATTATACGACTATTAATAGAATTAATATATGACTATTATATGGCGTGTGGTAATGATTCATGAGTAGAATAGTAAATAATTGATAATGCTACTATTTTTGGATGTCATATGGTAGAATATCATTAGTTCCAAATTGTAGTGGAATGTGGGAAATTTTTTTATAATTCTCGATTACACATAAATTCAAAACCCTCGAGCTACCAGATTCCAAAAATTTTTCTTGTGATCCTTATTCTCATTCTTATATCAACGTCTCCTAGAGCCTTCAAGTGTCCGAGAGTACATACATATTAAAGAACTGTCTACAGATGGCTGTTTAAAAAAGGATCTAGATTATGAATTGACGAATCCAAAGCAAATCTAGCATGAATATTAAAAAACCCAGCCAGGTCAAAGTTATTAACTACTATTTTACGAAAGCCTTATATCGGTTTGGTGAAAACATTCAAAATAGTTTGGTTTATCAAAGATTATTGTCTTAGTGATGTTGAACAGTAAAATTAAGTCGTTAACCCAAAAACTACATATATCGATTTCATGCATGTTTCATGCTTATATCGATTTCATGCATGTTTAAAATTCAACCAATAAACACCTCAGATTCACAGCCCAGGTGGCGCAGTGGTTAAAGCTGCGGCACTTGGAGTAGGAGGTACCGGGTTGGAATCCCGATAGGGGGTGGATGTAAAAGGGATTTTTCACCATGAGATTACGATCTGTGGTGTGAATGAACACAACTATGACCCCCTATTGGAGTGCAGAACACATGGGCTGACCCATCTTCCATGTCAGCACTATAGGCTGGCATGTAGCTATGCAATGTGTAGATGTTTAGGAAAATCGGACCTATAGCCGTACGTCCTCGAATTGGCTGTAATGGCGTAAAAGTAAGAACGTAAATAAGCGAATCGCGAATAAGTAGGGAGTGCCTTGCCCCAAAACAGATTAGAGATTAGAAAAAAAACCTCAGATTGAATATCATGGAATACGACAAATACATACAGCACTGTTAAGTGCTAGTATTTCAATTGCAAATATATAGTCAATTATGAAACTTTCGAGAATACTCATTAGTGGTATTACCTATACATATAAGGGAGTAATGATTATAATTTAATTTGACTCCTTTGGATTTTTATTTGTTAAGTGCCGTGAAAGACAAGTATTATATGGAGAATCCACAAACAAATGAGAATTTTATAGCCAATATTGAACCAAACATTGCCTAAATAGATGCCAACATATGCTCAAAAATTCGAACGACCAAGTGGAGGACACCAAGACTATACCAGCGACTCCTATTTAAATGACATCATTTTCAATAAATAACCAGGAGTATTGAACTTTCAAAAAAAAAAAATAAATATTGAAATATTGTTTTGGTTTTATTAAATTTAAAATCTGAACTTCTTATTGGGACACCCTTTATATATCTTGAATCTCATAATGCATGATAATAATGTGAGAGGGAATTTATAAGTATGCGTTGCCTTTAATCAGCATGTGCATTCTCCACGTCCACTTTTAAAATTTAAATATCGTACTAATAAACCGAAATTGTATACCGAATGCTGATAGCAGACTATCGTTTTGGTATACGGATGTTAGAGCTGAACCTTGATATGTATGACGCCTTTTAACTTCCGATTAAAAACACATGTATGTGATATGCAGCTCAAATCT
The DNA here is from genome assembly GCA_963932295.1 of Tipula lateralis. Classification (NCBI taxonomy): domain Eukaryota; kingdom Metazoa; phylum Arthropoda; class Insecta; order Diptera; family Tipulidae; genus Tipula; species Tipula lateralis. The sequence goes on from OZ010737.1 coordinate 121,321,837, forward strand.
TGACTTGTTTAAAAATGATGATCAAGTTATCGTGACTGACACCAAAGAATCCCGTTTCTGACCTATTGCATCGCTGATCTTATCTAGCGCTGTTTTTATGATTTAAACTTTAATTTTTATTCAAAATTATATTCCTAGGGTTATATGGGAAACCATATGTACTTAAGGCTTAACACACACGGAAAACAGACAGTTAACCAATTAATTTTCAAGCTCTACACATGAATTTTCGAATGAATAAACTTTTTGATCGGAAAGTAATATCAGTTCAACATTGCTGCCGGAAAGACTTTCAGTGTTTAATCAATACCAAGCAGAATACTTTTATTAAAATCGACTAATGCCTTTGATTGAATACATTATTTATGGCAATCATTAAAAGTAAACTCATTTTTGATAATCCAGCTTCCTCTTACTATTTGGAAATTGCCGTCATGATTTTTTGAGATTGAAATTTTTATACCAAGATGTCCATATGGCCATTAATTGTTCCTTCAAGAATGTCTGAGTAAGATAGAATCTTTTTTGCAAACTAATTTTTATCTGTCCTCCTGGATCTTAATCTAAAAACGATATATTCTATTTGGAACAGCTTCTATACGCATTGAATGATAACATTTTCTATAAGAGCTACTCAATGAAAATCAAAAGGTATAATTTAACGACAGCCAAGAAATTGAAAAATACTCGTAGTTACTAAAAGGACCTTCCAGGTAAGGACGAACCAATAATTGTGGAAGTTTCTATTTATACTAAACTAAGTGAAATATTAGTGAACCTTATTTATCCATTGTGCCTATAATTTATGTCTAGATCTCACAATAAGATCACTATCACTGTGACTTATAAAGTGTGTGTTGGTTATGCTTAAATTACAATCACAAGCCACAACACAGATTGAATAAATAAGCGATTGCTCAAACACCGAATTTAAAACAACGTGTCGTATAGCGAACAACGGAATGAATCAAAAAATATCGATTAAACGAATTTAGTTAATGCTGTATATAATGAGTACTGACATGAGATCGAGTGGCAGTGGTGGAGAACAAAAATTATGAACACAGAAAATTGAATTGACTTTCCTGTTTGATGTTGTGATAGGTAATTGAAAAGCAAGAACATGGGATCCAAAACTTTATCGTGAGAATATATAGACGGACACTCAACGAGAACAGTTTGATTTACCATGCATAACACAAAACGTAATCGAATCAAAGGCAGACAACCGACCACTACCATATATTGTCAAATAATACATTCTTACACTCCAAAACGCTTTCAACATCAAAAACGATTTAAAAATTTACACTTACCTCGATGTAACAAGGATGGTACATGCTAACAGTATTAAAAATGTCGCACGATAGTGAAATTTAAACAGTAAATTATCGATACTGATCAATTTCGTTTTAAATTTTAAATGTGGTGTTATCGTATTAAATGAGGTCAACATCTTGACCTATATAAATGTTTTCTGCCTCCTTATAATATTATAATTTAATCACACTTAACCCACTATTTACACTTAGATTATGTACTTTAAACACTATTCGATTGATAAACGGTGTTGTGCGCATCCCGGTTGTTTAAAAATGACGCGTCTATACAGTTGACACTACCTAAAAAAAATAATTGTTAGAATTATTGTTATCTATAATAGTAATATTAATAATAAAGCGTCTAAGTAATTAAGATAATTATAAAACTCATAGCACGAAAGACATTAATTAAAGTTCATATATGTATATGTGAACTCGAATTAAATATTATGAATCATATACTATATCTCCGAGACAGTTAATAAGAGGTACCGGGTCGCATCATATCCTGGTCGGTGATTTTTTAAGAGCTTGAGAACTTTTTTTAAAAAAAAAACGCATAAAATTTGCAAAATCTCATCGGTTCTTTATTTGAAACGTTAGATTGGTCCATGACATTTACTTTTTGAAGATAATTTCATTTAAATGTTGACCGCGGCTGCGTCTTAGGTGGTCCATTCGGAAAGTCCAATTTTGGGCAACTTTTTCGAGCATTTCGGCCGGAATAGCCCGAATTTCTTCGGAAATGTTGTCTTCCAAAACTGGAATAGTTGCTGGCTTATTTCTGTAGACTTTAGACTTGACGTAGCCCCACAAAAAATAGTCTAAAGGCGTCAAATCGCATGATCTTGTTGGCCAACTTACCGGGCCATTTCTTGAGATGAATTGTTCTCCGAAGTTTTCCCTCAAAATGGCCATAGAATCGCGAGCTGTGTGGCATGTAGCGCCATCTTGTTGAAACCACATGTCAACTAAGTTCAGTTCTTCCATTTTTGGCAACAAAAAGTTTGCTAGCATCGAACGATAGCGATCGCCATTCACCGTAACGTTGCGTCCAACAGCAATGATTCCACCAGCGTACAAACCACACCAAACAGTGCATTTTTCGGGATGCATGGGCAGTTCTTGAACGGCTTCTGGTTGCTCTTCACTCCAAATGCGGCAATTTTGCTTATTTACGTAGCCATTCAACCAGAAATGAGCCTCATCGCTGAACAAAATTTGTCGATAAAAAAGCGGATTTTCTGCCAACTTTTCTAGGGCCCATTTACTGAAAATTCGACGTTGTGGCAGATCGTTCGGCTTCAGTTATGAAATGTCAAAGCATACTGAGCATCTTTCTCTTTGACACCTTGTCTGAAATCCCGCGTGATCTGTCAAATACTAATGCATGAAAATCCTAACCACAAAAAAATCACCCGTTACTTGGTGTATGTAATTGGTTCACGTAAAACTATAGCCTTTATGTTTGGAAGAATACGTAAACAGAGAACTGCAAACAGAGACCAAATAGATGCACAGCTTTGATTCTAATCAATGAATAGTTTCTGATGTACTGTTAAAATAGGGTTTACCAAAAAACATCGTATTAGATTGTTTGTTGTTCTTAGCACTGTTGTGTGAAAATTTTAAATGATGCTCTTACACCGTACAGTTTGGTTATATGTGACTCCAACATGGAATTATCTAACTTTCGATATGTTAAATATAAAATGGTAAAGACATTCTATAACAAGATTATCTTAGTGTCAGAACATATCTATCCTATATGTAAATCTAGACCGTAAACGGCCCTAACCCCGCCTTAACTGAGACCGAACGAACCAATAATACAAGTTTTGGCGCACATTGTAGATGGTCAGTCCAATGACTGCTTTTAAACACAATCGCTTTTGTATTTCATCCGGTGCATGTTAATTTTTGGTAAACGGCGAGAATCGAACTCGAGACCGCGGCGTGATGCCACTAAGGTCTTAACCATTAAGCTACAATCTGTAGACCATTAAAAAAATTCAAAATTACCAATCACGTTTAATTTATTTCCAGCATGGCCAATCCCTAAATAAGTTATGTATCTTCCTTATCTATGTAGACAAAGTCAATATACATTTCAAGATATTCTTAAACGTCAGTTTAACATAACGTTATACATCGTGATGCACTTTTTCGTCGTTTTACACTTCTTCACTACTTTGGAAGCTTAATAAAACAGGGTATATGAAGCCAAGTTTGAGCTTTCAGATTACATCTCTAGTTTTTTACAAATCAACATGCTCGTAACTTTATATTTACTTCATTATTCACAACAGATTATAGTGAAGCCATGTGTCACACAAAAATCTACAATTTACACAGTAACATTTACAATTTTATTTTGTTTATTTATACAAAGTGTTAATCTGCTTCATTTGAATAATAATTAACAGATATTTATAAAGAATTTGTAAATCGTTACATGAATGTGAATTTACAAAATCTAAGGTTAATTTTCTTGGCCATGAATTTTGATCGAAAAGGATTTGCCTTGACTCGAGTTAATTTCAAACAATCTAATAATGTACAAGAATAAAACCCATTATTGGAAATGATTGACAGGCTACAAAAGAAACAGTAACTTCACATCTTTTGGATCGAGCCAAATCATTTACACTCCAAGAATGTTGATGGTAAACGAAATGCATCCATAATAAAGATTTATGTTACTTCAATATTGTAAATTACGTATATATTCACATTACCGACACTCTTAAACGTCGTTGCCTCGGCAGTCGAAAGGACACGATGAAAAACATTCGGATTTTCATCAATTCGTCCAATGGAAAAACTCTTATCATACTCTAAAATCATTTGCAGATACCTCTTATAGCAATGAAACGCGATACACGAGGAATTTCATTTCTCTTAAAACACAAGGCACGGTCGTTTTAGATATTCCACAATCTATTCTCTATAGTGCAATATCTAGTGTTGATGTGTGTGGATTTTGGATTACAGCATGTAGCACATTTTCATCAATTTTCTCAGAAAACTGACGACGAATCTTTGTATTATGCTTTCGATATTATGCTTCCGGCCAATCTGCTAAACGTTTAAATACTCCTCTTCCAAATTGATGATGATTTGGATCTCTTTGAGCATATAATCTAATCGACATCCGTTTATTTTGTCGACACTCACCGTAGATCGTCATAATCTCGAATGCTTTCTCGTTGTTATACAACATGACAAAACCACTTTTTTCACAGATAATTACAATATCTTATCACAATTAACTCAAAACTAATTAATGTTTATTGTTTTTATTATGGTAGTAATAAAATAAATAATTGCATAATAAATAAAAAAACTATTAAAATTATCTATTTTGTTGCAATTTAGCACTGTAAAGCTTTGCGAAAATACGTATGCTTTAGTGAATACCATATTAAGTTTTCTTTCAGAGAATTTGAGAGAATTTCAATTTTAGAGTTTACAAAAATTTTGTGTGAATACAAATAAAAAATAAAAAAAAGGCGGAAATTATTCCAGAATTCAATTCCACTAGGAGCCCCACATACACTTATACAAGATTAGAATCACCCAATAATCGTGATGATGTTTGGTTACCACCCCAGGAATCTACCTCAAGACCCCTGCGAATGCAGAGCAAGCACGCTTTACTTTCTCCTTCACGAGAGAGAGTGAATACAAAGTATTAAATTTAAGGTGGTTCATAAACCAAGCTCTCAAAAGTATCTAAAAAAAACCTGACTTCAGCCTATATTTCCAAAACTAATTTTTGCCTGTGAGTTAAACAAAATCACCCTATAAGTATAAATCACTATAAAAGTTTAAGATGTAGCAGACCATCGGATTATTTTCAAACCAGTGTCTAAAAACTCAAGGCCAATTTCATAATTTTCCAAAATGCAATTAACGAAATTTTACTTCTTATTTACTACATAAGGCTAGTATTCAGATCGATTTCGCGTGAAATTTCCATACGATTTTACCAAAGTGAACTCAGAAATGAAAAATTTCATTTCTGTTTTCACTAAGCAGTACTCAGTTCATAAGCGCAAAAACTATAGTTATCTCAATGCACCAAAGATGGCGCGCATAAACTCTACAAAATTGTTTCACGCGAAAATAATGATTCAAACCATTTTTTCACGTGAAATTTGAACATTTGAACTGTTTGAACATTTGAATTCTCCAAAAAAATTCATTTCTATTTCACGTGAAAATTAAATAAATTTTTGGAGACCACGGTAAAATTTCATTTCACTTTGACCTGAGTACTAGCCTTAAGACATGCTAGTATTGGTGCAATGTTTTAAGCTGCGGCAGTTGGTTCAAATCTTGATAAACGATAGAAACAAAAGTAAAAGATTTTATCACTATACGGTGATGTGGATAACCATATCTATGACCCCCTATATGCAAGAGCAGAACTCAATGGTCAGCACTATAGGCTGACATGGAGGAATACAATATGCAGATGGTCTACGAAATTTGGTTCTATATCTGTGCTTCCTTGATTTGGCTTTGGCTCAACAGAGAACGATAAAAGGAACTGCCAAAGAGTTCGGAGTGCTTCGGCCCCAACCAGTTAAAAGACAAAAAAAGTATGTCCATGCAAAGTGAAACAGATTATAACGTCATAAACCTAATAAAAACAATCAAAATTGCATCGACAGCAACAAACAACATCTGACAACACCAAAAGACAAGCTAAAATATAATAACCACGACATGCAGCTGGAAGATCTTTAGCCCAAAACATATCAGAAATTTATTGATGTCATTATTGATGAAAAGTCTTGACTATTTACAGACCCAAAATATATGACAGTGTTCCACTGACTCACATATTTACATTTCAATAACTTTCATGATACCAAAGTGTGTTTACTTAACTAATTTTTAAAAATATTTCACGTGCCATATCACAAACAGTTTGATAACAAAAAATTTAAATCAATCTACCTGATAATAATTATTTACTTCCCGAATGTAAAACTCACTTTCTAGACTGCCACAATATAATATCGTAATATATAGAACACAACTTGCCGATATACACTTTTATATATAACCTCAAAACACGTCTGTCACTTAACAATTATACAGTTTGATTCCATTCCTGCCGGCAAATTTGAACTAAAATATGAAATTAACATGATTCACCAAATTGGATGATCCACATTATTTAATATAAATATTTATTGCACAAATTCGTTTTTTTTTGTTTAAAACACTGATAAGATATTAAACTTACCCCTTCCACTAAACAATAGAAATCTATATACTTTTCTCTTTCTCATTAAATAGTTTGATTCAAATCCAAACAGCTCTTCTTTATATATCGATACGCTAATTACTGCCAATTCATATGATTTCAATACTGATGTGTCGACGACCAATTGATATAGACTAAATACGACGATTGTGTTCAACTTGCATATCGTTACAACCGAGTGAAGGTTTCTTTTATCGACGATAAGATTACGGCTTGTCGAATTCCGTGCGATAACTTATATCAAACCTGGCAATTTACGTTTTACATATAATACATAAAACCGATGCGTGTTCGACTAAATATCGCGCGCTATTATGACGAAGGTTAAGAAGCATTATGGACATCGATATCTTTGTATATATAATATAGTGTAGAAACATGAAAAAACGTTCTATGATATACATTTATCACGTTGTGTACTTGCACGGTTTCCCGTCGCACTTATTTAAAGTAATTATACGTCAAACCGTCGAGATTAGAAGCAGTGCCAATAAGATGTGCAAATCATGATATTGCGGGAAAGTGATTTTGATTGACGTATATATTTAAAAACATGCGATGTGTATGATAATTTTATTTATCTTAAGTAGTCACCATTATATCGCGAATTTTTTAACTGTATATACCTACTGGGAAACTAGAACTTACCAGAACGTTGTATTGACATTGTTTGGATATTATGGAATGTAGAGAAAGTGATAAAATAGGTATATTTTTAGAATTTGCGAAATGATATGCAAATGAAATAATATTTACTCGATATCAGAGGTATAACGTAACCTATCTTAGTGATAAGCCTAGATATGATATCAAAATCTTAAATATTGAGACGACGTAAACATTAGATATTTTCTATTAATAACTTTAAAGTCACCGAATAGCATTATGCGATCCAATTACCAATCTGATAATGTGAAGTGTGTCTGGAAAGTATTGAAAACCTCGGTTGTCGATGCTGCACAGCACGCTCTTCGGTATAGTGAAACTAAGCCCAAAACTGATAGGTTTGATGAGGAGTGTCGTCTTGCTGCTGAGCAATGAAATATAGCCCACAATGCACCGTAGACTCGGTTTACAATTGCAAGAAAAATAAAGCAGTTCTTGCTAGGAGGACAGCTAAACGTATTTGTAGACAGAAGAAGCGCGAATGGTGGAAGGCTAAGGTGAAGGTCTTAAGAGTACACAACAACTCAGCAATGAGCACAATTCACGTGGTTTCTTTAAAGGAATCACCGAATTGAACCATATCTTAAGAAATCGGTCAGCTACCATTCGCGGGACCAGGATGGAAACCTCTGTGTTAACGTCGATGCGGTACTCGATACATGCCGTGAACATTTTTCTGACCTACTGCATGTTCCACATGTATCACAAGCTGTATTGATGTGATGGTCATTGAGGATTCATCCTATGAGGAATTCATCATGGCCATGCAGAGACTAAAGAAAAATCGTTCACCAGGAGTTGATTGCATTAATTCAGAGCTCTAGATATTCGGAGGGCTAACTTTGTGGAACTGTCTATTGGACCTTGTTCGACTAATATGGCGAAAAAAAGTTATGCCTGAAGAGTGGAAAGAGGCCGCGTTATGCCCAATATTAAAAAAAGGGTGATCGCTTGAAGTGAGAAAATTATCGCGGTATAGCTCTCCTTTGCACAGCATACAAGTTACTGTCATACATAATTTTGGGAAGAATTACTCCTCTGGCAGAGGAAATTGTCGGTGACTACCAAGGATGATTCCGTCCAAATCGGTCAGTCACTGATTAAGTTTTTTTGCTACGGATGATTCTTTTCAAGTACTACGAAACAACTCGCGATGTACATCAGATATTCCTGGATTTCAAGCAAGCCTATAACTCGATCAACCGAGAGAAACTATGGTATGCGCTTGAATATTTAGGAATACCGAAAAATATTTACATCTGTGTAAAATGATAGTAACGCAGTCACTATGCTGTGTTATAGTTGAGAACAGGCTATCGAGAATTTTTGCAATCTCTACTGGTGTTCGACAAGGAGATGCGCTGTCCCCGATAATTTTTAATCTCATGTTAGAATACATCCTTCGTAAAAGTGCAACACCTCAAGACAATATCTGTTATTTTATTGGGAATTAAAAAGCTATTTGTCAGCTATTTTTTTTCAAATAACCATAAGTTTTGGGATCTAACGAACAGATGTCACTACAAACTTCATTAAGTTGACGATTTTCTTTGAAATCTGTTAGGCATAAAAGACACTACGGGATGGTATTGGTAATCTTAATGTTTTTATTGATGTTTAAAATGAAATAGCAAAGCACGGCAGATTAGCAGAAAATGTAGATATGAGCCTTATATAAGCTACATTTGTTTAATTTATCACGCAACTACTTGTTTATAAAAATGTCCTACGCTTCTCTTACGGATTTCTTAGAATACCCTAAATATACACAAAAAGCGTGATTTCTGCAATAATGTATGACTTAGAGATCATAAACGGCCATAACCGCATCTCATCTGAGATCTAAACGAACTCCGGTAAAAGATAGAACGTGTTTTGTGCTTCCGAAAGGTTATATGATTACAAAGGGTATTAGACCTTCACTTTATAGCCAGGTGTAAGTTTAATGTGAATTTGGCGAGATGTAGATAAAATTATCAAAATACCTCTCAAGAAGTTGACGATCATTGATATTAATAGCAACCGATATTCAATCAAGTACACGCGTACTGCAAATTTGGATCTTAACAATATTTAAAATATTTGAGTTTAATGAACATTTTTTTTTATCAAAACGCTGATAATTATAATATATTTAATCCTGTTATTTTATTATTTGGTAAAATATTTACTAACTGTGAATGTATCATATATCAAGATATTAGATATTAATGGCGAGTGTTAAGGCGTGTATCACATTTCTGGTCGTTCAATGCAAGTTAGACGATTGCTTGAAGCAGCGTCTTCTGTAAACATAAATTTGTTTATTTCTAAACACTTCAAATGACATAATTTCTCGAAACTGTTGTTTATCAAATTACTTTATTAGAAATGTTTTAAGCTAGTTTATAAGAAGTAGATATAACGCTTGAAATTTTCTGATAAGTCGATTCATTTTTAATAGAATTTTGTTAAAACCGTATTGTTATATTTGTCATATGTTTATACTAATTTATTCAACCCAATTCCACTGATTCTGGTTAATAAATGTCGATGTACTCACTCTTTGTAATATATGAAATCTAAACAATTAAAAGTAAGTTCTACTAATAAACTATTGATTTTCATGTAACGTTGTTACTGGCTCAAAAATGACGTACTGTAAGCGAAGTGTTGTATGTAGCTTGTTCTTTATATGCAGTAATATTATACAGTAACATTATACATGATAAATCTTCCCTAAGATGCGTTTGTTATATAACTTCGGGATGTAATTTGTTTGATTGATCTACAAGATTCTAAAGAGCAATAAATCCGAGCCCACCCTCGCTTGTTGAATTGCTTAATAGTGCTTATGCTATAATAGCATCAAAACGGTTAATAATTATGGCTGCGTTCATGTATGACGGATGAGATAGTATATGTTTAACTATAAATATGCTGTCTTTGCAAAGAACAACCATCGAAATACTGAGGTATTTATCACCATTTGCTAGCACGATTTAAACTGAACTAGTAATATTTATACATGTAAATATATATATATATATATATATATATATATATATATATATATATATATATATATATATATATATATATATATATATATATATATATATATACTTATTTATAAATAAATAAAAAAAAATAAATAAAATAAAATAAATATATATATATATATATTTATTTTATTTTATTTATTTTTTTTTATTTATTTATAAATAAGTCTACAAATACGACTTGACATTAAAAATGACGTTATAGTCAGACATATAAAATAATATTAAAAATCAGGAAGAAGCAAAGTGTTGCTTCAATCTTCGTTTTAAGGTATCCTTGCTAGAAGTAAAATCGAACAGGTGATTTATGTGATTAAAGCTTTTGCACATCATGTTAATCGGTTCATTAGAACCATAGTTGGTTCTATGGACATCAACTTGCAAGAACTCATTTCTTCTTAGATGTCTACTGGGTACTTTAATTTGTAAATTTTCCAGTATTGATTGTGCGTCAATGTGACCTAATAAAATATTACCAACAAACGAACACTTTAAAAGCTCACGTCTATTTTCCAGAGTTGCTATGTTGTTTGTTTTGCAGCCATCCAGATATGGTGGTAAACGTTGCAGGTTTTCATGATATGGTAATTCGTAATCATACTCCCAACCGCTTTTCCAAGTTAAATGACGGATAAACTTTTTCTGAATACCCTCAAGTTTACTGATGTTTGTATCATAAAATGGACAACAAACAGTAACAGCGTATTCCAGTTGCGAACGTACGTATGCGAAATACAGAATCTTAATTGTCTGCAGGTCATAAATGTCTCCCGTCCATCGTTTAATAAAACCCCACATAGAATTAGATTTAGCAACACATTGTTCTATATGTTTGTTACTGCTCATATTTTCCACGAATATAACACCGAGGTCTTTGATCTCTGATACTCGCTTTAGTGGCATATTATTTACTTCGTAATATTTTAAAACTGGATTTAATTTCCGGTGGAATGATAAAGTCTTACACTTATTGATGTTCAGACTAAGAAGATTTGACTCACACCATATCGCTAAATTGTCAATGTCCTCTTGAAGTTTCTCGGCATCGCTTAAGTTCTCGACAGTTCTATATATTTTGAGGTCATCAGCAAACATTAAAATTTTAGAGTGTAGAATGACTTCAGTTATTGCGTCGATGAAAATGGTAAAAATCCAAGGGCCAAGATGAGAACCTTGTGGAAAGCCCGATGTAACTTGAATTGGCTTGGACCTGCTGTTACCAATGTCGATGTATTGGATGCGGTTGCTTAAGTAAGATTTAAACCAAGCCACATAGTTGTTTGAGAATCCAAATGAGTATAAACGTTCTAGTGCTTTACAATGGCTAATGGAGTCAAACGCCTTGGCAAAGTCTGTGTACACCACGTCAACTTGCTTGTGGCTTTCAATAACTTTGATTGTGCTGCTGGTAAATTCAATAAGGTTTGTAGATGTTGATCTCTTAGGCATGAACCCATGTTGGTACGGTGAAACATGTCGAGGCACCACTTCTTTGAAGGAATTCCATATTACTAGTTCAAAGAATTTGGGTATAGATGAAATCGACGTTATACCTCTATAACATGATACATCACTTCTATCCCCAGTTTTAAATAACGGGGTTATTCTGGTTATTTTCCATTTTTTAGGAAACTCTCCCAATCTCAGCGATTGATTGAACAGCATGCAAAGAGGTAGTTCCAAACTGGTGCATTCTTTCAAAAAAGAAGCTGGTATTTGGTCAGGACCGCAACCATCGCCGAATGTTTTTAGAGCCTTGTTTATACCTTGTTTATATATATATATATATAAATATATATATATATATATATATATATATATATATATATATATATATATATATATATATATATATATATATATGTTTCTATATATATATATATATAAATATATATATATATATATATATATATATATATATATATATATATATATATATATATATATATATCTTTGTGTGTGTGCCATATTGGATATGAAAGCTACATGTTCAATCGCGATATCGAATTGAGCAATGCTCTTCCTCTAGCGATAGAGATGTCATCGATTTCATGAGGTGGATCACGTTAGGCTCATCTATTGCTTTCACAGCGTTTCCGCATTTGAATATTTTTCAAATTCAATGAAATAATTCTAACTTTGTTGATATGTTTACCTTTATCTCAACTCAAGTTTGATATCGATACATGCCACAAAACGGATTACGATTCTCTGGCTTCTATATACGGTAATCACATTTTAACTAAAAGGATTATTTATAATACTAAACAAAAACTATCCTGCAGGTAAGTGGCACTGAGCATGGCACACCTTTGGTCCAGAGATCAGATACATTCGGCTTTTGATACTATGATTCTAATATTACGGAAAAAAATAATTTACATCAAACAAGTAAACGATTTCGACTACTTCATAATTTACATAAATCAAGAAAAATTTACTCATGTAAATCGAATATTTTTATGAGTGTTTGGCTGTTTTTATGATTACTATATTTTGAACAATATTTTTGTGTAAGTTAGAAATAGTTCTTATCATATGAAGAAATTGTTAAATTCAAGAGTAAATTGCAAAGTCAACACAAATTTTGCTTAACTCATGCATAGTTGTCTTACAAATGATACGAAGTTAGTTTTATTGTTAAATCCACGAAATCGACAGAACAAGTGCAATAATAGCGTCAGATTTAATCCGACGTTCGTAGTACAAACATAGGAACCTTCTTTATCAAGTGTTTTAATGAAGACCAATAGTTGTCATTAATTATATTGTTTAAGTCAAGAATATAATTTATATTTAAAATATATCTAGTGTGTAATAATTTTTTGGTAAACGTTATTCCATACTTGACTAATAATGCAATTAATAGTGGTTCAGTTTTACAGACGAATATGGAAAAATATTGTAAAATTTTTCAGAAAATAATGTTTGTAAATGGATAAATTTTGTAAGTTTTGCCCATAATAATTTGGTATTTTATCTGTTATATAGAAAATAGAATATTTAAAATTTAAGCATTGGAATAATCTTCAGATCATTGAAATTCAGTCAGAAAACTAGGAATCGTAGGAATATTACTACGAGGGAATGCTTGAACAGAAAAATTCAAATATGAAAAAGGTGAGGTAACACATTTGATATTAATATAGAATATTTTTTATTAATTATGTAAAAAATTCAGTAGTATGATTAAAGTTAATAGTAATAAATTTAAGACTACTTCAACCCATTAACAACGACCGTACTCATTTGGGAACGCCAGTTTAAAACTTAATTTTTTAAGTAATGGGTTTAAAATTAGTTTTTTCCTCGATTATTTGTTTATATAAATTGGGGAAAAACCAAAACATCTTCGTTTGAAGTATATGTCTGTTATTATTATTCTTTTATCATTGGTTATAAATAGTCGATTTTTTCATTCTGACTTTTAGATACATTAATACTTATTTTTTTTAAAATTTTTCAAGTTGTAATTGTTTTTGTGGTTCAATATAAATTCAGAAATACTATATTTACCGTCAGTAAATATCCTGGGGCCCTATTTCTGTATACGATACGAATCGTCATTCGATACGAAAATTCAATTCGATACGAAAATGAAATGGTATTTTTGTATACGAACGTACAATAGTTTTTAATTTTTGCAGTGTAGGGATAGGGAAATTGATTTTTGAAATTTCCTTTAAAATAACGGAGTGTATTTGTGATTAATGTCACATTTTGACATTTAGTTTCGGTAAACAAATTAATCACAGCGGGATGTTTTTTTACGTTTTTATATTAAAAATAATAATATACATTTTAATATAATAATATTTTTTATTATCAATAATAATTTTATTTAATTTAAGTCTTTTTTTTAATATGGAATTTGACATCAAACCATACTCTCTTCCAGAGGTCTGAATTTCTAACTGGTAAAAATCCGCTGTTGCGTTATAACCTCTAGTTAAAGGGAGATGCTTCTCCATGAATGCAAGCGATAGCTTGTATTGTTTAGCCGTTGTTATGCCCTAATAATAAAAAGAATTTTATGTTGACCGCCCAGGTGGCGCAGTGGTTAAAGCTGCGGCAGTTGGAGCGGGAGGTACCGGGTTCGAATCCCGATAGGGGCAGGATGGCAAAAGGGATTTTTCACCATACGATTACGATCGGTGGTGTGAATGAACACATCTATGACCCCCTGTTGGAGTGCAGAATTCATGGGCCGACCCATCTTCCATGTCAGTACTATAGGCTGGCATGGAGCTATGCAATGTGCAGATGGTTCTACGTAAATCGGACCTATAGCCGTACGTCCTCGATTTGGCTGTAATGGCGTAAGGTAGGACGTAAATAAGCGAACCGCGAAAGAGTTGGAAGTGCCTCGAGCCCCAAAACAGATAGTAGAGATAAAAACAAACAAACAAACAAACAAATTTTATGTTGTTATACCAATTTAAAAAAACCTAATTTATAAGATCAACACATTAACATTTACAAATTTCATTAATTGATGGAAATGTCTCCATTTTATTCTGTATCTCCTTATTTAGTAGCATACAGTGTATACTATAAAGGCAGGGCCATCTTACTCTGAGGGGAACTACATTTTTCATATCTTCCATGATTAACCAAGTTGTTAAGCTTCTACTATAGCATTGTTCTCCTCCATGCCATCGCTGGTACTCTTAATTTCCTTTTTCTTTGTGAGTTCCAGTCCAATGATATCATCCTTAATCACTTGGTGATTTTCTCAGTGTATGGCCAATCCATTTTCACTTTCACCTCTTTATTTCAGTTTCTATATCTATCTATCTGAGTTTCTTTCTACCTTTGTATAGCCATGGTATTCAAATTTGTTTACATCAATTTGTACATTGTTGATGTGCATTGGTGAGGTTATACTTGTATTGAGTCTCACCGTCTTGGTTTTTCTGGTGTTTATCTTGCAACCAACATCGTTAGCTAGATCTGATAAATGTGTTATTTTTTGCTGCATGTTTAGTGTTTACTGAGCAGCATATATGTCATATGCATCCCAGATCATTGAATTTATGTCATCCCAGATCATTGAATTTATCTGTTAATTTCCATTGTATGCCACTATAGGATACGTGATGGCAATTGAATCCGCATTACATCATTATCCATTAAGATCAGGAACAGAATTGGTGAGAGTACCCATTCTTATCTTATATTGCGTTTCTATTTATCATTTTAAATGGCCGTTCGAAATGATATCACAAAATAATTCATATTAATACTATTAATAATAAATTACTTACATATTTCAATTTAATAATTTTTATTTTGCTTCCTTTCGATAACTAAATACACAACGAACATATAGTCGGTCATGATCGTATAAAAACTTTACGAATTCGTATTGCGCAATAAGGGAAATTTTCAACGAATCGTAGCACTCGTATTCGTATTAGAAATTATACGTTTTCGTATTCAAAAATTCCAATTACACGTATTCGTACAGTTATTATACGAATTCGTATTCAGAAATAGGGGCCCTGGTTTAAATATTACCTTCCTCAAACAAGTACGTCAGGCGAAACAGTAGTTTAGTAGTGAAATGGATACTCGGCTATTTTATGGGACAAAAGAATATTCCCGATTGGAAGATGTCTTGGATGATATTCTAATTCATGAATTTGGTGTCCAAGATAATTTGGAAATGTACATTATTCCACAAAACTTGACAGACACCGAAGATTTTGATGAAGATATTTTGTAATGCATATCCATCTGAAATTCCAGGTAGTGTTCTTATCGAAAGATGAGAATCTTGATTAAGAAGAGCAAACCCTTGACGCAGCAGCATATTTTGATTTTAAAAAACCTAAATGGACGAAGACACATCCGACTTACGTGCCTTTTGAAACAAACGATTTATGGTCAAAATAAAAGATTCGTCACCGCGTTAATCGTTTGAAATGCTTTTTACTGATGAAATTGTAAATAATATAATCGATCAAACAATTACATATGTTCAGTAGAAAAATAATCACGATTTTTGAAAGCAACGATATTCGAAACTTTTTTGGAATACTGCTAATGACAGGATACCATACAACTCCTCAAGAACTAATATGTTGGTCGTTGGACGATGATTTGGGAGTTCCGTGCATTTATAAAGCTATGTCAAGAGATCGTTACCTTGATGTGAGAAATATTATATATGAAAAATATTTACATTTGGCCAACAATGCTTAAATTGGATCTTCATAATATCGGATGTTTTTAAAGTAAGATCGCTAATAATTAGTCTGCTTACTAAACAGTTTTGCTAGTGGGGATTTTTTTTCTCAAGGATTTGTCAATTGACGAGTCAATAATAAAGTATTTTGGGAATAATGCATGCAAGCAATGTATCTGCGGTAAGCCAGTGAGGTTTGGGTATAAAAATTGGATCATAAATAGTTTGAGTGGATATTGTTACGCTTTTGATGTTTTTTGCAGAAAACCAACAGTCTAATCGAGAACTCTGAAAGGAATACCCGTTGGTCGAGAGTCTTTATTGATTTATTGGCACATGTACCGAATCCCTCAAACCATATACAACTATTTTACTACTTACTCACTCATGATTAATTTGAAAAAACAAAAGAGTAGAGCTGCGGGAACAGTATGAGAAAATCGAATAAAACAGTGCCACTTAATGTCGACTAAGGAAAAGAAGAAAACGGAAAGGGGAACGTATGACAATGGTTTTGATCTGAGCAACGAAATTTTGTGTATAAGAGAGAAGGATAACAACAAATGCTCAGTTTTCACAAATTACGATTTTGTTGAACTGTTACGTTAGGTGAAACAATGGTCGAAAACTAAACAGGTTAAGGTCAATGTAACACAACCTTTAACTTTTTCATCATACAATAGTCGAATGTGTGGTGTAGATACTCATGATTAATGTATATCATTATACAGAATTTCCGTACGAGGAAAGAAATGGTGTTGGGTTCTATTCATCGACATGGTAGACATGACCATACGAAATGCATGGAAGTTGCATTAAATGACAGCCGAGGTTAAAATGGATCAACTTGAATTTCGCCGGTAATATCGCACGAAGCTATTTGAAAGATACTGCATCATCAAGAAGCTTCAAGTAGAGGGAATCTGGAAGTTCCGTAGAAGTCAGTGAAGGATTTCACTTTCCAGAGAAGCTTGACAAACAAAGTGTTGTGTTTGTCATATAAAGGCTAGATGGTCATATCAGAAATATGAAAAAACAATGTGCTTGGAAAAAGGTGGTTTTGTAAAGTACCACGTTTCTGCCTAATGACCTCATTCGAGGACGCCTTTTTTTCTATGAAAATACATAGATTTTCTTTCTAATTTTTGTTTTATTTATTTTCTTAAGTTGTTATCTCTCTGAAATAAGTTTGAACGATTTTTAACAAGAAGTTCGACTTTAGGCGTTAATCAAATATGGGTCAATCAAATATTCAGAATAAGTATTCTTTTCTCCTTCAAATAGAACGTACAGTTGTTTTACATACACTGTATGTTTGATTATTACTATTCAATTATAGATCTTATTTAATTAATAAATCAATTAATACGTTTATTAAATAAAACAAACTAAATTGTATTCTATCAATCGATTTAATTATTTTGGACTTGCATGCCAGTTTTATTTGTTTCATATATATTATTATGTTATAACATTTATGTGTTTATTTACAATATTTCAGAAAAAGTAATTGAATTTGTGAAATGAACGAACCCGCAGATGACCTTATAACACTTCAGTACACTTGAAAATACATCAATACTTCCCTTATCATTCTTTCATCTTAATAAGCATCAAAAAAAGGATTTAAGTGGAATATATAATTCACGCTCATCACAGTATTGGACCTCAACTATAATAGTGTAGCTTCATAAGTTTGTTAAGTAGCACTTACCATCTTTACAGAAGCTTAAAATTTATGAGATATGAAATATAATCTGACATTTTTCAACAAACCAATTTTAGACCTAAATATCATTGTTGCTGTATATATGTGTTTTAATAAATAAATTTTAATAATAAAGATTTAATTCTAATTAAAATTAATAAATTTTATGTTTTTGTTTTAAATATTTGGAAAATTATTACTTGAATCACGCAAATATTGCCATAAAAATTTAAGAATTGACATAATTTTAGAAAATTTATAAGGTGACCTGAGTATAACATAATTTTTATGTATTAATTCCATTATTTAATTCGAATTTACATAAATTCAATCTTATTTACTTGGAAATTTCATGCGCTTTTTGCTTATTTCATTCATAATAATGCATGATTGATTTCTACTTTCATGCAAAGATTTTCTTCAATCAAGAAAAAGTTTACTTAAATTTTACTTACTTAAAGTAAATTTTAGTTAAAATAAGGAAGAAATGCTTATTACCTGAAATTTTATTTTTACTTATAATAAGCAAACGAATTCATATTTTACGTCCATTTCTACTAGGCTTGAAAACGATAGGGTATATGAATATTTTATGTTAGTTATGCATAGTTATTTCTTTCCGTGAACCAAAAGTAGTACAGAGTTTCAAGGCCTATGAATTGATTGTTGTAACACTACTGCGCTATACCGAATACAGAGTGAGTACTAATTTCCAAATTTTATTTCACTAGAGCTTCAGACGGAAATTGCTATAGTTTTGTTCAGAGTATGAGATTATTTCTGCATCTTTTTTAACAGTAAGCTAATTTAAGAGCAATAGACTTTAATACTGATTTGTTCAATCACATGTTCTAAATAAAAACACAACCGCGACCAGTGTAGAGAACGACGTTACTATATAATCTATATTCTACACATCGAATGCATTCCCGTGTAACGCGGTTATTATTTGAGGACTTTAAGAATACCGGATATCTTGGCATTCATGTAAAAAAAACTAGATTTTGGAACTAAGAGTGATCGATTTGAAACACACGTCACCACGTTTGCTGACATTCAGAACACCTTCATTTTAAAATGTGCGTTATTCATATACATAAATACCATTAAGATTAACATTGAAAATCTTAAGTTGCCAAACTCCATTCAGCTCACTATTCGATTTCAACCATATGTTAATCACGAGTTGGAAATCGTTTTCAATCGCTTATATTCACTTGATTGGTTTATATGCTAATTAGAACAAATATATGGCGATAACAACAACTGACGATTGATTATAAATATTTACAAGAAAATGATAAAGAAATCAGAAATAAGTAACATATCGATTAATTAGTAAATATTCCAATAAAGTGAATTAAACTGAGCAATATAAAAGGTGCACGTTAGTAAAGAGTGATGGCATTCGAATTAAATTACAAAAACAATTACCGTCTTTAAAAAAATATTATCGTCCCATATCGATAATTCCTATAAGAAACACAAAAACACAATTGTCGTCTATGGACAGTAAAATTAATCTGCTTATATCATTCTTAACAACATGTTATAAATAATAACAAACAATATTGTTAACGTTACACATTAAATATAAAGTGGTTGTAAACAACAAAACAAATGAATTTCTTAAGAAACCGAAATTTAATAATTTACAAAAGTATTCAAAATGATATTGTTTATCTATCCAATCTGTTATTATAAAATTTATTATGATAATATGCACCGAAGATGGAGTGGTGGTTATGAATTTATAACTTTACTTTTACTTAAGTATCACATATATGGTATATATATGCCCGGCGATTATTATTTTAAGGGTGAAGATCGTCCCTATACGAAAAATTTTAGTCTTTTGATAAGTAATGTATACAAATTGATGGGAAAATGTTTACCTTGCGGTAGATTATTTCCCGATTAGAGCTCTGCCCAGACACGATTATCAACATGACAATGTTTGAGAAACTACAAAAAGAGTAACTGTTTATAGAACTGAAACCCTGCTTGTTTTCGATAAAATATAACGTAATTTTGATTTTTAATCTCGACCTTATCGACTATACGAAGTATAACTTAACGCTTTCCTAGAATCATTAATCAGTTTCAACCAAAGAATAAGTTTTGTTAGAACACGACCTATTCATTACATTCAAAATATCTCATGAAATACTTAAGTTAGCTATCTTCTTTATTTAATATATTTCAGGAAAATATGCTTGCACTCGTTTTTTTCGGAATTAGGAAATTTTGCCATATTTCACCCTATACTCGTCTTGTTCTTGGTTGTAGTTTAACTAGTTTTTATGAGTTTTGGATTTGCACTTTTATTAGGAAGCTACTCAAAACTTAAGAACCAAATTGTCTATTCAATAAGTTATTATTTAGCAGGTCAATCGGTCTTAAAATTCGTCATTTTTGTTAGAGGCATTTCTCCATGGAATTCTGTTCCATTTAGTATTAAGAGTTTGAAATCTACCGAGACATTTAAATCTAAATTTCTTGAATGGCGTGATAGAATGACAACATAATTAGCTTTCCTGCTGCTTATCGCATTGTTAATGAGCTTGTAATCAAAACCGAATGTTGATTTTTTTCAGTAAATCATTTAAGAGGTTTTTATATCTAATGGGAGCAATAATATCTTATACATGTTGTTTCCATGTGTGCTTTTTCTTCTTAATTCAAATTATAAGTATTAAATAAATAAATAAAATTATCAGGACCTAGTTATATACGAAGCAGTTTCTTTTCCAGGGGACAGCTTATTTGAAGATAATCTTCTTAATCGTCGTCAAATAGCGTTCAGATAATAATACGGTTATTTGACATAGTATTTGGATGTATCTAATAAAAAATTAAGAGATCGGCCATTTTCTAAATTTGCTAAAGATACTGCCATAGAAGAGAAGTCTAAAGTATAGTTTTTAGAGCACCGCAACTATTTATACATGAGAAAAATAACTTTTAAGGGTTCTAAAAGGTCTTGATATTTCCAAAACAGTTGGAAAGTTATCTATTCAGTATTAAAATATATTGTGAAGAATGACAGCATAGTTTAGTGTAGACAACTTATTATAGCGTTGTTGAAGAACAATGGAAAGCTGGTACCTTTGCATCAACAATACAAACTTGCGAGTAAAGTGTTAAACTTAAATTGTTCGTTTGTTTATCAGACCAGTTGGTACATATAAAAACATTAAACCTTAGTTTATTTTAGAAGTATATACGACTTATATAACCAATATTTACTTTCAATAATAGGCGGTATTATGATACAGTATTTTAATTACTACTTTTAAGAGTTCATACGCCAAAACTAAAAATCCTGGTTTCGAAACAGACAATAACAGACTGAATGAGTTCCAAATAAAAAATAATAATAAATATAAATTATGTTGTTAATTGGGACCAAACAGTAGATTATATAAGTGTATGCAGTCGGTTCAACTGCATCAAACCAAAAAGTTAAAATATCGGTTCATTTGTGAACTATATTTGTATAAACCACTAGGAGGAACAGATCATTTAGAATCATTGAAGACAAATCATAATATGTATATCAATCATCTGTCAGATGGTCGATTTTTTGTCGAACCGAAAGGCAGCAAAAGCAAGTCCAGACCAATAAGTGGTATAGAAAAAATAACGATTATTCTAACCCTCACATACAAGAATCGTTAAAAATAGTATAGTTATCAATAAGTTGTTTGACTTATTGATAACGTAAGTTTTAGCATGTAATTCTTTATTAAGCTCCCGTGATAAACTAGAAATTCTCAATTTTAACCAAAAATTAACAGGCTCCGAATAACATAAAAAAACGATTATACAAAAAAGATTTTGTAAGTGATCACGTATATACGGAGCCCTTTATAAGCTATAGGCTATTTAACTGTTACAGAACTAAATTTTATTTTTTTAAAACTATCGAATGTTCAATATCTGTAGAATGTACGATTTGATAAATCCCATTTACTGGCAGCACTCGTTAAGAATAGTCTATGTACATATATAGGTATTTCAAAAAACTGACGGTCATTACAAAAATATATAGCAGGTCAAACCAATATTTTCATTTGTTCTAAGTCTGTCTGTTTCTATATTTGCAATCTGTTTTGGGGCTCAAGGCTCTGCCAACTCTGTTGCAGTTCGTTTATTTACGGCCAATGAAGTACTGCTATAGGTCCGATTTACGATCCATCATACCAGCCTATAAAACTGGGTCGGTTAATGAATTATGCACTCCAACAGAGGGTCATAGTTGTGTTCATTCACACTACCGATCAGATGATGAAAAACTTTTTTTGCATCCTGCGCCTATCGGGATTCGAACTCGATACCTCTCGTTCCGATTGCCACAGCTTCAAGCACTGCGCCTTTTGATCGGTTGTTCTAGGTCTTACTGACAAAATCAGTCCATGTTCATCATGTAAAATGTACCACTCGAAGTAGTGTAATTCAAACAACAGTTAGTGACATTTACAAAGGCGATTAAAATACTCATACGTTACACGCTATAAGGGCATTTGCTTGAGGTTTACTTTGAAATATTGGATGTGTATTGTCATGGTATTACATATTAGCTCCTTCGTCCCATTTAACTAAAATAAAGTGTAATATCAAATCTATCAAGAGGTTTTTAATCTCAATCATCAGAATCAAATCCAATAAAATTAGTTTGTGTCAGTAGCGGTGCATAAGATGATATTTCCGTTGTTAAATGATTTTTTGCTTGTTTTAAAGTACACACATTAATTGGTACTTCTTAGCATTAAGGAACAGAATTAAAATGATTTAAAAACTGCATTTTTGAAACCAACCTTACGGAAACTGCAACTACTCTAATATTTAGAAACAAATCAAATAGATGACCATAACTGATGAGAAAATATTGCTTCTAAGGACTAAAGAGTATTTCCCGAATCGATCAATTTTCATGATATATTTTCGTGTATTACTATAGTATACAGAAGAGCGAGCTTTATTTTACAAGTTCCGAAAAATAACACAAGACTGGAGTCAAGTCTCAATAGGCGTGTATTGCAATGTGAATCAAACTATGACTAATAATGTGAATTATCTGGCTAAGTGAAATACCAGAGACCTTTCCCTAGGGTGGTATACAGCTTTATTGGTGTGAAGTAGACATTAAAGAGAACTGATAATTGAGAATATGGATTGGCAGACTTTTACTGAAAACACCACTTTTCAATTTAAATTAAACTGAATAGATATAATACTCGTACATTCCCGAGTATCTAAATGAACTCTTTTGATCAATGGATCAACCGATTTTTACATAACTTTATTTTTTTAAAAGCAAATAAATCACAAATGTTCAATTTGAATCATGCAAGGATTAAGGGTTAACCACTTTGAGGTTTGAGTCTCTAACTAACCAAATTCATACACGCATGTGCCCGGTACATATTTGAAATATGTTATTTAATCTGAAGGTGTTATATAACTCTCAGCTGCAACAGTGAGTTTATATTGCTAGCTTGCAACACTTTCACGAGGAGAGATATTCTGCCCACTTCCATAAAGTATAAAAACGGTCTCGCAAGAGGTGAAAACGGGTTCAGATACGGCTTTGATATAAAACATAAATTCATTTCCTTATGTATATATGATTAAATAATATTTATTCGGATAATTTAATTTATTCACTAACTAAATCTTGGTATTTACTTTGTCACCAACAAAAATAAACGATTTTTTCTATTTATTTTTTTATAAGAATAAATAAATCACCTTAATAACAATTATATAATCTAATTTTTATGTCTACTTTGTTTATTTTGTTACTGTGATAAGACCGCGACGAAAGTTATTAAATAAACAATCTGCATATTATGAGTATATGTGTACATACAATGTACAATGTACGTTACTATTTTATATATATATAAAATATATATATATATATATATATATATATATATATATATATATATATATATATATATATATATATATATATATATATATATATATATATATATAAATATATATATATATATATATATATATATATATATATATATATATATATATATATACACCATTTTATGGACGATATAATAGATAAGATCATATTTTATATACACGATAAGAATTTATTTTTAAATTAATGTTCGTCAAAGAACTCAAAATTATTAATTAAATTAAATTTTTCAACCTCACAATAGAAAGTGATGCAACACTTTTGTGCGACTTGAGTTTAATCACGTTATACTGTTAAGTGAAAAAATGGCACAGTATACTGATAACGATCAGTGATGTGATTGAACACACCTACGTCCCTTTTTGAAGAAGGCTAACATAATAATAATGATATGTCCAGTTAATCTTTATTTGCACGTAAACAAACAATTGGTAACAAGTAGGTTAAACCACTTAACAACTCAGGTTCTGGAAAACAATGAATTATATACTTTTGATAGTGACACAATTATTTTTTTACGAAACGGAAATGAATGTAAAATCTGATTTGCTATTTGTAAATAAACATAGCTATGTTCCGCGAATAGTGACTATTGATTACATATTTGCTAATGTTAAACATAATAAATCGGTTTATTGGTAAACAAAAAATTGCGATAAGATGTGACCTTTGTGATATTGTCGTATTTGAAGAAAATTTTAAAAATAATTTTTTAATTTTTGATTCTTGATATCAAAATATATCCGTTTGAAAACAATGGGTCTCGTAACTAAACCTATTTCCAGACAAAACCGTGAGAATTTAGTTAAATTTAAGTTTTATTAACATTTTTTTAAATATATAAATCACTTCTTTCATATAATGCACTATATCTCGTTTAAACTAATCAACAAATCTGATCAAAATTTACTATATACCGATTCAGATTATTTAATAATAAGAAAGTTACGTACCATAATAGATACTAAACTCATTGATTGACTGTAACTGAATATTTTTCCGGTGACTCAAATAAGGACTTGACAAATTTTTTTTAAATAAAATGGATTAATCGGCTACACATTTCAACAGAAACGGCCACTATCTTTCGTTTAATATTTTGCTCTGAAATCATCAAATGACGTCAGCTTGTTGGTATACACAAATGATTTATCGTAGTCCAATAAAAACAACCTAAGAGTGGTTAAATCACAAGATCTAGGCAGTCAATCGACAGGAAAATTTTTGAATATAAAATGTTCATCGAAATTAGATTTCAATAAGTCGATTGTTAGACCCGCTGTATGGCATGTCGCACCGTCTTGTTGAAACCACGTATCATTAATGTCTAGCACAAGAAAATTTTCAGCTAACCAAAACCGCACATTGTTTGTTGACGAGTTTAGCCAAAAATGTGCTTCATTACTGAATATAGGTTAGGTTAGGTTAGAGTGGCTGCTAACGCACTTAGACCGTTGCCGGTCCATTATTACTGAATATAATTTTACGATGAAATTGGTCATATTGTTCTAACATTTTCTGAGTCAGATCCGAGAGCGAAAATCGCTTCGTTTGATCGAGTGGCTTTAGTTCTTATGTATACTGGATCTTACAAGAGTGCAAGCCAAGATCTTTTCGTAAAATTCGCGAAAGTGTAGTTTTTTTTAATGGAAGCTTGAACAGCAATATTCTCCGTATTTCGATCAGCCTCAATGACACGAAAGCATCCAGTAACGAATATTTAGAATTCAATTTTTTCCCTAGACTATATGTATCGCTTGTCTACTGGGAAGATAATAATGACTAAAAATTGGAATTGACGTTCTTTAAGTTGCAGTCACCGAATCGAAATTTTGGTTAATTATTTAATTATTTGTAAACGTAGTTCATTCGTGTATTTCACCATGATGAAAAAGTTGTCCTTACTGAATGTTTTAACACTGACAGTTGATTTATTTGTGTAGGTGTGCGTTCACAGTGATAGTTCGAAGTTGTCAAGTTCCAAATGGAAAACCTGTCCCGAGTATAATATCAAAATATTCCCTCGAATTCATTGTTGAGTCAATGTTGCATTGGAAGGTCCAATCGTTTTTTCATATTCTAAGCCAAGGATAAATGTTTGAGAATATCTAAGTGATAATTTTCATGGTTCATTTTGGTATTTTAACATTTGGTTGTGATCGAGATTCTCCAGGAGGTGTTTTTAATCAAAACCGGTTGCATATAGAAATTTGACGATCGAGACACAGTTTCTATAGATTGTACCCTTGAATAAACGCAGTAACTCGTTTTAACTCATAGTTTCTATGGTTGTTAAAATCTTCTTTGACTATTTTTCGAATTGATTCACGGTTAAGTTAATCCTTTTCAATCATTTTACTAGGAATAGTTTTATATGGGTGCGGTCTAGTTTCTAAACATGCATAGGATAAATGTGATATCTGTAGTTTCAGATTACAAGAAGTCGAACAGTACATTTTCTTCACACTATGGCATTTTCAATCTCACATCCTGCGGTTTTACGCAGAAAACTATATTCAATACCATATACAAAACCGATTTTTCTTAACCTGATTCTGAACGTTAACTTCACTACAAGCTATGGCATCGAAATATTCACTGAAAAGTTTCATTGTATTTATAGTTTAACGAATTGTTGAACAGTAAACACTTGAACACCAATTTTGTATTCAAGTGATCTTATTTTTAAATGTGAAGTTTGCTTCACTATTACACGTTTGCTTATCCTATCTTCTTGATTATGACATAGATTATTTCGAATACAATCGCCAAGTAATCATCAATGTGTATATATGCATAATTGACGTAGCAATCGATAAATAGCATTCAAATGACGAAAACAATTTAGAAGGATACGTGACGGTGTTACATCAAATAACAAGTCTTAAAACACTAATGACTATGCTAATCTGATGCTGATCGACATGAAATTACATTATTCACTCATCAGCCTAGCTAATAATGTGACCGGGCTAGTTAATCAAATTTGCTAAATATATCTGAATAATTCAGCACCGAACCAAATTAAAATGACACGAGTGCGCTAATAGTTAAATTTCAATTCTTATGAGCCTTGCTGCTGTCAAGATATCACACCCCTTAATACATATATCAACGATTATTGTGCACTCGAACTTTATAATGAGTAAGCATTAAACGAGTCTTCATGGAAGTGATAACAAATCTTAAAGCAGATTTAAAGCTCATAAAAAATGTTGTTTCATTAATCATTAATAGAGTAATTGAAAAATAGAAGAACTTGACGACACTCCCACTAGTTTATTTAGTACATTATTACAACAGTTACTGGTGTACCGCAATTAATTTAGCTGCTTAAATAGTTTGACGACTACTTGAAGTCTTAAAGTGGAATTGTTTTTTTATTTTTTATTTTTTTTCATGTAATGGCTCTAGCTCCAAATAATAGGAGCCATTTGGCCCGTTTTCTTTACAATTTACATTTTAATTATTTTGTAAAATAATTAATTTAAAATTATACAATATAATACAATGTTTAATTTTAGTTTCATTTATTCATCTTTCACGCATCGATCCGCTTTCATACTTTAATACCATTCACTTTAATAAATTCATACATAGCCTTATATCCACTATACCCCTTTTAAATATTTCATTCACACTCCTTGCACTCATGAGGATATTTGTTGCACTTTAAAAGCAAATTTTCAATGTTCTCTACAACCATACAAGAATCACACACGTTTTCTTCACTCAAATGACGTTTATACAGACATTCCTTTCAATTTCCATGATTCAATCTCAAATGTTCCATTGTTCGAATCATTGTAGTGTCTCCTTTAAATTCCTTAAAGAAAGGTTTTTTTAAAGGGACACTACACCATTCAAAGTACTTCTTGCCTTTTATTTGACTTTTTCGCACAAATTCACTCTCCCATTTTCTCAGATTCTCCTGGAACATACGAAGTACATCTCTAGCATCCTCAATCAAGCAACCCCTTTTTGTAAGCATATCGGCTCTTTCATTACCTTCAATCTGTAAATGTGAAAGTATCCATTGAAGAACAACTTCACTCCCACAAGATTGAAGGTACTCAAACAACTTATTCACATAAACATTGCCCTGAGTACCTCCTCCCTTACTTATTAAATCTAAACCACTCAGAGAGCCGGATAGTAAAAGAACCCTCCTTCTCCCGTCACTCATTGCCAACTTGATTCCTTCCAGAATCCCTATCAATTCAGCTTTCATTTTCTCTTTTTTAGTGCTGGCATGTAAATTCCAACACCCACAAAATCATCATTCACACTAGCATCTATATACACAGTCAAATGAGCGAAATATTTCATTTGCATCTTGCGAAATTCTCTCTTTACCGATAACTCATTCATCAAAGCTTTTGTTGTGCCTCCAAAATTCAAACATACCAACAGATTTGCAGGAGGAACGGTTGGAACCACTTTTTGGATCTTGTCGAATATGTTCATATTCTCAAAAATTTAACGGGTTCTTTGAGTTTTCATAAAATCTGTTCCTGCCTGCAATCTGGTTATCATTTCATTTACTAACGCGTTATCTTTCATCTCTTATAATTGAGAGGTGTATCACCCATTTTAGACCATATACACACTCTATTGGGGTTGAATTGATCGTCCCCAATACAACTCTACACTCTAAAAAGAAATAGTGAATAAATACTAAAAATGTGTATTTTACCACAAATTCTGATTGTAAAATACACAACGACGTTTAGTTCTACACATAAGCAGTGTGATTTATTGAAAAATGATGTAAATAACTCAATCGTAACAGTTTACATGATAAGCTTTGTAAAAAAACTCAAAAATCGTGCGAATTCCCAAGAAGTCAATCGTTTTTTACTCTGCAGTAGTGATTCACAATTTATCTGTGTTTTTATCAACCAAAAAATTGTTTAACACTATTTTTGTGGTAATTTACAAATAGAAAAATTAATTTTCTTTGGAGTGTTTCAAATTTAGGATAACATTAAAATTCGCTACAGTAATGTTGACAACCCGACTTATAAACAAACTTCTAATAAGCAAGCAATAATGATAATCGGTGAATTAGATGATATTGAACTTTTCATAGATTATGCAATGAGACAATGACGTCACATAATATTGGAGGGATAGGTTATGGTTTCATTTCAGATAAATAATACAGAACGAAAAGTTGTTCAAAATATAAAAATTAACTGTCAGCAAATCTTTAGAGGATTAAGGCCATTTTAATCAGTTTATTAAAAAAATCTTGACAGTTCAATTTTACACAAATTAAGTGGATTTTTCCAATTTATACGTGTAATTTTTCAACATTTAAAATAGAAATTTCACTCTTAAACTGTGCGATTACTCATGTTTAAAATGTAAATAATTCACAAAATTTGTTGTGATTTTTTAAAATCACACTACGATGAAAATTAACTACAATAATTGAAGGCAACAGATAACCTACAATTATTGTAGTAAATTTCAACAAAAAATTTTTAGAGTGTAGCACATGCATTATTAATTTTCATTAACGCGTTAAACCCAACTTTAGAACCATCACCATACACGCTCTTTCCATACGCAATTTTGGAGAACACTAGCGCCTTCCGTAGCATGTCAGTCACACTAGGATTAGCACCCCATTTCGGTTTGCTCACCATTTTGATAACATTTAATCTACTCTTACAATTATCAGTTAATTTCTACATGTGGGCTTTAAAACTTAAACGTTGATCGATCCAGATCCCCAAATACCTAGTCAAAGTGACATATTCAATACTTTCCCTATATACTTGCACATCAATTCTTTGTCGCGTTCGAAAAGCCATACAACAACATTTTCTCGCATTCACACTAAATTTAAATCAGTCAAACAGTTGATTACCTGATCCACACATTCTTGAGCTCTATCACATGCTGTTTCAATGTTTGGATATTTACCCAGTGTAACAAAGTCTGCAAATTGCAGAACGTCTTGATCTTCTGAGTTTAGTCCGTGAATCGAACTCGTATACAGA
Organism: Tipula lateralis; assembly: GCA_963932295.1. Classification (NCBI taxonomy): domain Eukaryota; kingdom Metazoa; phylum Arthropoda; class Insecta; order Diptera; family Tipulidae; genus Tipula; species Tipula lateralis. The sequence goes on from OZ010737.1 coordinate 121,352,003, forward strand.
TTGAAAAGAGTTGGTGAAATTTCAAATATTCACCTCTCCCAAATATTCGTCTCTCCCAAATATTTGAAATCTCAAATATTCGTCCAATATTCACCTCTCCCTTCAATCTGTAATCCCTTCCAGACATAACTAATTTCCGTCCATTCATAAAATAATACACCCATTCACAAATCTCCCTAGGAAAACCCAAGTTTACAAGAACTTGATACAGTTTTCCTGGAACGAAAAAGTCATACGCCCCTTCAATGTCCGAAAATACCGCCACAATTTTCTTATTTTCCTTTCATACTTCCCACACAAACTTTTCCACACATTTATTGGCAGAGTGGAATTGTTAAGTGCATCGAAACCGATACTTATTTGAAACTAATGTACTAATGTATTAACCGCCATCTTAAATAAGTAAGCACAACCATCTCTCGTGGCAAAGGAAGTAGCGTGCTTGCTCTGTCAGTCGAGGGTCTCGAGTTCGATTCCCGAGGTGGTCAAGAAACATCAATCACGATTGGGTGTTTTTAATATGTATGTGTACATGGGTTGAACCGTGGGCCCTAGTGGCATTTGAGTTCTGGAATAATTTCCGCCTTCTTTAATTTTTTTAAGGACAACCATTTGAATTGATAACACTTACTTATTTTGACAGAAGTATTATTTTGACAAATGTAACTGTTAAAAAATTATGATTTTCAATTTTGCTTAGCTACAGTTCCAAATGTGTACTACTCATTTTATTCCATAAATAAGTATTTGTTTCAAAACCAGCCATTATGTATTAATTCACATTTTTTAAGCTTTATAAACACATGGAAAAAATATTGAATCATTTCCAAGATATTCAACATTTTTTATTCTTCCCTCAGTATGTATTGTTCCATATTTTTATACAACTAGTGTACTTGTTGTTACAGGTATACTTGCTCACAGACTCACCATTTTCTCAAATGATGTAGTATTTCATTGTTTGATTCCATTATACTTAACCCAATAAGTGATTAAATGGCGTTTTCGCTCTGACCCCACTTTTAGAGGGGTCTGTTCGGATTTCCAGTAAATGATCATGTAGAAAAGATATTTGACTTTTGAAGTGAGCAGGATAGTATGATCTCCCTTTTGAACTAAAATTTAACAGATTCCAGATTTTAGTGAAAAAATCGCCATTGACGAAATAAGAAAATAAAAGAAATGTTGCGGTAAGAAAAAAATAATTTAAAAATATTTAAGATGCTGCGGAAATCATATTAGGTTAAACCGCTTAACCCAAATTCATAAAAAGCTTTTTCAACAAATTTATCATTCTGGTAAATCCATATGTTGTTTGTGCATACCTTCCATAAAATACCATTATCCATATAAACTTATCTACCAAAGTTTATCTAAACCGGGTTGTCCGATAGTAAAATGTATATGTTCTGAAGAACTCTCTTCAGAGCATATACAGTTGCTGAAAGGGTCTCTGCATAATGATCAATTCGATTTCTTTTCGCTACATATTTTACAATCTCTCCAGATTTCATGGCCAAGTTTTCTTGCCGGTTTCGTCAGTCTGGTTATAGCCCCCAATTTTACCAATGTGTTCTAGTTGTTTTGATTTTAATAAGGAGATAGTGCTTTTTAAAGCAGGTCAGTTGCTTCTTCGTATCTTCACACTATCAGATTTTCATTATTAATGGTGGAAATGTTTATAGAGATTGTGCATTATTTTCAACTTGTATTTCTGTGGTTCCTAAAATCTCCCAAATAATATTAAACCTAAACACTCAGAGCAAGAATGATTGTGAGATAAGAGTAAAGCCAATTTTCTCCTATATGTTAAAAATGTCTAAAATGATGATCACCTATATATTTAAGATTACAAACTGATTCCAAGTATTCCAAGTCAGATGAAAATCTATAATATATTTCCATACATTTATTCCATATACATATGATCGACTAACAATACGAGACTAACGTTATATGGACAACCTACCATTAGCGTAAAAATGTAGCATACCATAATGATGTGAGAATGATTTTATTAAGAGTGAGAATGATTTTATTTATATAATTTGACTATTTAACCACTGATGTTACTATACCGCCATTGAATATGGTAGATGCTCAGTTATTTCAGCTGTCGATACAATTATTTACCATTGAAAATATTTATATAATAGGGCACGTATTTACAATATTATATATACATACGTAATACGTATGTATATAATCTTGTTTTAATCATAAATAGAATTTAAATAACTTAATTATTTTTTAACTTACACTACTGTTAAAGTCATTTAAAGGTGAGAAAATTTTAAAGTCTAAGCTAGCCAATTGCATACAAAACTTTGTTCTAAGACCAACCCATACACGATTTCATAATATATTTATTAACATATATTTGTTGTAACCTGTCAAGCCTACTCGCACAAGCATTTCAAAATCTATTAATATTCAGTAAATTATTATAAAAAAATATTATAGATTATTCATATAACGTGCCACACATTTCATTCGACAATACAGTATACGAGTATATGCAGTGTGTTTAGGAAACTCATTGTTCTGTTTCTGATTATGTACTAGACATGTCTTAGATTTCACTTCTTATCGCTACACATAACCAAACAAATAGTTTTGAAGTTTTTTAACCTATTTTTATGATATAAATGTATATATTTAGATCGGTTATATTACGAAATCATAAATATGGTATATATTTGTTTATACAACATACATTAAGTACAATACATATATAAATCTAAGTCTACTTACTATAAGCATTGATATCAAAACAAATAAAGCCACCAACATAACACTTGGACATGTGTTTCAAATCAAAAACTATAAATTGTTTCCCTCCCAATCGAAAACACAAAAGCTTAATTGTTTATAATATTAACAACATATCGATATTATGCTGAAGCGTCAAAATAATAATGTTCTCGAACAGTACCAATAGTATTCTGAGAATATTTTTTTGTTCGTTTTAACTCACCAGCATAAGTACATGATACACAAGATGATTATGTTTTATATCAAATTTTCAAGATTCCTACGAAATGATTATCGTGCGCTTATTGTTTTAGTATTGGATGACAAAATCAGATAATTATTTAAATTTAAACAAAACCGTACAATTGTCTTATATCGCAGTGTTTATAAATATATAAGTATTAAGTGTCCGGAGAGTTCATCAAAATTTTAAAGAAAACAAATGTTTTTCAGTCAAAGTCGATGCTCTGTAATCGTGGAATAACGGCACGTGGAACGCGGGTGCATAAACCCTATACTGTTGAGTAGGTTAAAAGTAAGCTCGGAAGACTGATAGCAAACAGGTAAATATTCTACTATATGTTGACAAGGTTAAAATTTCTATAAAGGAGGAAGAAAATAATAACCCCCATTAACCGGATAACAATCGTTTATCCTAATTGATACAATATTTGCATAAATGGCCAACAAGGTTATGAAGATGCATTACGACACAATTTAAAATAAAACATTATAAAAATGGTAGTGATAGTTATAGAGGTTAAAGGTATTTGTAAATACAACGTGAGATGCAGTCTGCTGACTATCCTACGTTTCAGTGTACAACTTCACTGAGTTACTATGTCAGAACTATCGACTGAGCAATAACAGTATGTATTATAATAGAAAAAACTAAATTTCGAGATTATAAAAATTTTATCAATCTATGAAGAATACTATCACAAGATTTATTAGAACACACTGCAGTGCACAATTGGCAAATATGGACTGCGGATGCAGCGAGTGTTTAAAAAATAAAGCCGAAAGAAATTCACTACATTGTCCACCAAAAATCATAAAATTTAAAGAACGTTATGGACGTATCTTTAAAAGTAGTTAACAAGAAGAATCTAATCTTGGAAATTACATCACAGTTAAATACATAAAATCAATATGGTGACCTGATATACTGCTGTAATTTTGCAGTATCATTTCAATGAAACAGCAAAGGTAATGGCACAGAAAAAATAACATACCATATACAGAAGGAAACCTACAAACAAAAGATTTTCTGATTTTTGAAATTTTCTCTTTACAATAACAAAAATTGGAAGAGAATAAAACTGCAATGTATAGCTCTCTCCGTTTCAAAATTTAATTTGTTTGAGTGTATTTATTTTGCTTTGAATTTGTGTATTGTTTTCATTTTCGATACTTTTTATTTATATTCTAAAATAAATACGGCATGAGTAGACTTTGATAGTAGATTCTCATTTCGAGAGCGTAAAATTTATTTATTTAAAATTTTACTCTCGTATTTTCTGAGATAACCCCAAACCAATGACATAACCCCAGAAAAAAACGACGATTTTTTATTCATAGGTTACCTTCTGTATATGTTGTTATTGTCTGTGTAATGGGTCTTTCAGAAGTCACACCTAGATGTCAGTAGTAAAAATTTTCTAAAAGCAACCCTTTTTATAAAATTGGTGAATATTAGATAAATAAATAGTCATACTTGTCAACAGTAAAAACGCAAATATATGTGAATTTTGCGACCCAAATGATCCACGCCAACTGCGTTTAATTTTTGGAATATTCATATCCAACTGCAATCTCAGAAAACTCTCAGTTGTTAGTACACGAAACTCTGTGAAGAACTTAGAAAAACACAAATAAATTGAGGGACATTAACCACTATAATATATAAATGTAAGGCCCTTATAGTTATGGTTTAAAAAAAGGCAGTATAACTTCTACAAACCAAAACTGATCGAAGTCTTTAATTTATTTTTAATGTCTCGTTCTATCTATAAGTAGCAATTCAAATAGTGAATATAACTAAGAAATAATAACGATAACTAAGAAAATGGACTTCAAATGGAAAAGTACAGGTTAAAACTGTGGCAGTTGGAGCAAGGGCAAGTTCTAATCGCGATACAAACAGGACATATATTGAGTTTTTCACCATCCGCAATTAAAATTGATAATATGGAAGAACGGCTACACCTGTCGGAGTGCAGAATATTAATAATCCGACCCAACTTCATGATCAGTACTATAGGCTGGCATAGAGTAACAAAACGAGAACTTTGTAACTGGTTCAGGCCAAACTCACGGCAATTTAAATAAGTTAAGTATCAACTTGGGTCTCGATATAATTATGTCAATGACTTGATATCATATACTTTTTACTAAATTGGTATTTGGATGATTTTGATAAATTTCCCAACAGTTAAATTTTCCCTTTATTCGATTTGTTTGAATTTTATAGGATCTCAATTGGCCAACGAAACACACTACATTTATTTCAACGTTTAATGCATTTCATTTTATTGGTACATAGGATTATTTCTTTTTTTATTAAAGGATGAAGAGTTTAACGAATTACCAAATATAGTTCTGGAACACAAAAAAATATTTTATACTTTATTTTTAAGTGTAAATTAAATCCATTATTTATCGATATGAGAGTTGAATCTCGATCGATGAGTACAAGAGATGGCTTCTAGCATTCAAGAAAAGAATCTTGCTTATGATATACGCCTCAACACTGGACGGTGACCGCACATATCGAGTTATATACAATAACGAGATCAGGAAGATAATACGAAATCCTAATATTGTGCATGGAATCAAAGGACGACTAAATACTTTTCACTGAAGTACCTTATTAGTTTGTATAAATTAATGGCAAACAAGACTAAAAGCTGTTACATATACTAGATCTGGTCTAGTAAGTTTTACAACTTATGGTAAGTACCAGAACTCTTTCATATTTACTATACATATTCGATTGGTTGTCATATGGGTATTTAACCCCGTTTTATTATTAAAGATAATGATAATGGAGTACAAGACAAATACTCAAGCGTCAATAATTAGTCTGATTTTACTCTATTCATGCATGACTTATACAAATGAAACTGATATTTCACAAAAATAATTTTGTTTTATGGTGGAGCCGAAGGACTTATTTCAATGTAACACACATGTCTTTCTTCAATGTCGTTGTGTTTAGAAAGCTCAAGCCTGTGTATTTATTTTGAAGAAACTGCAGCGCCTGATATTGCTGAGTTATCTATACTATTGTTACAATAAGAACACTACTGTCGTCGGTAGTGTTCTTATTGAAACAATATTATAGATTCATCTCACTACTGTTTTCATATTTGAAACTGCACAATCATACATTGCATAGCTAAGAAAAAATAAACTACGAGGGTTGCCTTTTATATTTCGGGATTTGGCAACCCTGGTATTGCAATCTGTCAACTGACAGCTCTATCGTAAAGTTAGAAGTTTTTGAGGTTATACGTACTCAGAACGTTTTGATGCGAGCGCTGTTTGTGTTGTTTTCGAGCATTTCTTTCGACCAATCGACACGAGCCTTATTTTGAACGATTGACAAATTGTGTGGGATCCAACACGAACAATTTTTTTTGACAGTTAAATGTTCATGCAATATTGAGTGTATGCTGGTCCCACTAATGCCTAAGGTTGTCTCTATCTCACGATAGGTCACATGACGATCTTGCAATATCAGTTCACGCACAGCATCAATGATTTTCGGAACAACAACTGATTTTGGACGAGCTTCGCGAAATTCGTCTTGGAGTGAACTCCGACCACGATTGAATTCACCATACCATCGATAAACACTGGTCCTTGATGAGCTTCATCGCCAAAAGTTGAATTAAGTTCATTCATGCACTGCTGCTGAGTTAATCCACGTCGAAAGTTGTAAAAAATAATCGCACGAATATGTTCACGATTTAATTCCATTCTTCGGGGCAGATGAGTCTTTTAATTTACTGTAAACAACACAAATAGCGCTCGCATCAAAACGTTCTGAGTACGTATAACCTTAAAAACTTCTAACTTTTCGATAGGGCTGTCAGTTGACAGATTGCAACACCAGAGTTGCCAAATCCGGAAATATAAAAGGCAACCTATGTATGATTTCCTTAACGTTGCGACCTCCTTATTGAGTACAAAAGCAAAACAAAAATCTAAAAAAATATCGGTTTGAAAATGATTGCATCAGAATTTGGAAAACTACAACAGACAAGAACGCCACAGTTTTTCCAAATTGGATTAAGACTATTCTAGACACGGGTTTGCCACCAATTAGAAAAGATACAAGTCGAAGTAAGTCATGCAAAGGAATACATATATACTCATCGTGATATCTATAGTATGAAAATGTTCTAGTTAAATGAAGGAAATGCCAAAATAATCGCGCCTTAATGACGTCTTTTGGCTATTCAGAAAAATTTAGGTTTTACCTGGCACTGATTTCTGGATATACAGTCACGTTGCAGTATGCAGCAATATTAAACAAAATTGACTTGTTTTCACTTGTATTTTCACTTTCACTTACTTCAACTAAAACATTGTATTGATGAATAATCTACACGTTTGAACAAACGTCCAAATAGAAAACAATAGATTTGAAATATTTTTGAAAATACATCCAGATTGCTTTGATTAAATCAGTTCATCGAAATATAAGTGTGCGGTAGGTATAATTTCGCGTTATCAAACGACGTGTGAGATGCGCTTATATTAAAAGCGCGTCGAAATTCGTTGGTATATACAATCTTAACATTCATTTAAAATTTAAACTGTTTCAGGTTCATTGAATTTAACTATTTTTGATATTTTTCAACAACAGAAATTACAATAAAAATAATTTATGTCGAACAATTAATTTAAATTGTAAAAGAGAACAAACTACTATACAATCCTTAGTCAAGAATATATCGAAATACCCATGTAGAACCAAAAATTTGAAAGAAAATGGCCAATGAGTGAGATATTGAATTAAGTTACATTAATTTAACATTTTCAAAAAATTTTAATTTCATACCTTGGTAAAGCTTTCGTGAAAAAACTCGGTCTAGCGGGTTGAACCATAACTTTTCCGTCAGGAAATGGTAATGCAAACATTCCTAAATGGTAATTATATTACCATGGTTTGAAATTTGTTAGTAGCAAGAAAGGCCATAGTACATGTATTCTATTTTTAAGAACCCACAATTGCAAATTTTTAATTGCATGCCCTTAGAACTCCAAGAACTCGTCATCATTACGAATACCGTAAATCTTAAAGATTGTTTTATTGAGCCATCAAATGAACAGAATCGTTTTCGATCTAAAGCAGTCTTCATGGAGGTCGCAAAATAAATATTAAACACAATGATGATCATAACCAATTATATGAAAAGCAAAATAAAAATATTTAGAAAGATAGATGTCTTCTCTATTGGGCTTAAGCCAAACAGCAACGAAAACATAGATACGATAATGTAATGATATGGGTAAAATAACTTATTCCCATTTTGTGCCGATTCATTCGTGGTAACTCAATTGTTGTGACATCACATCATTTCTCCATTGTCCAAGAGTAATGATTACCACATCAACCTTAACGTCTGAGTACGAACACGGACAATATATATTTGATACTAGCAGGTTCAAGGGCCACACAACCCAATAGATGATATTAAGAACAATTATACATTGATGCTATAATATACCGTATGAAGTATTAAGTTCATATTGAAATAAATCAACGCTCAGTAAAAACTCTTAAATGGTATAGTAGCAAAATGGTAAAAAAGTAATAATGAAATGTAAATACATAGTATACTCCTTTCTCTCTACCCGTTTAAGCTATCTTAAACCGTAACATCGATTATAGTGAATATAGTTATAATTTGCACCAAGAAGAAGATACTAAAAAATGTTGATCCACTATTAACTATGATGGTTCATTTTTCCTACAGAGGCTGAAAGATATATTTCTTATATTTCTATATAGAGCCTTTAAGACTAGCGTCGTTCACATAGCGTCTTGTGTTCAATTTAGTTAGACAATAAGGAGAGAAATGGAGGTTATAGCAATATTCATAACATCTGTGATAATAATTTGCATAATATTTTTGAGCGATCTCATGACTAATCTAATTAGTCAGAAGGATAAAAGGCTCCAAATTATATTTGAAAATTCTTTCTCAAAATACTGTAAATTTTTTTCCAATTCAAATACTTTTCATTGAAATATATCACAACTCTCCAGATAATGAAATGTCACTTAGTAATTTTTTTTGGATAAAATCATATTTCACACAATAACGTTTAAACTCAGTAGTTGTTTCAATAATATAATTAAAGTATGTACAAACAAACCAATCGGTAATCTTGCAAATTAATACACAAACAATTAGATAAGCATTAAACATGCAATGATAAAATTCCCAAAATTATGTTCAAAGTATTTCCAAAGTAAATAAAATTCCAAAAAATCTACAATGTTTGCTATCTTTTGATTTGATCAAAATTTTATTTATTTAATTATAAGACTATATGTATGTTTCGATAAAGATTTGTTGTTCCTGCAATTTTGTTCGTCACATGTGACGACACATGCATGCTTATCTAGACAATGGAAATTTTATAAAAAAATATCACTAGATTGTTATGTATATATCCTAGGCCTATATAAACCAACCGGCCAAAGTCCGAGATATATTCCTTCTTCTACAGGTGTCCTAACCGAATCAAACGATATTATGTAGGTAGATTGCAGAAGATATTTCTTATAATTATAAGAACAAAATTTGGTAAGAATTAATACTTTGAAAATAACGCTTTGTAATAAGTCGAAGAATGATTAAGCTCGGACTCCAAAATCTCTTGCATCTAATGTATACGATGTATATAAAGCCATCTGAGATACGAAATATATGGTGACATATATTTCGTATCTCAGTTAAACAATGCCTACAAATTGTTTTAAAATGTTCTACTCGCGGCCTTCATCATATTCACTGACTCTTTAACTCAATTTTTCAGGAAGATGACTAGCATTCCTCAATTGTGTGTGTGTATTTCCAACAACATCAGGGGTGGGATGTTGTACTATCACTTGCATTCGAATCGACTTTTAAAGTCGAATCGAAAAAGTGATAGATGGTATGTTATAAAATTTTCGACTCCAAAGTGAACGTTGATGTGGCAACTTTTTTCGAAAATAGAATTACAACAACAATTTAAATTTGACATATAACTTTTTTAATAACAAAGCGTCACTTCAAATTACAAACTATTTACTAGTGTTGTTAAAATACGAGTAAAATGAATATTGATGTGGCTATAATTATAAGTGCAGTTGATAGTGAGTATCCAGGGGAAAGAGATAATCTTAATTATACCATAGAAAGACGATTTTTGAGAGATCGGTATAATGTTATGGATTTGTCAAATGAAAAGTGAGTTAATTTTTCTTTCTAAGACTATAAAAGTGAGTTATATAAATATTGTAATGTTGATTTTAGAATTTTGGAATCATTTCGTATATCCAAGGATATTTTTAAATACCTTATTACGGAAATAAAACCTCGATTTGGTTCAGCAAATCGAATCACCAAAATTGCTCTAGAAACCAGGCTAGCGGCTGTGCTGAATTTTTATGCGACAGGGTCATACCAGCGAACTGTTGGTGATATTTTGTTCCATAATATGGACCAATCATATTTTTCCAGGACCTTAGATGATATTACGCAAGCTTTAGAGGCAACTATCTGTCGAAAATTCATCAAATTTCCTGATGCACGGGCCAAATCTTTATATAAACAGAGATTTTTTGAAGCAACCAGCCATCCCGGTGTGATCGGGTGTATTGACTGCACACATATAGATATTATCGCACCGCGCGAAAACGAACACATTTTTGTGGACCGACGGGGAAACCATTCGATGAATGTGCAGATTGTATAAAATTATTTTAATTATTTCCATACAATATGTTTAACTGAGTGATTTATATTTTTTTTCAGATATGTAACTACGACCTGTTAATACTTTCTATTTGTGCTCGTTTTCCGGGATCAACTAACGATTCTGCAATATGGTAGGTATCAAAAGATCGGCGCAAACTGCAGATGGCTTATGACAATGGGGAACGAAATGCATGGTTGATTGGCGATTCAGGATATCCATTGGAACGTTTTTTAATGGCCCCATATCGCAATCCAACCGAAAGGCAAACGACTTATAATATATTGCATGCTCAAAATCGAAATCCAATTGAAAGGAGTATAGGAGTCTTACAGAATATGTTTCGCTGTATCTTAGGAGAAAGAGTGCTCCGTTATGAACCTGTTAAAGTCGTCAAAATTGTTAACGTTTGTGCTGCACTGTATAACATGTGCTTAATAAATAAGATACAAATGGTAGAGTTACCACGTCCTTCTGAAGAAAGTGCCCCTATCCGCGAGAACGAATTCAAATATGACGACATAGAGCAAAGTGAAAGTGCACAGGCGATGCGTAACAATCTGCTAAATTGTTTTTAAAATAAACACTATTTAAATTTTCTTAATAAGTTTTATTCTTTCTTCCTCTAAATAAAGTTTCCGCTACTTGTAACCGCCTTTCCTCCATAATCAGTCTTTTATTATTTATCACGTTTGCTTCTTTTACTAGATCTATTATTTCAATATTAAATTCCTGTTGTTGTTTTGCCTGCGCTTCTTGTTTTTCACCTTGGGCCTTAAGTTCTTCGAACAATCGATTTGTTGCCGTCATTCGTCGTCTCTGGATTCGATGGATTGTTTGGGTTGATGGTGTTGTCACGGTATCCAATATTGGAACTTCGTGTGAAATGTTAACCGCTAAAACCATTTCCATTTCAGGCTCATGACCTGCGTCAAAACCAGATACACCAACAACTGACTCTGTTAAGCCAGTTAGCTTAACCACCCGCTCCTCTAAATCGGAGAGAAAAACGGTGCGTGTTTCACCACCAGTTCGGTTAATATCCGTAATGGTTTTTCTCATTTTTTTTTTAATTTTATTTTTATAATCTGCCCATACCTAACAAAAACAAATATATTATTTGATCTATAAGCGTAACAACATCTCTAACGTATCTACATACCTTTTTCCACAAATCAGCATCCCGTGTGGGTGGGCCTTCTTTATTTAACTGCCTTGCCAGGTCAGTCCAATTCCCATTAATTGATGCTTTAGATGTTACCCCACTAAAGCAACCGGTTATTAAATCCGTGTGGTTTTCCATATAATCAACCATTATGGCAAACTGTTTACCAGTGGTGAATTTTTTTTGTCTTATAAATAATTGAAAAAAAAAATTAGGTTATGCACAAAATAAAAAGACATTTTACCAATTAAATATTTACTTTCTGGTCGAATTTCGAAAATTCGAAATTACAACATCCCACCCCAGGATTGTCTTTGAAGAATACTAAGTTAAAACACAATTTCAAATCCAAAATCGAAATGTAATCGAAATAACATCTAGTGAGCTGCAGGATATACTCAGTAATGGTATTGGCTAAGATTGTACTCAGTTTATAGCTTCGCTCAATCTGGCGCTCGAGTAGGTGATCGAGCAAAACAGAGCAAAAAAGTGCATATATCTCGTCAAATAATGTCATTGATAATTGGAAACCGTTAATCAAGAAACTTTTGTGTATTCAAATCCTTTTAATTTCAATTTTGAGAACTATACTCGTAATTAACACATGTTAATAGGTTTTGACTTTCATGTCTGGTCAAGCGATTTTTTCAACAAATACATTCGAAGTTTAGAAATAAATGTAAAATAATTCAAACTTAGTATTCGCCAAATGTTTAGCCTCTAAATAACCAATTTCAATTGCAATACTTTCAATCATTCAGCTGTACACTAACATATCCAGTTGTGTTAAACTATATAACACCACTAAAATGTTTAGTTGATTATCATGGAAAAATTCGAAGAATCAGTGGTATCAATGACTCAATAATCCCAAAAGAGTACACAGTAAAAGTGGAAGCATGAAAAAATTAGCGTCCATCTGTATTTCTTGAAAATCCTGTATTTGTACATTTCCTGAAATCACTAAACTGCACATTCTATATGATTTACAAAATTACTGTTAATAAGTAAATAAATAATTACTTCTAATAATAGTGCGGGTCATAATTTCAAGGAATGGCTTAATAATCTACACGTATGTCAAATAACTTATACATTACAATTTATATAACTCAGTAATATGTGAGAAATCATTGGGTTGCACTCGATTTGATTTAAACATATTTATAAGCTAGTAATCTAATTACACTTCGCTGCAACCTTCCAACAAGTGGAAGTTGCGAGTCGGTGTATATTTATTATGCACTCATTCGGTCATAAACCGATGAAAAATTCGCATATGGTGCTGCAGCTTTAACTACTGCGCTAATTGGTCGATCCAAAAACTTATAATGTACACTCATCAAATTCAATTTTTTTTTGTAAGATGAAATCCCGGCCTTTATATTTTGAGACTATTTATAACATAAAATAAATCAACACAGAAACCACTGAGGTCATCTAAAAAATGTATAACATATCGTCTTAAGATTTATGATTTCCTGTTAAGTAATCATGATGTAATCGAAACACCTTCTTTCGTGTATTTTAAACTGTCAAACCCTTAAAGCATTCTAAGAGTCTCATTGTCGATGTAAAATAGTCAGTTGAGGGATAAGATTACCTTTCTCTCCATATGATTACGGTAACCTTGATAACAACTTGCAATTTATTGATAAAATACGATTTGTGTCCCACTTCACAACAAAAAAGCAAAACAAATATTTAAAAGAACTTTTACATAATGTTGACTAATTTATTGCGATTTTACGACAATTCTTGCTTAAGTGCTGATAAGCGTAAAAATATGCACAGTGTAACCTTTCCGACGACGTAATATAAACATTTATATACATCAATAATGTTATCAATTTACGTCATTGATCTTATGAATATACGAGACAAGTAATACAGCACGATCGCACGTATCACTACTATACACAAACGTTTTTACGATAAAATAATGTACCTATATAGTAGTTCTTATCATTCTATAGTTTCTTGAACTTATGAAGTTATGAATAACAGAATAATTTATATGTAGTATAAAAATCAAAACAAAACGATCAATCGATCGTGCATACACTATACGCGATCGAAAACATTTTTATTTTATCCATATCTATCCGAACAGTGTACACATATTTTACATTAAAAAGAACAAAATCTTTTTGGTCACATTATTTCCTTTTGATGATCAATTGAAATTAATTGAAACTGATTAAAAGATCACTCAAATACTATATACACATTTACTCGATCGTCTTAATATTTTCTTATCTCGTCTATACACTTATATACAAAACATATGATCATGTGAGAAAAGCAAACAATAATTTGATACATGATCGCGGTTTTTCGTTTGCCTATAATTGAACTTAATTTGTTCAAATAAATAAATATACGTATACACTGATGTAGTGTGTGGGCGCGATTTGTTAGTTACGATCAAGAGTTCATTATCTATATAGAGTGTGCGTGTACATGATGAAATGTACGTAGATAGTTGACGTTGATTAACAAGTAAGTAACAATTAATTTGTGCAGATAATTTGACATAAAATTTCCAATTTCTTAATTGATTTTTATTGCTTATCAAATCAACTACAATCAAATGATGAAAGTGACATATTATGTATATAGGTAACAGTGATCGAAATCCAGTACATATTACGTTTGCGGAAAACACTTGCATAACAACCGTTATTGTATATGTGTTATGTGCATACGAACAACTGTATATATGCAATTTTACGCTGAATTTGCATGTCGATCACGTTTCAGTTTTAGTATTTAAAAATAGTTTGGTTGCATTTTAAGTTTCACGATGTTATAAACAGCTGTCTAAATAGTTGCATGTCTATCCTCAAGTATTATGCATGTTTATAGGTTTGAGATGCAAAATATAAAGTTAGTTTCAAGGTGAGCAATTTTATTATTCCGGTTTATGTTAGATAATAAATGATGTGGATACATATGGTTATAGTTATCAGATTTGAAAATAGAGATCAAGGTCGAATGTATATTGTTTACCGGAACACTGAAAATTTACATCCGTTGGGAAGACTGAATCTGACAGATTGCTGGCTCTTATTTAAACGACATTTTCTTGTGAGTATGTAAATTAGCACCGTTCTGAAAATAATCTATGTATTTAATATTTGAGTCTACAGGGATTTCGAACCATTTTGGCCGCAGTCGAAACTGGACTGAAAGAAATCTAAAGGACTTAATATTTGTAGAGTTATCTACAGACAACACCACATATTTCGGAGAAAAAAACTATGTATTTAACTTAATTTTCGGAGCTCTATGCCACCTCTTAAACACTGAAAAAAGATA
Organism: Tipula lateralis; assembly: GCA_963932295.1. Taxonomy (NCBI): domain Eukaryota; kingdom Metazoa; phylum Arthropoda; class Insecta; order Diptera; family Tipulidae; genus Tipula; species Tipula lateralis. The sequence goes on from OZ010737.1 coordinate 121,367,226, forward strand.
GCTAAGGATGGAAGTCATCCATCGACTCCAATCGCTTTAATATAAAGTTATGCGGTTTATAGCTTGCTGTGCAAAATTGTATTTACTTTCAAATAAAACAAGCATACATAAACTTATGGTACTGGCCCCAGTGTTTGGTAATCCCTGTGGCTTCCGATATTAAGTTAAATGTTTGTGAATTTTGTAAGAAACATGTTAATCAACTTTAACTAAGCGAATATGGATCGTTAAAGATTTGTGAACAAATATATTTTCAGGGTACAAATGAATATGATGTATGATGTATGTATGAATGAGTCAACAAGAAATCACCGGAATCGTCAACACTTCAATGTACTCCAAAACTTTTTTTAATGCTATTTCGAATGTGAAAATCGGGTAATGCACTCAAACTATAGCACAATCAAAACATTTGAATTTCTTCGATCTATAATATATACATTTTAAAAGTTGAGTTTTCTTTATTTAGCAGTATATCAGTCATCCTGCAACAATAAACTAATAAACTTATAAGCTTAAAATAAACTCAAAGTCAACCATACACTCTAGAGATTGATTTTGGAAATTTATATTTTATCATATATGATTATTTAAATCATATAAAATTTTCAACTTTCGGCGTGAAAAGATTGATTTTTATGGAGGAAACTTTTGGCTAACTTAAAGAGTTTAGAGGTCCCTTTCTTGGTATGATGTTCTCATTAATATTTTCTTTCAATAAAGTTGTGGCACGTTGCACCATCTTGTTGAAACCACAAATCGGCTACACCAATATCTAGAATTTTTGGCAATTAAAATTCATTGATCATTGCTCTGTAGTTTGCACTATTGACTATTACACGCTGTCCTTTCGCATTTAAAAAAAAGCACCTGCCCATAAACCACACCAATCTTTTCTTGCTGTTTATCCGTCCAAATACGACTATTTTGTTTGTCGACGTATCCATTTAGCCTAAAATGAGGTTTATCGTTGATCATAATTCTTCGATAAAAAACGGATCAATTTGGAGGTATCTAACGTCGAAAACCCATATCGATCATGTAAAGGAAGGTAAACCGGGTTCAGTTCTTAAACAAGCAGTATTTTGTATCCCTTCAAATCATCATCTCTCTTCAAAATACGCCATAATGTGCCAGATGACAGACCCAGAGCATGAGAACGGCGACGAATTAATTGAATTGCGTTCTTCATATACACTTACATTGACAGCAGCAATATTTACATTATATCGACTTGCACGTAATCTAGTCGGGTAATGAATATCTAATAGTGAAAAAGTGGTTTGAAATTTCGAAAGAGCACGAATCAATTTTTCACTGAAAACTGATTTTTGAAATAAATTTCCATAATTTGTAAACGTTGTTCTCGCGTATGTCTATTAATGGTGAAATATCAATGAATACTGTAATAAACTTTGACTGGTCTTCAATTAGTACACTAATTACAAATGGAAATACTTAAATCGAATAAAGTAATTGATGCCAAAATTAATTCAAAACATAGGACTTCAAAACATAATACGCTATGGTCATAATCCTATAAGTTATAAATTTAATGTAGCAATACAACTCGCAGTTATATTAACAATTCATATAAATATTATAAAAATTAAACATTGAAAAAATCGAAAAAGCTTCGCAATAATGTTTTTCCCAGTTAATCAGGCTTAATTGACCCATTGTGACATCTCTTCTTATATGTACACTATCAGTCCCGAAATCTATTTTTCTTTTAATGAAGTCCAACATATCTGGTACTCTTAATGTCTTCAGTTGACACTCAAATAGGAATGTGATCCAAAGCATTGCAGTCTATAGCAAGAGTTTCTTCTTCTCCTCCACACTGTTAGTAATTTGCGATGTTCCGAATTTTCATTCGGAACATGTGATTATTAAGGGTACAATGCCCTGTGAGAATGATCAGCAAGAATTATTATAAAAAACTATTTGAAAATAACATTTCAAATTCAAGATTATTTTGGAAATATTATTTTCTTATCATCAATCCTTAAAAAAACAAAAGGATACAAGAAAAAATTATGGCGTGAAAAAATTCCACTTTTTAAAAAAATATTTAATCTAGAAAAATTTAAAGTTCGTGTTGTTTCAAAATATTAAACCTGACCGCGCATCATCACTTCATAAAACTAGTCCATTGTAAACTAGTCCAGGTTGTCATAAATGCAGTTCCATTCGATTTACATCGAGCCAAGATATAATTCTCAACTACACGTATGAGCAACTTATTGAGCATAAAGCTGTTAATCTAGGAGCGATATTTTAATATAATTGATAAATTCATCGATCTATACCCTATAACCCAACGTAACTGAAATCAACACAATTTTCTCGAAATAACGGGTGATTTTTTAAGAGCTTGAGAACTTTTTTTTAAAAAAAAACGCATAAAATTTGCAAAATCTCATCGGTTCTTTATTTGAAACGTTAGATTGGTCCATGACATTTACTTTTTGAAGATAATTTCATTTAAATGTTGACCGCGGCTGCGTCTTAGGTGGTCCATTCGGAAAGTCCAATTTTGGGCAACTTTTTCGAGCATTTCGGCCGGAATAGCCCGAATTTCTTCAGAAATGTTGTCTTCCAAAACTGGAATAGTTGCTGGCTTATTTCTGTAGACTTTAGACTTGACGTAGCCCCACAAAAAATAGTCTAAAGGCGTCAAATCGCATGATCTTGGTGGCCAACTTACCGGGCCATTTCTTGAGATGAATTGTTCTCCGAAGTTTTCCCTCAAAATGGCCATAGAATCGCGAGCTGTGTGGCATGTAGCGCCATCTTGTTGAAACCACATGTCAACTAAGTTCAGTTCTTCCATTTTTGGCAACAAAAAGTTTGTTAGCATCGAACGATAGCGATCGCCATTCACCGTAACGTTGCGTCCAACAGCATCTTTGAAAAAATACGGTCCAATGATTCCACCAGCGTACAAACCACACCAAACAGTGCATTTTTCGGGATGCATGGGCAGTTCTTGAACGGCTTCTGGTTGCTCTTCACTCCAAATGCGGCAATTTTGCTTATTTACGTAGCCATTCAACCAGAAATGAGCCTCATCGCTGAACAAAATTTGTCGATAAAAAAGCGGATTTTCTGCCAACTTTTCTAGGGCCCATTCACTGAAAATTCGACGTTGTGGCAGATCGTTCGGCTTCAGTTCTTGCAGGAGCTGTATTTTATACGGTTTTACACCAAGATATTTGCGTAAAATCTTCCATGTCGTCGAATAACACAAACCCAATTGCTGCGAACGGCGACGAATCGACATTTCACGGTCTTCAGCAACACTCTCAGAAACAGACGCAATATTCTCTTCTGTACGCACTGTACGCATTCGTGTGGTTGGTTTAATGTCCAATAAAGTAAACTGAGTGCGAAACTTGGTCACAATCGCATTAATTGTTTGCTCACTTGGTCGATTATGTAGACCATAAATCGGACGTAAATCGCGAAACACTTTTCGAACCGAACACTGATTTTTGTAATATAATTCAATTATTTGCAAGCGTTGCTCGTTAGTAAGTCTATTCATTATGAAATGTCAAAGCATACTGAGCATCTTTCTCTTTGACACCTTGTCTGAAATCCCGCGTGATCTGTCAAATACTAATGCATGAAAATCCTAACCACAAAAAAATCACCCTTTAATTAGTTAATCCTGCAACAAGAAATTAAAAATACAACCACTACGTCAGCATATCTAGCATTGACAGATAATACCAGTTGGTTCATAACTAAAAATTTTGTACCAAGTTTCTTTAATAATATGAAAAAGCTTTCAAACAAGCCGTATTCCTAGACAGAATCCTTCTTACATTTATAGCGACATTAGTAAGTGTTAGCGGGTGAATTTTTCATGAGATTTATCATTTTCGTGAGATTCCACTCAGTCAATATTTAAGAGGCGTAATATTAATATTCAATTATGTATGTATATGGATAATAAAACGGAAATAACTTAGGTAGCTGAACCGTAATTACGTAACTGATAACCATGTAACCTTCATATATACTAAGATTTTACTTCGCTACCACAGCTCAAACAACAACTATATATTTGATTAAATTTCACAACATCAAGTTGGTACTCGCACTTAATCGAGATAAGAAACTAGAACATAAATTTAAAACAAAACAGCTAACTCATGACTGTTATCAAGCTCAAACTCATTTGCATAACATATTTCTTCCATAAATTTGATTTATGTGTTTATAATGGATAAATTGAATAACATAGGGTCTCCCAATGTTGATAAAAACAATTATTTTATATAGCATCTAGCATGGAATTTAAAGTCAACTTACTTAAATTGTATTTTTGTTTAAATTGATTTTATATAAAGTGCCATGCAAACATAAATATATATATATATATATATATATTATATATATATATATATATATATATATATATATATATATTATATATATATATATATATATATATATATATATATATACATATATATATATATATATATATATATATATATATATATATATATATATATATATATATATATATATATTTATATATATATATATATATATATATATATATATATATATATATATATATATATATATATATATATATATATATATATATAAAGGGTTCGCCAAATAACTTTTTTTTTTTAAAATGCTATAAAAAAAAACTACTGAATATTATCTCAAATTTCTTTTTTTATTTAAAAGTACAATCCTTCCGATTAATAATGGAAAATAATTTCATTCAAATTGTTGCCTCGGCTGGCCATGCAGTAACCTACACGATCGGTCCAATTTTTCAGCACATTATCATGAATATCGGCTTCACGAATATTGTCCTTTAAAGCGTCAATTGTCTCTGGCTTGTCGGCGTAACACTTATCTTTGAGGGCACCCCACAAATAATAGTCCAACGGTGTCAAATCGCAGCTCTGAGGTGGCCAAACGACATCAGCTCTGCGGCTGATAATGTGATCTTCAAAAACAGGGCGCAAAACATCGAGTGTAGCTTCAGCTGTGTGGCACGTAGCGCCGTCCTGTTGTAACCAAATGTTGCCAATATCCTCCTCTTCAATTTTTGTGAACAAAAATTCGTTCAACATGGCCCTATAACGATCGCCATTGACTGTAACTGTATATATATATATATATATATATAAAAATAATCTATGGCTTAGAGACCGTAAACGGCCCTTACCGCGTCTCAACTGAGACCTTATGAACCATTTTAACAATTGGTGCACATTGTAGGTGGTCAGCCCAACGAATGTTTTTACACACAATCGCGTTTTATGTCATCCGGTTGCGTGTTAATTTTTGGTCAACGGCGGGAATCGAACTCGAGACCGCGGCGTGATGAGAAACTCTCTTAACCATTAAGCTACATCCGGCGACAAGCTACATATATATATATATATATATATATATATATATATATATATATATATATATATATATATATATATATATATATATTTATATATATATAAATATATGTATATATATATATATATATATATATATATATATATATATATAAATATATCAGCGGCGTACCTTATAGGGCGCAACCTAAGAAGGGGGCCCGCATCGTTGGGGGTCCCGCCAGTCCTGTCATGAAGAATTGTTTCATGAATTAGCTGAAGTTCTTATAATAAAATCTCCAATAATATTGGGTGTAAAACTGAAATATTGATACTAGATGTCATATATATTACTTGTTAATGCATTATAATAACTCATGAACAGATATGTCTTTTGAAGACCCTATTCAATACCTTAAAATCAGCTAAAAGTTTTGGTTTTGATTGTGCGCATCCAACCGATTTCAACAATAGAAAATTGATCAAATTTGCGAAAAAAAACAGCATTTGCGGGAAGTTTCGTTGAGTCATTTTTTCGCAAACAAAACTGCAGCTGAAAGTCATCGTTTACTCGTGGATGCTTTGTGTGGTTTAATCGCTTCAAAAGCAGTGATTTTGAAGCGATGTCAAGGACAAGGGTCCCGAAAAGTTTTAAGCTGAAGAATTGGAGGCATTGCACGATCAAGATTCATGTCAAACGCAAGAAGAACTTGCAGAATAATTAGGAGTTGATCAAGCAACAATTTTAAAGAAGTTTAAAAGCCATGGGATTTATCCCAAATAGATGGGAAATTGGGTGACATACGAGTTGAAGCCAAGAGACGTGGAAAGACGATTTTGCATGTTCGAAATGCCGCTCGAGCGCCACAAAAACGCTTGAGATTATCGTAATAGATCCATTACGATAATCTCAAGCGCAAAAAAGCGTATGTCAAGCAATGTGAGGCAGGCCAATCGACAACGAAGCCGAATATTCACGGAGCCAAGGTCATGTTGTGCATATGGTGGGACCAGCTAGATATGATCCACTATGAGCTGTTGCCAAACTTTCAATCCCCAACTCTATCGTCAACAATTGATCCGATTGAAACGAGTCAATCGTTTCCACCACGATAATGCTTGGCCACACGTTGCGATGCCGGTCAAAAATTACGTGGAGAATAGCGGATGGGATATTCTGCCTAACTCGCCTTATAGCCCAGACCTTGCTTCTTCCGACTACCACCTATTTGAAATGCAGAGTCCCAGAAAGATGGGAAAAAGTAGTGGGTAGCGATATGGGAAATACTTTGGATAAAAATCTTTTAACATGGAACGATATATTTCTATATTGAAAATAATAATAAATTAATTTTCGATGAGCAACATTTTTTACTACTCTGAAGGGAAAGATATTCAAGATGTGGAGGGAGGTAGTCTAGGGGCCTACATTAAGTTTTGCGGGGGGGGAGGCAAACATTTGTAGCTACGCCACTGATATATAGATAGATTTATATAGATGATATATAGAAAACCGAATCTAGAAAACCGATAGGATGGAGATATTTATGAACTGAGTATAATTAACATTTTGTTCTATACATATGTTCGATCTCAACTCGAGTATGCAATAATAGTTTGGTGTTCTCCTTATGATACGGTTCATCACGCGTAAAGATGTATTGGTATACAATCACAAGTACCGTACTATCTTAATAAACATCTATTGCCATACTATTAAGATGGCTTCTTTATAAATACCCACAATTTAACAATAATGGAAACAACCATAATCACCTATATAAGATTTTATATAAGTATAGTAAAGAAACTAGCAAATGAAGGTTAAAGTAACACTTTGCTCCATCCCGATGATTTCACTTTTATTTTTATTGTTGTGTTATTGTACATACCTTTGCATTTTTATTGATTTTTTATCTGAATTTATGAGCTTTGTTGTTATAAATTAATAAACATATTGTTAAATCATAAACCTAGTATAATTGCTGACATGTTCTAGAAACTCATTCAAAAAACCCAGATATCAATCCTAAGGATCTAAATAAAAAGTGCTGGTGATAATTGACATTACAAATTAAAAAGTTGTGTTGGAGCTCCTGTCAGATGCATTATTGCATTCATTGTCTGGAAATATCAAGCAAAAGTAAACGTATCATAATATTGTTAAGTATAGCGTGTAAGTCTGAATGTCTTCAAAATATTTCTTTGTTGTTCATTTTTATTAAATTAGTTGAAGGGAAAATATCACAGATGGACATGTTTTTAATATCTTGCATGATAATTTGGGTATAACAAAACCTATTGAAATACTAGGTTCTGCAGTTTCTCCCAGTTTATGAAACAAACCACGCAATTAAAAGATCAATTTAACTCAAGATCAGTCTAACCAAGGTTTTGATTCAACATATAACCATGATCCTTAAGAAATAATATCCATGATTTTACTCCAAAAATAGCAGTCCATGACTTCTCCTGATGAAGGTGCATGGAAAATAAAACATTAATTCAAGTACTAAAATATTTATCAACTACTTCGAAAACAAAAGAACGGGATAATATGATATAATGATTTTCAGTTGACCGTATGCTAAACTATCCCTGACAAAGAAAAATTTCTATTTTCTTTAAATTTTTCCAATCACTGATTTGACATACGGAGAAGAATTACAGTTCATTGATCTCTTTAGAGCTAATTGCATTAATGTGAATCGACATCCTCTGTTATATCTGTACAACCAAGTAACACAAATGGTCAATTACCAATCATATCTTGCTGTTACAAATGAGTAACCACTGCACTACCGGGTAATTCCGTGAGATGAAATCTACAGTTTATATTTTGTACAGTATTTGTTTTTGGTTTCATCCTGAAGAATATAATAATGACACTGCCTGGTTAAAGTAGACTGTAAATCAGTCCAATTAGTATAGGGAATCCAATACCGGTTTTCGGTAAACCGGTAAACCGGGTTTACCGTAAATTTTTAATTACCGAAAAACCGGTAAATTTTCAAAATTTACCGAAAATACCGAAATTAAAAAAATCATATAATTAGTATAATATCTTTTCATACTTTTACTGTATAAAATAAAATATATTCACTTATTCAATTTAATAAAAAATGTTCTTATTATATTCATTCTTTTTATTTATGGATCTATATGAATAGAGCTTTTGATTTAATTTTATACCGAGATTTTTAAACGTGCTGATATAAATCTGCTTCATCTCATTCATTTCATTACGCAGATGTGACTAGACTTAAGGTTAATTCATGGTTAATTCGAGTGTGTCAACACTAACTTCAATCGTTCTATGAAATTTAATTTCTTTAATGCTTGAAATTAACGGAACGGGTTATTTTACCCCTAATTAAAATCAGAAGTATTCTATACCCAAACTGTAGAAAATTTAGGTGGTTAATTCAATAGAAATAAAATAACTGCAAGACAATTAGTGAAAAGAGTCGCTGCTGCTCAAGAATTGAACATTTTTTCGCTGTTTTGTGATGCGCATTTTGTATTTCGGTTGTCCGTTCGTCAATTGGGCTGTGGAACGCACAAATAATTGGAAGAAAATGAAGTGATTTACTAAAAAATCTTTAGAAAAAATTAGCAAATAGCCGCTCTAACATTAATACGCGGCGTTACCAGGCCATGATAAACGAGTTTTTGTTAAAATAGACAAGCAGGATATTTGCAAACAACAAATAAGCAGTCGTAACAGAGATGTCAAAATGACATGAAGCATCTACGATTTGACTCTGAACGACTTTTTTGGTAGGAAGCCGTTAAGGATAAGTATTACGCTTATCATCTAGAGATTATCCAATATTTAGTAGATCAAATTATATTAGCCATTGACGTGATAAAATGCCAAACAGTCGAAAATATTCTGAAAAATAGGGGTTGGCAGAATGTAAAGCTAATAGTCATTTGAATGAAATGGTGTTTCATTCTTAGTGACAAAGTATCTCTTTCTAATAAAACAAACCGCTTTACAAAACATTCGTTCGTCTTTGTATTTAGAGCCAAATTAATTTGTGTCCCGCCCTTTATGCTATGAGGTTATGTAATACCAAGAAATGAGTTATCTGTTAAGCTTTTCTTGTCTCTCACAATACAAATAGAATGTACAGCCATTTCAGTTCGAAATATAAAAAGCTCAATTTTTACTTTGAGTTTCATGAAATTAAGCTCCATTTCCAAATTCATATTGTAAGTTGAAAGCGCTTTTGTTAGAAATAAAAGCTTTCTGCCAATATATATTGAGAGAAGCCATTTTGGTGTTTTAAAACGAACTACCACTACCAACAAAACAATATTTATAAATTAAATTATAGATTGTTTTTATTTATTCTATTATTTTTTATTATATTTATTGTTATTATTGGAATAAATTTTAAAATGTCATTTTTCTTAAAAAACAAAAATAATAAGTAAATAATTAAGATATATTAGATGTTTCAATGATGTTTTTGTAGATTAAACAATTACCGAAATTTACCGGGAAACCGGTAAATTAAGAAAAAAAAATACCGAAACCGGTAAATGAAATTTTCGGTAAATTTGGATTCCCTAAATTAGTATCTATGATGTATTACACAAACCGAAGAATATTTTGGCTTTCACTAAAGTTCTATTATGTAAATTGTAAACCCTTAGTTACACAAAAGTGTAATAATAACGGTAACCAGAAGTCATATTTACTTTCATCCTGATGATATTTGTTTGCATGAAGTTCTTATATTTTTAAGTACATCTTGTCAATTCCATGCAACTAATTGTCTTACCACAATTGTAATACACAATATTTTGAAAAGAAAAATTGTAAATGATGGCCTGCAGTTTTTGTCTCGATTGAAAATATTACATTTTTGAACTAGTAAGAGTGCTTTTAAACCAGTATCCATTTTATTCAGTGAAATACAAACTCTTATCGATCGGTTCTACTTAATTTTATATCTGTAAGGTCTGATTTTGATATCTGTTCCTCTCGAACTTAGTTTTAGTGTCACAAGGTTGTTGGGCTGACTTGATCGATTCATTGATGTGATACATATTCCAAATTCGAGAGGAAAATAATTGGATGACTCGGATTGGATGCTTTGGATTAACGATTTTCATTAAATGGGCAATAACTCTTAAATGCGCCAGTAGTTAAGTTATAACATTTAGCGTAATTAACTTCCCACGCATTTTCCACTTACTGTCTAATAGTTTCACCAAAAATTTCTTTGATCCTTCTTCGTAAAATCGACAGTAAAATAACCACCCAAATTTATAGTTGATAGTTCGGTTGATTTTTCTGAAGTGCCAATAATCTGATATACTAAGTACAAATTCATCTAGAGACGAGTCTTAGAAACGAATACAACTGACCACTAAAAATAATCTAACATCAAAAGTTTCTGGGTACGTGAGATATATCATCTGTTAAGAAACGCTTTGCATTATAAGTATTTCAACTGGCGCAGTTACTAAAGCTGTGAACTTAGAGCGAGAGGTACCATATATGAGTGAACTCATATATGATTCCCTGTTGGAGTGCAGAATTCGTAGGCCAATCCATATTCCATGTAATTACTATAGACTAGCATGGAGCTTTATATAATGAGCCGATGGTTCTATCTAAATCGAACTTATAGCCGTACTTCCTCGGTTTGGCTATATATAATGGCATAAAATAAGACGTAAATAAGTAAACCGAAATACAGAAAATTATTTTATTTTTGTTTGTTTCTGGCTTTATTATCTTTTTGAGGCTGAACCACGTTTTTGGGGTCTCACCTCTCCTGCAGTCTCTTTTTTACCTCATTGTACGCCCCATTATTACGGCAAAGCCAAAACATACGACTATATGTATACAATTTACGTAGAGTATCTGCACATTGCGTTCATCAATGCCAGCTTAAGTACTGACTGACATGGAAAATAGATCTAGCTCTTATCAGGATTAGAATCCAATATCTTCCGGTCCAAGTACCGCAGCTCTAACCGTTGCGCCGTTAGGTTGGTTGTCATATCTTTTTATATGGGAACAACCCCTTTCTATCGTAACGTTTTGATATATGTGAAAGGACTATAAATAATTTTGAATGAATCTGGATCGAATTGGTACTTCATAGTGTAGAACCCCCGACCAGGGCCTTTTGAGGAAGAAGCTACACGCAATGAAAGAATTTGTTATAAATTTCCTATTAAAAAGCTATTCGTTTACAGACATGATCGATAGATGTTCCATTTTAGATGTTTATACGTATGAAAAGCTTCATAATTTATTAAGCAATATTTCTTCTACCCACAAAGTACACGACACTCCCATTTTCACTACACCTCCTATCAACGTTAAAATATTCCTCATATCTGCAAACCAATTATCCCACGTGTTTTTCATCTACATATACACAATCCATAAATAAATATTTAATTAATGAATTAATTAAATCTTCATTAAGAATCTATAAATAAATTACAATATTTAAAAGAAAAATATTTTCCCATCAGTACGTTTACACTCGTTTGCATTAGCAGAGTAGCATAGCGAGAAGAACTCTGCTATTTATACAAATAGAAATGACCTTTTGTTAAATTTTCAGATCATATAAATTACACACGTACAAATTCATTAACGTTGATCTACTATTCTAGAATTTGTTGTTGTTATTTACTATTTGTGATACTACATATACGACTATGTATAGCTGATGTGACTTTATTATTCGATATTTCATTCATATCTTGAGTAGATTGTACGTCATGCGGATGAGTAATAATATAATTAATTTTACTATTATTATAATTTTATTATTTAATTGTTGTAAACACATAAAACAGCTAATTAATATATAAATAATTGTTTAATAATTAATCCATTTGTGATTTATTAGTTGTTTATTTAATTAATTAATTAAATATATATTTAAAGTACAGAGATTAAAATCGTTCCTATTTAAAACAATCTAGTCCCAGTAATCTCCAAACGTGAACCCCATTAAATTTTTTTCTCTTGAATCCTAGGACCCATCTATCATACTTATATTCGTCAAGATCCCACTCTTAAAACAATACATTTATATAGACCATCGACGTAGAAGAATGAAAACACGATTAGAGTACAAGATACTTGAATCTCCTCTTTCTTACTTGCCAGTGTCTTCGATAAAATCAAAATACTTTTTTTATGAACCAACAGAAAGTTTCATTAACACAATCGTTGAAGCGCAGTCTAAAGCAATATCGATCTACGAAATTGATAAATCTTTTCGTGATGATTCAGAAATTCATCTAATAAGAAAATGTTTAAATGACGATTAAAGATGGGAAAACGAACCATCTATTCAACAGTATCGACCATTCAAAATAGAATACTGTTTCAATGAAAGATTGTCGTTCCTTCAGTTATCAAAAAGCAGTTGCTGAAAATTGGTCACGAAGGACATCCAGGAGTAGAAAACATGAAACGACTTATGAGGCAGAATGTATGGTGGCCGAAATTAGATGGTGATATAAAGGATTACGTAAAGAGTTGTCATGGGTGCAGTCAAGTAACGTCTGTTGATATTCCTGAGCCCATGAAAATGAGAAAATATTCAACAACTCGACCTGGAGCGAAATAGCTATTCATTTTTGTGGTTCGTTTCCTTCTGGACATTATCTTTTAGCAGTCATTGACTACTACAGTAGATTTAAAAAAGTAATAATCACCTGCCTAATTGCTGTTTGGAAGACCGACTCAAACTTAGCTTCCACCAATTACTGGAGGTTTGCAAGGAGGGAATGATGAGATGTTACGTGATAACGATTTAATCTACAAAAATAAAATAAAATAATATGCAGACAGTAAACGTAAAGCCAGATTTTCCGAGATAGGTATAGGTGATGTGGTGTGGACTAAAAAGAAACGGACAGATAAGTTAAGTGCTCCATACAGTGATGAGAAATACAAAGTACTCAATAAATACAATAGCGATGTTACGCTTCAATCAACCAAAACGGAAAACATTATTCGAAGAAATATAACTCATTTAAAGTTGTGCCCTTTAGCTGATCCCAGTAATGTAACGTTGTCGGATGAAGAAGACATAGACATAACAATGATCCGTCAATTAAGCAAGCCGTCAGCACCTGTTGATAACTATGATCAACCAGAAGTGCCGCAGCGTAATGGCCAAGATGGTCAATCGCTAATACCAATACTTAGAATTAATATGAAACCATTTCCAAGCTGTACTGCCGTAAGTCTTAAAACAAGAAGAAAGATGTAGTGGTTTACTGGGATAATTGTTACTATGGTAACTCTAAAATATGTATATATTATATAGTAGGCTAATGGAAAAACAATAAAAAGCTAGATACTAGAGAGTACGACTAACGTATACTCGAATTATCAATTTAAAAACTTTTTATTTAATCCACAACTCAACAGGCACCATAAATCATCAGTTCTTGAATAATGTACCAAAACATGTATATAGGTCAATCAAGTTCGCTGGCTGCTTTACACGAATTATAACATAGAAAAATTGACAACCCCAACAGATCAACAAGTCTACGAGAAAAGGTAGAAATAGCAGAGGTAATTGAAACGACTGTCTTATCAATAATATAACAGAATCCGAGAAACTTTAAAAATTTTGCTGCTGTCATTGTTTATTTTCGGTAAAATGCAAGATGCCTCGATAATATGATTTCCCAAATTAAATTCTACAGTTGACGTTTTTTCTTATTCAACTCGACATAGTTAGGTTGACAAACTTTTCTAGAGATACGTCAGAATATCTGGTTTCCCATTTCTCTTGATCCTTCAATATTTGTTCAATTCATAAGAATTTTAGATCGCATCGACAAAATTGGCCTAGTATAGTAGATAATGAGTAGATAATAACCAGTAGATAATTTTGATAACTTACCCATTCATTCACTTTCTATTGCTTTTGTAGCCCTATTCTGGTAGTTCCCCGGGAATAGAGAATTGGGGTATAAATAAAAATAGTTCGATGTAAATATTTTTAAATTGGGTATAATTTTTCCATTCATAAACTCAAATTACATATAAAATCATTCCCTAATTCTCTACCCCTCGGGAATCACCAGAATAGGGCCACTGATGGTAGCTTTTCGGTGTCCCATGTAGAATAACTATGCAACGATTTTATTTCATTGTCCATTGCAAGCTTCTAGTTTATTACTTTAATCCGATTCATCATTTCTTTCAATTTAGTTGAAGCTTGACATATATATTGAGCTCTTTTTATCGACTCGACCTTTCTGAATAGAATAATGGCCTCATCGGAGTCTTCTGACATCCTTTGATATGCCGTATCATTTGTACCATTGAAAGTTTGTATAGTTCAAATTGATTCAATAAGATTTCAACTGGTTTATCATATTTTGTCTTCGAATGAAACCTCAGCATTCCTATACACACTTTAGTTTTCCGATCATCTTATACCATCACACAATTTTTAGATCTTTTATACTCTGGTGACCTCAACTGGGCGACTACAAACGTTTTGCATAAGTATTTTAACGACCAGACGACCAGAACGAAATTCAGCAAACTACGTCTGACTCATTCCAAACGACGGCAAGAGTTTGGATAATATTTTACTATTGCAAAAATTTACTCACATGTCTTTCCATTCTTTTGAAAATTCACGAGTTTTGTAAAAGCCGAACTATCTGACAGAATAATCTATAATCTATGGCTTAAAGGCCGTAACCGGCCATAACCGTGTCTCAACTGAAACCTTACGAACCATAAATACGAATTGGTTCACATTGAAAGTGGTCAGCCCAACGAATTCTTGTACAAACAATCGCTTTTTATGTCATCCAGATGCGCATTATTTTTTGGTCAACGGCGAAAATTGAGCTCTAGACCACGGCGTGATGAGCAACTCGCTTAACTATGAAGTTATAACCGGCGATATCTGACAGAAGAATAGGAAAATGTCCATGGTTTACTTAAAAATCGAAACGCCATCTATATTATACTCCCATAATTGCTTACAAAAAGTTAAGGAAAATTAAGGACCTCATCCCATTCATCATCCGTAGAGTTGCCTGTGCCGCTAAATAATATTCTGACATCATTATACGGCGAAAGGCTTACATGTACTAATAAATCATGTTAAGATATATTAAATTGAATTGGAAAAATTCAAATTTATGTCTAGACCTAAATTGTATTTTATTTATAGTTTTTAATGATATGATTATATCTTGTGTGTTCCACAGGCAATGTATGTGATAACTGTAAAAGGTAGAAGAAATGAGAATCATTGTTGATATTGACATATTACACCTATTTCAATGCCTCATATTCCTCCCATCTCTTACATTTATCACGTAAACCTCCATCGACTTATGATTAAGGAATTGGAGAATTGTACGAGAATTACAATATATAAAGGATCACAGAGGTGAAGTTCTTGGCAAATGTGAGAATCAGGACATAACAGGTTTATGTTACAATTCACCGGTGATTCTGTATAAGCCTACCGTAACCATTCGTTGTCCTATCTATGAAGAGTAAATCCCCACCATACAAGACCTATTTTGCGTTATAACACGAAAAATATATACGTTCATAGTAAATTGCTTACTAGAGATTGGTGATTTTCGTACCTGTCACATGAATCCGAGCTAAATTTGTTCTATTTGAACGTTAAAAAACGAGTTACATACATTACTCGTCTGATCAAGGCTCGCATGGTCGTGTGGAAATTTTACAAATCCAGTTCGTTTAGGAGCTATCGAGTACATACTTGAATAATATTAATCGCATAACAATAAATGTATATGTCTTACATTAAGAGGCACTCTATTCACTATTACTTAAATTATCATTTTATCTATTGTGTAACAAATAGTCGATTGCTTTCAATTAATTACAAAACAAATAAATTAAATTGAAAAAATAGTTATTGATGGATGTACAGTGTATTACAATTTTGATGTGTTCATCTCTAATAAAACTAACAGTGAAGTATAATACATCTAAAGGATGATCGAATCTTGAATGTAAACAACGTATAATCATTAATCATGAATTACTTTACTCGCGTTTACAGCAAGCCTAGGGTACTAGAGTAATGGAAGAAATCTCTGGAGCAAACTGTACAATTGAACTGAATTGTGTAACAAAAATATATTTTTATGTTTTTAAATCGTATATGGTTCGATTGAATTGTTTATGTAAGTCAATTATGATGCGAGATCGTTGGTCTCTTGTGCAATATTTAGTGTAACAACTTAAATTTCGTTTTATTTAGTCATTTATTAACAAAAAAAATTATTGGCCCACTATTTTAAAGTGGGTAATGGTCGTAGCACAGTTATTCTCTAGCTTAATGTTCCAGAGTCGGATCCTAGTAGAGGTAGAATGAACATACTCTATACGACATTGTGCCGTAAGTAAGCACCAAAAAAAAAATTTCGCACAATTAACGCCACAATCATCTAAAATCTATATTTTTAGTTATGTTCTTGTAATTCGCTAGAACTATCGCGTCACGACTAAACGTACATATACGAATCGCACAGTACGAACATCAACTCGGGTAGCATATGCCTCATGACATGAATTTGATCTTTTCTATGGCATTCAATAACGTCATCATCAGATCGAAACCGGCCTAGCGAATTACGACAACATTAACAATCATACATCACACCTTTGAATAACAAATTCACAAAATCTTCCAACAACAATACGGCGGTACATTGGTGACCTACATTGTGTATACGTCCCAGCTTAGCGAACAACACTACATGTCAATTCTAACACACAACCTCCCAAAAAGATTTCATACAACCTCCTGCCTAAATCTTTAATAACATGGCAACTTCTCAAAATCTGCCTTATCCCCCTTCTCAAGACTCAAATAATTTCGAGGGAGTTCGTCATATGTTGTGCAACACAGCCAAATATCACTAAGGTGGGCGAATGTGCACCCACTATTACAGCATGCAGCCAGTCCCAGTCCTTCATGCCGCAACAAGCCTAAAACACAATAAGCGGGGCGAAGCACCCCAACGACATTGACATTAAAATTACAACAAACATCATGAATCAAAAACGGAGGGTAATTCAATTGTAAGCACCAAAAAATAATAAATTCATACAATTTTTTTTACGTTTAGTTTTATTTGGGTGCAGAATGGACTTCTAGACTGACCTAGCTCCTTCAAATAAAGGTTGATAGCTGCCTTAAACTTGTGCATTTTATATTTCAACGGAAACAGACAGAACTTAACCCCACAATCATCTAAAATCGATATTTCGAGTTGCGTTCATGTAATTCGCTAAAACTGTCGTGTTAGGCTAAATCGCACAGTACGAATAGCAATTCCGGTAGCATATGCCTAATGAGATGGATTTGATCTTTTCGAACACACTGTATTTAATGACGTCATCATCAGATCGAAACTGGCCTAGCGAATTACAACAACATTTTAACATCATACATCACAACTTCGAATAACAATTCACAAAGACTTCTCATAACACGGGCGCTACAACATCTTACTGTTGGAGTGCATTTCAAGATAGACTGCCATGAAGCTATAGCAATATGAGCTTTTTTTTAAGTTTGATGTAAAAAGTATTCTCAAATCTTCACAATTCCAGTGATACTCATTAAACTTGAGCAAAAACAGCGTTTTCAATAGCGTTACATTCAAGAAATAAAGATAAGGGTGCCTCTTCCCTTCATTAAACTACTGAACAACAGAAGTTAGATCACGTATAAGCGAGTACTTAAAAGAAAGGTTTGTATGTATGAGAAGTGGATTTTCAAGATTTAAGCATAAAAAACTATATTTATTGTATTTTAAATAAAACCAAAGAGATAGATTTATCCATAAAGATAATAAAGTATAAAATACAGAAGCTTCTGTATGATAAAAGTACTGACCGACATAAATCTCATATAATAGAGTAATAAGTTCGTTAAACTGATAATATCTTTTATGTCTGTATTGAGAGTTAACATTGAAATATATAAGCAATTTAGGCGATCTACGCCTATTATATATGACTATAAGAGACTTAATTCTCATTTTTAAAAGTGTAAGTGCTGCTTTCAATTTTAATCTATGGTAGTAAAACTTTCAGGTTTGGTCCTAGTTTCTGACCTCGATCTGAATTGAGTTAAAACTTCGATCCAGCTTCGATACAAAAACCAATATGGAATACAAAGGTCTCGAATGGCAGCTAACCAAGGCATTAAAATATTTCATTGCGATTGTTAACCGCTATTACATTGCTCAACGGCAAGACCACAACCCTCAATCAAAACAATTAGTTTTGTGCCTACTTTTAACCTTATTGAGAGTCTGGTGGACGTCATAGAAAAACAAAGTTTTATAAACAAACTTGCCGAACAGAATTCATGGGAAATAGATCTAAATAAAATACCATTGCTAACAAAACATTGCTATTTTCATTTCAAGCCCAACAGATGATCCGCATATATTATTATAAAATGACTTTAACTTGATATTGACTTATAATCTGATTTACAGATTTAGTAAATAATGATTTAATAAACTTCAGTACGTGGCTCGAATACGATTCAGGTTTTCCTCCAGCCACATCCAGACATTCTGAGATAATTCCGCAATAGAGTCAATTTCTAAATTCCTATCTATACTATGATGCTTATAGTTCATCTAGGAAGAGTGTTTGATGTAGCCACACAATCGATATTTTGCCACACACGAGTCTTAACTCCTCTGAACTCCTTTAGCTGTTGTGAATGTTAGAATTTATCCAAACTTAAAGTCTATACTATAAAGAAACAAACAAGTTTCATAATTAATTGATTCAGTCCGATTACAAACCGGTATTGAATGCAACTTGTTCAGTTAATACTAAAGATTTATAAGGTCAAGGGGATACGATGATGCAACAGACTTGAACTCTGTTGGCAGCAATAATGTCAAATTAGTTAGCAAGGATATCTCAATTTCGTTTTACATAAACACGAAATAAATTACCGGCCCTTAAACATAACGAAACATTTATGTTAGTCTGTCTAGTAATTCAACAACATGTGGTCAGTAATCTTAAGTTAAAACAAAAATCTCATGCAGCGAAATAATTCAAAAGAATAAGAAAACTCCATCAAATCGTTTCAACAAAATAAATATTCGTTTATATACCCAAAAATGTACATTCAAACGAAATTTCTGTTTAAATTGCGACTGGTTGGTATGTCAAACACATACACAAATTTGAAGAAACCATAAAATTAACCGTAACGCTATATACGATGAATCATGAAGAAAAAAATTTTACTTACGACACTTAAGTGTGTTGTTAAGTGATTAATTAATGGCGTATAGCTTGAAATAATGGTGACGTATTTTCTCATACATAATTTTTATCAACATCCGTTCGTGAGATTATTATGATATGGTGAGTAACACAAGATGCTGGTTGTCTTAAATATTACTTGTACATATACTTTGTGTATACTGTTTCTAAGAAAACTTTGTTTAAGAAAACCAACCCGAAAAAAATCTTTTGTTTTAGAGATTTAGAAAAACTTGAATTGATCGAATGTATATACATTTCGTATCTTGAAGTCTTTTGTTTTGAGATTTTCTTTTTACTCGTTCTAATTCTCGTTTGGCTTTCTATATATAAAGGGACATGAATATAAAATTCTTTTCATGTGTATAGTTTACCTTCTTTCATGTTTCTACCTTCTTCTTTTATTTCTTACGTTTTTCTTTCTTTCTTTATAACTATTCATGTTTTCATTTATTACAACTTACAATGCACTTTGTTCAGATTTGTCTTTAAGCATTTGTACTTCTCTCAGATAGACAATTATTTTTTGTCTTTTTCTCTCGTCTCATTTTACGACTATCATTCATCTCACAAAAATTATCATTCATTAAAGAGAAACATATTTCCCCTTCGATAATATGTTATGGTATGCAACGTTGTTTTAAATGAATGAAATAAAGCAACATAAAAATTCGTGTGTAAGCACCAATACATACACACAATATTAAGTTACGTACGAATGTGTGATGAGAATTTTTATTAAATAATAAAACGGCTTGGTTGTTTAAATAATCGCATAGGGGTTTGAAACTCTGTGTGTTCGGTCGATTGATAAATCGATTGAACTTTATCAGTATTTCAAGGGGTGTCTTATTACACAGATAGTATCAAATCACTTACATAAGTATAATTTTGTCAGTTAAGGTTCATGAAAGTTAAGGTACAGTGAGTAGAGATATAACAACATATAGAAAAGGGTTTCGTACCTTTGATCTCAACTGAAGGATACCTAATGGCCTTCAAAGATCATTTCATATGAGACTGATCATTAAAATCTACAATCAAAATCAGATCTCATGAAATTTGAGCTCTTCTTAAGTTGTATACTAACCGCCCGAGTGGCGCAGTGGTTATCCCGATTCGGAGCAAGATTCAAATGGGTTTTTCACCTTCGATCGTTTGGGCGGTGCGATCGGTGGTGTAAAAATGAACATATATCTGGATCTCCTGTCGTGTTTAGAATCCATGGGCCGACCCATCTTCCATGTCAGTACTATAGGCTGACATGGAGCTATGCATTGCACAGATGGTTTTACGAAAAAACTCGGACCTATAGCCGTACAAAGAGTGGTATCACAACGGACCATTGCCGGTCTAAATGTGCGAAAGCAGCCACAACAACCTAAACCTAAGTTGTATACTAACAAAAGTCTACGATATCGATTCTTCATCAGATTTTTTATTTAAAATTAAGAATTTTGAAACTTGCAGAAGTTGTTTACCGTGCTAGATAAAACTTAATATTCTATGAAATACATTTTTCTCGGTTATAGGACCACTTGCTACCGACACTTGCAGCAACTTTAACTATTAATACCTAGTGCTCACTCAATCAATAAGAAAAATCAATAAGGAGATTATAACTCTAACCATGGAATCTAAAAATCCGGATACAGCTACTTTTGTATAAGTTACAAACATAAACATTCTCATATTACACCAATCGGTAAAAAGACACCGAAAATTTTTTGCATACAAGTACAGCGAAATGGCCATCCAAAAAATTAATCAAACTCTCCACCGAAATATACCACAATACTTGGAATATTACAAGAGAAAGTATTACTACAAAGGTTCATTCATGTTCTAACACCCCGATTCCCTTAGTCGTGTCTCTTGCCACTTGTAGCGACAAACATTGGTATTCTCTTATTCGATTTGTTCGTCAATTATTAATTGAAGTGACAAACTTTTTATTCTAATAGTCGTTTAAAAAATTTCTTGTCACTTGGAACGACATTTATAGGCGCGTGAAAATTTCAGTCGACATATTCAGTTGAACTTATTAGTATTCCTTGAATAATTCAGCGATTGACGTTCGTTGCATCGATTGACGTTCGTTGTCACTTTAATCGACTAGCAGAATACAAATTTATAGATGAAGTGGCACGACAACTGTCGTGGCGAATTAAGTGACACGACTAAGGGAATCGGGGTGTATGTCTTTAAACAGTAAGCTCTCCTTTTGAACCGAAGATCGCCAGAAAGGCATAACCATTTTTCCAAGAGACTAAAATCCGCATGAAGAGTGAGACTACCAATCAGCTGGAGAGGATAGTACCTATCGAAAAATAATGCTAATTGAAATAAAACATTGATTAACGTAAAGAAATAGTTCCAACTAAAGTTTAAAGAAACGAACTTTTGATGCTTCCGTATATGTCTGTATTGTCTATATACAGATATTAATAATAAAATAGTTTAATATATAATTTCAAACAGAAAATTCTGAATTTTTCTAGTAACAAGGAACACAATCTATATTTTACTTTGGGGATCGAAGATATGACAAGAGAACCTATCAAGCAGTTGTAATCATTGAAAAGTGCTCGAAACAGTACATGATCCGATTACAAATATAATAACTAAAATCATGCAAATATATAGCTTGTGCGTGTTCATTTAAAAAGGATATTTGCTGTTCATCGGGAATATATTTTCAATGGGTACTATTTTAACACAATATGGTGTGTATATCCGAATCACAACCATAAATTGATCAATACCTTTTTACAACATTGATTCTAACAAGTGCATACTACAAATAGTTTGGTGAAATTGTACAAAAAAGATAGTTGTCCAAAAAAATATCGAAATGATATAATTCACATTTATGGCCACTCAAGAGCAGATCACAACACAATCTCGATTTGGTTCAGTATAAGGTAACTTTATTAACCTTTTTTCAACTAGATGGTCGATCTCAAACATTTTAAACAATATTTTTTATTCAACTCTATCAATTGAACGCCAAAATCAATACTAACCTCTTTCGATATTAATTCATAATTAACTTCTAATCCTCGTAAATGTAATTTTCAATCACCAACCACTTATTTAAATCTAATCAACATTGCGCTTAAATCTAATCAATATCGAACGCTAATCGTCGCAAAAGACTTATTTTTCCTTAGATCAGGTTTAAATTATGCCAAACGATTTCAATTATATCGCAACGACTAAGCAACAAACCATACGTTTCAGTATTTCCGCAAGCATAGGGTAAAATAACAAATTGTCATGCGCGCTATCGAACAACGCCACGAAACATAACAATTGACTATCCCCTATCGCACATAATCAAATTTATTGTATGCATTTGTATGCGTGTCTTCTTCGGTTTTTTGATATCGTTTTTATTTTACTATCACAATACGAGCGCACACATACTATTATTTCGTATCCCCACTCTTTGTTGCATGTCAACTACAAACAAAAGAAAATTCTCTTTTCGTAAAAAGTATTACCGATTTTAGTTTTAATTTATAAATCGATGCGATAGCACTATTCTGCTGTAATTTTTTTTTTTTTTTTAATTTGATTTGGTTTTTTAAAGCCATTGATAAAAAATTGTTTATAAAGTGTCTTATGTGAAAGAAAACCGAAACCATAATTAAATATTCATGTGTAGTGCTGTAAAGTGAATTTGAATATAAAACCAATACGAAATAGTTTTTTTTGTGTTTCAAACTAGTATTTAGTGAACTCAGTGCGTGTGTGTATATATAAACAGCCAAAATGTTTGATGTGTTTGGCTCCGTTAAGGGGCTGCTCAAATTAGACTCCGTCTGCATCGACAATAATATATTTCGATTGCATTACAAGGCGACCGTTATCATATTGATCGCCTTCTCATTACTCGTCACATCGCGCCAATATATTGGCGATCCGATCGATTGCATTGTCGACGAAATTCCTTTAAATGTAATGGATACGTACTGTTGGATTTATTCAACGTTCACAATACCGAATCGTTTGACAGGAGTGGCAGGACGCGATATAGTACAACCAGGTGTTTCGTCGCACATCGATGGCGAGGATGAGGTGAAATACCATAAATATTATCAGTGGGTGTGTTTCGTGCTCTTCTTCCAGGCAATATTGTTCTATGTGCCGCGCTACTTGTGGAAGACGTGGGAAGGTGGCCGTATCAAGATGTTGGTTCTCGAATTAAATAGTCCTCTTGTTAATCAACAGGCAAAGGAAGAACGTAAAGGAATTTTAATTGAATACTTCCAAGAAAATTTACAGCGCCACAATTTCTATGCGTTCCGTTTCTTTGTGTGCGAACTGTTCAATTTTATCAATGTCTTCGGCCAAATTTATTTCATGGACTTTTTCTTGGACGGCGAGTTTACGACATACGGCAGTGATGTGCTTAAATTCACCGAAATGGAGCCGGAAGAGCGTGGCGATCCGATGGCGCGTGTATTTCCAAAAGTCACCAAATGTACGTTCCACAAATACGGTCCGTCTGGTTCGGTGCAGAAGTTCGATGGTCTGTGTGTACTACCGCTCAATATTGTAAACGAAAAAATCTACGTATTCCTATGGTTCTGGTTCATCTCGCTCACAATCATTTCGGGACTATATCTTATTTATAGAGCAGCTGTATGTTTTTCACCCAAAGTACGCTACTACTTGTTACGCGCATCATCGCGTTTATCAAACCACAGGGATGTCGAAATAATATGCGAGAATTGTCAAATAGGTGATTGGTTCTTGCTGTACCAATTGGGCAAGAATATCGATCCACTAATTTTCACCGAAATCGTTACTGAGTTAGCCAAGAAAATGAGTCGTAACGATTCTATGACGTCGAGTTCGGATGTAGCATAGTTAAATTATAATAATATAATTCGCTAGTAGGACAACAACAACACGCAAAATAGAACAAAAGAATTAAATCAACGCATTATAAGTTCAATTGAATCTCGTCTCCCCTATAAAAAATTTAAATTTACCCCTCCACCAAAATATAATATATACATAGTGTGCCAACTCAACAACGAAAATGAGAGTACTCAGTAATTTAGTGAGTATACAATAAAAGCTTTCTCTTTTTTATCGATATTGTTTTATATATTGTTTCTTTTTTATTTATTCTAGATAAAATGTTAGTACTCTTTATATTCAATATTATTCTCTTTAAGGGGAAATAATACTTTGTAAACAGTGTTGTCAGTTATTTTTATAATACATTCCGAATTAATTAATCAAATTAGACTACTAGACTTAAATATTTTATCATTCCGAAATTATTGAACACACAAATAGAACACGCACACAAAAACTATAAATATAAAACTAAGTTGGTTTAATTAAAAGAATCTCGATTTATTTATTTAAAAATTGCCATATATATATATGAAGTAAATAAAAGACACAAACGAAACCGTAATGACACAAATATAAAAATTAAATAAAGGAAGAACGCCATTTTGATTAATTTAAAATAATCAAAATTTTTAAAAGAAAAATTGTTATATAAATTATAATATAAAGTCTGAAATACAGTATTTGTCTTATTATATTGTGGCGTTATATAATATCAAAAAAAAGGAAAACTGATACAAAATACAATACAAAGCACGTGTGTATCGGCCATTTTGTTCAGTTTTATAAACGCCATCTTATTCCTTTTTTAATACTAAAAAAGAACAATAATAATTATATATATACGAAATTTTTATATATTTTCATTTTTAATATTTAAATTATTAATTAAATAAGAGTTGTGATCAATTGTAGTAATTTTTTTTATATTGTATTATAATAATAAAGAAAATTAAATAAATTAGTTATTTAAGAAATGTTTTTTATATAAATATACATATATATTTTTAGGTAAAAAAAAATTTATGCAAAAAGAAAAAACAATAAAATGAAAAAACAATCACTGATAGCGTTTAATTAAGAAAAAAACAAAAGACATTTATATTTTTGGGAATATATACATATATTATAAACATAATTAAGAATTTATTACGATAGTTTTTAATTACTGCCGCAATATAAACTACTTTAATTAATATTTTGAATTATACTACTTTGTCGTATTTTAAAACTACCTACGTAATACAAAAACCGAAACATATTTGAAGTGCCTTTTTGTTAAAACAAATATATTTAATTAACAAAACTTTTTAAACTGTAATTGTAAATCTGCCATTAGACTACGAAAACAATTGTAAAAAAAACTATCAATTTATTATATTAAATTGGCGCTTCAATTAATTAATTAATTTAATTATGAACTATTATTATGATTTTTTTATCATTATTTTTGTATTATTAAATAGGAATGAAATAAATTAAACTGAGAAAAAAACGATAAAAAATTAAACAAAAAAATATTATGAGAAAAAATTAAAAATTAAATTAAAATAATAAAGTGTTTGAGTTTTAATCGTGAAACAAATTACTTAATTATAATAATTAATTTGATTGAAACTGCGGTGCGAGATTATGGTAAGTAATGTTCGTGAGGTGTGTCGAACGGATTAAAATCAACGTCTTCTATATCGTCTTGATAGAGCAGTTAAAGCAATTGCATTAAACCATAATCTACAATGGATTGCTTATATCAAACATCAATCGATATGAAACCATTCATTTCAGTCATTTTTATAGTTTGAGGATTCATATAGGGTATTCATTATCTACCTCGTTCTCTTGAAGATACTTGTATCTTATAACATTTTTATAATAATTCTACAAACTTGAGGTCACAATCTTTGAATCTTCTATTTATTTCCACGATCAATTTTTAGGAATTGTTTTAAATAATATAGAAGATACCTGCAGATGACGAAAAACATTTTCATACCTAATATTTGCAGGGTTAAATTTGCTGTTATGATTCTATCTTCATCACCGTTATGTGTTTTGCCATGCGAGTTGTATTTTGATATTGTCCCAGCCTGTTTTTATACATGTATACACCAATCCCTATTCCATTTCCTGTTGGTTTTCATTACACAAGCTTAACTGAAATTTGCTTTGGTAAATCACGTAAATAGGACGGAATATGAATTACTTACGTGACTGTTGGAGTGTTTGGCCTTTCCCTCTACAAAGATAATCAAACATTTTTGGTTGTAAATAATCAGTGTTGTAAATAAACCTGCTTGCTAAGAGGGTTGATTGGGAGCTAAACGAATATGTAAACGAAAAATTGTGAATATACTGAAATATCAATTCGATATTTGCAAAATGTTAAAGTTTGTCACAGATTGTGATTGAATACTGTCAAATATAAACTGCAAAGATATCCTTCGATCATTCAGTATACAAGCCACTGCCTTTTATTATTTTGAGACATATTTCCCTTCTCACGAAATAAATTATACGTGCCTTTCGAGGGAGAATTCCATGCAAATTATTTCATCGTAACGCTTAAATTGTAATTGGACCTGTTATTATAATATATATATATATATATATATATATATATATATATATATATATATATATATATATATATATATATATATATATATATATATATATATATATATATAAATCGATTGTGGGATGCATTACCTAAAACGCATCGTCCATGTTTAATTTTACCACGACATTGGAAATTTAATTCAAACTCAGGAATGGTTCGAAATTTTTTCTATTTGAGCAACAATATGAAAAGCTGCTTCGGCTCTAAACTTACAAGTCCGTGATTTTTAACAGTGTTTTAGTAATATATTCACAATCTGTAGATTCCTCTCGGTCACATTCATCGAGCTTTGAGGTTTTCATTACGTCGTTCCATCTCAACTTTAGCAAATTCAATTTATACGATTTTAATCAATTGTTAAATGTTTCCAGTTGTCTGTCGCATTATTATACTGATCGATTTATGAATTTATATCTTAATGAAGCAAATGATATATTTTATGGTGGCTAGTAGTTGCGATGAAAGTTAGATCATTTCAAAATGTATTCAAGTATATAATTTCAAAATTGAAAAGAATTCGATATCTAACGCCCACATAAACCACTTATTAATAGTTTACATAGTACCGGCATTGGAATCAAATATTTTATATTGATAGTTTCTATTTCTTTAATTAATTAAATTTAATTTTTTTAGACGTTCTAATCTATCAACAATGTATCAATGTATATTTAATTATATATATATATATATATATATATATATATATATATATATATATATATATATATATATATATATATATATATATATATATATATATATATATATATAATGGTAACAGATATAATTTTACAGGGTATTACCAAAACGTAACCCTATGCAAAATTCTTGTTCATTATTAATTATCGTCATAATTCAAAGATCAAAATAGACGAGATGAAACCAAAAATAGAATTCATGAGAACCAAAATCATAACAAAACTATTCATTGTAGACTACACATCGTCTGCCTGCAGAGTCACGATCAATAGATTCTAAATTACAATAGATTCTAAAGATTAAAGCAATCTTCTACGAATATCTATTTAAATCAGACAAAAATCTAAAATCGTTCGAAATTATCTAAATTATATATACGTATACATACATACATTACAAGTTTAAGACACACATGTATGTAAGATGCTGTATGTTATGTACGACTATCTCGAAGAGTTTGCAAAATAAATAAATTTATGAGCTGAGACAAAAAAAAATCTGCATTAAGAAATAAATAAGAAGTTTTTATTATCATACATATTGCGGTTGATCTTTTAAAACCGGATTCGATCTGTCTTAGTATTATAATATACCTTAAGTAACATAGGCGGTGTAGAGAAGTTCACAATCAACGAAGAAAATATGCACACGGTCGCACTGTACAATTTACAATCTTTTGTGAATAAATTCTAAATTGATTCTGTATAGATTTAATTCTCAGTTTCCGAAGCTATTTAAAAAATTGTATTAATTGATTGCAGGTTGAAAGGTCTTAAAGACCAATGAACACGATGAATTATTGCAAAAAATTAAGAAAAGGTATCCGTATACGGGTAGAATACATATAGTATACATGATGTTGCATCATCATGTAGGAGGTCATTGAGATAGTGGTTTTGGAGGATTTATTTTGGTGTTTTGTGGAACGATGAATTTTGAGTATATTATATTGTCTTACTACCCTAACCGGTGTGAGCATTTGAATTTAACACAAGACACCGTCGAGTGTACATGGTTCGAATAACTTAACAACTTAACTACATTAAAGCGTTGAGCTAATGATTCGTATGATAGTTATAGAAAATGAATATGCATATGATCGTAGATGGAACTTCTTAAAATCACATTGGGAAAGACGTAAGGAACCGGATTTAAATTCCAAAAGTGGGGATTGGAAATGTTGCTTGGATCCTCTGACTACGATCGACAGCATGAATCTATATAAAACCAATAACAAATAAGAGAAACTTGAGTCATTGAGTATTACAAAGGATAGATCAGAAGTAAAAATAACCCCAAGGTCAGGAATGATTTAACCTTTTAATGGGTCTATCCAATGAGGTTACATTCGTACAGCACTTACGTTCGAGTACGACAATATGAGATTATTGTATATTTATCGACTTGTAATAAGATTTAACCGACTGACATGAGTATAAAGCTATTTTCTGTAATCTACGAAAGTCGAATACATTATAAATCGTTACCCCTGGCACAGTCTTTGAACACCAGATCAAACTATACAGTTCAAAAGAAATTTACTTATGTTTAAACTCAGACTTTCATTGGTAGTCAATCTATCACGATATAACCAACCAAGTGGCGCAATAGGATAAATACTTCTATGACCATCTGTTATAGAATGCAGAAATCTCAGTACTATAGGTTGTCGTGGTACAGATATTGATTAGGTTGGATGAATTATCCGGCTTCGAACTCTCATTGCATTAATTTTAATTAAAGATTTCAGAATCATAAACTTCGATTAACTATTTAATTTTTTAGGAAGCAATAGTTTCTGATTTGCTCATGACTTGTGGTTGGTACTGGAAATGAGATACTTTGTTAGAGAACGTAGGGATGGGAGTTGAGTTTTTGAATTAAAAGTGTATGTTTGCATCTGTGTTCAATCTCCAGTTTTGATGTCTTGGTATTTTAGTCGTAAAGCCTGGAATTCAGTTCCTCCATGTTAAATGAGTAAATATAACATGGTATGAGTAAAAAAGAGTAAATCTTAAATCCAACTCAAGTAATTAAGGAAAAATACTTCATAATTTGTTTCGAGTGGCTCGATTGAAATATATTTAGACCTTGCCTTGTTTCACCTTTTGTTGTTCGACTTTCACTTTCCTCGATATCTTACGCAATTGATAATCGTTTCATAGCTAAAAAAAACGGAATTGATAAACCCCTTAAGACAACACTAATATGGTTAAGGAGATGGCTATTTATTAAAATGGGATAATAGTTACGGTTTAGCACAATAAAATACACCTGACCAAATGTATACCACATTTGCATTACTTATATTGTCTTCTATAATGTTAACTAATTAGATTCGGTTGACAGCATCATAATTATGTTTACTGAATTACTACACGAGTATATGTATTGCGTTTGAACATTGAAAGATAAATCTTCTGTCAACAAACAACATGTCCACTAATTATACCTTCATACCCGTTGCTTTGTATTTCCGGTCAATGTTGTTGACTAATCATTATGAATTGTTTGAGAAGAAGTCAAATGATTCATTCATCTTGAGTTTATTATGAGAATCATTATGAACCAAAGACAAAGAATTCAATCTAAGTATTATATCTATAGCTAGGTAAATGTGAACATACACCCACAACAAAGTTACAAAAGTTCAACCGAGTCCGACAAAAAGTGTTATAAAAGTAAATTAAAAAATGATGGCCAAGCTGGACGACACAGTTCATACGAACATAAATGTATCATTCGAGACCAAAAGACTAAGTGTACAAAACAATTGTCTTGAACAAGTGTTATTATAATGATAATAACACTTGTTCAAGACAATTGTTTTGTATATAAATGTTATGACGAGCAGATAAGATGTACTTTCGGAGATGTTTCAAATTTGCCATATTCCAGCTGAAAATGAGGTAACTTGGTCTTGGAAGTATAAAAACAATAAAACTAGCCCAGGAGAATAGCTTCTGAAAAATTAACTTCAGATGTGTACCCCTCCACAGGTGTCCACACTATTCTAATAAACCTATTTATGGATTGATGTGAACGAACCATAAACGGAATTATATATATCTGTTGGGCAACTTTGTGAATTGTTATTCGAAGTTGTGCATGTTATGTTGTAATTCGCTTCGTTGGTTTCGATTTGATGATGACGTCATTGAATGACTGTGTGATCGAAAAGGTCAAATCCATCTAATAAGGCATATGCTACCCGACTTGAAGTTCGTACTGTGCGATTCGTATATGTAGTGTTTATTCGTGTCGCAACAGTGCTAGTCGAACAACAAGAACATAAACTCGAAATTTTTCGATTTATTTGATTGTGGCCTTAATTGTTTTGGTACTTACTGAACGCCACATTACTCCTCAGCTAGTGAATATCCCCTTAATTCTTTGATTCATGTTTTTATGTGTAATTCTATATTTTAATGTCGTAAGTTGGGGTGCCTGATTTCGCTCCGATTAGTGTTTTAAGGCTAGTTGCGGGATGAAACGAACCTGAATTGCTATGCTGTATTTGTGATGCCAGCAATATGTTATACAATCTGACGAATTTCCTGGACATATCTGTGCCTTAAGAAGGCCATTGAAAACAGCAGACATTGAGAAGTTGCCAAGTTGTTGTATATAGATTATACAGAAGGTAGTATGCATTTTTTTGGGGAGTTTGTGTGTCAGTGTCAAAAGGTATTGACGTGTAGTGTAATGTAATGTTCTCTACTTAACAAGGATGTAAGGGTCACCAATGTATATCGCCGCGTATTTGGAAGACTGTGAAGTGTGTTTATTTGAAATTGTGCATGTTACTTACAAATGGTCCTTCTTTAGAAGTTTGATGTATAAACAGATATAAATTATATATAACACGTTTCTTGAACTATATCGAAAAATTTGGACCATTACTTGAACTGCAACGGTTGATATGGTATATTAAGTGACCAGATGTGTCACAAAAATTGTATTGGTCGTCTCGCGACGAGAATGTGTAAAATTCATTTGGTATATTGAAGACAATGAGCCAATCTGATAGAACAATTGTCTGATTTAAATGTTGAATCGAAATTCTGGCTTTATCCTTCACAATTAGTTACTATTTTTGCAGTAAAATTTTTTTTTGGAAACCGGAATTCTTGGTTCGTATAAGTAAGGGGTGAACATACTTCATCGAATATCACCACTGTAAAGAGTAGTTCGATTGATTCAAAATTGGTGGTTCAAGCGAAAAAGGGAAAGAACGTAAATTCTTAGTAACGATTCTTCTTTTGACGAAAATTGTGGATACAAAATTAGAAATATCTTCTTGATAGATCGAAATCAACCATCGTGTGGAAGTTAATCAAATTTATTTATTCATCATTGGAAGCGGAAAGCTTAAAACATCTTCGAAATGTTAAATATACGCGTGAGTTAATATCACTCAGTCGTTTAATATAGAACCTGGTGACTGCAATAAACAAATTAGTAATCTACTCGCGATTTTTGAACGGACTGTGATAGACCAATATTTGGAAGAAGTCAGACTGACAGAGTCTAAAATACTTAACCAAGAATACAACAAGTTAGCGAAGGTTATACAGTACTGTGCAAAAAATCCGGACAGCTATCATTTTTTAATTAAACCAATTTTTTCACAACTCAATTGAGGTAACACCAACAAGTAGTTTCTTTCTTATCATTTAACTCATTATTTATTCACAATGTTATTTGGTTTTAAATTTCATAGCGAATTTGCGAAAATAGAGAAAAATTCCCATATTTTTTGAAACGAAAAAATTTAAAAAAATTTAAAAATAATATATTAATTTCGTAATAAGGCATATTTCAAAATATAAAATGTATAAATTATCCACTAAACTATAAATTTAATATTTGGTATGACCGCCATTTTTTCTTAATTACCGCTGCACACCTGTTGCTAATGAAGTGAATCAAATTTTGAATCACGTTATTGCTATTATCATTCCACGTAATTTGGATTTGGTGCTTCAGTTGCTGGATTACTTTGACGGACTTATTGCTTCATATAAACCCAAATATTTTCAATTTGGTTCATATCTGGGTTAAAGCGTGTCATTTTATTGTATTGATGGAATAATCAACCAAGTACTTTTTCACCTTTAAATATAAATAAAATGTTATGTAACAAAGTTGTTTATTATTTTTTACCTGAAAGTTATACAGAAGTTTTAAATAAAGAAAAAATAGTGCATAGTAATTTGTTTTGATCTATGGGCTGGCGCATTGTCTTGTTGAAAGATGAAGCTCTCAGTTTCACTAAATAGCTCCAAAACTGATGCTTTACAACGCCATTCCAGAATGTTCAGGTACACATTACCGGTTACCACTGCTTCGACAAAGGCCATGTGACCAGCACCAGCATTACTACAACACCCTCAAACCATAACACCCTCATTTTTATTAGGCACTTGTTGAATGCAGATATCACTGAGGCGTTCACCTGGTTTTCTACGCACAATTAGCCATCCATCTCCAACATGCAGTTTAAATTTGCTTTCGTCAGAGAACACTACGTTATTCCACAACTCCTTGGTCCAGTTAGAGTGCTCTCTGGCCAGCCTAAGCCTACAAATTTTTTAAAATATTTTTAGAAAACGTTTCTACAGCGAGTGGCGTGCCCTAAGATTTGCGTTCAGTAATCTTCTACGAGCAGTTGAACTGGAAATTTTAATACCTGTTGCTGTAGCAAGATCGGCTTACAATTTCGATGAAGTTTAAAATCGGTCCTGCTTGGAACGAAGAACCAGAAATTTGTCTTGCACTATTGTGTTTTTTTGTGGTCTGCCAGACTATTTAGACCGCTCTGTGTTCCCCGTAGTCCTATATTTTTTATAAGATCGGCAATTGATGATTTCACACGTCCTATCCTATCACCAATTTCACGCACGGACAGTTCTTCCTTCCATAACGCGGTAACAACAATTTTTTCTTGGTCGTTTAGTTTAGGCATTTTAAGTACTTTATTCGCTTTTTTATACTAAAAGCTCTTTCTCCATAAACATAACTTTAACAACTTATACTTTCAGAGTTCGGGTGAATTACCAAATGTAATCTTAAAATTGGAATCTAAAAAGAGTAAAAACACTAGACATTATTTAACAAACCGGTCAGTTCGAATTCCTTTACGAACTGACCGGTTTTTCTTGCACTGTACGTCACAGTATATCATAGACGAATTTTTGAATTGTTCTATGGAAGCACATACAAATATAGATTCAAGAAGAATACATAAAAGTCAAGAAGAATACATAAAAGTCTGATTACTTATGCATATAGGTTTTGTGACCTGGTATAGTTATTCGGAAAGCTCAGTTTGCAACTGGATCCGGTTTGCATTTGTCTCTAGTTTATTCAAGTCAACCGAAATGATGGGTTTTGATGGTGAAGTTAAGAGGATTTACAGACTACAAGTTTTTGCCGTGTAAAAACAAATTCTGAGAAATAACAATCAATAAGATTTACAATCCAGAGATCAAAGTTTCTGTGGAAACAATTTTGATACTTCCAAAAGTAATTGTTGTTACTCTTTCCCAGATATCATTACAGTTATGAACGATATCATGTGATTCCGAATCGAAATCATGTTCACTAACTATGGACAAAACTACAAGACCAGCCGTAGGTTGAGATTTAAGCTAACATCAATTAGTGACAATCGAAACATCAATTATTGTAGAAACCTTATAGAAAAAATAATCCAGAAGAAGATCAAAACCGATTACGACTCCATACGGTTGTTATACCTATGATTTTTTTTGTTGGCTGCTTGCTACTGCACACTTAGACGGGCGATGGTCCGTTTTGATACCACTATATGTACGGCTATACGTCCGATTTACGTAGAAAACCATCTGCACATTGCATAGCTCCATCAGCCTATAGTATTGACATGGACCATAATGGGACGGCCCATGGATTCTAAACTCAACATCCCCTGTTCCCAGACGTGTTCATTCACACCACCTATCGAGATAAGAACACGCTCCAATTGCCGCAGTTTTAACCACTGCGCCACCTGGACGGTTACCTATGATGATCAACGAAACATAAATTTACACAGTAATTTTAGGAAAATCTTTGGAAACCGAAAAACATGTGAGACGAAAACAATACCTAGGATAAACGAAGATATGGGATTGAATTATCTAAGACAAAAAATTCAAATAACCAAATACGTTTTTGGTTATTTGAATTTTTAAAAACAACTGATTGGAGACGTTGGGAGAGTAAAAAAATAGCAGTGGATAAACAGCTTTGAATCCAATATAATTAAACAAAACACAAGTACATATATTTGTTTAAAAGTTAAATGCATCTATCGTGATAGTTAAGCTTCCCATCGATTCTAATAGTATTATATACATTTCTGGGTAAGGTAATGACACACGTATATCTTAACAATTTGCGGCAGCAAACATTAAAATTCATAAACATCGGTTCACCACAAAAATCAAATTCATCAAAATGAAACGACCAATAAATTCTTCAACTACTAAACGAAAGCATTCAAAAAATGTCCATGTTATATGTATAATAAACTACAAATCAAATCATATTAATTTTCAACACACGTTCCAACCATGTCTTGTACATATATACGATATGGTCCCAGCTAAATCATAAAAAAAATCAAATTTTCAATTCAATTCACATAACATAATAATTTTATAAATAATATAATAATTTAATATATAACCAATTTTCTTCTTATTTATTATATACATCTATATATTGTCTTTCGCATCTAAAACAAAAAATTTGCATAAAATCAAAAGACTTAAGACGACAAACCTGAAAAACCACATAAGTTTACTCTAGTAGAAAACGATGCTTTGCATGAATGTATGAATAAAATTGTTTGTACGAGGTTCGACGAAAAAACATTGTTATGCGCCAATACCAATAAGAAATGCGACTTTTATACGTTTTCTCGTGCAAAGTCAACATCATGTTAAAAGATGAAAGAGATGAAGACGAAATGATGCAAAATATCGCGTTTTTATTCTGTCTTTGGTTTGTTTGGTGGTCTATTGGTTTCAGTTCAAGGTATTTAAATTAAACCGTTCCAAATACCGCGATTTATATGTTGGTATCTTAAACTGCAATGGGTGTTATCTATATTTCAAGGTTCTTTGATTTGAGAAAGACCTCATCTTATCTTAACCATTACACAGTTCTTATATTAATAGTTCACTCCAAAACCGGAAAACACTCCATAGATATATTACTATACCATCAAAATTTAACCAGATCTGTGTGAAGATTAACCTTCATTTCACGATATATAACTACCATTATGAGTTATGCAATGACGCGATAGAGGAAGTCAAATGAGTATGTCAAAATTCATCTGATTTAGTTTTTGAACTTGGTTACGTTAGTTAATCTTTCAAATAAATATGATCTAGAATCATGACCCTTAATTGAATTACATCCTTTAATTTTGTTTTTTGCGGTTTTTACAGGCCATTATTGGCCCGTATCGTGTCAACAATCTTACTCCATCGGTTTCGATCACGAGCCAGCTCTTCAAACCGTTGTAGGCAGTTTGAAGATGCCAGATCGCTCTCTACGCCGTGGAGCCATCGTCGCCAACAGCGACCTCTTCGCCTACCGAAAGGCGGCTCTCCCTTAAAGGTTCGCTGTATCATTCGGTTCGGATCAGCACGCAGAACGTGCCCGAGACAGCGTACTCGCTGTCCTTTAATTTCATGCACGATATCAGGAATTTGCATTAAATTCCTGCGATCTCGTGATTGAAACGAACTCGATAAGTGCCATCGACGTCACGTTTTGGGCCATATATCACACGCATGATTCTTCTCTCGAATGTTAGAAGCCATCTTTCGTACTCATCCGTCAAGGTCCAACTCTCACATCCATACATGACAACGGGTCTGATCAACACTCTGTACAGTTTCAGCTTATCCGTATTTGCAAGATATTTTGATTTCAGCAGTGGACGTAGAGGATACAAAGCCCGATTGCCAGCGGCAAGGCGGACCTTGATATCCTCGCCCACACTATTACCGTGAGTGATGAGAGATCCAAGATACTTGAATCTCATCACTCCTTCAAACGTGTGGGTACCACTATTGAAATCAATTGCGTCTTGGTTTCGAAAACCAGAGATTAGATATTTGGTTTTGGACTCGTTGATTTTGAGACCAACGGAAGCTGAACACTGTTCCAGTGGATCAAGTATCTCTTTCACTCCGTTGCCATTTAATCCAATCACACAGATATCATCTGCATAAGCAAGAAGTTGATTGGATTGTCGGAATAAGATGTTCTTCTGAGGTGTTGCACTTTTACGAAGGATGTATTCCAACATGAGATTAAAAAGTATCGGGGACAGCGCATCTCCTTGTCGAACACCGGAATTGATTGCAAAAGTTCTCGATAGCCTGTTCTCAACTTTGATTCAGCATTGTGACTGCGTTACTGACATTTTACAGAGATGTACATATTTTTTCGGTATTCCTAAATATTCCAGCGCATATGATAGCCTCTCTCGATTGATCGAGTCATAGGCTTGCTTGAAATCTAGGAATACCTGGTGTACATCGCGAGATGTTTCGTAGTACTTGAAAAGAATCATCCGTAGCGAAAAAAATTGATCAGTGACTGACCGATTTGGACGGAACCCTCCTTGGTAGTCACCGACAATTTCTTCCGCCAGAGGAGTAATTCTTCCCAAGATAATGTATGACAGTAACTTATATGCTGTGCAAAGGAGAGCTATACCGCGATAATTCTCGCATTTCAAGCGATCACCCTTCTTGAAAATTGGGCATAACGCGGCCACTTTCCATTCTTCTGGCATAACTTCATTTCACCATACCAATCGAACAAGGTCGAAAAGAGAGTTCCACAAACTTAGCCCTCCGAATATCAAGAGCTCTGAATTAATGCAATCAACTCCTGGTGAACGATTTTTCTTTAATTTCTGCATGGCCATTGTGAATTCCTCATAGGAGGGATCCTCAATGAACATCTCTGCGGTCAGTATTTGATGGTATTCAAACACAGCTTGTGATACATGTGGAACATTGTGATACTCATGCATCGAGTACCGCATCGACGTTAACACAGCAGAGGTTTCCATCCTGGTCCCGAATGGCAGTTGACGGAGATCTTAAGGTATGGTGCAATTCGGTGATTCCTTTAAAGAAACCACGCGAATTGTGCTCATTGCTGAGTTGTTGTACTCTTAAGACCTTGGCCTTCCACCATTCGCGCTTCTTCAGTCTACAAATGCGTTTAGCTGTCCTCCTAGCAAGAACTGCCTTGTTTTTCCTTGCAATTGTAAACCGAGTCTGCGCTTCATTGTGGGCTTTATTGCGTTGCTCAACAGCAAGACGACACTCCTCATCAAACCAATCATTTTTGGGCTTAGTTTTCACTATACCGAGAGTGTGCTGGGCAGCATCGACAACCGAGATTTTCAATACTTCCCAGACACTGTTCACATCATCAGATTGGTTGTTGGATCGTAAAATGCTATTGCTGACAAGATCTTGATATTTTCGTTGCGTTTCTTCATTTATCAGACCTGCACAGGAGAATCGCGTTTTATATTCTCCTGTCCTCCTTGACTTGTACGAAAATTTCCATCGTAGCTTTGCAGCAACCATAACACGGTCACTGCCTACGAATTTTGTTGACGACCGATACGATCTCACGTCTTGGACAACCCGAGCCCGCCCTTTTGAAATCAACACATGGTCAATTTGGCTTCGGGATGTTTAACGTGGATGTGCCCATTTTTCTAAGTGGATGTTTTTATGAGGAAAGAATGTACTTGCTACTTTGAGATCATGAGCGATCGCAAAGTACATCATTCTTTCCCCATTCTCGGTCGCAGTTTCGTGTCGGGAGTACGGACCTATATTGTTACTTAAGTCGGTCTGATTTCTGCCAGCTCTAGCATTAAAGTCACCAATCACCAATTTGACATCGTGCAACGGTATAAAACCCATCAGATTATCCAGATTATTGTAAAATGAGTCTTTATCCTGGGGTTGGCTTACATCAGTGGGCACATGTACAGACAATTGACAGGTTGGCTAATCTCATGTGCAAGCGAAGCTTACACATTCGATTATCGACTGCTTGAAAGTCCAAAACAGCCTTTTTTACCTGTGGCCCAATGAGAAATCTAACCCCAAGATTTCCGAGGTCATCTCCACTGTGTAGCAACGTATAGCCTTGGGACGCATGGTCTACACTTTTAGGCCATCGAGTTTCTTGGAGAGCTACGAGTTCCAGCCGATACTCTTTCATGCATGTGATAAGGCCGTCCAACGCGCCAGATTTTCTTAATGACTGCACGTTCCACGTGCCGATCCTCAATCTCGTGTCCGGGTACTTAAGTTCGTTTTTTTTGTTGTTTTGGCGGTATCCGATTTTTTTATTTTTGTTGACATTTTTAACATTTTCACTTTTTTACGGATGCGGGTCGTCAGCCCAGCGATCCAACCAGATTTAGTCGCCTCCTACGACTGGATACTGTGGTGGTATTCTATGGGTCTCATAGAATACCACCACAGTATCCAGTCGTAGGAGGCGACACGAATGCCCCCAACACGAATGCCCCCAACCACAGGGCGAAACACGAGATGGTACATCCTTTAATATACCAGTCAAAAGTCAGACGCTGAATCTTTATTCATTAATACTAGCATTTGCCAGTTAACTGTGAAACGGTGAAGCATTTATGTAAATTTAAATTAATGTGTATTGTCCGAGAGTTGTTTTGCTTGTATCTTATCTTGTAATCCACTAGGCCGGTTTCGATCTGATGATGATGACGTCATTGAATGACTGCGTGACCGAAAAGATCAAATCCATCTCATCAGGCATATGCTACCGGACATAATGTTCATAATTACAAGAACTTAACTCAAAATATCGATTTTTATTTAATGTGGCGTGAGATAATTTAATTATATTTATTGGAGTTGCTCAGAACGCCACAACTGAATCACTAAATCCATATGTCGTAAATGATGCAAACCACAAATCTTTGACTATTGAATTCGATTCATCTGTTTTTTTATACTTAAAATTTAAGAACACGTGCAACAATGCAGATACATCTTTATAAGCAAGGTATTGAACTGCACATGCGCGAATCACTAACTACAACTAGTGTTCTTTGTTTTTGGTTTCCTAATCCTAAACAATGTATGTCGTGAAGTTAGCCCGAAAAATATCCCGAGAAAATGCGATGGCAACTCTAAAATATAAATATGGTGACATTTTTCAATGTTATCCCGAAAGCAAAATTTCTGTCACGACATTTATAGGTATCATCCCGAGAATATTTTCTATCACGATAGTAATAGTACCAGGATAGTTAATGTTATCAACCTACCATCCCGAAAAAATTGTATCACGATAAAATTAAAGGGAAAAGGAAATTATTCGTAATGTTCATAAAGTTGTAAATAATTTCAATACCAAGAACCGGTTTATAAAGGTTTTGTGGGTAATGAGTTGACCTTTCATGTGATTAATTTACAAAATAATTCTATAAATCGAGTTTTTGTTATAGTCGTCTGAAGTCATACTAGATATGGATTACAAAACACGAGATGGTATAGATTATGAAGGTGATCGATACACCTTTCATCTGGCACAGTATGAAAACAATTCTATTATCCGAATTTTAGTTATAGTCGTCTGAAGGTGTAACGATCACCTATACATAATCTATACCATCTCGTGTTTTGTAATCTATATCTAGTATGACTTCAGATGACTATAACTAAAATTCGGCTTGAAATTTTTTTTTGTACTTATCGCTATTACTTATAGTTATAGTTATGTTTTGCCATATTTAACTATAATCAGTGTTCGGGCAAATTTCACAGAGGTAACAATGTTGGAAGTACTTTAGGATAAAATGTGAAATCGGCCCGGCTAACATGACTTACAATAAAATTAGCCCGTATAGAACACCAAAGAGATAGAGGGCGTACATCAGTTTTCCAATCTGTCTACAAACCGAATCGTAATATGCGATTCATAGATGTGCAGCCGTTCTGATAAAATATTGTCACAGCTTCGAAAAAATTTGGCGATGGTTGTGGCCTGGTTGGCATACCGTTTTCTACTCGTATATATATTAAAAATGTTTGTAATCAATAAATTAGGGAAACGTGCTGACGACGTCATGTTACATACGAATTTGAACTTTTTCATAAATTCCCAAATTATGTGAAATGGTTGTATGCAATGCTTTAAACCATATATCTGTTAATCATCTTGGGTTTATCTCTCGCAGATTTAAATCTATGAACCTGGCTGAATTTATCATAATAGATAAGATCACAAAATACACATTGACAGAACAATTAAAGAGAAATTCGGCTCATTTCTCCTACCATACAATCCTGTTCATTTCTTCTGATCCCATAGGAAATCCTCAAATCTTTTTCAGCAGGATCATTTGACACGCTAATTTAATACTTTCGTTGGCATTAAATATAACAGTTCGTTCTAAATGATCTTTGAATAAAAGCCTTGCACTAATCCCTGATCTCCAATTAATATACAAGATTTTGTTAAAGGATATAATGGAGCCATATCGTAAAAGCTCTATAGATTCACTTGAGATACCGTTAGTTGTTATAGAAACATCGTGGTTGATTACTTTTGTAATCCTGATATTCAAAACGGATGCTTATAGGGAATAAAGATTGACACGTGAGTGGATTTCGCAGAACATAATTGGCATTGCACCAGATCTTAGAGTCATCGTTCTAATATTGGGTCAGCTGTGTCTAACATGCAGATGAGATATAGTAAGACGGTTCTGGCTTTTTGCTTGTTTTGTTCATAGATGAACCAACCATTGCTTAGTCGAATGTTCAGGGAATGATCCTACTCTAATTCGGCCTAATTCGTAAAAAGGGTTTTAATTTGGTTCGTATTGCAGCTTTCAATCCAATATTATGGAGATCATCCGATTCACATACGTTCAATTCAAGTAAATGGAAAATATTATTCGGAGGTGACTCTGAAGTATTGCCAATTGAATGAATATTCCACGTAATACTAAAGACACATATCTGGTTTCGTAACTACAGTTTCGAGTTAACCATGATTTCGTTGTAATGTGCCACTTATAACCATTATTTGCAACTTGGTTTAAATATGGTTTCGGAATGAGATATTTTTTCTCATCCCATGGCATTTTAGTGACGACAGTGCCAAGTTGTAATAGCGAAAACTATAAATATTGGTAATTGGTAAAAATATTAATACAGAATTTGATAAATTAATGGAAAATCAAAGAAAATAGGAAAATTAAGGCGGAGGGCGAAAGAAAAATATGATTAAACCACCCAGTTAAAGTAAGAATTTAAATGAATTATTATAAACTGTCAAATGAAATGAGAACTGTAGTGTGTCATGTATTCTCATTTCGAAAATCATAGTTTCATAATCATGGTTACGAAACTAGATATGTGTCTATGGTATAAGGCAATCTGCTAATATGTCTGTTATACCCAGAACCGGTATAGTTGACCAATCAGGGTTCTTACATACCGGCGTTTCATTTTATAGATATTGGTGCCATAAAGAGCATCATACCATTGGATGGAAGAAACTTAAACAAGATTTACTTGATAGTTCACTTGATGGTCGCGTTAGAACAGAACATGATTTAAGGTGTAACGAATGTAGAATTCCTGAAGCAATATGCTATAATTTGTGCAATGATATTTGATACATTAAAAGACACATGGAAGCGGTTATGAACCGGAGAAGTCATGCTCTCGAAAGACTATTGAAAAAATTAGAACAGATGACTCTAATAACGATTACGCTACCATTACAACATTAAAAACTAGGAGGAACCATTTTTTGTATTGCCATCACGGTTCACGATTAACCGAACGTGCCTTTAACTATCAGTTATTAATCATTCCTCTCATTAGAGTCAATACTAATATACATCTAACGTTACATTCACTACAGACTTCGGTTCTCAAATCAAATGATTGGAGAACTTGATCAATTGGAGTTAGGATATACTTAACAATCCTTTTACCGTCCAAGCGGCGCAGTGGTTAAAGCTGTGGCAGTTGGAGCGGAAGGTACCGGGTGCGAATACCGATAGGGACAAGATGCAAAAAGGGATTTTTCATCATCGATCGTTTGGGTGATGCGATCGGTGGTGTGAATGAACACATCTGGATCCTATGTTGAGTTTAGAATCCATGGGCCCGTCCCATCGTCCCTGTCAGTACTAGAGGCTGACATGGAGCTATGGTTCTACGTAGATCGGACCTATAGCCGTACATATAGTGGTATCACAACGGGCTGGTCTTAGTGTGCGGTACCAGCCACCAAACAAAAAAAATCCTTTATGAGCATTGATC
Organism: Tipula lateralis; assembly: GCA_963932295.1. Classification (NCBI taxonomy): domain Eukaryota; kingdom Metazoa; phylum Arthropoda; class Insecta; order Diptera; family Tipulidae; genus Tipula; species Tipula lateralis. The sequence goes on from OZ010737.1 coordinate 121,410,534, forward strand.
CTAATGATTTTAGCGCAATACCAGTATAATAGGAAATTAAAGCAAAACTAACCCTGAGTCGAAGATTATATTATAAATGCTCGAACTCTTTAAGTTCGAGCATTTATAATAGAACGAAATAGAAGCGAAGGACGTCCTTATAACTTCCAAAGGTCATTCGTCATATCATACTGAGATCAACAGGCGGCAATGAAGACGCCTACACGATCGAACGATATACCTCATTTGCAAGTGATAAACCATTGGGCGTGCTACGAAAACTACAATATAAATAACAATCACAACGATGTTGTTCTTGCCTGAAAGTCTGAATTGAATTGAATGTATAAATGATGCTAGAAGCTATTCATCTAATGCACTTCAAATACTCAGGGTCACTCCTGGTATTTTTGCCATTTCGTCTGACTATGTTCTGGACCACGACTGCATTTGGTTTTAATTTTAATTACTATTAATTAATTAAGTTGGCTGTTATAAAGCTCTAAACTTATTATTGACCCATTTTCCAAACCGATGATTCTATTCTAATTTCTTAATACATTGGGATTGTGTAGCAAAATGCTAGAGCTTAAACCGCAACAAAGAAGTAAACTGGCCTTCCGAGGAGAAGTTAAACAATTAAGAATAATATCGAAGACTGGAAAAATGCTGTCATTATTTTCTTAAAGGCAATTGGCCCAAACCAGGAATTTCGATCAAGTCCAGCTCGTTTTAAACGCGTTTTGAAATGACCATCACCCGTAAGAATAACGATTAAAATTTTTAATTGACCTATCATGGAAGACAGAGCATTAGTTAACCTTATATTATTAAATGGACGAGGAAGCTCTCAGTTAATCGTTTCACTATTGTTGGAACACAGAAGTCTGCCACGTATAATCTTTGCACCCACATTGGATATATTACGACAACAGTCAGATTGGCCGAGCGGTCTAAGGCGTCAGATTTAAGCTCTGGTTCTCGAGAGGGAGCGTGGGTTCGAACCCCACATCTGACATGCATTTTTTAAAACAGTAACATTTTTCTAAATTTTAAAATAGCATCTACAGAGTCACTCTTAACCCCTCAACCCTATTCGAATTTAAAAAACAAAAAATTATCTGATTGTTTTTTTTTATTTAATTTAAATATTTAAAAAATTTAGAAGGGTCCACGAACCTCTCGGTTTTGGGCCCAGCACTCTTCCACTGTGCCACTCAGTTGAGACGCCGTCTCTGAGCCATAGATTATTATAATTATTTAATGGACGAAGTAGTTTTCTTCGCACCATTGAATGAAAAAGAGAAAAGACCTGTGGCGGCCAGAGCAACTTAATAAATCGCAAATTAACTCACGCCACACGCAATTAATAAAATCGATGTTTCGAGTTAAGTTCCTGTAATTCACTAGTACTGTCGCGTCATGACTATTCGTATATATACGAATCGCACAGTAAGAACATCAAGTCCGGTAGCATATGCCTGATGAGATGGATTTGATCCTTTCGATCACTCAGTCATTCAATGACGTCATCATCAGATCAAAACTGGCCTAGTTAGTGGATTTACAAGAACAAGTACACAACTCGAAGTACAATGCACATTCAATTTACAGCAAGCTACACGCTTCAGACCCGATCAGTTCCAATCGGAGGAGCTCACACTCAAGAGATGGCGATCGAGTTTCGTTTAATATCAAAGTTTGCTCATTCTCACTAAACTATTGTTTAAGCACTGCATTTTAAGCACTGCAAACATTTTATTAGACTTCTGTGCTTCCAGTTTGGAAGTGGTCAGCGGATTTTTCAACTAATTGAATACTGTCTGTACGCAGAACAATATTTGAAAATCGCAGGTTTAAAAGTTTCGATTCCAAACTGATTGAGTGGTGATAACTCCGCCTGAAACACGGTATAGTATGAATTTAAACTTCCAGATCATCTTAAATGATGTACATGAACCATACGAATTTTTGGAAAATCCCATGTTCTTGCAATAGGTAAAGCATCCAAATAATCGAAGTTAAGCTCTGGCATATCAATTAGAAGTCTAGATGAATTGAAGAAGTTTAAAATTAGTTGTCAGACCTAAACAGTTTCATACCACAATGCACTTCAGTTGGGAAGCTGTTCCTATAATAATTGGAATAGTATAATCGAACTTATAGTTATACCACCATTGTGGAGTAGTACCAAAAGCAATACACGCTTAAAATAGTATTAGTTAACCCGCAATACACGCTTAAAATAGTATTAAATTATCCGAAGGTGGAGGTGAATCCTATAGGGTCATATAGGGTTGATAGACAAACTCTACTGTATCCATGAACCAAGACATACCTCTGTGATTCATATAAGAGCTGATCTATAAAGTGTGATTGCTGCCTTCAACTGGAGGTAATTACTTATTCTTACTCCATAATCTCAGATCAAAAAGTTTTGCGAATGTAGAGTAGAATCATAGTCATAGGGTAGATAAACAGACTCCATAGTGTATGTGTATTAAGACGAAATCTTAATAATAAATTCACTAAAAGCATAAATTAAACTCAATAAAATATTTTAACCTGAATAAAACTGTACGTTTATTACGTCACAACGTCTTAAAAGCTTTCTGTTGTATATTACGATTGTTAACAAGACATTTACAAAACAAAATAAAAACATTAATCTTAATTAATTTACTGAATCTTAATCGAAAATGAGGTGTGAATAAAACAAAATCAAACATAACAGGTGTTCTACTGTATATATAAGATTATCCATACATCTTAAAATATGGTCAGAGCTTAAAAAGTGTGTATATTAAAGCATTTTATATAATGTGGGTTGATTTGTCAGTCGGTCGATGATTTACATCCACTTCGATGACGAAACCTGAAAATCGTAAAAGGCAGCCGAAATTCGATTTTATTTAGTAGCTGCCCCGCGAAATGTCGGAATAATATCAGGGTTAAGGTTATTGGAGGTTAAAAAATTGAACGCTAAATTCCATTCCAATTAGTAATTATTAGATTGGGTTTTTGTATTTCAAAGCGGAAATAATTCTACGATTCTTAATTTAATTCATTTCGTGTTTAACGTTTATAATTTTTATAAAGATCGAGCTTAAATGGTGTGACTAGACTTGATCGAATTCTGATGAAAGTATGATCAAACTGATCAGGAAAGGTAAATGAATCATGAAGTATTTATTTTATTTGTATACTTGAATTCACTATTTTATATGGTGTTAGTCATTTATAGGAAATGGATATTTTGCAAAGATTGCTTTTCACCTCTAGTTGTTATATGGTCGACGTTCTTTCGACTACTTTAAATACAATTCTTGAGAATATTCTTCACCTCAACCTCTTAACAAAAATCTTGAACTATATTGCTGCTCCATTCTAATCATCAAGAAAACCCTAACTCCTTCTTCATTGAACCAGTTCTGGTTGTTAAGGAAGCATTAAATACCTCGCACATTATTATATGTATTGAGATTAGACAGGCAGTTTGACATGTACTCGCCCGAATACAACGTTTGGCAGATTTGTGAAATAGTTTTGGGCAGAGTACTGCACGTTAAGGTGTTGGTCGACGGATATTGTTTGTTAAGTCATCAACGATCTGCCTTTGCGTTTACTTTAACGCTGCATCCGCCCCTTATGTTTACCCTTTCCTGTAGCATCATCTTGATGTTTAAATTCTCACTCATCTCGTTAAGAGAATTTACGTTACCACCACCCTAGACGTGAGTCAAACTACGCCCAGTGACTTGCAGTCTGACCTTAAATATATATAGTGCGATATAATCTTTGGACACCACATTGTGTCTCAATCAGTTTAAGACCTCTTCCATCGTGCACATCTCAGCCTGATAAACACTGGATCAAAAAGAAACTACATGCTCACTCCTAACTTATCACACAGAACACTGGCTCATACTTTAACATCCCGCTTAAATTAAACACTGTTTAATAGACATAAAAAATGTAAAGATTAAGTTTCTGATAACGATCTATCCTTATCGAAGCATAAAACAAAACCGAAGAAGTGTGAATCTCAATTTCTTGTATTAAGACCTTTTCACTGACCTGTTGAAGACCTTTTCACTGACCTGAGTAGGTCGTATTCTGACTGCCGCATATATCTGTAAAGAGAAGCTATAAGATTATCTGCAACACTCGAGTAGGCCAACTCTTAGCACATTCTTCAGGATTTTCTTGAAAGTTATTTAATCAAGAGACGACCACCACAACCACATCCCATACATGATTATAGGGATTGCTAAGGTAGTATACAGCCAAGAGGTTCTGCTCTGTTTTAGATGGATTGACCTCGAAACAGCACCTACCGGCAACATTTGATAATTGGAAGAGCCTTTTGTATCAATTGATTGTTTCCAAGTGTTTATCTGAGACAGCTTAATATGCTGACATATCCATATGGACGCGGCTATAATTATATTTTGCACTTCCAACACTGCAAACCGCTTTAATTACTATATTTCAAGTAAGTATTATAGCTCGTCATCTTATGGTGTCTACCACCATCGAAACAACCATCGAAGATAACTTCCAGCCAAGAAAGTATAATCTTCGAGTTGTTCTGTAGTTCTGCTAGTATGTTTCGGTTTTGTCCGGTATACTTATAAAGCTTAAACCTTTCTATCACCGACAGGTTGAATTCCGAGCACCTATGGGTTTTCCGAGAAATAAAGTTCTTTGAGAAGTTGTAAAAATTCACCACTTGTGTGGTTGAATTTTTAGAAACTATTTTCAAGTATTTTAAGGCGAGAGAAAATCTCGGAAACTCCCTCCATATTACATAGAAACGGGTCCAATGCGTTCTTTGGACCTTTCTTAGCTATTGTTTGTGAACTTTACGGTTCACCATGTAAAAGTCCAGTCGTCAAACTCATGTGCTCTTGGCTATATTGAAGGCTCTTCTGATAAATTTCTGTAAGGTTCCTAGTACCAAAAACCACCACAATGGGCTTAGCTTGCCTCGGTTTGGTAACATGACAGACACCGTTTAGAGAGCTAGTGATCGGCCTGGTTAGGAGGTATCTACAATTAAATCAAGTTTTCTCTGTTGACGTTGGGGAACTATCCTTGGTAGAACACATCCCTATAGCTTCCTTCTGTGATTCCTAAAGGTTAACTGGTATTAAAGGTTTAAAAAAAATGTTTACCCGCTATTCACCACTCCTCGACAGGTTGCAAAATAGAGGCAGTCACTAGAAATAGGATCTATTTCTTGTGATACAAGTGTAGGGTTTTCCTCTCATTACGGATTAAGAGGTTGTTGTTTCTCTGTCGATTGACCCGGCAAAGCCATGTGGAGATAATTTTCTCAACACGTTTTATCAATAATCGGATATCATCCATCAGCAGTCAGATTGGCCGAGCGGTCTAAGGCGCCAGATTTAAGCTCTGGTTCTCGAGAGGGAGCGTGGGTTCGAACCCCACATCTGACACTATATTTTTTAAATCATTATTTTTTTAAGTTTTTAATGACATTTTACAGGGACACAAGATATTAACTACTAAACTCTATTCGAATTTAAAAACAAAAAATCGCCTAATTTTTAATTATCCATAAAAAAAACTTAGCAGAGCGTGGTTTCGATCCACGGACCTCTGGGTTATGGGCCCAGCACGCTTCCACTGCGCCACTCTGCTTACACTTAAGTTAGATGGTTACGAAGATGGTTCAGAGATGTAATAATATTACCGCGAGCTGATGTAATAAATGCTACAGTTTGTTAGTATACACAAATGTATCTCCTATGAAAGAGATGGCTGATATAGAGATGTAGAGCAGATATAGAGATATAGAGTTTGGATGGGTACATGGAAATAGTGAAATGATTATAGTGGATGAGGTGTCAAAGTATTGATGCATGTAAAAAAAATTTTGGTCGATCTTGTTCTAGGTTCCAATCAACGAAATCATGAACAAATACCCACCGTGATAACGAATTTAAGAGCTGGTGTCAGTGCCATAGATTTACCTTTATGATACCACATTGGTGGCCTAAATAACTAGAAATATATCTGATCAGTATTTGAATAGGTGGTTTAAATGTGAACTAAGTAACAGGTATTGCTTAAGTAAGAAATGAATCAAGTGCCTCAGTGAGATTCTCTATACCAAACGAAATAAATAATGTTAACCATTAATTATTTCGTTTAGAGAGAAATATAGAAAAAGAGGGGAAAATCACATAGTTGGTGGAATAATGAGATCAAATATTTACGAAAGAGAACGAAACGCCTTAATGACAAAAAAAATCAAGGCGGGATAAAAAATATAATTTTTCTTAAAGTGTGAGAGAAATAAAAAATATTTCCAGTATAAAAAATTTATTCAGTACTGAATAAATTTTTATGGTTACTGAGAAAATAATTATAGCAGTACTGACAAAATATATCAAGAGAAGTATTTTTATTCAGTTCTGGAGAAATATTTTATTAATGAAAAAAAAGAGTTTATGAATGAAAAAAAGTTTATGAATGAAAAAATTTTAAGGCCAGAAACCGCCTTTGGTTTTCAACGCAACCACTCTGTAAACGAATGTATGAAACGATTCGCTTGAGTGGTACGTAAAGGAGTTTTGGATACCAAAAAAGTATGTGGTGCCGGAGATACTATTTCGGGTTCTCTTTAGCTTGAGTTGACCTTGGAAAATTTCTAAGAGGATGTATGAATTTTTATTATTGACTTAAAACTTTTAAATGGACAAGGCGGTAATATTGAAATCTATGTATCAGAGCACTAGATTCTTATATGTATAACTCAAAAATATATAATCAGAACCTTAATCGAGTTCAGTAATACCTAATAAGATGATAACAGTATAAGAATAGATTAGATGTGATCAACAGGTTGTTTAAACCGAAATGGGGAACTCATCGTAGTGTACCCGACAATGTGAAAAAGATGCTGGTCTCTTTTAAAACTACATATTTGGAATGAGTGAGTAGGTCCTAGGTTGATTAGTATAGGGGTGACCAACTTGACCCCAATACACACACACACACAGTATATGATCTGAATTGAATGAATCATTTCGTAATTATAAAAAAAATGATACATCGTGCGAGAGACTGAGCGAATGTTAACCATAAGCAATGTATAAGTGAATGAAATGATAGCAGTATTGCAGGCAAGGACGATTAGAAATAGAAAGTACCAAACTAATGACTAAAAATGACTCGTTCTATGTGCTTGACGGGGTATTCAGGGCAGCTTGCTTGAAGAAAAGGAGTTAGCCTCATAACCTAATTAAAGTTATTACACCATCTGATTAAAGATAACAAGAGAGCCGATGCTTACAGAAAGAAGGAGTGTGCTTGAGAAAATAAATAAGTCTGAATTTCTGGATGCTAGAGATGCAGTTCGTATGTTACTGTGGATGGAAGGGTTAATTTATTGACTAAAGTACTTTAATCTGAATAGTGCTCCTTTGAGGTCACTCTTCTTTAAGGAAATTAAATCATGAAAATTCCAACGAAACTTAAAATAAACGTCATTTGGTTGAGAATCATTTATGTGCTAATTGTTCGATTGTGGAGGATATAGAACAGTTCTGTATCCGTTCGAGTACATGAAATCTGACTGAATTATTGCAAATGCAGAAAAGTCAGTAAAAGATGTATAATTTTATTGACATGAATGAATAACAGTATTAAACTGGTACTTAATCACAGTGAGATGAGAAATATGAGGCCACTTGTGTGTGGTAATCACAGTTTAAGGAATTTCCCAAGAAAATTAATGGGAATATTTACCAAAGAACATAACCTAGATAAGATTAGTTAATTATCTCAATCAAAATTCTACAACCCACCTGGTAAACTAGTCGTCCTTTTATCTGAGATGGAAAATACAATAAACAAAACGGATATGCATATAAATATTGAGGCACCCTGTACAAAAGAACTAGTTTTTGTAAATTATTTATTTCGGAACGTGATCAACAAAGAAGATCATACAAGAAAACAGCATCATAAATGATGATCGTTAAATGTATTCTTTTATGTATATACCTAAGACGAAAGAGGTATTGCATGTTAGGTTCTTGAATCTGCTTTGAACTTTTATGTATGGATGAAGAACAACAATAAAAACATTTTTAAATTCCAATCAACTGTGTTACACATCAACATCGAAATATCGATGATGATGATGATCATCATCATCATCATCATTGGGGTGATCACTTAACCGATCGATCTTCTTATTTATATTCGATTATTTTATTTTATGATTTGTTTGTCGTGCAGTGTTGTGTGTGAGAAAGGAATAAACATTTTCAAACCAAAGATTGATGGTTGAAAATGGAGACGTTGTATATCTTGATTGTTCTTATTTTTGCGTATGTACATATATGCGGTTTCGTTATTGGTTGTTTTTAAATGTTAATTATATATTTATTTATATATACTTATACTTGTATATCAAATTTGAGATTACTATGCTGGCAGCACGGTAAATCACACAGCTTTCAATAAATAAGTGTCAAATGTTACTTTTCACCAACATAATTATGAAATAAATCGGTATGTTCTAAGGAATTAACGAGTCCGTCTCTACAAATTTATGTGCAAAACTTTCCTGGAAGGTTATAGTAAATGAAATCTTCCTATAGTAGCCTTGTACATCGCTGTTGTTACAGTTAGCTATGGTAGCAAAGATAACACACAAAATACCAGTTAACTTAAATTACTTTGAAAAGTCCGCCTGCAGTAGAATATAACGATACGGCCCAGCTTGGTTAACACAATAATAACTTTGGATAATAACTTTTATATAATACTCTAAGGACCCATGAACTTTTGCACAGTAGTTGTGGTTTCTATAGGGAGTTGCAGTCAACGTATATCCCTGTTACTTTTAGATTTTGGAAAGCCTCTTACATTTATAACGAGATGTTTAAAATTCTTTTGCCAACCGTGGAAGACGAGGTTTATCATTAGACCCTCTAAGAGGATAACAACCTAATCAAACAAATTGCTTCAGATAATTAGTGACAGCCATACTTTAAGCGGTTCAGTTACTATATTCTTCAAGAGACTACGGTTTACAAGTTTCTCTTCTTTAAAACACGATTTGGAGTGCTTTTAGAACTCATGTATTTACAATAAGATAGAACATCCTATTTTTGACATTTTTATGTTTGTCTTTATTTGTTTCGATAACCGTGTTATATATTATAGCTCCTTGGGCAACCATAGTAGACGAAGTTTTACATGAGATCTACAAAGAGGATAAGAACCCACGCCAACCCTTTGCATTAAGTGATTTTAGAACCAATTACAAATCGTATAAATCGTAATTTCTAGTTATGAGCTTCGAGTTCCAGTAACAGATTGAAATTTTAACGAAGAGCACCTGGCGTTGCTTTATTGAGTGATGAGTGATCACAAAAGTGGAATTAGAGTGCACAGATAAATCAAAGGAGAATGTATAGTGTCAATGTATCTTAACTTATAGTGTATAGAAGAAGCTGAAACTCGCCTGGACATTTTCCTGTGGCATTGTTCAAAGTAGATTCTAAGACTTGAAAAATCGTCTACTTTAACCGAAAAGATTCAGGTTTCAATCTTCGTTTCTCCGTGTGAAATATTAAATCTTTTGGCTTAACCCCAGAAAATAATACCAAGAAATTGCAAATTTAAATTCTGCGTTCTGAAGAGCGATATTGGAGAAGCCACACAATTTCAACATAACAGTCGATTTCAACAATAATTTTCATGCAATTGGAAAACACCACTCCGAATTCTTACGTCCTACCTTACGCTATTTTAGCCAAATCGAGGACGTACGTAGAACATCATTCAAACAACGGATAGTAAAAATTCCCTTAAGCACCCCACCCCTTTCGCTAAATATTTGTTAATATGGAATCTATCGTTACCCTATCTGAATGCATTTATATATGGAATCCGAAATGCAGGAAAACATTGGGTCACCGCATATTTACCAGGACTAAAAACCAGAAACAAGGAGCCACGACTATTCAACACAGAATCATGTTATTAGAAGGTAATTATTTCTATGAACATGGCAAAACATAAAGAATCAATAGACAAAACAGATCAACATTAAGAATTAATCTGAAAATAGGTGAAAAAACGATGTCATAATCAAAAGACTGGGGATATCAGGAATTATATTGGTAATATAAAAAGTCTCCGCGGCTTTTGCCAATAGATAGTGTTGATGGCTGCTTATATCAGGCAAAACTCATCCGATGGTCTCAAATGTACATTTGCTTAAAAGGTGACACTATTTGTTAACATTGTTTTATAATTCAATGCTTGTGAATCACGCTATGCGATGCTTTCATACTATAAAAAATGTAAAAACATGGCAAAAAATGTGTGAAGTATAGGGTGAGAAGATTGTGAGTGAACGAAGAACCCAGTGGTTTGCTCAAACCCGGAAATTTGAATGCCATGATGCACATTTCCAAAGGCATGAAACATTAACTTTACGTGACAGTTTGGAATCATTTGAAAAGCACAGGCTATAAAAAGAAGCATTATGTTTTGATGCCATATGAATTAACGCAAATAAATCGACTCCCTTTAAAACGAATCATTAAGCGATGAAAATAGGTGAGAAACGAAAATATTGAACGTAGACAATCGGTCAAGACCCTCCACAAACGTCTTCGAAGCCTGGTTTGTGCGAAACCATTCGATCAATCAAACGTTTGAATAAAGTACTTCAGAAAGAGCAAATTAGCGAATAGAAACGGAGTTGTGTTTCGCCATGACAATGTGCCCCAACATTTTTGGTGACTAGGAATAAATTGACGGAACTTGGTTGGGAAGTCTTAACGCATCCACCGTATAGCTCGAACTACCAGACTACTATTTGTTGCGGTCTTTGCAAAACATATATTTTATAGTAAAAAATTGGCAGACTGCAGCGCAATTGAAAACCACTTGGATAAGTTTTTTGACGATAAACCAAAGAAGTTGCACAGTGATGTTATGATGAAGCTACCCGAAACATGATAAAATGTTATAGATAATAATGGTCACTATGAACTTGATTAAAATTATTTTCAAAAAAAATAATTTTTTGCTCAAAATATACCAAAAACCTTATCAAGGTGAAACAGAAACATGAAGATAATTGAAATGAGGGGAAAATAAACACTTGCTATTATCAACCTGTTTTTGTGGCTCGAAAGAGTTTAGAAGTTTACATATAGCCAAATCGAGGACGTACAGCTATAGGTCCGATTTAAGAAGAACCATCTACACATTGTGTAGCTCCATGTCAGACTATAGTACTGACATAGAGAAGGTGTTTAGATCGTAATCAGATGGTGAAAAATCCCTTTTTGAATTCTGCCCTTATCGGGATGCGAACCCGGTACCTCTCGCTCCAGTGATTATCTATTTCGTTCAAATATCTTATCTCGTTATTGAATATTGAATTGGATAAATTAATGTTTTGTGTCAGATGTCTGACACAACTTTCTTTTATCTTCCAAACTATCTTCTTATGAGTAATAAGCGATTTAGGAATCTTGAATCAGTTTTTTTCCTTGAAACGTGTAGTTATCAAAACTCTTGACTTCTTTATTTCTATATTCAGGATATTATATTTCTCTTTGAACACATTTTATTTGATAAGTGACTTGTCTATTTGGACGGAATACATCTTGGTAATCGTCGATCGTTTTCTCTGCCAGAGAAGTGATTCTTCTCAGGAAAAGCTGTAATTTGTATGTAACTTTGCAAAGAAGATGTAAATCGGGATAGTTCTAGCTCTTGATAGTCATTTACCATTGATCAGCTATAACTTCATGTTATGTCTAAAAATGTCAGTAAAGTTATTACTAAAGTTCTGTATTTGATATTAAATAACAGCCTGTGTCGCATGTTAACTGTAGTCCAAGAGATAAGCACTTTCTAAAAGCTAACATTACTTTCATCACGAGTCGAGTAGATTTGTGAGACCATTACAACACAACATTCCGTCTCATTCAAATGATAGAGATGATAACATGTCGGATTTGATTGGTTTAATTATTTATTTTAGTTCTAGTACTTGGTGACAACAGCAATGTTTCGGTCTAGAGTTAATTTAGTAACATAGAAGCTTACCGACCAAAGGGCGCTAGTGTGATTTTTTTATTATTTAATTATCAGGTAATGTGGATGAACGCATCTATGAACAGCTATCAGTGTACATAATTCTTGACCGACCTATCTTTCATGTTAGTGCAATATAGTTGGAGCAGTGAACGTGGTCTACACAAAACGTACCTATAGCCACCGAATGTCCTAGGTTTGGCAGAAGGCTACCGCTAAAGATCATTAGTATAGGGTTGCTCGACGAAAAATTGAATAATCTATCCATTTAGATCGTTGTTTTGAACGCTATTTCGAGATTATAAGAGATCAACCCAACATCATTATTTTCAAGAATGATGTTGGGTTGATCTCTTAGTCTCGAAGCTGAATTCAACCACTTGTTGTCCAGATAAATTACAATATCAACTGGTGATACAACTTAATTTATATTTGTCTCCCTATATCCACCTTGTAGGAATCAGTAATCAAATACATTTTATCAGTTTCCGGTATTATACCGCCCTCCAAAATTAAGTAACCAACTCTTTTATATCTGATATATCAGTGAAAAAAATTATTCAGTGCCGTATGACATTATAAAAAATGTTGCGTTCATTAATCTCGGTAAACCCAATATATAATTGGCACAATCATGGATCGCAGGTATGTAAAAAACAAAACCATTTAATATTGGATTAATCAGACTGATAAACAATCTAAGAATATATTTAAAATAACAAAGTTATGTTTTTTAATTAGTTAGTAGTTTTGACCAAACAATTTAGCAGTGTAAACTAAGTTTTTAGTAACATTGACTAAACAATAATAATTTGTCAGAAAATGTTTAAAACAATTTTGGTAAAATGTGCCTTGATTAAAGTAACAGTATATTTTTAACCAACAATTGTTTGTTTTAACAAAATATCTAGTTCACATTAACTAACACATCAAAACAAAATTCTTGGTTACTAGAAAACGGGATATTATTAGAAATGCAATTTTACATGACAGATTGTGTTGTTTTTCTTTAGTGAAAACACGTTTGTACTTCCCAATTTTGGATGATACTCCAAAAATAAATAACCAATTTTATAGTCGAACTCGAGACCGTAGCGTGTTGAAAAACCGGCGACGACAAAGTTAAGTCCTTGTAAACATGAAAAGAATGTAATTAAAATTTATTTTATTAAATAAACTGAATTTTTCAAATACAGTAAGTTTAAATATACTAACATTATGTGTTGTTTAATATTATGTTGAATTTACCCCAAGCCAATTGTTGAAATATACTAAATTTTTGGTAAATTTAAACAAGTAATTGATCTGTACAACCAAAATAATCTCAAATATTGACTTAATTTAGAATTATATCAAATAATAAAACTTGTTAAAACTAACTAAGTCGTATGTGAAATTTACTTTTTTTTTGTAAATTTAACTTAAAATTTTTAATTTGTTATTTAAAACAATTAGAATTTTTTATATTTAAATAATAACCAAATACTTTTGGTTAAAGTAGCTAAATGTTTTATTTTAATAACCAAGTTTGGCTATTTAAAATTATTAATTATTTTAAGCAGGAGTTTAGTTATTTATGTTACTAAGGCATTTGGTTGGTTGAAAAATACTAAATTTTTGGTAAAATTGGCCTAGGTTTTTGGTGTTTATGACCCAAGTTTTTCTCTTAGTGAAGATGACAGTTTTCACGCATGAATACCCATGAGAATCCCAATTGGAAATATTACCTAATATTGCATCACTCTTTATATAGGTAATACAGAAACAGCTCAACATTATAAGATATTTTAAATGAGAAGAAAAGAAACGCATGTTTTATCTGTTTGGTTCAAATATCTTATCTCCTTATTGAATTGCAGCTATAGAGTTGGATAAATTAAGGTTATGTGTCATATGTTTGACGCAAATTTGTCTTTTCATTCAAACTATCTTCTAGCAGTAATAAGAGAAACAAGATTGTTGAATCCCTTTAGTCCTTTAAACGTGTAATTCTTAAATCAGGATATTATATTTCTTTATAAAGTGTCAAATTTTTTTGATAAGTCTATTTGAACGGAAATACTTGGTAAAGTCACCGATAGTTTTCTCCGCTAGAGAAGTGATTATTTTCGGTAATAAATTTAATTTGTGTGTAGGTTGTAATATCCAAAATTGAAAGGCTATTTTTTATGATTTAAAGGATAGGACCTACCAAGTTATCAAATCATTCCGTATTTGATATTAAATAACAGCCAGTGTCGCATGTTAAATATTAAATAAATCAGAGCAATGTATAAAGTGCCAGTCCGCCAAGTTATAATTTAACAAAGATATTCCGCTTATTCACGCAGTACATGCGATCCAAGAGATAAGCACGATCTAAACACGAGAATGAACGCTCGATTATATTTTAAGATAAGTTCTATCAAGAGTCAAGTAAATTTGTGAGAAACTATTGATCTCTATACTCATTCACACATTTTCTGTCTCATTCAAATGATAGAGATGATAACATGTCGGATTCGATTGGTGAAGTTATTTATTTTAGTTCTAGTACTTGGTGACAGCAGCAATCTTCCCAATTTCATATTGAATTTTGGTCTAGAGTTAATTTAGTAACATAGAAGTTTACCGACCAAATGGCGCTAGTGTGTTTTAAGTTTGCGTTAATTCCGATAGGGGCTGGAAGGTAAACGGATTTTTTTATTATTTAATTATCAGGTAATGTGGATGAACACATCTATGAACAGCTATCAGTGTCCATAATTCTTGGCCGACCTATCTTTCATGTTAGTACATTAGTTGGAGCAGTGAACGTGGTCTACATAAAACGTACCTATAGCCGCCGAACGTCATAGGTTTGGCAGAAGGCTACCGCTAAAGATCATTAGTATAGGGTTGCTCGACGAAAAATTGAATAATCTATCCATTTAGATCGTTGTTTTGAACGCTATTTCGAGATTATAAGAGATCAACCCAACATCATTATTTTCAAGAATGATGTTGGGTTGATCTCTTAGTCTCGAAGCTGAATTCAACCACTTGTTGTCCAGATAAATTACAATATCAACTGGTGATACAACTTAATTTATATTTGTCTCCCTATATCCACCTTGTAGGAATCAGTAATCAAATACATTTTATCAGTTTCCGGTATTATACCGCCCTCCAAAATTAAGTAACCAACTCTTTTATATCTGATATATCAGTGAAAAAAATTATTCAGTGCCGTATGACATTATAAAAAATGTTGCGTTCATTAATCTCGGTAAACCCAATATATAATTGGCACAATCATGGATCGCAGGTATGTAAAAAACAAAACCATTTAATATTGGATTAATCAGACTGTATTGCCGTGGATTTATTCTAAAGAATTTTTAACAAACTCGCCTCTTTGTACATTTATATCTCAAATTATTTTTCTCAAGCTTGTTTGGTTTACAGAAGATTGTCTCGAATTATGTAATCTATACGGTGAACACAAGCTGGTCGTGTACAACCTCCATTCTGCCATATAATTTTTCTATATCCATTTTATAAAAGTAAAGGTTAGAGCTTTTTCGACATCCTTCAAATGTGAAGAGAGGCTACCATCATATTGCGCCCTTTTAGCTACCACTTTTATTAGCCTCTTTTCTACTTGCTTTTTAAATTGTTTTGAAGACATCACCCTTCAATACTTAAATTTTTGATGAGAGTATCATCAATTAAAGGTTACCTGAATAAAAGAGGCACTACTAGGAAAACATATTTTTATTAAAGGAACCTCAGTGTCAATCTGTTCAGATTGTCCCAATTACAGGTCCGATTTTATATATCGATTATTTTGACTCTGGCAACACTAATGTTATTCTTTCTTTGACAGAAACTCAGTATATTATTTCTAGTCGAAGAAATGAGTCGCTTAACGCTTCAACAAAAGTGGAAAATGTTTGAAATTAACTCCCACAACAAAGACAATTGGTTCGAAATCGCAAGAAAATGTCGTACAAAATTTGGTCAAAACATGGGACACACGCCCAACAATCGAATGCGTAGCTGTATTCGTCGTGTTTGTTCAACTAAAAATATCGCTGTGTTGGCCGACAATGTGCTTCAACGGCCGAGAACATCAATTGGATATCGTGCATCGGAAATGAACATCAGCCGGTCTTCCATGCAACGAACTATGTGTAAAAATCTTTGTTTGTGGTCTTATAAAGTTCAATTGGTCTAGCAATTTAAGTCTCATGACCATCCGCTTCGATATCGATTGGCTGTGTGTGCCTGCCACAAACTCGAAAATATTGGGCCTTATTATTGGGCATTATTGGGCCGTATTTCTTCGAAAATGAGCTCGGCGCAATCCTTACGGTCAACGGAATCAATTACCACCACGTGAGTTGACTGGCAAGGTGCAATGATTTGACGCCTTTGGATTTTTGTTTGTGGGGTGCCGTGAACGTTAAATGTAGCTCAAGCATTTGAAAGCCAATATTGAAGCAATCATTGCCGAAATACATTCGCACATAATTCAAAATGTGCTTAGAAATTGAACCGACCGAATTCAGTACGCTAAGACCAGCCGAGGCTCCCGTTTTGAATGAATATTGTAACCATAACAAGCTTCCTCCATAAACCGATATCTATATTAAGCCATTTGTATATAACAAAAAGTCTTCTGTGTCTACCTACAAGTTTGATGGTTAACGATACAATGCACCATAAAATCCCAAGACCCTCATAAATACTTTTAAGACCCTAAAATTAACATACAAGAAGGTAAATAATCGAAACAAAAAGAAAAGAGAAATAAACGTTCAAGACATGATTAAGCGATAAAAGTATACGAATTGTTGCACCACTGTTCGTCTATAAAACAATATAACAGTTCGAATATAATATTTAAGTTTTGAGATTCCTCACGAATTGAAGAGGACCAAAAATTATATTTAGTCATCATCCCACCAAAATATTACGCAGGTTATGATGAAATATTATTGTTGAGAATGAAAGACGAACTGCTTAAGATGTTTATTAAGTGTTGTACTTAGAATAATTTATTTGTATTTATTTTTATGTACGCCGATGGCGTTTTAGGTTATGTGTTTATGTATATAGTAGAAGACATGAAAAAGCGATAAATCCGATGTCATAAAATGTCTATATAAACCAGAATATAAATGAGATTGTATCAGCGTTTTTGGGTCTCGAGGTGCGGTTCGTATATATCTCTAATGAATCAATACCATAAATAATTGGGTTTAATAGCTACTGTATGTATACTGTGTGGCTACTGGTTGTGCGCACTTCTTAAGATTTAATAAAGTTCACAATTCACGTTGAAAGTGGCAAAAATTATAGCCGACACCCACCCACTTAGGTCAACGGAAATTCTTTTCTTAATCAAATTCGTTGGTATGTTTTATATGTGTGGCATGACAATGTCTTAAAACCAGAAACAAAACACGATTTTATTTTAAATTCCAGCTAAAACGATTAAACTGGTAATCTGCATACAAAACACACAAAAAAAATATTAAATTTCGATGCAAAAAATAAATTAAGAAGGAGAATCTTTATTCGTTTAATCATCTTTATATACCTGCCAACCATTTTTTCTTGTATACGTTATATACACATCTTACCTCGTTGTTGCCATTATGCCCCCAAAGAATGAACAAAACGTTGTTGTATTATATACTGTAGCTTTCTATTGTGTTCGCGCAGAGTTCATTCTTCTTAATTGGTGGAAGGTGGATCTAATCATTTGTGAAGCGGTTTGTATACACAGCGCATTCCAACCATTTTACTGTGTGATAAATTTTCTAATATGATAATTTAGTCATCGATGGGTTCAAGAACATGAAATATATACAGGGTGTGATTAAAGTATAAACGTATTTATTTTAAACCTTTGACTATAGTGTTTAAGAAATCGAATGTCTCTCCACAAAAATAAGAAACAACTTTGTCCAGGAGGCTGTTATTGTTAGGGCCGACCGTGCGATAAACAGCTTTTACATATAATCGAATATAACAGTGTCGGGCTCAAATTTCGATAGTGACAACGATGCAAAAGAGTTTTTTTTGTGAATGAACACATGATCCCTTCCGGAGTGCAGAATTCCAGGGCATCGATCCGTCTTCCTACTCAGTACCATACTATAGGTTGGCATGGAGCTATGCAATGTGTTGATGGTTCTATGTAAATCTGACCGTTTCTTGGGGAGTGTCTTGACCCCCCAAAAGATTTCAAAGTTGGATTCAGACCGATAGACAGACAAGTAAAGTTATTCTATAAAAGGACAGAATAACAGGCTTGGTGATACTAGCGAATATTATACTTCTACAAGGAAAACCTGTACACTGCCGCAGTTCACCGAATCCATTCGACCGACAAATTTGTCTTGCAATTAAAAGAATATATGATTTTGTTGTAATTGACAATGGCTGTGAAATTCCACAAGCAACAAAAAACACGCAAATGGATGTAAATAAAATAATTGGGAATAATGGGACTATCGTATATAGAAATGAAACCAAAGTGCCAATTAATGAGAGTTAAGATTTCTTGTGTGAGGGTGGTATTGGGAACGAGAATCTTGGTACGAATGGGGATTATAAGAATTGTACGAATAGTGATTAGATTAGTAGAAGAATTAAATTAGTAGAAGATTACTAAGAAGTGGGGTTCATAAACCGACAGTTAGACTTAAACTAATATCGGAAACCTTGATGTTATTTCGGACATTACAAACACTGGTCCGAACTGCCTTATCTGACAATTTTACTTTCTGTATGGAATTGCGAGAAAGTGAAAATTCAAAATGAAATGAAATCGAGAGTATGAAATTATTTACACAGAGTTTACACAGATGCCAGCGTAGAAGATAGAGTGGGTGTTGGAATATATTTTGAAAGAATGTTGAATAATCTTTTCGGGTTGATGAATGCACCTGTATTATGAAAGCTGAATTGATTAGAATTTATGAAAATATAAAGTTGGCTGCGATTGAAGGAAGAAGAAACATCCCTCTGTCACCCTCAGAGTTAAATATGGAGGAGACACAGACAATATTTCTGAGGTACAGGCGATATTTCTACTTTGCGAGCACGTCTTATGAACAACACAGAATCGAACAGCAAAGTTTACGATGGATTATATGTATGTATAACCAGCACAGAACTACATAAAAGAGTACAACAAAAACAAAACGAGTACTTCTCTGACAATATCGAGCAATACAAACCCTATATCAGTTACCCTATACCAAATATCAGTTACGTGCTCCATGGAGTTTCATAAGCTACTGTATTCATTGCAAACCACTGAAGGAAAAAGCCTTTCCTACGCCTATACCAAAATAACCGATACACTCAATTCCGACATCGATCGAGTGAATGTCGTGCATATCAAGAGTAAAACGTCGTTTTCAGTCAAGATAGGCAGTGATGCTCACGGTTACAAAACATCGCACACCATCCAACAAACTTTCGAATTTGCTTAATTTGACTACCTGTAACTATTTTCTGTTCGCTTGGTTCATTGAAATGCTTCAGGAAATATATACTATAGGGTTTAAGTATAGCCGAGAGATAGATTGATGCAGCAGAAAACGAACGCAAAACCGGCTGGCATAGTCTGACAAGAAGAGTGGTTTAAAGTGAGAGATGAACTAAAGCAAATACATCAAATTTGTTAACGTAAGTCGGCATGTGAAAAACAAAAATATCTCTGGGGCTATGCTAGAAAATTAACGTGCGAAATTTAGGATCTCCAGCACCCAGCGTTGTAATGGAAACTATGATAATTTGACGGATTTTAAACTCTATTTAATTAAACTATTCAACTGGTACATGACCATCTTGAACAAAAAAATCGTTCAGTTGGAAAGAAAATACCAACCATAGGTATGTATAATCGGTACCATTAAGGCATACATTATTGCCAGACATAGGAAAATCAACGACTGGTGTAAGTCAACCTCAATCAAAATGATGATCTAAGGTTCCCATCAGTAGAATACATTTACATACTAGATATAGTGAGATAGCTGTTTAATTTCTTAAACTACTCAGTGGCAAATCAAGCTGCAGGAGCTCTATGTTGCAGACACAATGAATTTAAAAAGGACAGTTCTACCATTGGTTCATTTGATGAATTTATGAAACAATCTTCATTAACTCAGTGAAGTGGTTTAATTGATGTTGGTCTTAACGAACAGGTTATACAAACAAACATTTTAGTATAATGCATGGCTATCGGCAAAATAGAAGGCTTGTTTTCAGAACTATAATGTAAATAACTTTATCCATCAGTCAGTTTATGGGAAATGTTAAATGTTTAGTGGCCTTAAAACTGATTATGATGTATAACGACTTATCTAATTCTTATTTAACGGATGTTAATCATAGAGTTAACACACTAGAGCAAGAAAAAAAATATTTATTGTATCTTGTTGAGAGGCAATGTGAAAGCTTCTACAGACTATCCTTTAGTTATTACTGAACGCATTCCAACTGACCCAATTGCAGAGGAAATAAAAAGGCTGTTGACACCATAAAACGGCCTTAGCGTTGTGAACCAACAAACTAAATATTGTCTGAGAATATTTCGTGCAACCCTCACAGGAAAGATGACTATAACTGAAGTCCATGGAAACTGACATTAAACTGTTCGGAAACCTTTCAATCTAGTAGGTTAGAAAGAAATGGTGATATCAGTCATTTTCTGACTCAATTCCCAAACTAGGTTCCTAAACTTGAAGAGCACTGAACTAAACGATCTCTTACTCTCAGTATGTATGGCGCTGCTTATAAACTCAAAGTTTAGAATCAAAGTCATTTAAACATTAAATCTTAGCAATTTTGATGATTTGATAATTTTTTTAAAAATCAGACCATAACTTCTAACAATGTTTAATAAAACTCGAACCTACTGCAATAAGTGCGATTGCTTAAAACATACACGATTCTTCCCCAAAAAGTGAATGTTCCGTATTTTTCTACAAAAGTCATGAAGACAGTATAAAAAAATACCTGCACATTCACTTGAATGATTATGAGATTCAGCAGACCGTGATCAGATACAAAAGGCTACCTCTTCTATATCCCAAACCCAGTAGACCGCAGTAGCGAAACCTTTACCATTATGTCAATTGGTCTTTAATATGATTGTCTTATTTGATCAAGTACTGGTCTATAATTTTTGAATGCCCGGTCAGTTCCTATAAACAGTCTATTCCTTTCCACTTATGCCGTAACCGCTTAAGGTATATGGAATAATTCATTCTCTTGGTTTTTTATCCTTCCTTGGCTTGGTGTTTTTGGAACTGTTTTCAATCATTTATATAAGATGGTATCATGTAAGATAAGATATTTTTCATTCCCTCAAAAATATTTGAACTTTTATAAGTTTGGAATTTCTAGCCAAGTCTCGCTAGACTTTACTATATAGCTTGGCCACAAAATTTCGTTTGAGTAAATTGATTTAAAATGAATCCTCCCAAAAGGCAGTTAAGAGGTTATGACTTACTAGACTTAGATATGTAAATCTAGAATCATTTATGGTAATAATGACCCAGTGACCATAATCGTATAGTGGACGATTGACCGAACTATGTTGACTCCTCGATAAGTTTTATTACACTCTGTACATATACAACATGGTTCACAAAACACAAAATTGAAAGTTTTTTATTTCTCGCCACGATCGATAAATTCCAATATACTAAATAAAGCTTTTATGTTTACTTGTTCTTCTTCATCGTCTTCTTACAATTCTTAAGACCGACGTTAATTTCACACCAAATTGAATAGCAACGAAAACAAAACCCATTCAACTACTATATAAATACTCGATATGTAACAAAATAATTTCAGTTTTTAGTAAGACGGTGGTTTTGACTACTCCACTCGTCATGCTTTCGATCGATATACATATACGTCTTAAACGTCTTCTAACCTAAAACCGTGTTCTTAAGAAATTTACTGTAAATTTTTTTTTTGTGTGTCATGAATATTAACTAACCATCTTTAAAAGGCATAAAATATGTTAAATGACGTAGACATACGATTATGTGATTTTGGATGAGCAGTTTATTATAATCCAAGCTTACGATTTGATATATAAGACGGCAATCTGTGCGGTGAAAAAAATTAATTGAAGCGGAATTAATTTGATTGAAATCGGTTTCGGTGATGTCGTTCGTGTTGTTGTAGTCGCAATATTAGTGCGATTTGTCATCGCGCGCCCAGCTTATGTTTATAAAAGATGAATGAAATAAAGATTATAATTTGTTGATCGAGTAGCGCCAGGTGTAGAGTAGGTAAACGACAAAAACTATTTTTAGTTTTAATTTATGGCACAAGATTTGGGCTGAATGCTAAACTGGTTTGATTATTCGACTTTGTCAATTTGAATTACAATTTATTTTTCTATTTAGATCGAGGAGTTTGTTCACTCGTTCGGAAACTGGCTTTTAAGAATTATTTATGAGACCTTCCTAACGATTTTAAAGGTTATTGAAATGAACGTTAGTACATGAGTTTGGTCACATTACCAGCTTATATCAGTTTTAGATCACTATTCTTGAAGATGGTAGAGACAGGTTTAAAAAGGTTTAACTGGGATAGTTATGATGGAGTGACATACTGTTCCTAGAGAACTTAGCGATTCAAAAACGATCTTGTAAGTAGTAAAAAAGTAGAAAGAGTTTAAGTCTGGCTCAAATAGAAATTCTGGTAAGGTCAGCTTTTGGTGCTACAACACATTTAAATAGCTGTGAAGAATCTCGACCAAATTTTGAACAAGAATGGATGGTTGGATAACAGTAAGCTTCATCAGGCAAAAAGCCACGAAACGATCTATATGTATTTAAGTCGTCTTCATATCAATGGAGTCACATTGTATACTCCGTTTCATATAGAGATCACTTAGGTTTCCTGAACGTTAACTTGAATTTAAGAATTATGTAATACTGGCTTACATTCAAATGAATAAGCAAAATGTTAGGCTTATATCAGTGTTATTGCCACGAGATGATATAAAGCTAGGTTCCACGAGATGATCTAAGATATGTATTAAATTAAGGCTAGGAGGACAGCCAAGTCTTAAAAGGTCTTAAAAGTACAACAACTTCGCGTGGTTTGTTTAAAAGAATCGTCGAATTGCACCTAACTTTAAGGTCTCGGCCAACTGCTATTCGGGACCAGGAAGGAAACCTTTGTGTTAACGTCGATGCGGTACTCGATACATGGCATGGACATTTAGCTGACCTACTTAATGTTCCACATGTATCACAAGCTGTAGTTGAATACCCTCAGACCACAGGAATTCTTCTTTATTCAAGAAGGGTGATTGCTTGAAGTGCGAGAACTATCGCGGTATAGCTTTCTTAAGAAGAATTACTCCTCTGGCGGACGAAATTATTGGTGACCACTAAGGAGGATTACGTCTAAATCGGTCAGCAACTGTTCTAGTTTTTTCGCAACGGATGATTCTTTCGAACACACCAGGTATTCTTAGATTTCAAGCAAGCCTATGACTCGATCAATCGAGAGAGGCTATGGTATGCGGTTGAATATTTAGAAATACCAAATAAATAGGAACATCTGTGTAAAATGACAGTAACGCAATCTCAATGCTTTGTTAAAGTGCAGAACGGGCTATATGCATGGCTTCACGGTGTAGAGAACGATATGGCATTTTCCGGTTGCTTGCACTAGTATGAAAAGCTGGCTCGTGATCGAAACCGTTGGAGTCAGATTGTTGACACGGTACGTGCATAAGGCTGTCATGACCTTTTTTCAAATTAATTTTATACACAAAGAATTAAAACCGACAGGATACCTAAGAGCGTGGTTTTGGGTGATTGAGGTCAGTAGGATTTAAGCTACTTCTTGAATCACCTAATTCAAGAAGTAGCTTAAATCCTACTGTTTGATGTTTTAGAGCAAAGAATAAACAATGATTTCAATTATAATAACGCTTTTAAGCTCTTAAGCATAATAAAAACCGCAAGCAGACCAAAGATTTATATTAAATGGGTCGTCGTTGATGACCATTATGCATAAAGACTTGCACGCTTATCAGGTGCAATTGACTCAAGAACTAAACCCTCTTGACCATTCCAAACGTCGTGAATGGTCAAAATGGTGGCAAGAAATGGCAACAGTGGATTATCAATTTTCGAAGAAAATCATTTTCAGTGATGAGGCACATTTTCTCCTCAGTGGATTCGTCAATAAGCAGAATTACCGCATTTAGGCGGATCATAATCCAAGAGTGGTTATTTAAAAACCAATGCACCCACTAAGAGTAACTGTTTGTTGCGGTTTATGGGCTGGTGGCATCATCGGGTATTTTGCATCGGGCCGGTCAGGCAGTTATTGTTAATGGTGTTCGCTATCGTGAAATGATAACGAACTTTTTATGGCCTGGATTGGAAGATATGGATGTGGACGATATGTGGTTTCAATAGGACGGTGCCACTTGCCACACAGCTACCGAAACTCTTTTGCACGACAAATTCAATGGCCGTGTTATCTCGTGATTTGATCATGTGATTTGATACCGTTGGACTTCTTTCTTTGGGGTTATTTAAAAGAAAAGGTGTACGTCGATAAGCCACCAACAATTCAAGAGCTAAAGGATGAGATAATTCAGCACATTTTGTTCCATACATAATTGAACCATACCATATTATCATAATAAACAGAATTGACAATAATTTCCTAAATAATTTGTGTTTTATTCAAAATCAACATCGGCCCTTAAAATTTAACCAACCTCTGGAAAAGTGGTGATAAACTTTCTGGTAAAAGATACCGGGAGAATAAAGAATCCATCAACATAAAATAAGTGGTATCACTCAGATACTTTCATATTAGATGGTGGATCAGTCACTTGGTTCTTCGATTATACAAATTCGGTCGGACATTTATAAGTATAGAAGCACTTCACAAACAGAATATTATCTTCTTATATATTGTATAAGGACATATAAAATATTGTCGCTGGTTGTAGTCTAATGGTTAATAGAGTTTCTCATCACACCACGGTCTCGAGTTCCGGATGACATAAAAACGAGATGACATAAAAACGAGTTTGTATGTAAAAACATTCGTTGGGCTGACCACCTACAATGTGCACCAATCGTTAAAATTAGTTCGTAAGGTCTCATTTGAGACGCGACGCGGTACGGGACGTTTACGGCCTCTAAGCCATATATTATTTATTCAGAAAATATTGTCAGGTCGTTATTACGCCCAAATTAGCATGGTTGCAAAGTAAATTTGTGTATGCAGGCAGTACATAATAGACTTATTGTAATCCTATTAAACCAGAACCGGGCAACAATATTGTAGTTGCAGAACTATTATAGCAGTAGAGTTACCGTACAGTGGTTAATAGTCAAGACTAAGGCAGATGGAGCAAAACGTACCGTGTTCAAATCAGAATGAAGGGAGGATAGAAAACTAGGATATTTCACTCACTATTCGTTTACGAACGGCAATGTCTATGAACACATCTAAGGCCTCCTGCCGAAGTACAAAACTGTTAGGCCGACCCATCTTCCATGACAGTGCTCGATTTGGCGTAAGGAAGAGTTGACCTTACTTCGGGCCCAAATCGAAACAAGCGAAAATCTTTTTGGGAATAAATGTCCTAACATTAACCCCAACACCATTTGTATTCTACTGAAACAAGTAAAATGTGGAACCAATATAATTTCATCGTTCAAGCAAACAGACATATATACGCGCAGGTAAAAGAAAATGATCTTCTCGAAAACAAAAATTAAAGATCATTTATACATTTTGAGGTAGACACAGACAGATATACCTATTATACATATCATGTATTCTTATTACCTGGGTGTTTCTTTTTGTTTGCAAGACTAACCATTTTTAGTGTTGTTTCGGGGTGATGAACACCAAATTAAAACAAAAATTTAAACAACCATAACACAATACAAGATTTGTGTTATAAAAACGAAGCGATTTAGGCAATCCAATGAAAGTAAGATTTGTTATTATTATTATTGTTGTTGTTGTTGTTGTTATATTTCCGCAGCTTTTTCAAATCTCTGCGTAACGAGGTAGCCTAATAGACAGGTCGAACCTTGGGAGTTTCATTATTAATGTTTGGTTGTGTACATTATATACATATATACGAGTATACGCGTATCGAATAAAGTCTTACGTTTTTCTTAATTAATTTTAACACGTCTTCTAGTGATTTAGGATTATATAGAATTATATGGAGTTTTTGGTGGTCCGTTATATGTACACCGAGCAACACTAATAAGATGAGAGTGATTGTTGGTTGTTTACTAAATATAATGTGAGACTCTAACGATTCGTTTTAATCACCTGACAATTTTAGACATAATTTTCTTCAGGATGTGAAACTGTGAATTGACCCAATCTATATTTATTAAATACTGTGAATAATATATGCAGTTAAGACTTCTTATCTATATAATTACATAAATGTGGGTGAATTTAAATTTGCGAGTAGAGACGTGAAGACATATGTAACTTGTGCCATTTGTAACTTAGATATTCGACTTACAATACAATTTTGATCCATTAGTCACATCATTGGTGATATATCTGGGCATAACTTTGCTTTAACACCTGGGTGTGCTAGGCAGTGGAACGGTCTATAAACATTCTAAAATCCTTCGTTATATATGGTCTATTCTGTTGTGACTGTATATAAATTTCAGAAGTGATATAAAGTTCTGAACTCGTCTGTACCACATGATCATACAGGGACTTTGTTATCCGTGAGCAATCATACTTTCAAAGTAGTCTTTAGACATAATATAAACCTTATCTGGTATTAAACGACGAACTTTATACCAACCGGTGCACCACGAGTTTCTAATCGATGTCACTTTAAACAGACGTTTCACATTGAGAATTGTGAGTAACTTCATTGTAATTTAACATTGGTCTTATGAGCAGTTCCCTAGATGGTACTTGAACGGTTTCAATAAATTTAATCCGTTTTTGCCGATATCTGAAATTTATTTTTCATGTAAAATTCTGTCGTTGATAAAGCGTTAGTGGAATGGTGATTACAATTAAGTGTGAACTTTATTTAAAGGCTCTATTCCATGGGAAAAATTGACTGACAGTCAAAAAAACGAGAAGAGAAAATAATTATAAAATAACTAAAAGACAACGACAACTTTATTGTTTATTTATTTATCGATAGCAAATTATAGCAGAATTATGAACCAAACAATCATTAATTATTCATTCTTGGAGTTCTGTTAATTTAGAATTAAAATTTAGTATTAAATATCACAATGCTAAACAAATATAATTTTTATTTCAATTCAATTATAATTTTACCATAATAATACATGGACTATTTGACCCTTGACGAAAGAGAATAAATATAAAGAGGAACATCTTATATAAACCTCGGTTGCATATAAACTAAAAATATTACTGAATTTTTTTTTTGTTATGGCATTTCGTTTCCTCTTCGAACGACCACAAAAAAAATTTTTAACTATTTCAAAACTTTGCCTTCTATTTTATATTATAATTCGATTGAAAAATGGAATAGATATATTTACAAATAATAATCTATTCCATTTTACAATTGAATTATAATATGTAAGCAATGTTTCGAAATAATCAAATATTTTTTTTGCTGATGTTCGAAAGAGAAAACGAAATAAAAAATATATGTTTATCCTATTTCGTTTGCCACCACCAAATAACTCAGAAATATTTTGAAATGTTTAGTTTATATGCAACCGCGGTTCATATAAGATATTCCTCTTTATATTTATTCTCTTTGTCTTGACTATAAAATTGGTTGTGTGCGAAAATAATTTCTTGTCTTACACAAATTTTATGTAAAAGGCTGAGTGTGACTGCAATAAAAAGAATTCAATTTTAAGGCCCTATTCCATGAGAAATATTGACTGTCACTTAATATTAAAATGAGACAATAATATAGATTTTATAGTAGTGTAAGTGAAACAGAAAGCTATCTCAGTCAAACTTGACTGGAAAATTATTTGTGTTTGTGGTAGTGTGATTGCCATAAAAAGTATAAAATTGAATACTTTTTATTGTAGTCCCACTCAGCCTTCTACATAAAATTTGTGTAAGACAAGAAATTATTTTCGCACACAACCAATTTTATAGTGAACGGTCAAATAGTCCATATATTATTTTGGTTAAATTATAATTGAATTGAAATAAAAATTATATTTGTTAAGCATTGTGATATATATTCTAAATTTTAGTTCAAATTAAAAAAAAGCTCCAAGAATGAATAATTAATGATTTGTTATTATGAATGATTCTGCTATAATTTGCTAAAAATAAATAAATAAACAATAACGTTGTCTTTCTCTTTCAGTTGGAGTTTTATAATTATTTTCTCTTTTTGACTGTCAGTCAATTTTTCCCATGGAATAGAGCCTTTATACTTTTTATGACAGTCACACAAACACAAACATTTTTTCAGTCAAGTTTGACTGAGATAGCTTTCTGTTTCACTTACACTACTATAAAATCTATATTTCTGTCTGATTTTAATATTTATTGACAATCAATCTTTCTCATGGAGAAGTCTTAAAAACTGATTTCCATTATTGAAAATATACTGACAAAATCGTCAAAGTAAGATAAAAATATAATTTTTCTTAAAGTGCGAGAGAAATAAAAAACCTTTCCAGTATAAAAAAATTATTCAGTACTGAATAAATATGTATGGTTACTGAGAAAATTATTACAGCAGTACTGACAAAATATATCAAGAGAAGTATTTTTATTCAGTAGAGAAATCGTTTGTATGACGTCATTATGAAGCATTTTATAGTAGTTATTTTATGGATATTGACAATTGATAATTTTAACAATTCGTTTTGTGTCATTCATCCTTATTTATTGTGAAAATAATTTAAATAATGAATAATTATGTTAAGTTTATTTTTTTCTAATTTATTGTTGTAGATTCAAAGTGTTTTTTTTTTCAAAAACCAAACAAAATTTGAAATTTATTTATTTATTTATTGAACAAAACATCTGCCAAAATAAATCCACTATAAAAAAAAAGAAAAAAGTAAAAAACAATCTCTGTCACTCTAATGGTATTTTTGATTTTTTTCTCGCTTTGGTTTTTTCAGTTAAAAATACTGACAAATTTTTTTTTATAATGGAAATCAGGCTTAAATTATAGACGGTTGGCTGATTGTAAAATTCACTGCTTTGTGGCTATCGTTTTACGCTTTTTAAAATAAATTCTTCTTTTTAGATTGAGTTTCATCTATTAATAGGTTATGTAACTCTTTATATATTGTTTCATAATATGGCCAATATATAATATTGTCGTGCCAAATTTCAACTTGTTATGAGCGTGAAAACTAAATCAATGTAAGTATTTATATTTATTAAGTAAAAAATACATTTTTATCTTACTGTTTGAATACATCCATTAATGAATATTACATAGTTACATTAATGCCAAAAGTATTACGTTTTATAAATTCCTTATATATTTAAAATTTAAATATAAAAATGTACTATCACATTTGTAACATTTAGTCTCTACATGATACAGTAAATGACAATATTGTTTAGTGGTCTTTGCAAGTGGAAATTGATTGGTGGACGAAGAGGAGTTTAGAAACATGCCTCATAAGTCCCAACCGGAAGATGTCGATGATGATTTCATTTTATCGAAATCGGATCAGATTATGGAGTATACTATCGTACTTGTATGAATACTGTGAAATGATCTATTTAAGTGTCCCATCATTTTATTTATTTAAAGTACAGAACGGATTGCGAAATAGTAGTGATAGTAGCGATGATGATATCTCAGAACCAGATATAAGCATAAAGAGGAAGAAAACCACTAGGCAAAAGAAATGATGACAACCACTGCGAAAGACAACCACTGGCCCATTTGCGAATGTGATATGTATAAAATTTTTAAATGTAATTTTATTTGTTTGTAAATTTGTTGTTAAAAATGATATGCATTTAATATGTAGTAAAACTTTATATGGAAAAGCCCACATCGCCCAAACGTTCATTTTCTCAAAAAAAGTGGTATATAAAATTTTCAGAAAAATATTACGGAAACCGGTATTTAATATCCGAAATGTTAAGCCACAAAAATTACCCAAATAAATTCGAAGTTTAAATTGTTGATGTCTTCAAGGCACACAAAAATTAAGTGTAACATTTGTAACAATCGGTCCTTACGTCAGACATTTAAAACAAAAATGGTTAACCACCATGGTGGTTTAAACTTATTGTCAAAATTGTGAGGTCATCAAATTACTTAATATTTTTTTTTCGAATGACCTATGTTGTGTATACATCACGTTTGTGACTGAAGGGCTCGAAAGGAATATCCATGTTATTCAACTTTTTCCAGGACTAGTCTGACCATTTGAATGTAAAGCTAAGTTTCAAGAAAATATTTCAAATTTTCATCAATCTTTTGGTGGCCAATGGAGCAGGGTCTACATGGTAAATATTTCTCACGAATCATGGTATTCATAGAATACCACCAGAGTAAGAAGTGCATGTCGTAGGAGACGACCAAACGTTAATTGTTAAAAATTTCAACAATAAAAATAAAATAAACTAATCTAACTTAGTATTCCGGCACAAGATTATAGATCGATCGCTTAAATAACCTGTCGCTTTTGACAGAATTATCACATGTTGGAACAGTAAAATCGGCTGCTACTCGTTGCTCTCCAAAGAACTCGATGTAAAGAATTGGAACACAGATTGAGATAGCCTCATAAATACTTGAGTTAGATTTTCAATTGGGACGAGCAGTGAATAATAAAATGTGTACTGAAGTGGACCTCATCATCCATTAAATACGGCCCAATAATACCGCCACAAGCCTCACCAACTATAACTCGCAATGAATGCATTGGCTTCATACATAACCTTTTGGATTTTCCGATCCCCAAATAAGACAATTTTGTTTGTTTCCAAACTCACCGAGATGGAAATACGCCTCGTCCGAAATGGTTACTTTTAAGCAAAATCCTCATCAATTTCAAGTTTGTCGCAGAACCACACGGCGAATCGATATCGAAGCGGATCATGGTCACGGCGCTTTAATTACTGGGAAAATTGAACTTTATAGAGCCACAAAGATTTTTACCTTGCATGGAAGACCGGCTGATGTTCATTTCTGAGGCATGATAACGATATTTTTAGCTGAACAAAAACGATGATCCCTGCACGTGGTTTTGTCGACTAGGTAGACCGTATCACAAACTTCTTGATAAGGTTGGGTGTGAGTTTCGTACATTTTCTCTCGATTTCGAAACAATTGTCTTTGTTGAGGGAGTAAATGTCCACTTTTTGTTGAAGCGTAAAGCGACCCATTTTATACTGGTTATTTTAGCTCTGGCAACAATTTAGTGTTGTCAGAGCTAAAATAACCAGTATATCAAATTTGAACCGGTTATTGGAAACCCTATATAGCTAAAGTTATGTCAGAAGAATCGAAGATAACGTTATGTTCTATCTTCAATAAGCCAATAGCTTAAATATCGAGTATTATCGCGATCTAGCTCAGCATACATGGTGCAACCTTATATTAATTTAAAACTTACATTTTATTGACTAATAGAAGAATTCGGTTCAGTTCGATCATATACTGATCATATTTTTCACTGCAAATGATTGTTTCCAAGTGGTATACATTCCGCAATGTACACCAGATGTCCCTACATCTCAATCAAGTTTATGACACCATCAATCGCTGGAGACTTTGGTATACCAAAGAAATAGGAACATCTGTGTAAAATTTTACGTAATTTCACAATGCTCAAAGTTGAAAACAGGCTATCGACAATTTTTGCAATTAATTCTAGTGTTCGACAAGCTGTCCCCCATACTTTTTAATTTCATATTGGAAAACGTCCCTCGAAAAAGTGAAACCCCTCAAGACAGATGATATTATGTAATTATGTGGCATGTGGCAACGGAGTGAAAGAAACACTTGACCCTCTGGAAAATTAATCTTCAATTGGGCTAAAAATAAACAAGTCCGAAACCACGCATATGATTCTTGTTTTTAGAGACCACCCATGAATTTCATTAAGGACTCCATTTGTATGCAATGTAGTTTTTTGGAGAGCAACGAGTTCCACTCGACATTCGTTATCTTTAATATTTGCCATTGTTTTTCAGTTCAAGTTTTTTGACGGATCCGCGTCATCAATCTAAACTAATAAGGTATTTTATGCACTTGAAACCTCTTCAATGTTGACTTAATTGTCGCTTGTTATAAGTATTTAATGCAAAATTCATATTGACGTCGTGGCTCTCGAACAATTGATAAGATCGTCTGAGCAGATAGATCATATCATCTTATCTTACATAACACATAAAGTCTTGATATATTTATACATAACAGTCTAGAATTGATGTTCACAAATTAGCAACATTTTAATTAACTTACCGATCATTTAGGTAAACTTTTGAGATGTCTATTTATATACTAAGTAATTAGCATGCAATCATATCACCGACAGCAAATAAAACAATCACGATCAATATATCAAGATTATCTTGTAATCATGTACTTGTTAGTTCCAATTATACTCGTACACATACTGAACAGTATCGTTTGATGAACCGTCTCAATTCAATTAACACATCAATTATTAACTAAAAATCAAAACTTATTATGTCATACGAAATTAGTCTCACTAATCTTATCACTGATAAGTGGAGTTATGCAAAATATCGATATCTCTGGCGATACGTGTTGCGTATTTTGGTTTTATCAAACGATCGTTTTTAGATATATCGAATACGACCTGTTGTTGATATTTTGCGACGATATGAACGACTCTGAAATAATTCCGAAATTGAAAGTGAAGTGCGTGCAACATTCCATAGTTTTAATCCATACAAATACACATGTATACTTTCTTTGTATGTAACAAAGTGGCCAAAAAATACTTTCACCAAAATATTTACTTAACGTATCGCGCTGTATTAGAGGTTAGGCGATCTGCTTTTGGTATCGCTAGAGTACCTTGAAATGATTTATCGACTTACATATTTGTATATGTACGTTTATGACTCACACTTGGCGTTTATACAGAAACGATCGGGTTAGCGAGTATCAAGACATAAAGTTATGTAAAACATGAGATGTTGGTTGACTCATTCACGTTTTTTTTATTTGCTTAAGATTTTGGCGAATTGTGTTTTAACTCTTTTGTTTAAATGTACATTGTGTAATATTTCTTGTAAATTGGTATATACGTGATGAATGTTACTTATCATCAGGTCATTTTATATCCGTTACACAGGCTCGATTAGCCCTCGTTTGTCCTCCGAATGAAAACCAAGACATCCGATACCTTGAAGATCTTTAGTTGAACCTCAAAAAGGAATTGCGGCCCAAAGCAATGCAGCCAGATCATGCAAAATAAGAGAATAAGCGTTTTTGCTTCTTCTAGCCAACGAGTGGCCAGTATTAATTCCCGAAAGGGCTCCCAAGTGGGTTCTTTGTTGGGTTATTGTTACAATGATAATTTTGGATAAGCAATATGAAATAGAAAATTACGGTTAGACGATAGCAGCCACGCCTGGGCCTGGCTCAGGTTCTATAAAAATAGATGATGAGATTACGTGGGTCAAATTATCGCCAAC
This sequence comes from Tipula lateralis, assembly GCA_963932295.1. NCBI lineage: Eukaryota > Metazoa > Arthropoda > Insecta > Diptera > Tipulidae > Tipula > Tipula lateralis. The sequence continues at coordinate 121,444,269 of OZ010737.1, forward strand.
TCGTTCCCTTTGATATCCATAGTTATTGTCTGCCAAACAAATAAAAATATGTATAATGTCAGTTTCATGGTATACGAGTTTACAAAGACTATTTTCGTTTCGAAGAAATCTTGCATGCTATTACATTTCTCTTCATATGTTTTTGTCAAAAAATATTCCAATCTAATTTGATCCGCAAATAATTAACTTCTGGAGATAGTGGATATCATGTTTCCAGTTTCACAAAGACCAAACATTTACCAAACGTGAAAAAATCAACTCAGTTTTTAGGGTGAACTGACTGACCCTATGGTCACCAGGACATCACTATATTCATTGCCATTGTTCACATAGTACATTCTTACCGTACCAGTATTAAATCGATGTCGTTGGATTTTTCGCTGACAGTAAAATCGGTTTAGTATGACCAGCAGTGAGTTTAGTTCGACAGGTTTTAACTGTGAGGAAATCTCTAATTCCAGAAAATCAATGTAGTCGGATCATTGCTTAGTTTGGCAGTACTTTTTATGGATTTAAGCGTAGCACTAAACCTTTACAAGTGTGGCGTCCAGTTTATAAGCCATGTTTTAAGTGTGAAGATCATAGCACTGATTTCCTATAATGGTTAGAAATGTTTCTAAGGTTAATGTTTATTCTTGGTAGAAATGAGGACAATTTTACTGGTCGAAAGCTTTTTGCTATTTCCAAGTTCTATATCATTCAGTATAAACACTACTATGTGTTTAAACACTACTTCCTCCACGATTTTGGAACGAATCACAAAGCCAAACTAGCTCTAAATATATCTGTAAGGTGGCCTAGGATTTTCTCCATTTGCTCCTTCAAGGAACGAGGAAGTATCCCGTCAGTCTTGGTATTGAAATTTTGAAAATGAATTGATTCTTCACCGAATTCTATCTTTAAGAAATCTTATAAGATGTAATCAGTGCATTTTCAAGCTCATTAACTATTTTCTGATTTTAATTTCTAAATATCGAAGTGACTGGCATTTAGAGAAAACGAGATATGTACGTTCCGTCATCTAAGAACATGCAGTTTAAGACTTTTATAGTTAGACTGCGTCAGACTAGAACAATGTCAATTACTGAGAGAGAATGTCAGAAAGGTTGATCTATTTCCCACATTAAGGACCGGGTTAGATCCTGATTAATAACACTCCAAGAGATAAATTCCACTTGTATTTATATCCTTTATGGGATATCCTTGCAGTTTGTGTACTCTATAGTTATAATTAACTCTTAAGTAGGAGGATAAAGTTTTGAATCACAGTAGGCAAAAATCACTAGAATGCCATACATAATACCATGATCCTTTACTTCAATAAGGACTGCTATAAGGTTATTTAAGAATTTTTCATTTAGAAATCTGTAATTCATATTATTCCTAATATAACCACAGCTATACGTCTCAAACAGATATTACTTACCAGAACAGACCCTTAGATCCCTGGCCTAAGTCCTCTGACTTTAAGGCAACTAAAATAACTATCACCTGAAAGGCTGGTAAAATATCTTACATATCATGCTAGGGTTTCCGTTTATCTGTAGTTTATTCTGGTTATCTTTCAGTAATATCTATTTCACCTAGAATTTAATCAATTTCATTTTAGCAAAACTACTAAAACCACGGACTAAGACCAAATTCAAGATGAGACATTGATTTCTGCAAACTATTTAGCTTAATCGACTACGGAGAAATAATTTGAGTTTGCCAAAATTATATGTTAAGTTTATTAAATTTGGTTTTCCCAATATCGCTCTCAAATGGATCTAAACTAGCTTTACCGAGAAATGGTTGATAACACCCATGCCATGATATTTAGTGTGAGATAGTTAAAGTGCATAATCTTCTGTACTGAATCCCTCTTTTGTTAAATCTCCCAATCGATGTGCACGCTCCCAATTAATCTGATATGCATTAACAGTTGGCTCAGTAGACGTTAAACTGATTTCACTTTCATGTCACAGCATCTATTCATTGTAAACAATCCCGTTTTTTACTTGATATCCGAAAGGTACATGACACGTGAAAAACTGGTTAAAAACCACAATTCATTTGCCAAGTACGAGATGTTCTTTGTTTCACTTCAATTATAAGGTGAAATAAATTTATATATTATTTATGTCTGTCGAAGAACTCCAGTGTGGCTTGGCACCCACGTTAATATTACTCTGTTTGTGGTTATCAGTTGTTTAATTGTATTCAGATGTACATATTAGACTATTAGACTTAATAGTGCAGGACTGAAGAGCCGCTTTGCAGTCTGATACAATATAGACTTTTGTGATATTTATTTCCTTGTTTAGTTCATCAAAAGCACAGAGCTATACAATCAGACGACTCTTCATATGCATCTTCAAGGCTACGGTTGTGGCTTTTTGATATGAAAGTGCAAAGAAGTTAGTCCTATGAACGCCTCCATTTTGACTGTTAGTGTTGGATAAGTTCACATTGTACCCGTTATACTGTAATAATAGTTTTCGATGTCTTTTCTTTAGTTTTTTGCCACCATACTTCCCAAGCGTATATGATCTTGAGTTTAATGATTGTTTGGAGTAACCAAAAGACCATTTTAGGTTAAAGGCTCATATAGAGAGTTTTTGACAGGAACAAACTCTGTTCGTGGCCTTATTTTGAACCTTAAGGATTTGTCAAATTAAGTTTTACTTCAAATTAAGTTGTTTATCCAAGAATACGTCTAGATATTTGACTTCATCGAGAAAAAAATCCATAATATCATTTGAAAAGAGAGTCCCAAACATTAGCTGTTTCCTCCTCGAAACGATCATGGATACGTCCTTCATGGATACATTATTTTTTTAGACTGGGTACATCTTGTATAAATTCTAAACTAACTGTTAAATGTTCCTCAAATAATAACAGTTTGATCATCTGCTTAGCGAAAGGTCATAAGCTCAGTTAATCAGCAGAGTTTTAACGAAAGCACATAAAATCATCAGATATGAGAAATTGTTATCTTTTCGGACTAGAAGAAGTGTACTTTAGACGGAATTTAGATTCAAGTAATAAAGCTTCTACAGAAATCATTTGTTTCTAGACCCAGCCTTCTCGCATGTTCACCGAAAACGCAGTGTCCCATTAATATTCTTATTATCCTTCTTAGATCTCTCCTCTCCAGAGAGATTAAGGTCCTGGAGCGATTCAAATTCAGCCTTGGCCACATTTGTCTCGCTCTTTCGCATGCGAGGGTGTTATACCACATCTCCAGCGCTAAAGCTTCTGCCCTTTTCTTCAGAGCCAGTCTAAGCTCTGCTGTAGGTCTCCCCACATTGGCCCTTTCAGGCTTCAGCTGAAGAGTTGTACCTTTCAGGCTTCAGATGATTTAAGGTATCAATGAACTGAAACATAAGATGCGGTTCCTTTAAGATTTGTACGGCATTTTCAATTTCTGTAAAACCTCTATGTGTAGAATGTTGACTTGACTAAGGTACTAAGCTGTTAGAAAGTGCTATAGGCATTGATGAAAATGAACCGAAATCGATATAAGTGTATCAAGCTAAAAGGTAGCTTGATACACGACATAAGTGACACGATTACGATAGACACGATTTTCGTTATATTGAAAAATAAAATGAATTTTGGTCGAAAAAGAACTACAGCCATTCAATTAGCAGATACTTAATGTACTACCATCTTATTTTCAGTGGTTCCATTAAACACTGTATGACAGATAAATTTTCTGTTAATATTGGAGTGCACCAAAATGTTCTAAATAAAAATTTTGATTTACCATTTACCAAATTATCCCCACCCTCATATAATATAAAACATCCGATAAGGACATCTATTCTTCTTAGAATTTCCTCACAACTATGTTCACTATACATGAATCATACAAATCTATACACGAGAGACATTTCATTTTTCTACCTGTATTTATATACAGTCTGTATCTGTTATGTTGAATGTTACTTTTACTTCAGACTTAAGAAAATTATTTTCTTTTATGTAAGATGTATACAGAAATGAAAGAAATATAAAAGTTTAACCTCATCTAACCTCGATCATTATTTTATTACCTTCATGCTCGTATGCATGCGCCTTAACCAACTCTATAGAAATGCGGTTCTTATTCATTTGTAAGTTTTATAACTTTATTAGTACCTTGATTGGTGCGAGCACACGATTTATTGGAATAATTTTTAAGATTTCGACGTGTTAGGTTAGGTTAGGTTGAGTGGCTGCTACAGCACACTTAGACCGGAAACGGTCCAAGATTTCGACGTGTACAATGGTCCAAAATTATGAGCGGTGTTGTAAAGTATTAAATGGTTGTTGAATCGTTTTCAATCAGTGTGGGTGGTTTAACTCCCAGTCCCAGTCAAACAATTTGGATATTTCGACCAATTTATGTGTAGGATTATTAGTTATTTATCCAAATGTATATATTATACTGGACTAGTAAATATCTACCTCGACTACACACATTTGAGAACAATTACACTCTTTATATAGCTTTAGCTAATTCGTATTTGCATTATATATCGATTTCGAATATATAAAGGACGTAGAGTATATTGAAGCCGATTCCAAGTGGCAAGAAGAGTTTTAATAATATCTTCCACGCTATAAGAATGAGTAATAAGGGATTCAAGTTGCTTAAATCTCATCAGTCCTTCATACATTTGCTTCTCACTACAAATAAATCCATTGCATCTTGGCAGTTAGAACCAAAGATCAAATATTAATTTTTTTTTTTTTTATTTCTATTTCTTTGCAATCTGTTTTGGGGCTCAAGGCACTCCTCACTCTTTCGCGGTTTGCTTATTTACGTCCTTGCTGTTACGCCATTACAGCCAATTTGACGACCGGCCTATATAGTGCTGGCATTGAAGATGGGTCGGCCCATGAATTCTGCACTTTAACAGTGGGTCATAATAGTGTTAATTCACACCACAGATCGTAATGTCATGGTGAAAAATCCCTTTTGCATTCTGCCCCTATCGGGATTCAAACACGGTACCTTCCGCTCCAACTGACGTAGCTTTAACCACTGCGCCACCTGGGTGGTTGAAAGATCAAATAATTGTTGATTTCGAGACGAATCTAAGCTGAATACTGTTCCACTCATACTTCTGAATATTAAGAGATCAGAATTAGTGCAACCAACTCTATGAGAACCAATTTTTTAAACTTTACGTGGCCTTTGTGAATTAATCATAAGATGGATCCTCAATGAACATCTGTACTGTCACTATTTGAGGATATTCAATCACAGTGATAAATATAACACCGAGATAGAAAAAACACTATTAGTATTCAGGCAATGTCTCTTATAGTATAGAAAAGCGAAGTTAGGTTAGGTTAGAGTGGCTGCTAACGCACAGTTAGACCGTTGTCGGTCCGTTGTGATACCACAGGATCTTAGTCCCCTAATACCCCTAACAATCTATTGGAACCATCCTGAGCTACTAATGTAGCGTAAAATGTCCCGCACCTTAATGTCTGCAAGATCTAAAAGGTTATACATTACATACCTACCCAAGTGTAAATGTCTTCTTAGTGCCAGTGCAGGACAAGAGCACAAGAAGTGAATAAACGTCTCTTCCTCCTCCTTGTCCATGCAGCTTCTACAGAAATCATTTGTTTCTATACTAATCCTTCTCGCATATTCACCGAAAAGGCAGTGTCCCGTTAATATTCCTACTATTCTTCTTAGATCTCTCCTCTCCAGAAAGATTAAGGTTCTGGAGCGATTCAAATCCAGCCTTGGTCACATTTATCTCGCTCTCTCGCATGTGAGGGTGTTAGACCACCTCACTCCATACATAAGAACGGGTCTTACTACGGCAGTGTAGAGCCAGTGTATCAGCTCCGGTCTGAGACCCCAACGTCTGCCTATTGCATTTATACACGAATACATCGCCGTCGTAGCTGTCTAAGATTACACCCAGAAATCTCGCTTTATCAGTAAAAGCCAGTTCTTAGTGAAGAGTACCAGCTCAGTCTTAGATGGATTGACTCCCAATCCACATTTACTGGCCCATTTTGTAATAATAAGAAGCGCATTCTGCATTACCTCCTTAATAGTCGGTAAGAATTTACCTGATACCATGATCGCCACGTCATCAGCGTAGGCAACCACTCCTATACCCTCCCTCTCTAACTCCAGAAGTAGGCCATTGATCACCATGTTCCAGAGAAGAGGAGACAGGACGGGGAGTAATTGTGGGGTTCCCCTAACCACTTGCCTCCTTATAGTTGACTCCCCTAACTCTGAGTTTACAGTCCTGCTTCCCAGCACATGACTGATCAACTTTATTATGGAGAATTCTACTTCCATGAACGATAATTCTTTCAGGATTGCATCTGTCTGAACGTTATTAAAGGCGCCCTCAATATCAAGAAAAGCAAACAATACTCCTTTGAGTGAAATGATCTCTCAATTGTGCGTACCAAAGCATGTAGGGCCGTATCCACCGATTTATCCTTACAGTACGCATTTTGAGAGGCTGACCATTTCTCCTGCTTTAAGCGATCCTTTTCCCGCTTCGGAATAAAAACCACCTTGACCTCCATCCATTGCCTCGGAATGCAGACCAAATTTAAACACCCCTTAAAGATCGCCTCCAACCACGGAAGGATTATTTCCAAGTTGTTCTGGATTTCTGCCGGTATAATCCGATCCGGTCCAGCCGATTATGGCCGACTGAATTCGTTTTTTACTAACGATATCCGGTGCTCTGCGGTGAAAATATAGCATTCTCATGTAAATGTTTTCTCTTAATTGATATTGGCGTTCGACCTTTTAGCTTTCTCTTTCTGATATTTTTAATTACTGGACTAAAGTCTTAGGTATCGGATCATTCGATATAGTCAGCATTGCTAACAATAATAGTTGTATTTCTATAAGATAGGATTCGATGTACAAGATAGAAGCCTATTAGTTTGCTAGATTTCAGTTGGATAGAGCTAAAGTATCGGCCTAACATTTCCGATAATCTTACCAGGTTCGTAGGAAACATCAACTTTTGAAATGCCGACCTATGTAATTACATCAAATGGACTGATTTGTACCAGCTCTAACATTAAAGCCACTAATCAACCTGACATCTACCTCCGATATAGAGCCAATTAAGTTATATAATTTTCAGGTTAGCTAATCTCAGATATACGCAACCTAAGCTTTAATATTCGATTATTTTCTGCACGGCAGTACGACACAGCGTTTTAACTTGGTTCTCAATGAGAAGTCCAACTGCAAGATAAACGAGGACATCTCCATTGTAAAGTAGCGTCTGAATTTCCTTTTTACTTTGTTAAAAAATTTATTTTCTTCGCGTAGGTTGAATCGTTTGCTCTTTTCAATTCCATCGATACGAATTAAAATGTAAACACACTCGGCGTTTTACAGATCAAAAATTCACTGGATCACTGTTGGTCAATCAATTATCATTCATCGTTTCAATATAAATTAATGTTCTCTCAATTTTGCAGATGTCTACTGACAGCCTCATATTAGTCATCCACAATGTTACACATTTCATCCACCGATCATTCATTATCATATCGTAAATTTATTGAGTAATCATCACTGAACATCACTGAACTTTATCTCAGCCTTCTTTATTGCTAATAAAGGTGAAAAGATTCCATAATATTCTATGGCCTTAAATGACATAAGACCGGACTCTCATTGGTGCACATTGTTGGTGGCCAGTTTCTTATGTGGATCGAGAAAAAAAACAAATCCATCTCATCCAAAGTACGGAACTAGACTTGCTAGATTCACTGTGCGATTCGTAAACTACGTCTCGAGACAGTTCTGGCAAATCGATGTTACCTCCACACTATACTCTAGGGCACTGTAATTGGAGATCGAGTTTGTGTTTAACTTTGAAATTAAATATTCAGACAGCAAGAGAATACACAGCAAGAGATCATAATTTCACTCAATGTTATGAGTCTGTTTAGATCATTATAAGATATTATATTTGTTTTTCTTAAATCTCTAAAAAGAAAAACGTTTACGATCTACGATAAATTATTACAAATCCCCTTGACCGAAATCTCTATAAACGTGTAAATACGCTACACGGCAATATTGTCATTGGATATTATAAAAATATTTTACTTCGAAAACTCCCAACATCTGGTCTCCCTAAATACGTACACTTAAAAGAGTGTTTTCTGTAACGAGTGTTGTTGTTGGGTTTAAAAGACATGGCTGAAGAGGTAACAAGAAAAAGAAATACATTTTATATTATTTTTATTTTTATCTTGTCTAAACAGACATATATTTTTTTTATTTAAGTTGAATAAAACAAATAAATTCCTTACGACGAGATAAATAGATTTTCTATTTATCTATCTATGTTCTATATCGTATGCTGATGTTAGAAACCATAAAAATATAACGAACTCTCACCAAACATATGTAAGTTTTCCTTAAGAACATAAAACAACAAAAAAAATTCTTCGATGGTGATCAAAACATAACATTGGCAACAATGGATCTTGGGTGTATGATATGTATGTTTGCATGTGTGTGTGTATGTGAATATATTATATTAAGACAATATTTTGATATCTGTAAATAAGATCTCGATAAGTTGGAAATATTTCAATCCACAATTTGTTGTTTTAACTCACTGTAAGAAGTTTTAAACAGTTAATAACATTAACTATGCCTCCATTCGATTTTTAGTTTTTTAATTAGCGGTGTCGCGACTTTTATTATTCGATAGGCTTTTGTTGTTGTTTTTCTTGTTCGGTTGAGCTGTGCTGATTTATTTGGTATTTGTTGAATTGAAAATTGAGAATGTCGTGTCATATACAAAACATTATAAATTTAACATTGACATAAATTAATTGTTTTGCTTTTATTATTTTATGTATGTACACATGTACTCGCGCATATGTACATGAATTGCATAGAGGGAATAATGAATCAGATTTGATTAAATTGGAATTTGGTGATCGCGTGGAGATGATTAGAACAGTTGTGTTTTGATTTCCTAAGAAATATGAAATCAATTGATAGCTATTAATGATATCATTCATTAGTTCGTCGTATACGGCTGTGAACAACTAAAAGAATTGCTGTAAACCAAATCGTTGTACAGCTTCAGTCGCTTCCTCTATCAAAACTTCTACTTTACCAGGACGATAACTGAATATATATCAAGAATTCCTGATCCCATGATTGACACGGTCTAATTAAGGTAGTGTTTTGAACTAAAGTTCACTCCCATCGTACTCTTCCCTCGAATGCTAAAATATATTTCTCATATTCATCCGTCAAGGTTTAACTATAACATACAGTGCAAGATCACCCGCGGTAAGTCATACCTTGATATCTTTCTTCCCCGATATTATTACACATTTTTTATAAAATTACAATGTACGAGTATGTAACGATATAGTCTAAAGACTAACAAGTAACAACAATCATTTCTGACCTAAATTGCTACTTGCCGTATTAATTAGATTAGTTTCAACTGTTATTTCTATGAATTTTCCTACTATAAATCTAACTCAAATAGTTTTACTCTTTTTATTCTCCTTTGATCCAGTAATTGGTTGACCTCAGCATTTGGGTGATTAAGAATATTTCTTCGTGGATTTAAGCCACGAATTTTACAGAATATTGTTGACTCGTACTGTGTTAAAAATCTAACTCCATCGGTTTTGAAGGCGGCTCTTTACATTGTTGTAAGCAATTAAGAGCTGCCAGATCACTCTCTATGCCATGGAGTCATCGTCACCGACACCGACCTCTTCGGTAGCCAAAATATCGGTGTATCATTCGGTCTGGATCAGCACGCAGAACGTGGCCTACATATCCTCTTTCACACTATTATCGTGTATAATGATAGTTGGATATAGATCCAAGATAATTGAATCTCATCACTCCTGCAAACTTGGGGTTATCACTACTGACATCAATTGCATCTTGGTCTCAAGCCAGAGATCTGATATTTGGTTTTGGACTGGTTGATTTTGAGACCAACAAAAGCTGAACATTGTTCTAGTGGATCAAGTATCTTTTAATCCAATCACACAGTTATCATCTGCATATGCAAAACGTCGATTGGATTGTCGGAATAAGATGTTGTTTTTTGTTGTTTCACTTTTTCGAAGGATGTATGCCAAAATAAGATCAATTTTTTGCCAACAACGTATCTACTCGTCGATCACTAGAAGAAATTTCCAAAATAAATTTTTTATGAGGAAAGACTTGTGACTTTCATGAGCGATCGCAAAATTCACAAGTCTTTTACCGGTATTTTCGGTCGGGAGTACAGACCTATATTAGCCGCATGACTCCATCTCCAACTGATTCAGATCAGATCACATTTTCCATGCAAACCAAAGACACATTTTGATCAATATTTCAGTTGTGCTCAAAATGTGTCGTTGCGGTTTGCATCTGATCTGAATTAGTTGAAGTCATGAAATGAGACTATTATTATATAAGTCAGTCCGGTTTGCTGCCAGCTCTAGCATTAAAGTTAGAAATCACGAATTTGACATCGTATTCAGTTATAGAGCCCATCAGATTATCCAAATTATTGTAAAATGACTCGTTATCATTGGGTTGGTTTATATGACATCAAGCGTACCTTACACAGTGGCTTACAGAGACATCCACCTCCAAAATCGTCATCTCCAGTGTGTAGCAATGTAGTAGTATATAGTTTGCCTGTCATTACGTCGGAAGTATCAGCAAAAACACCAATTGCTGTGATTTGAGTAAGTGAAATACAATTGTTTGTACCAAGCGTAGATGCGATCAAGATCTTATTCTTTTTGGTTGAGCAATTACTAGATAACTTCAATCATCTTGGCGAATTCTTGGATAGTAGGCTCAGCTGTCAATATCACATCGATTGTAAACTTCTACTATATTCTGACAATTTTTATAAACTTATGGGGATTCAGGAAATATAAAATCCCTGTAGTAGATCCACCTCTCCTAAATGGCAAGAGACTAGCTTTTACGGACAAGGCAAGATTTCTAGGCGTAATCTTGAACAGTAAGCTTAGCTGGAAGCCCAACATTTTGGAAAGAGTAAACAAGGAAAATATAGCATTGTACTCGTGTATAAGAACGCCATCGGAAAGAGATGGGGCCTGACGCCGTAGCTGGTACACTGGCTATTCACTTCCGTAGTAAGACCTGTACTTATGTATGGGGTGAGCGTGTGGTGGCCAGCTCTTGATAAAGTAACATACAGGAAAAAGATTGAGAAGGTTCAAGAACGGCCTGCATGCATATAAGCGGGGCGCTGAGGCACCTACAAGTGCCTCAAAGGTCTTGTTTCACCTTCTCCTCGTGGACATTAATGGTAAGCAGATGGCGGCAATTACGGCCACTCGACTTTCAGCCATATCTCAGTGTAAATGTCTTCAGACAGGACACTGGACCATAGTCTGATCGCTGAGGAAAGAACTGGCGAATCTATACTATGTTACACCAACTCTGTGCTTCGAGAAAAGGTTCAGAACTACCTGCCCCTCGAGGGAATCTTGGAGGAGCGGGTTGGCAGCTGAAACGGAAGCATTGCAGTTCTTTATGGATCGCTCCAAGCTACACGGTAAAGTAGGAGCTGGATTCTCAGGTCAGTCGGCAATCAAGCCGCTGGTTTCTGTTTCTCTAACGTCTAGAGTGGCGTTGGGTTGCCGGTCGTCTCTATATGAGATGAGTGAGCATTTCAACATCCAGGTAGTCTGGGCCCCCGGCCACTCAGAAGACGTCATGGGAAACTGCAGGGTGGACGAACTAGCGGGCACGGTACAACTTTTCAACTATGCTGCCAGAAAGGGCAAAGTTGGGCAGACCCATTAACGCACTAAAGACTGTGCTTAAAAAAGAGGCGGAAGTCTCAGGGGACAATAGGTGGACGAACACCCTCTCATGAAGAGTTGCAAGACAAGTCTGGCCAAAGCTGAACTTGAAACGCTCAAAGGCACTTATCTCCCTACGAAGACGTGAACTTAAAACGATCGTGGGGATACTCACAGGACACTGCCTTCTTGGAGTGCATGCGAGAAGGCTGGGTCTGGAAGTAAATGACTTTTGCAGAAGCTGTAGGGACGACGAGGAGGAAGAGACGGTAGTCCACCTCCTATGCTCATGCCCGGCTTTAGCACACAAAAGACATGAATATTTGGGTATGTTTTTAATAGACTGCTTTTCTGATCTCGAAAACTGTAATGTGCGAGACTTATTACACTATACGTAAGCAGCTCAAACTGATTCTCATAGGGGTAAAAGGGAAGTAAGATCCTGTGGTATCACAACGGACCGTCGCCAGTCTAAGTGTGCTGTAGCAGCCACTCAACCTAACCTAACCTAACCTATGGGGATTCAGGCCAAAAATGTTATCTTTTATGTATAAATCGCTAGTGCTACCGTGATTATAGTACTATGTATCAAGCAGAAGTAATAACCCATAGTGCTATATTTTAAAAATTCGCTGCCATTTGTTTATCGGTGGCTGCTACCGCACACTTATATCGGCGATGGTCCGTTGTGATACCAGTATATGTAGGTGCGGCTATAGGTCCGATTTACGTAGAACCTGCGCATTACATAGCTTCATGTCCGTCTATAGTACTGATATGGACGGCTAATGGATTCTAAACTCAACAGGGGATCCAGATGTATTCATTCTCACTGATCGCACCACCCAAACGATCGATGGTATAAAATTCCTTTTTTGTATCTTGTCCCTATTCGAACCCGGTACTTTCCGCTCCGACTGCCGCAGCTTTGGATGTTTATATCAAACATATTTCTCTGTGAAGTTCCAGTAAGCCTGTACTCTTAATTCTCTTAATAATCCTTTAACTATTTCAAATAAATTTATAGTCATGTGGGACAGCTACAATTATAAACGCTGATTTTGTATAAAAGCAAAAAAGAAATTTGTTCAGTCAGATTTGCAGCTGTCCGGCTTTTGGCAGAGTTTGTTTCTCAGTGTTGAATTCTTGATCAATTAAGTAGACAGCTATTATCTATCCGTTTGTTTTTGCCACTAGTTCTACTAGTGGTCACTAAAGCAACATTACGCATCTAAAACTTGGAATAGTATCGGTCGGTAAATATTATGGGCCCGTTTGTGGAATTATGTGGGAAACCTTCTTCGGTCTAAGCCAATGCTAGAAAAAACTGGAATATTTCTTGTGAACAAAATAGATGAACGGTGTCCTAAAACAAACACTACTTTCCTCTAAACTTTAATCTCACTAATTTATGAGTATGTTTGATCCGGTTCCATTCGAAAATGTCTCTTTGCCATCTTTCTACCAGTTGAAAGAACTGATGAGATAGGAATTGGAGTAATAGACTTTGCCAAAATCATGTGCGAGTATATTAATATACTAGACCAAGTACAGTGCCTTAAATAGTTTTGCTATGAGTAGCAATCCTAGTGGCCTTTGAGATGTTAAGTCGATTTATTGGTCTTCAGTATCTATTCTAGTCGAATCTATTTACTTGACTTTGTTTAGTGTAGCTGAATAATATCCTCTAAGTGATTAGCAAAAGCTTTTTGCCATTTCTTCCTTTTTTTTTGTTTTTGTCTCTCTCTCTCTACAATCTGTTTTGGGGCTCGAACTCTTTCGCGGTTCGCTTATTTACGTCCTTACCTTACGCCATTACAGTCAAATCGAGAACGTACGGCTATAGGTCCGATTTACGCAGAACCATCTGCACATTGCATAGCTCCATGCCATAGTACTGACATGGGAGATGGGTTGGTCCATGAATTCTGTACCACAACAGGGGGTCATAGATGTGTTAATTTACACCATCGATCAAAATCTTATGGTGAAAACTCCCTTTTGCATCCTGCCCCTATCAGGATTTGAACCCGGTACCTCCCGCTCCAACTGCCGCAGCTTTAACCACTGCGCCATCTGGGCGGTATCATTGCTCCTTGCTGCATTTTTGGCATTTTTATTCAGTTGGTTGTATTTCACATTTAATAGTCAGTTTAACGATACTGACAGTAGATTAAAATAAGTTCATTAAGTGACCATTGTATAATTGAGTTTATTATTATCAGTTGAGGTACTAGAATACTGCCACTTTTTTGGATTGAGTTCTCCAACAAATTGTTTAATCTTTTTAAAGAAATTTCTACTGATATGAGACAGTAAATTTTAAATACTGTTTTCCGTAGTTTTATAAGATCGATAAGAATTTTCTCAGATATATATAGAAATGACTGGAACTTTTATTTCAAAACGCCAGAAGGCTACGTCTGGAAAGTAAAAATGCCTCTGATGAAGGAGTTTCATTTATCGTGTTCGGCACTATCACGCAGAAGTTTACACAGTGAATTACCTATCGGATTTCGAAACTGAGAAATATAACAATTCACCCGTAACAGTATAAGCGTGCATAAACTAAACATTCATTGTGACATGAAATAGATATTTAAATAGTTCCAACTAGGAAGGACTTGTCGACAGTAAAATATCCAATCACAATTGAAACATAGTGTTACCATTTCGATAAAAATATTGGTTGTGTAAAATATATTTTATTACCGATTAAATTAAATAATTTTAATATTTTTGAGATAAATTTAAATTATTGAGTAAATCGAATAAAGGAGGTATGTATAAAGTAAACCGGGATGCTGAACTATTATGTCTTGTGACTTATATTACATTCTAATTTGGAATTTTCCAGCTTTCGTTAAATATTTCACCCCCTTGAATGGTTTATATTTTTCTCCATACATATCCAAACGGTTCACTTTAAGGCCGGAAACGGCCAATTGAGTTATACTAAATTGCACGTTTATCGATGGATTTGCATCAATGTTACTGCTTCCAGCTACCACTGCCACCTATATAACACAAATTAAGGTTATAAAATTATGTCGACGAGATTATTCATTGTGTGCTTACCGTTCCACGAATATTTGGTAATTTGGTGACATCAATTCGACCCACGTCCCAATGTAGAATTTTTGTGACCGAATCAAACGAATATTTACCTTGAGACGTGACTAAGGAACAATTGGACACACATTTTGGCATGCATATTTCAAGTTTTACACCTTCGACGGTTCGACCAAGTGTCGTCCTCGGGCCGACTGTTATATCAAGTTTGCCCTGATCACCCGACTTTATCATTAAATTGTGACGTACATAAATTGGAATCGCAACAACACTTTGCGAACTGATGTGATACGACATAAGGCGAAAATTTCCATCTGGTGGAATAAATGATAGGACTCGTTCAGATTCCCATCGTTTAAATCTAACGCACGGATGAAACGAAACATCGTCGAATAGTCGTGGATTCATAAATGAGAGTGTAAGATCGGGCATACCGCTAAGTTTGATGCAACAATCGATCTGAAAGTTAAACTCGATTATGGACACATTCAAATGGGCTGATATTGCCGACTTACATATCCCTGTATTTCAGCAAACACCGTGGATCCTGATTTATCAATGATTGCATCCACTTCCTCGACAACATCAAAATATGCTTCGTTGTTGTTAAACTTGACACCGGTTCGGCGCCATGGAATAGCTGAAAGTTGACCAGATGGCAAAGTCCCGCTTACACTAGAATAGATTTCACATTTATAACAAATATAAACTTAGTACAGCAATTTTTCTATTTACTTTGATTTCCCGGTCACCGTATTAGCAATGGTTCTCAGAATATTCGGTGGTTTGATCAATTCTTTTAAGATGTTGCTCTCCGTAGCTAACGGGAATCCATTATCCAACATCTCGTCCAGTAGTTCATACACAACAACATAATTTTCCTTGATAATTGATTCGGTACACTCTGAAAAGTAGTCCTCAAACGTATCCACAACCCGGTGCAGGAATTCAATCACAAACAGTGGTGGTACTTCTTGTTTACATGCGGCTACAAGCGATACGCCACCCCGTTGAATTGAGATAAGATAAAAATGTGGTGTCGCGATCACTGGTGGAACATCACTGGGATTTAATCTCTGTGCATCTAGAAAATAGTCACATACCGAACGGGATACAACGCTACGCCAGTGTTTCTCTAGGAAGACATCGCTAAACAATATGGATAAATGTTATAACGTTTTTGGACCAATGCGGAACCCATCTCGTCGCACATGAGTACTCACCCACTAGAATTAATTATAAATAAACTATGGATCATAATTAGAGCACTACTTTTTCTATTTTATGTCAATAAATTGAAAAAACTACTGGTTGGTGCTTTGTTGTACCGAAAACACTTTAATTTGACGTCTATCAAATTTTAACAATCGGTCTAATGTCAACGTCATTTGTTTATGTTGGTACATTGCAATGCTTCAAATTTTTAATTAGATTGATCATACACTCTTTCGATCTAATAGGCACTAAATGGTCATTTTTAGATTACAGATTGTCCCAATAACAAATAAAATGTATTAATATATTCCATTTCAACCAAATATGATGCAATGAAATTATTAAATTTATGGGGAACAGAGTGTTAACAAAATTTTATACCATTTAGTATTTCTCCATATCGGCACTAACTTCATTCTTAACCAGAATGACATTTAAGTGTCAAATGAAATCGAGAAAAATTGGAAAATCACAAAGTTTTGAGTAAACAAAGACTTTCAAATGAATTAATCACCAGATATTGATCGAAATTCAAAATTAAATAGTTTGTGAACTAAATTAAGTAGACGTGCTGCGTGAATATTTAATAATAAACCAAAACAAACCATGGGAAACAAACAAATGCGTCTGCACTTGGAGACTGCTCAGAAGACGGGCGTACTAAAAATCTCTCAAATGCGCCTCACCGAATTTCCCCAAAATATAAAGAATATGCCAGACGTGCTGCGTACACTGGACATATCGGAAAATCGTTTTGTGGCCATTCCCAACGAAATTGAGCGTTTTGCAATGCTAAAACATTTGAATGTGAGTGGAAATCGGATCGGTGATTTACCCGATGTTCTCGGCCAACTAGTCAAACTAGAAACGTTAAATGCTGCCGACAATCTCCTGTTAACTATTTCACCACAACTATCGGCGCTGAAAAATTTAAAACAAGTAATCTTGAGCAACAACCAATTGGTCCAATTTCCTGTTATGTTTTGTGGACTAAAACATTTAGACGTTCTCGATTTGTCACGAAATAAGATAACTGAGGTTCCGTCCACCGTAAAGGATCTGAACGTTACCGAATTAAATCTAAATCAAAACCAAATAACAACGATAGCTGAATCGATATCTGAGTGTAAACGTTTGAAAATATTACGCTTGGAAGAGAACTGTTTACAGATATCCGCTATTCATACATCAATACTAAAAGACTCGATCATCTCTAACTTGGCTGTTGATGGTAATCTATTTAATTCGAAACAATTCACATCGCTTGATGGATACGATACATACATGGCTCGTTACACCGCTGTAAAAAAGAAAATTTTCTAAACACCACCATTTTGTAAATCAATTTAAATTTATATTTCGTTTATAAATAATATACATATATCTAAAATTAAATCAAATAAATGTAATTTATTATAAAAATATTGTTTTATTTTAATTAAAAAATCTTAATATATATAAAATACAAAACGACTATTTACATATATTTACAGTGTTTCGAGTGCCTCTCTATTTAGGTAACTAAACTACTAATGAATCATTTTAATTACTAGTAACGCCTCATAGCGTTGAATAGCCGTGATGCGATTTATAACGTAGACCGCCAAACTGATGATAATTTTGAATATTTGGCGGACAATAATTTGTCGGTATATACGAACAGCCATTATTATCTTGCGTATTGTACGAGTTAAATGTATTTCCATAATTAAAGTTAGGAGTATTTTTGGTATTTCCACCGAATACGCCTAGTGTTGAGAATGCAATCGGATAGTGGTGTGATGTCAATTCCATTTGGGATTGCAGTGACTTATCGATGCATTTCGGTGCTAACTGTGTCGATGTTATACTGTGTGAACCAGCCAGTACAGGTGTTAACGACCGGCCAGATATTGATGATCGCTCATTTCGGCGAAATTTGGCTCGACGATTTTGAAACCACACTTGAACTCGAGCTTCACTTAATCCCACCTTTGTGGCCAGCTCTTCGCGTACAAAAGCGTCTGGATAGTGGGTCCGTTCGAATATTTTCTCGAGTGCTGTCAATTGATTGCTTGTAAATGTGGTACGGTTTCGGCGTGGCTTTTTCGAGCAATTGGTTGATGAAGATGGCATAATTGAGCAGGATGTTGTTGATTCTGGGATTTGAGTTTGGTGTTGATTGTGGTCAAATGTGCCATCTGTAATACAAAAAAACAGAAATTAATTACTATAAGAAAGGCATAATCACAATTCATCAGGTTGAACTTTTAAATTCGATAAGACCAATGAGGATATAGGGCAATACTTCTTTGAAAGGGTCCATTATAAGAAAATGCAAAAAATTGGAAAATCACAAAGTTTTGAGTAAACAAAGACTTTCAAATGAATTAATCACCAGATATTGATCGAAATTCAAAATTAAATAGTTTGTGAACTAAATTAAGTAGACGTGCTGCGTGAATATTTAATAATAAACCAAAACAAACCATGGGAAACAAACAAATGCGTCTGCACTTGGAGACTGCTCAGAAGACGGGCGTACTAAAAATCTCTCAAATGCGCCTCACCGAATTTCCCCAAAATATAAAGAATATGCCAGACGTGCTGCGTACACTGGACATATCGGAAAATCGTTTTGTGGCCATTCCCAACGAAATTGAGCGTTTTGCAATGCTAAAACATTTGAATGTGAGTGGAAATCGGATCGGTGATTTACCCGATGTTCTCGGCCAACTAGTCAAACTAGAAACGTTAAATGCTGCAGACAATCTCCTGTTAACTATTTCACCACAACTATCGGCGCTGAAAAATTTAAAACAAGTAATCTTGAGCAACAACCAATTGGTCCAATTTCCTGTTATGTTTTGTGGACTAAAACATTTAGACGTTCTCGATTTGTCACGAAATAAGATAACTGAGGTTCCGTCCACCGTAAAGGATCTGAACGTTACCGAATTAAATCTAAATCAAAACCAAATAACAACGATAGCTGAATCGATATCTGAGTGTAAACGTTTGAAAATATTACGCTTGGAAGAGAACTGTTTACAGATATCCGCTATTCATACATCAATACTAAAAGACTCGATCATCTCTAACTTGGCTGTTGATGGTAATCTATTTAATTCGAAACAATTCACATCGCTTGATGGATACGATACATACATGGCTCGTTACACCGCTGTAAAAAAGAAAATTTTCTAAACACCACCATTTTGTAAATCAATTTAAATTTATATTTCGTTTATAAATAATATACATATATCTAAAATTAAATCAAATAAATGTAATTTATTATAAAAATATTGTTTTATTTTAATTAAAAAATCTTAATATATATAAAATACAAAACGACTATTTACATATATTTACAGTGTTTCGAGTGCCTCTCTATTTAGGTAACTAAACTACTAATGAATCATTTTAATTACTAGTAACGCCTCATAGCGTTGAATAGCCGTGATGCGATTTATAACGTAGACCGCCAAACTGATGATAATTTTGAATATTTGGCGGACAATAATTTGTCGGTATATACGAACAGCCATTATTATCTTGCGTATTGTACGAGTTAAATGTATTTCCATAATTAAAGTTAGGAGTATTTTTGGTATTTCCACCGAATACGCCTAGTGTTGAGAATGCAATCGGATAGTGGTGTGATGTCAATTCCATTTGGGATTGCAGTGACTTATCGATGCATTTCGGTGCTAACTGTGTCGATGTTATACTGTGTGAACCAGCCAGTACAGGTGTTAACGACCGGCCAGATATTGATGATCGCTCATTTCGGCGAAATTTGGCTCGACGATTTTGAAACCACACTTGAACTCGAGCTTCACTTAATCCCACCTTTGTGGCCAGCTCTTCGCGTACAAAAGCGTCTGGATAGTGGGTCCGTTCGAATATTTTCTCGAGTGCTGTCAATTGATTGCTTGTAAATGTGGTACGGTTTCGGCGTGGCTTTTTCGAGCAATTGGTTGATGAAGATGGCATAATTGAGCAGGATGTTGTTGATTCTGGGATTTGAGTTTGGTGTTGATTGTGGTCAAATGTGCCATCTGTAATACAAAAAAACAGAAATTAATTACTATAAGAAAGGCATAATCACAATTCATCAGGTTGAACTTTTAAATTCGATAAGACCAATGAGGATATAGGGCAATACTTCTTTGAAAGGGTCCATTGATAAGCATAACTTCAGGTTAATGATTGCTGGCGTTAATTATTTGTTGCAATTTATTTGTTGAAATGAATTTCCAAATAATTTATGAATGAGATTAACCAAGAATCAAAGTTTTTGTGAATGAGATTAGTCAAGAATCAAAGTTGACCACTTTATATCGAAAGGGCGAGTTTATGCTGTCTAATAATCGCAAGGAAATCTAAACCAGTTTTGACTTAAAAACGAATATGTAGGCGGCAACAATTGATAATCATACATCAATTGAGCAATCAGCTAATCTCACGTAGTTTTTTAATGAAGTAATCGAATTGGATTATATGATTGGAAAGATTTGTGTTAACATCGATGCTGTACTGGAAAGTGGCGTAGACATTTTTCTGTTCTATTCCATTTTCCAATTGGGAATCCAACCTATAAGAAAATGCAAAAAAAGATATTACAGCAACTATGGCGATATAATTCTGTTTTGCATATCATACAAATTTGTTTCTTTATTATTTTGGGAAGCCGACTAATCATAGGTCACACAAGGAAGATTCCATATCTAAATCGGCGTCACTGATCGCTTTTCAGTACGGATAATTCTTTCCTAGATTTCGGAGAAGCTTATGATTCGACCAATCGAGAAAGAATAAAAATCCATACATCTGTATGAAATTACAGTTACCCTATCACAATATCAAGTCCAAGTTGAGAACAGCATCGATCGAAGTCAGATGGTGAAAAATTCCTTTTGCATCCTCTGTCTCTATCCGGATTTGAAACCCATGCCCTACCCTATCGTTCCAACTGCCGCACCTTTAAACAATGCACCATTTGGTCGGTTTGTTTTATATCACATTAAGCTTCCTTTGGTACCTTAGATCTTTTATTACTCACGATGTGGTTGAAGATATCAAATTAATCTTGCTGCAAGTAATTGGGCTTTATAACCCTTATGTTGAAGTAATCTAATAAGTCTGACAGTCGATTTCAATAATGAAAATGAATAATTTTATGGGATCTACACCAAATCATGATGTCCGAGTTCATTTTGATCTTAGACATTATGAAAATCTACTGGCAATTGCACCGACTCCAATATAGTTGTATAGTTAACTATAAATCAACTCTCCCGCAACAACACAATTCATAACCACTTTATAATTTTCAAACTGACTCATATTTCCTTCCGTTGATTTCCGTTAGGATCATTTGTGATTAAAGTCTACTAAAATACCACCTTGAAATTGAATCCTGGGCTAGAAAAGTCTAAAAATAGACAACTAGCAGTCGAATCCATAACCATTATGTGATATTTGGTTAATTGCATCCAATAAATTGACATCATCGAACAAGTGTATAAGACTGAAACGTTAATATATTCGGGGTAAATATACGATACAATCCAATATGTATGACAACAAGTATGTAAATTAAAGGGATATCAATGATCAAATCTTATATAAAATAAGACAAATTTAAGGGTTTAAATTCAAAGTAGAAATGATAGTGTTCTATAATACTAGAACCACAATCACATCATAAATCTTGCACTTGTGTCGAGTGTCAACAAAAAAACTAAAATAATATGAAGACGATTTTCTTAAGAAATAGAAGAAGACGCAATTCCGACGGTTTTGTCACATTTTTCAAATTGAACACATGTTTTATGGGTGCATGTTAATCTTTTTATTAATTTATTTTGATTTTTATGGATTTATCTTAATACTTTTTCAAGATTAAATAAGTATTATGTAAGAGGACGAATAAAATAAATCGGTTTGGTTTTATATGGAATTAATTAGTGGAGGAAGCGATGCGGTAGAGATTCTAAAAGGTTATATTATGGGGACCATAAGCTATAGGAAATAAGGACACTGACGATCTGTTTCATTTACTTATCAGTTGAAATACAATTTGCAACAGATAATATACCATTTGGAGGGGTATAGATAATGGTGTGAAACTAATTCGAATGACTAAACTCATATATCACTATCACTAGTGTCTAAATATCTTGTACTTAATAATATAATCAGCCGGCTATTATTATGTAGCTATAAAAGCTCAACTCCATCGAAATCAATCAAGCAAGTTGGATGTCGTATTCAAGTTAGATAACATTTGTGTTTTGATGAACCATCGAGTTCAAATCACTTCGATCATCACTTTTAAGAACGACGATTCACTTAACAAACGATGATTACTAATAAATTTATTCATGCAAAATGTTGCTAAGTGGTTTTTGGGGGGAATAAAACCTTATGAAGCATTTCACATAAAACACAGATAATGTCTGTGTTTTATGTGAAAATGCTTCATATAAGGTTTTATTCCCCCCAAAAACCACTTAGCAACATTTAGATCCAGGTTGTCGCTTGAACTGATTCAGGCTGAATTCCATTCAGCAGAGACAATAAGATCCAAGCAAAAGTTTAGGTCCAATATGAGATAGTTAAGGTGAATGAAAAATATCGATACGATTTTGTTAAAAGGGAAACAGAGGATATGTTCGTGTACTGAAAAGATGAAACAATACTATGTTGGATGGTCTGATAATGATGACGAATACGATGATGATCTCGAGGAGTTTGCCAATCTTGATGTGAAATAAGGTTATATAAACTAATTATAATGAAACGTAATTATTGATTTATTAAGTTTCTTGCACTATTAAAAGTCAATTACTTGAGTAAATTGTACGCTCCAACTGAACTATAAATAATCTTATGGAACTGATTTATTACCAGGTTAAATTTTAAAGAAGCTCTCAAGAAAAGTTTTAATAAAATTAACTGACCCTTACTGTAAAATGTCATTGAAATTAGAATAGACTATAGATTTAGACTATATAAGACACAGGTGAGAATAGGCTATCGATCACGAATTATATTAAACGACAGCAAATCTGTTCGTACTAACAGGAGAATGGAATATGTACAAGCGATGTACTAAGGCATGATACTTTATAATAAGTTTCAACAATATGATCCCATCGGCTTCAATCACGATTCAGCTCTTCATACTGTTGTTAATAATCAGAAGACACAGATCGTATTAGAGGCCAGCGTACTCGTTGTCATTTATCGTGACATGCCCGATATCAGGTATAAGTGATAAATTTCTGATTTTGTGATTAAAAAAATACGGTATAAAACATTCTTTTGGGCTATATATCACACGCAAGACTTTTTTTTCTTTCCCAGTCACTCAGACTCGATTGGCCCATTGTGACATCCCTTCTCAGGTGTACACTCTCAGTCCCGGAATCTGTTTGTTCTTCTAATGAAGTCTAAGATATCCGGTATCCTCAATTGGTCGTCAATTGGTCCTCAAATAGGAATTGTGAGCCGAAACAGTGCAGTCTATGGGAGAGTATGAAGAATAGGAGCACAAAAACTGCTCAAAAGTTTCTTCCTCCCCGTCCCCACACTGTTCGCAGTATGTGGCGTTTCGAATTTGCATTCGAAACATATGATTATTCAGGGAGCAGTGCTTCGTGAGAATGCCTAGTAAGATCCTTAAAGTGCCTATATCATAATTTAAGAAAGACTGGGATATTTGCTGGTTTACTGATCTAAAGAAGATTTTGGATAAACGACAAGAGATGAAATTATCCCATCTCTTTTGGTGCAGTTCTCCAAAGTGATAATCAATTTCTTTTTTAAGAGATAGTGACGTCACTCCTAGAGTGGGCTCAGGTCCCACAAAGGGGGATGTCGCACCCAATCGGGCCAATTTATCGGTCAATATATTCCCTTTAATACCCATGTGGCTGGATATCCAGTGGAGTCTAACTTTATTCAGCCTGCCTAGTTGATTTAAGGCACTTATCGTTTCCAAAAAGAGTTTCGATGAAACCGTATTGGAACCAATCGCCTTTAGAGCAGCTTGGCTGTCAGAAGAGATGCAGGTACTATGATCTCTGCAATTCATCTCCTTTTTAAAGAGTGCTGCTTTCAAAACTGCAGCAATGCCTGAAAAACAGTAGCGTACCTACCAAGCGGGATAGATAATTCAACCTCAGGATTTTGTATGTATAACCCGGCACCATCTAGATTACGGCATACTGATCTGTCAGTGAAGAATAACATATCGTTGCCGAATGGCCGGATAGTAGGATGGGCTGTTATAGTCCCATATGTGATTTCCAGTAATAGTTACATAAAATAATTTCTCGAAGACGTGCTTCGTCACCATAATGCCTGAGAGCATATGGGCAGTTGTGTGCCGGCTCATCTCTCTCCATATTTGATAGTGCCTCAAAGGGCCAAATAGATTGTCTTTGTATTGTCGGCTTGTTTGCACTGCACACTTTCTGATCCAAAGATTAAGCGGCAGCAGGAGGTGTTTATAGTGGCGTGCATAGCTCCTACTATACCAAGATAAACAAATCTTTGAAGGCGGCTTAGAGGTTTCCTTCCAATCCGGCTCATTGTTCTAGGCCACCAAATGAATGCAAACGAGACTATGTGTCTGATGACTGAAACGTATAGCCAGTACACTCGTCTAGGTTTCAGGTCCAATGATTTGCCAAATGACTGTTTGTATTTCCAGTAAATGTTGCATGCTTTATTGCATTTCTCTTCTATATGTTTTTTCTAAGTAATATTCCGAAACTTAGAAGAGAGTGGGATCTTGACTTCCGAAGAGAGTGGGATCGTGTGAGCCCCAATATATGGAAGAATAATGTTTCCAAGACTCCTGCGTCTAGTGAAAAGAACCATTTCAGTTTTCCTAGGATTGACTGAAAGACCCTGGTCGCCAGGCTACAACTATGTTAATCGCAGTTTGAATTCGATCACATATTACATTCGTATATTTACCGACCAGTATTATGGCAATATCATCGGCATAACCTTGGCAGAAAAATCCGTTGTCGTCACCACAAGAGCGGAGACAGAATCCCCCTGATGACATCCCTTTCTTGCGGTCACCAAGTGCGGAACAAGTGCGGAACAAGTGTGGTCTTTATGCCATGTCTTTCAACTGCAGAGATCATTGCATTAAATGACGCATTGTCAAAAGGGCCTTAAATGTCCAGAAACGCTCCCAAGGCAAATTCTTTGTTGCCCAGTGATCTTTCATTCTATCCAACGACTTCATGGAGTGCTGTTTCAACAGATCTGCCTTTCTGGTATGACACGCAAGATATACGACCCTCAATTATTAGAAGCCATCTCATCCGTTAAGACCCAACTCTTACATCCATAACTGACAACATATTTTAATTTCAAAAGTGGACGTAGAGGATAAAAAGTCGGTTTGCCAGTGGCAAGGCGAATCTTAAATATCCTCAACCACGCTGCTATCGTTAGTAATGATAGATCCAAGAGTTATAATCTCATCAATTCTTTAAACTTTTACAAATTGCGTCTTGGTTTCTAAAAGTAAAGATCAGATATTTGGTTTTGAACTAGTTGCTTTCTTAAATATTCAAGAGCTTGTTTGAAATCTAGAAGTCTAGAAATACCCACGATGTTTGTACATCGGGAAATATTTCCATTCTGGAAGCAGTTTCATTTCGTCATACCAAAGCAGTTCAGTAAAGTTACTCCTCCGAATATCAAGAGCCCTGATTTAATGCAATCAACTCCCGGTGAACGATTTTTCTTTAATATCTGCATGACCTTAGTGAGTTCATCATATAAAGGATGGATTTGCAATGAAAATCTCTGCGGTTTGTATTCAATAAAATTTATGTGACATGTGGAACATTAAGTAGGTCAAAATGTTCACGCCATGTATCGATTACTACCATATATCGAGTCATTGCTGAGTTTTTGTACAGCTCTTAGAACCTTGGTCTTTCCCTACTCGCTCTTCTGCAGTGTCGATTACCTAGTGATTACAAAGCTATATGATAGAAGTTTTCCTATACATGTCCTCTCAGAGATGTACGAAAACTTCCATCGTAGCTTTGTAATGACCAGGTAATCGCCAGTGCCTAAGAACTTGATTGAGTACCGACTTAATTTTAAGTGATTTGGAAACCCGAGCCCAACCTTTTTAAATGAAATTATTAATTTAGCTTAACGGTGTGTTACGTGGATGTGTATAAATGTTGAATGAACACATCTATGACCCCCTGTTGGAATGCAGAGCTCATGGACTAACCCATGTTTCATGTCAGTACTATAGGCTAGCATGGAACTATGCAATGTGCACGTCCTCGATTTGGCTGTAATAGCGTAAAGATAAGACGTAAATAAGCGAACTGCGAAAGAGTTCGAAGTGCCTTGAGCCCCAAAACAGATTGAAATAATAAAAAACAACCAAATAAACAAGTTTGTCTTTATACAGAAAGCATTTTTACCGAAATAACAGTTTGTAAAAACTATAGAAATTTGATTATACATGTTGCACTTAGTTAACATTAAGAAACGCATCGGCAATTGTTGTAGTTGTATCGTATCATGTTTAGTGCAATGCAGTTTGATAAGTATTATTTATGTTCAAACCATGATGGCAAGTTTTTATTTAACCGCCCAGGTGGCTCAGTGGTTAAAGCTGTGGCAGTTGGAGCGGGAGGTACCGGGTTCGAATCCCGATAGTGGCAGGATGCAAAAGGGATTTTTCACCATCTGATTACGATCGGTGGTGTTAATGAACACATCTATGACCCCCTGTTGGAGTGCAGAACTCATGGGCCGACCCATCTTCCATGTCAGTACTATAGGCTGGCATGGAGCTATGCAATGCGCAGATAGATGGTTCTACGAAAATCGGACCTATAGCCGTACGTCCTCGATTTGGCCGTTAAGGCGTAAAGTAGGACGTAAATAAGCGAACCGCGAAAGAGCTGGGAGAGCCTTGAGCCCCAAAAAATGATAGCATAGAATAAAATATTAAAAAAAAAAAAAAAAACACAACAATTATGAATATTCCTAATCTACTGTTAGTCGGAACGTGTATGATGGATATGATGTCCGAAACTTAGTGGCTCTATTGAATGTGGCAGATGTCAGGTCCCAAGCAGATATCATGTCTGTTCCACCATAAATTATGTGTTATTAATTGAGTTGCTTAGATACCTCTGGATGCACAATCCGCTGGGTTGTTGGTTGAATTAACATAAAACCTCTGAGACGCAGAATTGCCACGCGAATGTTTTAAATGTATGGGGCTTATTTTTCACCCACCCTAACACTTCAGAATTTTTATCTCCTCCAACTTTGAGAGCGATATATAATATTGTTGACATGTGTTTTCGACGTCTTTTCGCAGTTTTTGATCCCAAGCAACGCCAGAGAGCCATAGGGTTTGCATTAAACTATTGCCTTTATGGTAGTTGGAGATAGCCAGCATAGTAACTCAGATAAAATTTTGCGTTTGGTCATTTCTCCAGTTTTAGTGTTTACCTTCAAATTAAACCCAGTGTTTTTACTGACTGATTCGTCGTTAAATAAAGCTATAAACCCTTCTTAATTATCTCCGCCACTTTTGGGTATTTTTGTCCTCTTCGGCTGTTAGCTGGTAACGGACATAAATTAGGCCACCGGACCTGAGTTGAATTCTTGTTCGAATATTGAAGGAGGTTGCCAGTGACTTTTTCTCCTTTCTTGTATAAGCACGGTAAATACTCGAACCGGCCCTTAAACATGGTTATGATAAAAGTAACCACGCGAACTACCGGCTAAAATCAATTGTGTCAGCCGTGCCTATAGTTTTTGAGAAATGCATTAACCAACAACTGTTGAATTATCTTGAGATTAATAAAATAACTTCAGATAAACAATATGGCTTCCGCGAAAGCCGCTCCACAACCGATCTCTTAATGTATGTTACAAACAAATGCTCTTCAGCAACACGGAGAAGCCTTTTTCAATCGCTTTGGATATATCCAAGGCTTTGAACACGATTTGGCATGAGAATCTCATTTGTAAACTTGTGGCATACAGCTTGTATTCGATGACCATCAAGTGGATAAAAAGTTTTCTCAGAGACCGAAAGATCAACGTTGTGCTAAATGGAAGATCATCAACGACACACTCCCCAAATGCCGAACACCCTCAGGGATCAGTTTTGTCACCAACTTTGTTTTTGTCATACATAAATAACTTGTTGGATAGTACTGTGAACCCTATCCACAGTTTTGTTGATGATGTAACATTGCACTCTTCTATCTCATTCGAGGTCGAGTCTACTCCTTCAGAGTTTACGGCTGGCTAAAAAAAATTAGCTATGGTACTGGTTGTTTGAAACACTGCGTGATTAAGAATATAAAATTATCCTTTGGATCCTTTGTGTATCCTTTGTTCAAGAATCCTTCTATACACTCCTGAAACTGTTTGAGAAATTCATTTGCCACTGAAAAAATTCGTTCCAGTTGAATCGATCGTGCCAAAGCCCTTTGTTTGGATAAACCGAGAGATGGTAAATTTTGATTGAAAGGAATTCGTATATTGTGTAACGACCGTCCGTATCTCGACAGTAGTTCTGTTGATAATGTTTTTCACATAAAATTTCGCCCTCTGTCATCAGCTTCATGGGTTGTATCTTCTCTACTTTCATTTCTTTAATTAATGATCGATGGCCGTTAGGGTAATCAATAGGGTTTATTGTTAGAGGTATTTCCAAATATAATACATCCTAGTTCTGCCTATTGGGCGATTGGTTCTCCTTGATTTTCTTTGACAACCTAGATCATCGCAATATTTTGATAACAATCGGCACGATTTAAGAGATTATTTTCGCATGGGATCGATTGGCCATCAAAAATCGTACTATAAGCCTGGTATAGACTTTCCAATGTGCAGAAGGTCTTTCCGGATACACCGCATCATTTGTATACAACATCACACATTCAATAAAACATATACGATGAAAACATAAAATATGTGTGTACAATCATAATTCAAGTTCTTAAAATTGTTCATTTAATTAAGACAAATGATCCTCTTCTACATATATATACTCGTATGTTGTGCAACATAAAAGTATGGCAATATATAGCGTTACTTCAAACGATCTGTGCAAAAACTTAAAAAACAATAAATTAAATCTTCAGATTATTCTTCTTCACCAAAAAACTTAAGAGAAAAATGGTTACAGTTATGATTTAATTTTAGTGATCCGTTTAATCTGATTTTGATCCAGTTCCGCTCAGTTTTACTTCCAAGTTTATAAATACACAATATAAGATGTTATTTATGTTTAATTAATTAACCACGTCGCGTGATCTTTTTTCGGTGCGGCATACGACTTTATCTAATAGATAATTGCATCGTGCACAGTTATTTCTCGTCGTTACAATTTAATTTATTGCCCCCGACACTCATCAAGTTACATTACCATATGTAATAGTGCATAAAGTGATAATTTTATTACTTTACTTATGTGTGTGTGTGTATACACAATTTCTCGAACCGTTCGAAATAAAAAGAAAGTCAACAGTTTGACGGTAACTCCGTTTTTATTGTCCTCCTTTCACACTGCAGCCGCATGTGGAATGAAAATGTGCACGATCTACATACATAATATAAGACGAAAGGAAGTTGTTAAATACATATTATGGCATTGTACATAGATCTTATACATACGAGACACAAACACGATCATAAAAATTATATTTGTTTAATGATCGACTATTAATTACGTCACATTATGCTGAACTGCTCGCCTTTAATTTTATATATAATGTATATATAGTCGAGCGGCGTTCCTTTGACAATGTATCCCGAACATTTCGAGACAAAATACGATACACACGGTGGCTCTCCATTTTGCAGTTGACAAGTGGAATTTAGACAAATTAAACGCGCCGCATCATCGGAATAAATTTAGTTGGATTTACTTTTCATCTCAAATTTATGCATAAATCACTTTTCCATCGACGATTTCGAAGAAAATCAACACCAACAACAACAACAATGGAATTTTCACATTAAATCAATGCCAATGCATCGGGGTACGATATATGGTACACACGAGTATTCGGTGCAGTTACATTATCGTAAACAAATTTTACGAGTTTCCCAAAAACAAAACTGTTAACAGTATATAGTATGCAGAACACAAACATGTCTCTCGAAGACTGTACATAATGTTCCAATAATTTCCGAATAATTTCTTAGAAAAGTCGTAACTTTTCTTAATTTTACAAATTAACATTTTGTTGTGATCGTAAAAATGACATTAAACGATCACTATAGTAAATTTGTAATAATTTGTTCTACATACTTAGTGTGAAATGGATTAACCTGACGATCGTAAATCATTAATTACGAGAGTGAAAATACATTTCGTTTGTTTATTTTGAATTGAAAAATTGATCGTAAAATATTTGTTAGGAATTGTTGATCATCGTATAGCTACAAGAAGGGATAGGGTTGCTGGTTCAGTCCTGTTTCCCAACTCAATTCAACAAAAATGAAAACGTCAAAATTTTAACCAAATGACGCAGTGGTTAAACCCCTGCGACAGTTGGAGCTGGAGGTACTGGGTTCAAATCCCGATAGGAGCAGGTTTTATTAAAGATTTTTTACCTTCTGGGATCTGGGATTCCTGTTGAAGTGCAGAATTCACGGGCAACCCATATTCCATGTTACTATACTTATATAGGCTAGCATGGAGCTATACAATGTGCAAATGGTTTTATGTATTTCGGACCTAAAGCCGTATGTACTCGATTGGGTAATGTAATGGCGTAAAGTATAGGACGCATTAATAAGCGAACCGCGAAAGAGTTGGGAGTGCCTTGGGCCCAAACTATGATTGCTAAGATAGAAACAGACAAACAGTATTTTTTAACCTATCATGTATCTCTTTCAAACAAACCTGGTAGAATTCCAAGACCACCTACCCTTCCATCTCTATTCTAACCAAAATTTAATTTCACAAACCTGTTAATGTGGTATTTCTGTAGGTATTTATGTGGTTTTTAAGTGTGAATCAAGCAGCTCAGGACAATTCAGATCAATCACCATTGGATCTAAGCTTGTTTCGGACTAGCTAAACTCGACAAGGCAACTATAGGAAATATGAAAAAGAATTAATATAAGAGGGTGCTGGGTATGCTGGAATTGAGGAAAATGAAGCTACTAGTGATCTAGAACAGCGATCATTTTGATTATTCTACTGCTTAACTTTAAAACCGACAAGTGTTGGTTGCTACAAGTTCAAATGTACTGATATATATATATATATATATATATATATATATATATATATATATATATATATATATATATATAATATATATATATATATATATATATATATATATATATATATATATATATATATATATATATATATATATATATATTTATTTATTTATTTATTTTATTCACCAAAAGTCTGAATATACCTTTGAACCTTATTTTATCTAATCCTCTGTGGTCCAATGTTCACTAGTCCCAGCACTTACAA
Organism: Tipula lateralis; assembly: GCA_963932295.1. Classification (NCBI taxonomy): domain Eukaryota; kingdom Metazoa; phylum Arthropoda; class Insecta; order Diptera; family Tipulidae; genus Tipula; species Tipula lateralis. Next base: position 121,475,890 of record OZ010737.1, read on the forward strand.
TAAAACATAATATAAGTTTTCTCTTCCACACTGTTGCCACTAATCTAATCATATAGGTATCTTTTCAGGAAGATTTAATTCCAGTTCCTGATATTGTGCGTGAGTTAAAGCTGCAGTAATCTTTAAAAGGATAGGCGCCTTTTATTAAGTGAAGAGTGATCTGCCATCTTCTGACTATTGAAAGCTGGATCGTGATCAAAACCGGAGGAGTCAGTTATTTAACTTTGCATTTGCAAGATATTGTGCGTTCAGAAATGGATCTATATAATATAAAATCCGAATGCATCTTGAATATTAATCTGCAAAACCGAAGCGGTCAGATCACAGTCGTTTTTAATCTGGTAGAATACTAAGACCGCCTATAGCCTTCCGACTCTATAATCTAACCAAAATTGAAGCCTGTGAATGTAGCATTTCTTGTCCAAGATGAGTATAGAATCGGATAGGGTTTCAATAAAAGAACGATCTAAGGTATTGTAAACATTTTAAAATCTTTGAGTGTTCTTTGATCACAATCTTTCAGTACAATTCAGACAGTTCTTGTTTCGGACTGTCTAAGCTCGATAAGGCTACTATGGTAAATATGAATAAGGTAATAATAAATGTGGATGCTGGAACTGAGAAAATAGAAAAATGAAGCTGCTTCTGAAACTGCGATCATTGCGCAGATTCCACTTCTTAATTACAAACGTAGCTATATTACGTTGCATAGTGAAGCACCTAACAAGGACATACAAAACTATAAGTTCAAATATACTGATATATACTTAGTTGAACTCATCAAAAACCTGGGTGTGACTTGCGCTTATTTCATAAAGCACAAACGATTTTTAAGATTCCGATCCTCTGTAGTCCAACGTTCACTGCTCCTATTCTTTCAATAATACTTATAATAATATGATTTTTCTCTTCCACTCTGTGTCAACTAACCCAATAATACAGATATAATTTTAGGAAATAATTTAATATCGGTTCCTGATATTGTGCGTGCGAGTTCAAGGTGCAGCAATCCTTTAAGGGACAGGCGGCTTTCAACAAGCGGAGAGTGATCTGCCATTTTCTAACTATTTACAACAGTATTAAAAAATGACTCGTGCTCGAAACCGAAGGAATCAAATTGTTGACTCCGCAGATATTATTTATGAACATGAACATGATTAGATCACCGGAATGAGTTGTTGAAAGACGTCTATACTTATATGAAGGATATATTCCAAATGAAAAGTATCTGGGACAACCCTTCTCACAAAGAGCTTCCTAGATAATCAAGCCATATAGACTCACTCGATTGATAAGGTCAAATAGGTATTTACAACTATTATTACCAAATCGAGGTCAACGACATCCTCCGAACTAATCACCAATAATTTTCTTCGCCACAAAAAGAGGTTTATGCGATCATCTTTTTTGATTGGTCTTAAACGCGACTACCTCCCTTTCGTCGGGAATAACTTCAATCCTGATCAGCAGCCCTGAATTCCTTATAGAAGACATTCCAATTGAACATCTCTGCATAAGTAATAGGATACATTAAGAAGATCAGAAAAACCTTCAAATCATGTGTGCAGTACGGCATGAATTGTAGTATTAAATTCATCAATCTGGATTCTTCACCAATCTCACCAATCTCAAATATAGGGTCCATCTGCTTATCCAAATTACTGTAAAATGAGTCTGTAATAGCATATGCCTGATAAGATGGATTTGATCTTTTCGATCACACAGTTCAAAACCATCATCATTAGATCAAAATATCAAACCACCTCCTGTCCCAATATAACGCCTCGCTGTTTGAAGACTTTGTATTTTAATTCGAGTTGTGCATGTATATGGTTGTTTATTCATAAACAGGAGCGGAGCTTTCAAATTCGATCATCGAATCACATTCTTTTTGAACTATTACCCAATGAGAAATTTAGCGCCATAATTATCTATAGCCATGGGAAACATAGTCTCTAATTCTAAGACAAATTCAATAGTGCCAGCTGATACTCTTTCATAAGGTGTTGATAAGGCGCCCAGTCACTTAGTCGAAGTGTTGCATGTTCCATGTGCTAATCATAATATTTTAAGCAAAGACGAGTACTTAAGCAAAAGTTTGGTGTTAACTCGATGGTATCCAATTTTATTTATATTATTAAATTGTTTAGATGTAGAGGTTTTATTAGAGATGCGGGTCATTAGACCAGCGTTCCAATCAGATTTATTTGATTCGTACGACAAGCTCTGATCGGAGCACTATGATGAATACTCGTTCGAAATATTCCGCTCGATCGTTACATTTACTGAACAGATAGATTAGAAAATTGAATAATTTCAGTAGATTAGTGTTTATAGAATCAACTACACTTTATGAGCAACTTTAAACGGCAACGTTCTTATGGAATGAACTGTTGGCGAGAAATAATGAGTGTTCTCAAATCCATCCATAAACAATCGATAATATGATTATACGTTGCGGGATACTGGTTGAAGATACTGGAAGTAGACCATACTTGTTTAAGCATTTTAGAAGATCAGTAAATAGACATTTTTCGACATCCGCATTCATTTGAGCATAACTAAACCCTGGGTAAATTATAGATTATATTTAATTCGTTTATGCGATTTATATATCGTTCCTTAAGTATATTCAATTCCCCTTAATAAATCGTTTGAATTGAATAATTGCTGGGTATTCATCTAGCGAACCATTAAAATGTTTACACTGGATTTATGAATGGTGTCACATGTATACTGTTGAGCAGTACGACAATGAAATGCCACTGAATGTATTGCCCTGAAAATCTTTATTTAAGTTAATTACATCATGTTTGTGTTCACTAATGTGATCAAATGTGGAATATAGTTGAATATCGTTGGTAAAGCTCTTTCCACACTGAAATTCAGAATCTCCACCGACTTAAGCTTAAAATATTTATAAATTCGGATACGGTACTAAACTATTTGAGTGATGTCGATTGATTAACACTGTTCCAAAACTTAACGATCTGGCTGAGTTTATTTTTATGTTAAAGAGTTACAATAAAGCGACTGTAAGAAAAGTGAGAATTCTATAAAAAGAGTAAGAATCCTCTAATCAACTTGATGTATATTGTCTCAAATTCCTCCTCGCACAATAATAAGTAACTATTCTACCATTGACTACTAAAACAGATTAGAGGTCAACTACAGAATTCCTATTATTTACAGTAAAATTCCCATATAGGCTGTGAATATTTAAATGTTAAGGACATAAGTAAATGTATACCCTTTGATGGTTAATTACTTTGATCCCTTTAAGTGAAATAGAAAGTTAAGCCTCTTTAGTCTCTCAAGAGCTTGAACAATCAAACATCAAATAGTTCGAAAACGTCAACTTTATACCAAATTGGATTCTTCTTTCCACTAATTTTGATTAAAAAGTCGGCCAATTAAGTGCTTGTCACAAATGGTATTAATCATAAATAAACCAAGGAGCAGCAAAAGCTTTTATTCCAGGCCGGTAAATAATTCGACGAAATTGAAAAACATCGATGAAAATAACAAAAGAGCTCAGTGTTATCATCAAATTGAGAAGGAGTTGACATTTATCAATTAAAAACGAGACCGCAACCATTTTACAATGCAATGAAAATAAATCGGATAACAAATAAACCAGATTGAAGCAATTGATCCTCACCGCCTCAATGACGTTTTGGTTTATCTTCGAGAAAAACACCAAAATAAATAGTGGCTGTTATCAGCAATATGCTCTTCGGGTCGAACTGAAACCGTGGCAACGCAGCACTACATAACCATAACGAATTCTTGTTTCAACGCAGTGTACCAGCAGATTCAGACTATTGATATCGGCAAAGCTTGCCTAATTCGATCTCGAGAACTACACTGAAAAAAATAATTGTTCAAACTGACCAAAATTACATTCACATTGAAAAATTCCTTATCAATACACAACCGACAAAGATTCCTATCAATGAGATTTATGAACTTATCACTAGCTTAAAAGTTTAAATAATAAATTATCAATAATAAAAGTGAATTTACCGATTGGAATATTTTATATTTTGATTTTAATAGATTTCTTATTTAATAATTCTGTAAAATTAACTTCATATGTTTCAGTATATGCATATAAGTATGTTATAGCCAGTTTTGAATTTAACTTAAATACATAAAAATACATGCTTAAAAATATATTATAAAAGAAAAAGCTTTCTTAATTTGGAACATTCTTCTGGGAAGAGAACATTCTCCATTTTGAACTTCTCCCTCTATAATCATCCCCCCCAGTCATTGATAATGAGTAATGAGATCCTCATAATTATAATGATCCGGGTTTGGGAGTAGGGATGATTTTGGGTTAATTTCTAAGATCTATCTCCTATGAATGTAATTTTCATTTTTATTGTAAGGTTTCTTACCAGAGTTGTACTATTATTGCGTTTTTTGTTTAACATTGTAATTCTGCATTGGCCGGTTTCGATGTGTTGTATGACGTCATATTAAATATGCTGTGCGATCGAATAGATCAAATCCACCTATTCAGGCGTATACTACATGATTTTACGTGAAATTATTATATATATATATATTTATATATATATATATATATATATATATATATATATATATATATATATATATATATATATATATATATATATATATATATATATATATGTATATATATATATGTATATATATATATATATATATATATATATATATATATATATATATATATATATATATATACTTTCAGTCGAGTTCATTCAGTGCTAGCGAATTACAAAAATGTACGCGAAATATCGGCCATTTCCGCAAATTTCTATTTTCTTATCAATTTAGATTGATGTTCAGTTTAATTGCAAACTGATCAGTTTGACCATTTAACAAAAACTGATAAATTTATCATATAGAATACATTTTTATCATATAGTGATAAAATATTGTTAAGAATAATGTTCATTAAGAATAATAAAAAATTATATTTTCGTTGAAAAATATAAATATAGGTATAACTGTAATAGTCTAATTCGAAATGAAAATAAATTATCAGAATGAAATAATTTTTTCAAAATAACAATAAAAACACTGACAAATAATTATCAATATTTTTGTCACTATAAAATTTGTTATATTGAGTGGTACATTTGGTTCAGCGTACATTGTGTAGATATTGAGAGCTCACTAAGCGATGTACATAGATTACATATTCGAGGTCTATGCACAGTTATTATCAGTTATACATAGGTAATCTTCACACGACACACTTCTAATTCAATCACCGTGCTTTTTCAACGTTCTATCTAAAATCGTTGCAACCCAACTTGAAAATGTTTATTAAACTAAATCCAAAAAGTTCAACTTACATAGATCATCTGCACATTGTTAAGCTTCGTACTAGTCTGAAATCTGTATACTACAGGTATGGAAGATGGATAAGCCTATTCACATCCATACCGGGCAATGCAGAACCAGTTCAACAATTATTTACTACCAATGGGACAACAATCACTCATTTTAATTGCCGTGGTTTATTCTAACTCTCGTAACTATCATAAGGCTTTCATCTTCATTGAATTTCTAATAAAATTGTGTTTTCAAAAGAGTTCTAGTAAGATTTGTATATATCTATTGCATAATAAATTCTTTAATCCCTCAAGTGGCTTTCCCGCATCTCTATTTTCAAACATTTGTTCTCACAACTCCCTTTCTCCGCATCTATTTCTAACATTCCCCGCATTCTTTGCTAACTTCATAATTTGTACAATTCCAATGAATTCTGTAATGATTAAATTAAATTCTGTAAGTAACTCTCCAATTTGTCATACTATAACATTATGAGGTACCAGTTAATGTCAGTCATACTATTAAACCGGTTTTAAAGGCCAATTCGCAGCCCTGATGTCATTTTCACAAATGCATTTTAGTCTCATTATTTGGACCCGTCTCTCGTTTAATTACGTTCAGATGATCCTTGCAGTTATTAACCAAATAACTCATATATCTCACGTAAGACATTTACGTGGACTCACTCTTAGATGTAAGTTTCTTAAACATTGAAAAATCATCTGCAAACTGCAATCAAACTCATATTATTCATTGAGTAGATTAATTGTTCATCTGAGGTATAAAGAGAGTAAGAAAAGTCCATTACCCATTGCTCCCTCCAACATGTAGTTTTATCTATATAACACAAGCTTCCAGTCATTCATAAAATCGTTTACCTTTAATCACCCACTTTCTGTGGAAATCCTAAATGTTATGGAATTTGTTGCAACTTGCACGGAATTATAAAACCATACTCAACTGTAGAGTGACCGTACATACGGGTTTTTATGACTTTATGGAATCGGAACCACTATACTTGCATTCCATTCAGGCGATATTTGTTGATTGTTCTACACTTGATTGAGCACTACAAGTAATCTTTGCTTTACCTCGATACTGTGCCCGATAGGCAGTTTTCTTTATCGAGTTTACATGGTCTCTTGCAAGCGACAATCATAATACTCATATGTCTTAGAAAGGATAAATATCAATACATATAACAATCATGGCACTATTATCACAAATATAAACCTTTTCGACCGCCTTAAACTATACTTCGTAGTATCTTCCTTTAAATATAGATATCATAACTATATATATAGAACAAAAACAGGAAGTCTTTAGAGCTCATACACAAAACTGACGATAAACTTCAAACCAAAAAATCTGAGCTCACCAAATAATTCCAACTTAAACTTCATATTATGACGTACAGAGACTGTACGCTGTCATACACACTAATGATTAAATAAAATCCGACGGTCATTCGTACACAAATCTAAATCTAAAATTACCTCGATTTCTGATATCCAATGGCACAGCTGTCCTACTACAATTATCACTTAAATCACTTTCACTGCGACGACAATTTTCCTCCCCAGCAGTAGTAGTGGTTCCAGCCAATTGCAATAAATTGTTCACCGAAAATCGTTTTGTATTCTCCGTCGATTTGTTGTTCACGATTGAGTGATGATGATGCGACGATTGTTCATGATTATGCGATTGGGTATGATGATGTCCTGGGTGGTTTCCATAAAATAGTCCATCTGTGAAATTATTCGTAACTCCGGATTTATTAGCTGCACTATTATGATTAACACTATTAACAACACCACCACCAAAAAAATTAGTCCCACTAAAGTGTAAAGCCAAATTATCACTTGCAACTCCACTATTATTATTATTACTATTATTAACACTACTCGTATTATTACTGTTTGGATTTGCTACCATTAAATTTGTTGCTGCAACTGCCGCTGCAGTCGACGATACTGAACTAACAGCGCTCGCTCCAAACTGATGATTATAATTTGGTTGCTCAGTCAAATGATGTTGATTAGTTGGTACAGCTCCCGATTGATTATTATAATTCAACATTTTGTATAAATAAAAAATTGGCTTGTTTACTTGTTTGTTTTACTATTCAATACAATTTAATTAAATTTAATTTAATTAATCCAAAAAATTAAATTAAATTCACCAATTGTGCGCACGTATATAGAAAAAAAATAAAATATGTCAAATTTAATTATCACAAACGAAACGAAAAAAAATTATTTAAAATTAAATTAAATAAACATAAAATTAAATTATAAATTTAATTGAAATTAATTAGAGAAAAATTTGTTGTCGTTATATCGACAATACATATGCAAAACGACGTCGACGATCGAGAAAAGCGCACACACGACTTAAGTTAAGAGGAAGAAAAACAGATACTGTATCTCGAAATTTTGTTAAGAAAATTTAAAGATTTAATAAATAAGTAGTAGTAGTAGTAACAATAATAATAACAAGACAAGAAAAGATAGCACATATGTTTTAAGTTTAGAGTTGAAACTACTGTGCGATCGGTTCTTAAATTTTTGATGAAAATTGAATGAGATCGTTTGTTGTACATTTTTTTACGTTCGGATTTATTTTTTTTGTTCGAGGATTTTGGTTTGGTTTTTCTTATTTTCGTCTTGTTGTAGTGTTTAAGTCAATATGATTTGGTTTTGATTTGAGTATGAGATGCACGACGTCGTTTTTGGTTACGTTTTAATGCATTTTGGGAGGAAACAGCTTTAAAATGTAATCCGGTGTTACCATTCTCACAACAATCATCGATTATTGTGACGGTGAGAAATTAACGTGAAATTTTTGGGAGAAACTACGTGCCAACAAACCGCACTATTTATCGTGTAGTGAATGATTTCAAAGAAAGTCTGTAGGTATGTAGGTGATACGCCCAAGCATAGGCCACAACGTACTGCAAGATCGGCTGAAAAATTGCTGCTGCTCAAGAAAGTGTTCAAAAAATCCATCAACCTCAATTAGACGCCGTGCTCAGGAGCTTGGTCTTCCAAGAACAAGTTTGGCCACGCTTTTGCACAAGAATTTGCATTTGGTTTAGTTTAAGATTCAGTTGACATAAGAACTTCTTCCACAAGACCATTTACGCCGCCATACATATGTCAATAGGATGTTACAGCTCGCCCATGACAACCCCGATTTTCATGAAAAAATCATAATGAGTGTCGAGGCACATTTTCATTTGAATGGATATATGAATAAACAGAATAGTCGGTTTTGGGCAGTGGAAAACCCCCAAATTATTCATCAGTCACCTTTACATCCATTAAAAGTGACAGTCTGGTGTGCAATTTGGTCAGGAATAATCATTGGACCTTACTTCTTTGAAAATGAAAACGGCGTAACGGTAACTGTGAATGGGGAGCGATACCGTGATATGATTGAAAACTTAACACCACACTGCATGCTTTGGGCTTGATAAACATATGGTATCAACAAGACGGTGCTACATCGCATACAGCCAGGATTACAGTGGAATTACTGCGAGACCTCTTTCCACAACAAGTTATTTCAATAAATTGTGATGTTGATTGGCCTCCACGGTCGCCTGATTTGACTGCTCCGGACTTCTTTTTGTGGGGATATCTGAAAAGTAAGGCTTATGCAAACAAACCAGAAACGCTTGAGCAACTTAAACAAAATATTCGTGATCAAATTAATGAAATACCGCGTGAAATGTGTGAGAATGTAATGAAAAATGAGCTCAAAAGGGCTCGCATTTGTGAGGCTAGCACAGGCGGGCATTTATCTGATATTGTATCCCATATACATAATTGCCGACATTAAATAAAACATTTATCAATATAAGATCGATTCTCTTTCAGCAAATCAAAAATTATAAACAAACAAAGTAGTATACCTCCCCGGTGGACACGCTGTAGTTGTTTACATAATTAGCCCTATTACTAAAAAAAGGTTTTCTAGATTACAATAATTTGAAAATTAACGAATTAACGCAATTAAAGTGGTCCAGAAAATACTCCAAAGTTGGTCCTGTTTCGGAGACAATCACTTTTTAAGTAAAACCATTACATGTCATACATATATGCGATTTGAAATGTGGTATTATTTAACACACAGTTGATTAACTTACAAATGATTAGATCAAGCTCAACTATATCATACTCGGATCTCTGCAGTTATCCTGGGACATCTACTCAGGCAGATTTTCATACTTAAACAACCACCAATGAATTCTGACTTATAAATTCAACCGCTTCATTTCTATTTAACACCAACTCGGACTTGTTTGAGATGCATTACAGCCTACCTCCCTCATTTGTCAAAAACATCATCGCCGATATTCTTTATTTACGATTACACATCCCCAATACTCATTATCTATTCTTTTAATCGCCACCTAGATATCAGCACATCCTATGTGATCGAAAGGTGTTGTTACAGATTTTACACCAAATATTAGGCAATTTTTTTCTAAAGAATCGTCACTTTGGCGTACACTTTCAAGAGCCATATGTAAATCTTAATCGCAGACATTTTATATTGGTATAATTAAGTCAAGAAACTACATATATTCTCTGGATTTAAACACCAATACTCAATATATTTCAGTAAAGTTTAAACTATCCATTTGAGAGCTTTATGAGACCCGAGAATCTGGAATATTTCGTTACTCATATGTTGATAATTTGAGAGAGGGTCCGACTTCCCGCTGACAATCCTGATTTCTTTGTTGGATTTAAATGTGCAATAATTTTAAAGAGTGTTAATAAAACCCGTTGTCGTAAGTGGATGTGAGTTTAACCATGACGGATGAGTAGAAGACTACTTGTATTTTACATAAAAATATAACGAAAACATGAATTTTATAGCAAAATACCGCGCTTCATTCATTCATGAGAACTAATTCAAATTCGAGATTCCTTGGATGCAATCAAAGGATTACGAGTACTCTGCCGTATATTGCCACCTAATGTTTTCTGATGTGGAATGAAATATGTTTTAGATGGTGAAGGATGGATCCACGTTGTACAGATCAATCTGGCATCTTCTTTTGAGCTGACTTGAGATCGAAACCGATAGAGCCGGATTATTGAAGATATCGGTTGAGAAGCCTTAATCCAGTTTAGTCTATACTCAATTAGTGCCACATAACGATGCAATAACGATGGCATAAGCTAACCAAAAACACGGCGGAGTGTAATTAATTATAGACAAAGTCTCTATCCATCTAGAGAAATTGGTAGCCACATTAGCAGCTTTAACCTATCTGATCTGCAAGTGATGAAGTTTGCAGTTTGATCTAGCAAGGCTCAATGCAACTCTCCCTTTCGTTTCGTAATTAAAAGCCACTCCTAACATATTCTTTTAGTGCCAAACACATGTTGATGGACAAAACGAATACGCTGATGTTTTATGGTATAATGGACGCTATATTTATTCTGTCAATTTAATGGTGTAAATATAATTAGATATCATTTCAAACTGAGGTAACTACCATGTGTTTATGAATGTAGAAGTTTCTAATGTAATTGGGGCCAGATAAAGAGAGAATCATTTACTTTATAATTCAATTGTTTAACCAATATGATTGATAGCAGATGAAGCAGAAACATACCGAGAAGAGTTAATTTGCTACAATAATATCCTATGGATTAAAGATCGTAAACAATCCTAACAGTGTCTCGACTGAGACCTGACGTACTATTAATATGTATTGGAAACATTGTATGTTGCCACAGCTCAACGAATGGTTTTATACACTATCGCTGTTTTGTCACTATCGGTGCGTTTTAATTTTTAGTTAACATCGAACTCGAGAACTATTGTGCAAAACTTATTTCCAGATATTAACCAACGATGTTCAAACGAATCGGTTATTTCTAGATTATAACCGTTTTGACCACCAACTGATTAGAATGGCTTAGATTCAGCTTGTTTATCACAAATTATAAGTTTGAAATCTCAAAAACGGAATATGGCTGCGTTATGTCCAATAATAAGATCAATACTGGTCAACAAACAAGTTATGTATTTTTGGAACAAATCAATCTTCTTGTGGAATATAAGTAAAATTATATAGTAACATAGTCACAATGCAGAGCATAAGTTGAAAACAGGCTACCGAGAACTTTTAATTCTGATTTTCGACAGGACAGATACATAATCTATTACTTTATCTCACATTGAAAGGAACACCTCATGACAACATCTTATTTCAACAATCCAAACAAGTCCTTGTACAATAATTCATACTGAGACACAAATCAATGAGTCCAACTCAAATATTTGTATAGTGATAACTAAATACACTTTTGAAAAAGTTATAAAATTCAAGTAACTTGGATCTTTCATTATTTATGATAAAAGTGTGTCGAAAGATGTCGAAATCCACATTGCCTCAGGTAATCGTACTTTATATCCTATATATGTATGCAAATCTGAAATCGAAGTATCTCGCAAATGGCAGAAGCTGAAATTGTATAGCTAGAGTGTGTATCAGACCCGTGTATGGATGGGAAACTTGAACCCTGAGAGTGAGTGCGAGGCATGCACATAACGAGTTCTTTTCACTCATGAGATAAGGAATTTAATGCAAACTCCTACTAAATTCATGAAACCAAAGGACAGCTAGTGGTTAAGTACTTAATGCTGTTCGGGTGGCAATTTTGTCCCAAATGGTAGTATAGTCCCTAAAATCAGGTTACTATTAACATGTGGCACAAAAATATCTTAATTATATATTGTTTACCATATCATCAAAAAAAATGTACTAACAAGATTCTTAAAACAAAAATAACAAAAATCTTATATGAAAAATGCCATGTCGGGGAGGAGCCAAAATAACTAAACAAGTAATTTTCATTCATCAATTGTTTTCAAATAGTATTGAACTAATTAAATTAAAATTTTAATTCAATTACACCAAGATCTAATTAAAATTACTGTTCGTTTATTAAATAGGATTAATTAAATTTAATTATTTAACATTTTAAGTCAATTTCAATATATTCGAATAACTTAAATCGAAGAAAATTGTCTTTCGAATATAAGAAATTTTTACGAACGATAAATGTATAAATTGTGGGCGGAGATTTGAGAAACATGTGAAAATCGTTGACACCAATTTAACCGACCAATCATATTGGATTTTGTTTGTTTAATTTTTGTGTCAGCTAATTTATTTTAATGAATTTTACAACTGACATTAATTGTCGGTATTATTTGCTGTTCTTATTATTTATATTTATTTAATTTATTTATATGTTATTTAATATAATTTTGAACAAATAATAAAATATAAAAAAGAATATTCATTTTTAATTAAATTTTAATGGATAGCGATTCTGTATATCGTACACCTATGTGGGTATTATGATGCCTTCATTTTATATATAATAATTCATTGATCTTATAAGAGGCAGGTTGCCAAATAAATCCTGATCATTGATGTTTTTATCGTCGAACAAAAGAGTATTCATATTTGGTCAACAAATTTCTAGAACATCACCAGCACCATTTGCAATTAAATGTCTACTTTATATACATCAAAAGTCGTCGTTTAAGCTTTTGTAAGCACCAAACATCACTTTGTTTAAGAAAAATGGGGTTTATAGCAGTTAATCGCAGCTTGCTCATGAAATTGCACTGAAACATCAAATGTCGGGTTACCATACATATAGGGTATCGAAATCATACTCTATAGTGGGATGGAATCAACTGAGTGTAGTTGTTTTCTGAGCTTCTCGAATATAACGAAACCATCGTTATCGCAACTTCAATAGATGCAATAGGAGGAGAGACACGACCAAATTTGCTGAAGAAAAGAATTTCGATTGAAAACATACTTGTAAACGCTCAAATGGGGAGTTCTACACTTACTGTGATCAATAAATCATATTGCCTAAGAAGCACTACTATTTTTATGAAGAAGTCAAAAATAAGTAAATTTGTGTTCTGTTATTTATGGAAGTGAAAGTTAAAATAGGATTGCGATGACTAAATCATTTCATTATATCATCTGACAATTCTCGTTATGTATATCAAGCTATAGGCACATTTTAAAAGTTTTGCTTCGAAAAAGCATAATGGAAGACCTTATTGTAAGTTAATTGATATGAGTCTAGTGATATAATTGCCTATAAGTATATGGAATCATTACTGTTTCCACAGACTTTGCTATATGAGGGCAAAACATCACTTTTATATAGTACACTGACGAAAATCAAATTACTTTCAAAATCGGTCCAACTTTAATGTAATTTTTTGTGGCATTTTACTATATTTTGACGAAACAACGGGCAACCGAAACAGTGAATTTCTGTGTTGCTCTTGAGAAAAGTATAACGATCATTTTCGCTGACACATGGGTGGTCATGATGGAAAAATATATCAATTAAGATAAATTTTTACTGCCACTTTCACTATCTCCAGATTTAACACAGACTTGAAAAAATAGTAACAGAGACATTATTTTTTCGAGTTTCACTTGCATGAGAAAGATACTCAGTGCATAAGTCTAAAATAATTTCGATTTGCTATAACAGTTGATATACGAATATAGTGCAACAAATATCAAGTCTACAGATACATATACATGCCTAATGAGATCAAATTGGTCTTTTCGAGCCCTCAGTTCTTTTTCTTTGTCGTCATAAAAATCGAAACTATAGCCTAACAAACCAACATTATACATACCAACAAACAGGGGTGGTGATCGGAACAGTATAAAATATGATGCAAGAAAAGCAGCCGTTAAATTATTTATAGGAAGTTTCAAGATTATTGACTTACACTATTGCCGTTCCAAGAAATTCGGTCGTCGCAGTATTTGTCAGGCGATCTTTCAATAAATACAATGTATAGAATGTAACTCATAGATCAACCGGCAGAATTACATGTTGAGCAGAGCTACTTTAGACGTATTTTTAATACGTGCTTTAATCTGGATTTAAGGCGCCATCATCTGATAAGTTCTCAACGTGCCTATAATGTACAACGAACAAGTACGATATTATGATAAATAAAAGGGTTCATAATCTGCGAGCACGGAGTTTTTATATGATCTCGCACGCGCGGAACAAGAAGGAATGATATACCCATCTCTTTCGATTGCTAGAAAAATATGATTCTCTCGAAAGTACCAAACCAGGCAGCCTATTTTTCGAGACAACTATATTTATATAATTTCGGGTTGTATAGAGATTATCATTTTTAAGCCTTAATAAAGAAAACCTGTACGTTTGGCTGGAGCATACTTAAGGCTCCAACTTTATATCACCAACTATAATGCTCCACTAAGTTTGAGAAAATTTCAATTTTTCGATTAATTTGTGATGGCTGTGAAAGATAAAGAGCGGGTCATAAGCCCAACTGAATATTTAGATTTATATGCCCAACATGATCAAATTATATACGACTGGAATAAGATGCCTGTCCGGTGGTGAAGGATTGGAAGGCAGTTTCGCAGCCTGTGGTAAACCACCAGGATAGTACAACTTCTAGTTTAACAAAGCCAAGCGCTTTGTAGAATAATGTTAAATGATGCTGGGATAGAGCTGTGAACGTGACAGCTGATTATGGGAGCTAAGCCAGAACTCCGGTGTGGCATTGATTGACAGCTAAACTATAGGGCAATGCATCAACCAGCCGTTGAAGACGTTTGTCTTTAGAAATGTGTGGCAATATGGCATCTTATCTTATTTGTGATATGTAATGTTCGTTCGCTAGGCCGGTTTCGGATCTGATGACGTCATTGATTTGTTATGTGATCGAAAAGATTAAATCCAGCTCATCAGGCATATGCGACTGGACTTGATGTTTGTTGCATTTTCGTTTGTATATATGTTGTGACGCTTTGTTGCAACAATGCTAGTGAATTACAGTGATTTTGATTTGAAATCTTTTTTCGATTATTTTGTTTTACTTTACTATTGGGGCGTGACTATTCGTCGTATTTGTGAATGCCACAGCTTCATTTCTTCATTTCTGAGGTACCATATAGATCAGACATTGGTATAAGTAAGACGGTTGTACGAAAAAAACTATCTCAAATGGTTGGGAGACTGGAAAAACTGGGAGACGATGAATGAGCTACACTATTATAGATTTGTCATCGATTCTGAAACGAATCAAAATGTTATTGAAGAATGTTCTCAACCTACTTATTCTGATATTGCAGAATGTCAGAATAAGTCGGTTTAGTACATTCTTCAACTGAGACCTTACAAATCCTTACAACCACTTAACTTATAGACATTTGAACGTATTGGTGCACATTGTAGATGGTCAACCCAACTAATGTTTTTACACACAGTCGCTTTTTATCTCATCCGGTGCATATTAATTTTTGGTAAACGGCGAGAATCGAACTCGAGACCGTGGTGTGATGGAAAACTCTCTTAACCATTAAGCTACAACCGGCGACATTTATTATTGTAGTATAATAATGACGAATAATAATAACGCATAAGGTCCGGATCCACAGCACTATAGTTTAATTTTAAATCGTTTAACTTAATATAACTATTAATTCATTTAATCTGATCTCCTACTATCGCATCTAACTATACGAGTTTAATTTTTCTCGATCATCATTTCCTCGATAAATTTCCCCTTTCATTAATTACAATTTCCTATTTTACTTATTTCTAAAGTACATATTTCTCAAAATCTATGTTTATACATAATTTCGAATCATAATAAATTCTAATTAAATCATGTGACGATGTGATGACACTGATTATGTTTCTTACATCCACATCTAATTATACACTTTCTTCGAAATAATAACAAAACATTTCCAAATTGCTGCTCATCTACAGTTGTATCTATGTAAATATAAGAGATAATAAATTTCTTATTCTAATCAAACAAAACCCCTTAAAAAGTATTTATTCGAAACAGGTTTCATTAAGTTATGGTTTACAAGAACAACATCAACATTTTGGAAGGCGCCTTTGATGCGGTTATTGAATTTCCAATTTTCGGATTATGTTGTCTCGTTGTCCTCGATTTCAATGATCCGTGAAATATTTGACATTTACAATATTTATTGGTCTGTGGTCTCCTAAATCAAATCTGTGTATATGTTAAATATAAGGATCTTCCTTAATCTGTAACAGATTAATGTTTACATTCCCACATCCGGAATGTGCGTGTGTTGTTTGGCAATCGTAATTATTTAACGATGTTTATGGCCATTGTAAGGTGAATTATAAGTTGGATAACGGTTTATTATTATCTCGATTATTGAAGTGCATACATGAGTTTCTATATTTACAATTTTAGATAGAACACCAACGTATTCAAAAATATTTGAAGAATGTATAATAAACAGTTTTGACAGCGGCATATAATAAAGTGAGCACACGAACGCCAATCGCGCATCTTATTTCGTCGCTTTAATAAAAAATAAATTTATTCATTTTTAATTAAATTATTAACCCTTTTAATTGATAATTTATATCGTTTAAATTTTTCGGAAAATTTTAACGATTTTTTAAAATTAAACAATTTTCATAAAAATTCACTTAAAAAATTATATTTTAGATTGGATCCAATTATATGTGCACCCACCATCCAAATACCAAACGATTCGTTGAATTTAAACGATTGAATAGAATTTTGTGAGCGATAAACAACCGTGGAAGAGAGATATCACGTCAGATTGATCACGAACTATTCATACTATTGCAACCACACATGAATAAACACATGACATCGAGAGATGCAGGATACATGAATTTTATTATTCTCTCAAACTTGTGCTACCTCGGTCTTTTAAACCAGAACTCGATGGTGTTCTCGTTAATGGAGATCCGGCTTTAAATGATAGAGTTGGAAAATTTAATAAACAAAAATGAAGAAACGTCTCTAACGTGGTATAGAATCTCAAGTCAGTATCTGTTATAGTTACGAGGAAATCCGCTCCAATATGTCCTGGCAATAGAAATTAAACCAACACGCAAGCACAAAAAGTTAAAATTTACTGTGGAAGAAGTTATAACGACAACGGTTGCCTTTGGGAATGAGCCAAGATCTATTAACCGAAATATTGAAGCTGCGAATAACTTGAGTGTTGGAACACATATAGCTTTCAATATAACATTTTATAAGAAGCCCAGATTATTCTCTTATTTAAAAGCGAGGTGGCAGTTCAGTTCAATATTTGTCTGTGTTGTAACCCAACTGAGCACTTCATTGTGATGGGAACTTAGAATCCAGACGAAGAAGCTCGCTAGGGTACAACATACCATATTTTAGCACGCAGAGTGAATATTGAAATACCGCTCTCATGTATAATGCTTCAGGAGGAAGCTATAGGATGTTTAAAGAATGATCATACCCACGGTCGTGGGTATTCTTACAGGGCAATATGTCAAAGATAAATATGTAGTTAAACTTATAGCATTTATCTATATGGAATATTTGGGCCACCTCTTCCAAACGAACTTTCTAATTTCGGTGGAGGTCAGGAATATGAAACGCTTCATCATCATGTCAGAATGTGTTAAATAGAAAAAGGAAGGAAGCTTTATGTGGAATGGAAAGGAGCCAAACTTTATGACGGTTCCATGAGACAGCCACTCCAACCTAACTTACTATAATAACCGAAAGAGAGAATCAACAGTAGTGTTTTGTTTCTAGACTTTTCGTATATCCAGGTGTCTGGTTTAAAAGTAAGTAGCTTTTTCACACTTTAATTCAATACACGTGTTTTTGTTCATCGGTGTAATTGTTGACTGTCGGTAGCTCCTCCATCTCCCAGAATTTACGTAACGATAGGTCGATGCTTAACTCTTCAGTGGTTGAGAGAAAAGTTGTTGCTCGATTTAATACGAATCTTGATTGACACATTCCTCCTACAATCCAGCCTAATTTTGTATTTTGCGCAATAGGTAGGTTGGGTCTTTCTACCTTTTGGCCATCTAACAAAAGAAATAGGAATCGGTGACATCCAATCAAAACGTCTATAGTGCTCGGCAAATGGAAATCTGGATCGGCAAGTGGAAGTTTATCTATATACGCTAGCTTTTCGCGATCTACAGGGGGATGTATGGCAACTTTGAAGTTATTTTTGATACGATGTATGCGGTGACATCGATATGGTAAATGCGTAGTTGCGTGATGATCTTATCAAAAGTGTTGATGTTGAATCTTGCGTTTCCTTTAGATATGATACAGTGGTTAGCCAAAACTGCCATTCAACTTACCATTCAACATTAGAACTTCCTCATTAAATAATTTGAGTAAGACAGTGGAAAGCAGAAATGACAGAAAAACTCAATCAAACACTCCTCGTACTACGAAAAAAACCTTGCGGGGCTTTAAGATGTCGTGAAACACAAGAATATTCTTCATCAGAAGTAAAACTTTATGTGACCAAATTAAGTTAAGTCACCAAAAAAACACATCTAATAGTGTATTTGGACAAAGAGCATGACAAGAACTTTAACACTTTGGCTGACAATGTTGTAATGAACATACACTCTAAATTCCATACAGCCATTCCAATGTTGTTCTAGACATACATTCGAAATTCTATTTTATTACGCCAGTGTTAATACACTTGCATAGAAACACATGAGAAAGGCCCTATGAGAAAGATTTTGGAATGTATGTCCGAAACAACATTGGTGTGGTTGGATGGTATTTAGATGTAAGTCTAAAACAACACTGACATAGTAAGATGGTATTTTGGATGTATGTCTATAACAACGCTGGCACAGGATAACAGAATTTCGAAGGAATGTCTAAAACAACATTGTAATGGTTGGGTGGAATTTAGAGTGTATGCTCATTATAACATATACCGTTAGAAATGGAAACGAAATAGATGGTCAAGCTGACGTCGGGGTTGCAAATAATGAAGCTACTAAGGTATGTTCGTAAAATTCCTAAGGAAAGCTTAATGAGAAACGAAAATAAAAACATGAAGGGGAACTCATCCAAATAGAACACAAACCATTGGAACGCGATAGGACCAAAACAGGATGAACTGTCTCATATAGCCACCGTGTCAACTATTTGACTCCATCGATTTTGACTACGAGTCAGCTCTTAATATTGATGTAGACAGTTGGAAGATGACAAATCACTCTCTACGCCGTGTATAGCCATCGTCACCGACAGCAACCTTTTTGTCTACCGAAATGCGGCTCCCTATTTAAAGATCGTTGTATCATTCGGTTCGGCGTTTCGTTGTATCAACACCAGAACCGAGCCAGCGTACTCACTGCCCTTTGAGTTCATGCACATCATGAATGATTTGAAAATAACTCGGTATGCGCCATCAACGTCAAGTTTTGGGCCATACCACACGTATAATTCTTCTCTCGAATGTTAGAAGCCATCTTTCGTACTCATCGTCAAGGTCTAACTCTCACATTCATACATGATAACGGGTTTGATCAATCATTTGATAAATCATTGCAACATATATTTTTTAATTTCCGAGGTGCACATATGACATATAAAGCTCGAGTGCCGCAGCGACATCTCCATGTCAAATTTACTAGAACTAATAAAAAAAGTTCTCGATAGCTTGTTCTCATCTATAATCGCTTATGACAACAAGGTAAAGGTCATGTACGTTATATGTGATATTTGGCCAAAATACATACAAATAATTCTCTCTTAGGGTGCGCCATCGCCACCTACGTGACTAAAGATGTAAAAAAGGTCTGATTGTGCAACAGCAACCCTAAAGTTTCTTAACCCTTTACTGTGTGATTTAAATATTGTAAAAGGATTATCCCACAGTCGGAAAACGAGTCAATATCTCTCAAGTCGGATTTAATTTCTTTTCGATAATGTGCATTATATACACTCTCATCTCATCATACAGAGATTCAGTTGAACTATATTGCACAACCGCATACACACAACAAGATCACATACACAAAAAAAAATAAATACACCATGTCATGCTTAAGTGACCGAAACGATTTCTTGTTGTTGTTCTGCATTTCAACTTTGTGGATTGAATTACATTTTAATTCTTAGTAATTTCTTGCGCGCATATACGGAGTTCATTCAGATTTAGACACACACACAACCATTAAACAGAATAAAGAAAATGGTTTTGTGTCAATATTTGACCTGACGCTACCGGTTGTCTATAGTGCAGCAGAGGTAAGCAAACATCTGTATAATCTTAATTCATATACGCGCAAGATATATGACAGATATTTTTAGAAGAGATATTTTTACGCGCTCATGCATAATTTTTTGTATATGCCAGGCATTTTCTTGTAACCATTTTCCTTAAAAAATTTTCGAAAAAAAAAATTTTTTTTGTGTTTTGTCAATTCAAATTAATTTAATTTTAATTAAATCTGGCAGTTTTTATGGATTTGATATATATTTTGTTTCTACTTTACTGTGTACATATATATGTTGTCTGTTGACTGTAAATTTTCTTTTTATTTTCAAAACAATTTTCTTTTCTTGTGCGACAATTTTTTTACAATCATCTGGGTTGATGGTAATAAATAGAAAACGAAAAAGGTGGTGAGAAGAAGACAATCGGTGGAAGGACTTGTGTGTGTGTGTGTCGTTCACGTTACAATTATCAAAAACTAATAAGGAAGTGATTCTGCGTTTATGGAACTATTTTTAGTCACTCCTTAATTATCGACTATATACATAATAAATTTTATGATTATGTTGTAAATTTATGTTTCTGTATCCGAAACAAAAAATTTGGAAGCAAAAAATTGTTGAAATGTCAACACAAATTAAAAACTTATCTCAAACCACCGAACAAAAACATAACACATAATTATTCATGTTTGTATATATCTCCGGTTTAGAAAAGTAACATCCTTATTATAGTTACCATCTTAATGTTTGGTTTAATTAAGATCGGTATAATTAAATTAAAATTAGATAAATCATATTTTTTTATTATTTTATAGCTAAGAAAATGGTTGAAACACATCTTAAAATCTCATTTTAAGGTGTTGGTGAGAAATAATATTAATATATGGGCGAATTCAACAATCAGTGTTCATCGATTTTAAACACGAGCTACTTTTCATATACTGTTATTTTACTACTTTTCAAAACTGGGAAAAGAAGCCACATCGTTCATTAAACCGTAGACACACCTTGACGAGAGTATACGTTTCGCCTACCTAAAGTTACTTCGCATTTAATAACGCGAAACGTGACCAAGGTAACGTGTATCCCTTGCCTTTTCGTTGAATTCAGAATTTCGTGATTGAATAAAACTCGGTATTATCAGTGATCCTCGATAACATACAACCTCGATATTTGAATCTCAACACTCCCTCAAATATAAAGTTACAGCTACTAAAATTGCGGGTTGCTCTCTCAAACGACATACACAATATAAACTAAGTTTTTCAAGCGGTTTTAAGACTATTGTTAGCCCGTACCGTGTCAACAATCTGACTCTATCGGTTTCGATAATGCCACCTCTTCATACTGTTGTAAACAATTAGAAGATGCCAGATCTCTCTACGCCGTGTAGCTAACGTCAGCGGCAGTAACATCTTTGCCTACTGAAAGGTGGCATTCTCTTTAAAGATCTTTGTATCATTCGGTTCGCATTAGAACGCAGAACGTGACCGGCTCGGTGGCTCAGCGCACTCGCTGTCCTTTGATTTCCTGCACGATATCAGGAATTTGCATTAAATTCCTGATCTCGTGATTGAAAAGAACTCGGTATATGCCATCAATTTGGCGTTTTGGGTCATACATTCCACTAATAATTCTTCTCTCAAATGTTAGGTGCTATTCTTCGTACTTATACATCAAGGTTCAACTCACACCATTACATGACAGCGGGTCTGATCAACACTCTCAATTTCAGCTTATCGCGCAATTACAATATATATTACGAGTTCAGAAGTGGACGTAGAGGAAATAAAGGCGGGTATCCCAGGGGAAAGTGAACCTTGATATCCTGTTATATTG
Source organism: Tipula lateralis (assembly GCA_963932295.1). Taxonomy (NCBI): domain Eukaryota; kingdom Metazoa; phylum Arthropoda; class Insecta; order Diptera; family Tipulidae; genus Tipula; species Tipula lateralis. The sequence continues at coordinate 121,498,186 of OZ010737.1, forward strand.
AGTAATGATAAACCCAAGCTACTTGAATCTCATCACTTCTTCACGAGAGAATCGCGTAATATATTTTCCGTTCCTCCGTGACTTGTACGAAAATTTCCATCGTAGATTTGCAATAATCAGGTTATAGTCCCTGCCTATTTATCACGTCTTGAAAAACCGAGCCACTCTTTTGAAATCAACACATGGTCAATTTGGCTTCAAAATGCTTTACATGGATGTTTTGAGACAATAGATTAATAGAATATATTTTACCCCATTCTTTTCCTCTCATTTGGATGCCGTTTTTTCTAGTGTTATCCATCACTTCGGCTATATGGCCCATTGTGATTTCCCACAATATTACTTTAGGTTCCGGCTATAGGTCCGATTTACGTAGAAAATCTGCACATTGCATAGCTCCATGCCAGCCTATAGTAGTGACATGGAAGATAGGACGGAACACTAATTCTAACCTCAACTGGGTCTCAGATGAGTTCATTCGCACCACCGATCACACCGTCCAAACAATCGATGGTGAAAATCCCTTTTCGCATCCTGCCCCTATCGGGATTCGAACTCGGTACCTCCCGCTCCACGCCACCACAGCGCAACCTTTTAACCACAGCGCAACCTGGGCGGCCCTTTGGATGCCACTAAGCCAATCACAAAATAAGTCTCGCTTTTTAGGACGTGGTACTCGATCTTGCATGTTTAAATACTTACCTTTTCTGAAGATGAAGTTTTTTTCCTTTAGGGTATAACTTCATTTCGCAATAGCAAAGCAATCGAATACACGTTTTTTAACTTTTAAACCTCTTGAATCCTCAAATGTATATTGTTCATCAATGGATATGTTCAGGGGGGCCAAAAACAGTTTGCTGAACATTAAACTGATCAGAACACAATTCTTAGTATATGTCTATTGTACCAAATCGTAATTAAATCAAAGAAAGCAAGTCTAGAATGACAGTTGGGGGGCATCGAGAAACGATGCAACCCTTTCAAACAGCATTCACATCACACAACAAAGTGTAATCTATCCAACAACAACAAAGTTCTCTCTAAACAATAAATTACATACTCGTATATATAGCGCAGAATCTCAAAATCTTATTGGTGCGAAGATTATAATACTTCCGTAGCGTTTCTTGATTGCTGAGACATGTGTATACTTTTCTTTCATTTGAAGCCATTTTGATCGCTTCGCACTGAACTTTAAAATTGATTTTTATGTTGGAATAAGCTAGCATAAATAGGCTAATTTGCCAACCGTAGACAATCGATTATGAATTTACTTAATAAATTTCTTCAGTATGTAGCTATGAGTAACCTTAGCCTTGACTTTTAGATTGTCGAGCTTCTTTAAGAGCAACGAGTTTCACCTATGATGATGAACTCATATAGTAAGTGTCTTTAAATTTAAAAATCAGTCTGTTAACCACACACCGCAGGTTCTACCTATTATTGGCCGGTATGATTTTAGCAGTAACGATGTAACATATTACATGTGGCTAGACGCAGCTCACAGCTTGCCTCATCTCACTATTATCAAGAATATAATGAAAAAACCAAAAGTAATCGAATCACAAAACTCACATATATGTCGTCTTTTCATCTTTCACGTCTTCACAATAGAACTCATATTCGCATAAATTTTAATTTCTATAAAGTCTATATAAGTTTAGCCAATCATGTCTTGGTGCAGTGAACTTAAAGATGTTATATAACACGAAAGATATAACATTGAAGAATCTTACCATGTCTAGCTATTTTAACTTCTACCATCTGTTTGTTCTGCTGACCCTTTTCATTCAAACGCTATCTTACAGACTTGGCGGTTATGAAACACATTGCGTGTTCCCAGATTGTAACAGATTTTATCTCTGCTAACTTTTTTATAAAGATTGAACATTCACTTTTTTGATACATCAGCATCACTGTACCGGATTGATGAAGTTCAGAGGTTTTTTTCCAGCACATTGTAAAATAGAATCTAGTTACCTTAAACCCTTTCAGTACCCGAGTTCAGTACACCTTGAACCCGAGTTCAGTACATTTTTTATTTATGAAAAGTAATGCTGCCATCTTCTTGACTTATATCCATGGTCGCTAGCATACAAACCCGCTGCTCAGATTAAAATTCTAATTTAGACAGCCAACCATTTCTGGTACCTCTGTTTAATTTATAATTAAAAAGTTGTCCGCGATGCTTGCACTAAGATCCAAATAGAGTTCATTTCATCAAAGAGGTAAATGGCGTTTTCGACAACACGAGCCAATTAATTTAAAATTGACACATTGTCAATCTGATTTCGTAAAGTTTAACGTCAGCATAGACATTGGTTCTGAGTGGTTTGTGTTAACTATATTAGGGCTAAGATCGTAAAGCAAATCATGCTTTCTCATTTGGACGCAATTAGTTGGTCTGATCTGGTTTTCATACTATCTTCCAGTCCCAACAATCTGATATATTACTCAAGAATGTAATGCTCAGCAAGACAATCTTTCATAAGTCTCGTCTTTGTAATACTATTATCGTAGAACAACCCCAAACCAGTTTTTATCTTGTCAGCTTCTCAGACATACACCCCATATGAACGTGTTTGTTCACTTTTCGTTTTTCAAGTCTCCTGCCTCTTTTCGAGTTTTTACATTGAGTTTCTCACAGAAGGCTTCAATTGCCATCCTGTCGTCAACCCTGATTGGATGTAAAAATTAATAGAACGAAGTGCTCCCTTAAAGTTAGAGAGCGACTGACGAGATTGTATATTTCGTAGACTCGTTCCTAGTACCTTGCAGATAAGTGAGCGCAAGTCTGGTATAGAATTTGCTTTACTCCTAAATCCAACCTGTGGGTTTCAAAGTATTACAACTCGCATCTACTAATTTTCCAACCATGGTCGTTGCCTGGATATTTATAGTTATAACACTGGAATAAGCAATATCAAGTTATCTTCAAATTCAATGGCAGTGCGTACTCTATTGAATCATAGCTAACGTTTACAATGCCTACCAAAGTTACGAATAGAACTAACGGATAGAAGTAATATAACAGAATTTTATCACCTTCAGAGCAAAGAAAATCTAATACATTTGGTTCTTAATGAATTAAACCCAAATCTACTTATTTAATGTACTGTACAATTTTAAATCTACGTAGTCGCCCCTAAATGAAGATTTCAAATATAAATTCAAAACATTTATTTTCGCTGTCAATTATTCCATCTACATTTCGTTCCTATAAGTTCTAGTTACAACATTAAATTTTAGTGTACAAAAAAAATATGACCATCCAAAGTGAAATCACTTTTGACAGCCAGTAAAATAAAAATCTCCTCTCCGTGTGGTGTTCGAATTAGTGTTTTTCATTAATAAAAATTTATATAAATAAATAAAAAATATTCTTTAATTAATAATAATTCATTTAATATACAAGTTAAGTTGTACTTTGTTTCAATAATAAACAAATCATTTAATCGGAATAATATGGATTACTGAATGATGATTTGAATACGTAAAAAAACACGAAATAATAAAATGTAGGTATTCTGTGGAATTTTTCCAAATGAAAAAATGACAATCAAATCGAGAAAAAAATCGAAACGTCATTTTGATTTTCCTTAATTTTTTTTTATTATCAATTACTGATATTATCAATAACAAACAAAGACTATATAATATTTGAGTGTAATTATATATAAATAATTTTTAGTGATTAGGTCAAATGAATTGTGTTTGTGAGTGTGAAAAAAAATCCGCCTCTTCAAAATCGAAATGACATCTTAATTTTTTTTGTTCGTCTTTAAGTTATGATTTGTGTTTTCTGTGCTAATCTTATTTATATAAATACAGTATTTAATGTGTTTGGTTGATTATATTTGCGTATTAGGAGTGGTATTTGTGAAATACATTGTTTAATCCAGACAAAAACAATACAATGATTCTAACCTTGAAATTATTTCCAATTAAATTTCTTATAACTTTTCCTCATATTTCGCTAAGAACATGTTCGCTGCACTACGCCAAACACTACTTATAATAAACCAAAAACTATTTTATTTATAATTATCAAAAATATATTTAAATAATAACATTTTTTGTATAGAGAATTTCATATGACCTCGTTTCTGTTTTGTATGTTATTGCATTCAATTTATGTGTGTGCATGCATCAATTTTATGCTGATTTTTTACTATGGTGGAGTTGTTTTTGTTGCTATTTGTACATATTTTGGTTTGAGGGCAACGAACCGAGGTGAAATTTATGTAGTCTCGCTGGTGAAACGAAACAATCTTGCGTAAAATTTAATTTTCTGTGTACGAGATCCAAAGTGGTGATTGACATGCTTATATATTAGATGGTTGGTATAGGTCTTGAACTGAACTATTCATTCATTGCAGATTTATGTATATGTATCTTGTTCGACAATTCGCAAGTCTTTGATGCATGCAGCTGAATCTTTATCTCTCTAGGCTAAGTATTTTACTACGATGGAAATTTTCGTACAAGTTTGGGAGGACAGGGGAATATACAACGTGTCTGGGAAGTATTAATAACCTCGGTTGTCGATGAATCCCAGCACATTCTCGGTATAATAAAAACTACGCCCAAAAATGATTGGTTTGATGAGTGTTGTCTTGCTATTGACTCGGTTTACAATAACAAGAAGAAATAAAGCAGATTTTGCTAGGAGGATAGCTTATAAAATTTGTCGACAGACCAAGTGGGAATGGTGTAAAGCTTAGATCTTAACAGTGCAACAGCTCATCAATGATTTGCACCATACCTTCAGATCTCGGACAACGACCATTCGAGACAATGATTTAAACCTATGTGTTAACAGACTCACCTTTGCACATCATACAAGTTACTGTCGTACATTTATTGGGAAGAATTACTACTCTTGCGGAGGAAACTCGGAGACTACCAAAGAGGATTCCGGCGAAATCGGTCAGTCGCTGATCAAATGTTTTCACTACGGATGATTCTTTCCAAGTACTACGAAACATCTCGAGATGTACAACAGGTATTCCTAGATTTCACGCAAGCCTATGACTCGATCAATCGAGAGAGACTATGGTATGCGTTCGAATATTTAGGAATACCAAAAAAACCTTAAAACATACATCTGTGTAAAATGACAGTAACGCAGTCACAATGCTGTATTAAAGTTGAGAACAGGCTATCAAGACCTTTTGCAATTACTTCTGGTGTTCGACAAGGAGATGCGCTCCAAATCAACGAGTCCAACACCAATTATCTGATCTCTGGTTTTCAATAGACGCAATTGATTTCAGTAGTGGTAACCACACGTTTGAAGAAGTAATGATATTCACGTACTTTGGATCTCTCATTACACACAATAATATTGTGGGAGAGGATATTTAACTTACCGCTGGCAATCGGGTTTATATATTACACTTCTACCACTGAAATCAAACTGTTTTGTAAATGTGGTTAAGCTGAAATAAATTGTATAGAGTGTTGATCAGATCAGGTAAGAGTTGAACCTTGACGAATGAGTACGAAAGATGTCTTCTAACATTCGAGAGAAGAATCATGCGTGTGATATACATATGTGCCAAAATGCGATTTTGATTCCACATACCGAGTTCTTTTCAATCACGAGATCAGGAATTTAATGCGAATTCAGCAATTTAATGGCTCGGTCGCGTTCTGTGTGCTGATCCGAACCAAATGATAAAGCGATTTTTTAAGGGAGAGCCGTCTTCCGGTAAGCGAAGAGATCGCTGTCGGCGACGATGGCTCCGCGGTGTAGGAGCAATCTGGCATGTTCTTGCAACAGTATGAAGAGCTGACTCGTGATCGAAATCGATGGAGTCAGATTTGTAATCAACCAAGGTAGTCGCAGAATTATCTGACCTGCGATGTCGAATAACTTTTTAAAGTGAGAATTGTCGAGATGTTTCAAATAGCCAGAACCGCAGATAAATGTTATTAAGAATCATATAGCGTATAGTTCATTACAGTTTAATAGTTTACAACGGTGGTTTTACTGAACCATAAACGCAATACCGTCCAGTCCACTTGCCTTATTCGGGTTAAGATCTTTAAGTAGTTTTGAGATCGGGATAATTTCTCATTCTGGGACGTAAATGAAATTTAACTATTATCAACGTACCTTCAGTCATAAGTGGAAGGCATTGACTAAATGATGAAAGAGTTTTCGAGATTGCTAACCTAATACTTTCCTGAGTGAATAAATCGACTTATACCTTCATTCTTCATTTATTTAAACGGATTAAGCAATTTTTTTGAGAGCCTGATATTTTTTACTTTAATATAGATTTTTAATGAAAACGCAATCAAAATTAATGATTATGAAAAAAATATTGGGGATATTTAAATTGAAATTGCAACAAACAATTCAAACAACTTTTTTAGTAAATACTTAGTATTGCCCATCTTGCGTCTACACATAAATACTACCTGCCTATCTTGCGGGGTTCCAAATACCCATATTAAAGTTTTGACAACGATTTGAGGAGATCGCACTTCACTTCTCATCTAACGCAATCATGAGGTAACTGATGTTAGATGGTACCGGATTCCTAGCTCAGACTCGCCATTTTAGTTCGTCCTATAAATGTTCAATTTAATTCATGTCTGAACTGTGGACGTCATCGTCTCGAGTCCAACCTAATAAATTAAATGTCTAGTGGTTCGAGCTTTGTGACACCAGGCAATGTCAAGCATCTATATAAAATGTATACCTTTAATACTGCATAGTCCAGCTACATGCTGGACGCCGAAAGATCCGGCCGCTCCTATCACTATAATGAAGATATATTCTTGTGGCTGCTCTTGAGACAGTAGATTGGTCAAATTTATCTGACGAGTGACTTCTCGTTGATTCTGGAGTATTATCCGTAACTTTGAGGAAAACTACATTTGCAATTATTTTAGACGTAGAACGATATATTCAGGAGACTTAATATTTTGATGAAGGAACACGAATATCATCATCGAAAGAGACCTTAATCAAAATCAATCTATAATGTTCTAGAAATCTATAAATATATAAACCCACGATTACAGTGGAACAACAAGATATTCGAAGTACAAATTGATTTAAAAAATTTTATTGTTCGATTAATTCATGAATATCCAACCCTTTTGCGATCGAGACCACCGAAATTATAAATGAAATTATCCTCATTGGTTTAATACCGAATTCACGTAAATGATAGAGAACAATAGGCAAATCAAGCAAAAAACAAACTGAATAATCAAAATAATGTAAACGGTGAGTCGGAATTCGCTGTCAGTTTCATCAACATGATTGTTGTTATAAGTATAAAACTATATCCACGACTTTCCACGTAAATTGTGCAGAGAAGTTTGCAGAAGACACTTTTGGCACATAAATACTTAACATAAATACATAAGTACTTCAGTTGAAGTACGCATATCATTTTAAAAATATGAATGGTTCGTTCCTGTAGTCTGACAAACATTTTGAATGGTTCTCCAAAAACTTACTATGGTAACCATTGCATCAAGAATGGTGTGTAAAATATACGTCATAATGGCAATGTACTCATAATTATCGTTTATAACTAAAATATTTCTGATAAAACTTTACTTCCGACCATAGCTAATTTTAGATACTTTGAAACATCCGTACAATGCATTTAGTGTTTTGATGTTTTAATGAAATTAGTTAATTGTCGCTTTCTTGGTTACGCTTTCCTGTATGTTTTCTATTTGTTGTATGCAAAACTGGTAAGATATTGGAATAGAAAGACCTACATATATGGAATTCAGAAAGATAATGTACAAATACTTAAATGTTTGTAATTTTTATAATATTATCTAATCAGCATTGTGAATATATTTTAAAGATATGCTTGGTACTAAATTTTGTCGTTTGATTCTTGATTTAGTGTAGCTATAAGCCAAAATTATAATTTATGTAGGAGCTTAAATCTTTTAAGCTACTAAATTCCGTAAGGAGTCTAATCTAATATCGACTAACTTATCTTTATTAGTTTTTGCTAATTGTTCATAAACTTACTAATATGGTAATACTTACTCGTATTTTGCACATAATAACTGACGTCATTTATATGTTTATTAAACATGTTTTGCATATAAACAAATAAGCTAATTAAAATGTGTGTTCTTATTCTACTTAATTGACTTTAACTTTGAAGTGTTATGGTAAAACATTATAACTCAAAATACAATTAACGCTTTGATAATTAATTTTATTACTCTTGCTACAAGAAATAGTAAATTTCTGATAAATAACGTCACAGGAACTCTTGAATATTAAATTCAAATTTAACGAAGAGTACGTCAATTGTAAATATAGTGTTAAAATAATTTCGTCCAGTCTTGTTAAATTGTAGTTTCAACTATCTGTAGAGGTTCATAAACATGGTGGTTTAAAGTGGCTTTACACTATATGCGATCTTGTCAAATAGTCGAATGTGCAACCTCATTGGTAAAGTATACACATTTCACAAATACTATGTTCGAATAATGCATGACATCGACCACTTCCTTTGAAACGTATTACGTTTATCGCATATTTCGAGATTTGTAAACGTATATCTATCAATATTACTATTTGTCAGCTGAAGTGCAACGCATTAACCCTTTTAAATGATTTAAAAAGAACAGCACTTTTATTTTTGAAATAACTGATATTTAAGAAATATCCGAAAAATTGTCCCAAGCTGCTCTGCTTTTTTCCCCATTCACTCAGGCTCGATTGGCCCATTGTGACATCTCTTCCCAGACGTTCACTCTCAGTCCCGAAATTATTTTGTTCTTTTAATGAATTTCAAGATATCTAGTATCCTCAAGGTCGTCAGTTAATTCTCAAATAGGAATTGTGATCCAAAGCAGTTTAGTATATGGTATGAAGAAAAGGAGCACAAAAGAGTATGAAGAAAGAGTACGAAGAACAGGAGTACAAAAAGTGGTCAACATTTTCTTCTACACCCTCGCACTATTTTCAGTTTGCAATGTTCCGAATTTTCATTCGAAACATATGATTATTCAGGAAGTAATGTACTGTGAGAATGCCCAGCAAGATCCTAAAGTCTATCATAATTTAAGAAGGACTGGGATCTTTACTGAATTATTGATTCAAAGAAGATATTGGATAGTCGGCAAGATATGAGGCTATCCCTCATATCTTGCCGACTATCCAATATCTAAAGAGGGCTCAGGTCCCACAAAATTGTATATTTCCTTTGATACCCATGTGTCTGGGCATCCAATAACGTCTAACTTTATTCAGACTACCTAGTCGATTTAAGGCAATTATCGTCTCCAAAACAAGTTTGGAGCAGCCTGGCTGTCATAAAGGTTACAGATACGACGATCTCTGCAATTTATCTCCTGGAAGACAGTAGTGAACCTACCAAGGGCGATAGATAATTCGACCTCTGGATTTTATATGTATAACCCGACACCAGCTAGATTACAGCATACTGATTAGTTAGTTAAGATCATCATACCGTCACCGGAGGGGTAGGATGGGCTTTTTCATTCCCATGTGTGATTTTCGGTAATAGTTATCCAAGGGCATGTTGGCAGTTGTGTCACAGCAGTTGCTCTGCTTATAAATAATAATTATTTTGGTATTTCCTTAATTTTCTTTCTATAATGATGGATGTCGGTTTCGTAGTCAAAGGAATACTTCCTGCTAAAAATGTTACGTCGACTGATCGAGATTAAATCGTCTTGTGTGACACGTAGCACAGTCTGGCTCGAAACCAGCAACGTTTGATATCGCAATTTATTTACTTGATTAGCCTCTTCTTTGGTCTTTTTATCAAATTCTGCTTAAAACACAACTCGTTATTTATTGCCTTGAAAAAGATTTTAACATCATTTTAGACACTTAGACTTATAATATTAAATTTGATCAAATTTGTTAAATTCTTATTCTTGCATTCGATAGTTTCAACGCGTTTGTGTACTGAACGTTGTTCGACTTTTATTGCTTGCAATAATATAATAGTCTAGAATTCTTGATCTTAACTAAAACCACTCAATAGTGTACCCAATATAGTGTAATGTATCCATTATATATGTGTATAATTTTTAATCGTTTAAGCAACAAAACATAAAAGCTAAGAAACCAGATAACAAATAACAAACTTATGTGTAGAAACCGAGAACTTAGTAATAAACATTATTTGTTCATTTCATAGATTAGTAAGAGATCAGTTGAACCATGAAGAACTCAAGAAGATAATACATGAAGTACAAAGAGTACTAAAAGTACTGAAGACTACTTAAATTACAGATTTAGTGAAAAACAAACTAATAGGCAAAACTGGTACTAGATTATTGATAGTGGACAGAAGCAGTAGTACGTAACTATAAGTTTCAGTTCACGATTTCAATAGCAGGGGTCCAGATCTTTGAACTTTCGCTCGTGGGATAGATTCTATCTTATTACTCGTAACAATATAAAACTAGTATAGAGTTGTACGCTTAGTAAGTACAGACAAACTTCTGTAATTCAAATTTTCATTACTTAAATTAAAAAATCGATTACCATTACTATTCATGTAATCGATAATTTACTTATCTAGATGATAATTAGTCACCAACAAATAATTTGTTGGTTGCTATAAGAACTATGTTTCTCCGTAAAGTTGTGGATGTAAATGAGAACACGACAAATAATATGATATTGTTTCTAAATCTTAGAGAACTGTAGCTTTTTTCCTGAGGTTCCAGAGATACTGGTGGTTTAGTTTAAGTGATTTCTTATTTTCTCTAAATCACAAAAAAATGTTGATAAGTGGTGATTCGATTTTGTGAAGTTTACTGCTCGTTTTCAAGATCTCATACTCATTCAGCTAATATCTAATATTCGATACCATGACTAATTTACGCCTATAGGCATGATCCTCGTGTTGTGGATTTATATTTATAATGGCGGATAATATTTCATCATATTACAGAGCATAATATTTTATGACCTGTCTTTTTGATATATAATGGTAGACTAACCATTAAGTGCGCTTTGCTTATTTTACAATGTCAATCTACAGTATATTTATTAAGGGACGTTTGAAGTGGTTCAGAAAGATTGTTACGGATACAAAACACTGTAGTCGCAGTTATCAGTCTATCAGAATGACATCTGCGGCTTTCTCACCAAATATTCTTAATTTATATTCCGTCTTTCTTTGAATTTTCGAAAGAACTTTGCGTCATCACCATCTGTAATTATAGTAAAAGAAATCAAAAATTCAAAATTTCAATTATATCAATGTCTAAGCGAGATAATGTTTAAAAACTATCTGACAAAGCAATCAACTAGATGTGTATCCCTTCCTGTTCTGTTCGATACCAATGCAACATCGGGTTTGCTTTCGATCAACCTTGTAGAGTGAGAAGAGATATATACGTTATGGACAACGTGATGCTAGTCTTTGAGGTTATTTTACTCTTTGCGTGATGCATGTTGCTTTGGAGCACCGACTAGACCAAACTCATCTTCTATTGAGAATTATCATTTTTAATTACTTTTTACACTCTCGCCAATGGAAGGTCATGGAAGGAAGTTAGTATTATTTAGTTGTGCTACATCGTGTGCTATAAGTGCTTTCGGAGATGAAGAAGAGGATCTAATAATATGTTCTTTAAAGTAAAGATCGTATACTGAATCCTTTCTGCAGTTCAAAAATTGATTATAAAATACTCAAGAATCAGTTCTTTGAATTTTGCTTGCTGGACTCCATTGATCGATAAAATTCAAATTTGCCCATTTCTATCATTTCAGACTGAAATTGTAACCTGTTCGATTCAGGGCACAAACATCGATACTTCCAGTAATTCTATTTCAACACTACACAGTTCTCGATAAAGGGAAAATTATCAAACAAATCCAAAGAATTGATTTGGACTTCTACTTGAAATGCAAATCACTCAATTGGGACAAATTAAAAGCGTTCCTATCCTTCAAGATAGCAGTTCTACTCATATCATCATAACTTATTTTAGTGAGTTTCCACTAAGAGTTAAATGATCAGTACGTAACGTCTGAATATTTTGTATTTTGGAAGAATTACATTGTGGCATGGGTCTAATGGATTACTACATTGACGGCCATTCGAGTGCTCAGGTTTAGTTGATTGAATGGCTATGGTGTTTATTTTTGGCAATCGAACAGAAAGTTAAAAAAAACTTTCTAGAAATCACAATTTTCGAATCAATTTATTTCGATTATATTTCAACTCAAAAATTCGGGTGTCTTCTGTTTAATTCGGGGTTAAAGAGGCACTCTAAACTCTTCTCTCTCGTCCTGTAGGCTCGATTTATATCGAGTTTACGTTCTTTCATGACAGCCTATATGACTGATATGGAAGATGGATCGGGCCATCTTTAGTGAGAAATGTGTTCATCCCCATTACCGATCGTTATTGATTGAACAAAAATCGATTTTGCATTATTGGGATCCGAACCCGGTATCTTCCGCTTCAACTGTCGCAGTTTTACCCACTGCTTCGTTTGATCCGTATTATCATTTATCGTATACATGCTTAAGTATAACAAATATATGAATCAAAATTGACTACCAAACTTAAAAAGTCTATCCACAAACACTATTAGATATTAGAATAAACTCACAGACGTCATAAATGATTACATATGTCTTCTTCAAAATTACGAAATTCATTTTCAATTTATATCATAAAATCAAAACGACGTGGGCATAACGCAATTAAATTCGGAACATTTCACACATCAATAACAAAATAAATGAAAATGTTCTCATTTTCCGACTTAACTAGTCATCGACTAATTTTAAGATTTGGCAAATAATTTTACCAACGCTATAACATATAAGTCTCGAAATTATTCTTGAAAATAATATGTACCGCATTGTGGTTCATTAACCCAGTTAGGTCGGCCAACTGTACAAAAAATGCAATAAGTTCATCGCTCTGAATTATGAAAATAAAATAGCAACAACATATATACTCGATGTATGAAACTCTCACTTTTGTTATAGTGTAGATGTTGTTGACGATGGGAATTTAATTTTTTCTTCTAAATTACATTTCATTAACTACAGTACAATCATAAATAAGTTAACTGTAGCTGTAGGTAGTGCATTAACCTCACCTCTCGGTACCAATTATTTATGCTGTGAAATAGAAATTTATATACATATTGTGTGTGTGAACATAATTCGAATGAGTTTATGAAATTGTATCGTATAGTGGACATATGACAAATAATTGTAGTCGATTAAAAATTACGATGTGCCAGACAATTCGGTGCCCTGTTCTCATTATATAGTTTGTTGAGATTCTGGATTAGCAAGACATCATCAATTATTGTTTATGATGTAATATTGCGAATGAGTTACAATGACGAATGCTTATATTATACCAACATTATCTATGATGTACTCTATTGATAGCACGCAAGGTACTATAAATTTTATTAATTCCTTTAAATTATAATAACAATGTTTCTTCTCCGAAATTCAATTTTATACTTAATTATTTCTCCGAAATTCAAACTTTAAAATTAATTTATGTTTTATATATTGTACGTAGTCAAATATTGCAAACACCTTCAGTCTCGTTTTATACATAAATATTTAATTTAGAAATTCTTCGGGTAATTAAATTTTTAATTAAAACTGTAGTAAATTCTCGATGACCTCATCAACGTTGATTCGACATTGGATAAAATACTCCCAAAGTATCTTAAAAACTTTATACGATAATAATGAGGTGTGAAAGTAGTTCGCTAAGGCGAGTAATATACTAGTCAGTTAGACATTTGTTATTTAGTCAGATTTGAAAATAAGATTTCAACAAATATTATTAATGGCTATTCATTGAAATAAAGATGACATCACGTGGAATTGGCCATACGAACCAAAAATATCATAATCGTATTAAATCTAGAATTATATACGTTTACTTTGTTCTTTGTTCCAACTGGTCGTTTTTGATTTTACTAGTACGTAAGGATCATCGTAATTGTACGTCTTCGATTTGACTAGTTTGTCGCAAAAATGACAACGATTAGAACGTTTAAGTGTTAGTTAAGCTGTATATAAATCGTTGCCTGATAATTTTTTATTTATTCTTATCACAAAACTGATATACAAAACTGAGTATTTAACAATAATTTCGATCCAGTCGTTCGTTCCAACACTTAACGATTCCAAGAAAATGTTCTTCCAAAGTTTGGGGTTGGGATGCCGATGTTTATTTGCTGACCTTTTTTTATCGGGTCAATAACATGACTCTAATTAATTTAATTTTTTATCGGGTCAATAACATGGCCATCCTGCACCTCCATACCATTTTGGTGCAACCTCCAATTTTGTAATGATCACATGAATTCTCGTCCATATCATGTACTACAATAGTCAATGTAACGTAGTCAATTCTTGTGTAATACGTTCACGATGATCCCATGTTTGATTGTAAAAATAGAGTCAGTATGTATAAATGTTTACTCCTTTGTTGTAGTAAAGGTTTGAGCAACAGGTGAAGCCACACATATGCAGAAAATATATGTGTAATTGGATTATGTTATAACGGGGTAAATGATACTTGATCCATGGAAAGCGTTGGTCTCAAAATCAATGTCACTCCAACTAAAGTAGCTTCAACCACAGCACTATTTCAACCATTAGTTAAATTTTCTTTCAAATAATATTAATTAAGTAATAGTGATTGGATTCGGTGATATGAAAGTGGGTTACGCTTATTAATATGTTGGTGTAATTTATTTATTTTTTGATGTACTTCTCCTCAACCTTTCTGAAAGATTACAAAGATTTGAACAGTGCAATTCTGATATATTATTATAATTAATTCTCTCAAAATGATATACCAAGAAAACCTTAGAATTGCTACTTCGAATGCTAACGGTGTTAAAAATAAAAAGCATGGACGATGTGTGTCTGGTATCTGAAACCCACTTCTACTAGGCAATCTTATTAAAAACTTCAGGGTTGCCAAATTTATGAAACAATTCATCCGAATAACCAAGCAAGAGGTGGAACAAACGTAGGGCATGTAAAACACCGAAAAACTTTATAAACCGGGTTTCTGTTTTTTATAAAATAAAAAACCAGCTAACCGGGGTTTTATCGGGTTTTAAGTTATTTAAAAAACACCTTGTGTACGACTTTAATTATGTATACAAATTATTGCGTCCAACAGTTCAAATTTCCAAGATGAACGCAACTAGTACAAAAACTACTTGCGATCGAATAAACTAAGTGGGTTCTTTTGATGCCAGAGCGTTGAATAACTGAGATCTTTATAGATTTTTCCTTGTTAACACCAAATATTTTCATCTCATTTTGAAAGGCCGTTTTAAAATTGCAATTGTTGACACACTCGTTAAAATCATGCAAGACTGCAGAAATTGACAGTTGTAATTGTTCTTTTAAAGAGGCCTTTCCGGATGGTATTGGTTCAACTTCACCTACATCAATACTCCCTTCAATAACCATTCATCAATTGGTGCATCCTCAAATTATGTTATAGCCAACCTCGTTGCCAAGCTCAAAGTCACCGCTTTAGTCGAATATAAAAGTTCTAATACGTTCGTTTGTGGAAAAGTTCCACTTTGTAATAATTTATGTTATTTTTTACCTAAATCAGTAGCGTTTTGTTTCCTTTGATTAAACAAAAATTTAAGTACTTCTTCCGCAGATAGTAAGGTTGAAGAGTTTTAAATCAGTTCTTTTAGGAATAAGGAAGTTCCATCTTGTTTTACAGTGCAATAAAAGTTTAAGTTTCTTACCAGCTCTTTACATATCGCTGCAACAGGTCGTTCTTCACTGGATATTTTCTGCAAAAATCTCACAGTCTCTCGAAATTTCTGAAATGTTTCGTTAATATTTACATCTTCTAAATTGTACCTACTATGTGTTTACAGAAAAACCCGGGTTTCTCGGAAAAACCGGTCTTTACAGGTTTCGTAAAAATTAACAAAAATCCGGGTAACTGGTTTCGGGCTTAACCAGTTTACAAGCCCTATTGGAACTGCTGTTATAATAGAAAACTATATTAAATACCATGAATGCCACCCGAAATCCAGCTAACCATAGTAGAAATTTCATCAACCAAGCAACGCCTTTATGTAGGAGCGGTGTATTGTCCACCTAGATATAACATGAAGAAACCTGATACAGGTAAAACTCCTGATCTACTGGATTTCTTTATATCAAAACAAGTTTCATCAAATTTTATTGAAGTAAAGGATAATTCAGATATGGACTCTTTCAATTCTACAGTGATACTTTACATAAGCGACAAGATAATTAGAAAGGAAACGAGACCAACTCTTGCTAATAAAACAACTGATTGGGAGAGCTTCAGATTTGAATTAGAAAGCAAGATTAACCTACAGACACGACCAAAAATGGTACAAGAACTAAACGGAGAGTTAGAAAACTTCACTAATATCATTCAGATAGCCGCTTGGAATATACAGGAACATCATCCAAAATCATTGGTAAAAGTTACACAAGAGAAAATCGGAATCTCGTCATAGAAAAAAGGAAAACTAGAAGAATATGGAACAAACAAAGAGTCCACCTGACAAGACGATTCTAAATAACAAATGACAACAGTTTAAGCAGAAAATTTAGATGCTGCTCGTTTTCTTTGTATCTTAGAAAATAAAAATACAAACCGCTGATGAAAATATAAACTAATCACTACCAACTAATCAACAAAAAGGATATAAATCCCAATTACGCAGACCATTCCTATTAAGCGAAGTGATGGCTCGTGGGCTAAGGGGTAACAAATCCAAAACTGAAGAATTTGCTAATCATCTGGCTCATATTTGTAAACCGAATGAGACTGAATCGGATAATTAATCGAAAATAGAAGTTACAATTATGGGGATAGAATTCATCTAATAACCCAGAAAGAAATTATTAGAAAAATAAAATTCAATCTGAGGTCAGCATAGGCCCTTGGATATGTTTTTTTAACAACAAGAATTCTAAAGCAACTACAAAAGAAAACTATCGTTAAACTAACTCATTTGCTTAATGCTGTTATTAGATTACGGCATGTTCCTTAAGCCCGTAAATTTGCGGAAGTTATTATGTTACAGAAACCAGGTAAACTGCCCAATGAAGCTAAACCGTATCGTCCGATATCCCTGATCCTATCATTTCAAAGCTTATAGAGAGACTTATCCTGAGAAGAATGAAGCCAATAATAGGAAGTAAAGACTCACTACAGGATCAACATTCAACAATTGAGCATGTTCACAGAATTACAGATATTATAAAAGAGACGTCAAAAGATAAACCAATTTGTGGCAGCTTTCGATCAGGTATGGCACGATGGTTTAATACATAAACCATTTGTTGACCATATGATGACCAGGACCATATGTTGATCTTTTTCGATCATATTTATCTAAAAGTCATCTAGAGTAAGAAAAAAATATGTGTATTCTGAACCGAGATAAGTCAGGGCAGAAGTCCCTCAAGGCAGTGTTTTGGATCCAGTCCTATACCTACTTTATACAAGTGATACCACCGTCCGGCCACATAAGCATAGCAACGTTTGCTGACGACACCGCTATACTAACAACAAGGCAAACTGTGGAAGAGGCGGCGAATAAACTTCAAGTGATGAAATTCGTCAGTGGATCAAGCGATAGATATGTAGAATAATGTTAATCAGTGATGCTGTAATCGTGACAGCTAATGATGGTAGTTAAACCAGAACTTCGGTGTGGCATTGATTGACAGCTAGGGCGCTGAATCAACCAGCTGATGAAGATGAAGACGTTTGTCTTATGAAATTGTATTTCGCCGGTTTCTATCTGATGACGTCATTGATTTGTTATGTGATCGAAAAGATCAAATCCATCTCATCAGGCATATGCCACCGGACTTGATGTATGTTGCATTTCATTTCTATATATGTTGCGAGGCTATGTTGCAACAGTTCTAGCGAATTACAGAATTTGAATCGAAACTGTTTTTCGATTTTTTATATGATTTTCTATTGTGGCGTGACTGTTCATTGTAATTCAATGATATTCATTTTTGTATTGTTTGTACTATGGTAAACGCCACAGAAAATCAAACTTAATGAATTAAAATCTAGTCATGTCATTACGAATAAACCATTGGTTAATCTGCTGACAATCAGCTGAAACGATGTGATGGCACCGTACGAAAACTGCTAAACGCTTAGGTATGAAATTGGATGTGAAGCTTTAATGGAAAGAGCATGTGAAGAAGAGAAGAAAAGGACTTGATCTTAAATATAGATAATTGTACTAGCTAATAAGACGATGGTTAAAATTAAGCAAATGCAACAAAAGACTGATTTACAATCAGGTCCTAAAGCTGATCTGGCTATATGGCATTTCCACTTCGGCGCATCATGATTTGGGAATTCCGGATATAAAAAAACGAAATAAAACGATTTCCAATGAATCATGAATCAAGGTTAATGGAACATGTCAATGCGGAACCCTCTCGGCTCGCTGGATCAACAGACCCCCCTTTTATAGTTCAGTGTTTTAAAAATTCAGAGGGAAATGGATGGTTACTCTGGAAAGACTAGTATCAATAAAAAAAAATCGTCCCGTTCGGTTCTTAGAACGATACAGAAATCATTCGAATTGAAAACAGTCTTATATCAGAGAAACTACTGAAAATTGTTCCTTCAGCTTATCTTTGGGATACGTGTGTTTGATTTTTTGGGAGGATTTCGAGTTGTTTTTCACATAGAAAACCTGTAATTTGATACATTCCACTTATTCAATTCTATACTTACCTTACAGTCCCGATTTACATAATTTGATTATGCATAAATCATTTAAATATAAGATGATCAGTATCATCTTATATTTAAAATTGTATAAGTGAACTATAAGTGTTTTCGAAATCAGTTCGAAACAATTATTATATAAAATGTTATCACACTGCAACACATTTGTTTATTTGCCAGCCCATCGCACTGTTCTTATCTTAAAAAGCATATTATAGTATTAATGGGTTACACACTATAAATGAAACACGAGCTTAATGAAACAAAGATCAATTTCGTTCGATAAAAGTTATTGATAATTCACAATAAATCCAAACTTCACACATACATAAATCAATGAATTTACTCGATTCAGCCCGATACACAAATATTTCTTATTGTTATCTCGAACTATATCATAATCTTAGATTTTTTCTTTTGTTTATTTCTAGAGATCAATAAACACATACGGCATAACACACATCACACGATTATTTTAATGCAATTAACGTATTCGCTACGATTTTTGTATACATTTTATAAACAAATCTGGAAAGTAGTAGTTGATCATACTTTACCAAAATGCAGCCATCAAATGAAGGCAGTCTTCTAGAAATAATAGATCTAGCACACGCCCTTCGACAGGAACAGCTATTCATCAACAATGAACAAAATACGTTTATGGAATTGAATGCAGCACTTACTGGGAATTCGGAAAATGTTTCACAGCTTGCATGGATATGTTCACAACAGCGACAAAATTTAAGTAATTTAATAATATCAAAACCAGATACAGGACCATCACAGTGCTGTCGGCGGGCAAATTGTTTAGAGAATGCTAAATTTGTACCGGCCCACGAGGCAAAGGGATTAAAATATCAATATGTACTTGCATACACTGATTTATTTAATTATTTACACAGATCACCATATCTTCTGGGACAGTGTTTAAAAATCGGCGATCGAATATATCGATCGTCACCCGATCGATTGTCGTCGATCGTTGAAACAATTATAAGTGGACTATACGATAATGTAATATATCCGAAGGATGTGGAAATGTTATTAAAATTATTGCAAGAACTGATCGAAATACAAATAGTTGATAGTGATAACCCGCGACGAATGTTTCGCACGGGTTCTTGTGCATTTTCTCGCCTATATCATCGTCTGCATGAAAGTTTGTTTTCTGCCAAATTATTTTTAACTGCATCACTATACGATCCAATCATGAAAGTATTAATCGAAGATGATATAATGTTGGAAATAGATCCGGTGAAGTTGGCCGATTCAATAACGGCAAAGGAGCGGTTAAAAAAATTTGGTCAAATTGGAACCCAAGAGTACGACGACAAACTAGTCAAGTACACCGAAGAAACAATCGAGTTACTATTCAATTTGGCCAATCGTTTTATTAAGTCGCTCGTACTAAATTGGTCACTGTTCCCGTCGACACTGAGATGGTTGGTTCAATCTATGTGTCATATATTAAAGCGTTCTCAATTTAGTGAGAAAGATATAAATGCATTATTGACCGAAATGATTTTTACAAATTTTATTTGCCCAGCGGTAGTCAGCCCAGATTTGTATGGTATTATAGATGCACCGATTTCAGAAAATGCAAGGTTTAATTTAATCCAAATCGGTCAAATACTGCAAATGTTGGCTCTCATCAAATACGAAGATGTTGATTCAAAAATGATGGAACTCTATAAAAAATTTGATCGAAATTTGATCACAAATTTATTAAATCAATTACAACCGAACAATGAACATGGTATCAGTATACTGTCAATGTCGGCGAATCCAAATAGCAATAATATAGGCCGTCGTAATGTACTAATCACTCTGACCGAATTAAATGTGTTCATTGAATTTTTGCGTAACGTACTCGATAATGATGGTGTGACGATCTCGGGCGAGGATCGACGTAAACTGGGTGATATTTTAGAACGTTTGCCGGACAAATGGGAAAATATGTTGAACGAGCATCAAGCCAATAGTGATATCTCTATATCGAGTACCGCGAACTTAAAAAATAAAACGCGCGAAAATTTGATGACTTTACAGAAGAAAAAATCGAGAATTTTATCTAAAACGATTAGTCTGAATGCTTCGTCGCTCGATTCCGACACTGAGCTGCCTTCATCAATCTCGTTGAACGGAGGATCAAATCTGCATAGTCTAAATTTGAATAATATTAACGGTGGAAATAATCATTCGGTAGTGAATTATAATGAATACGAACAGGTGTTGTCGATTCCGATTTCGGTAAACGAGGTTGAAACAAAATTTCAACTACTCACCGAGGAACAAGTACTGAATATGAATAACATCAGTAACGAAACGGTTGAACCAATTTTGACAGAGAAAAATGTTGAGGAATTGGAACGACAGACAGAAGAAAACGAGGCGATCGATGGTGTTGTACTACGATCGGGGCACACAAAACACACAAGATTTTCGCTGTCGCACGATGACGCCTCAATTGGAAACACCTCGGATAATTTAGAAGCAGTGAGCGAGGCACCAAGTAATCATTCCGTGGCGAGTTCAATGGAGTTAGAGGAAAATTATCAAAACGATAATTTAAGCGATATGGTGTCGGCAAATGTTTCGGGACGTGGTACCCCAAATATATCTGGGCGTGACACACCATCGTCACAAGTGACCGAAGGAGAAAATCCCCGCCCATCTCAAATACCAACACCACAAATGGCAAAAATCTTAAGTAAAGCACGATCTGATATCGAAGATAAATTTTGTAAATTCGAGATCAAGAAACTGATGGAAGGAGATGAAACGATCTCGATTATATCTGATACCTGGAGTACCGATGTGTTAGCAAGTGATTCGGAAACGATCGAGGCGAATGACCGCGATCGTAATTTTTCAACACCGCTAATTCCATCGTCTGTTATTTTACCGGGCGATAATAATTTTGATCCACTTTCTGGTACTGGATCCCAGTTGAGGTCACAGAATCTCGATGTTTCGGAAACTCAATCTGAATCAGCCTGGAGTACTGATGTATTGGCTAGTGATTCGGAAAAAATGACAGAGATCGATACTGACGATAATCAAAGTATTGCAGCTAAATCCGATATTACAGATGCAGGTGGGCACGATCAAAATCATAACCATCGAAGTCATCGTATGAATCAGGCACCCGATTCGCCGATGTTTTTCACCCAACGTTTATCAAATTTACATTTTCGTACACCAGAATCGCCCATGTATCAAGGTCGAAATAGCAGCAGTGATGTGAGTGCAATCAATGGAGATTCAGGAATCGGTGGTATTATTGGCAGTGTTGGAGGTGGTAGTGGTCCTGGTGGATCGGCCAACGATGATCTTTCATTTTTCGCGCCAAATCGAAGCTATGCTGATGAAAATTATCCACGCTACGCCGGTTCATCCTTATCTATGCCACGACATTCCAGAGATCATAATAATGTACATGATCTCGTTTCGATTGGTGGAGGTAGTAGTGGTGGCGCAATCGGTGGTGCCGATCATCATTCTAGCGGCCATCATCGAAACCATCATCATCATCACAGACGTAGCCATCATCATCGTTCGCAAACAGGCAATAATGATTCGTCGACTACGTTTCTAGATTGTTTTGACGATTCGAGCTATTTAACACCACCACGAAATCTATCACATTCAATCGTGGCCAGTGGTAGTGGTATCATAAGCAAACGACAAAATTCGATCGAAAGCAATAATTCCGAAATAAGTTCGAATTTTGATTCGCGCGACGAAAACAAAAAACTTTTCGACTATCGCAAACAGACGAAGGATTATGTCGAGAATACTCCAGTTGTGCACGAGTATAAACCATACGATATTGAAACAAATAACAATAATAGTGATAGTAATATTAATAAAAAAAATAATAATGTAAATAATAGTGATAGTAATAGTGATAAAAATAGTAATAACAATAAATATTCAAATTATGATCATCAAGGATATCGTCGTCTTGAAAACAACAACACTGTGGACGATGACTATGAAGATGCTGCATCGGTAAATGGTGGTGACGAGACTGTCATAAAAACGAGTACAAATTTAATAAATCCGTTCGATGATGGTACACCCGAATTGATACCGAACTTAAGTGAACACGATTTGAGTGATGATTTGGTCGAACATCGTCGGATGTCATCAGAACAGCGCAATGCATCATTCGACGGAAGGCGAAATGGTATGATTGATTACACAAATAATAAGCCATCATCATCCTCATCACCATTAAATACGCTAAACACACAAAATAATAATAACATCAATAATAATGTTAACAATGCTAAGGGCACCACTAATAATGGCAACAGCACTAGTAATAACACAAGCATTACACATGCAAAAGACAATATATATGAAAATCATGAGTTCATAAGGAAAAAAGAGAATCAGGCGGACGATGAATTAATTTTAGTTAAAAAGACATTATCAATGAATCTAAACAATAATAATAATAATAATAGTGCTATTAATAATAATAATATTACTAATAATAATGTTAATAACAATAATCATAGTCATAGTATTCATAATTCAATCAAACATACTGGTGCTATACCAAAATCAATATCATTTGATTCGTCTGCAGATAAGATAAATGGACATCATCGCAATAATAACAACAACGGCAACTGTAACAACAACAATAATAATAATT
Organism: Tipula lateralis; assembly: GCA_963932295.1. Lineage (NCBI taxonomy): Eukaryota > Metazoa > Arthropoda > Insecta > Diptera > Tipulidae > Tipula > Tipula lateralis. The sequence continues at coordinate 121,521,625 of OZ010737.1, forward strand.
GTAACATCAACAATAATAGTAATAACAATAATAATTTACACTTGAATACGCATCATAATCCGAAACGCGCCGAAACGGTTCGAGTCCAAAGTGGATTTTTTAATAAAATCAAACAGGGCTTTAAAAATCGTCGAGGACATAAATTTCGTTCGTTGCACGATATCGATATGACTGCGCGGGAATTCAATTTACTCACATCATCGAATACAACTAATATGAGTAGCAGTGGTAGCAATAGTGGTAATTTATGCAATGGAACTAGCTCAATACATCAGGATATGTTGAATTTAAATAGTAGTAACTATAACGAAACAACCGAAGATATATTGGCCAAATATCGACGTAAGGCGTCATCATCATCGGATGCAGCTGCATCGGATTCGACAGGTGGGTTGAAATTTATTATTTTATTTGTATTATATGTTTCAATTTTATTGGTTCGTGCCATTTCAACAACATCACTCGGCCTTGATAATAAGCACCGATGTAAACATTTAAAAAATGCAATATCGCTATTTAAAATATTGATCCTACGTTAGCGATCTCTTATCAAAAGGTGGCTCATTTCTATGAGATTACTGCACCATTCGCTATGGATCACTAAGAAAACGTGACCGAGCTACACCATCTTTGATTTCATCCACGTTATTAAAATTTTCATTTAATCCGGTGGCGTGAAATCACACCTATGATTCTTCTCTCGAATGTTTGAAGTCACTTTTCTATCTTAACCAGTCTAATCAACAATCTTTGTAATGCAGTTTACTTGCACTTCGAGACATTTACTTTTAAGATATCACAAAAATGAGCATATCAGCAGATTGTTTTCCATGATATTTATACACAACCCTGGAGTGAAATTTTAAAGATTGTTTGTTTGTTTGTTTGTTTTTATCTCTACTATCTGTTTTGGGGCTCGAGGCACTTCCAACTCTTTCGCGGTTCGCTTATTTACGTCCTACCTTACGCCATTACAGCCAAATCGAGGACGTACGGCTATAGGTCCGATTTACGTAGAACCATCTGCACATTGCATAGCTCCATGCCAGCCTATAGTACTGACATAGAAGATGAGGCGGCCCATGAATTCTGCACTCCAACAGGGGGTCATAGATGTGTTCATTCACACCACCGATCGTAATCGTATGGTGAAAAATCCCTTTGCCATCCTGCCCCTATCGGGATTCGAACCCGGTACCTCCCGCTCCAACTGCCGCAGCTTTAACCACTGCGCCACCTGGGCGGTAATTTTAAAGATTTTTGATGCAATTCTTTATTGACCTAATTATTTTGTACACTTAAAAAGGAAAGATGACTTCTACTAGAATGAAATTCTATCATAGGTTCAGAATAACCACGGTTAAGGTAGTGACGACAGTTTGGCATAGAAAAGATTTGATTTAATGTGTTCATATTTCTAAGGAAATGTTTGTGTGACAAAAAATTGTGCTTGCTATTTTGAAGTCATGAATTCGGTGCTGGGTTATTGTATAAGTTAGTCCCATTGATTTCTGTTATATCCAATTTCGTAACAAAGTATTAATTTAATTCGTTAGCAATTTAACATCTTTGGTTCAACGTCTCAGCAGATATTCGACTCTCGTTATAAAATAACTGCCTTCAAGGGGTCGAAAAAACGCTTAAAATCTCGATTTTATGCAGAGCTATTAAAAAATAAAGTGTTGTTTTAACAGTTCAGTATTTGATATAAATTTTCGGTTGAAATAATAGACCAATCGCGGTTGATGTTAATACAAAAGTGGTTCTTGTGTGGTCCAGCGAGTCTATATGAAGAATTAGACATAACTACCTTATGCCCTTTTATGTAAGATCTCTAGCTTATTCAAGCATTATAAAAAATGCATTATAAAAAATGATCATATGCGCTTCAGTGACACTTTCCTGGTTGAGCTTTAGAGTAACAAGCATATTTTCATCTCCGCGCCTATGTAAAGTACCAAAAAGGACATAATTGGGACTTGAGAAACCGAAAAGCAAATGTAATGTCACTGTATGTAAATTGTATGTGTTATGTAAAAATAGGGATGTCCAATATCAATAAGTACCGACTCTATTGGCTAACAATTTATTTGTCGTAGGATAGTGTATCCTACGTGTAACTTACTATTCAGCCCCATGTATCCACATAGTTCAATAGTCATTTAATTCGTAGTTTTGTTGATTTTGCATGCAATTCTGAAACATAATCATTTATAATTCTACATAAACGGTATTGAATGTGAGATCCTGTGAGGAAACATCATAATCTAGGTTTTTTGACTTATACGCATTGTTCTTCTTTCAAAGATATTGTCTTGATGTGTTTCACTTTACGAAGGATGTTTTCCAACATGAGACGAAAAAGTCTCGGGAACAGCACATCTCCTTATCGAACACCAGTAATTGCAAAAATTTTCGATAGCCTGTTACAGTCATTTTACACAGTACGTTTTTTTGTATTCCTTAATATTCAAGCGCATACCATAGCCTCTCTCGATTGATCGAGTCATAGGCTTGCTTGTAATCTAAGAATACCTGGTGTACATCGCGAGATGTTTCGTAGTACTTGGAAAGAATCATCCGTATCGAGAAAACTTAATCAGTGACTGACCGATTAGGACGGAATCCTCCGTAGTCAACGATTTTTTCATCCGTCAAAGGAGTACTTCTTTTCAAGATAATGTTTGACAGTAACTTGTATACTATGCAAAGGAGAGCTATACCGCGATAATGCTTTCATTTCAAGCGGTTAACCTTTAAATATCGGGCATACCGCGGCCACTTTACATTCTTCAGGCATAAATTTATTTTGCTTAACCAATCGAACAAGGACGAGTTTCACAAAGTTAGCCCTCCGAATATCAAGAGCTCTGAATTAATGCCATTTCCATCCTGGTCCCGAATGGTAGTTGATCAAGATCTTAAGGTATGACCGAGATCTCTTAGTCTTTCACCGTTCGCGTTTCTTTGTATACAAATGCGTTTAACTGTCCTCCTAGCAAGAACTGCTTTATTTCTTCTTGCAATTGTAAACCGAGTCTACGCTTCATTGTGGGCCGTATATTTCGTTGCTGAACAGCAAGACGACACATCAAACCAATCGTTTTTGGGCGTTGTTTTCACTATAGCGAGAATGTACTGGGCAGCATCGACAATACTTCCCAGACACTGTTCATTTCTTTAGATTGGTAATTACTTCTTTAGATTGGTCACTGCTTACGAATTTTGTTGGCCTCGGGATGTCTTAATCGGAAGTCATTGTTGTTTTGGCGATGTCCGATTTTTTTTGTTTGTTGACATATTTAACATTTGATGTTTTTTACGGATGCGAGTAACAAGCTCCTAAAACATGGATGTCCCACCCACAGGACCCAATGTTCGATTTAATTAAAACTATTAAATAATTATAATTTTATAATAAATTAATAATATCGTTCTTATTAAATATATTTACAGGCAGTAACGTAAGCTCATCAAAAAGTAACAAAAGTAATTCCGATACAGAACATAATAACAATTTGCTCACAAACGACGACACACTATTCTTATTCAACAACGCAAAACGTAAACTTCGTATCGTTCTATCATCAATCGATCTACAAACGTCCGATTTTTATCATTCATGCTATTCAATTGCATCGCCGCTTATCATCTATTTGCAAATTCAGTTGGCACAAGCCTTGAACATAAACGATTTGAAACAAATTGCATACGTATCGGAAATTATCCGATGCATAAATTTAATGACGTTCCACGATCATCAAAAACTGTTGGATGAAATGCATCAGGATATATTCAAGCGACAAACGTATATACAATATTTGATCCGATATCGACAAAATCTATTGACATCAATTGAAAATTTAAAGCGATTCGAATTTCGGTTACAAAACGATCGTGAATTTTTGAACCGACACTTGATTATGGTATGTGTTCGCATGTTTTTGGAGAAACGAGAAACGCATATACAGAAATTTATCGAAAAATTTCAAACGCTCACGATTGTCGACGATAAAATTGATTATTTGGATGAGTGTATGATCCAGTTGATGGATGAGCTGCGATCGGATGGTATTTTACAAGGAATGGCTGATTGGCAATTACAGGAGGCTCGCACATGTATCGAAAGAATATTATTGCAACGAGTATATCGACAGGTTATGTTTCCCAATGATGATGGGGATGTTGCACGAGATCAGTGAGTTTTGCGTTTAGCAAAATAACTAATAATTATATTAAACGTACATTTTTTATATTCTAGGGTGTTACGGGAACATATTCGTAAATTATCACGTCGAATTTCTCCGTCCCATCCTAATTTAAGAATACCACAAGAATTTCTATTTGAAGCGCCATGGCCATTTGCCCAACAGCAAATGTCGTATATATCGGCATATAAAACACCAAAAGGAAAAGTTGAATGCGTTGTTCGGTTCGTTTTGAATATAATCCCTACGTTTGATTGAACTACCCTAATTTTTATATTATTTCAGATGTGTTCAAAGTATCATGAATCTACTATCGATGGCATCGCATCGTGTACCGTCTGCAGATGATTTAACACCCGTATTAATTTATGTGATAATTAAGGTAGGTGTTTTGGTTTATTATATTTTTATTAAATTTTAGGAAACTCCATGGTGGTTAGTCTAGATATCGTATTAATTTACTGTCATGATTGTATCTACTGTTGTGATACTATCATGACATTTTATACAGAATGAAATTGGAAATTTTTATATTAATTGGCACCCTATAGAATACTGAATTTTCTAATTCCGTCTCGCAATAGGTTTGTTGGCTTCAATTATTTCGAAAAAGTTTTAATAATAACGATTTTTGGTCTGACCAGATATTTCGGGCTGGACAGTAACAATGTCACTTCATTTTGTTATTTAAAAACATGTCTCGATGGCTTAAATTAAACGATAGTATTTTATATCATCCTCAGTTCATGGATTTCGATCTCTTATTAATCGAATCGATCTCTAATTATTCAAATTAGTCGTAGTCTACTGATAATGATTGATTGTAAAATTCTACAATCAATTTTAAAATATGATTCACGACAATCGTCCAACTTTAATTTTAAATATTCAGATTACTCTATTATAGGTTGGCCTTATTCTACATTACAAAATATAATATCCTTGAACGGCAGTTGACCAGCCAGAAATGTGAGTCGTTCTGATTGCGCAATAGATATTTTGCTTATAAATATGTATTGAGCTCGCCTAATAGAGTCACTTAGAGATTGTTGATAATAAAAAAAATTTGAATGTAGATCATTATCAAAATAGTTATTAGGAAAAACCTAATAGACTCCAAACTACTTTTTTTCTCTTGATTCAATGAATTTATTAATTCGGGGTTCGATAGTTGTGTTCCTCTTAGAAAAGTGATAGTTAAACCTAACTCTCCTCCTTGGATGTCTCGGGAAATTATAATTGCAATTAGATCTAGGGTAGTAAGATTGATAAGGAAAGCCAACAGTAGTTTGTTCCAGGATAAATTAGACCCTTCTCTGCCGACCAAGGTTTTTTGGCGTAATGTTCATAATCTAAGCAGGTGTAGAAATAATGGTATTTTAGATTTCAAAGCTGACGATATAAGTTCTTATTTTATTAGATCGAATCCAACTTTGGTTAGTCCTGTTGTTGATCTTATATCGGATGAGTGTTCTAATTCATTTTCTAATATTTCCTATGAGGAGTTATAGTCTGCTGTTTAGAAAGTGAAATTAGAATCTTCTGGTTTTGATTTGAAAGTTAGTTTACAATGGGTGAAACGAATTTTTCCTGTAGTCTGAAAATTTTACAAATTTTTAATTTTATTTTCTTTCACGAGCAATGGAAACTGAATAAATTAATTCCAATTCGGAAAATTACCAATCCTGTTGAGTTACACTAGTAATTTAAGTTCCATTTCAAAAGCCTTTGAGATAGTAGTAAAAAAACAAATTCAGTTCGATATAATTAGTTATAGTTTACTCACTGTCTTTCAATCTGGGTTTAAAAATTTCCATGGTACAAAAACTGCGTTATTATCAGCGATGATATTTGGCGTAGTATGGAAAACTGAAAACAGACTTCCCTCACACTGTTAGATTTTTCATAGGCCTTTGATTCTTTGAATCACAACATTCTTTATAACAAGCTTATCGCACAATTTTCTCTTTCGATTGCTTATTAGTTATAAATTATTTATCGTTATTTAAAATCGTTCACAGGCAGTTTTTTTGTAGTTGTTATTCTAATTTTCTTCCAGTTACTTCAGATGTTGCTCAAGGTTTGGTACTAAGTCTTATTATTTTTTATGTACATATGATATAGAATCCTTGTTTCGCCATTGTTCGTTTCACATTTTCGCTGATGATGTCCAAATTTATAGAAATAGTTAGTTAGATCAGCAATCAATTGTTAATAATATTTCTCTGGTTAACGAGGATTTTGATAAAATATTTATTTCCAATGGGCTCTCGCCTTAGATGCGTCTTAGATGTAAATTGCAATCTATTATTATTTACATAAAATCATTAAATATGTTTTGTTGTCCTTGTATTCATCTTAATGGGTCACTCATTTGACCTAATAATGTCCTTAGGTGCTGTGGAATTAGTTGATTAAAATAAATTTATTTATTAGCATAAATATTACGCGAACGATGTATGAGCTTACTAAAAATTAAATAAATAACAAAACATGGCCACTTTTACTCTTTTTGTTCGCGTTTTTTAAAACAACCTGTACAGGCATATTAACTGAACTTTTCGACATGAAAAGCATGTGAGCAAAATATGTGCCTTGCTTGCTCGCAATGGTACTAAATCAACGTCGTGAGGAGGTTTTATTCGTTTGTTTCATGATATTTCACAGCAATAAAACCAAGTTTTTACATCGATTCATAATCATGAATGAAAAATGGATGCATCTTCCACCAGACGCACATGAATAGTTAAAATAATAGTGTGAAAACGTAAAATCGTCACTAAAGAAAGTGATGATAGTTCCAACTTGGAATGTGGGTCAAAGTCTCATTTTTTTAAAAATATATAGAATGTATCTTAAAAAAGAAAGAAAAAAATCAAGAGTGTGTATTATGTAACATAATGCGATCCAATTACCAATCTGATGATGTAAACAGTGTCTGGGAAGTATTGAAAACCTCCGTTGTCGATGCTGCTCAGCACGTTCTCGGTATAGTTAAAACTAAGCCCAAAAGTGATTGGTTTGATGAGGAGTGTAGTCTTGCTGTTGAGCAACGAAATAAAGCCCACAATGAAGCGCAGACTCGGTTTACAATTGCAAGAAAAAACAAAGCAACCCTTGCTAGGAAGACAGCTAAACGCATTTGTAGACAGAAAAAGCGAGAATGGTGGAAGGCTAAGGTCTTACAACAACTCAGCAATGAGCACAATTCGCGTGGTTTCTTTAAAGGAATTACCGAATTGCACCATACCTTAAGTTCTCGGCTAACTGCCATTCGGGACCAGGATGGAAACCTCTGTGTTAACGTCGATACTCGATACATGGCGTAAACATTTTTCTGACCTACTGCATGTTCCACATGTATCACGAGCTGTATTTGAATACCCTCAAATACAGACCGCAGAAATGTTTATTGAGGATCCATCCTATGAAGAAATCACAATGGCCATGCAGAGACTAAAGAAAAATCGTTCACCAGGAGTTGATTGCATTAGTTCAGAGCTCTTGATATTCGGAGGGCTAACTTTGTGGAACTTTTCGACCTTGTTCGATTAGTATGGCGAAATGAAGTTATGGCTGACAAATGGAAAGTGGCCGCGTTATGCCCAATTTTCAAGAAGGGTGATCGCTTGAAGTGTGAGAATTATCGCGATATAGCTCTCCTTTGCACAGGATATAAGTTACTGTCATACATTATCTTGGGAAGAATTACTCCTCTAGCGGAGGAGATTGTCGGTGACTACCAAGGAGGATTCCGTCCAAATCGGTCAGTCACTGATCAAGTTTTTTCGCTACGGATGATTCTTTCCAAGTATTACGAAACATCTCGCGATGTACACCAGGTATTCCTAGATTTCAAGCAAGCATATGACTCGATCAATCGAGAGAGGCTATGGTATGCGCTTGAATATTTAGGAATACCGAAAAAATATGTACATCTCTGTAAAATGACAGTAACGCAGTCACAATGGTGTGTTAAAGTTGAGAACAGGCTATCGAGAATTTTTGCAATCGATTCCGGTGTTCGACAAGGAGATGCGGTGTCCCCGATACTTTTTAATCTCATGTTGGAATACATCCTTCGTAAAAGTGAAACATATCAGGACAATATCTTATTCCGACAGTCCAATCAACTTCTTGCTTATGCAGATGATGTCTGTGTGATTGGATTAAATGGCAACGGAGTGAAAGAGATACTTGATCCACTGAAACAGTTTTCAGCGTCCGTTGGTCTCAAAATCAATGAGTCCAAAACAAAATATATGATCTCTGGTTTTAGAGACCAAGACGCAAGTGATCTCAGTAGTGGTAACCACACTTTTGAAGGAGTGATGAGATTCAAGTATCTTGGATCTCTCATTACTCACGATAATAGTGTGGGAGAGGATATCAAGGTTCGGCTTGCCGCTGGCAATCGGGCTTTATAACCTCTTCGTCCACTGCTGAAATCAAAATATCTTGCAAATGCGGATAAGCTGAAACTGTACAGAGGTTTGATCAGACCCGTTGTCATGTATAGATGTGAGAGTTGGACCTTGACGGATGAGTACGAAAAATGGCTTCTAACATTCGAGAGAATAATCATGCGTGTGATATATGGCCCAAAACGCGACGTTGATGGCACATACCGAGTTCGTTTTAACCACGAGATCAGGAATTTAATGCAAATTCCTGATATCGTGCATGAAATCAAAGGACAGCGAGTACGCTGGCTCGGTCACGTTCTGCGTGCTGATCCGAACCGAAGGATACAGCGATTTTTGAAGGGAGAGCCGCCTTTCGGTAGGCGACGAGCTCTCGGCGACGATGGTTCCACGGCGTAGAGAGCGATCTGGCATCTTCAAACTGTCTACAACGGTTTGAAGAGCTGGCTCGTGATCGAAACCGATGGAGTCAGATTGTTGACACGGCACGGGCCAATAATGACCTGTAAAATCCGTAAAAAATGTATTATGTAAACTTATTACATCGTTTTTCCTTTTGGTGAAGGTTTCGTAAATATTCCGTATCTAACATGATCTATACACCATAATAACCGATGCTTTCCAAAACTTACGGTTCGAAGAGTAACGGTTCGAAATCGAGTGTTCCAAAACAATACATTGCTGCACAGTGGAGACGATCTTGGCTATTTACATTGTTGGGGTTGGAGTTGGAGTTGGATTTTTCCGAGCCGTCCCACCAATCCAAAAACCGAACGTGAGCTTCAACTTCGTATAAAATTACCCAATCTATCAATTGTATTGCTCACGTATATATTGGCCCAGTTATTATTTCCTCTTTATAAAGTTGGAAGCGGTTCTAACTATAAACTGGGTAGAAGCTATTTAACATTGCTGGAATAATTATATCGCGCTAAAATTAGACTGAGGAATAATTATATTTTTATTTGTTTCATGCGACAGCCTATCTTCCGCGTTTAGGTATCACAATGACTTAAGCCACCTTTCCCAGTTGCAATACACACTTAAGTTTAAATTAGTAAATTTAATTTTTTGGAAGTTCTTTTGGGTTTTAACTTGTTATTAAATCATTGCAGCTTTTTTTATCGAAATATTGTATTTTTATTTACCTCAGTTGGAGAAATTAACACTTCGTACACCACTCCTTTTTATTTTGTGTGTGGTTGAAATATGCTTTCAAGATGTTATGCAAATCTTATCACCTTTTAAACATTATATGTGGCCTATTCTCCATCTTCATTTCTTAAAAGTGAAGTCTGAATTATAAGTTGATTTAGTTTTGTAGTACCTTCCAGAGCTTTTGTTATTTATAAGCTGCTCAGATATGCGCTCAATTTCATTCTGCAATGCTTTGATTTCTTTTAAATAACTGGTTACATTGTTTAGTCTAGTGTTAATTTGTGGAGCTTTAAACCAAGTGTCTTATTTCTCAAGGTTAATTATTTTCCAATTTGTTTTGATTTTGTGAGTGTTTCTCATCATACGGTGCACTAATTACTGAACTTAATTGTTTTGTTGAAATGGGCCTACTTATGCGACATACTTGACTACTATTCATATTCATGACAGCTTATAATTCTTGATGTGTACCAACCCATTTTCAGTCCAAACATAATTTTTAAAGGTTGTAAGACATTTAACTTTAATTTAGGACTAGGGTTTTCATTTCTGTTCACGAGCGTTTATTAATGGTTTTATAATTAGCAGAATATTATATTATGTACATGTTCCCTAGTCATTATTTGTCAGTTTATTGATTTGGTTCTACTCACGTGTTAGTATTTTGTTTTGGCTACCATCTAACTTCTGTAATTTCCTGGATAAGGTTCTGCACAGTTTATACATTTAGGTGCTTCATTTTTAGATTTGATGTATTCGTGTGTAAATTTCCAGAACATTTTACGCATATAGGTCGGTTATATATAGGTACCTACTCCAGTACACATAGGTACCTACTCCAGTAATTTTAAATCATTTTTGTTTAAGTAGTTTGTAGTACTATCTGGCTTTCTAAAACGATACACATTTTTCACTATTACTTTAATGAGTGGTTTGTTTTCTTCATAAGTGTGCTATACAAATGGACTTTCATCTAAGAAGGTAGCAGAAAAGGTAGCGTACTTACTCTGTCAGAGAAGGTAGTGTACTTGTCATTCGGGGGTCTCGGGTTCGATTCCCGAGGTGATGACGATTCATCAATCACGATTGGGTGTTTTTAATCTGCATGTGTATGTGGGTTAAACCGTGGGCCTCTAGTGGCTTGAGTTTTTTAATTATTCTCGCCGTCTTAATTTAAAAAAAAAGAAAAAAGTTGTGTATTTGTCTCCGTGTGTAACATTTAGTTTGACTTTAGTAGCTTCCAAATTGCTTATATATCAAAACGTCGTTTATCAGATTTTGTTCCTTCAATAACTATCGGAAGAGGAGCATGTAGTCCTTTTTTGAAACGTGTCTTATCCATTCCGTGTCTTATTTGCTCCAATTTCTTTTCATCCGTAGAGTATTCTTTGTTTTATCTATAATTAAAGTTTTTGTTGTTGTAATTTTCTGATAAGTGTTTTCATGTTGACTTTTCCTTTTTCTGCTGTCTTGTCATGTTTCGGTTAACATTAATTCTCTCTCGTAGCTTGGCTGTTTACTTTGTAAGCTCATATTGACTGGGGCATTTATTTGCTGATGCAACTTAGCATAACTTGTATTTAGTTTAATAGTTTCTGCTAAAAGGACTCCAATTTCTTTCAAAAGATTTGATGGTTTTACAGGTTGAAAAGAGTTTACACTGCCACAAATTTAGTGAGGTGTATTATGCAATAAATTACCCACCTCGAAATACATTAGGTTAGGTTCCATAGAGGATAGAGTTCACTTACTAGTATACCACCTGGTGTATTACTACCACTTTGGGTTTTGTTGCTTCGCGATATTTTATTTTTCTTGCTCTCTGGTCTTACCAAGCGAGTATTCTTCTACCCGCCAACTGCATCCGATGTTGGTTACAAATAGAAGGAGGAAATATAATATTCAATATTGGAAGTTTAAAGTTAATTATATTTTTTAAAATGTTCTTTCTCCTTGCTTCCCATCGTATTGTGCAACAAAATGTAGTCAAGTCTTAAATTTTATTAAGAGCTATGTTGATACTTCTATTTCTTGATCTTGTAGCTTGTATGTAATTTTGAATTAGTATTTGAGTGAGTTGTAAAATTCCGAGTTGTTGCTTGTATGTTGTAATTCGCTAGCCCGGTTTCGATCTGATGACGTCATTGAATGACTATGTGATCGAAAAGATCAAATCCATCTCATCAAGCATATGCTACCGGACTTGATGTATGTACTGTGCGATTCGTATATGTACGTTTAGTAGTGACGCAACAGTTCTAGCGAATTACAAGAACTTAACTCGAAATATCGATTTTTATTTTCATTGATTGTGGTGGTTTGATGTAATTTTATATTCGTGAATTATTTCAGTAACTCTAAACGCCACAACATTTTTCCACTAGGTAAAGCATTGGGGTGTGTTTATTTACAATACGGACGAATTCTATCTGTTATTTATTGTTTCGACGTACAGAGCGCCGTGTTTACTTGTGTTACGCATTTATATACTTTGGTGCATTTACTCACCTTCCGTAGGTTTTATTGTATTCTATGGAGTTTTGGTATATGATGGCACAAGCCGAGGCCCAGAACTGATTACGATATATCCAATAAGATTGTATGTAATTTGATGTTGGTGGATCTGCTGTATAAATCAAATAAATATTAGTACCAACACACTGCCTTGTGGCACTCCGGCTTGAGTTTCGTATAAATTGGAGGATGCAGTGTAGTATTTCGCCAAAAAAGTTCAATTGAGTAGATAACTTGCAATAATTTGTTCTTTTTATTTAGGAGCTTTGTTTCGAAGAATTTTGAGAGAGTTGGTAAACTTATTGGACAATATGTAGTAACGTTTCTTTCATAACTGGATATGAAATATATTTTATTTATTTCCCACCATTTGCATTTAATTGGCTTAACATCGGAAAACTGAATATCTGCTTTGCCATATATCTAAGAATCAGACAAAATTCTAATTCTCGAATTGCAACTTGCTCGTTACGAGTAAATAATTTACAAATTTTTAATAAAATCTTAATCATATCTTGCTCAGTTTCCATTATAAAGGTGATCCGAAAATTCGTGTGGGTTATAAGTCTGCTTTTATAGGCCTGATTCTATTTACATAATATTAAACAACCTGATATCACTCTTTCGCTAAAGGTATTTTATTTATATTTGATGTTTATAGTTCTCACTGCACACGCAATAATCATAATATGCTTCTTAATGTTCTGAGATCTAGTGAGTGTAGATAAAGTCTGTTGCTGTTTGCTTTAATTAACTACATCAAATAGTTTTTGTTCAGTGTAATCTATTTTATCTTTTGTATTTAGAGAAATGTTTGATGAAGATTCTCTTGATACATTTGCCTTGACTAAGCTTCCATTGGTATGTTGATTCGTAAGCGATCTTTGTATTTCCTATTTTAAAACTTGTGTGCTCAACATTGGGGAACGTTTAGGACGTAGCCCTTTTCAGTCATTACAAGGGGTTTTGCAATAACCTTCATCATATAAAACTCAATCAAATCAGGAATACTGTGTCTATCAGTTTGCCAATAGGTTGGATGTCTATTAGATATGTAGTCTTGTTTGCCATATTGCAATCCCACAATGTTTTCTTTTTAATCTTGACGACTATTGGATATGTTTGACATTGTAGTCTCCTCCTGCTAGATTTTGTCTCCTAAGGTGGACCATAAACTGCAGATATAACGCATTTCTCAATATGACCATTATGATCTTCATTGTACTCAGCAATATCGTAATGCCTTATTCTGTGTTTGCCTTATAGTTTGTACAAAGTTCTTCAACATGCATTAATAAATAATTAAAAATAAATTATCTAACGAAATTGTTTTTCTATTTCTTATCATTTCAGGCTAATCCACCTCACCTACTATCAACAATCGACTATGTAAATTCGTTTATTGGCGAAAAATTGGAAGGTGAAACTCAATATTGGTGGACACAATTCTGTTCGGCCGTCACATTCATCAAAACGATGGACTATGGCGAATAGTAAACTGTGCAAAATGTAAACATTGTAAAAATTGCACAAAAACAATAAATGTAAATCCATTTACAATATATATATACATAAATAATTAACAATTTTAATTTGATACAAAAAACAAAATTAATTATTTACAATAAAAATACAATTTACAACAAAGAGAGGAAAAATGTAAACTTTTTTTTAGTTTAATATTTAAAAATAGTATTTTTTTTAATGATATTTTTTTAATTTTATTATATATTTTGTCTCTGTTATAAAATTATAAACAATTAGTTTGATATTTTTTATAATTAGCTCACATACACACAAACAAACTCAACACATAAAAAAATATAAATATATATATATATTATGTTATTATTGAAAATTAATATTATTATTATAAATACATTATTATAATATTTTGTTTTATTTAATTATTTTTTGCGTATATTTTGTTATGTTTTTTTTTGCATTATTATCTTTTAAATTATATAAATATTATTTAATAAAAAACTGAAAAAAAAATTTAATTTAAAAATTTAATAAAAAATAATAATAATTAATAATGAAAAAAGATTAATTTATTTTTATAATTAAAAACACAAAGTTATAATAAAAACTAATTAATAATATATAATAAAAATAATAATTCATTATTTTAAATAACTATGATAATAATTAAAAATAGAGTTGAATTGAAATAAATAAATTCAAAAGAAATTTTTGCTAAGTGTGATTTGGGAAGGGATGGTGTAGGGATTGTCAGTTCGGTGTCTAGCAACAATATCGCACAAATATATAATTACTAACCAATTTTAAGTATTCATCTGCTCCACGACCAAAGAAGACAAATGTATTTTATTTAATTAGTGTTTGCCCTATGTAACTACACCTTTGACATTCACTATCAATATGATCGTTGAGTTCATGATATAATTTGCTGACACAATAACGAGAAAATATTTTCGATAGTGTTTTTTTTCGATATTATCGAGAGTTTCGATGATGTCGACAATAGCATTTATGAAATATTCGATTACGAAATATAGTCGAACTGTTCTAATTTACACAAAACACTTTTTTAATAATAATTTTATAATGAATAATTTTATTTCAATATATTGTCACCATTCACAACTTGAAGAATAATTCTTCTCTAAAACTAAAACATTTTTCTTATATATGTACATATTCTTAACCCTAATTACACTAACAAATATTTAATCCCAATTATGCACATGGGTTTTTCCTTATCATTTAATGGTCTTTATTTTTTATGAGTATACATATTCTATTTCTGAGGAGTTTCTCTTGTTCTAAAATATTTTTTTACATTATTCACTAGTTGGGTTTTTTTAGGGTAACGTAAATAAATTATTCCTTGCCGGTGTCCGTTGTTTTTTTATCTCCTACAAAATATATATTTATTTATTTTATTTATATTCTGATCCCATCACAACAAATACATGTTTTATTAAATGGAATTTATCACGAATCAACTAATAAATAATTTTTAATTTTATTGAATTATGTTGATTTATTTTGGTCGTCACCTCAAGAGCAGTCGATTATATTCGATATTATCGAAAACAAAACGTCATCGAAAATTTCATAATAGCTCATTTTCGATACTATCGAAAAATTTCATGATAGCTCATTTTCGATACTATCGAAAAAAAACGCCTTCGAAAATTTGGCCCGTCTTTCTTTGTTTCGGATACTTGAATTTTCACAATAGGCTTAAGATTGGCTGATATAATCGTAATTTATTATGAAAGCATAAGACAATTTTCTCCCTATTCGACTTCCTTTTTCTTTTTTGCATACCCTGTCTTTTTAAATCTCGGTTTAAGTTTAGTGAATATTCAGCGCCCGGTATTGTACAGGATTTATTCACTGGGCATTTTACTAAATCTTATTCTTACTGGTTTAAATGTGTATTCACTCTTACTATTGGCCGAACTGAAATAGATTTTGAAATGGTGAACTCCTGCTGATGGTTGTAGCTTTATTCAGACCTAGTACTTATGGATTGTAAGAACTCACAATTGCTCTTGATTTTAAGTATAAGGAAAATATGAGTAAATGGGTGAAATTTGTCAGCTTGTTGGGTAAGTGGATAGAGTGGATGAGTATCGTAATTACAGGAAACAATGATGTGTCATTTTCAACAACGAATGTCAGCGTCATTCGACCAGCTAACTAATCGATATCTAAAGGACAATTTTTTTTTTTTAATTTTTTTTTTAATTTTATTTTATATTACGACTGAGTCTTGTACCCATTTACTAATTTACATTGCATAATACGTTTTCATTTGTCGGAGTTATTACATGATTATCCCTAGTTTCGTTTAACTCCTCAGATTTTTCGCCACAGTATAGGCCTACTGACCTCCCGGTCGCGATAAGACCAGCGGTTTCGTTCTTTGCAGTCTTCTTGTTGGAGTGGTAGCATATAGCGTATGTCCAGATTTTCATGCTGGTGCAGACGTTGTAGATGTTTTGTTGCATGATAATTAATCTCATCCACTACAAGCTCGATCTTTAGATCTCGATGGAGGTTGTCGTTTCGAATGTACCACGGTGCATTAACGATGCATCGCAGGATCTTATTTTGAGCTGTTTGTATGATTTTGATATTTGACTTTTTGGCACAACCCCAGAGTTGGCTGCCATATGTCCATATAGGTTTTAGAATTTGTTTGTATAACAGAAGTTTGTTGTGGATCGCTAGTTCAGATTGTCTCCCTAAAAGCCAATACATTTTTTTGAATTTTATGTTTAGTTCATCTCTTTTCTTTTTTATATGTTCCTTCCATCTAAGTTTAGCATCTAAAGTCATGCCGAGATATTTAGCAGTGTTTGCATGCGGTACTGCTATCGAGTTTATCATAATTGGTATATGATTAACTTTTAGATTTGTAAAGTTCACTTGGATTGGTTTCTTTGTCCAGTTACATATCAGGTTAGTAGCCCTCTGTAATTTACTAGTGGAGTCATTGATGTTATTTGCTGTTGCAAGTATTGCCGTGTCATCGGCGAAAGTGGCCAATGTTGCTTCAGTAATTGGTATATCTCTTGTATATAGTAGATAAAGAATTGGTCCAAGAACACTTCCTTGTGATACTCCTGCTGTTATTTTTTTTTTAATTGAGAGTCTTCATTCTCATATCTTACTCGGAAGTGCCTCTCTGATATGTATGATTTTGAAATTTGAAAAAATTGCTCCGGTAGATCTCGGTGAAGTTTGAATTCTAACCATACTTTGTCGAAAGCTTGCGCTACATCAAGGAATACGGTTGAGCATATTTGTTTGTTTTCAAGTGATTTCTCGACTACATCAGTAATTCGATGTGCTTGTTCTATCGTAGAATGTTTTTCCCTAAATCCAAACTGATGTGTGGGGATGAGATTCCTTTCTTCGATAATTGGTTTTAATCTTTTAAGAAGAACCTTTTCAAATAGTTTCGATAATGTTGGTAGCAAAGAAATTGGCCTATATGAAGCTTTATCATTCGGAGATTTGTTCGGCTTAAGTATCATAATTACTTCTGCAACTTTCCATTGTCTTGGTACATATCTTAGTCGAAATGCTGCATTAATTATATGCACTAGTTTCCTCAATGCTTTCTCTGGTAACGCTTTTACTATCTGACCCGTTATAAGATCATACCCTGGAGTCTTATGCACATTTAGATTATTCTTGATTTCCCAATTAATTTCTTTCAATGTTACAGGTGTAATTTTTATTTCATCCTGTTTATATATTGAAGTAATATTTTCCTCTTCTGTTTGGGGTAAGGCTGGAATGTTTCTTCAAGGTGATTTGCAAACAAATCTGCTTTTTGTTTAGCATTTCGGGCCCAATTTTCTTTATTTTTAATTGGAGGAACCTGGAGTTTGGGCCTTTTAAGGTTTTTAGTTGCTTTCCATAATGAATAATCAGTACCTTTTTGCCCAGTTAGAGTGGTTAGATATTTATTAACTGATTGATTTTTAATGTCTTTTAATAGGTATTTTAATTTGTTACACAAATGGTTAAATACCTTTTTATTTTCCGGATTTCGATATTTTTGCCAATTCTTTCGTGCTTTTCTTTTATTTTTAAGAAGTTCTCTTACTTCTTCTGGATAGTTAACTTTGCGCGTCATTTCCTGACTATAATTTGGAGTACTTTCCCACGCAGCACTTTGAATATCATTGATGAGCTTATCTAGTTCGTCTTCTATTTGGACTGGTCCCTGTATTGGGTTCTGCAGACTTATTCTTTTTGTTAACTGTGTTTGGAAGAAGTCCCAATTAGTTTTGTAGTTTGTTAATTTCGCATTGCTCTCTTTCATAATGATTGTTTGGCTAAGTATCATAATAACTGGTGAATGATCTGATGAAAAACTTTCACTGTTCTCTATATGGATATAATTATCTGAAATCCCTCTTGTAATAAAGAAGTCTATAAGATCTGGAGTCTTGCTGTTATCCGAAGGCCAATAAGTTGGTGCACTGCCTGAGTGAAACTCGCATTTTAGCTGTTTGCTTGCTGCAAACAGTTCTTTTCCTTTAACAGTCGTTAGCCGTGATCCCCAATAGGTATTTTTTGCGTTATAATCACCTCCAATTAAAAAGACACTTCCAAGTGTTTTGAATAGATCAGTATACTCCATTTGTTTGAGATTGTATCTTGGGGGCAATATATTGCCGAGATACCGCAGGTTTTTGTATTGTTTAATGGTATTTTGATTGTTGTGACTTGCATGGAGAACTTTTCGACTTTAAGTTCTTCGTTATGTTTTATATGATCTTTTATGAGGATAGCTGATCCACCTCTAGCTTTGTTCTCTGGATGTAATGCATTATAGCAGTTATATCCTTTTATTTTACAGAATGAAGATTTGGTGAAGTGGGTTTCTGATATAAGACATATATCTATATTATGCATGTTTAAGAATATATCTAGTTCCTGTATGTGGTGCAATAGCCCATTTGCATTCCAGGTTACAATGTGTAATGTTTTATTCATTTCTTTTGTTTATAATTTGATTTTATATAATTTATATTGTCAATCACTCGATCAAGGGTTCCGTCTACTCTTTTATTGAAATTAGTTTGTGATTTCATTTCTTCTAGTGTTTTTTGCAGACTTCGTTCCTGCGTAGTAAGTCTTTCGTTGATGTTCTCTATGTTTTTCAGTATATCCTGTAGAACGAGCTCCACTTTAGACTGTTTCTGCTCTGTCTGCTGGACTATCTGTGCATAAGTAACGTTTTCGATTACTCGCTCTCTTTGCATGTTAGGAATTGGTGGTTTTGGTTCCTTGGTTTTTTTTATAGGTTATATATTTCTTATTGTATCTGGTTTGCGTGATTTATCTCTCATTTTTTGTAGTTCTACTGCAACTTCACACCCTCTGTAGTTTGCGGGATGCTGGCCTTTACAATTGATACATTTCGGTGCTGTATTTCGGGGAACTGTGCACTCGTTTCCTGCATGTTTTCCTGCACATTTAACACACCTTGGTTCACGGTTACAGTACTTTTGTGTATGATTATAATCTGGGCAGTTTTTACATTGAGGTATTAGTCGAGTGACCTTTCTCGGTGTTTCTATTTTAACCCTGAGGTTGAGGATAGCCTTAATATTATAAATATTTTCTATTTGTTCTTTGTTGTCGAAGGTTAGCATGAAAAGTGGGAGACCTCTTCTCGTGATTTCAGCATTCCCGTCTCTCTTTTCTGATAATGTTGACTGCAATAATGTCCTCAATAATTTCATCTTTTGAACAAGATGGATGGAGATCTCTTGCCATTAGTTTAATTGATCGATCGTTTATATCTTCGTAGGTATACCACTGGTGACCATCAGCATTTAATTTGTTGGCTAGAGCTTTGTAGTCTTCGGCCTCTGTTGTGTTTATTTTCCAGATGTTATTACTGAGTGATATTAGTTTGTAGTCATTTCCTACTACTTCTTTCATCAGTTTCTGAATACTGTCGTGATTTGCTATGCCTAGAATGTTGATCGGGGGTGGAACCTGTTTCTTTTTTTCTGGGTCACCCACGGATTCAGTTTTTCTCTTGCTTAGGTTTGTTTCTTTTCTTGGTTTGTTATTTGCTCTCTTGGATTTCTGTAGTATCCAGTTGGTTTCTCTTTCAAGCTCGTCTTCATCAGTGTGATATTCGGCTTGATCTGAGGCGAGTACTTATGGTTGCTCACTAATGTTGAGTTTCCTGCGTTGTTATTTGTATTTATTGTTTCTTTTAGCATTATGTTTTCTTTCTTTAGAACGGCAACTTCATTATGGTCAGCTGCGCGATTAATTTTTCCATTTGGTGAAATTTATTTACTATCTCCGCGTATTTTATAATATCTATTTGAGTACTGGAGGTGGCTTCAGTAGTTGACTTCAGTAATTCACATAGCATTGTGGTGATCTCCGGTGGTGGAGTTGTTGGTGGTGTTCTAAGAAGTGCATTTTCTTCCACCAAAGGGCCATTCATTTGTCGTTTTTTCCATACCCACCCAAAATTTATGTCATTATCACTTTATAATGTACGCCACTACACTTTTAAAATGATATGCACACAACAATTAAGTTTTTGATTAGCACTGCAATTTTTTAAAACTAAAACACAGTACTTTTTAATTAAAATAAAATTCTTGTGAAATTTGAGTCAGAATGACATTCGAGAAATACGTCTGCTCGTATTGAATGCTCATCATACTATCTAAAGGACAATGAGCGGAATATTCAATAATATATTATTGATCAATGGAGTCAGCTTGGTCTAGGAAAGATCATGATTTGGGTCTAAGATTTACTCACTGTTGTAATATTCAGACCTATAAATATCCAGATTGTCTAGGCCAATTGCGACTATAACCGTACGCACTTGCTTTGGCTTCGGCGGAGGGAAACTTAAATAGTTGAAAGTGCTTCAATCTAAAACCAGATTGTCACTTTAAAGTCATTTGTAAATATAGTTCGTGTCCAAAGTGTAGCATGTTTAAGGTTTGTATGTGTCTGGTGTGCAGTATTCGATCCTACATGACCTTTCATTGTTTTCTTATACTTTTTCACTTAAAGTCCAGTAAAATAGGTTAAATACCTGACTAGTTATCCAAACACTTTTCTTTATAGCGTGATATATAATTGCTGTGTATTTCTGCCATGTCTTAAAACCACATCTCCAGTAATTATGTTTAACGTTGTCATCCTTACTTTAAAAAATTTACTACTCAGCTGGTTAAATTAGTTCATGTTCAGTGTACTGGCACGAGAGCACTTTCTAGAACATTTTTCCCGAGAGATTCTACTCGTGGATTGAATATGTGTTTTTTCATATTTTTATGTTGATCATGTATCTTCGTTCTGATTTATATTCACTCTCCAGATATTGCCATTATGTCAATATTGATCTCGATGAGGAATTCAGAAATCTTAACTTTGTTTTATGCGATGCCCTTTCCAGTTCATATGGTTGGTTTGAGAATGGTCACAACTACGATTAAAACGTTCTTGGTTAATGATAAAATTGTACATCATTTCGGTAAGTTTAGTTTTAGTTCACGATACATTTTTAGACCTATTCCATTTCGGACACTTGCATTTGAAAATCCGTGATCCACACTAGGAACAATTCTGCTCGCTCGGATGGTTATAGTTTCGTCTTCCATGTTCAGTTCTCTGTTATTGGATATATTGGATGGATATATATTGTATAATCTCTATTATTTATCGAATGATGTCCATCGCATATGTTCCAATTTTTTCACCAAAGTCTGGTTTTGTTTTTATTGAACTTCTTTGAATTATTTAGTTGCCCAGAAATAACACTTAACATATTATATTGGCCCAGCTAGTTTCCTTAGTTATGCTACATTTTGGTAAATCTAATCCGATTTTATTGAATTACACAAAGATTATACAAAACTTAGTGTCTAAGAACTTAACTTGGCTACATGTATCAGTATTAAACAATTTTAATCGACCCCCAATCGAATCATATATTTCCAGACATCTACCACCGAACTTTCAACCCTAGCTTTCAATCACTCAAAACGCAATACATACGTAATACAAAAACAATGTTGAGACAATCTTATGTTCTTCAAATTATCGTTTCCAGGATCTTATCGTCCTGTTCCTATATATAATATACTCATTACTATTACGATTGTTACTCGAGAAGCACTTATTATACAAATTATCTATTTGATTATTTTCCGCAACTATTGTCTCGATAATTTTTTAATTTTAATTAAAAATTTTGAACCGAAAATCATCAACATTTTTGAAATGGTGCTTTTTTAAAACAAATAAATTGAATTTTTGAAATTAATAATAATTAATTATATTACTAATTACTTAACTACATATATCAATGAAAAAACGAAAGTTTTGATTTTATTTTTTGATAGTTTGTTCACAATCATAAAAACGTTTAGTTAAGGCATTTGCGGATTCATGTAATATATAGAATAATGTCATAAAAAAATAAAATTATTTTAAAAAAATATAAAATTATAGTTTTATATAGCGTAACACCAAGCAGACACCATAGGCGTCAATGTGTTGGCAGGTTACTACTTACTGGTCAGTATACACAAACAACTTAGTCATAAAGTATATCTTCTGTTAATAGAAGAAACGTTTACTTTAAGGACTGCCCATAAAACGAACTAGGTTATAAGGTATCACAGGACACGTATACAAATAACTTATAATAAGTCTAAGGGAAATCGCGTCTATATTATGTGCCAACATGATATAATTCCGGAGAAGATTAAAAGATGGCACTAGCAGTAGTTTAACGAAATGCTTACATTTTTTTATGTTCAACGAATTATTAAAAATGCCAAAATTTAAAATTTAAAAATTTAAATTTTGAAGTAAATGGGTTTGTATTTATAAATAATAATAAATAAATAAATAAAAAATTTTTTTTATATTATATCATTTCAATAAAAAATTACTTCGCGTGCCATCTATAGTTCTCGTTAAAACGTATTGGAATGCCATCTAGAAATCTTCTCCGAAACTTGTATTTAACGAAATCATGCTGCCGTTGGCATTTACTATGAAAATTGACACGATTTCCCTTATAGTATTATAATTTATTTGCTGAAATATAAAACAAAATTAGATTACTATAGCATCAGGGGTGAAAGCTGTAGAGTGCGGTGGAATGGAAAGAGCAGCTGAGTTGCTGGAAAAATCACTAATAAGCTTTAATGATGCGAAATAACTATTTGGGGAACCCAAAAGTACTGGGACACTAAGATGCTATGCAAACTTAAAGCAGACAAGAAAACTTCTTAACGAAGATTCTCTTAAAAAGAGTAATTAGACTTTCTGTGACAAATGAGCAATCTCAAAACACCGCTAGACCTAAGAAAATATCAATATTACGATGGTATAGAAAAGCTTGATAGAACTCCCACATGTACTTACCAGGAAACTCCACAGGTTTTAATTTAAATACAGATGGAAATTATCGCACAGTCAAAAATTATAACTGTTAGATTGTAATACGTGAAGTTTGGTAGCCAATATGATAACTTAAGCTAGAATACGTTGAAACACCGATTTATTCTCAAAATGTATACCACCAAGAAGGACTGGAAATCATCCTAGATCACTTTTGTATATTTCTAAAGCCAGGTTGGCTTTGGGATACATCTCAAAATCTGTTACCTATAAGCTTATCTCTTCTACACTTAAATGTATAGAGCGATTGGTTGATAAATATTTCAACATGAATACCAAAACGATAAATCTGGTCAAACAGCGCTTCATGAAGTCATTGAACGGATTGAAAAATTACTGGAGAGAGGTATTTGCCTGTGTAATATTTTAAGACGTTGAAGGTCACAATTGTAAAGTAGTCTAGTGCAATGCTTAAATCAAGGAGAATAACTGCTGACTTGGGCAGTGTCACAACTGTCAGGAACGGATGTCCTTAAATTTGAATTTTGTATGCGCTTTTGTAGTGTCTTGCGGTCATTTCACTGCTAGTCCAACTAAACGATAACTAGTGTAAGGGTGCTGCTGCCAACATCGCCATAATATTAATTGGTAAGTATACGCATGTGCTTCTTGATTACATGCAAATAGTGATTAATACAATGGTAACGGAGTGTCATAAACTGTTAACATATAGGACTTATTTGGTCATTAAACGCAGGACTTAAGGATAATTTAGTTTTCGAAAAATTGAAAATCATGCCATCCTATTTTCTTCAGAAGATTATCTGCGGCAAAAACTTATTGAAGGGAAATGCAAAACATGCACAATTTACTGGAAATGTAAACCAGTTTCTCTGTAAATCATAAGGCCACGAAACCACAAAGCGAGTACTGTCTATATAGAGTCTTTGCCATATATGGTGGGCCAGAACTATAAGTTCTGTTATTTGCCAAACTTGATTGAGAGACAATAATTAAATTAAATCGACTTAGCAGTCCGAATCAAGTCATATTTCACTGGATATCCCGTCACATGATTACAGATTCGCGCAGCTGAACCTATCTAGTTGCATATCATCAGAAACTCTGCCATCACTATAAATTCCACAAACATGGTGAGCTTAACATATTAACACACACTTAGTTCAATGTCGGACCATTGTTCCATTTACGTAGTCCAACTGCATATAACACCAAAACAGTTATGCTGGTGGATATGACACTTATCTTCATTTCTCTGGTTCTGGTGAATATACTAGTCCTCGAATTCAATGTAGACTCTTGAATATTCCATTTACACTTACAGTCAATTTAACTTACATTTAATTTGTGTATTGCTTTACTTCCACTACTTAAAATACTTCTTGGTTACTCTTGGTTTGAGGCCGGTTCACTTTTGACTACTAATTTGACTTCGACCTCAAGACTAAATAAAGTGACTTAGAATGGATAAAATATGAAGCTTTGAAGTAAAAACCACCTTGCATCAAACTCTTAATAAGGCTTTGATGAGATAAAGTGTTTCCGGTTTATAAATTAGATCACATCTGGCTATCATCCCTGAATCAGATCTGGCCAATATATTAAAGGGATGTTTTATTGAAATTGTGAACGTATGAATAAAGACAGGATTGGAAAGCTTATATATGAATGAAAATGGTTTGCTGCCAGAAACAGCTCTTAGTTTCCGATTCAAACACTGTACAAAATTCTCGAATGCTTCTTTTGTTTTGTCAGATAAGAAAGCAAAATAATTATTGTGGTGCGGTATTCTTCGATATTGAAAGAAAATATGTTTGTGTGGTTACAGGACATATATTTTATAAGGTTTTGGATCTTGAATCTCACTTGAAAAATTTGTAAGTGGGTGTGTGATAGACCTATATCTGTTTTGTTGGAAAGGATTATCGGTTAAGGATTGAAATGGATCACTAACATTTTTCAATTTCTAGCTCGGCGCAATTCAGTGGATAGTGAAGATATGACATTGTCGTAAACGAAACAAATCATACTAGAGACAACAGTGTTCAGAAAAGGAATAGTTATCAACAACTTTACAGATCAGTATGCGAAGAGAAGTGTAACATCTAGTAGTTTAGTGTTCGTACTTGTGTCGGTATTTATCTAGATTGTGTGATGGGAATTCAAATCGCTGCGTAAACGATGACTTATATGTTCCGGTTTTGAGCATCCTTTAATGCAAGCCTAAGGGTCACAAGTGATATATATCTTCTTCTTCAAATGGTAATTCAGTTAAATTTAGACTGTCAATCTCAATACTACCGTTCATTAGCGTTGCTATAATTTATTAGCAGATCAATATTTAACTAACAACAAGTGAGAATTTGTTCAGCACTGACTCAACGTACAATTCCTTCAATTAGAGTTTTGAGCAGGCGAGCATCATTATAACTTGTCAATGTCAATGTTACGTGGCGTTCTAAAGTACCAAAAATAATGAATTCCTACAATTAACGCCACCATCAATTAAAATCGATATTTTGAGTTGTGTTCTTGTAATTCGCTAGAACTGTCGCGTCACGACTAAACGGACATATACGAATCGTACAGTATTCAAACATCAAGTCCGGTAGCATATGCATGATGACGTCATCATAAGATCGAAAACGGCCTAGAGAATTACAACAACATATTTTAGCAGCATACATCACAACTTCGAATAACAATTCACTCAAAGACTTACAACAACAATACTTTCCAACAATACGGCGCTACAGTTACACGTGGTATTTGAGGCACGACGATCATGTCTCCCTCGTCTGATTTTCGAGACGGATATTTATTTTATTAGTTCAGTGATTTTGAAATATTTGATCCAACCGAGAGGATTTCGGGCTCAACACCAGGTAAACACCACACACACCACCTCCACCAGGTAGAACCTTTTTTGGCTAAGAAGAGCCTTCAGATGAATGACTTTGGTTTTGTTATACAAACGATCATGCCAATCTTTGAGGATCAAGCTTATGCCCAGATAATCATTCACTCCAGATTCTATATTTTTGTATGATAGTTTCTATTCCATAATTCAATGATCCATCTCAGCAAATATCTTCAATATACAGATTTTATCTGGTCTCTCAGCCGTAATATTTAATTGTCATCACGATGGTGGACCACGATTTTGGAATGGATCAGCATTTCATCTTTCAAAACATCCACACTCGTCTTTTTGACGATTCTACATTAACTGGAGTGAAGAGTTATAATTCCTGTACAGCTTTCAATTACTTAAATTGTAATGATTTAAACATCCTTATGTCCTAACCAAGCAAACACCCTTTATCTAATATTAATTTTTACTAAGTCCGAGTACCATCTATATTTGATAAATTAAACTATTTTGGTTGTATAACACTTTATCAAAGACACATTTTATACATATATTCAACTCTCATCATTTAGGGGAAATATTTTGTAATGCACACAATAAAATAAAATTATGCGCGCATCTTTTTAGAAATCTCACCACTCTTTTCTTCACTCTCTGTCTCACCCTCTCTTTTATTCTCTCGACGATGCGCATACATACAAATCGAGCATCAAAATTCGGTAAAAGGGGAAGTCAAAATGTCGTCATATACAATACAGGCATACCAATAATGTTATATATACACGATATCGTTGCATATGTGTTGGTAATAAAAACACACGCGGGTTTCATCGGTCATTCACCCCATGAAATAAAATATATAATAACAAAACAGAAAATCTATATTTTACTCTTTTACTCTATATTTTAATAATACATATATATAATTTTTTTTTTTTTTATTTATTTTATTTATTATTTTTCATTACTATTGAAGTTTTTGTGAATGTAAGAAGAGAAAATTAATAAATAAATAGAAAATTCAATTAAATTAAATTAACGAAAAAAAAAACAAAAATTAATTATTTCGAAAATTGTCTATTAGATAATATACATTTTTTTTATATTTTTTTTTTTTTAATTTTTGGAATAGAGATGATGAAAAGTAAAAAAACTTAATTAAATTTAGTTTTAATGTGTGTGCTGTTAAATATTTGGTTGTGACAACGATTATCCATTCAAAAAATTAGCCGGGTGTCGTTTTTTTGGTTCCTGGTCGATTTGGTTTCGAACCAACACGTTACATATATAGTAGCCAAATTGTGAAACGGAATTTTTGATCGTACTGTGGGTAAAGGTGTGTACACACTCGGATTACATTTGGTGTATTCATGAATTATTTGGCCATTGCCATAGACTAGTGTACATAAACGTGTGAATTTGAGTATCGGAACCTTGTGGTG
Source organism: Tipula lateralis (assembly GCA_963932295.1). NCBI lineage: Eukaryota > Metazoa > Arthropoda > Insecta > Diptera > Tipulidae > Tipula > Tipula lateralis. Next base: position 121,549,163 of record OZ010737.1, read on the forward strand.
AAGTGAATAGCCTAACGTTTTTTTTTATATATATGTTTTGTTTGTTGTGTTGTTGTTGGTTTTAAGTCTATGTGCGGTGAAAGTGTGTGTGGTGTTTAAAATTTTTCTTAAGTTACCCAAAATGGCCTTTATTTTTTTTGAATTCTATATGAGTTGAGAGTGTTGAAATAATTTCGAATATATAAGTGAATATATAGTTTATAAGAAAATATCCGGAAGTGATAAAATACAGCAAAAAAAATCGCGTTTTTGTGATACCAACGAATTTTGTGCTAGTGTGTATACATATTGATGGTTCGTGATTTAAGATATAATGGACATCATTAAGCTTACTTTTGGACTGGAAAATATGTACATCGAATCCATTTGATTTGGTACTAAAACTAAGGTAAACTATTCATTGTACTCCAGAGTACATATAACTATTTTTTACACTACTACCACTACCACAATAACTATATACGACTACTAATAAATTTTAAATGCGGAAGACAAAACTATTTTACATTTTTTATTATTGTTAAGTTAGTTATGTGTATATATATAGTTTAGTTATTCGTTGAACGGTTAAAAAGCTTGTATATAACAAATACAAAAAAAATTGCAACAAAATGGCTGACTGGTGCGGTGCGGTGCGGTGCGGTGTTGCTGTCGGTTCAGTGTATGTTGTACACAATGTTTTTTTTTCTATCTCATTCTACTTTTTGTTGTTGTTTTCTATTCCATTGCGATACAAAAGTTTTTTAAATTTTACAAATCTTACCGTTAAATTAGTTTTATTATAACTGGAGTACACTATTCTATTCTATAATTTCTCTTTCGTTTCTTTAAGTAAAAAAGCTCGACTGCAATAATGGGTATAATTATCTTTAATTTTCTGTTTGATAATTTTGTTGGTATCTTTTGATTAGACATTGTCGACGATGTCTAGCACCAGTGACTCGTATTGTATATTGTATGTGTGAGTGATCAACGACTGATACATACGAAGGAGACGGGTTTTGTTTATAATAGGATATAGGCTAATCGAATATACGAAACGACACCGTTTGTGCTATCGACATGACTTTGCATTTTATTGCCTTTCTAAGGTGAATAACCAATATATCCCTTTTTGTTATAACTGAACATATAGATAATTTTGCAGTTGGGAATCTTAAATTCTGCTTAGCCAATAGTGGAGTGTTAACTAGCACCAGGGGCATATACGGGCTTATTTCTAAGATACGTAACGAATAATTAGAGTTACCATAATGTATCTTGTCGCTCTCGTGGCAGAGAAGGTAGCGTACTTGCTCTTGTATTCGGGGTCTCGGGTTCGATTCCCGGGGTGGTGACCATTCATCAATCACGATTGGGTGTTTTTAATCTGTATGGGTATGTGGGTTTGAACCGTGGGCCTCTAGTGGCATTGAGTTCTGGAATAATTTCCGCCATCTTTAAAAAAAAAAAAAAAAAAATGTATCTAACGATATGCCGTACAGTTTAACTATTTGTCAAGATTAATTGAAATATGACCGAAGTGGTCATGTAAGCGCCATTTATGTCTGGTATTGACTCCACAAGACTTATGATTTCGTTATCCCGATTACCAAATTATGTATGTGTTAAGTTAATATTAAGTTAAACTGGTTTAAACAACTGGTCGCCGAATGCAGCTTCTTAGTGGTTAAGATAGTGGTTTTCATCACTCCACGTAAAAAATTGTCCTAACTCATTAAATTGACGTAAATTGAAATACGTACTCGGTTTCTACAGTAAAAATGAATACTTGTATAAGGTCGTTCTTCTTTAAATTTTTTCTTGAGTCCATAACCATAATACAATCATTATTTCACTATTTTTAATTATTTAGTTTGACTATATGGCATCTTCGTCTATCGAGCCAATGTACCTACTCGATGTTCTTTGAAATAAAATCATGAGTTTGGATTAATTTTCTTATACCTCGTAGTTATATAACATACGCACGTTTGCTAGTTCTATCAACTGATATGAACAATACTCTGTTCATGTTTGGCTTATCCACATTTCCAAGCTATTTTGATTTTAGAAGTGGAAGTAAGGATGTAAAGCTATATCCATTTTACACTATCATTTCCTCAATCGTATTATAACCATAACTAAAATCCGTTGCATCTTGATTATCAGTTTTCATCATCTGAGTTTCCTTAGTGTCTGGGTGAGTGGCATTGGCTTCCCAAGTCTTCAATACTTCCCAAACAAAGGATTTTCATTGCATTTCTACATTTATCATTCTTTTAAAAATAATCGCATTGTCTATTCGATTGTCCTCCTCGACTTGTGCGAATATTCATCATAGCCAGATATGATACGAATATTTTGGTGGGAAAAGAATGTACTTTCCACTTTAAGATCTTCAGCGATCGCAATCAGATTTTACATCAACTTTTCTTCATATTCAGTCGCAGTTTATACGAAAGCACAGATACATGTTTTTACATAATTTGGTACATTTCTGCAATAAATTCGCCAATCATCAATCTGATATCGAGCTCAGGTATATAGAACCCTTCAGATGGTTCAGATCATTGTGAAAGATAGGTTATTATTTTTGGGTTGCCGCTTATAAACATTCATTAGTGACGTATAGCCTTGGAATACAATATCTATACACATTTAAGCTATCTCGTTTCTCATACAGCGATTTTCAGTTGATACTCTTCCATACATCTTTAAAGGTATTTTCACGGCTGTGAATTGTAAGGTCAGGATCTTCGCCTATCAACCAACATGTTTTTTATTTTGGCGCATACTCCTTTTATTTGTGCTTGCATCTAGAATTATGTTGTGTTTACATATGGCAACGTATTGTCAACGTAAGTTACAACGTCGTGACGGCCACAATATCCTCATTCGCCATAGTTATAGTTTCATCTGCAAATTTAGCTTTAGTTCATTAATTTTTGGTTGGCACATCCATACAGTGAATACATAGATCACAATGTCACCCGTGAGGTAAACTGACATCGAGTTTATTGTAAGATTTACCATCATTTGTCAATGAAAATTTGTCTGGAACAAGGAAACGCGGAAGAATAAAATGTATGCTGTCAGCTGTTGGTGACCCGCTAGAGTAAAGATCATCTTTTGCTGCTTATCCTGCTGTAAACAATTTTCTACCAATGACATCCAATTATATCATCCCTATTCTAAATCGCGTTTTTCTATCGGTTACATGAGAATCGATGAGAATCTAAACTGATTGCGATTCTCATACCTAAGGGACTTCCTGTGTCGACTTCTTTTAAATATTGCACGACGGTTTGTAAGATGGCGGTTGGTTGCAAATAATGTCTTTTCTAACCAACATGAGCAGTTAAAAATTGCATCATAAGAAGATTAGCAATTGTTCGGACTGGCTGCAAAAACGATTTTTCATCATTCGATTACGATCGGTGATGTGAATGAACACATTTTTGACCCTCTGTGGGAGTGCATAACTCATGAAGTGACTCAGTACTATATGCTGCCACGAAGAAATGCATGTGCCCGATTTGGCTTTGGTATAAGGTTGAGGACGTTAAAATAGAACTAAAAAAGAGTTTAGGGTACTTCAGTTCTAAAATAGATTTACACTAACAGTTGTTGACTATAAATGGCGTATCGATAGACATATGGGTCGAATAATTACGTCAGAAATTAATTTAAAACTTGGCTGGGAGACATGAACTTCGATATATTGAATTACCTCAAGCTGGTTAGTCGAGAGCAGCTCCGTCTAACGATATGTTGATCATCAAACTAATGACAGCCGCCCAAGTGTTGAAACGAATGATCAAGACACATCTCAGTTTTATTTGGCATGAATAATTCATCACCATAGAGTTTAAAGCGACCAATGATTATATACCAACAGAAGCCTTGATGGTTTCGACTTATTGTTTCTGACAGAAACCTAGTTTATTAAAGCTTGAAACCTTCCTAAATTCTAGAGGCTATCTTCCAACTCGGTGACGCTATATTACTTTTGTGAGGAATTGTGTTTAAATGACATGAGTTGAACAATTGTGTTTATATGACCAGATTGCTGAAACTATACAGGTCCAATTCGAGTAATGCTGGCAATCTGTCATTTGAATGATACTGACATCTTTTTTCGGTTTATCTCAAAGTGCACTATACACAACTATATCAGCAATGTCCGAGTACAGTTACTTTTGCTACATTTATGGTAGCACTAGCTGAGGTACAACGACATTTTAGAGTACGTTATCGATTAATCATGCTAAATGGTTGAGAGACCAACTCTATAGCTTCTTCTTAATATTTCGATTGATTTTTTAATTCAGTTACTTGCCTTGGGCCAACTTTCACATATCATGCGATATTTACGTTAGTTTTTACTTACAATTTGCTAAAAAACCACACCTGGATAAGTTTTTGAATTAAGTATAAAAAAATATGGAAAATTCGAAAGCTCGATGGTTTTTACCTATTTGTACATGCTCATTATGTATTTTGTTGGATATTTACGTTGGTTCAGTTTCGTGGTTTGTGCTTTGAGTAAAACCACACGATCGATAAAGAATATTTTTTTCAAACAACGAACGTCACAATCAACCGAGAACCAAAGTTTGGCATTAAGTTATTTCGCGCAGATAAGTAGCATCAAATATTATCTACGTTCATCAATCTGTACATCAAAGTTCAAGGTGACTTGGTGATTTGGCTCCAGCATATATTTATGCTGGAGCCAAATCACAGTTGTATTCCAGACTAATGTCAGCCAGAAGTTTCTAATCATAGTCTGCAATAAAATTAACAATCAGAATGATTAACTACAGGGCTAGTTGGTGGATCATTACTGTTATATTGAATCAGCGATTTGTCTCAATGCTCATATGGCTCAAACTGATTTGCTATCACTAGATTTAACATTCATTAGGCAATACTATGGAAATATAAGCTACTTAAGTGTAAACAACCCAGGTTGTTTGCTCATACAATATATATCAGATGGATTGGTTCATAAGACACTATTTTGGATAATATAGCATCGAGAGAGTCTTAAAAATTCTAGGTGCTCTATAGATTGACTGTTGCAGCGTAGCCTCATTTGTTTAGGACTTATTCTAACTTGCACATGCCCTGATTAAGCAAGATCTTATCGAACTGCATGAAAGTATACGAAACTGTTCAACTTAAGAAGTAAAGTGGATAGGTTTGATGAAGAATGTTGTAATCCTGACCTATAACATGAAGCTTAGAGCGTTAAATGGAAGTTTCCGCATCAAAATTCGAGTTTAGTGGGTGAAATGAACAATTTTATTACAAATACACTACATCAACTCTCTCAGATGAAATTTTAAGTTAAACCCTCTGATTAATAATCGACAATCTTTCTTCGAGATCCCAACTTATGGATTAGTGATGTTACGAGTGGCAGTTTTAGGTGGTACATATGATGAGAGATATCTTTTATCTGTAGGTGGACATCCATGCTTCGTAATTATTTCACAAGAAACATAAGCTTCATAAATGTCACCACATTAGCCAGAATCTGTGCTGACGACCGGAATCCGTAAACATCACAAGTGTTAAAAAGGTCGACAGCTAATCTGTTGCGTTCGGCAGCCTTATCTCCTGTATGACAGAGGCTAAAAAATATCAAATTCTTGTCAGCAATAGAAATTCTTGTTAGTCTGTAGAAGTGAACACTGTCTGGAAAGTATTGAAAACCTCAGTTCTCGATGCCACCCGGTAAACTTTCGGTAGAGTGAAAACCAAGCCCAAAGATAAGTGGTTTGATGAAGAGTATCCTAGATTTTAAACAAGCTTATAATTTAATTAATCGAGAGAGGGTCTCAACTATGAACCATGTTTACGAACCAACAAATATTTTTACACACAATCGCTTTTTATGTCACCGGTACCGCCCAGATGGCGCCGTGGTTAAAGCTGTGGCAGTTGGAGCGGGAGGTACCGGGTTCAAATCCCGATCCGGGGCAATATGCAAAATGGGTTTTTCACCATCGATCGTTTGGGCGGTGCGATCGGTGGTGTAAAATGAACACATCTGGATCCCCTGTCGTGTTAAAATCCTCGGGCCGACCCATCGTCCATGTCAGTACTATAATGTGCAGATGGTTCTACGAATCTCTGGTTTAAGAGACCAATACGCTATTTATTTCGGCTAGAGAATACAGACTCCAGTAGTGGATCAGACCGGCTGTCATATATGGATGTAAGAATTGGACCTTGACGAATGTGTACGAGAGATGGCTTCTTAGAGTGGATAGAAAAAGAATCATGTGTGTAATATATGACCCAAGACAGGACGTTGATTGCACATAACAAGATCATTTTAAATACGAGATCAAGAATTTGGAGAGAGTGCACCTGCTAGCTCACGTTACGTGTGATGACCCAGAGGGAATACATTTTTCTCGTAATCTTGACTTTTATTGATATATTTAACTGTCACCTGTAACAGTGTTTATGAAAACGAGTCGTCAGCCCAGCGGTTTAAACATAATTATTCGCCTCCTAAGAGTCGAGTACCAGCTATCCAAAGTATATGTCTCAAAATAAAGGCTACTACTGGAAAATACAAAAACAAACAAATACAGTCACACAAAGTTCACGTTAAGATAATGAAATCCTGCCATTCAATGTGTTTAAAAAAAGTATTAACGAAATAATCTTAAATAACGAGACATTTAACACGCGAGAAGATTCGTTGTTGTTGTCTTTTTACCTTACACTGAATACCATTGAGTTTGTTTCATTTCGCCTACTCCTACCTTTTGCAGTCAAACGCAAAGAAATCCGTTTTCAATAATTGCTTGACTTAAATTAATCTCTAATCATCATCATCATCATCATCATATGTGACTTCCAGTACCATACAAACGTATTAAGTGTTACAAAGAGGTATAACTGTGATTTGGTAAGACATACAAATACACAAATTGCAACTATTGAAGAAAAATACGTATGGGAACTTATACAAACGAGACAAAAACCGGTTCGAAAAAGAAATTAAAGTCTTGGGTTTTATATTTCATCATCGTCATCGTCATCATCATCACCACCACATCTCAAAGAAAAGCGAATTAGAAAGTGGAATTTTGCTTTTAGTTTTATTATGTATTTATGGGTTTTTATGATTATTTGTTTTTGTTGTTGTTTTTGTCTTCAGCTATAATCGTATTGTGGTGGTAACAAAGAACTAACCAGCAGCAGCCTAACATTGTACCGTTACTTTTGTTGCAGTTTTTTTCCCCATTTCGTTTATTTTCACGTCTTTCTTTATGTATTCATTTCATTATGTCGTTTTTGTTGTTGTTGGTGTTATGGTGCTGCTTATGTTTAAATGTAACATGTTTATATGTATATGTAGCATAATCAACTGTCGATTTCAAATTACAGTTCTTTTTGTATTATTGAAATTCACTCTTGTTTTATTCAGCCATGATACATAATATGAACAGAAAATTTTCCTTTCATTCTTGAAATTTAAGATTAGAAATTATTGACAATTACGTAGGTTGTTCGTATTCATATAAGTTTGGCGATATGGGAGTATTTTGATAATGACATTTATTGGTGACCAGATGTTCGGCCTAAATGTAAGCGGATATTTCTGACAATCTTGTAACAATTTGAAATATAGTGAACACCTTCCTACAGAGATGTATCGTTTTAACTTTAAATTTCCCTTTATTTGTTTTGGGGGACGTCATCCTACTAAAATCCTATTTCTAAAAAATTAAGAGAATTTAAATCAAAGTCAAACTCACACAATAACAAACAATAATTATAACTGGGAGGAGACTTGGCAATTCAAGTGATTTGCGATCTAAATCGGTTTTGATCTAAATCCATTTATATTAGTCTATTTTAAATACTAGCAAAAAAATGTCTATATAAAAGCAAATGATAGTAAAATTTTCGTGAAATTGATATTAAAATATTTAACGATTTTTACTAAAAAAACTTTTAAATGAAGAATTTGCTTGCTGGAGATAAATTTTATCTTAAAAATTTTTTTACTCTAAAATAATAATTTTTTAATATTGTAATTTGCGAACTTTATTTTCTCAAAAGTTGTTGAAATCATTGAATACCAATTACTATGAATTTTATTTCACGCAATAATTTTTTTCCAAATTTTTTCCAGTTAAGTAAAATATTTAATTTTTCCTAAATTGAATTTTTACTGACTAATTGAATTTTTAACGTGAAAACTAAATATCGGAAAAAACTTTTACGAAAAAAATTTGATCTATTCAAAATTTATTTCAGAAAATATTATTTGAAACATATCATACAAATAACGAAAAACATAAACTTCCTTAAAATTTAATTGTTGTCAATTTTAACAATTTTGATTGAAGATAATTTTTTTAATGTTAAGGAAAAAAATTATCAATATACATTTTAAGATAGTTTATCTCTGTCAGTCATTTTTACATATAAAAAACTTTTTTCGTAAAAAATTTTTTTATTTTAAACCATTTGAACATTTCAAGTTTTTTTATCCCTGCCAGTTATTTTCGCATAAAAAATTTTTACCGTAAAAAAATTTTTGGTAAAATTTTTTATTTTATGATAATCGTTTCTTATTGAAATTTGAATAAAATCCAATAAAAATTTGTAATTTCAAATTTATTTCGCACTTAAAAATATTGAAATAGCTGAAAGTTGAATGAATTTTGAATGAAAATGCAACCAAAATTCAACCCCTTTCGTCTACAACGGTTCGCAATTGACCTTATTATGGTTTTAACAAATCGCAAACCACTCTTCCATAGATATCTTGAGATCACTGATTTAAGATGGTACCGTATTTCGTTTTAGCTCCTTTCATAAATGCTCATTTGGATTCATGTCTCGACTGAGGGCTAGCCACTTCATAATCTAGTCCAGTATTTTACATTAACTGCCGAGTGGGTCGAACTGTGTGACACCAGCCATTGTAATGCATCAATATAAAATATTCCCCTATATCCCACGTAAGACGCTACATGATCCTAGAAAATATTTTCGTTATATCGATCAGTTCCCAGACCGTTCGATACGGTGTCCGATTTTGTTTTCATAACGGTACAAGTTATGAAAACAAAATCGATTTGTTGATGCTCCAATTGAAGTGTTCTCGATCATATTTGAGACATTGGCTTCATTCAAGCATTCTTTTTAAGGTTTCATAATGTATTTAATGTCAACATGTCTTAACACATCAACGACATTAAGACGGCGTTAAGACGGCGTGCATAGGTGCTATTTTTCTTTAAATTAAATAGTATTTGTTACTGTCGCAATGCCCAATAACCGAATCGAAAATGCTGTGGATGATCATTTTGCTTTAGGTCCTGTTCTACTTGACGTTTGGCACCTTTAAACCAAAGTTTTTATGCAAAATTCTTAACACCAAATTGCGTGAAAGATTTCATTCTTAAACACAATGTTTATCCAATAACAATCCAGCTTCGTGAACTAGGTTTGCAAATTATTAATCCACAATTTGTGTAGACATTAAATTTCTACCCACGTAAATTTCTTAGAGTTTGGGCCGGAGACACACCAATTTCAAAGTAAATATTCAATTTTTCCAAAATTAGGTGACCATCCATTTAAATTAAGTACTAAATTTTTTTCCAAGAAATATTTTTTCCATTGGATCTGCGTTTTCAAATGCTACTTGTACTGCGCTACATCATATGGGAAATTTCTATCCCATTACAACTACCCTATCTTATAAAACAAACGAAACCTTAAAAGTTGATATACAATAGGTTGTACCAAACAATTGACACCCAGTGAATATCCGACAACCAAAAAATAATTAATTGTGATTTGTGCTGAGTTAATTACAACACCCAACACTTCCAAATTTAAATAAATGAATTCAACATTTGCAACTTAGGGGTTTCGTTTATAATAAATTTTTTAGTTTATCAAATGAATAATAAATTTGATATAAAAACAATACATGAAACAAAAAAAAAATTAGAATAACGTAAAAATTTTTTTAAAATATTTTTCAAGTAAATTTTTTTCAAGAAAATTCTTTCTCCTCTTTTAATTTTACTAACAAATTTGTTTTATGTTATTCAAGTTTATATCATTAAATCATTGAAAACACTAAACGTGTTTTTAACTTAAACTTTTCTTTAAACAAATTTTCACCTTAAAATTGAAGTAGGAAGTACAAATTTATTTCGACTGTAAATTTTTTTCACTGGTTTTTTTTCTTATACTTACATTTTATATTGAATAAGCCAAATATAACTTGAATCTGTAATTGAAATTATTATAATAATAATTTAAATAAAAGTTTTTTTAAACGTGAAAAATAAATCTCGGAAATAAATTTTACGAGGAAAAGCTATTATATGTTAAATTTTATCTATCCAAAATTGATCACGTAAAATATTATTTGAAGTATATTAATAGAAATAACGAAAAACATAAACTTATGTGAAATTTAATTGTTGTCAATTTTAACAATTTTGATTGAAGATTTTTAGGAATAAATATCAGTAAAATATCTATCAGCTGAAAAAAAATGTATGTGCATATAAAAAATGTTAACTTGAAAGACATTAAGCAATCCAAATGGTTTTTTAAACCAGTGAAACATTTCAAGATTCTTTATCGCTGTCAGTTATTTTTACAAAAAAAATTTTTTTTTCCGAAAAAAACTTTCCTGCGAAATTTTTTATTTTAAACCAGTCATTTCAAGTTTCTTAACTCTGTCAGTTATATTCGAATAAAAAAAATTTTACCGGTAAAAAAATTTTTCGTGAAATTTATTTTATAATAATCTTTTCTTATTGAAATTTGAATAAAAACCAATATTAATTTTTAATTTCAAATTTATTTCGCACTTAGAAATATTGAAATAGTTGAAAGTTTAATGAATTTTGAATAAAAATGCAACCAAAATTCAACCCCTTCCGTCTACAAATTTCTGACACGGTCTCTTCGTTTAACTTCCTTTCATAGATGCTCATTGAATTCATGGCAAGCCACTTGATAATCTTAAGTTCAGCATTTTACATAAACTGCCGAGAGGTTCGAGCTGTGTGACACCAGCTATTGTAATGCATCAATATAAAATCTTGCACTATAGCCTACGTAAGGCGCTACATGATCCTAGAGAATGTTCTCGTTATATCGTTCAGTTAGACCTTTCGCTATGGTGTTCACAAGTTACGAAACAAAATCGATTGATTGATGCTAAAATTGAAGTGTTCTCGAGCATATTTGAGACGCTCTTTACGGTTGCCGTCTTGGTGGAAGTTAGCTTCATTCATACGTTTCATAATGTATTTATTGTTAACATGTCTTAACATATTAACGACAGTGACGGCGTTAAGGCGGAGTGCATAGGTGCTATTTTTCTTCAAATTAACCGAATCGTAAATGCTGTGGTTGATCATTTTGCTTCAGTGCCTGCACTACTTGACGTTTGGCACCTTCAAACCGAAGTTTTCATGCAAAATGCTTAACACCAAATATTTGATTATTAAACACAATAGAGAGTTGTGATGAATCTGGTTTGTTTATTCAATAAAAATCCACGTTAATTTTTTAGAGTTTGTGAAGAAGACATACCAGTTTCAAAGTAAATATTTAATATTTCCAAAATTACGTAAGTGTTGGCTAACTCGATATAATCGGTAGTTGATATTGCAAAAGCTAGATGGACCATCCATTTAAATTTAGTACTAAATTTTTTTTCAAGAAATTTGTTTCCATTGGATTTGCGTTTACAATGCTACTTGTACTGCGCTAGTTCACCATAGTGGAAAACTGCTCCCTATCCTATTACAGCTACCTTATTTTATAAAACAAACGAAACCTTAAAAATTGATATACAATAGGTTGTACCAAACAATTGACATCCAATTGACAGTGAAAATCCGACAAACAAAAAACAATAACACCCAATACTTCCAGATTTAAATAAATGAATTCAATATTTGCGACTTAAGGGTTTCGTTTTTAATAAACTTTTTAGTTTACCGAATGAATAATTAATTTGATGTAAAAACAATACCTGAAACATAGAAAAAATTGGAATAACGTACACATTTTTTTAAAATATTTTTCGAGTAAATTTTTTTTCATGAAATTTTTTTCCCCTTCATAATTTTACTAATAAATTTGTTTTATGTTATTCAAGTTTATATCATTAAATCAATGAAAACACTAAACATGATTTTAATTTAAACTTTTCTTTAAACAAATTTTCACTTTAAAATTGAAGTACGGAGTACAAATTTATTTCTAATAAATTTTTTCACTGCTTTTTATTTTTCTCATACTTACATTTCATATTATACAAGCCAAAGATAACTTGAATCTGTAAAACATGTTTTTCAAGAAAAATTTTTGTTTTGAAAATATCAGTTAAAAATTTATAAAATAAATCTGAAAATTTGTTTTTATTTAGAAAAAAATTTTACCTAAAACATAACAAAACTTTGTAAAATTTAATATTTAACATTAATATTTTTTTACGTAAATATTTTTTTAACTGCAAAACATAGCGTAAAATCTTTTGAGTGTACGGTGAGAATGCTGTGAGTGAACGAAGAACCCAGAAATGCTTCGTTCGGCCAGTCACTGAAAAAGTCGATGAAATTTTGCAATTGGTGCAAGACCGGCACGCAAGCGGTCAGGAAATAGCGGAGGCATTAAACATCAATCATATGACAGTTTGGAATCATTTGAAAAAAGCAGGCTATACAAAAAGAACATCGATGTTAGGGTAAGGAATTTGTTGACATCAGTGAAATGCTGCTGAATCGAAGCATTTTTGAAACCAATGCTTTTTTGAAAACAGGTGATGCAATGGGTGAAATACGAAAATAACAAACTAGTGCTAATGGTGAAATTATGAGTCAATCCGTTGGATTGACAGCAAATAAGGTTATATTGAGTGCTTGGTGGGATTGGAAGAGAATTATCCATTATGAGCTGCTATAACGTGGCGAAACCATCAATTCTGTTCTGTTCTATGCACATTTGACCGTTTGAATGAAGCAATGTAGAAAGAGCCAATTTGCCAACAGAATAAGAGTTGTGTTCCACCATGAAACTTGGTTGGGATGTTTTGATGCAGAAAATGGTTCCTCACGTAATTATTGTAGATATTGTGAAATTTGATTTCAGAAACTCAATATCTTGACTAAGAGTTGGTTTTAACCTCTTTAATCTAATATGGCACCTAACACTCATCAGTCTTGCGCAACACATTTTTGACAGATAAATTTCAGATTGACTTTATGGAATGCCAGATTTTTATTTAAAGCCATTCGATGATTACCATTATGTGACAATTGCTAAAATAAAATTTTCCTGGCGACCACAAATCCATCATCTCCAAATCTCAAGTAGCAGCCCATATATTTAAGAGAAAATTTTGGTAAATATTTAACGACTTAAACAAGTTAATAAACTGGTTTTGTTGCTGTAAAAAAAACAAATTTGAAGGGGTTGAACATTATGTTTATATACAAACAACACCAGTTGATGAGAAGAAATTTTCAAAATACGAATTCTGAAGTATTTTATTTTATCCCCCCTTCGGTAAATTAAATACATTGTATGACTCATTGTTATGAAAATTTGGTATTCATTATAGGTCGGTCGAAAGTTATACACAATGGGCCAAATATTTAAAAGGTGATTAAGCGACCAAACAATTTTTCGGGGAAAATTGCGTGACAAAGGATTTCCATTGTGTTACGCATTTTTGTTTTTGGGAGTATTGATTGATTAGGAAATTTTCGAAATAGCCAAATACGAGTTATATGAATATGTTGAACGAGTTTGAGTTGATTTAATCGACGACAGGCCAGCTGCTTATCATTGTAGATGGTCAATTGTAGTCACCCCTTACAAAATATTTCTAGATCACTATATAAGTCTAGTATCCACAATTCGCTAATAATGTTGCAGTAAATCAAAACATTTTTACATTTCATGTGGACGACCCACATACAAGAGGTGTCACCTAGAAAGCCGGGCTTATTTATAACTTCACTTAAATCAATGGTTCAAACTGCTTAATCATTATTTTATTTTGTTTATTTTCAGACTTAATCAAATAAAATCAAAAAGACTTGTGTAAAACAATCGTTACATCGAATAGTTTAAAAATAAACGGTTTAAGACTAAAACATCTACAAGAGTTCAATTATAGTTTGTGCTTCAAAACATTAACATTATAACAATCAACACCAGCAAAATGGACGATGACAATGGTTAGATTGCTGAATTTAACGTAAGTACATAACCACCATTGTTATATTTTTACAAAACAAAACGAACCGTGTTGAAGATCACGTGGTAATTTGGCAAACAGTTGAACGAACTGAACCACACATGTATACACTTAAACAAATGATTTTACTTTACGAATTACACCATCGTAAAGTCATTAAACCGCTTTAATTATAAAACGATAATCATCAAAAAGCAATTGTATTGACTCATCCATACGAAGACCTATCAGCCAAAAAATAAAAAATTATAAAAGACAAAAAGCGATCGCCCCAAAACAAATACATAAACAAAATCTCTAAGAAATTCCCTTATTTTATTCCGCTTTACGATCGTGTGTTCTCTGATGCTTGAGTTTTGTTTTTGTTTTTTTACGATCATCATCTACTTTGCTTTGTGTAATTTTTTTCCACATTTTTTTTGTTTTTTGTTTTTCATTTTACAACCACAACCGTTACAAAATAAAATATAAATTGTTGTTGCTGTTCAATTTGCTGTGTGTATAGAAAACAAAATATAAAATATTGACCGGTAATATGGTTGTTGTTGTGTTTTTATTGATCATTCGTACGTATTGTAGAAATCAGAAAGTGGAGATCAACAATTCACTTCTATATAGGCGAACCTTGATGTGACGTCATTATAGCTTGAAATGGAATTAAAGACAAGATTTAATAAAACGATCTCGATCGTGATCGTGAAAAATGACAAATTCACATGAAAACGTGTCTTTAAACCTCATCATGCAAATACGTGCAGTATTCTCAAATGTCAAAATGATTATCTAAGCAGTACATGAAACGCGAGATAAATTAGAAATTGTTTGAAGTGAAAGTTTTTTTTGTCTCTATTATTTATACGAACACAATCAACGTACATACAATAACTTGTTTGAGGTTAAATAGAAGAAAAAAAATTAAATTAAAGATCGCAATCTCGCAAAAAAAAAGACAAGACAATAGTTTCAATTGTATATTGTACCGAGGGTATGGAGGAATATTAAATCAATGTGAATTGTGAAACTAGAAGTGAAGGGGTTTTTTAAACAAAATCCAATCCGGTTCAGTTTCGATTTTTTGTCGATGATGTGTGTGACATATTTGGAGTTATGATGATTTATGAATGTTTTCTTACAATTTAGAGTTCAGCGTACTGCAGAAGCTTTAAGAAAACTTGGGTACCACTCACGAAACACTTCAGCCGGACTTGTAATTTGTCTGGTTTATCACTGGTAGACTTATATACAATGAAATATTTCTTGATGTCTATAATTTAAGCGATGCATGAAACCGAGCGAGCATACTATACTAATATTTAAGTTGATCAATTCAGTTTCGTTCCGTTGAGAGAATTGTTTTAAAGCAAGTGACTTCATGAAATTCCATTCTCTTTAGTCCTTGCTGCTGCATAACCATAATGGAATGCAACATATGTTGATCACAGATTGTCCAGATCCTGAGTCGAGTATCTTATCGATGTTGACAAAAATATTTGTGAAAAAGTTTCAGATGACAGTTGGCTACAAGGACCTAAAGCATTGAACAAAACTTTATTTCTCTAAAACAGGCTAATCGAGTTGTTATACTCTTAAACCTCAGCATTCAGGTTTTAGGTTATAAATTCGTTTAGTTGATGTTATCTATCTAGAACATATTTACTTGTAAAGCTTGTGAAGTTTAGCTTTGTAGAATAAATTGACCTAATTTAAGATTAAAAGCAATTGAAAAGTACAACATTATCTCGAAGTCTGATGGTCTAGCATTAAAGTTACCAGTCCGATTAGATAATTCGAGGCATTTCCGGAAGGTGAACATAAAATAATACGAACAGTGCGATAAGATGTTTACCTCTTTCAGTTCAGGGATTTCAATAAAGAAAATTAATATGTTACAGGTCTATATGACTCGAAATGGTTTACAATTAGAGGATTAGTAGAAGAATTGACATGTCTGGTAGTCCTCCACCATTCGTAATCAGTCAATTTGACTTCGAATTTGCTCGACGATGTTTGCTACTACCTTCGTCCTGTATGTAGGTCTGTTATAAAATAGCTTTATTCATACGGCTTGGTACTGCCAATTTCCATTTTAATATGTCGGTGTCTTATCAATAAAAGCACGACAATTCAAAGTAATATGTTCTTACTAGAGTTCTTGTCATTAGATGATGTCAGCTAATCACAAAATATCGCGTCTGGAATAACATTGATCAATTCCGATGTGTGAGAAGCCAGCTTGCTAATTGTCTTGGAAAATCCTCCTGTGACATTTACCATTGTAGACTAATACGTCATCTTTAATTGAATAGTGTTGGCGCCACCATACACAAAGAGATCTGCACGAAGACTCACTATACATAGACTATATTACGCGTGCACCTTTATTCCGTAGATAGCTAAGTTGGCCAGAAAGCCTAATATAGTAAAATAAAGCATTGATATTAGTTGTCAGGTCTTAAGGACAGATCAATTACGTATAAGCGTTTAGATACCTCTTCCAACAACAATAACAGCTCTTCAAATGACGTGGATGTGACCAGTAGTTCGTCTAAGTATATATGAAATTCGGTGCTACTGTAGTTGGTATACATTCCAAAATCCAAATGATATAACTGTAAACTAATACAAGCATCCTCTAGGCACTGTAACTACCGCCTTATCTTTGCATTCCTGAGATATAGTTGGTTGAATATATATGCAACCGTGATCTTGTTCAGTTTAAGATGACTGCATTAAGGTAGCCTGGTGAACACTAATTACCTTAACTTTCTATAACACAGTATTCGATCGAGTTCGGCCATAACATCTTTGCTTGATCGATCACACTGCGGAAAAAACTACTGGACTGTCAAAAGGATATTGTATTTTGAGATACGAATCTATAGGAGTGTGAATGTTAAAAGAATTACTAATAATCTATGGATAAGGGTCATGTACGGTCATAACCGCGTCTGTTGACGCAAACCCAGCATCAACGAATGCTGTTTAAAACGATCGCTTTTTTATGTCATCAGGAGCAGGTTAATTTTTTGAGCAACGACGAGAAAATATAACTCGACGCCGCGTCGTGATGAGAAGCTTTCTTACGATTAAGCTACAACCGGTGACTTAGTAAAGAAATACTTATTCCCATGATAAGTGGCATTAGTTACATTCGTATGAAACAGCTTGAACAGCAGAACGTGAATGCAGGTTCAAATTGTATAAGACCGTCTCCACATTTATATAGTGCCAGTTACATATAGTTTTTTAGTTTGTACATGCTCCTAAACTCAGAGCTTAACACTACTTCGTTGCACTGCTGAATCACATTTATGTCACAGTTTAATTTGTTGAAGCTCATAATTCCTCTACAATAGACCTGATAACAATACAAGTAGCCGATTACGCAAAAAACCTAATTCTGTCGGTCATCGTCACACGCCTTAACAACAATATTGTTTCTCGATGTTTCAATCAATCGCACATATCCATGACTCTACCAAGTTCCCCCTTTCAGTCGTTTACAACTACATGCGAACAAAAACAAACGACATCATAAATTAAAATTATATCGATGAGAATGAGATGACTGCGTACATTATTTAAGTTGAAAATATTGTGTATGTGTGTGTATGATTACACAAACAATTGTACTTATACATTTATATAATTCAGTTCAACGACCTTATGTACAAATGTTTTTTTTTTTTTTGGAAATGCGATTGAATTGCGCGAGCGAGTATTTTATTATGATTTGTTTTGTATACATGTAGTCGATGTGTGTATGTGTTTATGCGTGACTTTATACTGTAAATGTGTGTAGAAAATTGGGGAAGTATTGTGCGTGCGATTTTATTTAGTTTTCGTTGTATTGTATTTCGTATGAGTGAATAAAAAGATAACAATTCTCATTTTGGCATTGAAAACCCATTTTTGGCATTGCGAAAATATGCGACGAATACGCACGAATTGATTTGATTCGAAATGAAGGTGAAGTTTAATACATTAATTTGATAAATTACGCCGAGGGGAGACGGTACATATGTATATATATATAAGAACGCCAGCTGTTATTGGACTTCCCGCCCTTCATACCTCTTATACAAGTATACGAGTACACTCGTACATTAATTTAACAGATGTTCACGTATTTAATGGGGAGACTGCCATATGTATATAGGACGCCTACCGCAGGCAATTATATCGCGAAAGTTCTCTAATCAAGTTCAAAGTCAATGCGGGTACATTTTTTGGTTATTTAGGGCGGCAGTGCGATAAGTAATCACTTTGAACTTGTTAATTTTTATTTATTTATTGGAAAAGCAAATTGTTGAGTCGAACTTCACCGATAAGCAATTATCAAATTATTGATTTATTTCGATTTTGGGAATGTGACCTAAATAGATAGTTGTACGCCTAAGTTTTTTGTTTTGAACAAATTGTACACGCACGCATATACTGTTTTTTTCCAAAATTTTACCTTTGTTTAGTAGTTTTGATAAAATTGGTATAGCATACACCTCATCCATGAGTACTCAGATTATAGATTATCAACCAGCACGTTTGCCAACATTGTAAAATTTCTTCTTAATTTGACGTAACAGTGCCGTTGTACAGAGCTATTACTGCAACAGTTCGAGAATTTATATTATAATTTCATACTCCAGACCAGACTGGATTCATTCTAGCTAAGTGCGTTGAGGTTAAGATGTACGGTCTATAACATAATCTGCATACCATGTAATCTCATATGTTCCACCAGCTAATTATAAGCCATTTACATGCTCAAGTTCGCTAACCTGTTAATTTATTTGGAACTTCTCACTATAGACTCTATGAACAACGATTCTGGTGTTTATTTTACTGATGATGTTTTTGCTTGTAATCTGTGCTCTCTTGATAACAAATGATGGCTGTGATCCCAGACCGATACAAACTCTTAGTAACTGCTCTGTGCCATTACTTAAATGACAGCAACCATCACTTAGCAGCGATAAGTACATTGTTTATTGATTGTTCCAAATTGATTGTGCAACTATAAAGTTAAGTTCGCTTTGATACTTGGGCATATTTTATTCGATAATTTGAGGTAACTGTTACTTTTCGAAATTACTTGTTGGAACTTTCCACTGTACTTGATACCGATGTCTTTGTCAAGAAAAATTAGTATCGCACGAACATGTGGTTGCTCGAGCTTTTCACTATAATAACCAAATACTTGTTATATACGATGGTTAAAGTTGGTTGGGTAGGTATAGGATGACGAATTGCATCCATTTTTATTAATCGTTAAAAACATCAACAGTCAAAAACATCGACTGCAGCCAAGTATTCAAACACGGGATGAAGGATCAACACGTGGAACACGCTGTCACATATCAATACTGCCGCTTGACATAAATATATGAACTGCACATATACATACATTGCGTTTTAGGGTTAAACGTTTCTCGAGAATATTCATGTTGGATTTCTCATTAGGCTAATATGTTTGAATAGTCATCGTTGGAATTTGTTTAAACTTTTTGTAACGGTGAAGTTCTGGATAATTTTGGTTAATGCAATAGGCGAGTTAGTTGTCATGATTCTACAGTGGTAAATGGTGGTCATGTTTTCTTATACTACATGATATAGATTGCAATAAGAATTATGAAAACTCTTGGTGCTGTTATCTAACCAAAACATCTCTCATATTGTGTCGTTGTGTAAGTTGAACTAGTTTACATGAGGAAAGTTCATTAACTGGAAGTACAATCTTCAATAACCAATAATTTAGGATCGTTTGATCCGCTGAGATCAATAAGAAGAATCATCTTTTATCGATTTACTGGGTATATGTAGGTCCATATATAATCGACATCTGATTTGTGTATCTTAAGTGCGCTAAAATCCAGTTACAAACGATCCTCTGCAATGAACAGTTCGGATACCACTTGATAGGGAGGTTCAAAACTGAAGCAAAGAACTTATCGACGTTTTGAATCTATACTCGCTAGAAACATTAAATCTATATACTCTCCAGGTACTAGTAGGTTCGCTATATACATATGGTGTGACAACATCTTATCCGTGCTGTGAATCTATTCGAAGGACCAAGAAAGCTCTCGGTTGATTAGCTATCTACAATTCAGCACCCATTTCCAACTATACCAAAATCCACACAAAGATTAAAAAGTTCTGTCACACAGGGAATTTTGTTGTATTCAATCACCCTAGTCGAAGCTAATTTCTAGTTAGTATTAGTTAATTTGCTCCTAATGCTTTGAAAGATATGTTAAATTTGGGATGACTAAGCTTTAAGGAAGTCCTGGAAATTCTTTAAGTGGTTGACATATATGTAAAAAGGAAACCAATATTGGCCGAAAATGGCAGTGTCATTGATCGTATATATCGGACATAGAATTTGTCATAACATTTCAAATTGGACCTCGTTTTCTTGTAAGGTTTTTAATTGACTCTATCATATTGATCCTCTTTCCTTATCATCAATGAAATAAATTTTTTGGTCGGTAGATCATTTTTTCAAACTCATCTTTGAGACTCGTCTTAATATTGATCCATTTTGAGATTTCTTCCGAATTACACTCCCTACAATCTAGAAGATAGTTCGGTCTATTAGATTTTGCATGCCATCAAAGTAATCGAGAGTCAAAGTAATTTTTATACTTCACCTTTGATGACTTTTTATTTGGTACGCCCACTCAAAGACGTGCCTCGTGACAATCGTCCAAAAACAACAGTTGCGCTAGAAATATAGATGCTATGTGAAAACATTGAAGAGTGTCGTCATGTGACATTGTGGAATCGAAGCATGTCTAGGCATTAGTAACACCTGCGTACATGAACATTTAAAGGTGCGGAAGCTATTTGGATTTCACATTTGTTAACGCTCAAAAAAAAAATCGCGTCGATTGATGCCGCCAAAAGAAAAATTCTTTAAAGATACTTCCAATAACGTATACAAAATCGTGACAGATTAGGAGTCATGGATATGTGCGTATGGCCCGGAAAAAGGGGGTAATCGATTGTTTGGGCCTTCTAATTCGAAGAAAAACCAACAAACGTTGTTCGAGCTCAAAGCGTTTTGAATCAGATGGTAGAGTTTTTCTTAACTAAAAACAGTCATGTGGCTACTGTGTCTCTTGAAAATCAATTAAGCTTGATATACCACTGTTTGTTTGCTCGAGGTTTTCAATAAATTGAGAGGAAACAACCTAAAACGGCAAATCATTTTTGAAACGATCAAATTCATGGACCGGTTTTGAACAGAAACGCTTTTTATGTCATCCGGAACATGTTAATTTTTGGTCAACGATGAGAATCGAACTCGAGACCTCGTTGTGATGAGACTCTGTAAACTATTGAGCTACAATCGGCAACTTTTTGATTCCTTTTTTTTAAAACTTCTACGGCAACCCTCGTATTTATAAGTATTTATGGCGTATAGAATAAATGGACCAATCCGAACTTTGCAATGTTCAAATGGTCTACATAAACCAATCTTAAAATCGTATGTAGGTCGCTATTTATAAAGAAGTTCATTAACTCTAAACTTCAATCCCATATTCTAAATTTTATTTCCGCCAACGATAAAAAAAATACAAAAGAACAAGCGAATGCGTATGTGTACGGAGCAGAGTTTCAATCTCCCAACTCAACAAATGTTAACATATAAACTCAAATGACCTTCCAAAAATAAAGAAAACATAAAAAATACTCATAATACCACCCCACATCAACCGAATCAACAAAATTTAACTTTATATACACATAAATTTAATGAAAAACAATTTTCATTATTTTATTTTGTGAACATGCCACCACCTCATCATATCATCAAACGACGAGAAACATCATCTACCAAACATCAATTTATATTATTTAACCCATTATGATGTAGATACATCGTGTAACTCGATATGCAGCATTGTCAGGTCAAAAGGTTTGCGGGGGTACCACAGGACCACAAAATCGAATTACATAGGCCGAACACACACACGCACACATACACACCCAAAATATACCCGAAACAGCATCCAAACCACCAACAAACGAACCGTGACGAGAAATATTCAAATAGTTTTTCCCAAACGTCAGAGTAGGACAGATGATTTATCATTATTTGTATAATAAGTAAATGCGAGTGTATATGTATTACATACAACAATGTACATACTCTTGTTTATATTATATACAACAACAAAAAATTAGAGTTCAATGTCTGATTTGGTATGACAACAAAAATAATATAAAAAGAAAATTGTCTCATTCGCGATAACATAATACATCGTACAAACATATAAACAGATAGAAGAGACACAGAGCACATCAGAAAAGAAAATCAATTTTTCCTTCTTCACATACAGAGCGTTATTGTTATGATAAATATCATTGTTACAGCACTAACAGCATCATCTTTTGTTAATATCTTATTTCCTTAATTACGATATTAATTTACTAATACGTTAAAGTGTTATAAAAAATATTTTTTTTTGTTAAGTAATTTTCCTAAACAAGCTCACACCCTATCTCATCCTTTAATATACGAAAATATAATTTTGCTATTGCTCCAACACCACCACCGCCACCAACACAAAAACAACAACAGCACGTGAAAATTTCTAAAGTTCAATGTCCACATTATACAACATTTAAATCAATCAATAATCGGAATTCCTATTTCTATCTCATTCTATTTGTTATTTCGTTTTCACTCGCACATCTCTTTCGGATATTTATGGATGGGTATATAGGGTATACCATCGCAAACTGTTGGAGGTATGTGTGCGGATGAAACTCCTCACAATTTTGAGATTAATTTTAATCAATAGTATATAGGTACATGCGAGATGAAAAATAAGATGAAAAAGTATAAATGGATTAGTGTTTTTCCACTGTACTGTGGGGTGCAATTTTATGAATGTTCAAGGTTATTGATAGATTTATGTACTATAGAGTTTTAACCCGACACAATCCATATATTATATACTTTACAGTTATTTAATCCTTTTTCTTTAAGGATTGCGGTGATTGGAACATTTGGTTTTGTCTGATACATGACCATTTCAAAGGTTGGGCATTAGTCCTTTCCCCATCTTCTATTTGTTTGTTTTTGTTTTTACCATCTGTTATGGGGCCGAAGCACTTCCAATTCTTTCGCGATTCCCTACCTTACGATCTACCTTAAACCGAAGCCGAATAAAGGACATACGTGTAGGCCTACTTTTCGTAGACCATTTACACATTACATTATTCTGTTTGTTCTAAGCAATAATCGGTTTAAATACAATTCGCCTAAATGCTGTATTAAATAAATAGTTTTGTGTTGGTACAGTAAACATCTAGGGGTTATCGGTCGTAACCATGATAGAACTAAACTTTTTCTTTATCTAGTTTAGATCGGTGATGCGAAGGAATTACAAATTATATCGGAGTATAGACTGGCACAGAGCTATACATGGTGTGTCCTTTCTCCATCACTCAATTCTATTACATTACTCTGCCTTACACCGAAGCCAAATCTAGGACGTCCCGTAATAAATGTATTTTACGTAAACCATTTGCACATTGCAATACTCCATTTACGCTAGGGCAGTAATCAGTTTGAAAAGAATTCACCTAAATGTTGTACTAAATAAATAGTTTTTTGTGCACAGTAAACATTTAGGCGTTACCGTTTAGTAAACCATAATACTAAACCGATTAGTATTCATATGGTTCTGATTGGTGATGCGAGGGAACCATCTATGATGTCGGAGTAAAGACTGACATAGCGCTATTCATGGTGTGTTCTTACCACATAACTCTATTTGTTTGGTTTTGTCTTAAACATCTGTAATCGGGGCGAACCACGCTCAAATAGAGGGCGTTCGGTTACAGGCCAAATTTACGTAGACCATTTGCACATTGCATTACTCCATTCGTTTTTAGTTAATAATCGGTTTAAATACAATCCGTCTAAATGTTAGTACTAATAGTTTACACAGTAAACATTTAGTCGTCATCGTTTTGTACACTATGATACTATACTGAATTTTCTTAATTTAGTTACGATCGGGGATGCGAGAGAACCATATATGACTTCTGTCGGAGAGTAGACTAGTATAGAGCTGTACATGGTGTAAGCTTAAGCTAACCCCAAAAAATAGTGTGTATGTATTTGAATTTGAAACAGGTCATGACAGGTACTCCTAGACATGGTTAAGCAGATTTGACTAAGCCGTTATTAATCCTAAGTTTGAAATGAAGGCGGAGTCAGATCTGATTACCAATCTCTAGGATTACCTAGTCACTTAAAGTGTATCTTACATGTTTTTGCAAATTTCTCAGATACTTCATTTTAGTATAGAAACATTTGCATTCGTTTGATATATTTTCAATCGTGTGTTGGCATTACTGAGGTCGCTGGGTTTTAGTGATAAAGTATCTAATATAATCTTTCTTCAAGACTTCAGTGGCCATCGAATGTTGACATAAACTTTTACCACTATATTGCACATTTAGAATGTCTCGGGAATGACCCTTTGTTTCACGAGATGTGAGGCCTCGCTTTGTTGCATCGTCTCTATTTAAAATACAAATAATGGGATTATAAATCGTGTTCTCCATGGACTGATTGTAAATTTCCGATAGTGCCGTTGAAAAGAACTGATCCAATAATGTCTCTCGTCCAATTCCAATTAAACAGTGACGTTTATGGGCGCATTTATCTGAAATACTCTCTTAACTTTCTGTACATATATAGTTTTTCAGCATGAGATTTCGCAGCCAGCATATCATGAGAGTGAAATATCGTGAGAGTAAGTATATCATGAGAGTACACTGTGTTTTAAAATTCTAAATCGCATTTAAGCAACATTTGGTTGGAATTAGCAAATTATGACCGTCAACCCTTTTCGAAATAATGATTAATAATGTCACTCATAGGAATTTGTGAGTTTGAAATATAATCAAGTGGGTCCCATAGACCCAGCTATGTTTCAGAAGTTCAAAGTGACTGGTTTGGCGGGTTTGCTATAGAATGAAAGCTGACATTTGTGTTAACTGCGATAAATATTATTTGCAGAGCTATATTTAAAATCTCTCGTGGTTACCCAGAGTTTTTAACAGTCAAATTGTAGTTTTGTGTTTATTCTTACAAAGTCGTTCAGTAGATACGTTACTGTCGTTAAAGCGGTTTTAAACATCCATCGCTGATCCGCTCGATGTCAAGAATCACACTTATTCAGTTTTGATCATGAACCAACAATAACTGTTTTATTATATTTTTATACAGATTTATCTATTTGTTTGATATTTCCAGATATTCAAGCACACAGTATATTCAAACTAAACCATTGAGTTATATAAAGGTTTGTTAGAAGTCTAAGGATACCGTCCTTCCACGATCGTTTTTACATTTCAATCCATCGTCTTCTTCAAATTTTGCCAATTATACGGACACTTCCCCAATCCACGTGATTTTCGTTCATTATCGTACTCTTAAGACCTCAGCTTTCAACCACTCACGCTATTTACGTCTTCAAATTCGTTTAGCTGTCATCATAGCAAGGACATCTTTATTCTTTCTTAAAAATGTCATACTAACAGTCTGCTGGACGGTATCAAAAACCGAGTTTTCAATACTCGCCAAACAAGGTTAAATATGTTGAGGAATTGATATTTTAGGGGAATCGTGATACTCTTGAATTGAGTATTGAATCGTGTCGATATGATCCGACTAAAACCATACAATTAATGTTTAGACGACTCAGTGAGTGAATGGTAAAAAAACATGAAAATCGGAGGCGTGGTTAAGCTTCATGTGTTAACCACCGTAAAACCTTGTGGCAAACAAGTAACATCATTGCTCTATCATCTATCATACCACCTACACACAGTACAATGTCGTTGTGTCGACAACTGACGTTAATGAACGGTTTCGATTACTAAAAACACCCTTGTGAGAGTATGAGATTACCCATCTTATCAGATTTGTAATTGACTGTACATTTCTCGGTAAATTTATTTATAGATTCTCTTTTGTTTTATGTTCGAGTTGGAATTTCTGCCGTATTTCGGAATAAATAAGTCAAGAGTTCAAATTCAGTGACACATATTTCATGCAAATTATTTTTTTTTGTAAATTAAATTTAAAATTGTAATGCTGAATGAAATCTGAAAATTTATTTATTTATTTTATTGAAAATGTGTTGGTATTATACGACGAATTGATTCAAATTTATACGAAATCAACCTTCCATGATTGTCTGTTTGTGCGCGTACACAGTATCTCGCAGTAAAGCTCGCTGTAGATGTATATGTATATATGGTGGGATGGGATCCTGAACATTTTTATTTGTCTTCTCTACTCTATACCATCCATGGCATTTCCCTGCGTGACTAATCTGCACAATCATACATTATATCGAGCGAATGATAAATTCATTCATGAACTTGAATCATCATCCACCCTTGACAACGAAATGATATAAAAAAAAACACACACAAAATTGTTGAGTTCGACTGGTGATGTTTTTTAGTGTTGGCGTTTTTGCTATTTTTGGCTATGAATCGACAACACACAACAAGATATAAGATATAGTAAAATATATTTATGATAATACTATCGACTAACGGTTGTTTGTATAACTCATGACATGACGTTAATTACTGAGTATACGAATAGTAATTCGAAAAATGTAAAATAAAATTCATCCAACTATGGTGTGTCTGGCTCGATTTTTTGCACTCCACACTCGTGTATGTATAAATAAACAACACAATATTGTGTTCGGTCTCAAAAGTCATGTACATCTATATACAGTGCATACATATTTCATATTTTATGCTATGAAGTCTGTCCGAATATTGACCGATTGTCACCCACCCCCGTTTTGTTTGTGGCGCACGATGGAGTTTGGGCGTGTTGTATACATAATAAATATGTCTATATATACTCGATTTGTGGTGGTTCAATACGTGATCACGATGTTAGTCGCGTATACACATCGCATATGTTTTGTCATCCGCACTTGAGATCAGTGAACTCGAGAAATTTGAACGAGCGTGTATTTTGAATTAGACATCTACATACATAAATATCAAAAAGCAACTAATCAACGTCTATGTGATGAACGTTGTTCATTCAATGTCGTCTTATCTTTGTGTACTATGCGTGTATGTGTCAAATGATTAGAATTTACGCTTTTAATGAAAACAAATTTGTGTGTAGAGCGATTTGTGGGAGTGTGATAATTTGATAAAATTATAATAATATGACGTTTATATGTTGCTATGTGTTTGTTCTTCAGTAGGCATTGGCGTGATAAGCCGCGGGTTTTAATATATTTTAGAAGTCAAGCAAAACATGAGGAGATCTATGTAACTTTGGCACCAGAAGCACACAGCTAAATTTCAATCTCTAATTTCCATATTCACACATATAATATATTTTTTATCAATCCATTTGCTCATACTTCGTGCGGATCGCCTTGAGTTCAAAGATATCATTCGTATCAGAAGTATTTATTATGATATGTTCACATTAAATGTAAACCTGGGTGTACTTAAAATTGGATACTTTGCACTAGGATACAAAAAATCCTTTTTTACTGAAATTGAAATCTTATATCAATAGAATAACTAAACATCAACAAATAAGCCTATATTCAAACAAAAACAATGAAATATCGGCAGCCGAATCGTTCTCGAGACCTCAATGTGGTAAAAACCTGTCTTAACCACTAAACGATACAATTTACAACATAATATTTATTGTGTACCCCTTTAACAATTTACATACATGGCCCATGAGTTCTTAAAGTTCAATAACAGTTCACAGATATGTGCACCTACATCACCATTGCGGTTCTAAGATCAAGGAAATCCTTTTTAAAATTCATTCCTTGTACTATTAAAAAAAAATTCGTTTAAAAAAATTTCTTGAAAAAAATTTAACACTCAAAAAAAATTTTACGAGTCCAATTGAAATTTTTCCAAATTTTTAAATATGTTGTTAAAATTAAGGCACACGAGCCTTAACAACATACTTGAAAATTTGGAGGAATTTCAATTGGACTCGTATAATTTTCTATGATTTGAGTGTTAAATTTTTTTCAAGAAATTTTTTTAAATGAATTTTATTTTTGATTCAAATAGTTTTACAAAAGTATTACTGACCATAAGTAACAATAAGAACTTTGAATAACCGTTCAGGAAGCGCAGTGGTTAAAGCTGCGGCAATTGGAGCGGGAGGTACCGGGTTCGAATACCGATAGGGGCAGGATGTAAAAGGATTTTATCACCATACGATTATGATCGGTGGTGTGAATGAACACACAGCTATGATCCCCTGTTGGAGTGCAGAATTCATGGGCCAACCCATCTTCCATGTCAGTACTATAGGCTGTCAATGGAGCTATCCAAGTGAAGATGGTTCTACGTAAATCGGACCTATAGCCATACGTCCTCGATTTGGCTGTAATGGCATAACGTAAGGACGTCAATAAGCGAACCGCGAAAGAGTCGGAAGTGCCTCGATCCCCGAAACAGATTGTAGAGATAAAGACAAACAAACAAACAAACTTTGAATAAATTGATTTAAGAACAAATTATTGTTAGTTGTTTGCAAAATCGATTTTAGCACAAATTGTTTTACAGAATTGTTTTAAATTAATAAATAACCATTAAAAATGTTTTTGAATAATAATATTTTTAGATACCTTTTTTAGTTTAGGCAAAAGCCTTCTGAAGTGGGGGGTTGGTTCTAAAAATGTTAATGTCAAAAAATCTTATCAAAATATAATTTGTATATATAACATGAAATTGTTCAGATTTCTTTCATAACCTTTTTTCATAAATTATTAGTGATCAAAATTTTTAGAAGTCACTTTTAAGTTTTCTTTAATAAACTTTATTTAAAAAAGTTTTAGAAAAAATATTATTATAAAAAAATTCGAAACCTTTTATAATTTTTTCGCGTTTACATATATTTTCATAAAATTATGTTCTATTTATTTCGATTAAGTACTGTTAAGTAACAAATTAAGTTACGAAAAAATGTCGTTAAAAAATAAATGCAAAATAAATTCCACTTAAAATTGATTCTACAAAATTATTGCGGTTTGAATTTCTCAAGCACTAAAAATGCACCTAGTGATTTCTATTCTGAAACTGCTGCATTTAGGAAAGGTCAACGACCGTTTACAATGGCCAAAGAACGAAAGGCTTAATTACTGGGAAAACAATTTTTTTGAAAATGTCATAGATAGTACCAGCATAATATTGCAATTTGTACATAAAACACCAGAGACTAAGGTTTTGTAGTACAATAACTACAAGATCAATTCGGATTGTTCAGACGAACTTCGGGCCATTGATAGATATTTTATGCACAGTTAATATTTGACCCATTCAGGTTTAATATTTGTGGCCCACTCGATATCCTCTAGCGGTTACAAAAAATTTTGTCAGTTTCATCTTTTGTCACAAAGCGATCCATGTCATAGGCACGGTTATTTTTTTTAACATTAGTCACGAAAGACACTATTTTCGTTGACGAATAAGCTTATATTCGAAGTCTAGATAGCTGTTCTAATTAAACTTTAAAGTTTTTTAACTTAAAAATTAGCATAAAAAAAGTTTAATTTATCAATATTTTTTAAGTAAAAATTTTTATATAAACTAAATTTTGTGAAAAAATTTTAAAATTTTTTCTTGTAATTAATTTAATTATGTTTTTTAAACCACTAGTTATTCACTAGGACGTGATTTTATTATTGGAGGTGACTTTAATTCGAAAAACACCTATTGGGAATCTAGACTTACGACGTCAAAGGGTAAAGAATTGTTTGAAGCTCTTTCGTAAATTAATGGAGGATAAAATCAATCTCCAGGTACCAATAAGAAATTTTCGACAGTTAGAAGACGAATTGGAACAACTCAATGAAGTAATTCACTATGCTGCGTTGGCAAGTACTCCCACTTTACAAAATAAGAATAAGCTTAACGTATCCTACCCAATGGAAGTTAGAGAGTTGGTAAGAGAAAAGCTACGGGCTCATAAAACCTGGCAAATTAATCGAGCAACGGAGAACAAAACAATTCTTAACAATTTATGTAACAGTCTTAAATCCCTTCTTAAAGAAGTTAAGAAAGAATCAATCAACAGATATCTAGTTAGCCTTACTGATGAAAAAAATTCTGATTATTCACTTTGGAAGGCGACAAAGGGACTTAAAAGACCAAAAATTCAAGTACCTCCACTTTAAAAGGATGATGGGATCTGTGCAAAAGGTCACAAAGAGAAGGCTGATTTGTTTGCGGAGTATCTCCAGGAAACCTTCCAACCGCTACCAAGACAAACTGCCAATGAAAATATAATGCTAATTCACAAGCTGGATGAGTTTGACATACCGCCAGTAACTATCAAAGAACTAAAAAAAGAAGTGAAAAGCAACATGAATGTTAAGAAAGCCCCAGGGTATGACTTACTTGCCAAATTATCAAAGCTCTACCAGACAAAGGATTTCGTAAGCTACTACACATAATCAATGTGATCCTTCGGATAAAATATGTTCCGCATCAATGGAAAGTAGCAGAAGTAATCATGATACCAAAACCTGATAAACCATACCTAACGATAAAAAATCATACAGGCCAATTTCTCTGCTACCAATTATGTCAAAACTTTTTGAAAAACTGTTACTAAAAAGACTTAAACCAATATTTGAGGACCGACAACTAATTCCTCTACATCAATTTGGATTCAGAGAAAAGCATTCTACAATTGAACAGGTGCATAGAATAACAAATATAATTGAAAGAACGTTAGAGCATAAAAAAGTGTGCTCAAGCATATTCCTGGACGTCACGCAAGCATTCGATAAAGTTTGGCACAGTGGTCTAGAATTCAAGCTGCATAGAGATCTGTTGAGGCAATTCTACGCCATACTAAGATCTTATTTATAAAATAGACATTTTCGAGTGCAATATGAGGATGAATACTCTGAGCTAAAGAAAATCTCTGCCGATGTCCCGCAGGAAAGTGTATTAGGACCAATCCTATATTTACTATATACAAGAGATATACCAACCACAAATGAAGGAACCATAGCCACCTTTGCAGATGACACAGCAATTATGGCAATTGAAAGTAATGTCGCCGATGCAACCATCAAACTCCAGAGGATGACCAATGCGGTTTATAACTGGACAAAGCGTTGGCGAATCAAGCTTAATGAGACAAAATCCACGCATATTAACTTTACATATCAAAAGGATTACCATCTACCTATAAAAATTAACTCGCGACACGTGCCATATGCAAATACAGCTAAATATCTTGGCATGACCCTCGACGCCAAGCTCAAGTGGAGAGAGCATGTCAAAAAGAAAAAAGAAGAACTTAACATAAAGTTCAGAAAAATGTATTGGCTCATAGATAGAGGCTCTAAGCTGACAAACCTTAATAAGCTGCTGCTATATCGGCAAATTCTGAAACCGATATGGACCTACGGTATACAACTCTGGGGATGTACCAAGCAAACAAACGTCAAAATGATACAGACGTTTCAAAACAAGGTTCTTCGTAGCATTGTCAATGCTCCGTGGTACATAAGAAATGAAGACCATCACAGAGACCTTCGGATGGAATACATCAAAGATGAAATAAAAATGCATGCCACAAAACATGAAATAAGGCTACAGGAACATGGAAACCCCTATATTCGCCATATGATAAATAACCCTATGGTTGAAAGAAGACACCAAAGAACGAGGCCACTTGACCTAGTGAACTTACCAAATTAAAATTAGTAAATAGGTTTATTATGGGACTAACCAGTGGGTTACATCCCAACTAAAGTAAAATTGTACTAGAAACATAAAAATTTGTATTTGAAAGGAAAATTGCTAGATGAGCACAGTCTCAGTCGCAATAAAAATAAAGCCAAAAAAAAAACTAGTTAGATAAGTTTTCAGGTAAATATTTTTTTGTTCGTTCATTGTTTTACAAGTGAAATTTTGTTCGTATATTTTTGGTTTACATCAGCTTTATGACTTATAATTTTTCAAATATTTTTATATGGTTAAATTTCTAATGTTAGTTTAAATTTAGATTTTTTTCAAAAAAAAAATTATCCGAATATATTTTTTTTATCAGAAAAATATTTTTTCGTGAAAATTTTTTTACACGATAATTTTTTTACACGTGGTTTTGTTAAATTTTTGTTAGTTACTCTTAGTTCGTAATATGAAGAACTCATGAAAGAGTTCCAGGTTTAATTTTCAATTTATTTAAACTTTTATGTGAGTAATATATGAAAGCGTTCAGGATAAGATAATCTGGTGTACATTAACTGATGTTTCAAAAGGGTATGACAAAATTGTTTGTTATACAGAATGCCAATGTTTCCATTCGATCATTATCTGCACTTGTCTGTACCAATTTAAAGGAGACTATAACTGTGAGAGTATGGACAGTCAACGTGCTTTCAAAAGTTGAAGATATCATATTTGATTGATCTTATGAAAACTAGTTGACATTAGTTTCGATTACTTCTCAGATCTTGATACTGTTGGATTAAGATTTTTTGGGTATATATAAGATCATTACTTCTTGTTTCTGCTGCAACACGAATCGCGATATTATCCATGGAACTATCTATTACTAAGCGTACTAGAACTAATGGATCCCAGAACTACATATCTATTAGTAAGTGTTGCTAAAATGGTATAGTTGATTTTGATTTCATGGTATACTTGGTATAGATGATAGACAGCTTCCGAACTCATCCTATTTTTAATCCACTGTAACATTGTCTGTTTGAATTTTCTTTATTTTCCATTATAGAGAAGAGGAGCCACTTTCTCCATTATATTCAACTACTACGTGACTACTATAAGGAGACGCTTTAGTGAACTGTATTGAAAGAATTGAAGTGAGACTAGCACAGTCTGATCATGCTGACACAACGATTGTGGCGTTCAAATGAAAAGCTGCATCAAATGAAACTTTTTAGCTGTTATATGCGAGGACGTTGATGTGTTGGTCTTATTGATTGTATATATTATCTTTATTCAAAAGCTACATTCAGTTCGTCAAACTATGTAAAGGGAAAAATAAAGCCCGAGTATACTCTAACGATTTAATTAGAACGAATTATTCTACTTCAGTAAAATAGTTTCGGCTTGGATCTAGTTTACTTGTCAATGTTTTATTCACACCAGATTAAGACCAACTAATCTTTATATCTAACTTCAAGCAACGTTTCAACGAAAACAAAAGAAATTAAAAGTCATTTTAATGAGTATACGTGCACACAGTATATCCCACAAATGTCATCGCGTATGAATATTTTTAAACTAACCTTCTTCGAATCAGTGCAACGACTACGTCATCACATTTAATTTTAATTTTAAAGTTCAGTGTTCAACGACCATTAACGATGTGTGTAGTATTTAACACGAATACCAAGTTTATACGCACACACATATATATGGACGACAAATAAAATAAAATTATTAAAATGCAAATTAACGAATTCGCAAATCTTCCTTCCGCGTATTCATTTTGAAATTCGATCAAAGTGCACCGAACTCTACTACATTATAGTGTGGTATATATCTATATATTTATGTGTGTGTCTCGTTTTATCGTTCGCACTATATACATTCTCGTTGCTCATTGAATGTAAGTGGCGACATCACTGTGTTATTCTTTTCTCAAAATAATGCAACTCGAGACGTTTGACGACAACGACTTAAACACAAACCCTATATTAGAGAATACGCATGGCAGTCTATGAAGGTATACGTCTTATTTATTACTGCATCTGCGCTTATAAGTTTATCGGTACACACAATATTGGAGTGTAATAAAAGAAAACGGAGAAGTAAACAACATTTTTGTTATTTTATTCTTATCTCGCATTTATGATACATCGCTTACAAACCGACTATAAGAAATGAAAACAAAAACGAAATCGAAAGTGAAATTGTATATTATTGTAATTGTTACGATTATCAACCGGACTGATAATAAAAACTAAAGAAATAATAATACACATTATGATTAAGATTATACGGATGTGTATATGCGTGTGTTAAATTCGAATGCGTTATATAATGGCAGTCGTATCTCGTATGTGTTAAGGTTATTAGAGAGCAACAATGTTCGTGTGCAGGTGTGGGAAATTGTAGAGATGGACGATTGAATCTCGATTATAGTAAATTATACTGCCTCCGATGAGGTTCCGATGTGAGTATTGTTTCAGTTGGTCGTGAAACTTCTAACCAGTTGACGAAACTGTAAATTGTGTTTATCTGGGCAATTTTATCATAATGTAATAATTTCAACAGTTAAGTAACACGAACTCATCCTGTTTATATTTCTCGGTACCTCATTGACATTCTTTATTATTAGATAAGATATTCGGAAGGACAAGCATATAAATGATCAAGAATAACAGATGCTTTATCAAGAACCACTTATGCGGATCATTGCAAGACTGACTGCAGGGTTGAAAGATGGTGAACTTTAGGAGTCATAAAATAATAAAATTTAGGAAACGCAGAAATAGTTGGAAACAGGATGTATTAGTCCAACATGGCATGTGGTGCACCATTAATATTTCAGTTTAAAGTGCTACCGAGAGAGACTCATTTTCTTGAATACCATGAAAAAGTTATGCATCCAAAAATAAAGTACCAGAAATATTGAAGGAACTTCACATTGGAAGATCTAGAGATCAATTAGCGATTTGGTTCATTTAGTGAGATATCAAACAACGTAGAACACATCGCAGTGACACTAATATAATATCTCGAAGACTAGTAAAAGATTAGAAACTAAAGTACGTGTATTGTTAACCTATTCAATCAAAATAGATACTCACAGGTTAATATTATTATTGAAAGGCTTTCGAATTTCAAAAAAGGCAAATTTCGACTGTCATCAGTCCATTTTTTTAAGATGGTATCATAACATAAAGTAACTCATGAGGTAACCAGTGAATACAGCTCCAGCTAGACCTTGTTGAGTTCTAAAAGCTAATGAGTTTTATCAAAGATTATTTTACATAAAGATGAACCAACCAAAGCAAAAAATTACAGTATGAACGATTTTTTTTTACTAAGAAAGAGATATCCGTCACTATATAGTGGTACCTGGAATTATTATTTTTAAATGTTTTTATGATTAAACCATCTTTATAGTACATATATAATAATCTTAGGTTCTATAGACCAAGGGAGATACCATTATTTTTGAATTTTAAATCTCCAATATTACGCCCTGTAGGTCCTGTCACTTTGTGCCTCCACAAAATATTCCACATAACGTTTTACTCGTCCCAACTTATTGTTTGTCCTGAGTGCCGTTACAGTACCTATAATCTTCTCTTTACACAGAGTTCTATCCCAATAACCCAGTGCATTTTGACTTAAAATATAGTAACGTTTATAGCCAGCGACTTAGAAATGCCTAATTAGACTCATACTCCTGCTACACCGTCCAATTTTGACCCATTCTTAACATACCATTAACTAATATTCCTATGAGAGCCTTTCTCGGCACAACACATGGTCAGGTTATACCACATTAAAGGGCTTGGTGAAGTTCAGTAGAATTTTTAGATGACCCACTGTTCCCTGTTTTCGCATTTCCATTTGGATATGCAGATGTAGTGGTGGATAACGCCTTGATTCAGTAATACTCATGTATGGTCAGTCCTTGGCCAGTGCACCAATTAGGCATAGGTGACTAATAAATAACTCATAATGTTTATGATCAGTAAAACAACTTTAAATCAATCTGCAAGTCTAAAATAATATTTTTAGGGCCCATAATGTCCATGTCATATTGTTATATACTTTTCGGTGCTATATTAATTCTAATCTGTTTCATATATAGAATCAGTCCTAGATATCTATTCTTTGAAAAATAGGATCATAGTGTAACAGATGTGTCCTCCTAGTGTATGGCACTATCTCTGTTTTATTTGGGTTGACATTAAGTCTCACCTTAATGCACAATTGTCGTACTATGTCGATGGGTTTTTGTATAAGATCTGACAGGGTTCCATTTATCCTTAATGATTATGGTCAATTAAATGTAATAATCCAGCAGTTGAGACACGAATACATTTTGACGAAGCGCCTGCCAATATTTTCTCCTTCCATGCTTCTCCTTCGAAAATCCTGCCTTCTCAAGAAACGATGTAAAGCTTATTACTATATATACCTTGAGTGAGGTATCACGACGTTCTCCACCTATTGAATTGAAGCATACAATACATCTTTCTGACTAAATGCAGAAGAATTTCCTCTATACTGCAGTATAGTAAGAAAAACACTACCTGCTTCCGTAGATTTGTAGGATTTGAATGAGTTAATTGCTCATCTTACACATTTGGATTTAAAAAATTTTCCAAACACACATTGTATCCTTTTTAAGTTTCATAGTTTACCTAACTAAATAGGTCTCTTTAGCCTGACATTTAGCCTGGCTCGATGTCATTTAAGAGCGTGGCAGTTGGGTATCTATATAGTAAGTCTAGAAGTACCCAAATTATTTCCAAGTTTTCTTACATCCTTAATTCGAGGTTGAATTTCGATGTAGATTCATTGTTGCTCTGACCCGTTGTGATGTTTGTATGTCAGAGTAGGACAGTGACGGAATAGTCTGATAGTGTGGGTATAATGTCTTCAAGGTATGTCAAATTCTTTCAATTTGTGTGTCCTCTTTTAGTTGCAACACGGAAAACGGACTCTTAAATCGGACTCTTAAAACCTATAAAGAATTTAATTTCATAAAGTTCTATTCATCTGTTCTAATCACCATCACAATGCCACCATCAACTCAAGTTTCCATCTAAATTCGAATCTCGTTTTTCATTACCCCAAAGAACAACACAAAGTAAAAGAAAATTCCAAGTTCATCAATCCCAAGCAAAAATATATTAAATTCGGCCTTCAAGTTCATTGATACAGTTATTATTACATCATTGTATATATGTATTTTCTTCGGTACACACATACACATATCCTTTTTTTTCGCCCTCATATCTCACAAAACCAATATATGTACACATATATACATATCGACGCACCAACAAAATAACGTTGACGTGCGTTGAAACAGAAAGAAACGTAACTATAAATGTATGAAAAGCACAAACGACGCGTCGAAGAAAACGACTGACGGAGACAAAAAAAAGGGTCGATATCCTCGCATGTCTCATGCTCGCCAAAATTATTCACTCGCTCATACACAAACACACACACACTTGTATCGAGATCAACACACTTGTATACTCAGTATAAGTATTGAATATATACACAAACAAAATTTAAAGAGCGGTGACACTCCCAAAAAATCAACAACAAATTGGAATTACACCCGCTTAAAGAGCACAACACATACATCGACTACTAGATTCAATATACCGAATATTGTTTTTTGTTTTATTTTTACACAAATATCCAAAAACAGATACAAAAGTTAAATGACATGACAACAATAAAATATAAAACAAAATAAAAAACGAAAACTGTAAAATTTGTTTTTTTTTATTATATATTTTTACATTTTTGAGGTTCAATGTCAAGGAAAGAATACTAGAAAGAGACAACCTGATATATATGTACATGTATATTTGTAACACAAAAATTGTTTAATTTTTTGCACGTACGTTACATAAAATGCATATGTACATATACATGTGTGCGTAATTGTGAAATGCAATATTTAAACAATACAGGTGCATTGATGAATAATATTTGATAAACAAATATTTTAATCAATCAATCAGGGAAGGATGCAATCATGGCCAATTTTATTTTTTTTCGTGTGTGTGTGTGCGCGATAAGAAAGGGACAAAACTATAACGAACTATATTTAACAAAAATCTTTATTTGTACATTCATACACACGAAAACCAACAACAATCAAGATTGTAAACAAAAGAGAATCCTCAGGTCAATGACATTGTATTGCCTGATTTTTTGTTGTTGGACTATTCGATATATATGTAATACTAACACTAGTACACGGTGTTATAAGTAAGTGTATGTGTGGTTGAATATATTATATACTTTATAGGCTTTTACGACGATGATGATGATGATGAGGATGATGATGATTATTATAGTTTGTTGTCGTCTTAATGTTAAGTGTGGGATCTTCCCGCAACAAAATCGTAATTCAATTAAGATTAACTTAATTAAATTTAGGCGGTTTAGAATATATGTACATATTTTAGGGGTTAAATAGTTGATGAAATGTGCTATATGTGCGTGATGTGGATTTAATAAGACGATATTTGTGTTGGAATATTAAACCGGCTGGCCTTATGTGGATACGAGTGATGTGATATTACTCATATTGTGCTGGACAGGCTCTCTTATTTAAACAACTACTAACACTATAGATCCTGAAATTCACTCTCTGTAATATTTGGGTTATAACTATAGGTTCGTCCCATTTGGGACTACAACAGATCATCCTACCTCGCCAGTAACGAAATTATGATATTTACCGATGGATCAGTATATGTACTGTAATCTAGGTGGTTATTCATGCTAACTCTTGAGGTGATATTATCTATCCCATGATAATTACGTCTTTTAGACGTAAATTGACGCCATTTTGAGAGCTACACTTCTTTCTAACAGCCAAGCTACTCTGAACGCAATTGAATCCTATACTGTTTCATATAAACTTGTAATTGCCTTGAATCGACTATAGGCAGACTGAACCAAGTAAGTCTTCGCACTATACCCAGCTAAATAGATATTAAAGGAAACGTATTGATACTGCTCTATAGGATTGACATTATTATCTCTTACGGGAGATATCGACTGTCACTTTGGAAAACTTTCATTCGAACTATACATCAGCATAGATTCCAGCACTTCTGTAATTATGATAGACGCACTTTGGTGATTTTGCTGGGTATTCCCACATTGACGAGAGGAAGAAACTGTTGAGTATTTCTTGTGCTCCTGTCCTACATACTCTCCATATCGACAGCACTTCTTTTGATTACGGTTCCTATTTGCGGAACAATTGACAACCTTGACGATATACCGGATATTTTGGGAACAAACAGATTTCAGAAATGAAAGTTACATACACTTTTTGAGAGGAAATGTCACAATGGGTCGGTCGAGCCTAAGTGACTGAGACAAAAACCAGGTACTCTCACTTTGATTTATAACCAGTTCAATCTTTATTTTGAAAAAATTGGAAACAATTTCCTATACGTCGTCTTTTGCACTAAACAAGCAGAACTCTTTTGTTTTTTTCGAGTTCTTGTAATATTCGACATTACCCTTGCCAATGCCGTGAACACTCTGCTCGCTCTTTCACTGGAGGAAATCTTGTACGAGTATAACAGTCGATTTTCAATCATCAACCCTATGTACCTAATGGTTCGTTGGATGACTTTGTTTTGAGCACCGGTTTCTAACGTTATGCTGTGCAAAGTTTTCCTGATAGTGATAAGAACTGCTTTTAATTTATGTTCCGCTAACTCCAAGCCAGTATATGTTAACGATTGTGGAGTGTGTTAAATCGTTCTGTTACAAATTTGATGTCATCTTCAAAGCTATAACCACTTGCGATTTACATAGTAGCTAGAGCACATCATCACACATCCTGTTTCAGAGCAAAGGACCTGAAACACAATCTTCCATCGGTTATCACACATGGTTTTGTCTCGTCACCGGTTTTATATTTCCAGAGTCCTCTGGTTGAAGTATCAAAACACTGTACTAATAGCAATAGCTTCAAAATGAAATGCTGACTTAGAGAAGTTACATAAAGTTAAATAGCGTTAATATGACGAATGCCACTCATAAAACACCCGTTGTGCGCAATCTATATGTTGTTAGATCCAGTAATGGCTGGATGCAGAAGGGATTTTTTTACCATCTGATTATGATAAGTGAATCGTTGTTGGAGTGCAGAATTCATTAACCGACCCCTCAGTACTGTAAAGTGGCACGTCGAGCGTCGTGTCTTATTGGACCAATTGAGGTGATCACGGACAAAAATACTACCAATTGCCATTCGGGACCTGGGCCGAAGCTTTATATAACTATCGATGTGATGCTCAATACATGGCGTGAACATAAGAATATTAGAGCAATGCAATGTGGCCAGGTTATGCAATGAGCTATATATCACGGTATAGCTGCCCCTTACTGCGTCATAAAATGTACTGTCTTAAATTGTTATGGTAAGAATCACTCCAATGGTGCAAAAAATTCAGTTTTATTGCTCAGTTTAGGTCACATGTAAAGGAAAGATCAATTATTGCGTACTTAGAGATGGAGCTTAAATCATTTAATCAGTTAGCTATTATAAGTTATTAAAGCTGTTTGTGTTGTTAAAGTAGAATGGTAGTGTAACATTGTTTCTATATAGTCTGACAAATTTAGGGAATTTAGGGATAGTATTGTGAATGCGTTGTGGTCGCTTGCATACCAGATCATTTCCTTTTACAGCGTTTTCACTATAGTCAGGTACTATACGAATGACGATTGGAAATTCAGGAGATGGCAATAACATAAAGATCAAAGACCGATTCTTCCAACAGATCTTGATACAACTCCAACATCACAATACCATAAAAATTGCTCAACTCGGGTCACATCTTAGGAAGTTTTATCGTCAAACGATCTAGTTCGGAATATTACTCATCGGAAATGGCCGAACGAGCCGTTCTCAATTGTAATTTTAGTGTGCGGAAAATTATATGGTGAGCAATTTTTCGTATTATTCGTTCGTGGGAACTTATCCACTTTATCACATGATCTACAACTTTCAGATTTTAATTTATTCCTTTTGTTCGTAAGTTTTAAGGCAAAGACAAAGGGATCAGCCAAGTGTTGTCCTACGAACGCGTTCATCATATACATATCTTAACCTTTACATAGAGCTGGATGGTTTTCCACTTATGCACATTTTGGGTTCTTCATACCCATTGAAAACCAATGGATTGAAAGCCAATGGGTTTCATCGTTCATTATCAAATTATGAATAAAATCTGAACTCTGCATTTTGCCGGAAATATAAAGCATAATCAAGTTGCTTGTAGTCTACGATGCCTTCAATTCTTGCACAAAGTGAACTTTACATGAGAGCACGCATAATATATACCCAAAATTCTCAACAACAACCTTAATGATGGCCCTAGTAGTGTCGAACGAATCCTTTCAGATGTTTTGTCGTCTTTTCTACGTACTCTTCCACACACGTTCAACCATTCGTATACGTACATCGTCGTTCACCCCTGGATACCTTTATAAAATTTTGTCTTTATATTCGAGTTCTAACACGTGCTACTGACCCTTATCACAGTCGATATAGCACAGTGAATTAACTGGTTTTAATTATCTCATAAATACAGCTGCTAATTCATGAGTGGCCCAACAAACAGACGATGCCCCCGTTCCTGTTCAGCAGTCTAGAGTTCGATTCCCAGTAGTGAACATAAAATGAAAGTGAGTTGAACCGTGGACCTTCGTGTCAGCTGGGATTTTTGTCGCCATTAATCAAAAATAATTGACTCCACAAATTGAGACAAGGGCATCGTGTGCCGACCAATCGTAATCTTATCCCATCCATACACAATCACCATATAGATCGCACCAATCACATTCATATTACAAAATTTTCATTTTTCCAATTTTATTTCATTTTCTAAAATTAATTTTAATTTTAAATTTTACATCGAGCACCAGAGATTCCATCTTTAGTTTTTCATTTTCTCTCGTCGTCGTATATCTTCAGTGCATTGACTTTCTCGACTATTTTTTCCACATTCGTGTGTCTATCTATACAATTTGTATATCTGTGTGTACGTATATATACTCTACATTTCCTCCTCTACAACTCTACGATTTACGATGTACAATTTTCTATTTTAGGTCTGCTTTTTAACGATTTTATTCCTTGTTCCGGGTTTGACGTCTTAATGTATGTGTGTGCTGTATGGTAATCTGTATAGAGCATGTTTCATGTGCACATGGTGCTGTGCATGCTTCAGATGTTGCAGTGTAACATAAACAGAACCTCTAATCGTATCTTTACCTTAATATATGAACTGAAATGAACTTAGTGCCAATAATTTTGATGGCGATCTTGAGTACACACACAAACACACGGACATACATATTGATTGAACGAATATGATAATTTTGAATGATTTGATTTGGTTTTGTGTACGAGTACGATCGACTCATCGTTTGATCATTGATCATCACATCAAGGTTGCCGCAATTTGTTTGTTTCATTTTGATCTGTTTTATTAGGAAATGTTATTCAAACGGTATTTAAATCGATCGTCAATGACGAGCATTACGACTAAAAATAAAGATAAACGCGAGGTGATCATAGGCCATTGCACTGTTTATATTTATAATTTACGACAGGAATGGTTCAAGGAATTTTACTAATTTTCTTTTGTTTTTTCTTATTTTATTTTCAGGTAAGTCGTTGGTTTATGGAAGACAAACCCCATGAAGGGATTCATTATAGCGATACAATGAAACAACTTAGTTAAGGTATTCAACTATTTGTAACATGCAAGTCCTAAGAATGAAATTTTCTAACTGATATTTTATCAAGGGAGCAAACTTTGTTGTTTGACTTCAGGGATTGGAAACTTATAAACAAACGGTTCAAAACGATCCCAGTCGGATGTGAGATTTTTATGTTAAGAACTAAATGTTATTCTTTCTTGCTCCCATCACAACTACTGTAGCGGATTTCAGGTTGACAACATTGTAATAAAATAACCCATTAAATAGATGGAGTATTATTTAGTATCTGGACTGACCTTTGTAACAACCAGGCTGCTTCTACAATCAAGCATAATCACGCTTGACACTTCTTGGATCACATCACCATTTTTTAATCACTCAGGATCGATTCACCCATTGTGGTATCCGTGTTTAAATCGCAGGAGCACAGAAAATGATCAAGACTTTAAATACTTCTCCTCCTCTGCTGCCAGTTTACACAACAATATTAAAGTCAATTGCCCTTAAAGCAGCTGCAAAGATCAGCATATCTCAATCCCATAAAGTGCTGCTATCAAAATTCCAGCAGTTTCTTCCTGAAAGCCAGTAGCGTATCTATGGAAGAAAGATAATTTTACATCAGGATTTATATTCTTAAAAACGAGATATCAAATGGCGGTAGGCTCATCAATTTCTTTCGAGTGCTGCATTGAGTTTTGTATGCATGATTCCAACAATACGCAGACAAACTGGTTTTTGAAAGTGATCTAAAAGTTTTCCTACGATTTTACTCGTAGTTCTAGGACACCCTTTTACTCGTAGTCCCATGATAAACCGAATAACTATTTTTTTTCCTTTGTTTGAGTTTTTTCAATATGTTTTCCCAAGTGATCCTCTATCTAACTAGACCGTCAGATACTTGACTACGAATTTTTGAAAGTCCAAAAATTATGCGTTTTATGGAAAAAACCAACTCAGTTTCTCTATTGAGTTAACTGAGAGGACCTGGTTGTGAGACCAGGTAACCGCTGGGAGTACAATCCGTTGTCGTATATAGTTTTACT
Source organism: Tipula lateralis (assembly GCA_963932295.1). Classification (NCBI taxonomy): domain Eukaryota; kingdom Metazoa; phylum Arthropoda; class Insecta; order Diptera; family Tipulidae; genus Tipula; species Tipula lateralis. The sequence goes on from OZ010737.1 coordinate 121,592,981, forward strand.
AGCAGTGAGTTGGTCTCACTGCTATAAATAAAACTATACATGTACGAAACACGAAATACAAAACTCTCCGTTTCGGACGTAGACCAAAATGGTAATACTACCTTAGTTGAACCATATTCTCCTTGACTTAATTATGGCACCAAATTACATTATAATATCTTCTCCATATACCATGGAAGTATCCAATTATAATTGCATTTGGAGTACTCGAAAGTGTTAATAAAGGTTTGGGTATAGTAACATGAACCTCTAGATCATTTAGGTGGAGGTATCACTTATCGTCGCCGATTATAGCTTAATAGTTAAGAGGGTTTCTTATCACGACGCGGTTTTGAATTCGATTCCCGCCGTTGACCAAAAATTAACATGCAACCAAATGACATAAAACGCGATTGTGTGTAATTCGTTGATCTGACCACCTACAATGTGCACCAATCGTTAAAATTGGTTCGTGAGGTCTCTTTGAGACGCGGTATGGAAGCCATAGATTATTTTATTTTTATCACTTACCAGAAGAGAACCCGATGTCTTTGGATCAAATGTCCCCTTTTTTGTTTTGTATATCTATTTTGGCTATACATTAAGTATTTTCCTTTATCACAGAGAAAGCGGTTTGGATGTAAGTGGTTCTAGCTGGACGCAGATGACTTCTCCAGGTGGGGAAGTAAATCCTTCAGATTTTTTTTTGACCATGGATGATCTATCTGTTGATCCTTAGTAAAGAATATTCATAAATTCTAAAATCAGATCTAGGTGAATCCCACGCCTAAATGAGTCTCTGAAAAGGATGCACTTTAAATAATCTTTCTTCATACCTAACTTTATAGTGATTTTATTTATAGATACCATATGATGAGCATGCCGTTATACAAATCTCAGCTCTAAAAACCCAAAGAATTCTCAGTAGTGCACAGGGTATGTTGATCTCTTTCCTGGCCATTTGTTCGAAGAGTAATAAGCGAGTTCTTTATGATTCTCTTTTCCATTATTTAGAAAAGAAGGATTTATAGCTTCCACTCCATAGAATTGTGCATTGCTTATATGTTGAAGCTGATTGATATGTTAGCTGACAGCTAGTGCCAGCCTGGCTCCTCAAGATATTTTCACATCAGACCAATAAATCTTAAAGATAGCGATATTCATTTTATTTTGTTAAATAGGTCAGAGTATAAACTTAAATTAGTTTAAATGTTTAGACAAACAAATCGTTCGTTGTAACATCGAGTATGGCCTTTTAAGATCTGATTTACATATGTATACCATACTGGTATATGGAAAATGAAAAATCACTTTCAACACTTTGTACCAATTTGAGTCAGTATCGTGTACCAAATACAAAAACTGTAAATATTCCATATATAAGTTTGAATTTACTCATTTCACAAATTTATGACTCAATCCCAAAAGAATTTGTTGTTTTAGCTTTCACGGTCATTCAATGTCAAGACACAAAATCGAATACACACATGTGAACGTTCCCAATTTTATCGCACTATCTTATAAATATGTATGTGTCAGTGTATGTACATAAAATATTTGTCATGATTCATCATCATGTTGAAAATTATCTCATGAAAATGGACAAATCGCATCCCGATCCAATAAACAAATCATTTCCCTCCAAAAAATATCTCAAAAGTGTTTACGAAGTGACAATGCAAATCATATGATAATCACAACCTCCTGTCGCACTCTTCTCAATGCTGTTATTTTGTATATCACATCGTGTCGTTGCATTCTCGCGAAACAATTGAATGTCTAATAACTATTATTCGGTAACATCACAAAACGCAAATTCATAATCATTTTTGTTTTCAATGTCGCTAGGGAGTCTTTATCATATATAAAACACAATACATAGTTAAAAACCAAAATATTCTTATTAATTATTATTTATCATAGAGTATCACAATTGTATTAATGGCCGGGTATTATAATACATACATACATACATACATACAAATAAATATAATTTTAGAGGTCATTGCCCTTGTTTCTATATATGAAATAATATATATAATATTTTCGGTGGTTTACATATGTAGTGGTTATGTGTATGAGTTTATATATATATATATCTATAGATCTATCTCGTTCTGGCACAAAACACATACGCATAATGAAATATTTACAACAAAAAAATGTGCGTGTGAAATTTCACCAGGGTGGTGAACTACAAGGCAAACGACCGATAAAATTTAAAATGTGCGTATATGCGAATATGGGTTACAGATATTTCCAAGTTCGATGCCCTGAATAAATAATTTTCCCACTCGTATTTAAAAAAAATCGAAACAAAACACATACAACAACAAAAACTAATAATAATAATAATAAACAAACGAAAGTGCGTTTGATGATAAAATAGCGCTAAAATATATCTATCTCATTTTGTCCATGTACGATGAACCGAATCAAATATATATTTTGATTTAGTTGATTGATTAAATTTTGACATTTTCGATTTAATTGTGTATGAATAATAGAATACGAGACAAACACCAATACATGCCACCCGCTTTTATGTTCATTGACCTTTGTTAAAACATGAATCACATTGTATGTATATTGTAAGTGTTGTTGCTAATTTTTGTTGTATTGTTTAAATGCCTAAAATAATTGGCAATTAAATAAATAAAATCTGTATGTTTAATTATTTTTAGCGCAAAAATTACTAAGATTAATTTTTGAAGGTCAATTTTAAAATAAAATCGCACTCGATTAGAGGTGGCCGATAACAAAAAAAAATCGTCACGGTTATTGTGATACGGGTCGAAGCAGAGAAGAGAAACCGGGTGTACAGATTTTTGCGTCATTTCTCGAATACCAATATACAACAGATGTTTCAATAAAATGTGTATGCACGCACCAATACGAGCGAAACGAATAGCCAAAATAAAATTATTTTATTTATATATGTGCATACATCTACATGATTTTCATATCATTTTAATTTTGTTATATACATCCACACACTCACACATATCCATACAAATTATATATATTGTACTCGAGGTGAACGTCCGACCTAGCGCTTTCTTTTTTATTTTTGTTTCTCTTTTCTGTATTATTATTGTTATATTATCGGTGCGAGTGTGTGAGTGAGTGTGTGAATTTTATTTTATACTATGTACTCGCTCTCTCGCACGAGATTCTCTTTTATTTTGAATTTTTGTTAAAGAACATTTTATTAATACCGACATGATTAATGCCTAAAAATAAATTCGTTAAGAACAGTTAATTTTATTAAATTGACCATAGTATAACCTTGACTGTGAATTAACGTTTTTTATTCTTGGTTATATTTTGGCGAATTCAGTTTTGCAAATTTTGATCGAAATCCTATTCTGGTATCGAGCGAAGTGGTGCGAAGAGTGAGAAACAAATTGCACCGAATCGAAATAGAGACAACGAATATATAGGGAGCGGGTATAAAGAAATGCATTTTACGGTTTTTCTTTCGATCCACTGCAGTTTTGTACGAACAATAATAATAATCGGAATGGAAGGGGGAACGGGTTTGGTTAAAAATGGGGAGCATATGAAAAAATCAATATTAAATGGGAGCATTACAATTTTATGTATTATGTGGGTATGTGTGTGTGTGCCTGTGCAGAAAAACTAATCATTAAAAATAAAAATAAAAACTCAACAGTACTGAACAAAACACGAAGAAGAAGAAAACTTACTGTAAATTGTTGTTTATGTTCCAGACCTATCACAATAATTATAATACTACACACACTCACATGTAAATGTTTTAATGGCTGTGGTGCAGTATAATGAGTTCTATAGTTTGGGGCGGGTATATGAATAATGTATAGATTGATTTAAGTTGTGTTATGTCTGCATTATGGTTGAGGTTTTTGACACTTACACTCGAGTTCAATTTATGTCCGTATCAATGGCATACGGGCTGTATGGTTTGAGAACCGAAGGACCTTTCAGGAACCTACCCGTTTACACTTCCAAACTTATTGATTGCAGCAGAAAAGGTCGTAGCTTCCAAGCAATAGATAGTCGAAATATACCAATCTGTCATTAGTTGAGTGTCTTGTATCCTTTTTACGCCCACTTCTGAAATCGGTGTAATCTAAATACATATCATGCAGATAAAATGAACGTATACAGAGAATCAACTTGAATCTAAATGGATGACAGTCAAGTATGTCAGTAATAGTTTTAGAATCGAACTGGGAGACACCAAAGTTTGTAGTTGTGCTAAAATATTTGGTGATGAATCAACATTCGTATCACAAAATAACTATGGGGGTGCGATTATCTATCTCCTCCACATTCATGCCAGCTAATTGGGTAACTTGGGTACACCTTCTGAGGGTTTTCTTCTCTCCAAATGAAAATTATTGAATACCTTGGTCACCTGATCTATTAGTCTCCTAAAATTCTAATCCACACTAGAGGCCACTATAAACGATAACCAAGTCAGTTTAAGTCTCTTTCAGCGAACAAGAGTTGAACAAACGATCTTCGCTATTTTGGTCCATTTCTCTACAGATTACGCATTCACCATTATTTCTAATATAAAGTTGCGGCTTTCGTCACACGATGGTGGTAGTGGAAGGCCAAATCAATGTTGATAGTAGCTATCATGAAGGTCCTGCAATTTAACCATAAAGTTAGTTTCCATCTGTGGATACAAGTTTGTATAAATTTTATATAGGTTAAAACTTTGAACAATTAGCACATGTTGTGTATGTCAGTTTCGGATACTAGTTCTGCATGATTGTTTCTCCCTAATTCCTGCTTAATGATACCCATCAATGGTCTAAGTCGATGCTATCTATTATTTTTAATAATAAAGATTGTATCGACACGAGGATATGGTCAATTATAGATAGTAGGTTCTAGCCACCATTCATTTCAACCATAGCAACTGATGAAGAGCGTCACAATGTTGTTTGATCCAAAGTACATCGAATCAAGACTGATGGTGCCATGGAATTTATGTTGATTGAAAACACTCAAAACGATTTATCCTTTAGGAGATATATTTGAAGCACGTTTTCGTTTAATACTTGTTGAGTTATTTGTTCGAATCGTAGATTATGCCGGTCGTCGTTCCCATCGTTTACTTTAGTGATGTCAAATAACTCATATAAGTTGACTTAAGCACCTTAAGCATGCTCAATAACAACGGTTTGTTAGCGCTACTTAATACTAACAAAGCGTCAGCGTTCTAGTTCTACATTACACCGTTGGTAGTCATATCTACCGACCCACAGGCGAGACTATAAAAACAGCTGCGACATAATCGCATAAATAACTAACCAACATATGTACATTCTAAAGATAGCACGAAAAACTATTTTTAAAATTTGACTCTGAACTTGAGATTATATAATCTATATATCCGTATGTATGTTTATCAACCCAAAGAATTATTTCATGCTCCTTCCATCATCCCCATATACAAACTTAAAAAAATCCATAATGTCTGATCGGAAATATTTTCTATTCAATGTAATACATTTAACATCGTGCTAAACGACTGACAAAAAACTAATTTTGGGCAAAAAGCAACTGTGTAGCAGAATATATGTATATAGAAGAATATGTACGAAAAAATCGATTGTTTATCACACATATACAGTATAAAAGGTTACCGAACTCGCCTCTCAGGGTCGTCGTCGTTCATTCACCCCGGAAAAATCAAAGAGAACCATCAACACACACACAAAGTACAGTAAACCAATGAACTCTATCAAAAATGATTCGCCATCTCATTCAACTCGACATATAATACAAAAACTACCCTTGCCATCCCTTATTTACAATTTTTATTTATACAATACATATATATAGTTTGATGCTTCTTATATAGCAACAATTAGTTTTTGTTTCGTTTTCGAACCCCTCATTTGTTTGCATCCGTATATGTGAAATGTGCGCGCAACAACGTAATTTTTTTTCACCCCAAAAAAGAATAAAACTAAATATTTTGTCTCTTTCGAGCGTTCGCGTTGCGTTGTGTCTAAAAATAAATTATTTGCATCTCACATTTTTGTTTTGTTGTTTTTGGGGGGATAAAAATAAACATTGTTGTTTGTGTATGCGATTATGCAATTTAGGTTTTGTTTTTTATTTTTTTTTGTTTCATCAGGGGATTGAACTCTTATTCTCTATATTGTACACAATACATACTTATTTGCATATTTCCGTTTTTACTGTTGTTGTTGTTTTTTATTATTTTTAAATCAAGTTCACATCTCTCATTCTCTTTTATGTTGTTTTGGTGCATATACATATATAGATATGTGCAATATTGTAACTAGTAATTAATGCGGAAGTGGTCGGTTATAAATCAAATAAACAATACAATTTATTCAAGATGAGTATCATCTATGTATAGACACGCGAATCGAAAAAATTAAAGAGGAAATAGTGTAAAATAACGGTAATATAACGAACAAACGTACAAAAGTAAAAACACTTTCTCTCTTTTGTAACTGTTGTATACTTGTATGTTTGTATTTCGTATAACAGTAAAATAGTTGTCTTTGCTAAATTGTGTTCCCATCTTGATTCATAGATGGCGGTACGATTTAGTAAAAATATACATACATATTACGATTTAAAATATTTATATCCTTTTCTATTTGCTATACACATTTCATTCGCACACTATTATATATTGCGCATATATGAAACAATATAAAAAATCGTATATATGTGTGCTATTTACTAAACTTACATCCATGACCTGGGACAATCCTGAGTGCATTCACCCGGTTTTGATTTATATAATACTCATACATGCATAGATTATAAACTATTTAGAAAAGGATAGCGTATAGGTGTTTTATATGTGGAATGATTTATTGTGTATGTGTGCACGTTTATAAAAACATAATTAAAGGCACATACGTAATACGGAAGTAAAAACTGAATTCGAAATGAGGACAAATCATAATTGTTGTCTCTTTCTGTGTAGTGCATTTGGTTTTGTTAACCGGATGATTGTGAACGAGATGGATATAACGTTATTAATCGAAAATAAAATAATCGATCGCGTAAATTAATTGAAAAACAAAGCGCCGAAATGTATGCAACTTTAAAAGCGTGTGTGCTTTTTGTAACTGTAAATGAATGGAACATCAGGCGTCTACATAATGAATGCAATTTCGATTATTCTTTGTTGTGGTGTGTGGTTTGGGTTAGTAATTACGACAGTAAATTAGTAAAGTTTATAAATAAATTGGAAATGGGGGCGACTTATTGTCTATTTCGGAGTTGTTTTGTTATTGGAGCAAAAAAGGTGATTGAGCTTTTCGTTTGTACTTTTGTGCGGTAACAGCGTTGATGTGTGATTATGTGTTATGTTGGTTGATTAGTATGAGGTTGGTTGGGTTGGGATTAATAATATAGTAAGAGGAGTTAATATAAAATTTATTTTATTTAACCCTTGTAAATTTTGGGATGGGTTGGATTATACAAGGAGAGCTGATATTTTCACAGTTGTTTTCCGTCGTGTGTCGATTCAATTTGAATGATCGATCTTAATGACCAATTGAGTTATATAGGACATTAACTGAGGGAGATCAAAACCTGAAATGTATATTTCAGTATCGTGTGTGGTTGACCACTCTCATCGGTTTTATTGCATCCTTATTCTTTAACTGTTGCTGTTTTGTCTATTATTATCCAGTCAAAGCTAATTCTAGTCAAATGGAGTGTATGTTTGAAAACTATACAGTAGAATTCATAAACATGTTGACAGTGATTGAAATTTTTAAACGTCTTATTGAAGACTTGATCTCAAGGTTTCTTCAAGTAACGGTTCATGAATCTGGACCTAGAGCAATCTTTTGCATTTCAGCTCATTTAGGGCTAAATGATGGTCGTTAATATCGGAAAACTTGTGTTTATTTGTCTATGAGTCTTTAACAGACTACATTGTTTTAAAGGCCGTTTGTGGTGTTTGAAGATTTGAAATACATTTTTCATCCGACTGTCACGGGAGACAATCCCCAATTCCAGAAAGTAATGCTTTGATTTAAATTACTCGGTGTGCTGGCATGTTCGTAAGAAGTTTTACATCATTCCCTGCTCATTCGTAAAGATGGTATCGATCAATTTATGTCCGCCGTAAAAATGTGGTGAGGTGTCCAAAAACTGCGATTTTCTACTAATGAGTGTTGTATGGTTGAAACTGCCATCAATAAATAAGTCAGTGATCCTCCGATTTCACTGGAGATCGAATGAGATCTCACACGTAGTATGGTGGTTTTTTAGATTACAAGATGGTATATTATATGGAATGCTAAACTCATTTAGTGATATCATATATGACTGAGACCAAATGAATCATATTTAGTCATGAATTTGCTGTAGTCCGGCTTGTCCAAATGCTCTTTACTTGGTCGATTGACCGTCTGACATTTCATATTCCTTCTGTTTCTGTATCCTCTCAATGTTAGGTTGAATTATATTTCTTCGTTTGTAGTTCAATATGTATTGCCTTTGGCCGGCACGGTATTTCTTACATACCCTCCGTCCAGTGCAGTAATGCATCTATGGTACCATGCTTTTGTGTAGCCTATCTCAAAAGGCTTAAGTCCTTGAGGAGCTGTGACTCTGATTGATTGGATGGGTTATCTTAGCGTGTAGTAGTGTATGGTGTTTACTGAGTTTTATAGGGTTCAACCGCAACAGGCTGTTGTTTGAACCCTCAAACTCAGTTGTCGGTTGGCAAACTTAGTAGATGCTGTGACTGATCTTTTTTGGTCTGCTGTTTGAGATCTTGCAATGATTCATTCGTTTGCTTAGACATCCTAAATATGTATCAATTGTATAGGAAAAAATAGGCTCTGACGATTATTATAACCAATGAACCATTTATCAACAAGTTATCTCTGAATTCTGCACTTGATCTCATATGTTTTCAGTCCGTAAACTATTTGCGCTCAGGTTTATTTATTGTTTCAGTCGATGACTGTTTTAGTCAGACTATATTATTTGAGATATTTCGATGTACCTCATTTATTTAGAAATATTTTACCGATGTATGCTGCACCTCGTACTTGACCTCTCAGTATTGAAATTATTTGTTTAATGTGAAGTTCTTAAGTTTCGTGAATTTCTTAAACATTCTTGGAATGATTGCGAATCTTGCGATTTACCACCAAATGTGTGTAATGACTAGCGAGATACGAGCTCAAAGTAGAATCGTGTGAAACAAGGCTTTGTATTTTTGTATTTTTTATGTAGGTTATGAGTATTCCTAGGAAATCGGTAGTTTTGGCCAGACTTGTCTTGATATACTGCACGAGGCAGACCAACGTTCATCTTTCATTTGTCGTGGTTTCAGTGCTCTTTCTAAGCGCTAACCTTGCCGGAAGCAATAGCAAACCCAAATAAATCCTGCCATCAGCTCGTCTGTCTAACAATTTCCAAAAACGTGCGTGTGACCAGATATTTTAAGACAAATCTAGAGAATTTGAATGATGAAATAATCCCAATGTTTAGTTCCAACTACCACCACCCTTGACGTAAACGAACCCGATTCCAGTACTTTGATGGTCGCTTGATTATCAACATAGATAGTTCTACTGTTGATACATTTTATGTTTCAAAACCTTCTCAATCGCTCTCTTTTCAGCTTGATACATGCGGCAGTAATCAGAGAGATAACGACAAAATCTCATGGAGGGGCACATAGTCTTGGAGGGACACATAGTCCAAGACTCGTTATCGAAGCATAATACCGTTGCAGTGCTCAAAAATTCTCTTGTAGTTTCACACTTTTCACAATTATCTGTCTGAGGACATTTACACTTACCTGTTGGTGATAAACTCATGACCATATAGGTCGTTTTAAGTTTTGCAAAAATATCTATAGTAAGAAGCATTTTTGTCAACGAATAGTTAATACCCTTCAGCGTCCCCCTTAGAAGTATATAAACCGTTATTCGCCGTTATCAAGAAAGGGCACCACACTCTAACTCATAACATTGGAATAGAGTTCTAGCTATAACAATGTAAAGCCAATGGTTTTAAGCGCCATCACTTTCCAATGGTGGTCCTACACAAGGTTATAGCGGCCTTGTTCATTCGTTCCACAATATTCGACCTCCAATTAAGCTATAGTCTGTACCCAGAAAGCTATAGGGGCAACTGCCGGAACTTCATATTAGGAACTTTTCTTAGTGAACCAATTCTGTTTTTGCGCATACTCCCAATCCACACGTACTTTCCTCATTGTGTTATAACTAGAAGTAACGTAGGTCACGCTTTGCTTATATGATTTCTAACATATGGCTTAAACGTCAAACAATCAAATGAACAATCAAACTATAGCAGGACGAAGGAACATAATCGTTAGATTAAGATGATGACACGCAATGGAGAGTGTATAAGTGAAACTGCTTTCATATACACTTTAATCTCGATCCGAGTGGCAGTTATAAAAAATCGATTCAATGTGGGTCACAATGATTATACAAGAATTAGCCTAAATCATTCTGTAATCTAAGATAATCGGATGCAATAAGATTCCATGAGATAATGAACTATGAGGTAAGGGGCCAATATCAATTTAAGCAATTGTTCGCCTAAAAACATATGAACGCACGAGGTGGCAGACACTCGCCATAGTTTTTGATACAGTTAGGTGGGAATAAACCTTGAGCCCTTATTCACATCAATACTCATTAAATATTTCATAATATCATTAGACAGGATCTGGCATGACTCATAGACTGACATCGTCTCCATATCGTTGATATGGTTTCTGAATTATACCATGGCTTACAAGTTACGGATGTTGATCCGAAAAGATTCGATTGGAGAGTTGTATGCGATCGAAGAGACTTGTGAGCTGTTAAGTCATTGAACACCCTGACGTTAAAAATCTTTTGTGATATATCACTCCACGGCTCCATGGTGATGCTATCGTAGCCGGATAATAGATACCGAATGACAAAATCTTAGGGATACCAGATATAGGGATACCAGATCCTTTCCAGTATATACAATATAGAAGCAATGATATACACAGTTAATCCGCCTGGCCGTACAAAATAGCTTGACCTCCACTCTACAGGCCTTGTCCGGTTCGCTCTAATTCCATATCAACACGACAAATCAAGTACAGAAGCAATATACAAATTGATAGTGCAATATATACAAGATTGATGTTCTAATTCGGGGTCATTACTATTTTACTATTTTCCTACATATGCATAATAGCAATGATAATAATAACAACAACAATAACTATAAAAAAAATATAAATTATATAAACTTCAAGTGTACAGTGGCAGCCCAGTAATGGACGCGAACACATGAGGTAGTATTATTCTACGAACGGGCTGGATATAAATGACCAACCTCAACCGCCCATTTTTTATAATTATAGTTTCCGATACTGTACTGTATAACGTGACGATTTAAAAAATAACTAACTAGGATGACTTTTAGGTCAATGTGTTTCGTGTTGGGCAAGGTTCTTTGCTGTGTATGTCGGCGAGGCGATAGATAATTGTTTATATATAAAGGTCTGAGAATGTATTCGATTTCGATTTTGTTACTGTACACAACGTCTATGTCAACCACTTAAGTGTCAATCAACTTTATATATACAATTCATTTTCAAATCAATTATCTAATCGCAACACACGAAGCAAAATGTATAGAAAGACAAGGCGTTTCTTGAGTTGAACCCCATCGACGATATTACACAATCAATCTTGTGAGTTTCTTTTATGTATCTACGAAAGTAAATGTGTTTGTGTTTGTAGAGAGAAGAAACGTTCAGAATGTATTGTAGCCCACGCCGCCAAACCACACCAACCACTCAAAACCTAATTATACTTTATGGTTTCGTCGTTTCACTTTCGAATGACGAAACGGGGTAACAAACAAAAATGTAATTCATCAATCATAATCATTTCATCATCATTAACGTGAATAGCATCATCATGCGATGATGATGATGATGATGTTGAAAACGAAACCAAAATCTTATTTCTCCCAAAACAAAACCAAAAGCAAAGATATGTAACGCTTTAAGTTGAAATAAAAAAAAAAATAATAATACAAAATAAAAAAGTTTGGAAATGCTTTGTAATCAACCACCTTAAATTTCTTACAAACAAAAAAAATTTCATGGGTCCATTGAACTTATATTTGGGTCTGACGAAATTTGTCATTGAATTATAAACTGAATATACAGTTGGGTTGTGTTACCACTATAATGAATACGTACTTAAGATTTAAGTGATAATTGCAAATGAACGCGCGACACATACAGACACACACACACACTAGTGAATTGTTACGACTCGTTTTCATGATTTACATTGTATACTGTACCATCATTGATGACGGTGGGATCATTTAAGTTGCCATGTGACGGATGGATGTTTATGATGTAGTCTAGATAAGATTACGGCAATTAACGACTTCGGTCTGGTAAATTTGAATCATACGATCCAATCGCCTTCAACTTATTCGTTTACATAGTTGACATGTCGAATCAATAGCTTAAATCAGCAGATGGTGATCCTTAGTATCCAGTATAGTATCCATCAATCGAAATATTCGTTTCGCAAACTGATACATGATAGTGTTACCCCAGTCATGTGTCAATGTATTAAAAGTAGTATCAGCCCCGTTAAATAGTGAATCAACTTTATCGCTAAAATGTTGCAGCCCAACCATTTTGCTGATAACAGTACGTGCTGTTTTAACAGGCCCGTACCGTGGCAACAATGCTGTTGTAAATAATTAGAAGACGCCTATCGAAAAGTGACTCTTCCTTTAAAGGTGACATCGGGTCTGGTCAACACTGTGTACTATTTCAGCTTATCCGCATTTGCAAGATATTTTGATTTCAGAAATGAACGTAGAAGATACAAAGCCCGATTGCCAGTAGCAAGGCGAACCTTGAAGATACTTGAATATCATCACTCCTTCAAACGTGTGGTTACCACTACTGAAATCACTTGCGTCTTGGCTCGGAAAACCAGAGATCATAATATATTTGGTTTTGGACTCATTGATTTTGAGACCAACGGAAGCTGAACACTGTTCCAGTGGATCAAGTATCTCCTTCACTCTGTCTTAAGATTATGTAAGACAGTCACTTATATGCTGTGCAAAGGAGAGCTATACCGCGATAATTCTCGCACTTCAAGCGATCACTCTTCTTGAACATTGGGCATAACGCGGCCACTTTCCATTCTTCAGACATAACTTCATTTCGCCATATTAATCGAACAAGGTCGAAAAGACAGTTCCCCAAAGTCAGCCCTTCGAATATCAAGAACTCCAAATTAATGCAATCAACTCCTGGTGAACGATTTTTCTTTAATCTCTGAATGGTCATTGTGAATTCTTTATACGATGGATCTTCAATGAACATCTCTGCGGTTTGTATTTGAGGGTATTCAAATACAGTTTGTGATCCATGTAGACTATTAAGCAGGCCAGAAAAATATTCACGTCATGCATCGAGTACCGCATCGATGTGAACAGGAGTTGCCATCTTAGTCTCCAATGGTGGTTAAATTAAGTTCTTAGGTATAGTCCCGAATCTTTAAAAGGGCCATCGGATTGGTGACTTTTTTAAAGTTGCGCTCATTGCTGAGTTGTTGACTCTTAAAACCGTAGCCTTTCGCGCTTCTTCAGTCTACAAATGTGTTTAGCTGTCCTACTAGCAAGAATTGCTTTATTTTTTCTTGCAACTGTAAACCGAATCTGCGCTTCATTGAGAGCTATATTTCGTTGCTCAACAGCAAGACGACACTTTTCATTTATTGCCTTGGCACATTTTTAAGACTTGAACTTTTTAAATCGCGGATTGTCAGCCCAGCGATCCAGCCAGATTTAGTCACCTCCTGTGGTGGTATTCTATGAGTCTTATATTTCGCCCGAAATATTGACGAAACATTTTGACAAGGTTCCGCAGCTCCATTACTTGTACTTTCAAATCTTCGAATACTATGTAGTTCGGGTTAAGTTGGTCGCGTATCAGCCGAAACGATTTTTTCCGTAACATGGCATAATTTAGATAGTAATAAAGGAATAAATAGTATTGTTCGAATAACGTGTGAAGATGGCAACAAGTACATTTAGTCACTCATCATTCAGTTTCGACGTGGACATATTAAGATGAAGCCGATCTGAAATTCATAAAATTACAGACGTGACTACTTCAATTCTTACCCAACTATGATTTTGTCTAATATTCAATATTAGGCACAAATCATGTCCGCGGTGTTAAAAGTGAAAGAGCAATATTAACTTGTTCGGTCCTGGGTGTCACACATTTCCGACGCTCTTTTTCGTCCACCTTCGCCACAACAATAATGTCGATATTACCAATGAGAGTTAGTTGCTCGGAGAACAGAGTACTACCAAAGTAAAAGAACTCAATTTTAGTGCTTGCTAGTCTTATTTTTACCGTAGCTACAATCGGTTATATTGATGTTGAAGGGTGACCAATGTACTTTTTCTTCTAGCCGATTGGATTATTATCTTCGCAGGTTGGTGTTTTCTGCATAGCTGGGCGATTTCAATATTTCACCAATTACTCGGTAGACGGCGGTTAGCTATCATCTTGTATGAATCCTAGTTGCGTCGTTTTGGTGTCAAGTAAACTTAAAAAATTAAACAAGGCGAAATGTATTCCTGAACTCAATGCCAAAAAGGGCCCACGGTTCAACCCACATTCACACACATACTTACACATTAAAAATAGCCAATCGTTGTTTTTGGTTGAAGAATTGAACCCTAAACTCCCGAATCAGAGAGCACGCTACTTTCTCTGCCAACGAGGATGACTTTCTCTGTCATCTAGGGTGACAACATCAAGTCATTTAACATTGTAATAAATACGTTTTCGTGTTTTCTGGAACCCAATGAAGATCCGTTCTCAATGTCACGAAACACGGTGCTAACCGAGAATTCACAGACACACATTGCCGTCTTAGAAAACTGAACAATTTTATACCAAGCGAAGGACTATAGCTGACTAACACTAATTGACCCAGAGTTGAAAATTGAAGAACGAACTCTTGTATTCATAATCAAAAGATAAGGGTACGACTGTTTCACGACCAATAAACGAAAATCGTGAAACAGATTTAGCTAAAAAATCTCATTACCTTCAATGTCACAACGTGGAGGATCTCAAATGACAGTATCTCAATTATTGGAGCAGATCAAAGTAATGGAATTTCTTGCAGCCCTTAACAAGTGCTGAATAATCCTTTTGATAAGGGACATTTAAAGAATTATGAATCAGTGCAAAAAAAAGTATTTGCCTTGGACAGGGAGATTTAAAGATTCAATAACAATGTATGTCAGAGCTATTTGTTCACCGTGAAACACTCCACAAAACGAACCTTATGAAGGTTTCAAAACCAGCACTATAATAGCAGAGCGAGAGCCATCCGTGACACATGAGATACACTCTCTGAGATAAGTAGGCCTCACCCATTAATCTCGAGAAGAATAGATCACTGCAAATAACTTGTTAAAGAAAGAGAGTAGAGTCGAAGCTCCAATAATCGCTCTACAAGCAATATCCTCAAGACAGTTCAGTTGAACTATATAAACGTCTTTAAACTGACCAATAGTTACCTCACAATGAAGAAGCAGTATATGGTATAGTATATGGTGTTCCAGGTTGGCTTACTTTACACAAGAAAGCACCTAAATGATTGATATATTGTGGTTTTAACAAACAAATACTTATTCGTCATTGTACACAAAGACTCAGAGCGCACATAGGACGAGATCTAAAATAACAGCCTTCTTGTTTTATCAGCCGCCAATGGTACGAAAAATAACACCCACTTGATGGCTTAAAATGGATATCAGTCAATGCAAATACGGTTAAGCACCATACTTCCACAGTTTATTATAACGAAGACTAGAACCAGTGCTTCATAAAGCTGAGGAAATTGAATATCAGCATATAGTGGATTAGAGATTTGTCGACCATGCGTATCCTCAGTATCTTGTCATTCTCGATATAGTTTTCTTCATAAGGTCGGTATTCTCAAATATTGATCTAATCATCATATTTCAGTCGCTTTTGACGTTCATAATACGGCAATCACAATACTAGTTGCCCGCTTTGAATTTACTCTTACGTCATTTGAACTACGCAACGTTTAGCGGTATGTTCGATTATTACCACCGATTTATTCGGTAACATGCTGAACTAGTTGCACCAATTCACTTGTACAGCTCGCATGTCCAACATGTGAACGGTAGCCTTTCTGGCTTCCAAACATCGACGGATAACAATCTCCTGTACATCGCAGACCATTTACGAACAACTATACTTTTTACAACTATAGCAAAGACGTTTCTTTTTTTTCGGTTTTTGCCCGTACCGTGTCAATAATCTGACTCCATCGGTTTCGATCACGAGCGAGCTCTTCATACTGTTGCTCGCAGTTAGAAGATGTCAGATCACTTTCTAGGCCGTGGAGCCATCACCGCCGACAGCGACCTCTCCGTTTACCGAAGGGTGGCTCTCCCTTCAAAGTTCGCTGTATCATTCGGTTTGGATCAGCACGCAAAACGTGACCGAGCCAGCGAACAGGTCCTTTGATTTCATGCACGATGTCAGGAATTTGCATTAAATTCCTGATATCGTGATTGAAACGAACCGTATGTGTCATCATAGTCGCGTTTTGGGCCATCTTTCGTTCTCATCCGTCAAGGTCCAACTCTCACATCCATACATGATAACGGGACTGATCAACAATCACAATTTTAGCTTTTCCGCATTTACAAGATAGTATTTTGATTTCAGAAGTGGACGTAGAGGATACAAGGCCCGATTGCCAGCAGCAGAGCGAGCCTTGATATCCTCTCCAACACTATGATCGTGAGTAATTAGAGATCCAAGATACTTGAAACTCATTTCTCCTTCAAATGTGTGGGTACCACTACCGAAATCATTTGCGCCTTGGTCTCGAAAACCAGAAATCAGATATTTGGTTTTTGATTCGTTGATTTTGAGACCAACGGAAGCTGAAAACTGTTCCAGTGGATCAAGTATCTCTTTCACTCCGTTGCCATTTAATCCAATCACACAGATATCATCTGCATAAGCTAAAAGTTGATTGGATTGTCGGAATAAGATATTGTTTGAGGTGTTTCACTTTTACGAAGGATGCAATTGTAAACCGAGTCTGTGCTTTATTGTGGGCTATATTTCGTTGCTCAACAGCAAGACGACACTCCTCATCAAACCAATCATTTTTGGGCTTAGTTTTCACTATACCGAGAGTGTGCTGAGCAGCATCGACAACCGAGGTTTTCAATACTTCCCAGACACTGTTCACATCATCAGATTGGTAATTGGATTGTAAAATGCTATTACTGACAAGATCTTGATATTTTCGTTGCGTTTCTTCATTTATCAGACCTTCACAGGAGAATCGCGTTTTATATTCTCTTGTTCTCCTTAACTTGTACGAAAATTTCCATAGTAGCTTTGCCGTAACCATAAAATGGTCACTGCCTACGAATTTTGTTGACGACCGATACGATCTCACGTCTTGAACAACCCGAGCCCGGTCTTTTGAAATCAACACATGGTCAATTTGGCTTCGGGATGTTTTACGTGGATGTGTCCATGTTTCTAAGTGGATGTTTTTATGAGGAAAGAATGTACTTGCTACTTTGAGATCAGGAGCGATCGCAAAGTACATCATTCTTTCCCCATTCTCGGTCGCAGTTTCGTGTCGGGAGTACGGACCTATATTGTTACATAAGTCGGTCTGATTTCTGCTCAGCTCTAGCATTAAAGTCACCAATCACCAATTTGACATCGTGCTCCGGTATAGAACCCATCAGATTATCCAGATTATTGTAAAATGAGTCTTTATCCTGGGGTTGGCTTACATCAGTGGGCGCATGTATACAGACAATTGACAGGTTGGCTAATCTCATGAGCAAGCGAAACTTACACATTCGATTATGGACTGCTTGAAAGTCCAAGGCAGCCTTTTTCACCTGTGGCCCAATGAGAAATCCAACCCCAAGATTTCCGAGGTCATCTCCACTATGTATAGCAACGTATAGCCTTGGGACACATGGTCTCCACTTTTAGGCCATCGAGTTTCTTGGAGAGCTACGAGTTCCAGCCGATACTCTTTCATGCATGTGATAAGGCCGTCCAACGCGCCATGTTTTCTTAATGACTGCACGTTCCACGTGCCGATCCTCAGTCTCGTGTCCGGGTACTTAAGCGGAGGTTCGTTTTTTTTATTGTTTTGGCGGTATCCGATTTTTTTATTTTTGTTGACATTTTTAACATTTATACTTTTTTTTACGGATGCGGGTCGTCAGCCCAGCGATCCAAACAGATTTAGTCGCCTCCTACGACAAGCTCTGGATACTGTGGTGGTATTCTAACTCAGCTTTGGTGGCACACATATGACACATTAATAACTCCCAATCGTGATTTTTGGTTACCACTGGAAATTGAACCCGAGACCGCCGAGTGATAGAGCAAACACGCTACTTTCTCTGCCAACGAAGGGGACAACGTCAAGTTTAAGTAAGTTTAGCAATATCATTTAACATTGTGTTAAAGACGTTTTCGCGTTTTCTGAAACCGAAGGATGATCCGTTCTCAATGCCACAAACGGACCCATGGTGCTAATCGAGGATTCACATATACGTACATTGTGGAGGGAAGGACGATAGCTGACTAACACTATCTGATCTAGAGTTGAAAATTAAAGAACTAACTGTATCAAAACCCGGACTACTGTAAACGAAGGTGGCAAACAACTTCCGCCATAAACCTGTCAGAGGTTATTACTTTTATATTTGATAGTCAAAAGATAAGGGTATACGGTTGTTTCACGACCAATCACAACGAGGAAGATTTCACATGATAGCACATCTATTATTGGAGCAGATCAAAGTAATGGAATTTCTTGCAGCCCTTAACAAGTTCTGAATAATCATTTTGTTAAGGGATATTTAAAGAATTAAGTATCAGTGGAAGAAAACGTGTTTGTCTTGGGCGAGGAGATTTAAAGCTTCAAACACTCTATAAAACGAATCTAAACTGCCAGACGATCATATACATTCGACCAGTGGTTACTACACACTAGACAGTAGAAGCTTAAGACAAAATAATGTAGTTCCAGAGCTTTATTCCAAACGCCTATACTGGCAAAGTAGAAGATACATCACTAGAATATGGTAGTAGCTTTTAGCTCTCTAGGTGATATTTCCAGATAAGATTAGTATCCAAGATAACACTTATAGATGCTTGATGCTGTGGTTTTCACAACCAAATACTAATTCGTCATTGTACACAAAGACTGAGGACACAGGTGCATCAAATTCTGTTCCTTTAAATCGTAAAATACAGGTGATCCACAACTAAGAGCTGTCAATACAGTTCAGGGCAGTAATCTAAAATAATTGAATGCCACTACAGTTTAGGGCAATACTCCCACAATTCATTAAAACGAAGACAAGATCGAGTGGGTTGAAAAGCTGCAAAAATTAAATTCCAGCATATGTTCAGTTAGAGATTTTCCGACCGTGTGCAGCTTCAGTATGTTGTGTGCTACATATGGTCTAAAAGACTTCTTCGTGAACATAGGAACAAAATGTTCTTAAAAATTGACCTTAATGCTGCAGTTACAACACTATTTGGCCTATTCGGATTTACCCTAGTTTCATTTGGACTATGTAACGCTTCACAACAGGTTCCACCGATTGATTCCGTAACTAGCTGAACTTTTTGCACCCATTCATTCTCTTTGGGTAACTGTACTTAAGAAGCCCAATACAACATAGACGGGTAACGATCGCTCGTACTTTTCAGACCATATACGATAAACTTTATTAAACACTTTACACAATATTTCACAATCAGGTATTCGATGTAGTCATAAATTAATAATCATCAATCTTTTGGGCTCGTTACTTTTCAGATAGTATAAACAAGCACGTGCACAATCCGACACACTTCTGTTTGACTTGCCAAAAACTAAAGCTCAAAACTAGAAACAAATTGTAGAACTATTTGCACAATCCAATTGATATCCTTTACCTGAAACTTTTTTACCTGCAACAGTTAGAAGAACAAGAGCATCAGCATAGCGCTACAATAAACCGAAACCTAATAATAAGCTCATCAGTAACCAAGAGCCAAATCAGAGGTGAAAGCACACCTCTCTGGTGGAGAAACTTTGTTGGTGTCTTTGACAGATAACGATCTTAAGTATAGATTCAATCCACTGACAATATTGTTATCAGTGCCAAAATAGATAAGTTCTGTTAATCTAAGCAACAAGTTAATCATTTAAGATATAAGAATGTTGCATGTTGTTGCCACCAAAGGAAAACGCGGGACTATTTGGCCGACATTCTTGTTTTTGGTATCAAGACAACTCTGCTTCTGCTCCAAGATTGTGAAACAGTGCTAAACTCCCACTTTATACGGATCAAAAGAGAACATATATCCACTCCAATACGGTTCGGCATGAGGTAGTTCCAAATTGGTCGATCCAGCAAAAATGTGGTTTACAAGATCCAAACTGATTATGACACAGCCAAGAAAATCAACTGCGAAAAGCAACTCCTCAACTTCTTCCTTTGACGAAGTAGGCTGTGTAATAGGTAGATGAACAACATTAAGCCTAGAAACACTATTTTTACCTATAAAGTTTTGTTTATTTTAACAAGACAGCAGATTGATCCCATCATCTGTGAGCGGATCTTAAACTTTAAGTTGTCTTATAATCCTTAAAGCTCAAATAAGAGGGCATGATTTGTCGAAGGGATCCGAGATAGTAGTTGGAGGCACGTAAGCTTCTTTATCAATGTTCTTAGCTGACAGAAGGAGGGTCGATTATTGAAGCAAACTCGATGGAGCATATTAGAAATTTGGGTAGCTTAGTTATATTAAACGTAATCCATCTATGATCAGAGAAGAGGATGTCATTCATAAGACCCAATTAAAAATTAAATCAATGATTAAGAACACAAACTTGCAAACATAATTAACAGAGGCTGCCTTACATCTCTTATGAGGAAGGAAGTGAAATAGCAGCATACACCAGATAAACTAATGCAAACTGCATTAGTTTATCTGAGGACAGCTGAGCAGCTTAATAAAAATTGATTTTTACTGTGGGTTTCGTCTCTCTTGCCAGGAATCCTTACCAGTATAGGATTAGGATAGTAACCAACTCCAAGTTAATCACCATCTAGACGCCATCAAAATGATTTTCGGAACAACCCTCTTTTTCTAGCCGCTACCGAGTGGAATAGTTCCGGTGATGGTTCGACTCGGCTTGGGAGTACCAAATAATAGGCTCCTCACTAACATAACAACAAAGAACAAGCCTCGAAACTCTTCTTTGCAGACTTTGTTGGTTGCGTTTGTCTATTTATGCGATTATTTTTAATATTGCATTTGATCGCACTGAGAGATAGCTCACTGTATAGAGGTCAGCACACACTATATGATACAGCCAGCGTAGTCGCTGTCTTTTGGTTTCATACACGATATCAGGAATCAAGATGAGCATGGAGTTGATCACTGATTTTGGTCGTCGTTTTTTTCTGGGATTTTTCAGAGAAAGAGGGTTACATACAGCCACTCAATCCACCAACTTTGAGTTGGCAACATTGCTTTATGTGACAACCCATTTAACAGTTGATATTTGATTTTTGTTTAATTTGGTTTGACATTTCACTATGGATAGATTTACATCCGAGCAACACTCGCAAATTGTTGATTTTTTTAAATCTAAATAATGGTTCTATTCATCAAACTTCTCGTGCACTTCGTCCATTTTATGGCGTACATAATCGTCCTTCAGAGCGGCTAATTCGAACAATAATATATCGTTTTCGGACGACGTTTACTCTTAATGATAATGTCCATCCCGTGAGACGCTGAACAGTGCAATGAAGAAGCTGTAGCCGATGTACAGGAAGGCATTGAACAAGACAATCAATTCATTGCCGTTCTTATCAACTAGGATAGTGTCCGTCCACTTTATGGAAGATTTTACGAAATCTTGGCCCAAAAGCGTTCAAGATTCAACTTGTACTGGAATGAAAGCCAAACGACCATCGTATGCGCCACCAATTCGGCGAATGGGCTCAGGCATTTTTGGTTGAATGGGTGAGTAAGAAAAATTGTCGCATTTGAAGGATAATCCACAAGCTTTTGTCTTGTCGAAACACCATTCCATCCACAGAAAATTAGTGTTAGGTGTGCTTTTTGGGCTGGCGGAGCCATTGGTCCATATGTCTTCAAAAAGGTTGATGGTCAGCATGTTACTGTAAATGGTGAGCGGTATAGGGACATGATCGGACATTTTTTCGTACCTCAATTAGCTGGCATTAATCTGGCTGGCATGTGGTTCCAACAGGGTGGACCACATGCCTACACTTGATTTATTTAAAAAAACTTTTGATGAAAGAATAATTTCGGGTAATTGTCCAATTAATTGGCCACCAAGATCCTGTTATTTAACCCCATTGTATTATTTTCTTTGGGGTTATAGTCATTTATCTACGTCAATAAACAATTAAATACCTGAAAATCAATAATCGAAGAGTAATTGGTGAACTACAGCCGCAAATACAGCGAAAAGATTTGGAATTCCAGATTTGGTGCTTCAGATTGCGCCTTGTACGCGCCAACCGTAGCGGCCACATGGCCGAAATCATATACATTGATTTAAACTTAGACAAAAGCTTTTGAATTTTGTTTTCAGTTGAAACCCGTTGTTAAGACGAATCTGATCAACAAGACATTAGTCCTAGAAATTTTCATTTTTGTCGAGAAATAATTAATCGGAATGTCGCTGGTTGTGGTTCAGTAGTTAAGAGAGTTTCTCATCACCCCTCGGTCTTGGACAGTATAAGTAAATCTCAACTCAATAGTTTAGTTTAGACAACGATTACCAATTTTTTTTGTCATATTTGTTTTTTGCCCGGCTTTCGGGTTACTTCAAGGATTAGGTCGTCCCCCTTCGATTTATACTGGAAAACATAACTCTTGCAGTGGACAAACAGTATTGAAAATTATCAGAATTTTTGTCCTGGATTATGATGCGTCTCATTTGGGTCTTCCTTGCCACTCTAGTCATGTAACATATTGGTAACCTATATTACATTTTATGAATTATATTTAATTTATGTTATTTTTTTTATCTAATTCCAGGTAAGTTTGAAACACCAATGACGTAAATATGCAGTCGGCTGTATCAAAAGAGATAAGTAAACCATTTAAAAACTTGATCTAATTGTTAAATTACAATTCTGGCATTTGCAGTGTCAACTATTCGGTTTTAATGACCGAGTGATAATTTAGATGCTTAGTTTGAGGTGGTTTTAGTTTTGGTCCATCAGAATTTAAAGACATTCGACTGATTTACGACATCGTTAGAATTATATTTCGCAAGAAACCTGTCTAGTTTGTGTTGATTGTGGTTCACCTGTTGAAAATCCTTTTCATAATTATTCTTTTCCACTGCAATCCACCTAAGTGGGTTCTACTCAACACGCTTCCATCAGACGATATCATTAGATCGAAAATCCTTATCGGATGTACTCATCTCCATCTAATGAAACATTTCTCAATTTGGCTTTGATAATGCGGTACCTGTGCATGTAACTGATCCATTTTGAGTGTGGTTCACTCTTTTTCCTGTACTCTACCAATGAAGTTTTAAAAGTGGTTGTATCGATAGTTCTCTCAATGTCAATAAAAGCACAAAGCGTGTTTTAACTTTCAACTCTATAATGGACTGCTTCTCCGCCAAGATAGAGAAAATTATCTTTGTGAATTTTTTTATTTCTACATTAAAACTGGAGTGCCTGCAATGTGGGACTTGAGGAGTAAGAGTTTATCATAGTTTACCCCTACTATCCAGTAAAGCTTCCATCCTGATGACAGCTATTCCATTTGTATGAATTTGAAAGTACGTTTTGAAGTCTGGCTGCTGGATTCAGTTCATCGATTCCCTCACAGAAATATTTAGCTCTATTAGAACTATGGACCTCCCTATATTGTTTTCTTCTTAATGGCCTCCTGTATCTCATTTTACTAGAGAAACTTTTTGAATGATCCCTTCGATTTCGCAGAACATCTATTCTCATAAGCTGAGTGGATAATATTTTGTAATTGATTGGAGTAAATTTCCAGATGACCGACGTACCACAACGTTCTCATAGTGAAGGTTGTTTCAATTACAAATAGAGCCTTTTATAAGCTTGGGTTTGTTGATCTGAAAGAACAAATCTGATATATATATATATATATATATATATATATATATATATATATATATATATATATATATATATATATATATATATGTGTCATTGCCACGCATCAGATATATTGGAATTTCAAAAACTCCTTCCGTGCTGACATTACCAAAGGATGATTTACTTCTCTATAGTAAGCAATTCAAATATTTTCCGAAATTACAAAGTGCTGCCCACTTCCAAAGTAATATTCACCATATAATGCCATACCTGCTGGCCCATACCTGCTGTCCAATACCTGCCTTACGTCCTTCTCTGGAATCTGCGTTGATTGCAACTAAATCAATGGAGATGTTGTAATGAGATGTAAAGTCGCTCTTGGGTTATTACTGCTATTATCCTTCTTAAACATAAACTTTCCTACCCGTTTTAGCAGTCATCTAACTATAATACCAGCGGTCCCTGGTTCATGCATCAGGACAATGCTTATATATTGAAAGATAAACTAGCAACTGAGAGCTGCTGACGTCACATTAGCATAATACATGTGCTTATATTTTTGAACATTTGTTCGGGTGTCTACCGGCCTGATTTTGCGTTTGCTGGGGTCTTGATATTTTAGGTATTGCACCCTTCTGGGCCTTAAAGAGGAAAGCAGTTACTCTCCCTCAGGAGTTTTCTTTTGATGCTCTGAAGCATCAATCACCCGCCCATATCACCTAAAATGGGTTATGGAGCATTTTCCTCACCATTAAACTTTTGAGTCATCGTCGTATTACCCAAACTTACAGTCGACTCATCGTTTCCGAGCTTCTGGCATGTTCAGTCATTACTTCGGTGGATTACTTGTTCTGGTAGTGGTAATTCGAGCTGTTTTGCATTGACTGATACGTCGAGCTGTCCAACCACTGCATTGTGTCCTTATCAGCATAACTTTGGGGTGAAATCGTCTCAGTCCAAAGGGTCTGAAACTTCACTTGTCTAAATTCATTGATGGTTTAGAATCAAAATATCCCCATTGTTTCAATGATTAGAATATATTTTCGCAAGAAGACGTACAAGAAGTTTGATTTTTGCATCCGCAGATTAAAGCCAACGAGAACAGGTCCCTCGATCCTTTAAATATTCAGACCAATTGTGATTCTAGGCATGCAGGCCATAATTTCGTTTGGTGCACTTATTTGGTGGCCTAGAACATTGAAATCTCTAAACTGCCTTCAAGGACTTGTTTGTTTGGGTATTGTGCGAGCTATGGAAATACACCCACTGCAGCTCCTGAGAACACTATGGATCTGTTGCAGCTTGTTCTTTGGATGAGTACGCGTGAAAGCGCAAACAACCGCAACCACAACTAATTTAGCTCTTTTGGGAACTGCCAAAAATGGAGGAAGGTGGGTAACATCATAACTCCCTACATGCCCTCGGACAGTATAGTATCGAAGCATGTTTTCGGGAAATCATTTCGTGTAATCCAAAAGCACAAATGGGACTACAACAGCCCTTCTTACCTCGCCGGCGACGATATGATGATCTTTACTGATGGATCAGAATGCTGTAATCTGGCTGGTGCCGGGTTATACTATGCTAAATCTTGAGTTGAAATGATCTATCTCCCTTGGTATGTCTACCTTTCAGGCAGTAACAGCTAAAATTTGGAGAGCAGGGCTCTATGCAAATGAGATGTATTACAGAGATCGTCGTATATCGATCCTTTCTTACAGCCAGGCTGCTCTAAAGTCCATTGACGCTTATACTGTTTCATGAAGCTTCTTTTGGAGACGACAAATCGGCTTGAATCGACTGAGCAGTGTGAATTAAGTTAGACTCCACTGGATACCCAGTTACTTCGATATCAAAGGAAACGTATTGGCTTTTAAGGATTTTGAGCCTACTCTAGGAGTAACGTTATTATCTGTTAGTATAGATATATCGACTATTTGATGATCTGCACCAGAAGAGGAAGTTAGCAATATTTCTAGTCGCCTATCCTAAATCTTCTTTGGCACAATAAATCAGCAAAGGTCCCACTCCTTCTTGAAATAAGATAGACGCATTTTGAATAATCATATGTTCCGAATAAAAATTCGAACAGGTGGGAGGATAAGAAATTGTTGAGAAATTATTGTGCTCCTGTTTTTCATACTCTCCTGTTCTTGAGGATCAACTGACGACCTTGATTATACTGGAAATCTTAAAGTTCAACGGATAAACAGTCAAGAACAGACTGATTTCGGGACTGAGAGTGTACGTCTGAGAAAGGATGCCAATCGAGTCTAAGTGATGAGGAAAATCGTAGCATGGGTTCGAGACACGTTTCAATAAATGGAATAGTTTTTCATAACTGGTACAACACACCTTCGATTAATCTTTTCCATCTGATGCCAGTTTTTCCCAAGATTGACCTTGGTTAATGATGGAGTATTTAAAGAAGTCGAATATGTTCTGTCCAATTATTGGCTAAGTCTGATATATTATTTCAACATTGAGGTTGAGTGTGATCTCTACTCAGGTGGGTGAGCGGTCAGCACAATTATCATCCGTCAATGTGTTTGTTCATGAGTCACAGTTTTAATTCGAGGTATAAAAAAACTTTGGTAAAAACAATAGTCTAACTTTCATTTTCATCTAACACAACTAGTTTCCACAAAACTAGCTGCACTCTTCTATAATCCTGACAATAGAATCGTGGTGTTGCATGTTAACCATATGAGGAATAAAATTTCACTCTCGAAATTTTCCCATGACAAATAAACGAATTCAAATCCACATATTTATGCTGTACATTTCCAAATAAAGGTCATTATCCTCTCGTGTGTGTGTGTGTGTACGAATATACAAGCAGCAGTGATCATTAGTGTGGAAAATAATCGCTTGTTTTGTTTTTTGCTATTTTCTAGCGCAAAATTGAATAAACGAGACAAAGAAATATTCTAAAAATCCAATAAAACTTTCACTGCCACACATATCTCGGTACATGAAATACAACCAAATGTGGATACGAATTAGCATGACATTAGAAATAGTCACACAACAAAACGATTTTGTAATATGTGTTATGTAAATATGTGATACATATATATACAAGCAAGGCGACAGCAACACATATATCAACTTGCGTGTTATAGATCGCTCTAACATTTAACAGTTTTGTTAATTGAACTCATTATCACTCTATCTATCTCAATCGAACGATTTGCAACCTCCAGCTAATATTTATTTTCTACAAATTGCTTTTTCTGCGAACTGTTGCTAAATTATTTTGTCATCGTCGATCTGGGTATGATAAAGCTTTATAATTTTTAATTGATGTGACGATTACAAAGATAAGCACTGCACATATTTGCGGATCATCTAAACGATTTGTCTGTATCTTTTAATAAGCGTTATGTAATTTGCACATAATATACTCTTATCTCTCATTGGGTCCAAAATATTTAACACACCTTTGAACGATATATCCAAGTATTCGTTCACTAAAACTCTTATTGAAACAATATCCTCCGAAGAGCTTATATATTTTTACAATCTATTCTAACTTTAATCTTGGTTTGGTAACTGAATAAATATTTTAAAAAAATTCGTGTTGTTTTTCTGGAAAAAAATTTATTCATGAAAAAAATTTGTACATAACAAAATATATAAAATGTGTCTAAAACGGAATTTCTACTTCTGGGTTATGCAAAAATAAGTTTTAAACAATAATTAAACTAAATATATTTTACAGTGAAAAAAAATTGACAGTAACAAATAATAAAGTAAATAATTTTTTACATTAAAAATGTTTTTTGAAACAACGATTACGGGACTAAATTAAAAACCTACTAGTACCACGGTTAATTCTAGAGAATCGAGATAGATCTGAAGCGTGTGACTGGCTGTAAATTTGAATATGTTGTTCTTCCGAGTTGGTGCTTGTTCTTGTAATCCACTAGACCGGTTTCGATCTGATGATGATGACGTCATTGAATAACCGTGTGATCGAAAAGATCAAATCCATCTCATCAGGCATATGCTACCGGACTTGATGCTCATACTGTGCGATTCGTATATATACGTTCAGTTGTGACGCGACAGTACTACTGAATTACAAGAACTTCACTCGAAATATCGATTTTATATTAATTGCGTGTGGCGTGAGCTAATTTGCGATTTGTTTTGAGTTGCTCTGGTCGCCACAGATCGTTTCAAAATTTACTGAACAGGATCTTCATCAATCCAGTACATTGGATCCATGTTATATTGCTTGTATATTCCAATTTACTTATAGTGACGAATCAAAACTATACAATTTCCTACTATCGCATCGCAAATTGAAATAAGTAGAGAAGCGAATTCGGCGTTGTGATATAAAACACGCAGGATGGAACTAATGGCAGATGTACCATATTTATTCCAATTATTATACATCGTTGCATGCATTATTTATTTAAATTATTCAGTAAAACACGAATTAGAACAAAAAATATATTTGTTGCCAAAAAAATACTTACAAATTTATTATATTACGTACAAATTGTATACATATTCTTTATTTTACTGTCAAAAAATATTTACTTTTTTTTAACAAAAAAAAATTTATACGAAAATTTTTTTTCATGAAAAATTGTAGTACCCTTCAGGTAAAACTTTTGTTTGTTAGTTTTATTTGTAATAAATTCAAAATTAATAAAACCGACCCAAATTTGTGTTCAGTAATTTTTTTACATGAAATAAAAATATTTCAAGAAAGTAATGTAGTACCTGAAATGTATTGAAAATCATTTATATTATCCCAAAAGATAGTTTTATCAACTGAATATTGGCGATTGTGCATATAGCCAGACCTCTTGAATTGAATAGAAATGGGGTAAGACATATCAAGAGAATTGTTAAATTCTTGTGTTGTGTTTTTCTCTTCATTGGGGAATACATTTCGTTTTGATTGTTGAATTATTATTTTGCTCAGTACAAACTCAGAATTTTATTCCATAAGTTCAGAGAGAGTTTAGAGCTTGTTTATAAACGATAATCTTTCCATTAACTAGAATATTTTAATGTATTTAGTAATTTCCATATCTTTTTTTATTTTATTTTTACGTGAACCTAATTTTGTGAACTAACAAACTACTGCTACACCCTTATTTTGCCATATTTGTTGCTGCCTGTTTCTTGATTAGCAGTGACCTATAGGTATTAATACTATGTAACTATTGAATATTTGTCGATTTTTAATTATTGCGTATGCACTTGTCTTTGATCTTGATGTTTTGCAACTCTTATAATCTAATTAGACATGGTATCTCTGCACCTGGGGACATGGCACTATCCTTAGTGTCCATGCTTTATTTGTTATAACACATTCGTAGGATCAGTGCTTTAAAGCATATTTATTTTCTTTTAAAATATCAAATATCATATATTTTAAAAGAAAATAAATTTGTATGTAAAAAAAAATTTTTTTTAGAAAAAAATTTTATGTATCTAAATATATTAACCTTAATTTTTTTAATGAACATTTACTAAATATTTTAGAACAAATACTTATAAATATTAAAAATAGAACCAGGAATGGTATTTGAAATATATATTTTTTTACTTAAGTATTACGTGAAAAAAAATTTACATAGAAAAATGAAAATCTTGCCTTAAACAAAATTAGGGGCTTAATAGTTCGGCGAGCAGTAAATAATTATTAGCTAATTAAAAACTTTTAAATTCTGCAAGAAGTTTCTACAGAATGTGGACGGAAGTACGGTAATTCTTGAATATTAAGCCGCTCCAAACTTGTGACACAAACCGGAATGTTGAATGAAAACAAATTTTGGTTACAAATTATGATCAATATAAAAGATTATGTCGATAACAACCCGTATTTAAAAACAGGTGGCTTTGGTTAGGATCATTGGTATTGTGGTTTTCGAAACGATCGTAGAAATAAATGCTTGTTTTATGCTGTATCATGTAGTAGTTTTTGGCCTAAGTCGTCATCGTTGTACAATCATATGTACAATCAATAACGTTCTCGGCCAAAATGGTTCGTAAATTTAAAAAAAAGCTAGTCTCATTGAGAAAAGAAAAATGCGCATCCACCACGAAAATGCACCATCTCACCAATCTGAATTGATTACGACTAAGTTATGTTGTTGTTGCACCATTACCTTTGTCGCTTGACTTAACCCTCTTTTTTGTTCTCTTCTCGTGATTAAACACATGGCTCGCGGGAAATATTTTACTCAACCCCATAGATTATCGAAACAAAAGTTTTTTTTCCAAGGGTTTGACCGATTGTATTTTTAGGGAATTTAAATAAATGGTACCCGCCATTGCGAAAATTAGATAACCCTGAAAAAGTGTTGATAAATAAATAGTTTTTATGAAATAATTTTATGTTCTTAACGTACTTATTGTAGTGATGAAAAAGATTTTTAAATAAAAATTTATTAAAGAAAAGTTTTTTTTACCAATTTCAAAAATTTCATTAAGCAATAAATTTTTTTAATAAATTTTTATTTAAAAAAATATTTTTTGTTAAAATATATTTGTAGAAAGTAACATACACTCCGGAAATAATTTTTTTTACAAAAACATTTTCCAGCAAAATATTTTAGTAACTATTTAAATAAACATTTTATAGTGTAAAATTTTTTTCCAGTAGGCAAAATATTTTTGGAAAAATTTCATTATAACAAAACTTTTTTTAAAAGCTTTATCGGAAATCTTTTAAATAATTTTTTAAAAGATTCCTACTGGAAAAAAATTTTACCCTATAAAAAGTTTATTTAAATAGTTACTATAGTAGTTACTCAAATCTTTTGCTGGAAAATGTTTTTGTAAAAAAAATTATTTCCGGAGTGCATGCTACTTTCTACAAATATATTTTTATAGGATGGTGTTTATAGTTTGTTATAGTATATTTTTATAGTTTGTGATAGGATGGTGTTCTTTAAAAGTATTATATAATTTTATAGAATTATAGGAATTAAAATTTTTCTGAAAACATATTCGTGAACAAATTATAAACATTCTTTTTAAACATTAAAAGTATAAAAATATATCTTAAGAATTGAATCTGAAAAACATAACGACTGTTTCTTTTAAAGTTTCCGTTTATACTTGAAAAAAAATGTACTTAAAAAATTTGCTGAAAATTATTTATGCTGAAAAATATTTTAACGTAAACGAATATCAAACAAATTCACCCGGGTACAGAATAAAAAGAAGAGTTATTCTTAATATAGATTAAAAAAAGATAAGCAGTCAGAAGGTTTATCTTAAGGCTCTATTTCATGATAAAAATTGACTATCAGTAAATATTAAAATAGGACAAAAATATAGATTTAATAGTTGTGTAAATGAAACAAAAAGCGATTTCAGTCAAACGTGACTGGAAAATTATTTGTGTTTCTGTATTGTTACTGCCATGAAAAGTATGAAATCTAATACTTTTTACTGCAATCACACTCGCTCTTTAACTTAAAACGCCCTTTAAAATTTTTTTAGTTTTACTATAAATAAATATATAAACAAAGACATTGTCTTTGTCTCTTAGACAAAGTTTTATAAGTGTTTTTCTCTTTTCGCTTTTTTAGACTGTCAGTCAATTTTTCTCATGGAATAGGGCCTTTACTAATAAAATATACCAACTAATTTGAAATCAATAAATAGGAAACGGATAAGCGAATATTCCTCCGCAAATACAACATTTTTGCCTATTCCCAAAATTAATTTTAATGCAATTCATTAAACTTAAATTAATCTGAAATTATAAAATAATTCTAAACAAAAATAGATTTTTGCTTGACTTTAGGTTTGTGGAACTATGAAAGTCACAAGAGGAGAACTCAAGAACTGTTTTCTGAGAACTTGCTTTTGAAACGGCTACGTTCGCATGACTTGAATGTTTCATTTGACTGCCAAAACTATAGACGTAGGCATAGCGAATGAAACCTTTTTAATAACACAAAATGGAATGAATATAATTTTAAACTCAATTGAGTGGTGTAGAGGTAGTGATCACAATGACAGGAAAGACGTCAAACTTTAAGCCATATATGAAACTGAACAGCATCAATTTCTTTAAAATAATAACAATATTATAAAGCCATTAATAAACCTGTGAAGTTTATCCTAAATGTTACGTAAAAGTAAATTTAAGCTAAACCTGCCCAATGGACGAAAGCGAAAAGGGTTCACATTAAACAAAACACAACTTTCACCGCATATATATATATACATATATATATATATATATATATATATATATATATATATATATATATATATATATATATATATATATATATATATATATATGCATATATAAAGCTCAAACATCTGGCAACCCTAATTGTAAAACAATAATTAATAATCTTAATTACATTACCAGCAACAACAACTACACTACACACAGCACAAATAGTTAAATAAAAGAAAAACATAAACCAAATACATAAATACCAAATAAAATAATAATTACTACTATTACGATTACTACCACAACGATACCCTAAACTACTATTACTTTATGTATTTGTAATTTTAATTTTATTGCCGATTACGAAAACAACTATACAAACACACACTCGCAGAGCAAAATAAATATCGTTGTAGAAATAAAAAAATAAAACGAAGAGAACGGCATCGACAATGACAGTGTATCGACGAAGCCTGTTTTAGTAGGTCAAATAATTCCGGCCAATGGCCTTTTGCATGTTATAAATAAATTTTTTTTTCTACGTATACGATATTAATAATAATAATATATTGTTGTATTAGTACGCTCGTTTGTTATTCATAAAAAAAAAAAAAGTTTGCATAATCGTAATACACACTAATACATGGGCAGCCAACCAACTACACAACATATTTTAATTATTATGAAACAAAATAAATTCGATTTTTATTAGATAATGTTGTATCGCCATCTCTTTTCGATATATTGCGTTCGGGAACGAGATGAATAATTGATGATTGATCGAAGTAAAAACAAAAAATTGCATTTTGTTGAAAATGCAGAAAAAAATTTTTATTTCTTCATTTGCAACGTCTATATAATATATTATGCATACACATACAGAAATCTGTTTTGTTTTATAACCGGGTTACTTGGAAAATGTTGTGTAGAAATAGTTTTTAGTTCTGGAAAATTCTATGCCGTCGTTACACGTCATGGTAGTCAACGTTCCATTCGTTATTGGTGAGTAGGTAACGTTTTGACTTAAAAAATATATTGTTATATAATACGAGCAAGCCAGTGAAAGGGTTAACATAAATTATATAATTATATATATATATACAATTATGTACACTAGTTATTTGCTGTGTTACATAACTATTTACACTCGGTGTGTAAAGTAAATAACAAAAAAGCCCATTGAAAGCTTATGATGAATAAAATTTTTACGTTGAATCAGCAAAAATATTTTTTTTAGGTTTCTTTAGGGCAATCAACTGTGTCTTACGTTTGTACCGAGGAAAATCACACGTATATATATATATATATATATATATATATATATATATATATATATATAGTGTGGGTACTTAACATTTAACCGATACCAACGTCTTATGAAGTCGTCCCTAGTGCGATTTTCGATGAATCAAACTGCACTTTGATCACAAAACACTGTCGCTAATTTATGCGCCTACAAATTTACATTGTCTGTAACCTCAAATCATAAAACGAAATAGATTTTCGTGTGGAGGTGGAAAATGATCTTGAATCGATTAATTTACATATGTAATTATACGTATTTACTATGTCGTTTTTCATAATAAATGTTATGTTTTATGTTTAGTCAAAAATGTCACTACTGTTTCGATGTTAAGTATAAGAGTTGGTGGAAGTGAGTCGACTAAAGCTATAGCAAGTGGTTCCACTGAAACCTACTCATATTTGAAATATTGGGATGGGTCTTGAATTAGATTTGATTACAGATTTATCCATTTTGTGACAGTCTTGCGTCATTAATTATTAGGTGCAGGTGCTCGAATTTAGACTCACCAAACCTAACAACCAAATTGTAGAAAATGCAATAATGCATGCAACGTTTACTGACAATTAAAACAGATATTTAATGAATGATACTTTGTCAGAACCATGATTTCTTTGAAGAACGATGACTTGAGTTGGAATGAATAGTCTGAACCACTTTCAAAGATTTGTTTTTTGAGTGTTGTGTTTGATATGCAAATTGCTCCTATTCTGCATTTGAGATAGCGGTGGATCTGCTACTTTTTGATATCTCAGTCAGAAGATGTACAGATACAGCATTCTAGTATTGCTGGGGACGCAGTTCTTCTTACACAAAAGTGTCGAATCCCTCTTACGGTAATAGTATATTAAAGTGTGGCTGGTGTCCGGTTGACAACCCGCGGTATTTTTATGTTTTCGTTATTTACGTTTGTTTATTACGCTACTGGCTTATAAGTTGATTTATAGATAATTGATTCCACTACTGCTTCATCAGAACAGCCAACATTGTGAGACTTTACATCAGGTTGGCAATCTTATTTAAGTCAGATTCACTAGATACTCAGTTACGGTATCAAAGGAAATATGATGGTGACCAAAAACTAGCCTGAGCGGTTGCATTTTCAATTTTTGTGAAACTTGAACTAGGCGTTCAAGTAATATCGGCAGAGACCCTTACGGTTGCATTCAAACGGTCAGGCCCGTATTTGATGAAGGATCTTGATTTTTTGGTAAAGAGATTTGATATAGTCCACTCAATAATGATTAGCAAGTTCCAATACCATCTTATGTGATTCATACTGGTTGATTTGTCCAAATAAATCAATCAATCACCGGACCCGTTTTGAATGGTAATGACAAAACTAGGTTATAATTTTGTAGCATAACGCTGTCGTTAAATGAAGTCTTTACTCAGACCATATGGGTCAATGCCTAATTCAGAATAACTTCAATTTATTTGATGACTGTTTTTACTATTCATCCATTTGCGAATTCAATCTTCGTGGAGGAATAAAGCCTGCCCAGAAATGTAAAACTACATTCTTAGGATTTAGCGAAATAATATGAAAAGGCCAAGGTAATTTTAAAACCCAAGTGCATTTCTCATGTATAAAATGGCATTACCGCGGAAACGCCAAACGGCGGTTAAACCGCCATATAAATGGTGTCAGAATATAAATAAAGATTTCTCAGTAATCGTTTACTGGGTAGCCGTTTTAGAAGAAAGTAGATGTCGTCCTGTCCAAACCTATAGATTTTGTTCTATGTTCACGATGTGGAAAAAAACTGTGAAATCATTATTTGAAATTATTTTTTGATTTCATGAAAAACAAACGTCATCCAAACACGTTCGTCAATGGAAGGAACGTATCCTATATGACAAATCAATACTCTTCCAGAATCCTTGTGGCATATCCTTCACTCCCTATACCACTTATTTTCATTCCGATTGACTAAAGGTGGTTTCCACTACATTTTTATTCCACTCGATCGAACGTCGATATAGATATCCGGCCATTCATGATGATCGTTCCATATATTCTTCAGTTGATCTGGTGGTATAAAATATAAGTTCGATTGCGCAAAATATTTAAAATTGAATTTAAACTCAAATTATTTTATCGATTTATGCATTGCATAATAGTTGTTGAATTTTTCATTTTCTGTTGATCATGATCGTGAACATGGGAATTGTTCATTAACATGTTCGCTGGTCAGGTCACTCACATACACTGAGACATAACATAACACAACTATGCGGTTAACACTGTAAATTGTATATATCTGCACTTGAACCAGCTCTGTTTAAGGTGATTAGGTCATCGATACGCCATTGACACTTGATTGCGAACGTGTTAACAATTATTTAGGTTATATAAATCATAAATTATTTTTGTTGGCATACACACAATATTGATTATTATTATTAAATCGACCCTCTATCAAGACACATAATATATGTATACAAAACTATTGGGTTGAGTCAGATCAGGGCAGATTGCAGTTGTCCCACTATAATCGAACAAAATACCTTTCACTTACTTATAGCCTATACAAGAATTGTTGTTGTATCGATATAACGATCGCGAATTCTTAACTTTTCGATGTTGATGTAAAACTGTGTACGATGTATCTCACATTTCTTCGGCTTAGTCTTCCTCTTCTTACCCGTTGCTGTTGCATTTATGGAAATTAGATGAGATAATGTTTTATATAATGGTTGCGAATTCCCAGACATGAATTACGAGTTCATTACATCACTCAATTGTACATATAGTAAAATGTAATTTGTATTGTAATAGACAATATAAATTGGTAATCATAGATAATAGTAATTGCGATGTCTGAAACAAAACGAAATACATAGGCGTTTCACGTATAATAATGTGCCCATATATGGGATTCGCGCTTCCCATCGTGTATGCGTGCCGGAATTATTTTTCCAACCTACGTCTGCATACGAACGCGTACACACACACATATCGTGTATCTAAACTATCGTGAACTAGATAGTAGATCCAGTGTACGGGCTTAATATAACTAATAATTACATCACCCACGTGACTTGTATATACAATAACAACAAACGCAAGTACATTTTGTAATTGAATTTCAAGAAATTAATTTTTCAACATTTTTCTGTTGCTGTCTTATGTTGACATAAATTCTTTGTAAAAATGTCTTTTACAAATCGAAATATGTATTTTCACGAATTTTATATAAAAAATATGTCGCGCGTTTTTTCGATGACGAGTGTTGTGGGGAATGTGGAATAGTGGAGCTGTTGGGTCGTCCGATGGGTTGATTCTCAATACATGTCTCGTTACGTATTGGAATAATACAACAGGTTATGCTAAAGATAAAGATAGATCACATATATACTGGCCACTCAACTTACTGGCCAACTAACAGGCAAAAAGTGTATACCTAGAACACTAGTAAAGGCCAAATCGTGTTACGATTTGTCTTCTGATCACTCTCTGGTATTAATAACTTTTGACGCGCAAGTACTAAAACCAGCGCCATCTAGATCAAAACTTGCGCCATCTAGATTCCAACATTCTGTTGGAAGTGTAAGTTCAATATTCCTTTAAAGATCAAATATGAAATTGTTGTAGCATTACAACAGCTTACTAGTATTCTACAAAAAGCTGCTAAGATTTCTACGCCGATTAACGTTACGCTGATTATAACTCTGTTGGTTTTAAGAACGCAAATTTACTTCGAAAATTCAACAACTACTAATGATAAAACGCTCAATACGCAGGCAATGCCAACTCCACAGGTCACATACACTTAAATCAAGGTTACATAAAGCGATTTAAACCTTGAAAGTCGCTTTGTTAAAAGAATGTGACGAAGAGGTTCATTATTATCTCAAAAGACTTGCAGCTACGAGCAACGGATGTCTCATTATAGAAAGCCACATGTAAGCTGAAACGACTAACACTCTCATTTCCTCCAATATGATTCTCTAACGGAAGCGTGGCAAGAAGTAATTTAGAGAAAGTAGCGATGTGCTTAAACATAACGAGCAAGTTGGAAGTCAAAAATTCTAATGAAGATAGATACGTCTGAAAGTAAGCCAATCAAATATATAAGTGGCGCAAACAAATGATCAAGAACAACATCGATATAAAAAAGGGACCCGGGTATGATCTGATTAGTAGCAAAATGCTGTCAAATCTACCAGACAAATGTATTAAATTAATAAATTATATTTTCAATGCTATAATGAAAACAGGTCACTATCCAGAAATCTGGAAAACTTTAATTATTAAAATGATTCCGAATTGCTCCTGCAAATACCTAAGCCAATTGTCACTCTCGTGGCAGTCCTGGAATAATTTCCGCCTTTTTTAATTTAAGCCAATTCTGGACGATAACCAATTCATTCCGAATCATCATTTTCGATTTAAAGAAGAACACGGAACCTTGGAACAAGTTCACAGAGTCGTATCTGAGCTCCCTTGAACAAAAAAGTACTGCTCTGCAGCGTTTCTAGATATAGCCCAATCTTTCGAAAGGTATGGCCTAAAGGACTTCTACATAAAGTACAATTACCGACAAGTTTCTGTAAAAGTATTTGGTTAATCGAAAATTATTGATGAATTACAAAATGGGACAAAAGTCCCGCTACCATTTTAATTGCGCGCCATCTTGGTTATGTGACATTTAGCTCAGTTTCGCTTTAACCATTGTGTTGTTTCGACGACCCAATTTTATAATGAATAAATATACGCCACAAGAACGAGCCGAAATAGTGACAATATTTATTGAAAATAATCGTTCCATTATTGCCACTTAGTGGAAATTGCGTCAAAAATATCCTAATCGTCCAGTGCCTCAAAAAAACCACAGAGTTTACATGCGGATTTTTGACAGTACGGTACGACAGCAGAAAGACCTCGTTCTGGAAGACAACGGACGTCTTGTAACGCTGAAAATGTGGCTCTGGTGTGCGATAGTGTTGCAGAGTCTCCAAAAATATCAATTCGGAGACTAAATTGATAATAAGCGATGAAACCCATTTTCATCTCAGTGGCCCAGTCAATAAAAAGAACAGTCTGTTTTGGGGAAGGAAGAATCTCTAATGGTCCATATTTTTTAGAAAATGACCAAGGTATTGAAGTTACTGTTACTGCCGAATGGTACCAAGACATGATTCGAAATTTTCTTGTGCCTGAAATGGAAGAGCAAGGACTAGAGGAGATGTGGTCTCAACAAGATGGGGCCACATCACACACAGCCCGTTCAACAATTCAATTATTGAATGCGGTTTTTCCACGAAGACTAATTTCGCGAAATAGCGATTAAGCATGGTCAGTCAGATCGGCGGATTTAACTATACAGCAGACCTACCAATATCAACTTGTATGAAAATCTGTACATATACGTGGATGATACTGCAATCCTAGCTATGCGTCAAAACCCCGGGATAGCAACAAGAATGTTACAAGAACATTTAGACAAAATCTTAAAATGGCCAACAAAATGGAGAATCACGGTCAATGAACGTAAATCTGTGCACATTACATTCACATTCCATAAACGCATCTGTCCGCCTGTGAGACTACTAAAATAATTCTGCCCCAAAACGAAAATGTCAAATATCTTGTACTACATTTGGATAGAAGACTCACGTGGAAAAAACACATTGAAGCTTAACGTGAACAAATCAAATTAAAATGCGTCAAACCGAATTGGTTAATTGGAAAACACTGGAAAAGTTACGTCTAGACTGTAAGCTCTTGCTGTACAAAATGATACTTAAGCTCATCAGATGAGCTTGACAAAATGAACTTGACAGAAATTGGAAGGAATGCAGTCACGAATACTTCGAACAATGGTAAACGCATTCTGGGATGTACGCAATGTACGTCGAGATTTACTCATCGAAACTGTAACCGATATAATTCATCAGTACAGCAAAATACCAGTTAAAACTAGTTTGTCACCCCCAACGAATAAGCAACGGAACTATAGTCCAAGACATAGGCGACTAAAAAATTGATCCTCTATATCTAGCTAGGTAGTTAAGAGATTACCGAGTACGGCAGTATTAAGAACTAACATTGGTTAAGTCTGAATGATTTGAATGAATTTATATTAGCTTTTAAGATTTGAGTACATCTTGTTAGTTTCCTATGTAGGAAAGATTCAAGAATAAAAGCCATAGGCAATAAAAAAGGGACATGTGTTTTTGCAGAACCGACTAAACTCACTAACAACTGACAATACACTCCTTATATCAATATCTCCAGGTCTAATGGCATATTCCATACTTCCTGTACTTTGAGATTTCTGATATTCCATCTGTATAATGGCGTTAAGCTTTCTTGATGTTGAAAACTTTCAATGTGGGTTGTGGTCGATAGTTCGATACTAGGCCATAGTTCGATCTGATGAGTGACGTCATGTAATGATCAATTAATCGAAAAGATTATATCTAGCTCATCAGGCGTACGCAACTTTTACACGGTCGTTGTCACAACATTTGGCATTGAACGT
The DNA here is from genome assembly GCA_963932295.1 of Tipula lateralis. Classification (NCBI taxonomy): domain Eukaryota; kingdom Metazoa; phylum Arthropoda; class Insecta; order Diptera; family Tipulidae; genus Tipula; species Tipula lateralis. The sequence continues at coordinate 121,633,194 of OZ010737.1, forward strand.
ATTTGATTGTGAGCGCCACATTACTCTCCTCTTTCCTAAAGTTAATTTTCTCGCCAATTAAGATTGTTGATTTGGCACTGGAAATTTAGAAGGGCGTATCATAAGCAATGTGAAACAAGGGCACTGAATCAATCAACCAGCCGTTAAGGACGTGGAAGTTGAGTCCAAATACCGTGATGCTGTTTCCATTGAATAACCGAGTGATCGAAAAAAATAAATTTCAACTCATCAGATAAATTCGACTGAACTTGATTATCGAACTGTGCAATTCGTAGATATGAAGCGAGTTACAGTTCTAGCGAATTATATATATTTTATTCCAAATGACGATCATATTATTAGTGGTGTGACAAGCATAGTATTTTGTGATAGAATGACGAATTCACATTTGGCGCTTTTCCAAGCGTCGTTTGGACAACGTAATCTTTAGAGTTTCTTCTAGCTGGGTGGAAGCTGAAGTTTTCAAAGTTTAGTTTGGATTTTTTAGCAATTTTTAATCGAGACTAGTGATCATTTTTTTAGTTGCAATAGAAGAGGTTTAGAACCATGGAGTATCTTTATGAAATCGTAAGCATTATAAAGTGCTTTCCAATAAGAGGTTTCATTTTTAATAGCATGCACAGTTCGCAAAACTGAAGCACTTTTTGGTGGTCGTGAAGCACTCTGTCGGCCGGCAATAGCATAACTGATGGAAAATTTGAGCTGTTGCGATATGTTAGTGATGTGAAAAATCGAGTGCGTCGCTTAAGAACAACTGACAATACTGCTGTTGTAGCCCGTATTGTTGAAGAAACCCAGGTTTGTCATTAGACATAACACAAACGACATTACAACATATTTTGCATAAAGGCTTAGGTCTTAAGGCTTTTAAAGTTCAGTTAACACAAGAACTTAAGCCGGTCGATCACCATAAACGTCGTTTCTTCGCTGATTGGGTCCTTCAAATGCATCAAAATGATCCGGATTTTCATCGAAAAATCATCTTCAGTGATGAGACCCATTTTCATCACGGAGGCTACGTTAAAAGCAGAATTGTTGCATTTGGGGCTCAGAAAATCTAGGAATGATTGTTGAACAGCCTTTTCATCTTCAACGTGTCACTGTTTAGTGATGTTTTGGTGTGATTGGATTTTAATTTTTCTAAAAAAAATTTCAACTGCTACGGTGTATGGATTGCGCTACCGAGCTATGGTGTTGCAAGTGTAGCTGTGACTGCTATTTGGCTGATATCGTTTTGAAATGGTTATGGCATAATTTCCTTTTTACAATAAAATACACTTCCAATAGAAAACGTATTGTTTATTTAGAAATGGCTGGAGAACGTTGGTAAGCTCATACTTCAGCACTGATCGTAATCAGGTTATGAAAATTCCCTTATTGGGGTTTGAGCTCGTTTAATTATTTAACTATTTGTTGATTATTTATCTATATGCTATCTGTTTTAAGGTCGAAGCACTCCGATTTCTTTCTCTTGTTCGCACTTCCTACCTTATGCAGAAGCAAAATTGAGGACGCACGGGTGCCATGACAGCCTATATATAGTACTGATATGGAAGGTGGGTCGAAAGTTTTAACGATTGAACCATTTGGGAACTTTGTATATCAGCCTAAAGTTTGCAAAGTTTGTGTATCATTCCAAGGTGAACATAATTTCGTTTCGAAACGTTTCGTTCAGCTCCGATACCGATTTAATTGATATCTTCTCTGATCAGAGAGCGAAAACCCCAAACTGTTGAGACATTTTTGAAAAATAAAATCGTTTTATGATGAGTCTCCGTTTTAAGAATAAATATGGTTTGGATCTAACCTTAACTGGCTGTTGAACGTACTGAGTTCGAGTCTCAAAAGGAGTCAAGGAGCTGAGTAGCTAAGAGGTGCTAGTTTGTTTTTGGATATCTTTGTTTTTTGGTGGGCACAATTTTACGTGTTTAATGGTCTAAATTATTAAAGCTTCTTTGTCAACACATGGCTAAGTTCAAGTTCTAATAAACAAGGTAATTGATATTTTGCAACTCATTCAATTGATGTTGGACCACAATGAAAAACACCACTGGCATCCAAATTTCAGATTTTTAAATAAGTGAACTTAGCAAGAGTAAGGAGTTTCTTGAACGCTAACCAAAAAATGACGGCTGTGGGTCCGATCTAAAAATAAACTGTTGCGTTCCATAATTGATTCCAATTCAGTTTCTAATCTTGAAACACTTTTAGATATTTGACTTCTTTGAAAATTGAACCGGTATATGCTGTTTATAATTGGAGTCTAAGCAGTAGGTTCGTCTTCTTAGTACTCTGTTGTCTGATTTGACGTTGCGTTCTTTCTGTATATACCATTATCACACTATTATCATAATTTTTCGACTTGGTTGTTATTTTAACGATTTTGTACATTTCGTGTAAATTTGACAAGCATCCGATTAGTGTCGCGATTTACACGTTTTTAACTCAACGTCATTTCACCACATTCGATTTATATATACAAGGTGGAGCAAAAGTCATATTGTGAATGTCCATAGTTTTTGCAAATGACGTTTAATGTAACTGTGCTCTGACATTTATGTTGTAGACGGATAGAGAATTATTTGCCAATAAGCAATGGACCGATACACATCTAAAGAACGCGAAATTATTTTGACAATTCTATCGTCATGCACGTTCGGCCGAAAATATCACTGATATGACCTCGAATGTGGTGTGTCCTGAAACATCGACAAACTAACGAGGTACAAAATTTGGCAGACGTTCGTTGCGTCGAATTTTTATGAAAGACCTAAAGATGATGTTCAACAATTGCTGCCTACTGACGGCGCCAGATATCATGTTTTGGTGGTTTTTCAATTTAGCGTATCAAACTGCAAACCCTGCAAGTTTTATTATTTTAAAATCCTCAATTTTTTTTCATTTCTAACAAAATGGCAGCCAATTCACATTTTAAAAAATTACTTTTGGTCAACCTTGTACTTCGTCGAATGTAAGTCTCTGTTAAGTTCACTTGGTGATGGCCAAAGCAAAGCAGTATATCCATCCAACTTTTATCCGGACTTTATCAATCAGTTTTGGTACCTTATCGATTTCAATCTCCAACTTCTATTTAGCAATCGATTACAGCAATCGAGATCTCCAGTTTCAAGGGTAAGTACAAAGTTTCGTTACATAGATGTCTCACCTACATCAACTTTCTTAGTCGTACTTGTAATGGGAAATCATCCATTAGGCTACACGTCGTGCAGAACTAATGACTGTATTTATTTTTACTTTGTTGAGCTTAAGGAGTTAGCTCCATTTCCAATTCGCTACTGCCCCGAGTATTTGATATCTGCCGGACTCTTTCAAAATACAAAAAAATTAACACATAATAATATAAGGTACTAACATTTTCATTTGTTTTTCTATTTTCAGGTAAGTCAACCAATACTTCAGTATTTTTAAACGAAAAACGTAACGTCTATATGCTATCAAACTATTATTGGTATTATAAACTACCTTCACCCCGCGCTAGAAGTAAGTAAATCCATAATGTAAATAAATAATGTGGTAAACATGAAAATTCTATTATCTTTTGTTGAATGCCATTGAAAATGAAAATCCCCACCTCCCCAAACGAATTAAAATTTACACTCGTACATAAATTTAATATATTAAAGATGGCGTCATAAAACTATTATTTACTTTGTTGTTATATGCAATATCGATTAAACTTCTGCTCTCTATTTACTACTAGTGTTTTGTTTCCTGTATATACTAAATTTTCGACTATACACATACCTACTTATACTGGTCTAAACGTATTACGACTATGTTTTCCATCTCTATATTTTGTTCGGTGTATAAATGAGACAACGATATGTTTTGTACAAAACAAAAATCAGTTCGATAGTAGTTGAAGTAGTATTAGTTAGTATACGAATAGTAGAAGAAAATAACTATATAATAATTTTTATTGTGGTAGGTTGATGACCTTTCACCTACTTTTCGTATCGTGCTGTTTCTTTTACTCAACTCCTCGTAGTTACTCTCGCTCCCTAACTACTTATATACTGAAGCACAATAATGTGTATCGTCAATATTTTATGTTCAACAATATATATTGAACAATAATATTTAGTGTTGTGTATGCATAAATTCGATCGACGTATTATCACACACACACACACCCGAATGTAAATATCCAAACGCATACTCACCACAAATTATATGCGTCAACAACAGAAAATAAAGTCATGGCCAACTGAAAAAATAGAAAAAAAAATGTTTAATTTACTTAATCGTTAAAAAAAACTAAATTAAAAAGAAATGTGTTGTAACGTGTTTTTAAGTTTTTACTTTAGTTTTTGACACAGAAATCGAAACCGACTTAAACGTGAACAAAAATATGACGACGTAAGTATGTATATGTATGTAAACATAAATACGAGTAAGTAAATTGTGTACGTACACATGAACGCGTTGGGTTATTGTTGGTCTGTTATTGGTGTCGTAAAAAATAATCTATGGTTTAAAGGCTGTAACGGATCCGTTGTGATACCGCTATATGTACGGCTGTAGTTCCGGTTTGCGTAGAACCATCTGCGCATTGCATAGCCCCATGTCAGCCTATAGTACTAACATGGACGATGGGACGGCCCATAGATTCTAAACTCAACAGGGGATCCAGAAGTTTTCATTCACACCACCGATCGCACCGCCCAAACGATCGAAGGTGAAAAATCCCTTATTGCATCTTGCTCCTATCTGGATTCGTACCCGGTACCACTCGCTCCAACTGAACTGTCGCAGTTCTAAACCACTGCGCCACCTGGGCGGTCATAAAAAAATTGGATTTTAAACCTTAACCAATTTTCATAGCTGCTGCAACCGCTTACGTTTAACTATTAGCGATCATGCTGAGAAATTCATTAGGTCAAATGGGTTCGCTATGTGCGATGCCGATTGCCGAATAAACCTTGGCTATTATTTATTTTTGTACATATATAGATTCTCCATGTTCTCAGCCAATCTTCAATTTATTTCAAATGGGGTTGCAGTTCTTTTGATTCAATTTTAGGATTTGACACTTAGTTTGCGGTGTCATCTACAAAAGTTGATACTACTATTTGGTTGGTAATTGGTAAATCCGCTGTGTATAAAAGGAGAAGACAGTCATGGACAGCTTTGCGATTAGTTGTGATTCGAAATTTTTTCGTTGATCCGTGTGAAGCTCCAATGACACATCCGTATTTCATAAAGTAGGCTATTACGACCATGATGAACATGTATTTGAACCTCCGGTGTTCCTACGTAGTATTGTTCCAAATTTTCTCGCGTTCTGGTTCTTAGTCCATCACTTGCTGCGCAGATATCACAGCGTCGACACCATTGCTCTATGTCGATCCGATATCTAACCAAATAAAACCTTTATCTAACCGTTACCTATATAGTAAGTGTTTTATTAACTTTAAGGTGACTACCTGAACTTCCACCACCAGGACTTCAGGTATACTCTGCCTGGATACTGTTGTCTTCTCTTCGGAATACTGTTATCCAAAGTAGCAAATCACCTCTGTATTTAACGGTGATACATTCTTCCATACCGGTTTGCGATTTCCTCCTTCCAGCTAATAACTTGCATTATGTCTAGATCTTCTTGTTGTTATTTTCTTGGGTCATCATTTTTCCATACTTTGAGGGTTTCAAATATAATTCTCCTCAGCTCTAACGTTTCTGTTTTTGCTCCAATTTGCAGCAGGTTTTGCAATAATCTTCACAAGGACTTGAATAAGGTATTCGTATAAAACTAGGGTCTTGTAAAAATGAACGCACACTGGGTTGTCGCTTGTCGGTATGTTTCTTTCCATCCTAGCACTGGCCAAGTTGTTCGCCATTGTTGATTGTAATGTTTCTAAACTTCTCCGATGTTTATCAGCTGGACTGATTCTTCTCTGACAGCTATACTGGCATTCGGGCGACCATAATATTCTTTTCGAAGTTGTTATTAGCTGGTTCAATTAACTAATGAAACGGTCAAACTATATACTCGATACAGGTGCGTCGAATTATCTCAGTTTGGTCATATCACAATGTGTTTTTCCCGATAACTAACACAAGACGAATTTATACGTCTTTTGAAGTGCTATTATGAACCGATGTTTGCATTTGCTGTTTCTGACCCAAAAAAGCTGACCATTCTCTCCATGATCGGAAGTTGTTTCAATCTCTAAGCTGTTTGAAAAGATGTTCTAGTAGCATATTTTCAAACAGCTGAGAGATTGTATGTTGCATGCTTATTGAACGATATAATGAGATTTGTACCTTACTTTTTCTTGGTTCATGTATCATTGCTATTTGAAATATTTTCGAAATATTCGGAATATGCCCAATTCTCAAAATTGCGTTCGACATAACAATGAGCCGCTGCTTACAACTCAGATACGAGATTATAGATTAGCACCAAAAAAATTGGTGCGATTGATGGTCCATATGTATGAAAGAGTATCGACTGGAATTCGCGACTCCAAATAAATCGAAGGTCTACAAGGTGGGACCACGGCTATACATTACTAATTCTTGTCTGGAATAACCGGAAATTTGATTTTACCAATCGTTAGTAATAAAGCGCCGAACTGAAGTCCCAGATGTCCAAAAGTTTGGATCGAAAGTTTGTTTGAAAATACCTTAATAAAAACCAACTTTAAACGAAATAATTTCATAATTCCACGGCCCAAGAATCAATATCAGATGATGTTATCTTTAAATTAGATGTAACATAAGAGACAACTATACAGTTTGGATTTCATCAGATGTATGTCATCAGACCCAAATATTTATGCAAAATTCGTAAAGTAATCGATTTTGTATTCACCCAGCGAAAATGTAGAGGTTGGCGGTTTACCGCAAGCGTGTTCTGACCTTCTCTCCAATGTACCTTATGGCAGTTAATGCACACAAATTTAGCATACACGCTTATCTTTGCTCTTATCCCTATTGGGATTCGAATTCGGTATCTTTCACTCCAACTGCTGGCTAATCTTTCACAATTTGTTTATTTATTTAGTTCTTTTTCAGTTTTTTGTTAGCCTGAACGATGCCAAACATCTGACGAGCCGTCTTTTGATACTGTTGCAAGCAGTTAAAAGATGTCAGATCGCTCTCTACGCCATGAGTCGTGACCTTTTCGCCAACTCTCGCATCCATACATGACAACGGGTCTGATCAACACTCTGTCCAATTTCAGCTTATGCGTATTTGTAAGATATTTTGATTTCAGATGTGGTCGTAGAGAATATAAAGCCCGACTGCCAGCAGCAAACCGAACCTTGATATCCTCTCCCACACTATCGTGAGTAATTAGAGATCTTAGATACATGAATCTCATTACTCCTTCAAACTCTTTCACAATTTATAAATAGAGATTATTGTGTCAAATAACTTTCAATTGAAACCGACCAAATGGCGCAGTGGTTAAATCTGCGGTAATGGGAGCGGGAGATAGGGACAGGATGCGAAAAAGGATTTTTCACCATCTGATTACGATCGGTGGTGTGAATGAACACGGAGTGCCGAGTTCATGGTCCATCCCATCTTCTAAGTCAGTACTATAGGCTAGCATGGAGCTATGGAATATGCAGATGGTTCAACGTTAATCGAACCTACAGTCGTACGGCCACGATTTGGCTGTAATGACGTAAGGTACGACGTAAATATAAATCGAACCGCGAAAGAGTTGGAAGTGCCGTGAGCCCCAAAACAGATTGGAAAGATAAAACCAGACAAATAAATTCCAATTGCTTTATTCTTGGATCTCGCTAAAATAGAAACTTGCAAAAAATATGTAAATCTTCCTAATGGGATCGCTCTGTGCGACGCTGTCTAAATCATGGCTGTTATAGTTATTTTCGTGCACTTGAATTATCCACGTCTTTAGGCATTCTCCAATTTGTTTCAGATCGGTTTACTATGCACTTGCTACCGCCTATTGGTTTGTTAGTGCGTAAGCTTCCGTTCACTTCGTAAAGTAGGCTATTACGATCATGATGGATATGTTGCCCTATAGTAATCATTAGAAACCGCATATCAACAGCTATCCGATCCACCGATGCTCCTACGTTGTATTGCTTCAAATCTTCTCGCGTTCTGGTTTTTGACGCTTCACATGCTGCGCAGATATCACAGCGTCGACACCATTGCTCTACGATGAACCTATATCTAACCCAATAAAACTGTGTCGTAACTTAAGCGACCAGATCTTCCACTTCAGCACTTCAAGTACCCTGCCTTTCGATAGCACTAATTACTCTATCAATATTTGTTCATCAACGGATCATCTCTTCAGGATACTGTTGTCTCTTCAGGATACAAATACAACGAGCAATACAACGTAGGTAGCATGTTCATAACGAGATTTGTGCCTAACCTTTTCTAGGCTCATGTATCATTGCTATTTGAGATATTTTCGAAGTTTTAGGGATATATCCAATGCTCGAAATTTCATTTAACATAACATCGAACCTTCGCTTAGTAAACCCGAACACGAGATTATGGATTGGTACGTGGAACGTGCAAAACATCGGTACGATTGACGGCCCATATGTATAAAAGTGGATCGACTGGAACTCGCGACTCTCCGAGAAACTCGATGACTGACATGTGAGGACAATGTATCACCAGGCTATACGTTGCTACACAGTTGAGATGTCCTAAAAATCATGAAGTTGGATTTTTATTTTGGCAGAAATCAGACCGACTCATGTAATAACATAGATCCGTACTCCTGACACGAAACTGCGACCGAAAATGGAGAAAGAACGATGTACAAGTACATGTTTTCCTCATAAAACATCTATTTGGAAACATGTGCAAGACAATCGTATTGGTTTTCAACTAATTTCGTGTACAGTGGCCATTATCATTTTGGTGTTTTTCAAGTATCCTTATTTCGACTGAATAATCACTGTGTTGTACCCATTTTAAAAGTTTTAGAGTAGCTTTGTTGATGTCTTCCATATTCATCGCTGTGTACAGTAGATTTTTCTTTGGCTGTCAAATATTATCCACGAATCGGTAAATGAAGCTTAATACTCTTATGGCTTTACTGAACAAGTAAGTCGCTTTTAGTATTTTTTGAAAAATTTTAGTTTCCTCATTTTGACATTCAATAGTTAGAAGTGGTATAGAAGACGACTGTTCTCTCATTTCACTGCTTGTGTCATCATAGAATACTTCAATCTTATTCAATGGCCACCGATTTTTTGATAGTGTCAACTAATATGGTCCATGCCACCATATCTGAAGTACTAACAATTTCGAAAGCAAGATTCCTCTGATTTGATACGATTCCAATGATTCCTTGGTAACAGTTTCTGTATTTGAGACACACGGTTGGCTACAAAGGTTTTCCATAGGATGGTCAGATAACAAAGCTAGGACTAGTTGAATCTGTACACCTGAAATAGTGGTACTTCCGATTGAAGTTGATTCCATACTATTGCAGCATCGATAGGTAGCTCGTCATCCCGTTACAAGTTTCGTAACCATCTAGCCTGATTTCCATTATGAAAAAATATTGACAAAATAGTGAAGGCGGGATAAAAAATATAATTTTCTTAAAGTGCGAGTGAAATAAAAAATATTTCCAGTACAAAAAATTTACTCAGTACTAAGTAAATTTTTATGGTTACTGAGAAAATAATTATAGCAGTACTGACAAAATATATCAAGAGAAGTATTTTTATTCAGTACTGGAGAAATATTTTATAGGAAAAATAAATATGGATGATTTTTTATGGTCAATGAATAATTTTAAAATTTCGTTTTGTGTCATTCATCTTAATTCATTGTGAAAATAATTGAAATAATGAATAATTATGTTAAGTTTATTGTTTTTAAATTTATTGTTGTAGATTCAAAGTGTTTTTTGTCTTTTTATTCAAAAACAAAAAAAAATTGAAATTTATTGGTTATGTTATACGCATCTGTCAAAATATATCTACTATGAAAAAAAGAAAAAAGTAAAAACCGATCTCTGTCACTCTAACGGTATTTTGGATTTTTTTCTCGCTTTGGTTTTTTCAGTCAAAAATACTGACAAAATCTTTGCCATAATTATAGACGGTGCAAGTAGTCCTAAAGGATCGAACACTTTGGAAGCATTTGATATTAATGATCGTTTCGTAGGAGTTCCTTCTTTGGATAAAATTACTTTGAAATTGATCACTTTTTGAAAATCCCATTATAATCCTAAAATTTTCGAGGCGGAATTTTTTTCTTCAAAATAAATCAATTATTTATCTTTTTCCGTACTTGGTCTAATAATTCCGTAGTACAAGCAACTTAGCTGAACCAATTTTTTGAAAAAAGTTTCTTATGTAGAAAAAGTTGCTTATATAGAAAAAAGGAGTATGAATTTTATGAAATATCCGTTTTGTGATTTAAAGATAAATAAGCAGTTTTATATTTTATTAGTTAAAATAATATGTTTTAATTGAGTCTTTTAAGAACTGCTTTTTCTCTAATTCCTCTCAAAAAACAAGATTTCATTGCTTGTAAGTTTATTTTCCCCATTGGGATATCGTCCTTTTTCACAAAATGATCTTCCGGTATATTAAATTTTATTGCGTCGATTGATGAAAACAGATGTTTAAACAACTCATGACAACGGTTCGTGGGAATAGATTCCAGGCTTCAACTATCAACAACGCAACGTCTTTTAAATTAATATTTTAAGGAGCTCAGACTATGTCGTTATTGCAGTTTACACATAACACCTCGAGTGTTGACAGAAGGTGCTTTCGATCCCGTTACTTAATCGATTTTATGACATTTTGGTCAAAGGTGTATTGTTGGGTGGGAAAAAATATAACCTTGAAGTTTTCATCATGGGAAAAGGTGTTTGCTGTCTTATGACAGGTGGCATTATCGACTAATAAAATTGCTTTTACTGGTAAGCCTTTCAAGTGACGAGAAACTTCAGAGATGAATAAATCGTTAAAAAGCGCAGAAGTTTTCCAAGCATTTTTTGGATGATTTGTGGTAAACACAGTGGTAAATTTACATTTTAAAAACACCGAGGATTTTTAGATTTTCCAATCATCATCAAATTGAGTATATGCGTCCCAGTTGCATTTACACAAGGCATAATGGTGACCCTTTCCTTCATGGATTTCCGTCCTACAGCAGTTTTTTCGAAAACCGTAGCGTTTATTTTCTTGAGCAAACCTTTGTAAACCAAACCGGGTTCTTCACAATTATAGATCTGTTCAGGTAAAAATGGATTTTCGGCAATAATCCTTTTGAAATCGCTTGTAAATTTAGCAGCACTCTCAGCATTGCAGATCAGGATTTTTTAATGGCTTCATCGTTTGATTTTCTTTTGATTAATCGCTTGATTTTCTTTTATTTTTTAGCTTCTGCAGATCTCTGTTTGTGTTTTGCCATCTTGGAATTCATTTACAATTTTTTTTTTTTTTTTTTTATTTTTTATATTAAGCTTTAATTGGGTGCAGGGCGGACTTTTAGACAGTCCTAGCTCCTTGTAACTGTCAGAGCTCCTGCACCCAACGCGCGATCCTTCAAGTAAAGGTTGATAGCTGCCTTAAACTTGTGCATTTTATAATCCAACGGAAACTGAAAACCGGATAACGAATTCCACTTCCTGGATGTTCGATGAATGAATTCGCGCTTTGTACCTTCAGTTCGAGGTTTCGGCAGCTTCACCGTAAACCTATGCGCATTGACCGTTCCTCGTGTTACCCTTCCTGGCGTAACTAATGGTGGTATTTTCTCCTTTAATTCTGCAGAACATTTACCATGAATTGATATTTTTTTTTTCAAAGAAATTGATACTCTGCCCTTCTTCTCCATTTTTGCGAAAGAATGAAAATTAAAATGAAAAATAAAACCATGGTTGCTTGTACAGAAATTTTGGAATCAAAAAAGTAACAAACCATCTGCACATCGCATAGCTCCATGACAGCCTATAGTACTGACATGTAAGATGGGTTGGCCTATGATTTATGCACTCCAACAGAGGGTCATAGATGTGTTACTTCACACCACTGATCGTAATCGTATGGTGAAAATCCGTTTAGCATCCTGTTCCTATCGGGATTCGAACCCGGTAACTCCCGCTCCAACTGCCGCTGCTTTAACCACTGCGCTACCTGGGCGGACATCTTCTATTGTATCCGCACCCAAAATATAATCATCTATACATAAAATTTGCGTAGAATTTCGTTTGCACTGATAGGATGTTCTGATTCGAAGTCATAAGCAGTCTACTGAAGCGATCGGATAGAATTGGTCATCCCAAATGTCACAGTAATTATTTTATAATGTTTCAACGGACTTTTTACATTATCTCGCCATACTATGCATTGAAAATCTTGATTTTCTTTCGAACCATTACTTGGCGATACTTTTTTTCGATATCTGCCGCGTTAATGCAATTTTGCTGTATCGAAAATTCATTAGTGTGGTCCATAAGGTCGGTTGAATGGTTCGACCTACCATTAGTAAGTCGTTGATTGAATAACCATTGCTGGTTTTGCTGGATCCATCAAACACAACTCGTAACTTGGTTGTAGTGCTTTCGTTCTTTATGACAGTATGATGTGGTAAGTAATAGCTTTTGCTTGGTATTTCTTGGTAGCTTTCTATTTCTCGTAAATGTCCTAAAACAACGTATTTATTAATTACTTAGTTGTATTTCATTGTTAGTGTAGCATCGCGGTTCAATTTTTGCTCTAAATTATAAAATCTCTTTCTAGCAATTTTCACTGAATTGCCTAATACATTAGGAAACTTTTTGAAAGGTAGCTTGACTTCATATTTGCATATTGTGTTTCTTCTGGTGAGATTGAATTGCATGTAGGAGGTTCTTCTATTTTCCAAAATTGTTTCAGAGTTTTGTCGATGTTTAAACCAATATGAAAATTAAGGTTGACTGGATTTTCTACCAACATTAGTCACTTCGCCCGATAAAATACATCCAAACATTGAATTTTGTGCGACTTAATTGTTTTCAAGATTATCGATTCTGCCTTCTCGTAACACATTGAAGAAATGATCTGCTCCTATAATCATGTCTATCATCCCTTTTTATAAAAATTCGGAACTGTTAATTGATAGCTTTTGGATTTTCTGCATCTTTCAAAAGATGATTTCAATGGTAAGATTTTTAATATGACGTCGATATCAATGGATTTCGACGAAGAATGTAACGACACCGCCTCGATTGACAATAGACCTTTTGTTGATGCAGCACCAGTAGTAACATCTTTCACAAGTACCTTTTGCATGTTTACGTGGTAATGCAAGTCGTTCAGCACATGATTCAGAAATAAAAAATGCCTGTGCTCCCGAATCTCTTAAAAATTGACATTTTTGATACTTGTTTTGTGCATCGAACACCCTGATTATTGCCGTAGGTATGTGGACAGTCAGGCGGCAATCAAGTCGTTGGTTTCTGTTTCTCTGACGTCTAGAGTGGCGTTGGGTTGCCACTCGTCTCTAAATGAGATGAGTGAGCATTTCAAAATCCAGGAAGTCTAGGTCCCCGGCCCCTTGCACGTCATGGGGATTTGCAGGGCGGGCATGGTGAACAAGCGAGTCATGGTACAACTCTTCAACTACTACCGGAAAGGGTAAAGTTGGGGAGACCCATTAACACATTCAAAACTGTGCTTAAAAAAGAGGCGAAAGCCTCAGCGAACGATAGATGGACGAACACCCTCTCATGTAGAGTAGCATGACAAGTCTGGCCAAAGCTGGACTTGAAACGCTCAAAGGCACTTACCTCCCTACGAAGACGTGATCTTAAAACGATCGTGTGGATACTCATAGAACACTGCCTTCTTGAAGAACGTGTGAGGAGTCTAGGTCTAGAAGTTAATGACGTTTGCAGAAGCTGTATGGACGAGGAGGAGAAAGAGATGGTAGTCCACCTCCTATGCTCATGCCCGGCTTTGACACACAAAAGATTTGAATATTTGGGTAAGTCCTTAATTGAATGCCTCCCTGATCTGATCTGGTAAGTTCTTAATGGAATGCCTCCCTGATGAAAATTGTAAGGTGTGAGACTTATTACGCTACGTAAGAAGCTAAACATGGTTCTTATTAGGATAAAAGGGGAATAAGATCCTGTGGCATCATAACGCACCGTCGCCGGGTTAAGTGTGCTGTAGCAGCCACTCAACCTAACCTAACCTTGATCCATGATAACTTCTTGTTGAACAACTGTATTGGATGATATTTTAGATGTTTCTTGGTGTAAACTTGGAACGAAATTATTGTGATTGATGGTTTGGAAACTTGCATATAAAACACAATCTTTTTTCAGCTATAAAGCTCCTTCTATCACTCACGGAAAGTTGCAAAAACTGTTCACAATTCCTAAGGAAATGGTTCCCGCTACATTTTAAACAATTGATAGACTGTGTATCTGCATACATCATCTTTAGATTAGTATGTGTTGTCTGTGGGTTTATTTTATGTCTCGACGGTTTTTGAGTGTATCGCTTTGTTTGTTTAAGAAATAAAAAAAATTATCAATTCTGGGAAATTTCATATAGCTATATTGAGCCAATCATGCTTAGTTATTTGATCCAATTTGCTCACCAAGATATATATTAACCAAGGATCACGAGAATCGGCTTGTCTTCCCAAAACTTTCAATCCTCTGAGAACCTCATCAGAAACATCTCGCATGTCGTGAAGAGATTTAGCAGTAGCAAGTTTTATCGTAGGTTGATCCATAAATTGCTTTAAAAGCATGGCCGTCACATGTTTCTTGTTATCATACCGATTACTGATAATCTGCCAACTGATAATCATCCACATTGGCAGATTCTTTTATTGTTTTCAAGCACTTTCCTTTCGAGTAATTCTACAGCTTCAGTGTATTGTCAAGTGTGCAGAGTGCAGCCAATATATACTTCCCATTTGGCGAAAGTTTACCAAACGAACCCGGTCCATAATCATCATCAAACAGTGTTTTTAAACACTGTCCACTTGCTGTATTCCATATTCGACATAAACCATCGTAACTAGACGAAACAATTGTGTGATGGAAGTTTTCTCGATTGAATTGCACCGCCAAAACAGGATCTAATTGGGCCGGAAATGTTTTTAAACACTAAGCCGTTCGTACATCTAGTGTTCTTAAGACACTAGAGGAGTACAAAAACTAATACATAGTTTTTGTGCCCCTCTAGTGTCTTAAGACATTTACCAGAGTTAAATTTCCATATTTTAGTATTTTGTCATCACTCGCCGATACAAGTTGCCGACTGTCACTTGACCATACAACATCGCTTATGCCCAATTTGTGTGTTCCCCAAATTTTTATTGTTTACGGTGAAACGACGTTTTCGTATGACCGGCTAATGTAAATTTAAGTGTAAATTTGGTTTCTAAAATTCGTAATCAATACTGGAATCGTAAATTAATACTACAATTGACTATTTTATGATGGTAACTCACAACTGACGATGCTGAAGCTTTGATTGATGAATTCGTTGATAAATTATTCGGGCCAGATGTTTTCCATTTAATTTGGCCCACTATGAACTGGTGGTCCCAGTTTGCCTAAAAATTTTTTTTTATGTCCAGCTGCAGTTGAACAATATTTTTAAAATGTGAGTAAAGCCCAATCTTATATTTAAACTAAAAACTAAAACCGTTGCTTACCAAATAAATCCAGATACAACGCACAATGTTTTGATTTATTATAAAATTGGTTATTTATTTTTGAAGTATCGTCCAAAATTGGGAAGCACAAACGTGTTTTCACTAAAGAAAAGCAACACACTCTGACATATAAAATTGCATTTCTAATAAAATTTCGTTTCCTAGTAACCAAGAATTTTGTTGATGTGAGCTAGATATTTTGTTAAAACAAACAATTGTTGGTTAAAAATATACTGTTACTGTAATCAAGGCATATTTTACCAAAATTGTTTTAAAAATTTTCTGACAAATAATTATTGTTTGGTCAAAACTACTAATTAATGAAAAAACCTAACATTGTTATTTTGAAGATATTTTTAGATTGTTTGACTATTTTTTGAGATAATTTAACCAAATTCACGTACCAATATTTTGGTTAACTAAATTTTGATCAATTATTTTAGTAGCAAAATTTTTATTTTTTAAATTAAAGTCGAAAATTGGTGAATATGTTGAATAATGTTAATAATGCTGGGAGCTGTAATCGTGAGCTAATGATGGGAGTTAAACCAGAACTCCACAGAGTGGCATTGATTGTGCTGATAGGTGGTTTCGATCTGATGACGTAATTGATTTGTTGTGTGATCGAAAAGATCAAATTCATCTCATCAGGCATATGCGACCGGACTTGATGTTTGTTGCATTTCCGTTTGTATATATGTTGTGAGGCTTTGTTGCAACAGTGCTAGCGAATTACAGAGTTTTTTAATCGAAATTTGTTTTTTCGATTATTTTATAATACTTTATTTTTGTGGCGTGACTATTCGTCGTATCTGTGAATGCCACAAATATAACCAAAACAATTGGTGTTAATTATTATTAATTATTAAAGTTGGTTGGAACCCTATAAGGTTCCGCACTCAATGCCACAAAGGGCCCATGGTGCAAACCTAGGATTTCATCAAAGCGCACAGACGCGTTCTGCAACTTTAGCAAACTGAAGCAGTTTGAACCAGAGCAGAGAAGACAGTAAAATTACAGGAATAAACCTGCAGCTAAACACAAGAGATCTCATGCGGTCGAAAGCTGGACAATTGCTGATGAAGTGTAAACTATCGTCAACATCTTCCAGACTTTCGTCGCATACGGCATCACTGGCCAGTCCCATGCGATGAAGGTGGCTTTTGAAACGGCCATGGCCAGTAAGTATAGAGACTAAAATTCTCAAGTTGTCATTTTTCAATGAAAGAACGTAATTTGTCAGGTTAGAGTTAATCCCTCTGACAAAGTATTTCGCCTTACGACAAGAAGCGGTAGCTGACCACGTCCGCTTTAGATTCGACAGGGTAACTGTTTTAATGTTCACTATATAAGTATGTCTCTGGTTTTCGAGACCAAGACGCAAGTAATTTCAGTAGTGGAAACCACACGTTTGAAGGAGTGATGAGATTCAAGTATCTTGGATCTCTCATTACTCGCGATAATAGTGTGGGAGAGGATATCAAGGTTCGCCTTGCCGCTGGCAATCGGGCTTTGTATCCTCTACGTCCACTGCTGAAATCAAAATATCTTGCAAATACGGATAAGCTGAAGCTGTACAGAGTGTTGATCAGGCCCGTTGTCATGTATGGATGTGAGAGTTGGACCTTGACGGATGAGTACGAAAGATGGCTTCTTACATTCGAGAGAATAATCATGCGTGTGATATATGGCCCAAAACGCGACGTTGATGGCACATACCGGGTTTTATTCAATCACGAGATCAGGAATTTAATGCAAATTCCTGATATCGTGCATGAAATCAAAGGACAGCTAATACGCTTGCTGGGTCACGTTCTGCGTGCTGATCCGAACCGAATGATACAGCGATCTTTGATTTGAAGGGAGAACCGCCTTTCGGTAGGTGAAGAGGTCGCTGTAGGCGACGATGGCTCCACGGCGTAGAGAGCGATCTGGCATCTTCCAACTGCTTGCAACAGTATGAAGAGCTGGCTCGTGATCGAAACTGTTGGAGTCAGATTGTTGACACGGTACGGGCCAATAATGGCCTGTAAAAACTGGAAAAAAAAATATAAGTATGTAAAGGTGCAGCTGGTTCAGGAACTACAAAATATAGGTGAGAACCAGTTTTAGCCAAACAGTCTGCAATTTCGTTGCCCTCAATGTCACAATCGGCAGAAACCCACATGACCGTTACCTTGTTGTTACGACCAAGGAGATTTAGAAATTTCTTACAATCCAGTACCAGTTTAGAGCTGGTTAGAGGCCTTTTTTTTCGGCCACGAGATTAAAAGCTGACATCACGCAGTGAGTAATCGTAATTAATTCCGCTTGATGAATAGTACAGTAGATCCCCAGACTTCCAGAGATTCTCAGATCGTGTGAATTACAGTAGTAACCAAAGCTCGTGTTCTGTTCAGTGACAGAGCCATCTGAAAAAAATATAAGCGATTCGGATATCTGTTTGAGAAAATCTGGTGAGAACCACATATCCCTGGATGGATGAAACACATCAAATGATCTATGAAAATTAAACACAGGCAGAAGCCTATCAGTTACCATGTCAAGTTCTGGCATAGCCAGTTTAAATTAATGAAGAATAGATCTATGGCCTGAAATAGTGCCGAGAGCATTCCACGCCCTAAGACCGGAGTTGAAGCCATGGCTCCAGTTACAGCCCGACAAGCGAAGTTTTACAAACAATTGAGTTTAACAATTGAAGATTTAACTTTAACAACTGGCCACCAAACAACAGATGCATAAGTTAGCATTGGGAGAGCCAGTGATTTGTAGATAAATTATAACATTTTGGGGGATAATCCCCAAGAATTACCAAAAGCTCTGCGGATTCCACATGATACTTCCAAGAAATCTTGTTATCCAGAAAAACTCCAAAGTGGTTGACGTAGGCTGAGCTATTAACCTTACAACCGAAAAGTGATGGTACAGAAAAAGCTGCAGTGTTCCTTCGCCTTGTAAGTATAACCAAGTCGGTCTTAGATGGGTTCACATGTAAACCCTTATCAAGACACCACTGTTCTATAATGAGAAGAACGTGCTGAGTTAAATCTGATAAGACATTCAGATGCTTGCCTGAAAGGAATCACCTGATATAAATATACCCTATTTATAACTACTCCGTTCACAATTCGCTGATAATTCCTTTATTTTTCTTGGGTTTTTTTCAAAGTGTTCTGTTTTTCCCCCTTTTTTTCCACCTTCGTTATCTAGTCTTGATAACGAGCAATCAACTTCAATTTTTGACACAATTTTTGACTACAAAAAAGACTAAATATGCACGTGAGTGTTCTAATAAGAAGTTTAAATCTGAGCATAAGTTTTGTTAAACATTCATAGGTCAAGTCAGACCATCTGAGTTAACTGCATACTTATTTGATTTAAAAATTTCTTATGTGGGTTCTGAGCCATGAAACCACTTATAATCTGGCTCGTGCCGGTGTAATATAGTCATTTGTTGGACCAGGACCGTTCTATGAGGTCACAACCTTTCTATGATATCATAGCGTTCTATGACGGCAGAGCGCTGGACGGTCTTAAAACGAACCACATATTATGGTTAATATAGAAACAACGTACTTCTAACAGTTAGTAAGCCCAGATCGCGGTGCTCTTCAGTTCTTATTTCATATAATAAGTGCAGAAATGTAAAATGGTTCAGGATTAGCTTCGAATTATGAGCAGCCAGAATACACCAAAACAAATGTTTGATTTAATCCCTGTGAAAGGTATAGCATCTCAGCCCCGTTTATTTGCAATTCTGCGATTACCTGTTTTTTTTTTGCCGAAGTGGATATAGGCGTGTTCAAACCAATTCGATCTATAAAACGTGTCCTGTACTATAGTAGTTGAAAATATTCAAAATTTTGAATGACCTGGAGTATTTATTGTTCATTTGGCATGAACTTCACATCGATTAAACTTTTCCGAACCACAAGACGATATTATCGGAATGTGCCCTATTTAGAAATACGTCCATGTATACAATTGCTCAACTGTGCCCTGTCTACATTCCAACATAATTTTATAAAGATTTTCATAGAATTAGAATTTTGTATAAATATGTATATAAACAGTCGTATACAGTGAAAGTGTCAGTGTCAGCAGTGCGTGCATATAGCACACGTCGTTTTCTATAATAAATGCTCGAGCACTATTGTAACAAACAAATTCAATGTAAATGCCGCATACCTCATCTCACCTCTGCCATTTAATATATGTCCATATACACAGATTGCATGCATGTACTATATAGTTATGTATACACGATTATAAATGCACATAGAAAGAGAGATGCAATTGTACATGTATGTGTATAGTAAATATTTAAATAGTTTTCTATTTTTAAAATGTAAATAAGAAAATTGTATGCAGACATGGGCAAAATGGGGATGATACAAAGCCCCATTTTGATCGGGATATACGAGTTACAACCGGGTGTCCACTCCTGTTGGCACTGTATAACAATAACACAATTTTGACCCCAAAGGTTAATCAACTTATACGTACATATATAGCCTCCGTCCAATGTGTCAACAGCAATAAATTTTCACATTCATAAAAATGTCGTATTATGCGGTTGAGTATGTTATGTTTGTGTGCCAAAAAAAAATAAGAATCCAATCTCTCGGTTCCAACATCCATTATACGGTTGTGCGCTGGGTAAAGCCCACAATAATTAATCAATCAATCATCGGGGGACGTATACATATATGTACTTGTACACACAATATAAATACCCACCCGCATTGTGTGTTGTTGTTGTTGTGTCACCATCAACAAACGTCATCGCATCATATAATTTATTTTGTGCCTTTTACCGTTTCTATACAACCAACAATACATGAATATATTGTGTACATAATGTTAGTTGGGGTGGTGGGGTGGAGGGATGGTTTGTAGAAAAAAATTATTCTTCTAACCTTCCCACAATTCTATTGTGTTTTCTAGATTCATTCCTTCGAACGTAGGCCAATAACCTTTAATTTCATTCCATTTTATATGAATGTGTGTGTGTACATGGATATGAAAATTGTATTTCCCCATCGCGTGATTTTTCTTCTTTCGTTCCATGTTTGTTGTTTCATAGCAAGGCAAAATTATGTATATTTACCATACCGAATACATAGGAAGTAGGAAGAAAGCTTATATAAAAGGTGAACACCCCAACTTTACGATGCGGGGTGAAATGGGGTGGTTTGGTAAATGGACTTTTTTGAGGTTATCGCTGTAATTAGATACAGTCAAGTAGACCCTCAGATCATATATACATGTATGTAAGTGTGCGCGCAACCGTACATTATATAGTTATCAGTTGACCAGCGATTTGTTGTAAAACGGAAATGATACAAAATGATTTCATCCGTTAACGCTACACAAATTATGCATGTATATAGTAATAGATGTAGTACATAGATTTACATAGAGTACTATAAACATACAGTCGCACTCGACATGATTTGGTTTGTATTCATTTTCTAATTTCCTGTTTGTTCCATAAATATATGATTTTCTCTGGTTTTCATTTTCATCGTTGCTAGTTTTTCATCGAGATCTAAAACTCTTAAACGAGATGATGAGGCAAACAGACACACATACACGCACAGATACTGACACGCGAGCACATCAACATTACACAGAAGATATTCTAAAAACAGATGGCTGACCCAAATAATTTGTTCACTCTGTACTCGTACATATATATACAGCGATACGCATAAATACGGGCGAGAGAGTGAAATAGAGAGAGAGAGAGACAGTTAGAATCGCTCTTCTCGTAATCAAAATGGATGGAAATAGAAAACGCAATGAACAATTTTCATGTTTTCTAAGAAAAAGTTTTTCTTTAAATGTCATCAACTGAATCTGTATAAAATTTATATTTTATAAGTGGGTTGGTGTTTAGAATTGTACATGTATTCGACATGAGAAAGAGGGGAGCTCAGCAGCTGCTCTAAACAAACGTCATTGGAAGTGTATGATTCGGGTGCAACGAGCTATGTCTGATGTATATCTATACATACAAATGTAGGGGAAAATATTTGGCTGTTGTTTTCGGGCTAATTGGGGTGGAATGATATGTTGGGTCAATGTCACGGTCACTTTCGAATTATTTGAGGGTTTTTATATGAAATGGTATATATTTGAAAATGGGTCACTGTTACACGCAATTTGGAATAACTGTGGTAATGATGGTTTAAATTTTTCTTCCGAAATGGTTTCTACCTGTTTCAGTCTGCAGGGCCGGATGCCGTTATGTTAATGTCTGCAGATATCATCCAACAACCGCCATATGCACGATCGATATGGGCTGAAGAAAATGTAATTTTAATACCCAAGGTGAGAGAATGATCTCAGATCCATTAGCTTGTCTTCTTATGTCTCTTGAAAATAATTAAGATAAAAGTCCAGAAGTATGTGTAAACTACTCTACATTCCCTTATAATATTAACCCTTTCTTGTTCACTTGAATAAAAGGAATACCCGGTGGTTACTCAATTTCTTCCGAGTGCTTCAATTGAATTCGACTCTTATGCAAAATACTCTTTTTATATTAGAATGAGCAAGAAATTACTGCCGCTAGTGAGCGGAAAGTTAAAACCAGCTATTTATGATAATTCGCAACGGTGAGTTGCATCACTGACAAACATCAACACTTTAGATCCAGCATATAGTGTATGTAATGGTTATTAGTCTCCTGGTAATTATTTCACTACGCCTTCCTAGCCTCAGTCACTGTAAAGATTATTGATGGAGTTATGGCAGGTATAATAATTAGCCATATTTTTATTTAAATTGTTTAAGAGAGGGATTCTTGGTGCGTTGCGTAGCACCCGATGCTGCCTGTTTAATATTACAATAAGCCGGTACCCACATGACAGAAATACAGAATATAGATTTCACAAATTTGAAACCGTTTGACGGACAATAGTTTTAAATTCGACACTTAGTCCATTTGAAAGACATCGTAAAAGAAGACAATCGAATTTTTTCTCGACAACCCCGGCTAACCATATACATCTGAATAAATTTGAAGCATTAGATTCTGGTTACATAACGATTTCCGGTAAAGATACGGGGCAGTACTTGATAATTTGATAAGCCACAGGAATGTTCCAAGTTCATTTTGTGCACCAATGCACTTCAGATGACTCGCAGTAGAACATGCAGTATCTATCCGGTTTCTGAATTTCATGGAAACTTAAGTGATGTGGAGAGCATTGATGAGTGAGAGCTGAGAATTATCTCACCAAAAAGAGAAGGAATACCTTGTTATAGTCTTGTTAAGAGCCCTATACCGATACTATATAAATTAATTCAGGCAAAATATTTAAGAACCCTAAAAACTGATACAACCAAATCATCTGTGCCGCCCTGACTGATAAAAATATATTTTTCCAGATGTAAAGGTGGAAACACCACATCATGGAGACGAAAAAGTCATCTATCTTAAGTTCTAGATTTGATAATAGATTCGAGTCACTTGACTGTATACTATCGCTAATCAGTGCAACACTGATAGCATTAATAAGTGGGTGGTCATAAGCTCGAGTAATATCTAAAGATACCCCGAAATGAATTGCTCAAAATAACAAATTTCCCTGCCAGAAAACTTGATGAAAATTTAATGGGTCGAAACGGTTTTGGGTCACTATAACCTTGTTTACCTGTTTTTGGTAGGAAACAACTACTTTGCTGCTGCTCTAAGCATTAACACTAGTTTACTAAGCACAATACATGCTTTGAATAGATGGAGCCATTCTAAGTTTGAGAGGAAAAGCCTAATCAGATATACAAATGGCCCAACATCGGCATTGATTATGCTGTTGGTCAATTCCCAGTTTGGAGATTTGGTTGAGAAATTAAGTTCCATGGCAATAATATCGAAACCCGGAAAGTTGAGATTAACCAATAATTCGCCCATCTTCCTATGAGGTTATTGTACCTTACAAGATATTATTAAATCTACTGACAGCTGCAATAACTCCTGTTAATCCTGGTAATTCTTCAACACCGCTTAAATACATCCATGACTTTTCGAGAGCAAAGTAGAAGTTAATTATTAAGTGATAATTTTTGCTTCGTATAGAGAGTCCGTTAACCTTCTATTGCGTAAGGGCTTCAATGTTGACCGTTGAAGCTTGATATAAAATTACAAATTTACTTTGATGGTAGGAAATAATTTCATTTGTTAATTTTTAATTCAAAATTAGATCACAAACGGTCATCGAGCACAAACTGAATTGAATCAAATGCATTAGATTATTTTGATCCTTGTTCTAAGAGACCGAACTGATAAAATCCACTGATGGCAGTGATTCTACAGAAACTTATTTTGTTTGTTTCTGACTCTACTATTTGTTTTACGGCCGAACCACTGCCAACTCTCGGTATACTCTTGAATCCGCCGACTATACGACGAAATAAATCGTGGAAGTATATGGCTAGATAGATCTGATTTGCGTAGACAATCTGCATACTGCATTGCTCCATGACAGTATATAGTATACTGACCTGAAGAAAGATGAATCAGTCCATGAACTCTGGACTTTAACAAGGAGGGTCAGTCCCGATTGGAACTTGATGCCTTCCGCTAATATTGACTCAGTTTTAACCATTACATCGTTTGGTCGATCTCCACGAAGTTATAAGACGTATAAGTTCAAGCTGAAGTAATTGGTTTGGAATAACGTAAAGTTTTAAGAATCATGAGTTACAGTGTCTTCCGAGATACACTCATGAATAAGAGGTCATTCAAGTGCGCAGTTCTCTATCGTGTTCAATGAAATATAGCCCAATAACGGCGCTGGTGACTCTATGAGGATGTAGCGAAGTTTGGTGTATCAAATGAGGATTTTCAGTCCCCCAACAGCGGCTTTTCTTTTTATGAACAAAGCCAGTTGAATGCGCTTTGTCCCTCCAATTTCTTCATCTTTCATGCTGACCTTTTTTAATCTTCTTTTTATAAATGCTTAACAAACACGATGGAGACTTTTCCAGTTGTGTTTCACGACACCGATGAGAGCACCCGGACATTCAGTAACACTCTGCCTTACTACATTAATAATAATTTGTTATCGACCAATCTCTACGACTGTCAAACTGAAAAATTTCGTCGAAAGCAAAATGGCGGCCAAACAAAATCGACTTGAATCATATAAAACGCACGTTGTATATCGATCCTGTCGGAACTGCAAACTTATCTCATTACATCAGTCGGTTTGATTACAACAGGTGGTATTCTATAACATTCTAGCAGTCAACTTACCAATTATAATTCTGACGTCCTGATCAGTTTACCAATTTGTGTAAAATGAGACTTTAGTTTTCGAGTTGGGTGGCATAGGTGGGCGCATGTATGTATACAAATACAAACTCATTCGATTATCGATTGCTTCAAAATTCAATTCAAAATAGAGTACTTCTTGAAAATATAGAATTTAGGAACCCAAGAAATATTGATTGGGAACTTTATAGACCCCATCTCAACCAGTCACTTCTATCTTCAGTAATAAAAATCAAAAATTTTGTAAGAATGAAAAGGGCAGCTGGCAAGCTAAAAGAAGCACTAATGCAGCGTCTATGATAAGCGCTGCCATCTAAGTAAACCTTAAAGAAATGGGATACTCTGGTGGACCAGGGAACTAGGCAAACCGAAGAAGCAGACAAAAAAACTTCTAAACATAGCCATGAAAACCAGTGCAACGACAGATTATACAGATTACGACTTGCACAAATCTTCACATCTTCACAAAGAGAGTAGGTACAATGGAACCAAAATGAAAAACATCGAAAAGCGGATTTTGCTGTGAGGAAGTGAATATCCCACCTTGTACATATCTTCAGAACCAGTTTGGCACTGGGTTATATTTCTAGATCAAATATAAAAGTCCCGAAGGATGAAAAGCCTAGATGTGCCCAGGTAAAAACCATTCCATGAAGTTGAACAGATTGATCCACTTACCCTCGGACCTTATTGTGTCGAAGTACGTTTTTAGGAAATTATTTCGTGAAATTGTTTCACTACAACACTCATTCTACCTCGGCGGTGAAAATAAAATTATCTTTACTGATAGATCAGTATATGCCATTATCTGGCTGGTGTAGGGGTTAAACATATATAGGTACGCTACTGTCTTTTAGGCAGAAATTCCTGCAATTTTCAACGTATCTGCAACCCTTCTAACACCCAGACTGCTCTAAAGCCAATTGATACTAACACTGTTTCGTCGCAACTCGTTTTGGAGACAATAATTGCCTTAAATCTACTAAGCAGTTTGAATGAAGCTCGACATCACTTGATACCCAGTGAAATGGATATCAAAGGAAACGTAATGCCTGATAAATTGGTTAATTAAACTGGATCTGCTTTCGGAGTGACGTTATTATCTTTTAAGAGGGGTATCAACTATCACTTTGGTGATCTGTCCCAGAAGAAATGGGTCAACCTCATCTCTTATCGCTCATTCAAAATCTTATTTGGATCATTAAATCAGCAAAGATACCCGTCCTTATTGAATAATGATACATTTTAAGGATCTTGCTGGATATTCTCACGGGAGTGTTTCCTGAATACTTACAAGTTCTGAATGAAAATTCAGAACAACTCAAATTGCGAACAATGTGAGGGAAGAGACAGTTGAGCACTTCTTGTTCTCCTTTCCATCATACTTTTCTTATGGAACGCACTGCTTTGGACCACAATTAATATTTGGAAACCAACCTACGACCTTGAGAATACCAGATAACTTGGACTTCACTAGAAGAACAAATAGGTTTTGTGACTGAGAGTGTATAACTGGAAAGGGTCACAATGGGCCTATCGAGTCTAGTGACGGCGGAAAAAAATAGAGTACTCTCTTGTCATTTATAATATCAAGCAAGAAACTGTTTAGACAAATCTAGTTCGGACCGAGTTTGACAACGGCGTAGCCTTTAGGTGTGATTACTATACACTATCGCTTTGATAAGGGAATATCCTACCGAAACGATACATAATCGTACTAGCGACGAGACTTTAAAAAGGCTCATCAGTAACAAATGAGTGAGTTGTATACTTACTTACGCACATCCTTAGAAAGCAACACCTATACCGAGCTTTCTAACAAGAAATATCTCAACTCATCTCGTACACACTAATCAATGACACATGCAATTGAATAAGATAAGAATATATCATCCCACCCCCGCAACTACCATGATACTATATATACGTTATTATATGAGAAGAACAACTTTCACAAAAGGTTAAAAGCGTCAACGGTAACAAAACAATCGAAAAGTAAAAATAATTTCCGCTCAAAAACCTACAATTTACATTTTCACACAACCATAAAGTACATTGACTTAGAAAGTACTTTGCGCATACTCATACAAAATACACTCACACACTCGCATTCACACTATATAGTCAAGCCTATATACATGTATTATATAGGTAAATTGATTGATCGTTTCGAATTGGTTAATGCGAGTTATAATATTTCCGCCATTCCGCCATTGAAAAAAGACTTAAATCACTTCATTGTTTGCATAACACTGAGAAACGATCATCTAATTAATTACGAACATAATCAACTCAACAATTTCTAATTTTCTTGTTTCTCCCGTCTCAAGCAATCTAAAATATCAGCCATGTACATAGATCTCAGTATGTGTGTGTGTGTGTGTGTGTGTGTAGAAACAGAAAAAAAAGAAAGTGTTCGGTATTATACGCGGATTACATAACCGCTTGTCGATGTCGAATGGATGGATAGTCATTTCGCTTTCAATTTTACATTTTGTTACCGCAACACACAAGCGCACAAAAGAACCGTCTAACGTTTTCGTTTTCATTTTGTTTGGTTTCGTGCCGTCTTCTATACATTTCTTTTCTTTCTGTTCGCTTCGAAGTAATCAAATACAAAAACCAAAATTGAAAAGTAAAAGCTTACAAATCTTAAGTAACTATATGCAGTGCAGTGTAGCGGTATAATTTGGAATTGTTTACGCTGACTTTATAATATGTATATCGGACGATGTTGATTCGTTTTTTGTTGGGGGCTGGGGAAATTCGTGAACTTCTTACACTGTAAATGTAAGATTAACTACAAGCTTTCTCGTCTACTGCAAAACGTATTAGAGGAAAGGACTAGACTGGATGATATCAAACTCGAATGCAATTTCGGAGTAAAAGGAAGGCCTTCTTTGACTCACGACGAATGGTCGTCACTTGGAAACCGTCGTTGCCCATGGACGTATTTATGGTATTTAGGTTTAATTGGGTGCAAGGCGGACTTTTAGACTGTCCTAGCTCCTTGTAACTGTCAGAGCTCCTGCACCCAACGCGCGATCCTTCAAGTAAAGGTTAAAAGCCGCCTTAAACTTGTGCATTTTATACTCAAATGGAAACTGGATAACGAATTCTATTTCCAGCAACTGGAGAGCAATGCCATATGCTCCACCCCAAACCTGGCAGCAATATTCTATACAAGGTATAATAAAGGTTTTATATATCTGGAGAACCTGATGCGATTTAAAAACCGTCTGCTTCTATTGAGGAACCCGAGTTTACGTGAAGCTGATTTAGCCAATGCGATAATGTGTTAATTCCATTTTAAATTGTTGCTAATCTGAACACCAAGCAAACGAATTGAGTCACAACCCACGAGAGCGTGGCCTTTAACCACAAAAGGGTTTTCATTGTGACTTCTTTTACGCGAGAACGTGCATGTTTGTCTTTTTTTCTCGTTAAATTTGAACTGATCTTAAACTCCCCACTAGGCCTGACCTCGAATGAAATAGAAGAATGTAATATTGCATGATCGGCATAAAAGTGGATAGGGTTCACAGTGATATCCAACAAGTCATTGATGTACACCAAAAATAAAGTTGGTGACAAAACTGATCCCTGAGGGACTCCGGCATTTGGGAATGTGTCGTTGATCTCCCATTTAGCTCAACGTTGATCAGTCTTTGAGAAAGCTTTTTTCCAATTTGGTGGTCATCGAATCCAAGCCGTATGTCACAAGTTTACAAATGAGATTGTCATGCCAAACCTTGTCAAAAGCCTTGGATATATCCAAAGCGATTGCAAAGACTTCTCCGTGTTGCTCAAGAGCGAGATTCCATTTGTTTTTAACATACGTCAAAAGATCAGTTGTTGGTTAATGCATTTCTCGAAAACTTTAGCCACGACTGACACAATTAAAACCGGCCGGTAGTTTCAGGGTTCAGTTTTATCACAACCACGTTTAAGAACCGCTTGCACCATTGCACTCTTCGGGTATTCGGATATTTACCTTGCTTGTAAGAAAGGAGAAATATTTTATTTAAAATTGGAGCCAAGTCACTGGCAAACTCCTTCAATATTCGAACAGGATTATTTAAGTCGAACGCCTTCATGTTCCTGAAAACAATTCCCTCCGAGATGTTGACAGGATCCATTTTGGAACCACGATACAGAATTGATGGAGGTGTAACTCCATCCGGGACAACTAAGGTCGAGTTCGAAGCATATTTCAATACTGAAATAGATGTTTTAGAAATATTAGCAAACGAGGCGACCATCCGGTAAAAGTTGCGATCGGAGATTTTCAACTCGGAAGCCTTAGCGGCTTTCTTGTTGTCAGGTCTTTTCGCTTCACTAGCACAGATTTCTTTACAGATGTTACGTGTGGCCTTATATTCTTTAAACGACATTTCGTTGCGCTTATATTTCTTGTGAGCAGATTTATTTTGTCTGGCTGGTTTGGCAGCTTCTTTCGAAAAGATTTTAAAATAAGGATTGGGATTGGAAAAGCATGATGGGATATATTTATTCATTCCATGTAGAACGGTTTCGGTGAAATTGGAAACGGCGTCGTCTATTTGATTGCTATACAAACAATGGCTCTTCCACGGTAAATGTTGAAAAAATGACCGTAACCCATCAATGTCACCCTCGTTGAAATGCCATAGACGCCTTGGCTGCTGTCTAAATTCTCCATGGCATGCGGAATTGTTGTAAGACAAAGATACAGAATATGCTTGTAGAATTTTGACATTCAAATGTGGAATCACTAACAATCTGCTTGTAAGGTCATGCGAAACAGCAAGCCACTCCGTCTGACGCCCAGCACAGTTTGTATTTTGGTGATTCGCAGTAGGGATGTTGATTGCGAATGTCATCACATTTATCTGACAAAACCTCGAAGAAATTCATGGTTCCTGAATCCGTTTGATTGGAGGGTCTATATAAACTAATTAACAAAAGGATTTTATTAGGGAGTGATATTTTAAGTGCAATAGTTTGAGCAGTCTTTGAGAAAATTTCGTACTTATATGATGTCGAGCGTACGGTATGTGGTCTTTAATGAATATGCAAACTCCACGTTGCAACTCGAATGCTTATTCGAACTGGTAGCGCTTGAAGTAGAAGTCGTTCTCGTAGATGTTATGAGATACTTTTGTTTCCGTTAGCACTAATATGTCGGGTCTGCGTGATTCGAAATGGTGATGTGCGCAATTTTTATTAGTCACGAGTCCATGAACATCGGCAAAATGGATGGTAAGGTTATCAGTTGTATCTTTACGAGGATTATGCCTCGCCCGCGATCCAAAGAGGCATTTGCGCAAAAATGCGAAAAAAACGTCCCAACAATAAATAAAAAATGAAAGAATAAAACCAAAACTACAAAATTAAAATAAATTAACGCGGGCGAAATAGTAAACTGAACGTTAATAACAAGTAAAAATTATAAAAAAAATACAAAAAAAAAAGTTTTACGGAAGCGCAACAGTCCAACCATGTTATTCGCCTCTTACTACAAGCAGTGGGTACTATGGTGAAATTCAAAGCGTATCTCCAAACCCACGGGGGTTAAATTTGTGATTTTTTATCAAAAGGTCACTTACCGAATTTTTCGATAGTGATTCGAGGGTGGAAGAGGAAATTGAGAAAGAATTAACATGACTATAATGATGAAGTTTTATGAGAGTTATTATAATGTTGGATTATTACAATTCTAGCTCCCATAAACGCAATGGTGGAATTCTCTTTGTCTTCGAGGAGATCATCTGTGTATGACTATATGGTGAGCAAATTAAAGGATCCCGATAACCCCATTAGCAGAAATGTATATAAGTGTACTTCTAAAATAACTCAAACAGAATTAAATGTAGAATCAGGATCATGCCATTCTATTTGGCTAATATTTCTTATATTAGCCAATGATAATTGGTGGCTGCAATGCTATACTAGGGAACGTCATATATATCAGTATTGTTGTCGAACTAATGATAGAATAACAAGAAAATATCAAATGAACTGCATTTGAATAATTCGATTGTCCATGGGACAGCATGAACTCAGCGGGAATTGATTTGATCAGATGTGTCTTCAGTCATTGATGAATTGATTTGATCAGTTCTGATGATGATCCATAAACGTGAACAACTAGGAAAAGCTCGGCAAAAGTTAACGATGCAAATATTCGAACCCACCTCCAACTCTTTCGTAGTTCTCTTTGATGTTCTATGCTTTGTCGATAGTTCAACCACCATTGTTGTTATAAATGTTTGTACTGGTTTTAACAATGCGTCATTTGATTGGTAATATTATTTCAGCCAGAGTCCAATAATGTTGAGCTATTAACCAACATGCGTACTTGTGTTCACTTCTTTTAGAATATGAGTACTTACTGAATACCATTCAACTTTTGCGTATATTATACATCTCAAAACACTGAGGACACGATCAACAATATAGTAGAAGATTGTCAAGTTACAGGATCTCAAATACAGGAAAAATCAACCCCGTTCACAACAAATATCCATTTACTTTGTTTACAACCCTCCGTCGTCCAGAAAAAGGATATACGTGAATTGTTGCGATAAAATTGAGGGAGTTACCGCTGCTGAACTATCAGAAATGGTTTTTGTTCTTGATGTTTCAAATTAAACTTGCTTCTACCTTTTAACATAACACATGATGAGTGTTGAGTTGTAGAGACAATCCTCAGTTGGTTTAAATCAGATCAAATGAAAATGAAGAGATGCTAGATTTGTTCACTATACCAAGTCACACGGTTTGTCTGGATTCTGGAATGATAAATATCACGCTATAACTATGGTAAACATATTTGATGTAAACGATTTGTATTGAATCTCACAGTCTTATTGTCAAAGCCATTGAGCAACATCATCAGATCATACAGTCTTCACAGATCTCAGAACGACTTGATTCCTTCAGCCACTGCAACCCGTAGATAACTTCATAGTTGTGGCTACTAATTTTGTCACCTGATAGATTCTGATAGATCGTAATTGGTCACTATGGGGAGAACGGAAAAGTCTTATGATCATGACCAACATCTAAAACGTTGCTCGTATTCCGCCATATATTACCAGATGTAACAACAATAACATCAGTACACTGGTGAAAATAATTCGATGTTGCTCAGCTCCTGGGCAAAAATCATCTTATGTCATTATGAATCTTAATATTCTCGTTCTTCCTAGGAACACTCCTATTAGACAGCACAGTTTTTTGGGAACCGATACAAGAAAGGATAAAAGTTAAAACCAACTGCTGGTATGCTTCTATATCTAACAGATAGCATATTGGCAATTAGTGGTAACAAAGTTATGCTAAATGAAAATCTTAATGAGAATATCAGACATTACTTACCTAGACCGATAAGAATGTGTATAGCAGTACCGCTGTGGAAATCTTTGTGATGTTTGGAAAGTTTAGTGACCCTATAGGGACGAAGTTAAAGATAAAAATGGTGTAATAATCAGTTTTCATGTCTCAACTTCGCTGGAGATTTGAATTCAAACAAATTCGATGGACCACCTTATTATCCGGACATTTATATAATCGAGATATAATATAAAAAATAATATATGGCTAAAAGGCTGAGATATTTATTATTAAAGTGGGCTGGAACCCTTTAAGGTTCAGCAGTCAATGCCACAAAGGGCCCATGGTAAAAAATCTGAGTCCTTACGAAACCAGTTTAACGTATTGGTGCACATTGTATAGATTGTCAATCAAGTCCATCGAATTCTTTTACACATTGTCGTTGGTCAACGGCGTGAATCGAACTCGAGACCGCGGCGTGATGAAAACCTCTTAACCATTAAGCTACAACCTATAATGTTTCATTTACATGTGATGAACAGTGCGTTGTATACGTTACGAATTCGTCAGTTAAGTTAGTAAGCACCACATTTCTTAGGTTGTTGAGATGGTGATTGGTTTGACTGTATAACTCGTGCGGTCGACTGATTTTATTGGCTTTTGCTTCAAAACTCAATTTAGTCCAATATAGGATCAACCTAGTTATTTGGGCATTCATGGTTCCATATATTTCACCATGCTATTTTTCTCAAATTTTAACATGCATTTCATTGCATCGAATCGAGAAATTGATGTTAAAAGTTTTATGTGGAAGGCATAATACGGTTTTCGGGCACGAGCTACTTTATGTCTATTGTAACACAGAGCTTAATTATGGCTCTTTTAGAGTAGGAGATACTACGTTCTAATCTTGTTGTGAGAATTAAAAAGAAAACTTCCATCTTCTATTACAATCAGTGAAGAAATATTAACAAGATTCGATAAAAAACCCACCAGATTCTGATTTAACCACAAACCAGTGTTTCATAGCTAGAAAGGTTTTTCAATGTGTCAGACTTTGCTCAACAGTAATAGAATACTCTTCAGTAAACATTCGGCTACCATAAGTTTACCAATGGTTGGAAAGCCAATTAATCCTCAATGACTTAATTTTAATCAGTGCCGATCCCCATTAATTAATCTCGTTTGCGGATGCCTAAGTGGAGATTCGTTGTTTGACCAACTAAATTTCGAATTCTGTCCATACCTCAAGAAATTAACTTTTCTTCAGATCAGATTTCATACACACATAACATGTGAGTTAAAATTGAAAGTGAGTACATAAATTAACAAAATTTTTCACATTATAAAGGTTAAAAGCTTATTTGTTAAATCATGTTGACATGTGAATTTGAAACTTCACTAAAAGTGACAACAATCAACTAATAAATAGATAGAGATCCCGATAGCGACAAAACTATTAAATGAAAGCAAAAATCTATTGTTAAGCAAATATGTTATACATATTTAGATCGACCGGAAATAGAAGTTTCATTTTTATCTTGTGCTTTGTTGTTTCAGTAGAATATAGTATACTATATATAATAGATGACAACAACAATCGGAATAATAGTTTAATAGAAAATTACAATTTGTGTGAGTTTTTATAAAACTTTCACTTTAGCGTTTTATTTTGTCTCGCTATTCTGCTTCGATACCTAATTATATAGCCATCTGTATGTTTGTTTAGCTGTGTGTTATGTCATCATTATATTGTATCAAAGCTTTCTATCTATGTACATGTGTATCTTCTATACCAAGAGTTTGGGATTCTTTCGATTTATTCCCCAAAAAAACCGAATTTTAATGAATGAAAAATTTAAAGCAAATCATCGTAAAGTAAATACACAAATTAATCAATCCACCTATACGAATCTCTTTCTATATCGCTCTCTATTTCTCTCACTCGTTTACACAACCAATAAATGTATTCATACGAAAATCGAATCACATACACATACAAATGGCGATATAAATAGTAAAACAAAATATAAAAATAGTTGGGTTCAACGTCTGACCTATTTTCCATTCATACACACATTCTACTAGTTGTCTCGCTCTATCGACCATACTTTTGTTTCACTCGTTCGTACGGTGTTTATTTTGTTTTTTTTTCTGTAAAAAATAACAAAAAAATTTTTATATGACATGAAACGGGAATTAGTGTATTACAGAAGAATGAAATATATGTTTGTGTGTGTGTGTAGATTTGTGAATATTCTTGAATATAATATATTAATTCAGGCGACCAGACGTACCAGATTTAAATTATTGGCGTTGCGAGCTATTTGTGGATTTGAATTTAGAATATCTGGTTGCTTACATAATATCATATTATATAGGCTAACGAGCATAATGGTTCATTTATTTTAGTCTGTCGAACGGTAAATTAATTCTGTCTAATCTTTCTGAAAGTTTTCGATTTGTTGTTTATACATATTATATGTATATACCACCTTTTTGATTGATGTTTTCTAAAACAAAATAATTACAACGAAATGGCTACCTCCACCTTCTTAAAAACTAAAAACAGAAAAAAAAACTAAAACAACATTTTAATTTGATGACATTGATATTGTTCCGTTTTCAATTTTTTGTATTATTGAACTTTAAAAAATATATATGTATTATATATATTTTTTGATAATCAAAATATAATCGTTATGCGGTTCGATAAAGCGCAGCGAAAGTTTAGTCCCAAACCTGAAGTGTATTATGTCAAATACACAAACAAAAACCCCAGATCGTCTATCTCATTTCGATCGATATTTTATAATTGCAACTATAAACACGATCGATCATTTCTTTCACTCTTCATTTATACGATCTATAATCTGTACAGTGTTGTACAACTTAGGGAAATTGAAAGTTGTAATATTTTTTTTGTATAATTTATATAAAATATAAATTTTTTTGTCTGTATATATTCATGTATGTATAAAACACGTTTTCGAAATGATTCAAACGCGATCTTTCTCTTTCTTTAAATGTGTATATAATATTAAAGTTGTGCAATCGCATGCTATGAACTTCGTGTATGAAATTTGAAATTGAAATTGAAAATGCGAAACGAAAAGAGATGGAAGATATAAATTTATACTAGAAATAACTTATAGTTTTATACATGCATATGTATTCTGTATTGCGATCGTGTGATCACTTTTGATTATATATAGTTTTTTATACAATAAATTGATATCGATAGTAAAAGTGAATACAATTTATAATATGTATACAGTAGAAGATCAGAAATTAAATATATGTATGTAAATGTAATGTTGTTTTAAATAACTAGCCCCATGTAGGGCGCCGATTGATAACAGTTTTATCATTCAAAGTTAAATAGATCAATATAGGTGTAACTCATTATTTACCTGATAAACCAGGATCAAGGTGACCATTTAATTATATTTGACGTCCAACGTGGGGTTGATTACACTATATCAAAAAATATTAAAATATTATCACTCTTCTCTTTCTTGAAATGCTGGTACCGATAAAATTGTTTTGACGAATCGAATTCGTACGGGCATGATATGCTTAGACCATCTGCTCATAACATTACTCTACAGTATTATGACGATTGAATGCTCCATAAATTCTTCATTCAAACAGTATAGGTTTGAACCACCGGAACTGACCTTCTACCAAAAAGGTTGTTCTATTTTACCCAAATTTATATTTGATCGAATAAATAAAACATTCAACACAAAGACTACAGGTGATCTGCACCATAACTCGAGTGCCAATTTTGAACTGATACTTTCTCATGCATAATGTTAAGATCGATTAAGTCATTTCGTGTTATTCTATTCTTATCCGAATATATTTTAAATTATTATTATTTATATTTGGCGCCCAACATGGGGCAGCATAATATTTTATTGGGCTTGATTTAAAATCTGGTATGGTTAGACGATCTGAAAAATAATTAAAGGAATGTTGACACGTGGCATCTACCATGGGGTTCAATAGTCCATATTCATTCTGGTTAAGGTGTTTAGTTCTGAAATATTAAAACAATAAATATTCATTAATCCACTTGATACCTGATCATTCTGCGGTTACTAACCCGATTGAAACATATTTAAACTCAAAATGGACCTCATTACGAACTATAGTTCATATTTCAGAGTATTTCATTATTTAAAAATATAATTCCTAAATGACAGACTTAGCCCAATCACACATTCCTAATCAAGTTAACAGTAAGTATTCTCCATAGCTTATAATTTCAACTCAAGGAACTACTTATTGCCGCGCACTTCATGAATGAAGATTTTATTAAGTATTTAAAATATGGTTTAAAAAACTATGTACATCCCGACTTTAATAGTTTTCGTCCACGAGCTAAAATCTAAAGGAGAAATCATACATGTCTAAATGTTATATGTACTAGCCAAATGAACAACATTTTAGTGTCTATATATTCATTTTGACACTATTATCACCAGTATACATTCTGTCTTCCATCTCTTAAGTATTTCAATTCATAAATTATCTCCACATTATATTCCATAATTGATTTTATATTCCATATAGTTGTCTTAAAATGCAAAACAAATCTTATTGATTGCAAGACCAGAACAAAGTGAAAGGATACCAGCTACTACGAAAAACCAAAATTGGAATAGCAATAAAAGAGATAATATACAAATTTATAGAATTAATTCGTTGGGCGCCCATCATGGGGCACATAATTTTGTACACCACTGACAGAGTAAATTAACAAAAATGGCGTATTCTATAAACGGAATATAACATTGATCCAGCATGAGGTTAACATTAATACATAATTTCTGAGCGGGGTTACATGCTTATACATAAATATATATTGATACATAACACCTCCCACCGCAAAAACCGTATAGATTTGACAAGACCCCATCTACACGATTTTATAATTTTAGTTGTGGTATGCATTAGATTTTTTTTTATTAGAAAATGCAAGGTAGTTCGGTGGGGAGGGGATGCTTCGGTGCAAAATTTCTAACATATATCTACTACTGATTGTGCATGTGTGCGTGCAGCGCTCACACTGTATTCTGATGTTATTTTACATTTGAATTTTAAAATCGCATCGCAATCATTTGAAGTGCATTTGTGTGTGTGTGTGTTTCATGTTATGTACAAATCTAGCAGAGTTGTAGAGAACAAAATCAAACAAAAATCTGAAAAACTATAAAAATAGTTTTCTGGCTCTGTAAACGTTGCTTATATACATGCATATATTGGATAGAGCATAAATTATATATGTATATATATTCGTACATATATAGTTGTAATCAAGTAGTAGTAGTAGTAATAGTTTTAATAATTTTTATTTTTCTATTAAAGCTCCAACTAACCTAGTTTCGTGTATATAAGAGAGAATGAAGTATTTTTTGCTGTGTCGTTGTTGTTGGTTTTTGTATATATATAGTATATACTCAATTATTATATAGTTGAAACTGGGGTTCAAAGACCTGGAGGAGGTCGACACCGTGGCAACGTAAAATTATATTGGTTTTATTCATTATATATGCGATATATACGATATATATATATATATATATATATATATATATATATATATATATATATATATATATATATATATATATATATATATATATATAGAATTATGATTAATTATCAAACTAATTTATGAGGTGTATATTAGAATCCCACTACTTGCATTTTCCTCATGGGAAATTTGATTAATATTTTCAATTGAGTTACAAAACTGTGTAATAAGGTTGTGTATACGATAACAGCAAGCAAGCTCGTATACGATTCTACAATATATTGAGGTTATCATATAAACAAAGGTGTGAGGTGTATACATATTATTTATCCATGTGTTTTTGGAGCATAGGCCGCATATTATCATCACATATTCCGACCATAGATAGTTTCAAATACACATATAAATATGTGGGAAAAAAATGATATAAATTTGGAATACACCACAATTATTTTAAGTACAATAAACTCGAATAGCATTTGCATCATCGCATATGCGCGCTATGTGATCGTTGCGATTATAATCATGGCTAAATGTGAAAGAGATAGAGTATTTTATATAATTATATTTGCAACTGTATATATATATATATATATATATATATATATATATATATATATATATATATATATATATATATATATATATATATATATATACGAGATACGTGGATTATGCAATCACACATAATAAGTTTAATTTTCACTTTTAGCTTGTTTGTGCTATTCAAAATCCGAAAGTGTCAAGTTTATCGAATCTCAAATTAATATGGCGGCAGGCACCCCACTATTTTATAAATATTTCCCACCTACAAGACTTATGACGCGACCCATACAATGAAAAGTATACATTGTTACCAATTTTAGAAGTAAATTGTTCGATCACGATCGATTATAAAATCGTTGTGTGTATATGTACATAATGTATCGTATGTGGTGATCGCGCGCGCTCAATTATATGGGAATCATGAATTTTGTATACACAAATTTGTCTTACAGGATCATGGCCAAAACCGCTTTCTCTTTTTTTTTGTAATTTTATTTATGAATTTTTACAAAACCAACTAACTTATGGTGGTTGAGGTTAATGTTACTTTTATGTAAGAGATTTTAATGTTTGTGTATTGTTTATATATACGATCACTTTTCGGGGTATATACCTAGTATAAGTGAAATTTTTTAATTTACGTCATTTAAATTATACTGAAATCCAAAAGTGGTACAGGTGAATGAATTGCAGAGTTAATATACATATATATACATATATTAATTATGTATAAAGGGATTGTCAACTATATAATACGATTCGAGGTTATCATACCATAACCATCCGATACAGATCATTAAACGGAAAATATTGAACCATAATCAATGAATTGGTAAATTGTAATGTGATTGATCGTATACATTTCACTTTTAAAGAATTTTTATAAAGAATTTGAAACGTAAATTGTAAACTCGATCGATGGTTATGTGCCCCACGATGGGCGCCAACTATTATCTTTTTCTAAATATAAAAGTATGTAAGATTATTTTCTTGAAATATTAAGCATTGAGAAGCAAATTACGGTTGACATAAGATCAAGCTTAATAGTCTTTGAAGAAATCAGCGATACCTTATAAACTATTTGCCCCATGTTGGGCGCCAGAATTTGGTTTTATATCTATTGTTATGCAGAAGAATTGCATATTTTCGTTTCGGGAGGGTAATTTATTGCTTAATTGCCATAGTTTTTTTTACACTTAACCGTAATCACACATATTACAATATTTGTGAATAGCTAGAATTGAGCTATTAGATTCAATAGTGTTTGGTATGATTTAGAATAGAAAAAGCATTCTCATACCGTCCTTCAGTAAATTATAGTTTTGTAATGATCAACGAAAAATAAGTGAATAAAAGGTCACCAACTACATTTTTCGTTCCGTTCATGGTAAGCTTATATAAGCGAAAATAGTT
This sequence comes from Tipula lateralis, assembly GCA_963932295.1. Classification (NCBI taxonomy): domain Eukaryota; kingdom Metazoa; phylum Arthropoda; class Insecta; order Diptera; family Tipulidae; genus Tipula; species Tipula lateralis. The sequence goes on from OZ010737.1 coordinate 121,672,958, forward strand.
AAATCAACAATGTTATATGGTCAATAGTTATTTGTCTATCCGTTAGGACTTCTTTTGACTTTCCAATAAATCGATCTTGAGGTAATTTAAATCAATTGCTTTTCCTATTCCTATATGGGCAAACTATGGCAAATTATAAAATTGAAATAAGACTGTGAATCGAAATCCTCATCCTTCAATTAGCGAATGTTTCAAAACACAATAAGCCACAACAACGATATAAACAATCTAATGAACGATTGGAAAATCTGCTTAGTAGAGAGATTAATAAACAAATATCCTAAACTTCCTAACAATCATTGTTTCAGAGTTATTTCGCTTAAAATGGTAGTTTAGAATGCCAGCTAAAAGTTTACTGTTGAAAAAATAGTGACGTCACGATAAAATATTTGAAACTCATAATATAAATTAATCACCATGTGAATAGCACATGGTGGCAGTTCAATAAAAGATATCAGGAGAAACACTTGCAAGCAACTAATATACTAAGAGAAGATTGACTAAGGACATATGCTATAAGGCTGCAAAAATTTGATCAGTTTTATAATTATTGTGGATGAATCCAATGCAAAACTCTAGCAGTGGGACGGAGAACGAGAGATGTTACGACACAAAGTTATCTTAATACAATTTCTTGAAATTCTTTTGATAATTCAACTATAACAGAGTAACTTAATACAAACGCCAATCTAATAACGGGGAGTTACATAGACCCAGCAATAACAAATCAAACACAGATTATTTACAACATGGAAGAAAAATAAATTATGTAAATACCAATCATGGTATTCGGCCACTACATGAAAGTAATAGTCACTATAGGCCAGGTTAGGTTAGGTTGTTGTGGCTGCTATCGCACACTTAGACCGGCGATCGGTCCGTTCTGACACCACTCTATATGTACGACTAAAGGTCCGAGTTTTTTTCAAAGTACCATCTGCGCATTGCATAGCTCCATGTCAGCCTATAGTACTGACGTGGAAGATGGGTCGGCCCATGGATTCTAAACACGACAGGGGATCCAGATATATGTTCATTTTTCACACCGATCGCACCGCCCAAACGATCGAAGATGAAAAACCCATTTGAATCTTGCCCCGAATCGGGATTCGAACCCGGTACCTCCCGCTCCTACTGCCGCAGCTTTAACCACTGCGCCACCTGGGCGGTATAGGCCAGAAAAAATGAGGACAAACTTTTTCATGACTTCAACTGATTCAGATCAGATCACATTTTCCATGCAAACCAAAGACACATTTTGATCAAAATTTCAGTTTGGCTCAAAATGTGTCATTGGTTTGCATGGAAAATGTGGTATGATCCTTATCAATTAGTATCATGAAATGTGGCTATTGTTCTGCTTTGTCCATCGGTTTTAGTATGCCTAATGGGTCCACAGTACCAAATGATTTTTCCACAGGGCATGTTATATCTAGTGTATACGGTGAAAATGCCTACAAGTTACTCAAGCAACCGAAACAAAGTTAGAAAACGATATAGCAATACGCTGAAGAAGACTCTAACAAAGCTACAAGAGTCCTTAAGGATAATATTAACATGATCCTACCATGGACGACAACATTACGAGCTCCAGTTAAATCTAGTTTTGTTAGGTTTACAATGGGTGAATAACCAGGATACTTCTCAAAACAATGAAGGTAAAAGTCTAACATGACTTTAACAAATATGGAAAATAGCGAAAGGAACTGGGATTAAAATCTACAATGCCCTATCTTCCTTACAAGAAATTTTAGCTCTCACAATTTACTCAGTTCTTTCTTAACTATAGTTCATGCAGGAAAACGAAAGATTGACACAAAACAGTATTTATGCGACTAGTGGTTATAACAATAAACTTGGGTATTCACACCCAAATTGTCTTCTCTGGTCAGAACGGACCTGAATGCCCACAACATATAGTGAAGGATATTGGTAATAGAAGATATACAGTATAGGTTGTAAAAACTCGAGAATATTGTTTTTTGACTAGCTCAGTACCATAAACAACACTTGTATATCTATTCACCAAAATGGCTACTGTCTTCAAAGCTATCATACTTAATATATTCGAATACGATTTACTTCAACATTCTGATGTTGATTACGACTCTGTATGTGATTTTTAGCATATAATTTTTGACCTTTTGACTGGCAACACTCAATATTTAGACCAATTATCGTTGCGACTCTCAAACGTTCCTTGTCTGGAATATGGACAGCTTCCAAATCTAAAATCGAAGGCTTTAAATATATTCAATTTACTTATTTTGCTCCTTGGCATTTTGGAGATGGTGATTTGGCACTGCTTAATATATTTCCAATTACATAGCTGTACTTTGAATCTATGTACTTCGATAGCCGCTGTAGTGGTGTATGTGATTCTTCTGTAGAATTTCATACGATCAATTGGTTTATACATCATTGGCCCTAAATACGCTGTTTCCCTAAAAACTAATCACTTTAGGACCCTGTTATTATTCTGGCAAAGGTTATTAGTCATGATCGATTTAAAAGTCATCTAAATTTTATGAGACTAGTTTGCAATACCAATTGCAATGATAACAGCACTCATTGTACAGGTTCCTATTTTCAATTATGGAGCCATTCCTTCACTTGATATTCAATTTGAAAAGAATGCAGAACGTATAACGTAAATTGTGATGGAAGGAAAGGTTTTTTCGATGAGTCCTTGTTGCTATTGAGTGCGGAATATATTTGGGTACCAGCCACTTCTAATAATAAGTCTCGGGTGTAGTGCAATAAGAACCGACAATGCATCCATAACATTCTTACGAAGTGTCAGTATAGGGGCATTGATTAAAAATACCAGTCGAATCTTTTGACTGACTCAAACAAACTTAAACCGCCAAAAAGATACGAGGAAATTATCTCTCCGATTTTGGTCTAACTACTAGTTCATGCAGTCAGTATGCATACCGATCTAATGCAAGTGATTTCTAGACTGCAATGGAAGTTAGGTTTAAGTTATGCTGAGCAGCCGAACTATAAAATGATACTCCATAACATAGTGAAGTGTGACAATTGGGAAGAGAGATTTAAATAAAATAGTCGAGTTTAATTCAACTATCATTGAAATCAGGAATATAAATAACTCCCTGATAATATTTTGCATGAGATAAATTCTCTCTTCTTTATAGTTGGGTTTGCTGGTTTAGAGTGAAAGGGTAACTTTAATGTGAGGTCGTTTGGTAGAATTATAGTTTGCCATAGAGTACTGCACCTCTTTAGAAATGTATGAGCTGGTTCGTGTTTGCAGGCAATGCAGACAATTTCTTTTTACATCTGCATCTTCATATCTGAAATCGAAATAAATTTCAGAGGCGGATAACCTGAAATTGTTTGATGATTAGACCCTCGTAGTCCAGATGCAGGGTAGATTTACAATTCAATAATGAGACAAATAATGCAACATATCGATGGTTTGTATTGACGATTTCAATACAAACCCTTGATATGTTGCAATATTTCTTTCCATGGATTTTAGAAGTTATTAAACATCCGAAACTCTAAAATGTGAATCCTTAAATAGTTATTAAAAAATGGTCTTAATTCTAACCCCACAATGGATATATTTATGTTTCTTTCTGAGTTAGAAAACGAACAGTTGTTCGGACGCCAGTTGTCTTTTTAACTCTCTAGGGTGGCTAGTTCAAGTGAACATTAAATAAAAATTTGTATAACAGAAAATATGGGCTGTCAATCTTGATTAGGATCTCCCAATGAGATACTTTAATAATGGCAAACAATTCGGAATTAATTCAGACCAGGTATAGACAAAATATCAACACCTCGATACATTGAAGGAACAAAATATATGAAACTATACAGATTCTTAGATTTGTATATGTTAGTAAAATGCCTATGCAGCTGGGATTCACTTATGCGAAGAAACACCATTAGGTATATACTACCTAGCTATGAAGACCTCTCCGCTGACGTACTTTTGATCAATTTAATTGATAAATGTTATTCAAAAGCGAAACCCTCAGGGTTTCTTTATTAGTCATCTCAGATGGTGGAAGATCATCATTGTTACTTTTTTGAATGGATTTTACAGATTTTTGTTGGCCTACAATGTTTCAACAATCTCACTCGAAGGGTATCTATCATGATCCAGCTCTTCGACGAACAAACAATGTTCACACCGGATTACCACACAAAGTATGGCCGAGCCAATGTACTTATCGCCCTTTGATTTCATGCTCGATTTCAGCGCACAATCTTGTCGAACATCAAAATTAATTGTAAAAGTTCTCGAAATCCTGTTCTGAACTTTGACATAGCATTGTAACCGCGTTTATGACATTTAATACAGTTGTACTAGTTTATTTGGTGCTATATCTAAATATTCGAGCGCATACCATAGTCCCTCTCAATCGATCGATTCATAGGCTTGTTTGAAATTGTTACTTTATCTCGCAAAAATTGGAAAGACTTAGTAATTTAAGGTCAAAAATTCAATAGGACCACAAAAAAATACTGTCCAACATTATTTTGAGAATTACTCCTGGTTGAGGAAACTATCGGTACTACAAAGAATGCCGTCAAAATCGACAGCAATCCAGCTACCAGCATTGGGTGCTATCAAGCAATTTGGTTCCTCATTCGCTGTGGTGACTATGTCCAAATATGATACTTATCATGGAGTTGGGGCCAAAAAGGCTATTTTGAGAACCGACTACCTTCGTTCCACTGATACTGTAGTTTTAACCACTTTGACCGGTCTACCATTTAACTAGAAACAAAACTTAATAATTTATCGTTGATTTGTGTATGTGTGCGTATCTGGGTGGCAGATGAAAAAATGACTAACTTTTACTTTCTGATATATAATTCATGAGTAACGCGCTTATAGTCGTTCACACTATTTATGTATATAGACAGTAAATATATGATTAAAAACCGTGTCATCAGTCAAATAAATTAATAAAATTAGGTAACTAATCGAAAAGCGAATAGCAAATTCGTACAACAAAAGCAATCGATCATACAAAAAAAAAACATCGAATACCATCAAGTTAACCTACGCGTCGCCAATATTCGCCAAAGTCCAACACCGTGCAACACAATCACTTTCGATTTTCATTCAAATATGTACAAGCAAGCGAATTGAATTACGACAATCGCGATACATAAGAACAACAACGAAACGAAATACTTTTACTTTCAATCTGAGTGGCGCGAAGACGATTGTTGAGTGGAAATAAAAAGTTGCAGCACACTATGCCTATCGCTATACGATTGTTATACTTTTCATTGGATTTAATTAAGAAGATATATAATAACTAATCGTTGGATTGTACAGTGAATATACTTGTAGAAATGAGATTTCTGCTTCTTATCCACTTTCACTTTTGCAACAAAAAATTAAGAAAAGAAATTTTTTTTTTATTTAGAAGAAGTAAATCTTTTCTTTTCTTTTATTTTTTTGGAAGTGAAATGATTGAATTTCACGGAGTGTTGATCTGTTAAATTGAGAATTTTCTTTTGTACATAAAGCTTATAATTCAAGTTTGTGGTTTTGGTTATTGTTGTGGTATCTGTTGGGACTTAATTATGCGGAACAGGAAATGTATATTTTATTTTTTGAGTTGCTTGCACTGCATGTGGTGATGTAATTTGCGCACGTCACTTTAATAGTATATAACATAAAGCTTCTATCTATATTTTAATCTATCTCGCTTTCAGAACGTTATCATGGGCCATCGGCTAAAAACGTGTTCGTACGTTTTTTGAATTACACCCGGTTTTGGTAAGTATATATTTTATTATGCTTATATGTGATGCATGCTCGTCCTTTTCTATACGTCATTCGATATTTATTGTAGCTTTAATCGATTATATCGATTTAACAACCTCCTTGATGTATATCGGACCAGGATTTGGTACAAATTTTGTTTTATTCCTGAAATTCATAGGGACGTTGAATAATAAACTTTCAATTAATTGGTTTCTAGGTCTTACAAAACTTTTGTGTCTAAAAGATTACAGATATTTAAACTCGGCATAGATAGTCATAGCTCTAGGAGACTATAAACTTTTAACCACCCACAACTGTTCTAACTTCAGTAAATTTGTAGGATTGTTGATCTTCGAAATGATAACTATGCGGTAAGAGTTCTTAACAAACCAGATATCATTTGTTTTTTTACGAGGCTCTTATTCTCACACCTGTTTTCAGTCATTGATCTTTCCATTACATGTGATCTATTTGTTAACTCACGGTGTAAGTTTCAATATTTGGCTCTGTTAACGAAATGTGATTTTAAAATAATTGACAATGTCATTTTTAAAGAAAATTGATTGAGGTAACTAATTGGGCTGAATTTTTTATGAAAGTGCTTTAAAATTAAACCTAACATGATTCGTCAGCTCGTAAATCTATTAGCAATTATTAGTTAAAAAGCCCTTGATTTGTATTATTAAAATGTTGACTCAGCGTCCCAATCAACAATATCACCTTATCAAGATTAGCATCAAATTGTTTTGAACTTGGAGAGCTGATAAATAGCTCATAATCCTGAGCTAAAGTTTTTATTTTCTTCCAATTGGGGAAGGCAGTTAAACAGATTGCCTGATAAAAAAATTTTCGATTTCGATTTTTTCGATAATCGAAAAAATTCGATTAGTCGCTTATTTACCGTAATATAATGGTTTTGATATTGATTATGTTTTTATATATGTATCTTATAGTGTAATCAATAAAATTAATTAAATATAATAATTAAAATAAAAACAAGATTCTCTTTGATTTGTGTGGATCATTTGATCATTTCATTAAATATTGAAGATGGACAGTATCGGTTTTTTGTTCGTTTAAGTGATGTGGATTTTCAAGATAAAGTGACAAAATTAATGCAAATTAATTAATTAATTAATTAACGTGACAAAATAAATGTTTGTACGGGAATCATCCGATTTTTTTAATACACTTTTCAATTCACTCTTGATTCGCTCTTGTGGTCTCTATAATTGACATGAGTTTTGAAACCATACTTTTTTTCCAACCAACAACTATTTTTGTTAAAGGGCCTTCGTCATTTAACTTTTTTGTCAAATCCTTCCATAATTTGTTGGTAGTCTCTTTAAATTGAGGAGCATTTAAATAATTTTGTACTATCCCCTCGTTTCTCTCCATGAAGTACACCAGCACATCAAATTGGTTGGCGTTCGTAGCTCTATTGGATAACAAATTTGCATTATATATATATATATATATATATATATATATATATATATATATATATATATATATATATATATATATATATATATATATATATATATATATATATATATATATATATATATATATATATAAATATATATATATATATATATAATATATATATATATATATATATATATATATATATATATATATATATATATATATATATATATATATATATATATATATATATATTTGTGCAGTATATATATTTATTGCAACGCCACACTAACTTCTTTAAAATTGATATAAATAAAAATCTTTTTCAAACTATTAATTTTTATTTAGTTAGCTTAATTATTTTGCTTTAAAATTCAATAAAAAAAATGTTTAATTTTAATTATAGGGAAAATTACAGTTAATTTAATCTTATACAAAAATATTTGTGCACATAAATTTTTATTCATAATTATTTGTGCACATCAAAAATACTAAAAAAAATTAATTTATAATAATTAAATCAGTTATATTTTAATTCAGAATAGACAAAAACACATTAAACTACAAATCCATATGACGTATTTCCTCCTGTTGACTTCAGAATTTTTGCGAGCTGTCTGGGCATAGAGTCGATTCAATTTTTTAAAACATCTATTGGCACGGTGGTTCACGCATTTATTATGGCGTTCCAAGTGACATTTTCAGTCTTCAAACAACACAAGGAATATGTCTTTCTATGTGCGCCCATATATTCTCAATCATATTAAGATCCGGGCATTCTAATAAAGGTTTGTCCAAATCTTTTAACAAGTTTAGTACCATTTGGCCTTTATGGATAGGAGCATTATCCTGATGCAGCATAAAATGTTCTCCAATTAATTTGCAACCAGCCACTAACGCTACATAATTTAAAAGATTGAAAGAACGGCTTTGACCATAACCTTCCCTCTTAACAAAGTAGTCTGACCAACAATGTCATACGATACGCATTCTCATATCATTAAGTGGTTTCCACCAGAATAAAGCGGTTCTTTGAATTTTTCAAATAAAATTAATGTCTTACCCAGGTTTTTGATTCAGCAATTGATTCGTCCATCCATAAAATATTCCTCCAAAACTCAAACGACTTGTTAGTATGCTTCCTTTGCAAATTTTAATCTTTTTATTTTATTTACTTTGGATATTACTAGTTTTTTTGAGTGGTGTATTTTTTAATACTCTTATCCCTTAATCATCTATGGATTGTTGGTTGGATTACGCCGGGTTTATTTCTTGAAAAGTTTATAAACTTTTTTAAACTGTTTTGCGTCGTTTCTGGATTGATTCTTACAGATCTTACAATTGGCACCTTTAAATGGCCGCCTCAGAGCCCGGATCCTAATGTGATTAAGAATATATGGGTGCACATAGAAAGACTGTTGAAGTGTGGTAATTGATGCAAGGAGCTGTAATCGTGACAGCTAATGATGAATGGCGGGAGTTAAACTTTGAACTCCACAGAGTGGCATTGATTGACAGCTAGGGCATGAAGACGTTTGTCTTGAAATGTATGGCATCTTTGTATGTGGTCTGTAATTTCGTTTCGCTAGGCCGGTTTCGATCTGATGACGTCATTGATTCGTTGAGTGATCGAAAAGATCAAATCCATCTCATCAGGCATATGCGACCGGACTTGATGTATGTTGCATTTCGTTTCTATATATATTGTGAGGCTATGTTGCAACAGTTCTAGTGAATTTACAGAATTTGACTCGAAATCTTTTTTTCAATTATTTTTGTTTATACTTCACTATTGTGGCGTGACTATTCGTCCTATTTGTGAACGCCACATTACCCCCATTATTACCATCATGATTTTTGAGCGACTGTCAATTAGCATCTTTACACTTTTCTATCCGTTTTTTACACTCTTCTCGTCCACACACATTTTATTTGTACACGGTAGGCTAGGTTAGGTTGAGTGGCTGCTACAGCACACTTAGACCGGAAACGGTCCGTTGTGATACCAGAGGATCTTACTCCCCTTTTACCCCTATGAGAACCAGTTAGAGCTGCTTACGTAGCGTAATAAGTCTCGCACATTACAGTTCTCGAGATCGGAAAGGCAGTCCATTAAAAACATACTCAGATATTCATGTCTTTTGTGTGCCAAAGCCGGGCATGAGCATAGGAGGTGGACTAACGTCTCTTCCTCCTCCTCGTCCCTACAGCTTCTGCAAAAGTCATTTACTTCCAGACCCAGCCTTCTCGCATGTTCTCCAAGAAGGCAGTGTCCTGTGAGTATCCCCACGATCGTTTTAAGTTCACGTCTTCGCAGGGAGATAAGTGCCTTTGAGCGTTTCAAGTTCAGCTTTGGCCAGACTTGTCTTGCCACTCTACATGAGAGGGTGTTCGTCCACCTATAGTTCGCAGAGGCTTCCGCCTCTTTTTTAAGCACAGTCCTTAGTGCGTTAATGGGTCTCCCCAACTTCGCCCTTTCCGGTAGCAGTTGGAGAGTTGTACCGTGCCTCGCTAGTTCGTCCGCCCTGCAGTTTCCCATAACGTCTGAGTGGCCGGGGACCCAGACTACCTGGATGTTGAAATGCTCACTCATCTCATTAAGAGACGAGCGGCAACCCAACGCCACTCTAGACGTTAGAGAAACAGAACCCAGCGACTTGATTGCCGCCTGACTGTCCACATAAATTGCGATATCAGTCGAGGATACCACATTATGTTTCAACCAGTTCAGGACCTCTTCAATCGCTATCACTTCTGCCTGGTACACACTGCAGTGATCAGGGAGGCGAACTGCTATATCTACCTCTAGTTTATCACAGAAGACTCCAGCTACTACTTTACCGTCTAGCTTGGAGCCATCCGTAAAGAACTGCAATGCTCCCGTTTCAGCTGCCAACCCGCTCCTCCAGGATTCCCTCGAAGGGCAGGTGGTTTTGAACCTTTTCTCGAAGCACAGAGTCGGTGTAACATAGTCAATATTCGCCAGTTCTTTCCTCAGCGATCTGACTATCGTCGAGTGTCCTATTTGAAGACATTTCCACTGAGATATGGCTGATAGTCGAGTGGCTGTAATCGCCGCCATCTGCTTACCATAAATGTCCACGGGGAGAAGGTGAAACAAGACCTCTAAGGCACTTGTAGGTGTTGTCCTCAGTGCCCCGCTTATAAGCATGCAGGCCGTTCTTTGCACCTTCTCAATCCTTTTCCTGTATGTTATTTTATCAAGAGCTGGCCACCACACGCTCACCCCATACATAAGTACAGGTCTTACTACGGAAGTGTATAGCTAGTGTACCAGCTCCGGCGTCAGGCCCCATCTCTTTCCGATGGCGTTCCTACACGAGTACAAAGCTATATTGGCCTTGTTTACTCTTTCCAGAATGTTGGGCTTCCAGCTTAGCTTACTGTCCAAGATTACGCCTAGAAATCTTGCCTTGTCCGTAAAAGCTAGTCTGTTACCATTTAGGAGAGGTGGATCTACTACAGGGATTTTATATTTCCTCGTAAATAGTACCAATTCAGTTTTAGACGCGCTAATTGCCAGTCCACATTTGGTGGCCCACCTCGTTATAATTAGGAGGGCATTTTGGATTACCTCCGGCACTGTGCTTATGTATTTCCCAGAGACAGCTATCGCTACATCATCTGCATAAGCAATCACTCCGATCCCTTCTCTCTCCAGCTTTAATAGCAGCTCATTGATTGCTATGTTCCAGAGCAGAGGAGACAGAACACCTCCCTGTGGGGTTCCCCTAGTCACCCGTCTCCTGATGGTGGATTCCCCCAGCTCTGAGTTAATCATCCTGCACCCAAGCATATGATTGATTAACCTACTTATAGGGTAATCCACACCTAGTAGCGACAATCCCTCCAGAATTGCCTCCTTCCTTACATTGTTAAAGGCGCCTTCAATGTCAAGAAACGCCACCATACAAAACTCTCGCGAGAATATTGATTTCTCAATTGTACTTACCAGGGCATGCAGAGCTGTGTCCACAGACTTCCCTTTACAGTAAGCGTGCTGAGTCTGAGCCCAGTCACTAGGTCTAATTTTTGAGCGTATGTAGATATCTATCAGCCTTTCCAAGGTTTTCAATAGAAAGGATGATAGAGTTATTGGTCTTAAGTCTTTAGGGTAGCCCTGCGAGCATTTACCCGCTTTCGGAATAAAAATCACTCTGACCTCCATCCACTCCCGCGGAGTACAGACAAGTTTTAAACACCCTTTGAAGATTACCTCCAACCAGGGGAGCATAACCCTCGAGTTTTTCTGAAGCTCCACGGGAATAATACGGTCAGGGCCCGCCGATTTATAGGGTTTGAACCCTTCAATTGCCCATAGGATTCGTTCTTTGGTTACGATATCTTCTATGCACAGTACGTTTGCTTCTTGATGAGTACCAGTCCCTGTCGAGTCATCGAAGCTTCCTGGAAAGTGGATTTCGATGAGAAGTTCCAAGGATTCCTTACTAGAAGCAGTCCAGGATTCATCTGGTTTAATTAAATAACTGGGACTGGTAGGATTGGTAGACAAAATCTTCCTAAGACGAGAGGTCTCGGAGACTTCTTCTATTTTGTCACAGAAGAGTCTCCATGATTTCCTCTGTGCCTTCCTTAATTCTCTTTTGTATATCTTGAGGTCCTCCTTGTAGGAGTCCCAGTCCTGAGCCTCTCTCGTACGTTTGGCTCTATTAAATGCTTTCCTACACGCCTTCCGGTAGGTCCCCAGTTCCTTGGACCACCAAGCCGGTTTTTGCTTGCCCCTGGGTTTAACTATTGGGCAAGCAGCGTTGAAGGACCGATTGCAGGCAATTGTGAAAGTTTCCACTATGCTGTTCAGTTCCTTCACTGTCGCTGGTGGTTCAGGGGTCTCTGGTAATAGTAGTCCTATAAGGGTTTCCCCGTACTTGCTCCAGTTTGTCTTTCTGGGATTCCTGAAAGGTTTCCGGGTGGCAGGGGAAACGTTAAGACTAAATGTTATGTAACGATGGTCAGAGAAGGAGTGTTCCTTCGCCACTCTCCATTCCCTGACCAAAGGGTACAGGTTTTTTGAGGCGAAGGTTACGTCCAGAACCTCCTGCCGATTTTTAGTAATAAAAGTGGGTTCTTGCCCAATATTACACACCATGAGGTTGTTGTTTAAAATGTAATCAAAAAGTAACTCACCTCTCTCGTTGATATCAGTGCTTCCCCAGATTGCGTGGTGCGCATTTACATCACCTCCAAGGAGCACCCCAATCTTCTTCCTGTACGATTCGAGGACCAGGTCCCCCAGGTTATCCGGCGGAACCTGTTTGTCCCGGTCCAAATAGGCTGAGACCAGCCAAAAAATACTGCCACCAACCTCTAGGCTGACCGCAGTTACGTCACCATTGCTGTATTGAGGAAGAAGGAACATATTTAAATTATTTTTTCCAAGAATGCAGGATCTGATATTTCCCGAATTTCTTGAGTATAATAAGTTATACCCCTTCATTTTAAGGCCACAGATCCTGTTGGTGTTTATCCAAGGTTCTTGAATAAGGACCACGTCCTCTTCTGATCTAGTCAGTCTGAGGAGTAAGGCGGCCGACGCCGCCTTTAAATGGTGTAGGTTAATTTGTATTAAATTTAGCATAAATTTACCAAGTTCAGCCTACTTGATTGCTTTTGTTCAGCCGTAAGCTGCCCCTCAGGGGTTGCAGCCCACCTGTTCAAAACTCTAAACGCCGCGCGTCTATCCCTATAGCGCTGCTTCGATTGGTTGACGTTAGTCGAACCTCCCTCAGCAGCCCTTAACTTACCCTGAGTTCCGCTCGTCCCTGGCTTAAAAGCCTTGAACTTGCTTCCCCCTGGTGTCTTTGGGGGAGCCCCACCTTTACGGTTTGAGCTCTCACTTTTTGTTTCCGGCCTTTGGAGAGTGCCGGTCTCGGTTTTTTCCGGCCTTTGGAGAGTGCCGGTCTCGGTTTTGTTTTTATTGGATTCCATGTTGTTCCCACGAGTGTCGGAGAAATATATGGTCCACCTGCGCAGAGATCCGCTTACGCAGGTAAGGCTACTTACAACTGGAGGTCGCCAGGTATCCAGAGGGCTCCGTTTGCGACTGGGCTTTGTTAAATGGGCCCCCAGCCTGGTAGTTTGTTGGCACGGGTCGCGTAACACCGTAAGTCAGCCCATCTGCCGTCATTTAGCGTGACCCGCCCCACACCTAGGTCACTTTACCCACCCGTTCTAACGAACGAGGACCCGGAGGCGACGACAATTATGAAGCTACTATGTACACGGTAACTTTTATAATTTTCTACCAACACAAGTAAAGCTCAAAAACAAAATTAAACTTAAAAAAATACAACAAAATGTCCTTGAGAATTTTTCTATTTCATTTTTCTTTGTGTTGGTGTGTTAAAATTTTTTGAAGTTTCGAAAATTTTGGTTGAAAAATGAATCCGCAAAAAATCTATTTTGCTGGTAAAGGGAGTAAAACGAAGTAGTTACCGAATAAATGTTACCGTCGTGTAAAGAAGCCACAATATTCTTTATTTCACAGTTCGATTTCGAGCCGATGCTTTATTATTTATAAATATGTAGTTATATATATATATATATATATATATATATATATATATATATATATATATATATATATATATATATATATATATATATATATATATATATATATATATATAAATATTTATATATATATATATATATATATATATATATATATATATATATGTATATATATATATATATATATATATATATATATATATATATATATATATATATATATATATATATATACAGTCGTACGCGAAATAATAGTTGTCTTTTTAAAACTTCAGCAAAAACTTTATAAAATTCATTTTATTTATTATGTATACAAGTTACGGTTCTGCAATAGTCTGTGCTTCCATCCCCGACAGTCACGGCAACCGCGATAGGTTACTAGATGGTTCCATTAAAAATCGCTCAAAAATCATGATTTAAGCATCATGTTCTTCCATTTTCTGGTGTATTAAGCCGGCCAATGTTGCATTTGAGCATGATTTATTTCTACAAACTATGCAAATTTCAAACATATTTATAGGCGGCATTCACCACTATACTTAAAAATATGTCGGAGAACAAATATTATCATAGTTTTTATGTTTGAAAAGATATTTTCAGAAGAAGTCCTGTCAAAAATTGCGATAGAAGCAATAGCTTACCCATCAATCTAAAACGTTAAACTGAGGAATCAAACGATGAAGCCATCTATCTTTGATTAGTTTCATGCATCTGATTTACTTTCGATCATAATAAAACAGCTCTGATGTTTAACTTTATGAAACAATTCTGAAGTTTGCGCAGGTTACAAAACCTTTTCTTTACCATTAGACCAACCTTTTATCTTTCTAGAATCAGTCGTTTCTATATTTCTTTGCCAGTTTCGAACATATAAATCAGTCTTTATAATGATTTCCTCTCTATGCCATTCTAAGTCTTATGTGGACCTTTTAGTGTTAGTTCATTGTATTTTGCTTGTTCAGAAAATCTCATCGTCATGATCCAAGAACTTGTAGTACGTTTTTAATGTTACAATTCACTCTTTTGTTTGTCGTTCATTTCATATTTTCTGTAAATAATAAAATTCTTTAATTGACTTACACTAAAATTAAATTAATATTACGTAGCCGGTTGCAGATTAATGGTTGAAAGAGTTTCTAAACTTGCCGCGGTCCCGAGTTCGATTCTCGCCGTTGATCAAAAATTAACATTCGCCGGATGACATAAAAAGCGATTTTGTGTAAAAGAATTCGTTGGAGTGACCTGGCCACCTATACGTGTAAATGGTTCGTAAGGACTCAATTGAGAGACGAGGTTAGGGCTGTTTACGGTATTTAGCCATAAATTATTTGATGTTCATTTATTTTTGTCTTTCAGAGCCAACTTGAATTAAACGAAAAAACAAACTTTAATCAAATTTCAAAGTCTACTTTGAAAAAAAAAAAATAATTGCCATCATATTCATTCTTCTTGGGACATCATGAATATGTATAACCTGTTAACATGCAACTTGAATTAGTTTTGATCCTATGGACAGTGGAACGGAAATAATACGATTTACAGGAACTTGCAAGTCTTGCAGGTCACGGGTACTTAAATGCCCAATTTATCGAATACTTTATTTCATCCATGGTTTTGGGAAATACGTCGTTAGTTGAAATTGGATTACTGAGAGCTCAAAACCGACACAACTTTTTTCAAGTACCATAATCGAGAGAACGCACTTTGTCACTAATAAATAGGCTTAGAGGAACTCAATAACCCGATAAATGGCCTTTCTCTAGCTATTTCGTAGAATTGTTTAAAAAATAAATAAACTGCCTTTAATTTTCTCTAACGTTAATAGTCGTACTGTGATCTAGTTAATAGTTCTCTCACGAAAGCACTAACGTTTTCGCAAGAAGACTATAGTTATAAATAGAAAACGTGAACATATATAGTTCTAATGAGCATGAAATAGTCATATGGTTTTAATGAGTCGTGAGAATGGCTGATACAATGCTTAATCTCCTTTCTTCTATCGTTGAAAGGTTCATAAATTCTGCACTCGTATTTATCCATGTTTTTGATGCTTATTATAGACATGTAAGCCACATATCTATCTGGTACGATGCTCTCTCTCTCTCTCTCTCTCTTCAGAAAGAACTTTTATAAGGCAGATCTTATACACCGTTTGAGCTATGGTGGCATTAAGCACAGTTACCGTGGTACAAAAACCAAATTGTATATGAAACCGACGAATATCCAACAATCATCATGCGCGTAGTCAGACTCGTGCATATGCAAGTTTTGTATGATCATACAACATAATACTATTTATTACTCGAATTCTATTTACTAGAGAAGTTCAGGTTTCTAAGCAGCTGTCAGGTTTCGTTTGATTTGAGATTGTTTTAAGACTATGCAGTACATCTTTACAGTTTCTTGTTCCAGTGATGCAATCGTGTACATCCTGTTGTTCCTCATTCTGCGTGTCGTTTCTGTCACCAAACAAACTTCCTATAGTGTGAAAGTGCTGACTTCCGAACATGTTTTTCTCGAAGTACACGCTGTTTCTACTTTTGGAGTACACTTTCCATAAAAGATTTGTTGATAAATTGGAACTCGAATCATATTCCGATATCTGCTTTTTTACCATCGTTATCACTACTGCCTAAACTGAACTGTTAATCCATCTAAAATGACCGATTTCCAGTTTAAAACATGGGTTAGTTGACAATTGGGAATAAAGAATCTTCTTGTTAACACATGCCTCGTCAAAATTTTCACAACAACTTCATGAATTGCATGTGGATTACACTAAATGACAAGTGTTCTCATGTGAATGTCTATCCCGCAGTTCAGAATGTCTAAACCATATTGAGGTAAGAAAGTACCTAGAGTATGGTTACTATTTATACTCTCAAAACTCAACGACACTCGGCATACCCTATATGCAAGGTTTAGTCACCATCTGTAATTTATTTATTCTTTATCTCTGAGGTAAGAGAGTATTGGGTGCTTATTTCACTGATTGGGGTAATTGGACATTTAGTTCTTCGGCTCTGTCCATTTTTATGTTATTCATTCGACGCAGAAAACACTCACTCCGATATGAAAATCATTACGTTAGCTTTACCTTTCAAAATCTTCCAACGTTTTCTAGAGGTCATCCATGTTTTGTAACCGTATATTAGCCGACTTTATACGCTACAACCTTACAAGTGTTTAATATTCCTATCTCAGGTGCCAGTGAACCGTTGCGATATCCCTTTCCATTTACCATAAATAAGTCCTCTATAGAGTTTATTTCGTTGAGTTGTATATCAGCATAAAGTATCTTTCTTTTTAGCGCGTCTTGCTGTTGCATCCACTGACAGATAAGAACCAACATCGTGTTTATGATTTAGCAAATACTCTAGGGCAGGTAGGAGTCGGCCTCCTTCCGTCCCGATATACTTCATTGTTGTGATTTTGTTGTGGCAACCGCGTTCAGATCATGATTAATAACTTTCTCTAGTTCATGTTCACTTAAAACAATTTAAAAATTATTTGACTTAATGACAGGTTTGAGCTCTAATGAAAGATTGTAGTAAACCAGTCACCGATCATTACTATATCTAAGCTTTGAACCGTAATAATTCTGATTTTAATCCATTAACAGTTTGAAGAATTACTTTGAATTCGAATTAAGGCATTTCCTTGACTATTTGGGACCAGGGTGGTATTTTCGGATGTTCGTTGGCCGCAAGTGCAAATGACAGCCCTACCTCATGCGTTAACTAAATGTAACTTCTGGTGATATATAAAAATTTGAGTCTAACAGTTCTATACTTCTGATTCGTGCCGTTTTACCTGCAAAAATTTCGCTAACCGATCCCAAACATTTGTGTACATAACAAGCTAATAAATCATATATTTATAAAACATAAATATGTAAACGAAAATTGCGCGTAGGTCAAAGCATAACATAACATCGTAACTCAATATTACGAAATAATTAAATCGCTGCGATTAGAAAACCGCAGCAAAAAAAGTTGTGTTTGCATTTTTTAAATTCGAAAACGGCGCGTATACATGACATAATCGCATAAATAAATATTTTACGTTTACAGTCTGTCCATATAAACATGATACATAAACTATTCGATACATAAATTTTATGTATATACAACTTTCAATTTTTATGGATAAATGTGAGCGAATGTCGCACTATGTCGCTTATACTTTCTTGAGTTTGGTTTTTTAATCCACGGCGTTCTACAATTTGAATTACTTACAACTGCACATGAACAATTTTAAGAAATGTGAACACAGCACAAAAGTGAAACTCGAGGAATCGTCGAATCGGTTGATGCGCGCGAATTCATAATCAATGTGGGAAATCGGTGTGCAATTGGTAAGAAAAAATTAATTTTAATCCAAATCTCGTTAATTATTCCCGCCTTTCATATACCTCGTACATACATATCGACCAAAGTGGTAAATTCTTAACTACTTTGAAAAATGAAAGTAACTCAACTTTCAATTTTAGAGTTGGTTGGTTGTTGTTGTAGTTTGTCTTACATTAAAAACGGGTAAGTTTTTATTAAAAGTTCAACAATCAAGATCATCATCATCTTCGTCTTATTGCTCAAAATCGTATAACCGTTACAAACTAGTTACAACAATCGCAACTAAACCGTTATTTGATCTCGTACCTATATATAGCGTCCACGGTGATGATGATGACGATGATGGGGCGGAAAAGAAGGGAAATTGTACAATAATTTATGTTACATTTCCCATTACGAGTGTTCGTTTATATATGAGTGTGTGTGTGTGTGTGTGAGCCCAAGTGAAAGTGAAAATTGTTTCACTTCCTTTTGATATTGTTGCATAATCATCGACATGGTACTTATGTTATTCGCGATAATTTATTGATGCAATTGTGTTATGCGCTTCCGTGTTACATGATACGTTGTTGATTGAATTATAGACTTGCATTTTGATTGCGTGTACTAGTTCTCATGTAATCCGATGATCATTGATTTGGCATCACGACGCGTTTTAATCGTAAAGTTTATGATCGAATGGCCGAGATGCACATATCTAATGCCCAAAGTGCGTATAGTATAAAGTGGATAGACTACAATTAAATGATCTCATCCATGGTCCTATATCACAGTACCGGATTGCTCTTATATCACTATACAGGAACCAAACCCTGTCAACAATGACATCGTAACAACATTAAGTAATCGAACGTTCATCTGGCAACTGAAAACAAATCCGAATAAATAAAAGATGTCTAAGAATCATTAGCAGCTTAGAAAAAGCCCCGAACACAAAATAAAATTAGTTTAGCACTTCAATGTTAAAATTGACCGCAGTGAACATGCTTACAGTGGTATTTTAGGCGGCAATACTCTACCATTTAGCAATTGACAGCACGTTGATGGAATGTTGTCAATTAAACTTGTGTGATACGAAAGAACACCAACATCGTCCTGTTAAGTATGCTGAGAGTACTTCTCTTCACAGGGACTAGAAATTATCCTAAACCACCTTATCTTAAGAGGTAGTTTGGGCCTGAGATACATTCCAAAATCGTGGATGAAGGACAAAATGGTTCATCCCGAAGGATGACAAGTTTTGATATAACCAGATTAAAAGCTTTAATCATATAAGCCTGTCTGTTATTAGTGAGTTAAAAAATCGCTGGGCTCTAAACAATTGACCTTAGGATCATTTTTGTACATTGAAGGTTTGTCATGTTTTGTAGTCAACTCACTGCTAGTCGAACTAAATGACAACGGATTTTACTTCGATGGTAATGCCAACAATATCGCCATAATACATATGGATGTGTTATATGATCAGATGCAAATGATATTAGAATGATGATCTGTTGTCGTGCTTAGAGCCTATTCGTAACCATATGAAATATAAAGAGAAAAATAAAGTATAGGATGTACTGGAAATGTAAACTAGCATTCGATAAATTAACCCATACGCTCCTTTGATGCATATGTCCGGTGGCCCAGAAATATAAGTGAAGAAGAAAGGAAACCTCTGAACCACTTGCGAAAACGCACTTGATTTTTTGGGGTTGTGGGAGCTCGAAGTGGCGGTCTGTTGCCGCTTGAACTTATGATCATAAGGTGAATAGCATTACAGCCGCACGCCTGAGAAAGAGTGACAATCATTCCAGTAGTATTTAGCATAACCAAATATGGAGAAGTTAACGGGCTCTTTGGGCAATTATTTAGTTTATTTATCACCGAAGGGTATAAATGGGACTACAATAACACATCCTCTCTTCAGTACGCTGTAATCTGGCTAGTGCCGGGTTGTATGTACTTAATTTTGAGGTGGAATTTTTTATTCCACTTCGGAAGTACGCTGTCATTTTTAAGCAAAAATTACGGCAATTTTCAGAGCAGAACTCAATGGAATGGAGATAAACTGCGTAGCTCGTTGTATTTGCTTCTTCTCTGACAGTAAGGCTGCTTGAACGGTTATTTGCTCCAATACTGTGTCCTCGTCACTTGTTTGGCAAACAAGAAGTCAGATTTCACTGGATACCCATGGATAACAAAGGAAACATGTTTGCCGATATTTTCGAAGTTGCTTGCTACCTCCTTAGAGAGATATTGACAATAACTTAAAACGGTATTAACAAGAAGAAGTGTGACAAACTCATCTCATGTTGATTCCAGTTCCACTTCTTCACAGTGTCCAGTTTTACTGGACACTGTGTTTTGAGTTAATACAAGCCCCGAATGAACATTTGGGCTAATACAAACTACGAGTAGTGCAGGAAAGGATAAATAGAAACTATTGATGTGGATTGATAGGTAAACCAAACTGGTTATTATCCAAAAATTATTGGTCTGCTCGCACTCAAACACTCCCACCAACTTATCAAGATAGTGAGAAATTTTCATATGAAAACTATAGATGGTTTATTCAAAATGGCAAACCATTCCTTAGGATGTAGCGATATTTGAGACCGAATCATATGATTGCAATCTTTTGCAGTTCTCTTTTATCGTCCTGCCTTGTGCTCAAGCCAAACCTAGGATGTTTCAATTGATCCATGACAACATATACAAGTATTGCCATGTGTCGAAGATGTTTCGGTTGATGGCTTCTCTATAGTCCAACAGAAGGTCGTAAATGTGTCCATCTAAATCAATGATTCCGTAGTTTTAACCAAAAACCACTACAGTTTTTTGATTAAATCCTTTTCAATAGTCGATTCAATGTCTCTGTTATAGATGTCAAATTGCAACGTACTGCTGATTTATATACGGTTCACAATTTTTTACTTCTAGTTCATCCTCAATATATTTAATTAATAGGCGTTAAGAGTCTTCCGAACACCAAGTCGGCAGAACCATTCAGTAATGGACTCCAACATTCCTATGTATTCCTTGCAGATAACTGTGATAGTTCTACAATCGATAGGACTGTTGTTGTTCAAGATCATGGAGCATGTATATGCGTGACGCTTCATGGCAAAAAATGAGGAAAGGAGAACACTGACTACCTCTTCTTGGCCACCAAAGCTGTTGCTATTCTAGAAGAAACATTAAAACAGATGAAAGCTGTTGAGGTATTACTCAACTCAATTCCATTGAAAAGATGAAAGCTCTATTAATATTTGATAGAACGTCACGAATGCTTGTCTTTACATTGTATTATCTTTACATTGTATAAAATGAACATTCACGTAAAAATTCTTTCATGTGTAAGAGCGTGCGGAGTGCGGACGGGTGTGGAGTGATCTGTCTCCCGAGAATCTCCAAGATATTTTTTCGCTTCTCCAACTATTAGGTGAACGTGATGGCTTGAGAACACAAGTTGAATCAACATTCATAGTCACTTAAAAAATCTGACGAGTTTGACGATCATTCCACATGTAAAAAGGCGTATCAGCTGGAACTCGTTGCCATCGGAAAATTTCGAATGTCTAAGAGCGGAGACCGCAGTTCCAAGCCTAAATAGTATACACAGTGGAAATTACCTCAGAAGGATAAGAGTTGCATTTCTCATTGGAATAAAAAAGACTGTATTGAACTTCCAAGCATTCGATAATCGGATCCGATTGTTTCCACCGATGTAAGCAACTCCAAGATAAAAACTTATTTTAAATGTAATAATTTGGTAATCTGATGGACTCGATATTAGTAATTTTGGTAGAGCTGGTTAAAATCAGACCAACCTATGTTATAATATGGCTCGTTGGTTTTCGAAAATGGAGGTTTCCAATCACTCCAATGACCTCAAAGTGGCAAGCACATTTTTTCGCTACAAAACCATCTATATAAAACGTTGAAGACGTTCGATGTACGTTGAAGGCTATCTCAATTAGGAAATAACCAGGTCCATGTCGAGATTAAATAAAAATGTTCACCTGGAGTTTTAAGCTATCTGCAGAGCATTAAATCGAAGTTTTCGATAGAGAGATAATTTTTCGAACTGTCTGTTTTACTTTTTTCGGTTTGTATGGTGAAAGTTATGCCCGAAAAATTGAAGGAGATTTTTTTATCTCCTCTTCAAATTGGTGATGCCTTAAAATATGATACCTAATGTGTTATAGCTCTGGTTTGCCCAACAGTTACATTTTACAGTCTTATATTACTAAGCGACCTCTGACTGAGGCAGTTATGCACTTCCAAGGAATTCGTCCAAACAGTTCAGTCACTGATTATGATTTATTTCCATATACTTGCCAAAATCATTTCGTGATGTACACCAACGTTTTACTCTAGATTTTAGATAGGCTTCCATTACACTAGAGAGTCTATGGGATGGACAGACACGAAGCTGTCCCAAATATCTGATTTCTGGTTTAAGAGACCAAGACGCAATTGAGTTTCGCAGTGGTAATCAAACGTTTGAGAGAGTGTTGTCATATATGGATGTAGGAGTTAAACTTTGACTGAAGAGATGGTTTCTAGTATCAGAGAGAAAAATCATACGTGTGATATATGGTCCAAAACGTGACGTTGAAGGCACATACCGAGTTCTTTTCAATCAGTAATTTAATGTAAATTCCTAATACTCTTTCGAATTGTTAGGAGGATTGTTGGCTCTTTTAGTGTTCCGAAGTTATAATTATATTCCAGGTCTCCAGGTAATCCGATTACCTTACTAAAAAATGAGATCGAATCACTGACTGATGTCAATCGTTTCAAAACTAGCGTTGAACGATGTATACATGATGCGTGTTATGGGTCTCAGTAAGAAGTACAGATTTAATAAACCGAAAACATTGAAAATAAAATCCTCCTGGTTATTTATGAAAAATGATTTCATTCAAATAGGGATTTCATTCGGTCGGTCTAATTTCTGAGCTCATTTTGGATAGTGTGCGGATTTATTTCGGCAATGTTTGCTTCAATATTGGCTTTCAAGTGATCAATTGTTTGTGAATTGTCTGTATAACACTTGAACTTCACGGCACCCCACAAATAAAAATCCAAAGGCGTCAAATCACGTCACCATTTCGACAGATAATGTGTCCATAAAATTTTTCTCACAAGCATGGCGCACCATCTTGCTGGCCAAAAGTTGTACAAACCAATATCTTCAAGAGATGGCCATATCTTCAAGAAATGTTAACAATAAAAAGGCCTCAATACGGTCGTCACACCACAAGCCGTACCAAACAGTAACTCGCAATGAATGAATTAGCTTTTCCACATATCCTTGTGGGTTGTTCGACCTCCAAATATGACAATTTTATATGCTTACGAAATCCACCGCGAAGGAAATGCGCCTCGTCCGAAAAATTTTTTTAAGTTAAAAATCTGTGGCGTTCACAAATACAACGAATAGTCACGCCACCATAGTAAAGTAAAACAAAATAATCGAAAAAAAAATTCGATTCAAAACTCTGTAATTCGCTAGAACTATTGTAACAAAGCCTCACAACATATATACGAACGAAAATGCAACAAACTTCAAGTCCGGTCGCATATGCGTGAATCGTGATGAGATGGATTTGATCTTTTCGATCACACAACAAATCAATGACGTCATCAGGTCATAACCGGTCTAGCGAAACGAACATTACAGATCACATAAAAGATGCCATACGTTTCAAGACAAACGTCTTCATCGACTGGTTGATTCAGCGCCGTAGCTGATAATCAATGCCACTCTGTGGAGTTCTGGTTTAACTTCCAACATTCATAAGCTGTCACGATTATAGCTTCCAGCATCATTAACATATATCCTACAAATTTTCATCAATTTCGAGTTTATCGTAGGCCCACACATCGATTCGATATCGAAGCGGATGATCGTGCCACTCTGTGGAGGCTTGCTGGACCAATTGATCTTTAAAGAGCGACAAATCTAAATCTTTACACACAACTGTCGGTCATTGGCCGCACATTTTCGACCACCGCGGTGACATTTTCGGCTAAACGAACACGACGAGCAGGGGTACATGTCGACCAGGTAGGTTGTATCACATACTTAATGCACCAACTTCTTAAAACCGTTGTTCTGTGAGTTCCTTGTTTTGATCAAATTTTGTACGAGATTTTCTAGCGATTTCGAACCATTTGTCTTTGATGGGTATTTCCCGCTTTTGTGGAAGCGTTAAGCGACTTATTGCGTCAACTGGAAATAATATACAATGTTTTTGTCGAAGAAAGAATGACGTTAGTGTTGGCAGAGCCAAAATAACCGATATATCAGATCTTAAAAAATTATTGGGACACCCTATAAACATGCTTCATACTTGCCGGATACCACACACATATATAGGACCAAAACTATGTCACAAACTAGTAATCGAGATGGAACAAAATATTAGAAACGGTGATTCAACCGTCAATGTAGATGAAACTTCCTACGCCAATTTTGTACACAAAACAAATATCGTGTAGCAGCAGAGTATATAGGAATCACAACAACAAATCGTAAGATTACGATTCGAAATATATAGGCCAAATATGCACGACTCGAACATAATACGCACATCAAAAGCTAATTAATCTAATCTCTAGTGTTTGTTCGTATCGGTTTGTTTTCCCTCCTCCGTCGTTTTCTTTCTATATGTAAGTACAGTACATACGCGAGATCTGTAATGTATGTAACTCCAACAAACAACATACATATATATGTACAAATAGATTGCAAAACTCTATTTTTTATATATAGTCGCAGCTCTGACGACTGAAATAGAAATAGGAAAATGAATTGGTAGTTTGAAAATGAAAATAGAAAATGTGTTTATCTCGCTGTATAAATATATATGTACAGTGCGCTACACTAGAGTATGGTCGAGGTGTGTTCGATTAAGCATCGCGGTTTTTTTTACGCCGACTGTATATATCTAAAGATGTTATACAATTTTCTTTTGTTATTACCTTAATTAGTTGTTATGTGAAGTCATTACGATACAATAACACGGTTTGGCCATATAATCGATCACGACATTTCCTTGTTACGTAATACTCTATTAGTGAACTATAAGGAATTACCTTAGATTTGCAATGTAGTTCCCCTCTCTCTTGACCTTTAAATTGTGTATACAAAATCGCGAATTAACCTCGGAATATAAAAATAAATGGCGTACAATTATAACCGTTTTCTAAGTTTCAAACATGTCTGTATATACACATATGTGTATATATGCATTTTATAAGTGGTTCGACTCGAGTCGCGCTTTATAAATTCTCAAGTTCATTGTTTTTTGCAACTAAACGAAATTTCCTTGCACTTTTCGACCGGACACACACACACACACACACATTTCCGTATATTATACTATGTGCACCCCTCCGAGTCGCATAAACATATTCCGAAACCTTCGAACTTACAAACATGGGAATAATCGAGTCGAGAGTGACATACAGTGAGCTCGATCGGGTGACGTGCGTTTATTTTAATCGAATTATCGCAACATAATCAACATTCGTTTCATAAATCAACATAAACATTAGGTTATGTATATAGGAGGAAGACTTTATGCTAACGATGTAACAATTAGAGAAAGTAATAAAGTTTTTTTTTTGTATGTTCGAGTCATTGAACTGTGGTGTGTATGTAACGATATAACTTTATGTATATGTGTATACATATATATGCTACAACAACTATGTATATACAATACATAAGTATAGTTTTCTTGTGTTGCACACAGTCAATTTCTTCTCTTCTTCGAACGATTGTAGTTTTTTTGCTTTGCTTTGAAATGAGCAAATTGAACGAGAATTTGTTACGCAAGAATTACATCTTTATAAACCATTTCGTTTGAATATGTCTTAATGATGATTTTATGAAGAAGATATAAAAAAAAATTAAGAAAGTAACAATGAGTCGAGCACAATGAATCCAAATGTATAAGAAAGTTTAGATCTAGCCACTTGAATGGATATGCAATGTTACGTAATTAGATCTCAACACCAACTCGTTCGAAATGAGTTGAAGCTGCTTTAGTTGGAATGGAAAGTATACTTCTCTATCTCTGTCGAACATGTATTAGATGCCCTTTTTTAGCGTCTCAACCCATTGCGAGATGGAAGGAGAACTGGACCTCACTTTACATAGATTTCCCCAACTAGTATCTACTTTTGTTCGAATATGTCTAACCACGTTTTGAGACGGAGAGATGAAGAGTTATAAGCGTACGATCTTTCGGGTAGCGATAGAACTATTTCTTGCTTTTAGTGATAAGGCCACATTGGCCTCTTTCAATTCAATGAGAAGATTCCAGTGTTTTCCACTTGAAGCTGTCCACCAGCCCGCCGTTTCAACCAAGTAACTGAGACTTGGTCTTAAGGGTGGATTTTTAAACAAAATTGAGAGAAAGCCTCTTTTTTATTTTCCAAAATTATCCCTATTCTTTTTGTATATAGTTAAAGGTTTTCCTTGTAGCTATGCAAACCTTGTGCTGCCGTAGTGCTTAAAGCTCTTTTGAGAGTTAATCTACATTTTTTATTTGTACTCTCTATCACAATTTTTCCTGCTTTCTGGAGAGATTGGCAGGGGTACAACGAAATTTGTTTCTCGTTTAAGTTTTTCCAATACCTATTGCTGTAGGACACCCACAAGCTTCTCGTGGTGGCAACAGTTACATCTAGAACTTTTATCTAATTTGTAGTTTCTAATTTCGGTTTCTTCTCAAAATGAGTGATTTCCAAGTTAGTGTGATTCGCATTCGCATCTCACTGTCTGCGGTAGTGATAAGTGCCTACAAAAATGCATGGTCTGATCTTCTCAGAATTACCTGAAGGAAAAAAATAAATATCTTTTCATTCTGACACCACATATCTTGTCCATAGTTCTAATTTAGAAAATCAAGCTTCGTCAAATTTATTTCGATTACTTAAAAAACATTTCGGCAAAACCAGTTCGGCATGATCTTTGCTAAAGCAGTTGCACCAAATCCAACTAGCATCCAACCTAATAAACGTATGGGATAGAGCGATGTTCATTTGTATACACTATATAGTTCGATCTTCACTGAAACTACTACTGCCTTCCGCTATATTAGTACCTTTTGGTTGTAGAAAATATTCTACACTCAGCTTTTCTGTCCACCTTGTCGGCAAGCTGAGTGCCCTGTACGGCACTCAGCTTTTCTGTCCACCTTGTCATCTTTATTATTTTGTGAGGTTTCCACCATACATCAAAAGTGATAACCCCATTGCAAGAGAAGTTAAGTCAGAAGATCACGGTTGTTGGCCTTTATCAGTCTAAGGAATCCTTTTAGACTTGCGCATAGTAACCAATCAGACACAATAAATCATGGTCTTAACCTGAAGAGGACGCCTGCTTATTCCTTTGATATATAGAATATGCAGTTAACTTAACGCTTATATGTGCTATACATAATCCCATTTCTTTGTCTTAATGATCTCGTCTTCTATATAATATGCTTAGCGTCTGGACAATCTGAAATTCTGTGTTTTAGAATATAAATTTAATGCTGATTGCATCTTGGCTTGTATATTATTTCAGATATCTTTTCAAGCTTCTTTCTCGTACTGCCTCGGATGAATCTTGCACACCTGAACAATCACTCGGCTTAGTAATGGTATTTTGAGATACTGGCATTTGTGTCCCTGGTTCGAGATACTCTATACTGGTATAGTTGCAGCCTTTGGTATATGTTTCTTCCTAGTCAGGCTCGATTGGCCCATTGTGACATCCCAGACGTAAACTCCCAGTCCTGAAATCTGTTTGTTCGTCTAATGAATTTCAAGATATCTGGTATCGCGGTCGTCAGTTGATCCTTAAATAGTAATTGTGATCCAAAGCAGAGCGTTATGGAAGAGTATATGAAGGAAAAATAACAAGAACTCCTTCACACCGTTAGCAGTTTGCGATGTTTCGAATTTTCAGTGCTGATTTATTGATATCAAAAGAAGATTTTGGATAGTCGACAAGAGTTAATGTTATTCCATCTCTTCTAGTGATCTTCTAGTTCTACAGATCATCACCAAAGTGACAGTTGATACCTCTCTTATAAGAATTAATGATGTCACTCCTAAAGCGGGCTTAGGTCCCACAAAAGTAGAAGCTGCACCCAAACAGGCCAATTTATCAGCCAATACATTTCATTTGATAGCCATATGACGGGGTATCCAGTGTAGGTTTACTTTATGAAGACTGCCTAGTCGATTTAGGGCAATTACCGTGTCCAAAACAAGTTTCGTTGAAACAGTATTAGTATAGAAGGAGGCAGACACGAATGTTTCTGCAATTTATATCCTTTGAAACAGTGCTGCTCTCTAAATTGCAGCAATCTCCGCCTGAAAGACGTACCTACCAATGGGATAGATAATTTGGTCTCTGGATTTTGTATGTGTAACCAGACAATTGATCCGTCAGTATATAGATCATCATATCGGCACCGGAGAGGTAGGATGAGCTGTTGTAGTCCCATATGTTCTTTTCGAGAGTAATTACACAAAATAATTTTCCGAAGACGTGCTTCGTCACCATAATTTTCAAGGGTATGTGGCAGTTCTGTGCTGCCTCTCACCTCTCCATAGTTGACAGTGCCTAGAAGGCGAGCGGCTGTTTGCGTTGCATACTTTCTGATTTAAAGATCAAGCGGTACCAAACCCACAGCCATCTCTATAGCTGCAGTAGATGTGGTGTGCATAGGTAATACCTAGCCAAACAGGTGTTTGAAGGTGATTTATAGGTCTCATTTCACCAACCCCACTCATTTTTCTACGTCACCAAATAAGTATAGCAAACGTAACATCGGTCTGATCATTGAAACGTATAGCCAGTACACGCGTCTGGAATTCAGGCTCCATGAATTATCAAATGACTGTTTACATTTCCAGTAAATATTAATGCTTTATTGCATTTCTTTTCTATGTGTTTTTGCTAATTAATCTCCCGACCTAACCAAATCCCCAGATACTTGACTTCCGAAGAGGGTGGGGTCGTATAAGCCCCAATTTTTGGAGGACTCAAGTTTCCCAAAGTGTTACGTCTAGTGCAAAGGACCATCTCGGTTTTCCCAGGGTTGACAGATAATCACAAAAAATGTGTGATATGTCTTATCTTAAGCGTCGGTAGATGGCAAGGTCAGCTATATAATTTAATCACCGAATGTTGAACACTTCTCTCTATCGATCTGAGATAGTTCGAACTATCCCATTAAAATGATCCTTTGGTTACGATCACGAGCTATATTTTTATATTGTTAAGGGATTACACTCATAAAAAAAAGATATCGTATTTTTCTAAAAAATAAGTTGATGTTACTGAAATATTGTTACGAAAGCAAAATTTTGAAATCTCCACCACGGCTCTGCGATGTTCTCTTGTAATTTTGCAGAACGGTTATAGTCCAATAAATGGCGGTCTCGCACCAATACTATAATCATTTCAAACTCTTTTGTCCTCCACAAATATAGTGGCACAGTATTTCTAATTTTCAAATGCTTGCTCAATCCTTACCCTCACTCGATGAACTTGATCGAAGGTGGAAAGTTTATCCATTAATCAAAAATGGAAGTATAAAAATACACAGTTCATCATCTTAAACTGCTATAGCTGCTTAGTCCATTGATGGTTTGT
This sequence comes from Tipula lateralis, assembly GCA_963932295.1. Lineage (NCBI taxonomy): Eukaryota > Metazoa > Arthropoda > Insecta > Diptera > Tipulidae > Tipula > Tipula lateralis. Next base: position 121,702,710 of record OZ010737.1, read on the forward strand.
TCCGATTATACATGGTAAGTATATCATGAAATCCAATGCGCTATGGTACTCTTGCTGTATTGTTCCTCACATTTATTATTAGTTATGTATAAATTCAGTGTCATAATAATGTTTGGAAAGGTCCTGCCTGCTTGAATAAGTGTCTTTATCAGACCACGTTTTAAGTTTTTATTTAGAACATCTAACATTTCGAGATATATCTCAAAATTGAACAATTGTTGCTGCCTTTTAGCTATGAAAAAGATTCTTTCTCTCCAACGAACAAGGTTTCTATGGGTTATAATATGTTATATGTTGCACGATTCCTTATACTTTTTACAGTTCTAAAGCTATCTCACAGATATGATAATTTGCTCTAGTTGATTCACACAATGAATGCATTTGCCAACAAAGGTACTATGTCCACAGTATATCTTCGTATGTTTGAAATGCTGACAGTTTTTGCATTGAACTGTCAGTACCGTCTCTTTCTCACTGGCTCAATTCTAAATTTCATATTTTATAATACACTAGTCTTTTTGCCGAATGTTAGCCTGAAACGTAGTAGCCACACATACATGCTTCTTTCATTCATTACAACTCTTCAAGTTAAAGGTTCCTGATGCATGTTGATGTAATAGATAAAATACATACACCATTGGATGAGTCCTTGATCGAAAAGCCTCCAATTCTTCATATTCAAATTTGGTTAGTTTAATAGATGCTAAGGCAAAGCTTTCCACAATTACCTTTTATTGACCCGAAATCCGACATATTAAATAGCCATAAAATCGCTGTCTTTACTTGTCATATATTTCACATACTGAAAACAATAGAAACATAATGTTGCTTTGATAATGAAGTAGCAATAACAATATTGCCCGATGCGATAAGGTTATAGTCTTACAAATCTTAAAAAAAACTATTCTTGAAAATCATTTAGGTAAGCTCTGATTTTTATTTTTCGGTAGATGTTTTACCAGTTTACTATGTTTACTTTAGTTTATTATTTTGCCGTTCAGGCGACACTTATTTTGTAGTTTCTATGACTTTGAAGGGATATTGGATTTTCACTTTTCGAAAGTCGATCTACAACAGATTTTAATTCCAACCGATTTTTAGACAACTCTACTTAGATCGAAAGACAACTGAAGTAATAAAACTAAATAGTTGTATTTAAAAATTCTAATCTGCGTCCTTGAGACATATTCCACTATGCAGTTGTACAATAATGCAGCGCGAATAAGCAACTTTTCCAGACAATCGATTAACTTCATAACTATGATAGGTTATTATCACGGTGATCAACATTTTGCTCTATTCTAAATAATAATATGCTTTCACACACATGAAAACATCAAGGTCCAATAGGTGCGCTGTTGTCTAGTTCAATGTGTTCATGGGCTGACATATATGCATGTTTGTACACCGCAGCAGAATACGTTGAACTGTATAGAGATAGCTGTAAATTCGCGGAAAAATTGCATATCGATATTGAGTGTCGCAAATATATAGACGATATACTATATTTGTGCGATAACAACACACGTATCCGATACCACACATGTATAAAATATATACCATATACGAGTTGAGTAATGTCGCGACATATCTATCATATGTAAATGCTCATTATAGTAAATTTCACAGACGTCATCACAATTTACTGATTTATTTTCAAGTACATTCAGTCTTCCCATATATAATATCATCTTAACGATTGCACCTACGCACCCACACCATCACACACACACGCATAATATCATAAATTAAATTATCAATCTTCGAAAAGAAAATTGGCGATATGACAAGAATACTTGCAAGTAAGATGCAAAAACAAAAATTTTCGCGCCGCGCTGTCACATTTGCAATAAGGAAATGACATATAAACACGATGACTTTATTGCGTCTAGTATTGCAAGCGTCTATCGTGTGGAACAACACTGTACGCAATATTTTAAGTTGCAACAGCGCAACTGTTTTCTTTGCTTGCTGCTTTCTTATCTTGTTTAAACACTTTATATAACGGTAAATCACTGTACGATATCCTTGGACTTGGATGGTGGCACCGAAGGTGAAACAAGAATGAAAATGTGTGTATACAATAACAAAAAAAGAAAATATTTATATTTTTAAATTTTCGCGGACACACCGCGACACACAACGATATATACATATGTACATATATACAAAAACACGCGTGCAATAAAGAAGTCAATACAGCGATTTTCGTTGTTGTAATAATGTTTTTGTGCCATTGCACACCGCATTGAAATGTTACACACACACAGGTCGTTAATTATATACGATTTTCTATAATACACAAGTCCAAGGATTATATTAAATTAATAATTTTTTTTATTTTATGTTTAATTAAAAATTAATTATTTGCCAATAAATTGAAATCGTATTATCGACTCGATTTCCGATGTAACAAAAGCCAATAATAATGTGAAGATACGATATGCGGATGGCAGTGTGGAGTTTATAATATTTTCTTACATCCAAGGATTTTCTTTATGATGATCAGCATATATTATGACGAAATGAAGGTTCCGCGACAACATCTTAAAATATTAAGCCTAAAACGTGAGAGATAAAAAGAAAATCTCCTCTGGAGTTAAGCTAAAACCAAGCACTTCGCAGATGGTATTTGAGCTCATATGAGTAAAGCGATTGGTGACTTTAATGCTATAGGAACAACCGTGATTGGTGGAAGGGTGATAGTATATAACTAACCATTTTTATCTCCAGATGAGTTACGGAATTGCACCACACTCTAAGACGTAGATTAACTGTAATTCGAAATCTCGTGTTAAAATCAATAAGCCACTCGATCCATTTTATAATAATATCTAGTACATATTTTCAAAGCACGCATTGGTTTGGTTGTTTCCGCTCTGGAAATTTCGATGTTAAAGACGTCTAGCCGACTAATGGTTAAAATATGTTCTTTATATTGAAATTCTTTAAAAATAAGGAGAGACTAATACATTTTATCTAATGCCATTGTGGCAGAACTAATAATTAATCAAAAAACAGTTTTGAACCATTTGCATATTGGCATGATGCACCATCATTCCCTTCTCATCCCACAATTTACATTTGGTGGGTTTGGGAGGAATTATTGCATTATAACCCGAACGATAGATGGGTCACTCTCTGTCAAGAAATAATGCGATGAAACCATGCAATTTAGGTAAAGCAACATAGTATTGATCAATAAAGGTTGTCTTCCATCGCAAAGCTAGACCACGATTATTGGGAAGTTTTGATGTTATTCTGACTTCATAAGAGGTGTTGAAAATTTTTCATTCAGACATCTCGATATTTGATGGCAAAATGTTTGTTTTAAAGTATTGATTTAGAGTTGTATTATGAATTTGAGTTTTGGTGAAAAAACTCCAGCGTTGTCCTTGAAAGATTTTTCCTCTATTGGTTTACCATCAGTGTTTCTCTAGGTTACTGCAAGGTGATTGCAAACTCGAATAGTTTTACGCTCTTGAATCTTCTCACTATATGATATAGCAATTGGTTTGCTCAGTCATGTGTTTGGGTAACTGACTAGCCGCTACGTTTTTTCGTGCAACTGTGGTTGTCTCATTGAAGGAACGAGCACATACAACTTACAACAGGACTTTGTTTGGAAATCTTTCGATGCATATTGCTGTTTATTAAAAGATTCACCCAAAAGGTTTATAGTCTATAGGTTTTGCCTATAACTATTTTTTAAATAGAAGAAAATAGTTTTTATAATTTCAGATCTTTATGCGATGTTGGGAATTATGTAACGAAAATAATGTCTGCTAAATATACGCTTCTTTATATGCGGCCTTTCACATATGTGGGCTTTTATGAACACATTTTTATTAATTTTAAACACACCTCTAATTGGTCAATATTATCTAGTTTGATTACAATATATAAAAAGATATCGGGTGATCGTGGAAGTCAATTCAAATCACCGGATTTCGGAGTTAGTGGAAACATTTTTCGTATTAATTTCACATGGTTGTTCTATCAGTATGGTATGGGACATTCGTGGCATGGCACTATCCTGTTTGAATCATTTGTTCACTAAGTCATTGGCATACTATTCTGGTTTAAAATTTGGCTTACTATTCTGGTTTACCATATCATGATAACGTTCGTCAGTAATTGCAACAGCTAAACCATCCAGATGTTCGTATAAATATGGTGAAATAACTCCTCGAGCAACACTATACAGTCACTTGCAAGAGGTATCATAGTGATTACATTTATTAATCGCTTGGTAGCAGCTTTTGTGTTAATTGGCGTATGCGGCCATAAACCCAAGCTTTGGGCAAAATATTGATTTGTGTTTTGATTATACGTTGTTTACATACTTTGACTCATTTGTCACAATCCATCTTTTGGTTTTTCGGTATGTTGCAGGCTTTGTGTATATTCCTTACGAAACTTGCAAGTAATTTTCTTATTGTTAATGTTATTGATGACTTCTGTTAATTGTTTTGACTACTAAAACGTCTTGTTCAGTTGGATATTAAAACGGATGGATACTCCGTACAACCCTTCAACTCAATTCTAAACGTCCGATATAGGAGAATGCAATAAATTCTGTTCATCGCTTTTTGAATATAATGATTGTAACCTCCATGGTATTTATACTGTCGTGACTGAAGTGTTCCCGGCAAAAGTACCAATTGTTTTGTTTTGAGATACTGTGCAACCCCTGAAACACATATTTCAGATTTCCCATCTTTGATTTCTGAATATGCCTGATTCTCATTATTTATAAATCTTCGTGACAGATCTAGTTAAAATTCTGACACACATTACGAAATAATACTGGGTAGATCTTATTTTCTCCAAGAGTATTTTTTATAATGAACTTAGTGAACTTAAATAACCATATTTTCCAACCCTCGAAATTTGGTGCATTTTAAATCCATAAAAATGAGTTGCTTAGGGTTTGTTTTGTTTTTATCTTTACAATCTGGTTCGGAACTCACGGGAACTCCCAACTCTTTCACGGTTCGCTTATTTACGACCTACCTTACGCCATTACAGCCAAATCGAGGACGTACGGCTATATCTGAAGTACATAGAACCATCTGGACATTGCATAGCTCCATGCCAACCTATAGTACTGACATGGAAAATGAACTGGCCCATGAATTCAGCACTCCAACAGGGGGTCATAGATGTGCTCATTGACATCACCGATCGTTATAATCAGATGATTTGGTCGGTATTTTTGATGTTTAAGGTCAAATTATCCCGGAAATGACACTGGTGGTTCTTGGTTGGAGTGACATTAGGAATATTTAGCGCGCTTCATTAAGTGTTCAGGATGGTTCGCGTAGGAGGTGAAACTAAAACTATTTGTGGGCAAAATGCTAGTCTTTTAGAATATTCATCCTAACCTAATCTAATCTAGGTCAAATCAAGGCATTATTAATCGGTTTATAATCGGTTGTTTTCCACAAACAACAACCTACTTGTTTGTAAACAATAGTTATGCATAAACAGTTACATCTCAAGAGTGCAGTCAGAACATCATCCACGGAAAATATAATTGCTTAGATTTTTCCAAAAATTAAAATTCAACTTTATTGATTCATCTCTAAATATAATATGACGTGAACCTTGAATCATCCAATTTAACAGAAAAAATACAGAAAGTATTAATTGATCGCATTGACTCTCCGAATTTGGTTGTTAACTTCACGATCACACAATATTGTCGTTTCCTGGGTGAACTATCATAATCTTGCCCAAAACTCTAGTGAATTCTTTGTAGAATTGTTACGAATTTCATTGAACATTTTGCAAATTTTTGTTAAAACTTCTCATTTATACAGACACATTGACTTTTGTAATTTTAGTAATTGAATGACCTGGTCATGGAAAATGTGCTGGTTTTAAGAACTCCAAATCGTCCGAAGATTAGCACGAAGATTAGGCGGAATGGCGTTCAGTATAAGACTACTTGAAAGTATATATAATCCCCAATAGTTCTCTTGAGATGGTGTTTCATGGATCTGATTGTTCGTTCCCAAATTCTGCTAAAATATAGGAGGATTAAAGTGACATGTAATTAATTTTCTTGAATATAAATTAGAGCAGGTATTATATTTGCGAATCAATTTAAAACAAAATTTGTCGAATAAGGTCGAAAAGACAGTTCCACAAAATTAGTCCTCCGAATACCAAGAGCTGTACAGCCTGTATACTTGGGAGTATTCAAATACAGCTTGTGATACATGTGGAATATTAAGTATAGGACAAAAAAAAAAGATCATGTATCGAGTACCACACCCACGTTAACACAGAGGTTTCCATCCTGATCCCGATTGACAGTTGACCGAGATCTTAAATAAACCATTAAAGAAAGCGTGAATTGCGCCCATTGCTGAGTGGTTGTATTCTTAGAACCTTGCAGCCTTCTTTTATCTATATACCAATTCGCTTAGCTGTCTCGAAGCAATAACTGCTTTATTTCTCCTTGCGATTGTTACCCGAGTTAACTCTTCATTATGGCTTATATTTCATTGCTCAACAGACACTCTTCATCGAACCAATAACTAAGGGCTTAGTTTTCACTATACCGAGAATCTGGGTGGCATCGATATCCGAGTATTTGCAATACTCCCCAGACAGTGTTCAATTCATCAGTGTTCAGACTGGTAATAAAATCCCAAAATGCTATTGCTAACAAGATCTTGATACATATTTTCCTTGCGTCCCGTTATTTACCCTCACTTGTTCTCCATGACTTGTATGAAAATTTCCGTATTAGCTTTTTGTTGAAGACCTATACGATCTCACGTCTTGGGTAACCCGTGTGTCAATGTTTCCAAATGAATGTTCCTGTGAGGAAAGAATATACTTGCCACTTTGAGGTCATCAGCAAAGTAAATTTCTCCATTTTCAGGAGTACGGAACTATATATTTTTACATAAGTCAGTCTGATTTCTACCAGCATAAGTCGGTCTGACCTCTCACCAATCACCAATCTGACATCGCCCTTAGGTAAAAAGCCCATCAGATTAGTAAATAAAATAAGTCTTTATCCTGGGATTGGCTTACATCAGTGAGTGCATGTGGTGCGAGTATAGCTTACACATTCGATTATCGTCTGCTTGAAAGCCGAACACAATCTGTTTTACCTGTGAGTGTGATCCAATGAGGAATTCAACTCCAAGATTTTCGAGGTCATCTTCACTGTTTTGCAATGTATAGCCTTGGAACACCTAGTCTCCATTTTTAGGTTCCAGCCGATACTCTTTCATACATGTGATGAAGCTTTCATATGTTCCACGTGCCGACCCTCAATCTCGTGGCTGACGACCAGCTACCACGACACTGTGGTGGAATTTTATGGGTTTTATGTTTCGTTCAAAATATTTACGAAACATGGATGCCCTCATTCATATGGCCTACAGAGTTTAATGTTAACATAGAGTTTAAATTTAAAATTTGAATAATTCACTGAAAAAAGTTGAAGTTCTTTACTGAACCAACAGATCTCTGAATGGTACATTTCAATCCAACTTGGGTTCCACTTCAACTCTTTCGTGGTGGAAATCAAGTTTCGCACACCACCTAGCTAATTTATCTCTCTAACCAATCTCCATTAGTGGAAGGTATTTGCGCCATGTCAAGCAAAGCGTTCAATGCTTTAAATCGTTGTACGGGAGTATTTATTTTGTACCTATATTCGATATTTTCTATGTGTGCCCTGCCCATGGCGTTTAACTTGATCTGTAAGCTTAACGATAAGAACTCGTTGTGCTTAGCATATGCAGTAGTATGCCCGAGGGTGTTATTAACCATAAGTTGTACAAACAAGTCAGTTGTCTATGTTGTTGTAACAAATCAACTTGATATTATATCTTCAGCAATCCCACTCTATGCTATGATAATGCTCAAATTATGTTGTTCTTTAATTCTCTAAGTATTTACTCTCGGTTGACTTCAATGTGCATCTGCCTTTTCTATTTACACTTGCTGCAATAACACGTTTCTTTGACAAAAATTTATGTTTCAACACATAAACTATTCTAACAACAATGAAACAATCTACTTCGATTGAATCATCTTAATTCATCTACCCACATTAAAGACACATATCCATCGGATCGCACACGGACCCAAATAACTCATCTTACCAGCAACAAACACAAAATCCGCGACCAAACTATTTTTACCTTGTAATCATTTCGTGACCAAAAAAACGAGAATATCATGAATGCCATTCCTATACATACAATAGCTTTGTAACGTGTACGATATACACACAAATTTCTAACGTTCATTAACCTTTTCGTCTAAATTTTTTTGGTGTTCCTAATTTCGTAATTAGATTTTCACAATATCATAGAGCAAATAACACAAAAAAAAAAAGTTTTTCGTTTGTATTGTTTTTGTATTGTGGCGACGACGACAACGACAACGACGACGACGACAGTGGCTGCGACGGCGGTGATGGTGATTTTATGTGGCCATTGTTGTTGTAATAGTTTATTTCTATTTAGTATTTCGTTACATTAGTCATGATTATATAGCTTTTCAAGGTGTTTCAAACTTAATTTATTTCACTGCATCTTCGTTAGTATTGGTGCTCTCTGTATGCACCCATATACATACGAGTAGATACATGCAAATTGTTTTGTAAAGCTTTTTCGCGCATTCACCAAATTGGTGCTCTTGTCCGTTTCCGCGTGTACCTTAAACTAAAATTTAATCTATTTGTTGTCTCTTTCTAGGTAAGTTCGGGTATTCATACTCATACACATACACAAACATAATATGACTAATTAAGTAAATACATACATACATAAATCATACTTAAGAGTTCGATTAAGTTCACTGTCTTCAATTTTCGTTAACCTCAAAAACGAAAACTCAAAATTTTGCTTTCTGTTGATTTTATTGTTTTATTTATAAATATAAATTACTATTAATTAATTATGTAATTTAATATTTAAAACAAAAACACCAAAATTATGTATTTAATTCAAATGAGGAAATCGTGAAAATTTGAAATTGAATTGAACAGCATTTTTATACAGCTCGCGATGTATGTAGAGTGTCAAGTTCGTTGTCCTCATTTCCATCCACCAAAACCAAAAGCCAACAACAATTTCGTTTACGTAATTTTATCCAATCAAATTTTAGATTTCATAATTTTTTTTTTGTATATTTATAAAAACTAAAATTGGAATTTTTACAAACAAAAATTGAAATTAAATTGAAAAAAAAATATTTTAAACACTTTCATTTACGCGAAGTGTGTTTGGTGTCGTATAAATTATTGAAATTTAATTGCATTTTTATACGCAATTATACGCAATTTGACCAAGTCGGCAGGATTTGATTTATGCCAGCAAAAATCCTTATTAGAACACCCACACTATAAATGAAAGTTACAAAATGGTTATTGCGAAACTTATAAGTTTCAATTTGGTTACGTTTCGGTTACTAACGTTTTTTAACGTAACGATCGTTACAACCAACACAACTGTATAGTTTACACTTGTGTTGGTTGTAACGACCGTCAAGTTGTATAGAAAATTTATGACAGATATAGAGAAATAAGTCTAGCTATTTTGTTCTCCTCAACTTCTTCGGAACGCTGGAATAATTAATTAATCCACACTGAATTATTATTTGCTTGCCTTCCAAGTAGATATGCGTTTTGCTTGATGTGCTTGTTGTATATAACAAGAGCTGATAAAATGACTATTTGTCTCTTGATCTTTCACTTCATTCCAACTTCTACAAAAGTTATTAGATTTGAAACCAATCTTCTTATATTTTTATTAAAAAAAACAGAAAAATTATGTCGTGGAGCATATTGTTTTGTTGGGCGGCTGCTACCGCACACTTAGACCGGCAATGGTCATTGCATAGCTCCATGTCAGCCTATAGTATTGACATATGGACGTTGGGACGTCCCATGGATTCTAAACTAAACAGGGAATCCAGATGTGTTCATTCACACCACCGGTCGCACCGCCCAAACGACCGATGGTGGAAAAATCCTTTTTTGCCTCTTGCCTCTATCGGGATTCGAACTCGGTACCTCAAACTCCAACTGTCGCAGCATTAACCAATGCGCCACCCGGGCGGTCTTCTGGAGCATATAGCTCAAGACAAATCTAAACTTATCTTGCTTTATATGTCCTCCTTTCATTCGTCAAGGCCTACGTCTTTTTCCAACCAATTTCCCCAAGTCGACAGGATTTCATTTTTTCTTACAAAGTTACAATGAAAGTTACAAAATGGTTATTGCGAAACTTATAAGTTTCAATTTGGTTACGTTTCGGCTACTAACGTTCTTTATCGTAACGTTCTATATCAACACGAGTGTGTATGGTTTGAGCGGCCAAACTATACTGCTTAAAATAGTATAGAATATAATATGTGATAATTTTTTACAGTATAGGGAGAATATGTTAGCTTTTTTGATCTCAAGTCCTTCGGAACGGTGGAATAATTAATTACACAATTTTAACAATTTCCCGAAAGAGATATGAGTTTTGCTAAATAATTTGGATAATCTGATGCGCTTCAATGCTAGAGCTGGCACAATTAAGACCGACTGATGTAATAACATAGGACCATACTCCCGACACGAAACTGGAACTGAAAATAGAGAACGAATGATTTGTTTTACGATTGCTTATGATCTTAAAGTGGCAAGTACATTCTATGCAGATGCTATCTGTGTTTAACAAATACTTGAACGAACTGAAACAGATACTTGATCCACTAGAACAGTTTTCAGCTTCCGTTGATCTCAAAATCAACGAGTCCAAAACCAAATGTCTGATTTCGGATTTTAGAGGACCAAGACGTAATTTATTTTAGTAGTGGTAACCACACGTTTGAACGAGTGATGAAATTCAAGTATCTTGGGTCACTCATTACTTACGATAATAGTTTAGGATTAGACCCGTATCAAGATTCGCCTTATCAATGGTAATCGGTAAAAACTCGACCAATATTTCGTTTTCAGGTTCAATATTTCGTTTTGGGGCTGTTATGACATGTTTTGATTTTGCTTGGATTTTAACTTCGGCATTCTTTACATAAGTGCGATAGCCATTTTACGAGGCTATAGCCGAATTAGTATAGTCACAGGGATTCCATAACAATGACACTGGATTGAGTTATATGGACCGGTTTGATGGAAATTCTAAGAAGCTCGAATTGTTTCGATTGGATTTCGTAGTCTCTTAGTTGGTTGAGGAATTGGCCGCATCTTCCGACACAGTTACAACATATTTTTATTCCAGTTGATTTTGTCTGCATTCCGCTGTAATGTTCTTGATTACAAACCGAATTTTTATATTTCGTAGAACCTTGTGGCTGATGGTGCATCTCATGGTGACAGCCAGACGTATGCTGGTTATGGGGTAGTGTTCGATATGATGCCTCGCTTGTTGGCCAATATTTACTGATTATACCCTCGGTGGTAGACATAATAATTTTGTAATCTATAACAAATACTTCGATATCGACTGCAGTATAACAAACTTCCTCCAAAGTTAAAGTCTTTCAGAGTATTAGACTTTATGATCGAGAAGAAAGTAGTAGAGACTTCCGGTTGAAAAATTGCAAGGCGCTGAAGTGAACGAAAAGTAACGACCGATTTGTGAATATCTAGTGAAATACATTTAAGCCATGTTACATACTTTCATCGACATATTCTTTCAAAATATACAGTCGGTTTTAATAAAGGGTTTTCATATAAGAGGTTTCATTTTGAATAGCATTTGGGCAGCTATCAATTTTGAAACTGTCATCTTTTGACATTTGACAAGTAAAAACTACGCCATTACTGAAACTGGTACGATACCCGCTTCAACAACGCATTGAAATTGTTAAAATTCACAACAAAAAGGTGAAAATTTGGTTCGTGAACCTCCTTCTCGGCTAGCAATAGTGAAACTGGTGGGAAAATTTGAACTGTTGGAACAAGTTAGTGATGTGAATATTCGAAACCGTGTGCGTCACTCAAGAACAACTAAGAATATTTCTGCTATATCCCGAAGTGTTGAAGAAACCCAGGTTTGTCAATTCCTCGTCGATCTTTGCAATATGACATTCCACAAACGACATTACACCGTATTTTGCATAAAGGCCTAGGTCTTAAGGCTTTTAAAGTTCAGTTAACACAAGAATTGAAGTCGGTCACCTCGGACGCTACGTTACTAACCAGAATTATCGCATTTCGAGCTCAGAAAATCCAAGAATAAAAGCCTCCCCATTCTCAACGTGTCACTGTTTGGTGAGGTTTTTAGGCAGACCGGTGTGATGAGGCTGGTGCAACTGTTACGGTGAAGTGATTATGCTACCGATCTATGATTAATTATTTTTTGTGGCCGGAATTGGAAGACATTGATGTGGAAGACGTTTATTATCACCAATACGGCACTAGGTGCAATACAAGCAACGAAATAATCGCAATTTTGCAAGAAATGTTTCCTGACCATGTTATTCCTCGAAGATGTGATCAGAATTGGCCGCAGCAAGATCTTGTGATTTAACATCATTAGACTTTTTTCTTAGAGGCCACATGAAAGATAAAGTCTATGCCACTCGATGCAAAGCCTTAACAATCATGAACTTATCGAGGACATACAGCCGCAGATGTGCGAATTGGTCATGGACAATTTCATGAAAAGGATATGTTGCTGCAAGGGTAACCATGGTGGAAATTTGGCTGATATCTTTTTCAATTGTTATTGGCGTAGTTTCCTCTTTACAATGAAAAACTTTTATGGATTTTTTTAAAATATTACAATGAAAACTCTTATTGGAAAACCTTCTAGAACACTCACTCCTCTGGTGCTTGAGCAGTCCGGTTATTTTTTCCAGACCATCCGTTAAATAATTTATTCGCTTAAGTTATGGTTAACAATGTCGAATGTAGTAATATTTGGTGTTTTCAATACATTTTTGAGTGCTGTTGTCTGCTAAGACTTTAGTCTTGATTCTGAACACCGTGGCTGTCCAACATAATAAAAATACATACAACTTTTTCATTTTTACTGTATGGTACTTAAAATGAAATTCTACCTCCCCATGTTCGGTTCTGACCACTTGAGCTACTGCAACAGCTTGCAACATAGGAGCAATGGTGTCAATTTCAAATTAATGTCTTCTGTACTTATCTACCTTAATCACGCGTTTAGTTGTTTTTCTGCTCCTATTTAATAAAAACTGCTTTAAATATTGTAAGCTTAAGCCACAGATTATATACAAAAAGATGATCTAACCAAAGCATAATTTTAATCTATGAATATATAAATTGTGTACCAGGTATACCTTTCGCTATGACAGAGACAGAGATATCCTTAATAGTTATAATATAACTAATAAATCAAATTAGTTTAACCAAATGAAACAATTGCAAAATAATTACGTAACTATCGCACCCTATAATTAGATCTATGAAGTTCATCAACCCTATATCTAACACAAAAAACCGATTTCTTCACCTCTCCACAGCACGTCACATTTCAATTAAAAACATAAAAAAGCTCATTTTCAAGCTTTCAATAAATTCAAATTTTTACTTCCTCGAGCTGTACAAAAAACAAAAGCAAATTTATGTAATCATGAATGAAAAGAAAATAGAAAAAACCAAAAAAAAATTGTTTTTGTGAAACAATAGAAAGGAAAACTTTAGCGAGACTATAGCACAGCTTAAAAGTTTTTTTTTTTTATAGCACAGCTTACTAAATACTTTTGAAGTGGTGGGAGATAAGAATCTCTAGGTTTTTCTAGCTATAAAATCATCTGTATGTCATCAAACATGCAAAAGGCAACAACAAAACAAAGCATTTGAAAGTGAAACAAAAGGGGAAGGGATTTATTGCAAAAATTTATTTAATTTGTTTCTTTTTTTGCAATAAACTACTAAATCTTAAAACAAAACGAGATAGAAGTAACGAGAGCAAGAGAAGAACGAAATAAAAAATAAGAGAAAGAATAAATAAATAATAAAACATTAACATTTTTTCTTTTCTGGGTCAAATATTTTTTTTTCTTTTATTTTATTTATTATACTGTGTTTGCATGTATTGAGTTTATATACAAATGAAATCGAAAACACGAAAGCAAGTTGAACATTATTATAAAAATAAATAATCATAATGTGTATGTATATATGTATATATATATAATTTGGTGAAAGAAAGAGTTGGAAAATATGCATATACATATAGGTTTTACTTTTTATTAATCACTCTCACTCGCTAAAATTAAAACTAACATTCTTGTACATTTACCGTAAACTTACCTACTATTGTGTTTTATATGGGTGTGTGTGTGTGTGTGCCTCTGCGCTAGCTGATTGGGAATATGACGAAAACAAAATAACACAAAAAAAAGTTACAAATATAACATTACTATTCTGACTGACAAAACGGTATGACATAAAAAATAGAGACAAAAACTAGTAATAGTAATAATAACAATAATTATTATTATTAATTTATTTATTTATTTTTTTTTTTAAATAATAGTGAATATATTATAGTGTGTGGTGCTTGCACAATGTGAACATACCAAAACAACAGCAACAACAAAATAAATATATTTTATTCAGTTGTTTTTGTATTTTGTATTTTTCGTTGAGTCGAATAGTGGCCCTCTCGGTTTACTCAGTTGGTAACCTACTTTATTCGTATTCATACACGGATTTCGTTTAGAAGCGGAAAAAACGTTTTTCATTTATCTTTTTTTATTTAAAATTTTTTTTTGTTTTTATGTTGAGAAAGAACATAAGACTGACTTAAGAAATAATTAATTTTGTATTAATTAAAAAAAAGTATCGGGATTTAATTAATTTATGTTCTCTGTGTGGATTAATCAGGATTCGGGACCGAAACACGATGGATAACAGTTGTGTTGATCATTTAAAGAACTTGTGTGATTTTCTACTGTGCTTTGATTATAGAAAGAAAAATTTAAGTGATTAGATCTTATATATTTAGTAAGATAAATAAAAGTTGAAAAGTGCAAGTGAAAGTATCAAATTTTATTTATATTATAGTTTTTTTTTAAAGTTTTAAACAGCGCTCGCACGTTTAACGGATATTTTATGATTTACAAAACAAATTTTTGACAACATCGATCGAAAAGGATATCATTGCGTTTTGTTTGTTTTTTGAGATGCGAGTAAAGAGGAAAGAAAATGTTTAAGAAAAAGAAAAAAAGTGAAATTTTTTAAAAATAATATTAGTGATTGCATTTATTATATTATATATGTATTATTTATGTATGTATTATATGTGAGTGAATTAATTATAATAACATTGAAAGACTGAGTGAATTACTTCTGTACAATTATTTTTGGATTAAAATTGCCTGAGACCAAACCCAACGAACGATTTGATAGGACCCGCAGATAGTACAGTGAAATAATGACATCTCTAGGTAAATCTATTTTTGTTTGTATGTATTAATTATTTGCTATTTATGTATATATATGTATGTGTACATACACGGAAGACGGAAGTAAAATTTGTAATTTACAATTTATTTATTATAAATTCGCGTTTTATAGTTTTGAGTCATGTTACGGTATTTCTTAAAATTATAAGTCATTAAAGACATACATACGTAAGAGAGGCACTTTCAATT
Source organism: Tipula lateralis (assembly GCA_963932295.1). Classification (NCBI taxonomy): domain Eukaryota; kingdom Metazoa; phylum Arthropoda; class Insecta; order Diptera; family Tipulidae; genus Tipula; species Tipula lateralis. The sequence goes on from OZ010737.1 coordinate 121,718,334, forward strand.
TATTCACTCAACTAATGTGTGTGCAACGATTCTCAAGTCAATTGCAGAGTAGTAAATGGATAGAATTTTCTTCGGTATAAAAATGAAAATAGTTTTTTCCTATTTTTTGTTATTTCGATTTATAAATAGATAAAAAAAATTTTTAGTAGTTTTTATAGTTTTGAATGAAAATTACTAGGAAATTTGATATTTTTGGCTAAGTATGGTGTGCATACTGGTTTGCGTGTGGAAAATTTAATTTAACTCTTGTTTGAGCTACCTAATAAGGTAGATAATAAGTTTGGAAAACACAATTTTATATTTAGCTAATTTTTGTAATATTTAGAACCACTAAATAGATTCGGCAAATCTTTGCTAAATCACAGCAACAGAATATCTGCAGATATCCACTTTTTCAATATTTTCTTTATTTTCCAAATTATGAAAAAACTAGCTATCTGAACATACACAATTTGACTCAATTTTATATATGTGTTCGTTATATTTAAACTGAACGGCTTTGCATACTAGAACAGGGCAGCTGAAGTCCTGGAACTATCTGACTTCAAACTATTTTCATAAAAAGATATTGCATATTTTTCAAATAAATTGTAAAGCTACTATAAGTATTCTGTGTCCAGTCTTGGTTTCTCCTCTAACGTACTAACTGTCAGCAATCCTTCTTTCGAAAGAGTGTCCTGGCAAGAACACGGACTGAATATTAGCTTTGCTATCGCTTGAAAATGTTATTGTTGACTCGAGATATACTAAATGCAGTACAGGTACCGTGGGAGATATCCCTTTTGTATCCCAATAGGGTCGAGATAGGGAACTACAAGCTGCTGATTCGTTGATATCCAACTACTATCTATTTTGAAACTATCTTTGAAAGAAGCAATACACAGATGGTGGGCACGAATATCACAAAGAGCCAATTGATCATCATTATAATTGAAGATATTATGTGCGCCATCTGTGTTGCATTGTTATAAGATATTCCTGTTGAACAGCGTCATATCACTTCTAAAAAAACACTTTCCTGCCGGCTATGTCAACTTTTGAGCATATCGATTTAAATAAACGAGGAAAACTGTTAAAATCTAAAACTGCTAAACTTTGGCGCCCAACATGGGGTTAATTAGTATAACATGATTCACGTGGAACAAGTAAGTACACAAAACCAAATGTTTTGAACTTAATATGTATTAAAAATTTTGCAACATCAAACAAATTACTTTTGCAATAATAACTCTATTATTATTTTGTATAATTTGCAAAAATCAATTTCCCAAAATCAAAGTTTCCCACACACGATCGCATTACACAAGATATCGATCGTAATATGCATACATACATTTCGGTATAATTACGTATTTTTTTGTACCCAATACGATTTATGCTTATCAAGAGCATATAATATAATGCTTGATGATTTGCGCTATTTATTTTGTCGCGATAACCTATCCACAGTTCTGTTTGTGAGATTAGTATTGCCATGGTTCATTATTTTTTAATGTTGTTGTTCTATTAGAATTAGAACGGATAAATAATGCGAAAACCTTTTTCGCTAATATACGTACATCAGTTAATTGAAACGATTACAGGTGTTTATATAGCTTCCGGCGATCTACATATTTAAATGCCAATTTAATCGCGTACTATCCCAAGTACATACCTGTGTATGTGTACGATATACTTAACCTGTCTCGAAATTTTATCCGCCATACCAAATATTTTGACAAATCGGAAATTCTTGTTTTTTAGTAAAGTATATACAAAATTCGTTCAAATTTTAATGACGAATCACGTTTTGCTATATAACGAATATAATATATACTACAATTATATTCACTGCCATGATCGTATCGATCGTCGCTATATACTCGTTTACGTGCAATAATAATAATATTTTGTTTAAATGAAAGTGATCGCGCACGCAACTTTCACCGCAATTTATATATGTTTTGTTATGCAACCAAAATGCGGAAAAATTGATTTTCATCGTATATCGTTGTTGTTCTCGCGCTGAGTTGATTGCCCTAGTCCTAGGCCAATAATAATTACAGTATAGCGAATTCGCTTATCGTTACAGGAATAGCAAATATGATTCGTTACGTTTTTATTGAAGAGATAATGAAAGTTTGATGCACTATATACAATGTACGACAACAAAGTATGTATACCTATATGCACATATGTATATACTGCCTTGAAATTTGCGTCAACATATTTTCAATTCTTATTATAATTTGGCCTAATTTCGCGCTCATATACAAACACCACCAATTAAATTTATCATCATCAATTAATCAACATGTAATGAATATAATCACGTAATCATGTTTTGCCACTATGAGTGTGTGTCTATATATATATGTATATACATATGCCAACCACCATACATTGTCGAGCAAGAAATATGTCAGTATACTATAAAATGCTACGAGTACTACTACCACCGCTCACCCATACTTTAATTGTTACAATATAGTATATACATAATATATTTTATAATAGAACACACACAGTGGCAGAACAACTCGTGCAAAATAAATACACAAAACCATATACAATTTGTGTTTGCGAAGTCAGAACAAATTTTATATTGTGATAGGTCAGTAACAGCAAGAAAATTGGAATTTTATATAGAACATTTTTGTTTTGCTGTTGCCTGCCTGTGTATGCGCGCTATATGTTATTATTATTCTTCGTTTATATCGATGTGATATTGGATTGTATGTGTTTCAGTTTTTAAGGGTAGAAGTGTTGTTGGTGTTCGATGTTCGAATCAAATTTTGTTTTGCAAATTGGGACGTCATGCGCTTTGAATAGGAAAAGTTGATAAGCATTGGAAGCACGCAATAATTTGAATGAAGCAATATCTACATTCCTAGTGCTTCACCATTATATGAAATGTTTGAGTTTATGTACGATTTCAAGTTTAAGATAACATTCTTTACTCTTTTTTACAAGAAGGGGTGATATCAGTTGTTGAGTAACACAGAAAAAGGAAACCCCAACATTTATAAAGTATGAAGAGAAATTCATTGTGTTTCTTCTAGTAATTTCTGAGTCAGGATTTTACCATCCTTAAATTCAGCGTTGTATAGCTTGTCGATTTTAACTGTTTTCGTTTTAACGCTTTCTTCTGTACAGCTGTTGGTGATTTCATAAAATTTATCTGATTCTGGTCAATTTTTTAAAGAGTTCGACGGGCTAAATTCTTTCTGATTTATTGATTTGTTGATTATTTACTTGAGTACATGGTTATTTTTTTTTAAAGATTGTTATGTAACCCAAGTTGCCCATGGTATTGTCTGAATAAGCACATTCAAAACATAAAGTACGAGTATAGAAGCCCTAATGCGTTGCTTCATTTTTTTCGATGCCGCTGGTGATAAAGTACAACTAAAGTACACGGTTTTTATGAATTATAGTCTTCAATGTCTTTGGTTTTTCGCTATTTATTTTTATCTGGTTGGTGCTTTATTTTCTAGTTAGAAAGCAATTGTATAAATACAGTCCTTTGTCTCTTTTCCACGGATTTTTATTGCAATGTTAAGAAGTAGGAATAGTATATTCGACGGTAGTTTTGGAAGTAAGCTAATCAAAATCATTACATTAACTCTACTGGTATATTTAGTAAGTCCTCTAGATTACGTTTACTGCCTATGGTTAATTCCCATCAATACGTTGATCACTTATTTCGATATTACGATAATGTTTCTTATATATAAACTTTCTTAAAGTACGAGTATGTACAGTAGAAATTTGTAGTGATTACATTTTCTGAACTAATCACACCAATGTGTGTTTACGAATATCATCCGACATCAGAACTTTATTAAAGTCGAAATCCTATTGTCTTCCTTTATATAAAAATAATGATTAATTTATTCATATGAATTGGAGGTTAGATCACAAATTTTTATTTTCTATTAAATTCGGACTCTATATGGCCATTTTTCCACTAATTTTCCTTCATGTATCGTGGTATAAATGTGAAATTAAAACAAAACCCCATAATTCAAATGATATGCAGCACATTTAAATATCTGCATATATGACCACCAGTGGAGTCCAAAATGTTTGCAAAGCTATTGTAGAAGTGAAACATTATGGGGTGAATGTCCTACCCATAGGTTATTTAAACTCATCTCTACAATAATGAAGAAAGCGTTCTTATCGTTACCGGAACAAATTAATTCTATTGTTATGCTCATTAAAATGTATATACATTGTGCTATACATAATGTCTGCTTGATCAAAGTGTCAGCTACCCATTTCAATGAAACAAATCAATCATTTGATAAAAAAATGTATGTGTAAAGTAAACATATACTGACAATTTTAAAATCAAATAGCTTCCATACATTCTAAAATATTGAGTTATAAGAACAATAATTTGATCTATAATTTGAAACAATATTGCCTAATTTGATTAAAATAAAACTTTCGAATTCAAGATCATCCGACCGATTAACATGTATCAAATTATAGTTAGTCACATAATCATGCATTGAACTTTCAGTGAAAATGATTCGATAATCGCATATATTATAAAAAAAAGCACACAAATGGTTGCGCAATATTAAATTTCTACGGAAATCAATCTGCTCATATATTAACTCCGTTGCTGTGACAAGTCTTAGCTATTTGCTTTATATACAATTTCATTTTTCTTTAAACAAAAAAAAAACTTTCACCAGAAGTTGACGCATATATGTACGTTATTAATACTTCTGTCAATTTAAATGTTAATTTATAGCGTTATGTATACCGACTAAAACTACATCAAAACATCAAATATGTATCTCTATCTCACTCTAACTGCTTCTGTCGTACACACATAATTAATAAACCGATTGCATAAGATCCATAAAATATTGCATTACATCGTATCAACTATTATTTATATAAGTGCATAACCTTCGAGAAAATAGTTTGGTCATCGCCCTTTTATGAACTTTTATTTTGCTGTACTGCGCTTTATATGTATGTACGAAGCACCATAAAGCTCTTCGATTTAAAACTTTTCATTTCCTCTACCCATATTTAATACAGTATATGTATGTAAAGCTCACAACAATAACAAACTGGAACCGTACTGACAACTGACCTAATTTTATACCATTCGTTCGTTCTTCAATATATAGCAAATAAATGCATAGATGTATGCATTTTCTTCCATACATCTACGTATATGTGTGCACAAGTAGTTTTTCCGTCTCGTTTTATCGTTTTTTCAAATATTAAATCTATCAATGGTTTAGTATGTATGTACAAAGTACATTTTAATACACTTATGTATATATAATACAGTTGAGGGCCGACGATTGTACAGCACTGTACATTTGTATATTATGAAATTGTACATATGTGCGACTATATGGGGAAGGCTGAAAAATTATAATTGAGATTTTTTGTTGAAGGTGAAATAAGTTTTATTTTCTATTTTATACGAGTTGTTTTAGTTTTTGAGGTTGTTTATGTATATAGTTAGCTTTGTGAGCTGATAATAAAATGTAGATTGTGCTTGGAAAATTCGAGAATTTTCAGTACATAATTTACATAAATGTATATATATGTACATATATTGGATGGATTATTTGCCGTTGAAATCATTATACAACACATAATTTACATGATTTTGGATGTGGCTTAATTTTAGTTATTTGTTGAAACTCAACTATTGCCCCACATCGGGTGCCAAAAATAGTATATTTTATATACATGCAACTTATAAATTTACAAGTACTTTAATAATTAATAATGCTTGTTTTGTGACATAACTCGTCTAATCCCATCAAAGTGGGAGGGTTATATTAGATTTTATTTTGAAAAGTCAATATAGTATACTTTTGATAATGGGACATAAAAAGATGTCAACCATCTGTAGAAACAAACATAAACACTGCATAAACATGTGAACTGCAGATGCCCCACGTTGGGCGCCAAATCTAAATCGAATATTTTTAGATTGGTATAGTAGATTGTTTTTGATTTTGGTTAGATAGTGGTAAACTTTGAATAGTTGATAGGCATATGTACCAATTGGTAGCTAAGATATTAGAATGAAATGAAAAAACAAAAATATTATTTCTTTTATACTAAACAGCCCCCATGATGGGCGCCAATTTTAGTTTCTTTGAAATATAGATAACATGTTTCTTTTTTTGAATACCTGTATGACTGCAAACTACATTACTATACTTATTGTAGAAAGATCATATAATCTGATTGGTGCTATAAGATCTTATAATCTAATTGTTGTTATTAGATAAAATAATAATATATGGCATATTTTTGATAGTTGTGGTATTTGATTTGGATCACAAAACTTGCGTGAATTTGTCTATCAAATGCCCAAACAATTTAATAATTTATAATTTAATACAAACCGAGAAAATAAAATATTTGACTTGCCCCATAATGGGCGCTACAAACACTGGTATAATGGAGTAAGCAAAGAAATGCTTGAAAAAACCTCAGCATTTAAATCACCTGACTTTGCATCTAGAATTCAATTTATCATACAAACTGTTTGATTAATCACGAACAATTGGTCTGCTCATTAAATTGTTACAAATTTAGTATTAGTAGAACAATTGAATCTCTACGAAACATAACCATATCTTCGTTTATACAAGCATCGAATGTCGTCCATTATAGCGTAGGTAAATTTAGTTAATCGGCAAAGCAAATAGATAAAACCGTTTTCGCAGTTGATGTAAATTTCTTCCAAACAGTTGTCCCATTTAAAATTATTTTCAAGTATCCTTTTGAAAAAACGCCTCCTTGAATGTTTCCAAAAGTTACTCCATTGTATGAGTGCAAGTCGACAAACTTTATTTAACATAAATAAGTTATGCGTAACTACAAAACGTAACAATTTCCAACATCCTTAGAATAATATTTATAGAATAGCGCTTTGTAATTTTTATACAAATTTAATACGGCCCCATGTTGGGCGCCAATACTTGGACGTCAATTTTCCTTGGTTAACTTACCCTATGGCTTAATTTTACTTCACCTGTGTTAGGATTATTCTAAAAAATTGCATATTTTTCATGTAGCCCCATATTGGGCGCCATTTTGTCAATCGATACGTTCAAGTTTATTGTATTGTAGTCATTGTACGAGTACATTAATATCTAACATTGACATTTTAATAATAATAAAAACAAATGATTCAAGCTCGATTAGTTCACGGTATTGTCATATCTTGCAATAACCGCACTATTAGTAAGCTATTGTTTGTTTGTTGCAATGTTCGTAGAAATCGTGCACACAAAGTAAAATATATTATATTATATTCCCAACAAATTGCAATTTGAATAAAATACGCATTTTTGTTTAAAAGACATTTGGCTTGTGAAAAATGGAAATTATTATTTATATAATTAAAATAAACGACGCATATCTCCATCTTATAATATTCATATAAATATATACTTCACCTCATTTTATCTTATTAAAATTTTCTTGAACTCAACTTCACTTTCAACATTCAAGTTATGTGTATATATAAGAATAGATTTGTGTTAGTGAACTAATGTTTTTCCTTGAACAAATTGTTTTTAATTTTAATTAATATCGCATAATAATTGTTATTAATTTATAGGGGCTTGAATATATAGATCCACTTTAAGGGATGAGTCAATTGATCGTTCTAAATATTATATACAACTTTCAATGGCAATCCGGTTCAATTGCCTTACAAACACGTACCATGTATATATGATTCACACACAATATTATATATCTAACGTAATCACATATATAAGTTTTTTGACTTACTAAAGAAATGTGCGCGCCGATTGATATTCACAAATGTCCTAAATATAAATAATAAATATAAATACAAAATATTTCAAAATGTAAATAATACGAAACTGAAAAAATAAAAATCAGTTTCATTTGATTAAAGAAACTTAACCTCAAAACTATTTCAAGGCAATTATTATATTATATTATTTCAAAATAAAAAAATTTATTTAATATTTTTTTTTTATCAACAGATATTGTTTATATTAGATTTGTTGTTTTATAAATATAAGTACAGTTGGAGACGAGAGGTGGAGTATAGACATACTTATTTTATAGAGGGAATTGTCCTCTTTATACGCATATACATATGTAGTATGAGCGGTAACATTAGCTTTATAGGAACAAGATCGATTACTGAGATCAATGGACATAAAATTCATTAATCATTCACGATTGAAATTTCGAAGGTCTATTAATGCTCTACTATTAAACGAATTAAACGAATTACTATTAATTAAACGAATTACTATAGGTTTTTAATTTAATTCAATCGGATGATCAGTCTTTCTTCTTATAAAAAACAACATACATTTTGTCTTATCGTTGATTAGACTCAATATGTTAAGCAGATATCTAGTTAGCTAGTACTATCCTTCGAACAAATAATATCTCTCCTCTTTTGATTCATTGAGCGTACTGACTCGCAGATCATCTAAATTATTATATTATAAATCAAATACAGATAGCTGTAATAATAAACCCCATATTGGGCGCCAATTTGGCATCAATTTCTTATGTGCCCAAATGTATACTTTTATTGTAAGACTATGTATGAATATAAGCACACTTGAGTGGAAAATAATGTATTATGATTTATTTAAAACAAATCAGACTATTACCTGTGCCCCACGATGGGCGCCAATTTTAAATCTACATGATCTTAATCTGCTGATGTTGAAACATTTGTGGGTGAAATATTTTCAAAAAAAGTTTTGGAGCAAAATATAAATAAAATATGTTTGTAACATGTCAAAACACACGCAGGCTAGCTTAAGCCTCTTTCATTTAGTTTATAGGCCAATTGGTCTCTAGAGCAGAATACTTGTATGAGTCGTGATGATATGTTAAATTCAATGTGAACCTCACTTTTGAGTGCGAAATTTAATCATGACCAGGCTTAATCAACTGTTTCACTCTGAATGTAATCTTTTTCAATAGATATATTTTTAAACTACACGTTCTGGATCGATTATAGTTTAAGAGTGTAAATAAATCGAATATGACTAAGTTCGTTTATATAATTATCAAGTCTTTAAATCGCCGTTTTTTTGAGTCGAGTTAACACCATACACTATCACTAAATGATAACTCGATTTAAACTAAAGGTTGCACGACTTTAAAAGACTAATTTCATAAAAAGCCTCATGGTAAACTGAATTCTTATCACGAAGTTCTACTTAAAGTACTTTGACAAGTGAGAGAATGTAGTAGAAATGGAAAAATACGATTAGTCCGTGCCTTCAATAAAAACAATGTGTGGAGTTTTGGAATTGGTATTTAACAAAATGTCTAGAGTACAATTTATAAACACAACATTGTTTGTTGTTCTACATTTAAATTAAATGCGATGGACAAACTCCATAATTCCAGCTACTGGGTATTAGATAATCGTTAGAGTGAAGGACCTACAAACTGGTGAAGATTGAATTATTGGCTTAATTCAGGAAAATATATTGTCAAGTGAAGAGAACTAAGATTTTTAGCAACATGGATCTCCTCTCATTATGACATAGGTAAAAGTTTATTTCCATGAAAATCTGATGAACAGAAGTATTGAACGGGCAAGATACGTCGAATAGCCTCCTCACTCTCCGAATCTCACACCATTGGAGTTATTTTGGTGCGGGGACTCATATATAAGATTAAGTGTCAATACCGGCAGCAGTTGAGGAAATTGAAGGCAAAATATTCCATTGCTATACAACAGACATCGTTTTGATGCAATATAATTTTCGTAATCACCTTAATCAACCTGATTAAATTAAAAACCATATGGAGAAGAACAAGTAATCTTATTGCAGATTTCAAAATTAAACCGCTTTCGTTATAACCATTTTGAATCAGAAATAAAAAATCCGAAATAAAAATCCGAAAACTATTAAAATTTTGGTTTAAGCGATAGATCAGAAAGCGATATCTACGTGTAATTCAGATGTATGAAACTGCTTAAACATAGTAACTCTTGGTAAACATTGAACATTTCTAGGATTCCTTAGTTTTTAGTATGAACACTACACGTCTTGTGTATCAATTTTAGTCAAGTATGTTTTGTTGCCCCATGGTGGGCGCCAGATTTTGGTTTATATTATATAATATGTACATTTTGCTTTCTCCACTATGATCACTTTATTTTAAGATTAATTAAAAAGAGACGTGTTGGTTAAGGTTATAAATCTCATGACACAGTGAACACTATCACTTGATACGTCATGTCACAGTGAAAACTATCACTTTCCAACACTAGATCATGATTTTAAACTTCGAGATAGTTAGCGCGGTTTTGTTTATGTGAAATATATATTGCCTCTATATGTGATAAACCACCACCAATATAATATAATATGGAATATTATCACACCCCAAGTCCACTCCTTAAAATATATTTTCTTAAATAATTTAATTTTGATTTCAATAAATAAGACAAACATTTCGTTTGTTTTTGTAAATAAAAAAAAAATATTATTTTTTTTTTTCAAATTATTCTGATAAATACTGAAAGTAGGACATCGTTTACATCTTTAAGTTTTTTTTTAAACACAAAGCAAATACAATAAAAACGAAATTTGTGTGTCTTACGTCGTGGCGTGTATATCGAAGAAAACTTTATAACAAGAATCGCGCACACAAAAATTACTTGTTTTTTGTGTCGTATCGCACTCGTTCATATACATACTTTACATATGTGTGAAAATTAAGAACTTTTGTTGTTTTTGTATATTTATGACAACAACAACAACATTATACTTTGTGAAGTACATAATATATAAATTTTTTTCAATGCCCACAATGCCAGTGTCAAGATTTCAAGATGATGGTGATGAAATTTGAAAACACACATGTGGACGAGCTATATATAAAATTTAATTAAAATTTTGATAATGGGAGCAATTGAGATTATATATATATATATATATATATATATATATATATATATATATATATATATATATATATATATATAGATCGGTTTGTGGGTCATGATTCATATATGATAATTGACGTATACTCATACAAATTATTTTATAATCTAACAGTTTCCTTCTTTTTCTATTTCCAGGTAAGTTCGTGCTTTCCAATGATGCTGCTTTCCTGGGGAGCCTTAAAGCTCTGCGTTCAAACGATGATCGCTTCAACATAACTCTATATACTGGATCGGGAAGATTCGGGACGCCATGCTGCTGAATTTAACCAAACAGTTACTTCAAAACCCAATTTTTTACTGTGATTTATTTTTTTCCTTTGAACGTTTGAACTCCTCTTTGTTTTTTAAGTGATTGTCATATTAGTCTATGGTCATCTTCGATTACGGATTAATTGTTGATTAGCTCTTGAAACCGTATCTACCAGAGCTGCTTAAATTAATCACTGACTCGACATTATTTATCAAAATAGCGAGCATTATAATGACAAAAATACAAAGTGCTCTGTATCCTGGCTCAGATCAAGTTCGATTGGCCAAAAATTAAGGATCCGGATCGGATGACGTAAAAACTCCTGTAATGTTCACTACTTTACTTTATTAATGGTTCGTAATGTCTCAATGCGAGACGCGTTTTAGGGTAATTTATCATAGCATTAATCAGTGAAGTATTGAAGTTTAACCACTTAAGTGATAGATTGGTGTAATAGTCCCACTGGTACGATTTTTTAGATTTAATTGTTTGAAATAAATAAAGTTGAGACTTATTATCTATCGAGTAAGTTCTGTATTTATGAGCTTTAACCGAAGCAAGATTTTTAATCTTCGCTTAACCTTCAAAATATTTAGCGAGTAAACGAATGTTTCATCCTGTTTATAGTACGAGAATACTTCAATATCATCTAGGATTCTAAGTATGACATAAATGGCGAATTTTCGATTTTTGGTTAGTTCATCCAGAGAAAAGTTCTTATTGTTCACTATTAAACATAAGTCTTACTGAAATCACTGTTGGTATTTTACATGTAAACAATGTGTTTACATTTTTTATGTAAATTATGTAAACAAAACAGCGTAAATTACATAAAACGTAAATTACATGTAATTCTATTCGTAAAATAGTAAGAAGATTTTTTAGCAGATGGTGCTTTAGTTACAATTAGATTTAATAAGATCTGATGACGCGTTAGAGTTTTTTACATTAAATTATATTTTACGTTTTTTACATATAGAATGTAAAAAAGAAACTTTTGTAAATTACACGTTTTTACATGTAACAAACCGTGTAAATTACATCGTGTAATTTACACGCCCGATAGTGGATTAGACCTTATCAAATCCATTTTTGTAGCTAGAATTATCTAGTTGTAGGACTTGGACGGTTAATTTTTGTACGTATCAGCTTTTCTTTAATGATCCGCTCCGTTTAATGACCCGCGTAATATATATATAAGATTAATGTTGAACCAGATCAGTCAGCTCGTCACAACTGATTCGTAATTGCTATAAGTAAAGTCTGATGAACCCCACAGTACCCCCAGCAGAAATTCTTGTAAAATTTTCAACTCTTGGATACTTAACTGGTTTCTACACTTACTCGAGTGAGAGGTCTTTTTTGTTTCACCGAGATTTCTTGGTTGGCTGATATTCTTCATCCTGGCCAACACATGGTAACCTCTTACATTACGAGGCTGTACAACCACTCTTCTAATAGCATTTTTACATGCCTGGTATGGAAGCTTTACCTCCAACAGAAAGTCTAACTGATATGTACTTCAATATTTAGTATTGTGCCACATCCTTCAATAAAATTTTGTATGATAGATTTCCAGGTTTTTAACCTGGTCGATGGTTTCTTCACGTATCCAAGCTTTTGACACATATCCCTCGGAGCATCTAGGTTAAAAATATTGGCACGCATATTATATTTAATACAATTTACTAATATGGATAACACATTGATTACACAACATACGCACAGTGTTAACAGCGTTGTGAGGAAGAGAAAGTAATATCAGCATGTTTCCCACACATAATATTTCTTCCGCAGTGATACACAACAGTAAATCAATGTAATTATAAATTATTATCTAATCATCGCTAAATCATATCGCCAATAATCAATTACATTCCGGTTCGAGAAAATACCACATTCCAGTCCGCATCTCTATACATTTATACGATCATAATCGATACACCCATAAAAGTTTATAATTTCAGGTTTTCATCGTGCAACCAAAATGGAAATGGCTGTTCAATTTATTTTATTTAAATGTCTTACACGTACATATGTACACAGTTAATCGGAGAAAGTTATTAAATCACGTCGTGACGTCATTTAAATGATATACATATAGCAATGTATTATATTGTATGTATTATAATCGTGACTGTTGAAGCGTCTTATAAAGAGATAATAAAATAATCTCGCGTATATGCAGATTAAATCGACAGTCAAGACATAAGGAAGAAATTATGTGATTGAATGACGCGATTACATATACGTATGAGTCATGCCTTTAGTATAAGTTTCACTCAAAACTGTATAAACAACATTACTTAGCGACCGCAGCTGATAAAGATGATATACTCGTGTAAACGCCCTATAAAAATCGTTTTTGCCTATACTAAATCACATCTGTATCAAAATATAGTACGCGACCTTCATACTTGTATTTAAAAAAATAAAAACACATCCGCGAGATGAATGGTATAGGTAAAGGCCAACGATGTTAAGAACAATAAAAAAATTCAAAAGAAAGTACAAAATCACAGTTAATAAATATAAGAGACTGCGAGCACCAACTGAAAGAAATTTTTATGATTTTATATATTTTTTGACACCTACACCTCCGTCATTATTATTGCTGTCGCCGAATTTACACATACAACCAAACAAACTTCTATATACAGGAACAACTGTCTTATATAAAATATATAAAGTGTTTGAGACGACGACACATCAGACTACACAAAACTATCTCAAGATTAAAATCCTCATAACTGTAAACATTGTTATTTATTTTTGTATATAATAATAATAAGACATACACGTATACGTTTATATACAGTACATATGTACATTCGTCTTAAAGTATCAACAATAACAACAAAAATAATTAGGACATTGAGACAATAAAACCGCGCGAGTTCACGGACAAAGTATTTTTTTCTTGTTTTAGATTTGTTATTATTTCGAAATGTATGTGTACGTATGGATGTGTGGACGTGTACATACATACATGGTTTTAAATTAAATTTTTTATTGTTTATGTTTATCAATTTAACTATGATGGATAAATAATTAAAATTTGCTTCTGGTGATGATTTGATGGCGGGAAAATAAAAATTGAATTTACTTTGGTTACTCATGATCGAAAGATCTCAATTGTAAAAATTCAAGGTGATTGCAGTTCAGTTATGAGTACTATAAAATCGTCTAGCATCTCTGCATGGCTTCTGGCTAATTCCTGCTCAAAACTTCAGCTTATACGTATAGAATAACAATAATAAGTCTTTGTGTGACAATAATTCGTGAACTTCATCCTTCTTTCCAATTATATCCAATCATTGCTAGATACGAAATTCTCGTCATGTATGCTAGAGCAGCTGGAATGAAAATACACGACGCATTCTGACATAATCATCGTTAATGGCAATATACCAATCGTTCTGCAGCCAGAAGGTAAATGAAATATCGTTGGCCTCACGGAGTCTTAGTGGGGAGGTCTCAAACTACGAGAGGTATAACTATGTTTCTTCTTTTCTTAGAGGCGATTAACCTAAAAAAAATGGCCCCACAATCTTGAAGCAGAAGTAAAGAAATTATTATTCCAAAAATTAGCAAGTCGGACTACACCGATCTTAAACTGTTTCGGCCTATATGTCTGTCATCAACTTTTTTGAAATCTTTAGAAAGAATTGTTGATAGGTTCATCAGGTACCAACATTTAGCCACCGCTCAGTAACATGCAACATGCTTACAAAATGGGCAAATCGTGTGAGACTGCCTTAAATAAACTCGTAACTAAGATTGAGAGATCTATGCACAGCAACGAGTTTCTTGTGGGTTCTTTTTTTTAAATTTGTTTTATCCATCTAGTGATATACTCTCACCAGACTTGCTCAAACATATAGCCGAATCGCTTGTAATCTTTTTAGATGGCTCTGTCTCTGAACAGGGTGCTGGCTTTGGCTACTATTGTATAGTCAAAGAGAATAAATATAAAGAGGAACATCTTATATGCACCGCGGTTGCAAATAAACTAAAAAATTTTTTGAGTTATTTAGTGATGGCAAACGAAATAGAATAAACATATATTTTTTGTTTCGTTTTCACTTTCGAACGACAACAAAAAAAATATTTAACTATTTCAAAACGTCGCATACTAGCTATTTCATATTATAATTCGATTGTAAAATAGAATAGATTGTCAAATATTTTTTTTTGTTGTCGGTTGAAAGAGAAAACGATATCAAATATATTTTATCCTATTTCGTTTGCCATCACTAAATAACAGTAATATTTTAAAAAATTTTAGTTTATATGCAATCTCGGTTCATATAAGATATTCCTCTTTATATTTATTATCTTTGGTATAGTGAAAAGAAAAATTAAAACTGCGCTATCGAAACTAAAGCTGACGTGGTAAACCACCCTTACTTATTGTATGGTGAAGTACTTTATCAGAGATGTTGTATGTGACGAATGTTTGAAGATGTTGATGATAGCTTACACTTCATCATCAGTTATTTGGATTTCGACCGCATGAGAACCCTTGTGTTCAACTCTAGGACTATTCCTGTAAACCTACTGACTTTTCTACTCTGGTTCAAACTGCTCCAGTTTGCTAAGGTCTTAGAAAAATATAAAATAGTTTCTATTAAGAGGCTGTTCTTTTAGTAAACTCAAGAGAACTACTACTCTTTAGTGGAGTAGATAAGTAGGTGGACTGGGGAATGTGGCGGAATTTCTCCAAAACTACCATGAAATCTGGATAAATGCAAAACTGAAACTTACTCAACAGATTTACTCAAAGAGAATAACCAAGAAATATATCGGTAATGCAAAATCGCCGAAAAAGAGATATATGGGATACAACCCTACCACAAATCATGGCATCCCCTAGGACTAAGAAACTTACTATCCTTAAAGTGTAGATTTTAAGTTAGAAGATGGTTATCACATCTCAAAAAGCAAGTTTCAGCGGTTGAGACTATATAAACCAAAGTTGTGGTCAATACATAAGGAAAAAAAGTTCTGCACCGGGTGACATAAAATCGCAATTGTGTGTAAAAACATCCGTTGGGCTGACCACCTACAATGTGCACTAATCCTATAACAAATTGGTTCGTAAGGTCTCAGTTGAGACGCGGTAAGGGCCGTTTACGGCCTCTAAGCCATAGATTATTTTACTACACTCAAAGAATTGTCATTCGTTTTGCACAACATCTCTACCAGAAAACTAAAACCATTTGATGAATCCATCTGACGATTAAAACCTCGCTATACAATAAAGAATTTGTCTCGAGGATATTTCTGAACATTGAAGGTTCGTTAGCTTATGTGTAAAGCAGTGCCGCAATCTCTGTGACATTAGACTCGTAATATCTACAGTATTAGGTTAATAACTGTACAAATGGCGATTAACGTGGAAATAATCGCCATGACGAGACCTTTTTGTCTATAGGAATACTACTTGGTTTATTTTGACGGGGCGTTAAAAAATTATGGGAAAGTTAATTTTTTGAAAAAGTGGGATCATCCCAACCCGCTGTCTTCAGAAGTCAAATATCTGGAAATGTGGATAGATTGCGTGTAGTCAGACACTAAACTGGAGAAAAACATCTTGTTTGAAATATAACCTGTACACTACTAGCGAAATTAAAGGTCTAAGATTGATCCGTTTGTAAGTATTATCTACAAACACATAATAGGTTCAAACTGTAAAATTCATGAATATGTCATTGAAAAGTGTAGTGATTGATAAAGTGATTCTAATCCTCGTAAACCATTCCCACTCGTTTTGGAAATACCGGGTTTGAATCTCAATAGGACTGAATCGAAAGCGAGTGTTCATCATTCCATTGTGTTTGATGATATAGATACACATCAAGCACCTCCTGTTTGAGTGCAGAAGCAATAAATTAACTCATCTTCCGTGTCTGTGACTATGCTTAAAAAGGAGGCAGTGGCCTCAGCGAATGAAAGGAGGGCGGACTTCCTTTCATGTAGTGTAACAAGGTTAGTCTGGCCAAAGCTGGGCTTGAAACTCTTAAAGACACCGATTTCCCTACGAAAACGTGAACTAAAAACTATCGTGGGGATACTCACAGGACACTGCCTACTTGGAGAACATGCGAGAAGACTAGAGCTAGAAGCTAATGTCTTTTGCAGAAGCTATATGGATGAGGAGGTGGAGGAGACGGTAGTCCACCTGCTCATGCCCGTATTTGTCACACAAAAGACATGAATATTTGGGTAAATTCTTAATAGACTGCCTCCCTGATCTCAGTAACTGTAAGGTGCGAGACTTATCACGCTACATAAGTAGCTCAAACTGGTTCTCATAATGGTAATAGGGAAGTAAGAGCCTGTGGTAAATCAACCTAACCTTATCTTACCTACAATTAATATATTGTAATTTTGAAGGATATCACCATGGATCAATATTAGGTCCAATCCTGAATGAATTTTTTTGTAAATATGGATTTTCGTGATCTATTTTGCTGATGTATGACAAATCGTCAAACATTCATATTGTATCTGCCTCCGTACTTGCATCTACGATCCTTATCAGATATCAGTGCTTATATAACTCATCATCCATGTCTTTTCGAGTGGCATATAGCTTTCTCGATTTGGATGGCAACGATGTAACGCAGGACATCGATTTTCGAGGATTTTATTGTAAAGCGACTGTGCATCATAACATATTGTAGAGATAAAAGTGGGTATACAAACCTCTTTCTCTGAAGATATATTGTAGATGTTATTTTGACCTAGTGTAGACTATTCCTAGTATGTAGGAATATCAAAACCTCTTGCTAGGTGATTAGATTCTGTTAAGTCATACTGCAATAAATTTTGGTCGCACTTTTCCTGTTTTACCTCTTTTGAAACATCATCACCTTTCCATAAGATAAGACAATCTTTAAGCCATTTAACAAATGCGAGAAAACTTCGGTAATACAGTCATGAATTCGAAAGATTGTAAATTTTCCTAAGGAAATGTGTTGATCAGCATGGAAGAATTGGTAAAGAATTGAGAAAGTTTTTTCAAATTATTTCATGCTACCTAAACATCGTATCAGTCAGCGTCTTTTCGTTAATCGAAAAGTTGTGAATTGATTCTGAACCTGAGGAAAGGCATAGATGATTTGGATTGCTTAAACTCAATGCTACAGATCTCGATTGAAAATAAACACTTTCCTCATTTTTCTACTTTTCCTCTTTGGTTGATCAAGAGATCTGCTTAATTGCCCTTTCAGCCTTTTGAATTTTCATTGGAATTTTGGATCATGTAACCTAAGAAATTGTGCAACATTCGATCATTGATCAAAACTATACCAGTTTCCCCGTGAGTGATATAACTATTTGAGATCATGGTCAAGTTTGCGACCCTCAAAACTGTTAACATTACAAAGAAAGTCGCTTTCATTGTTTTAAAGTTAACGAGATTGCAAAAACTACTAATTAATAACGAGTACATGTACTTCATATAAATGTTAAATCTATTTTTAACCAAAAACCGCGTGCAATTTTCTTTTCGAACTATAAACGATCGCGATCACATTAATAATCAAAAGTAAGATCGCACTTGAACTTTTTATTTATTTTTTGGCAAAGTGAAAGTTTTGTTTTTAAATAAATATTTTAAAAATTATTATTGTTGTTATTAAAAATAAAACAAATGTTAATTGTAAGTGAAATAAAAACTTTCGTTTTCGTCGTTAAATTATTATTTTTTTTAGAGGGCATGCATTACATACCCAAACTACCACTTACATATTATATTTTTCACTTTTGAAGATCGTTCGGTTCATTCTTCGTATACATACAAACAACAAAACTAAAATATTTCCCAAACAAATAATAAGATGAGAAATAAGACAAACACTTTGTATGTGGCTAAGTAGAAAAGGTCGAAACGCGATTAAAATCGAAAGTGAAAGTTTTTGTTGTCGTTTCAAAATTTAATCGCGATCGCTTTGTTGTTGTGCTGTTCGATCATATATTTTTATTTTTTATATAGCCTAAATGTTGATTATTTTCGGCCCTCGATATTCATACCGGTATTTTGTTTCATTGCAGGAATTATGACACTGAGCCGTGGCCCATACAGCGAGCTCGATAAAATGAGCCTATTTCAAGATTTAAAACTAAAGCGTAGAAAAGTTGATTCACGATGTAGTAGTGATGGTGAATCGGTCGCCGATACGAGTACATCATCACCAGATTTATTGACTCCACTATCACCAAAGATGTGCGATTTACAACAACAAACCAATATAAATAATAATAATAATAATAATAACAATAGTAACAATAACAATAATAATAGTAGTTTAACACAAACTACGAATAATAATACCAGCAGCACGACCAGCGCTAATAATTCGGCCAATGGGGCGGCTGCTAGCGGTGGCAATGTGAGCGAGCGTGGCAGTATTGTAGTAGTTGGTGGTGGCGGTGGAAATAATAGTGGAGGTGGAAGTAATGGCAGTGGGGCAAATAGTAATGTCCCCACAAATTCACTATCGAGCGGTGGTGCCAGTGGCGGTAGCGGAGGTGGGGATGGCGAAAATAATAACAATAATAATGAAAATAAGCGAGCGTCGCCCGATTCTCCAGCTACGTTAGAGGAAAAACCATCAACAACTTCAAACAACAACAACAATAGTAGTGGCAATGCGAGCGTAATCAGATCGATAGCCGATGAGCGACCATTGCCACAAGAAACACCCACAATGCAGCACCACCATCAGATGCATCAAAGTCAAAATCAAATGATGTCGCAAGGACAACAGCATGTTACCGTTTTGGTGACACCAACTAGAATAAAGTGTGAAAACCAACAAAGTGGTGGTAATGGTGGTGACCGAAAACAAATACCGACTTCTCCGACGAATACCACCTCGATACAACTAAGTAGTAATAATAATAGTAATAATAACAATGCAAATAACCCTAGCAGTAGTAGTAATAATAATAGTAATAATAATCTTCGTGATGTTATTACTACATCGACAGGTAGTTATACCCCAGTGATGATACAGACTGGCCCACATTCTATACAAATGTTGCATCCACAACATTCTATCCACCATACACACCATCATCAGCAGCAGCAACAACAACAACAACACCAACAACAACAGCAGCAACACCACCAACACATGCAGCAGCAGCAGCAACAACAACAACAGCAGCAGCAGCAGCAACAACAACAGCATTATCAGCAACATCATCAAAGTCCAACCTCGCATCTTGTGATACAACGTACATCATCCGCTTCATCTACTTCATCGTCGTCTGGTCAAATTTCACCAAATTCTCCGCATCATCATCATCACATGCCGACCCACCATCAAATACACACGCAACACGGCCAATTGCAAATTCCCGTCCAGCTACTACAGCAACAGGGCCAAATACGAGTGAAACGGGAACGGTCACCAAATCATACGTCGATTGGACAAAATATCACTCTTTCGCCGACACAGAATGCACCCGGCACGCCCATTTCAATACGACACCAACAATCAATGCAAGCTGGTATTCAGCAACTCATTAATCCCACCAGCCAATCACTCGGATCGGTCACAGGCCTACCATCACACCAAACAATTCAATTACGCCATCCGATAAGTCGAGACGCGGCAATTTTATTTCGTGTCAAAAGCGAAGCCCAACTACCGACCAGTCTGAGTGTACAAACTCCACCCCACCGTATGGTTTGGACATCGAATACCCGTATCAATGGTGTTAAACCGGAAATAATTGGCGGACATTTGGGTGCAATTCGTACATCGAATACACCAACGCTGGGCCCTGTTGCCCAATCGACGTCACCTCAATCGACTACGACACAACAATCTCAACAATCGCCGCGACAAACTCCCACCGTAATTATGGGTGAATCGTGTGGCGTTCGTACAATGGTATGGGGCTTTGAACCTATACCACCGTCGCAAACTCCTAGTCCTCAAATACCGGGACCATCCCAAAATAATGAAGAAGCTGCTCAGTTATTACTTAGTCTAGGTCAAAGTGCGAGAATCGCATCCACCGAAATGCGTAATCGACAAACGCCGAATCGTCCACAGCATCCATTGAATATGGAACGATTGTGGGCCGGCGATTATGTCCAATTACCAGGTGGGCAACAAATGCACGCATTAAATTTAAGTTCGCACCAGCAATGGGGCGTTGGTCTGGGACACACCGTTATTAAGGTAACGTAATCTCTATCGCAATGGACAAATTCAACATTGATTAATTGTTTGTCGTTCTGTTTGCTTTTTTCGTTCCAGTCTGATTTATCACAAACCGAAACAAATCCCGAAGACGATGAACAACCTCTAGTTTGCATGATATGCGAGGATAAAGCAACCGGATTGCATTATGGCATCATTACGTGTGAAGGCTGTAAAGGTTTTTTTAAGCGGACGGTACAAAATAAACGGGTGTACACGTGCGTCGCGGATGGTACGTGCGAAATAACAAAAGCCCAACGTAATCGTTGTCAGTATTGTCGTTTTAAGAAGTGTATCGAACAGGGGATGGTACTCCAAGGTAAGATTGATAGTTTGGTACCGAAATAAAGGTTTAAATAAAAAAATTATATATTTTGCTTAGCCGTTCGTGAGGATCGAATGCCTGGTGGACGAAATAGTGGTGCCGTCTACAATTTATACAAAGTCAAGTATAAAAAACATAAAAAAGCCGGCCAAAAACAACAGAACCAGCAACAGCAGAGTCCACCAAATCAGCAGCAGCAACTACAATCGTCGCAACAACAAAAAATGATGCTCCAATCGAGTCCTGGTGCAGCAACGCCTGACACCCAAAAAATGTTCCTAACCCCAACGCAACAAACCCAAATCAAATCGGAAGCAGTCAGTTTACCATCCCATTTCAATGGAACCATACTCAAAACTGCTCTCACGAATCCGAGCGAAATTGTACATTTACGTCATCGGCTCGATAATGCGGTGAGCTCGTCAAAAGATGGTTCCCTTTCGTATGCGCATAGCTTACAAATGATTCAGACGCTAATTGAATGCGATGCAATGGAAGATATTGCAACGCTTCCCCATTTCTCCGAATTTCTCGAGGATAAGTCTGCCATCGGTGATAAATTATGCAACATTGGCGATTCGATTGTTCACAAGCTTGTATCGTGGACAAAAAAATTGCCATTCTATTTGGATTTACCAGTTGAAATTCATACAAAACTTTTAACCGACAAATGGCACGAGCTACTAATTTTAACAACGGCCGCATATCAAGCGTTACATGGAAAGAAGACGATCGGCATTAATCAAACTGGCCAATCGAATCAAACTTCGGGATCCCAACAATCGACAGGTGGTCAATCACAGGGTAGTTTGAGTGCTGGTTTATCGGTACCGGATAAAAATGATCCTGAATTTATACAAGAGGTGACGGCACATTTGTGTACGCTGCAAACGTGTTTAACGACACTAATGGGCCAGCCAATCACAATGGAACAATTGAAGGTCGATGTTGGCGATATGGTGGAGAAAATGACACAGATCACGATCATTTTTCGTCGTATTAAATTAAAGATGGAGGAGTATGTGTGTCTGAAGGTGTATTTATTACTTAATAAAGGTAAGTTGAGCGATACACAAATAAAATATGTATACTTAAGTCTCGTGTACTTCTAAGCCAAGTACTTAAGTCGAATCCTTATGTAAGCTTTCTTGGATGCAAATTTTACTTTACTTCTTAATTCTAAAGATCACACTATTAGAGTTTATGCATTTTATCTCTAGGTGAACTGACACTTCTGAATCCAAGTGGCAAATTTGATCTCACCTTAATTTACTCAAAATGCATCAGGTATATGTGATCAGTAGACTGGATGTGATCAGTCATTCATTGAATTTGATTATGTGAAATCACAACCTTTTGGTGTGGGCCAAACAGTTAAGCCTAGCTAAAATGCAATTTGCTTCGTTGTTTGTTTTGACAGTATACATAAACGACAATACAAAGTACCTAGTTACTCGGAACCCACAGTATGGTCTAGTTATAAGAATAACAGAAATTTGAACCCGTTCATCGTTGTCATGACCAACTTATCACAACATGAGTCGAGTGTTATGGTCAGCAGCAGAGAGCTAATATTTATTTTCTTTGGTACCCCAAATTATTCATTCCAACTTTGTTTCTGATATGATTGATTCTCTGTCCGTAGAATCTGACTCAAACGTATGGGTTGTCAACGGTTTCCATTTATATGTCAATTTTATTGTGTCGGATGTAACCCGATCTGAGCCATACCATCTTCATTTAAAATATGTGATTGTTACTTTCCGACTATTTTCCTTCTTGGTGGCCGTTTTTAATAATAAACCAGGCAAGGATCTCTAATTTATTAGTACTCGTAACAGTTACAGCTGTCAATTTTCTGTTTTTCGATCAGAGATATGGCTCTCAAGTTGAGCATACATTTTAAGTTTGAGAGGGAAGTGTCCCTAAATAATCAGCGGATCCCTTCTTCTGGTTTAATTGTTGTGGCGTTTAGAGCAATTCAAATAATTCGCAAATGCAATTATCACACGCCACAATCAATCAATTAATAAAATCTTTATTTCGTTCTTGTAATTCGCTAGCACTGTCACGCCACGACTGAACGTACATATACGAATCGCACAGTCCAAACATCAAGTCCGGTAGCATATGCGTGATGAGATAGTTTAGACTTATCGATCACACAGATATTCATTGACGTCATCATCAGATCGAAACCGGCCTATCGAATTACACAACATATGCTTTACATAACCTAGAATTCACTACTCACTCAAAAACACTATTCATAATTAAATTGGAGAGAGCCTGTCTTTTAGTACGGCGAAACATCACACGTCAATATTTCTGACTCAACCTCCCAAATATTTCATTCTACCTCCTGTTTAACCTAACACGACTTCCATTATGAGAAGTTAATAATTAACCTAATGCAATTGTTGTGTCTCCCTCAATGCGGTGGTAGTCCGTTTCGCGATTCTCAAGGCTCAGATATCTCCAGGAGGTTTGTTTTCATGATGCAACAAAGCCAAAGCAAACTTAAAACTAAGGTGGGCGAATGAATGCGTGCATTTTGAAATCCAGCAGTGCAGTGAAAAGATTCGTTTCATGTCGCAAAAAGCCTAACTACTAAGCGGGCGAAGTCAAGGCGGTAAGGTAGCACTTACCTAACAGATGCTAAATTCATTGACGGGTTCGTACTTACTATTACTGTGTCCGTACTGTGCGATCGATCGTATATAGTTCAGTCGTGACGCGACAGTGCTAGTGAATTACAAAAACTTAACTCGAAATATTGATGTTTTAATTGTTTGTTAATGTGGCGTGATAATTTTTTTTTACGAATCTCATCCAATCTTAGAGTTTCATTTGAAACAGGCAGTTGTCATTTTTTTTATAAAGGTATTTAAAGTCCTAGAACCACGTTCAGATATCCCGATATCTGATTCTGATATCAGTTGATTGGCAGCTTTCAAGTGACTAAGTAGTTCCCTTATCTAGCTTCAAGATATAAGACTAATATCTTCCAATTCCAATCTAATTGTCATGAACCAGTCTATTAAAACGCAGAAAGCCGTAGATAGAACCCCATTTAAGAAGTGGATCTGAAAAGAACGATGTCGTTTTAATCTTCAATTTGACTGCTGTTGAATAAAGTATACATTCGTGGATTCTTTCCTGTGATTCATACACTGGTGGGGACGTTCGTTACCATCAAATATCTGTCTAGGTCCTATATAATGTTGATTTCCTTATAAATATTGGTATTGCAGTGTTCCACTCAGAGATCTTCTAATGTTTTATTTTATTTTTTTTACAGAAACTGAATTAGAAAGTATATTAGAGCGATATATGCAGGTACTACGATGTTATTTACAACATTCAGCCCCACACAATCCAAATAGATTAAATGAAATTCTTGCCCATGTTCCTGAAGTAAGTACACAATCGAACGAACAAATTACGCTCTAGTTACGTTACATTTTAATATTTTATTTGTTTATTTAATTATTTAGATACAAGCAGCTGCTAGTTTATTACTAGAAAGTAAAATGTTTTATGTACCATTTGTGTTAAATTCAGCTAGCATTAGGTAGCAAATGTTTTACCAAAATATACTTAAAAAATATCGTGATTCAGCTGAAAACTCTCAACGTACTATTATATCATCAACGTCATCATCATCGTCATCGTCATTTGATAATAAACCATCATCATCATCATCAATATTATTGGCATCACTTACAAATAATAAACCATCATCGTCGTCGTCGTCATCATCATCAACATTCACCGGATATAATAATAGTAGTAGTAATAATAATGATAAAAATATTGTTACAGTTGTTATTAAAACAGTGTTACCTGAAACTAAAAAAAATTGAAAACCTATAAAAAAAAATTAAATTAATTAAAAACAAAACTTAAATTAAAACAAATTTTTTATGTGTATTTTTTGGTTTTTAAAAAACAAAAAAAATTTATATAATTTTTATTTTGTGTTAGTAATATTATAAATAAATTTATATAAAAAAATTATATATAATTATAATTATAATTAATTTAGAAAAAAATCCTGGACAATTTTTTTTTGATCATTTTTATTTTACTTTCCTTTTAATTATTAATATTTAGTTTTTAAACAAATATATAATATTATATGTATATTATTTAATTAAATAATAAAATTTAATTTAAATTATAAAACATTTAAAAAAAAAAGTCCAGTGTACTCTGAAGTCTGAAATAAATTGCCTTCAAAAAATTATAAAACAAAAATAAATAAAAAAGAAATTAATTAAAATGAAAAAATAATAATAATAATAATATTTTTATTAAAAACAAAATTAAATTAAATTTAAAAAAAATTACAACGTCATTTTAGAAAATTAATTAATTAGAAAACAAAAAACAGATAAGAAAAACTATAAAAAGATTATTTATTTAATTTTAATTAAATATATATTTTTATTTTGACTAAACAAAATTAAATAATTAAATTTAAAAAACAATGAGAAATTTAGAACTAAATATAAATTTATATATAAAAATTAATAAAATAAATGGCCGGATTGAAGCTTTTTTTTATTTAATTAAAAATTCAAAAAAAAAAAAAATTAAAAACAAAATTATTATATTACACTAAATATAAATAAATTAAATGTAAGTAAATAAGATTATATTTTAAATTTTTTTAATTACTAAATAATTTTTTATTAGACTAAAACTTTTGTAATTAATTAGTTTTTACACAAAAAAAATTAATTTTTTTATTAGTTCAATTATACAATAATTATTTTATATATTTACAAAAACAAACAAATAAGGAAAAGCAACTAAAAAAATTACTGAACATTTTCTTTTTAATTATTACTTGCTACTTATTAACTATATATACATAAAATATAAATATAAATTAATTAAAAACAAAAAAAAAATATTTTTTTTTGTTTTGGCAAACACAAAAAATAAAATTTTAAAAATTTTTATGAAAATATTATTTAAATAAATTTTTTAAAAAATATACTACATAATTATAAATATTATATAAAATGGCGGCGGTGGGTTCCTCATTATTTATTCACCGGTATTTGGGGTTACATATAAAATTATGGTTTACAAAATATTCTACTGACGTTAAACCGAACCGGTGTTTAATTATGGTTAAAACTAGGTAATTTTCAAACAAGTTAACTAAAACCAACAAAATAACCGATTATTAACCGATAAGTTAAATTTTGGTTACTATGTAGAAGTAATATGAATTGACTCACAAGACTTAGATTTATTCCATTACTGTCACTCAAATTTACTATTTAAATAATTAGTGTTTAAACTATAATTTGACGTTTAAGTGACTAGCGTTTAATTGTGATTAAAACTAGGTTATTTTCAATTAAATTTGGTTATTTTACTGTTTAACCAAGATTACCGAAAGGTAAATGAAAACTTAGTTATTTTAAAGTACTCAAAATTTCGTTGCTTCACGGAATGGATATTTTACGCACCCTAACTGATTTAGATATAACCAAAATAGTACTTCAACAACAGCGTTTAATAATGGTTAGAACAAAACCTCTTCCAACCATGTTAAATAAAATTTCAAACATTTTACATAACACCTTTGTGACTAACACGTTATTTCGTTGGACTTGTCAGAACATCTAGATTTTTGAGTATACTCTCATGTGTGACGCAGCATCAAAATCAATACAATTACCGTCAAACTCACACATACACAAAGGAATAGTAGCTATTCAACTGTCAACGAGTTTAAACGTAACATTAAATCAGCTAGTGTTTAAATAACGTTTAAACTAAAAATCATTCAATCAAATTCAACGAACAAACGTCAGAAGTTATTACCCACCCATTATAAACTATTTATTTGCAAAGATGGCGTTCTTTCGCTCCACCAAGTTAATGTCCCATAATTCACACCTCATCTCACTCATTGCTATTTGTGTGTTCCTTAATACTCGCTCACGATGAGCATCATAATACCAAAACTTAAGTTCAGTGATGTCGCGTGAGACACATAATATGGGTATAAACCATCTTAATAATAATTATTGCGTTGTGAAACTATTATGATCCTGCCTCCGCTGCCTCCTTTAAAAGCTTAATAAAACAAATTGAGCTAAAAAACAAATAACTGTATAAATACCAAAGATAAAAATTCGATTTAATTAAAAAAAAAATTATAAACCTAAAACTGTGATCATTCAGTAAAAAAAAAAATAAAAAATTGTAAAAAGCTAAAATAAAATAAATTGGAAATCCTTAAAATATTTTCATAAAAATTAGTTTAAAAAAAAATTATTAATTATTATAATTTATAATTATTTTTCTTTTCTGTTATATTGTTGTTAAACTATATAGTATATATATACTACATTATATATAAATAATAAAAAATCTCTATATAAAAACAAAAATACATAAATTATAATAATAAATAATAATAATAATGATAAACAAAATAATCGTCATAACAACGTTGTTACCAATAGTAAAGTATACCAATCTTTGTATTATTATTATTATAAAAAACGTAAATAAACTAAAATAAATAAACAAAATAAATAAGTTACCCCAAAAAATAAATAAAACAAAAATGAATCAAATCAAATACAAAAACAAACAAAACGATATATTCTTTCACACAATATAAAAAAAAACAATAAAATCGATATAAATAATATATAAATAAATAACTGCCATTTTTATTAATTATATAAATTTATTAATTAATATGACATCTTTCTAAAAACAAACATAATATAAATAAATATTTTAATTTTAGTTTTCTTTTTAAATAAATACGTAAATCTTTTTTTAATTTTCAATTTACTCTACTTTATTTTCTAATTATATAGTTAAATCATTTTTTGCGTTGTAAATACAAACATACATAGTTAAAAATTAAAAATCACAAAAAATATCTACAATATAATTAAATAATAAAAACTAAAAAACACAAAAAATTAAAAAAAAAACTGCCACTATTTTTATTAATCTATAGTATAAAACAATTAATATTAATTATTATTGATTTTTTTTTGTTCTCTTCTTTTTTATATATGTATAATTTTATTATTTTTTAATTTTAATTTTTAATTTTAATGAAAAACTGAAACAACTATAAACAAAAATTACTATATTAAATATATATGTGAAATAATAAAAACAAATTTATTATAACAAAATTTTTTTTAAATACTTTTTTTGTTTATTTTATTTATTTGATTACAATAAATTGATAAACTGTTGAATATAATTTGTGGGATGTCTCACACCCTAAATATGTCTCCCGTGCCGGGCATTAGAGTATGTAATTTTTGGTCTACTGAAAATGGTAAATTACTCGATATTACGAATTTAATTTTGTAATATGTCGATAGCTATTATGAGCTCTATGAAAGGAAAGAATTTATATTATCCCTTCGAGTAGATATAGCTTATGTAATTTGGCGAGACTAATACCGTTATTATGATTCTCACGTCACCTCGCCCGTCACCGTGAGGTGATTTCTCACGCAAAATATAAGTGGATAGTTCACTGTGATAATCATACTAATACAATTTTAGAGCAGTGATGTCGCATTACCAGGATACGTCTCTCCAGAAACATCAGATCTTCATTACTCTAAATTGTAATTTTGTTAGACTTTTATCGTAAAATGTGGTTTACAGGTTTATCAGCGTTCTTTCAAATTAAAACATAATAAATCACTTAGAGGTTTTGGTATACGATTTAGTTTTTGGATGATAATTTGTCACCCATACTTCGGATCTCTTGATGTTACGAAATGCGACCATTATTGATCGATTTATAAATTCAAGAGCATTTTAAGGTAACTGGTTTAGTTAGTATTTCAAATCAAACACATTTTACCTATTGTACGGAAAAGTTTATCTTTTTATTAAAACACCAGGGTTTCCCAGAATAATTCCATGTCATGTCAATTCTCAGCATATATTACACATATTCGTGAATGCAATGGAACTTGAGAATTATAGATATGCTTATACTACCTCCCATATATATGTATTTGTAACCGATAGCTATCTGGCCTGAATTGTTAGAATGAAAAATTCATGGATCGACCATTTTTATTAAAGATTGGCCCTCCATTCTACATTGTTTCGCAACTACCTTTATAAAACATTTTTGCCAACATTTCTGATCAATTATGTCCAAAAATATTCAAATATGAAAAATTCTACTTAGAACTAACATCGAAATGCTGGAGCATTATCCTAAAAAAAAGTTGATTCCGAAATAAATCTGCTCAAAATTTTTGATTTTCTACTAGGACCGTTTTTTGTCATCTATGTTTGGGGTAAACTATAGGAATATGGATATATAACTTCTCAGACTATGCTAAACTGCGAAAAGTTGGGAAAACCTAGTAGTCAAAACAGATGAAAGCATCGAATATTGACCAGTTTATCAGTTATTAATTATCAGGTATTAATTATATTTTATTTTTAATTATTTTTGTTTTAAAATGTTCTTGATAAATAAACAAATCAAAACTCACTAAATTATAAAGATATTGCAACAAAAAGCTGCCAGTTCAAATGAAACTGTTCTCACACGAAAATCATTAAAATAATAATACATATTTAATTAAAATAAAACAACAAAAGCAATGTGCTTAAACGTCTCTAATGATTATAAATTATAACATTTATCGGTGTATAAATAATAATGTTACATGTATTTATTAAAAATAAGCAGAATTTAATAAGGGTTTCACATAAAAAATATTTTTTATTAAAAAAAAATAATAATAAAGACTGAATTTATTTATTTTTTGTCTGCCACATTAGGCCTGCCATCTATACTTGACATAACATATTAAAAATAAATTTGTTTTTCTCAATATCTAGACGTTTACAAACTAACTGGAAGGGTTTTTGCGTATGTGCAAATATTAATAGATCGCCGATGGCATTCTATTGATCTAGCTGTCAATATGACGTCTATGTACTATACATAATAATTAAGATAACAAAACATTTATAAAATGACTGACATACTTTTTTTACATAAATAAAATCGTAAAATAATTTCCCATGTCGTATGTGACCCTTTAAATCCTGATTGATAAAAATAAGAATTCATATCCCTTAAAAATAAATATAAATTAATAATTAAGGATATAAATGTAAAGCCTATGTATAATTATTTTTTAACGTGCTAAGTTTTTTATGGCTTAAAAAAATAATATTATAGTTATTGCAACTCTTACATTTTTTAATAAAAGACATCCGACTCCTCTTAGTCAGCTATTATAAAATAATCCGAGATCGAATTTTTTCCGATATCGAAAAATCCGATCCGCTGCGGTTTGTTTGGTCGAATTTGTCAAATGTAGATATGAAGTAAGCAATAATGTGTTTTATAGTTCACTTAAACTTGCTAAATCTTATTTTGTTGTTATGGTTTAACTGACTTATGACTTGAATACAAAATATATTAATTAAATCTTGCTCGTTAAACTGTGGCATATTCAAAACACACTCACTTAAAAACATAAAACGAAATTCGTCTACTACGCAGCAATCGCATTTTGACATTCGATTCCCGGAAAAATTTACTTTTTTAGTGATCGAATTTTTCATAACAGCTTTTTTGAGAAAACTCACTCTTAAATTATATTTTCAAAAATGTGCACTTCTGTTTATCTTCTTCGAAGAGTTAAGCCTGCACAGTTGGAAAACTTTTAAAAAAGTCGCTCTTGCAATTATATTACTGCTGAAGCCCTATATAATGTGTTTAAAGGACAATCAACCTTTAAAAAAAGCAGTTCCGATCCAATTGGTGATTGAGTTTAACAAAACCACATTTTTGAGGACGATATCACAAAAATAATTATTTTGCATTTGGCGAAATAGAATAGAATATATCTCCTTTTAAATGTACTCACCAATATACCATGGGGTTAGAAATTACAGCTTGATATGATATTCTTAAAGCTAACTAATCCTGGGTTTCCTCGGTATGGTGGTATCACAACGAATCGCTTCACCTACAGTGAATTTTTGAAAAAATTGAACGATATGTCTTACTTTTGTCAAAGTAGGCTAAATTGAAATTTTTTACAGGTGCTAGGAATTTTCAATATTATAGACTATCAAAATACAATTCAGTTCTTAGGAAAGGTAGCATTCTATCGGAAATCTCAAAAAACTGTAACTGAAACCAACATAAAAAATTGTGCAACTCTATGAATTGTACGCTAGAAATTAAAGCGGAAATGAACGAACTTTCAAACCACATCCAAAGAGAACCATTCATTCATCACAAAAACTCAATCGCGAGGTGTATTGCGTTACCGTACACTGAAACCAAGACCATTTAAATTTGTTTGTTTGTTTGTTTGTCTTTATCTCTACAAGCTGTTTCGGGGGGCTCGAGGCACTCTTTCGCGGTTTGCTTATTTACGTCCTTACCTTACGCCATTACAGCCAAATCGAGGACGTACGGCTATAGGTCCGATTTACGTAGAACCATCCATTGCATAGCTCCATGATAGCCTATAGTACTGACATGGAAGATGGGTTGGTCTCTGCACTCCTACAGGAGTTCATAGATGTGTTTATTTACACCATTCGTAATCGTATGATGAAAAATCCCTTTTGCATCCTGCCCCTATCGGGATTCGAACCCGGTAACTCCCGCTCTAACTGCCGCAACTTTAACAGTCACTGCGCCACCTGGGCGGTGAAATGTTCAGTATGTTGGATTATAAACTTATTTCTAGCTTTACGACACACGTACATCTAAAGAGCTATTACGAAAAATTTGATATCGGATTTGAAAGCGTATTTTGTTTTTATGAAAATCCGAACTCGATATTATGATACTAAAATGACAAACGAAAACGGATTTTTCAAAAATCGAATGTCAAAATCTGACTGCTATTTAGCCGACGAATTTAATTTTGTGTCGTATTTATTAGCCTTTAGCCAATTAAAACACAATAACAAAATGTTTGCTAACTTCATGCTAATATTTGACAAATTCCCTAAAAACTACACTGTAGGAAAATTTGTGGTGGCTCGAATTTGTTCATACCGGAGTATTAGTGGATAATAGCCTTTCCTGTTATGATCCGTTGTGATGCCTACTATCTCTTTCTGTTTTGGAGTCGAGATAATCTCTTAACCCTCTTCATTATGCTTTCGATTTGGATTCAAAATTGGCATAAACTCTCCCAATTACGAAAATCGGACCTATAGCCGTAAGTCCTCGATTTGGCCGTTAAGGCGTAAAGTAGGGCGTAAATAAGCGAACCGCGAAAGAGCTGGGAGAGCCTTGAGCCCCAAAAAAGATAGCATAGTATAAAAAATAAAAAATAAAAAAATAAAAAAAAAAAAACTCTCCCAATTATCAATAATAATTTTTTCAATTCAGTAAATAATCTATGGCTTAGAGGCCGTAAACGGCCCTTACCGCGTCTCAACTGAGACCTTACGAACCAATTTTAACGATTGGTGCATATTGTAGGTGGTCAACCCAACGAATGTTTTTACACACAAACGCATTTTATGTCATCCGGTGGCATGTTAATTATTTTGGTCAGCGGCGAGAAACTCAATTCAGTATATCAGAATAAAATAGATCATGTCAACTATAACGTACGACATTGTTCTGCTGAAAAGTATATATGATACTCGTGAGGTAAATTTTAATGCCGTTCATTTTCAAGTACTGTACCATTTATTTTATTGTTCGAATTTATTTAACTTTCGTTTCAGATGTATTGTGACCAGTTTCTGGGAAGCTTTGGAGGTTAGGGTAAATCTCCTTCGGCTGTGAAGGTGACATAGCCCGATTTTTGATATCTGACCAAACACTTTGTTTTTCACTTTTAAAGGGTCCAACTTTTCTTCGTACATATGTGATTCTATTAAGGATCCTATTGAGAGCAACCTCGAGCTTGACTACTGGCTATTAAAGTATCGTTTAGGTCAATCATCCTGGACGATATTATTTACGTATATCGTCTAATCCAACCATCCTTAACGATACATTCCCAGCTATCTTAGAATATGCTCTAGGGTTTTGTTTTGGCCTAATCTCTTATTTTTACATGGTATTTCGGACCACCAAAGAACAGAAACTTTTCTAACACATTGCTTTACGTACTAACCTGACCCTAGCTTACCTACTAAGTCAACAATCTATTGTGTTGACATAATTTTGGACTTCTTAGCTATTTCTAGATATGTAAGTAGGCTCTCATCCAATAATTATGACTGCGATACTGTCCTTTTAGACAGATGGACGTATTTGTTTGGTATTTCTAAATATTCAAGCTCACTGTGTCTAAACTTCTCAAATTGTATGAAACCTCTGATCAGGATGATAACAATCTTCCGACTCTTGACAACAATTCTCATCATGTTTAACTACAAATTTTATTGCCAATATTATCACTGCCAATAATTTGAAAAGTTGGTTTAGTTAAAAATTACATTAAACATTTCTTCAAATGTGGTTAGTTTATAAGTAGTTTTTGAATTGATGAATCGTTCATTAAAAAAATTGTCTCGTTTCGTTTGTTGGTTAATATTCAGCATAAAAGTAATGCACAAAGAAATCATGTCTAGTATTTCAATTTAAATTGGCAAAAAGGTTAAACGACCAATAAACATCTGAAAAACTAAATCAAGCCATAATCAAATTATTCAATTATTTCACAGCCTACTCTAAGTTGTTAAATTAAAAAACAACATTGAATCGAAATTTCAAAGCCTACTATTGTCTTTATTCATTATTCGACCTATATTTCAATTCCATGTTATTGTTGGTAAATTCATCAGTCTTTTATCTCATCTATTTTTTAACATAAACATGAAATCATAATAAAACTGAGCTGCTTCCGACATTATGAACGGTGGTCTATAGTCCTCCAAATGGTAATTTAAGAGTTGCAATACAATTATACGAATTACGTCACACTCAGAAAATGGTAATTTTTCGAAGAAATAGTCAAATTTTTTATTTATCACATCGCTTATAATTAAATAAATAATTAAAACTATTAATGCAATGAATAGTCACAATGCATATATTGGCGTGTATAATAAATTAAATTAATTTTTTTTTATTAAATGTATAAGTAAAAAAATAAATAAATTTTACAACCAAATTATAATATATATTATATTAGTGACACAAAATTATATTAAATTTTTTTCAATTAATTTTTATTTGATTTATATTAGATTATCATTTAAACAACATATAAAAATTAAGTTACAAATTATTAAATGAAATTAAATATAAAAATGAAACATGAAACAAGCAATGGTGCTCTTAGTAATTAGCGTGATATATTAAAAATTATTATTAATTAATAAAATTATTATTTTTACTTTATTATAAATTAATTAATGAGATATAACAAAAATATTATAAATAAATCAAAAAACATAAACAATTATATATTATATATATTTTTAAAATCAAATATGTTTTCGGTTTATACGTTTTTTAATAATATTTTAATTTAAGTTTTTAATTAAAAATCAAAAAAAAAATTATAAATTTAAATATAAATTTGTCACATAAAAATTATTTGTAAAATATTTGATATTTATAATATAATGAATAAATTAGTTTAATTATTTTTTCACTTAAAAAAATTATAAATAAATATTATATTAAATATATATATATACATAAATAAAAATATTTTTTTTAATTAATTATATTTTTTCTAAAAAAAAAAATAATAAATAAATATAATAAAAATATTAATTAGTTCATATATTTTAAATTATATCTTAGTTATACACACAATACACACACATACACAAATTATTTAATTACCTAATTATATATTAATACAAGTCTATATATATATACACCATATAAATATATTATATATCTAATTAATTGTGTAATAATTTGATTTTAAGTTTATAGATTTAATTTTTGTGAAAATGAGAATTTAAATTAAATTGCAAAAAGAAAAAAAATAAATTAAATTAAAATATATAAACGGAAAAATGTTACCTAGAAATATGAATTATAAATTAAATGACATAAAAATATTTATATATACATATATTTGGGGAAAAAACATGATATTATTATTAATTTAAAAAAACAATATAATTTTATGATTATAAATTAATAATAATATATTAATAAATATATAAATTAAAATAAGATATAAACCGTAAAAACTAAATAAAAATGTATAAAAAAATTATTTACTTTGCTGTTTTTGGATCTTGAAAGAATATTTTATCGAAATCATTTTTATATAATAGAAAGTTAGCACTTTGAAGTAAATCCCATTACGACCTAAATTCGAAAATGTCTTAATCGAGGATATAATACACGATGTAATTTACACGGTTTGTTACATGTTAAAAACGTGTTATTTACATAAGGTTAATTTTTACATTCTATTAACGTAAAAAACGATTTTATGTAAAAAGAAACTGACGCGCCATCTCTCCAATCTAATTGTTACTAAAACACCATCTGTTAAAAAATCTTCTTACTACATATTTTTGAATAGAATTTGTGAAATAATGAACTGTCACAATACTTTTTGATTTATATTAATCCCGGGTCCATGTGAAAAATATCCATTTTCATCTTATAATGTGGTCCTGAAAACTAACAGATTTTGCAAATACGCATTTATCTATGTTTATAAATAATGAGCAAACCGAACGTTGGAAAATTTTTGACATTTTTAAATAGATGGCACTGCGAATGATATTGTCTTCGTTTTTACATGTAATTTACGTTTTATGTAATTTACGCGTTTTTTTTAAAATAATTTACATAAAAAATGTAAAAAACGTTTTTTATATGTTAAATCTCTATGGTTAAATGTAATAAAGAAAAATATGACAAGTTAATCTCCGCATCAACTAATTTGGGTTAACTGTGACGATTGTGATAATTGGTACCATGCCAAATGTGGACATCTTGAACAATTGCTTAAACATGTGGTTTTGTCCTGATTGCATCATAAGCAGTTTAATTTGATGTAGGTCAGTGGAAAAATTAAGGAGGTTCAGAAATCTAACGACATGACATTAGAGATGAGCGAAACTGAAAAGTAGGTGTCCAATAAACAGGAATCTATGTGACGGGAAATTATATCTTACTGCGTTAATAGAAAACTGATTGAAAAGTAAGAGTTACAGCTGATAATGCAAAGATAATGGAACAAATCACTTGGCTCAAAGAAATAGCTTAAATAGAGAAAAGCCTTGCCCTTAATTAACCATACATTTTTATTAAAAATTGTTGAGGATCACACAAATGCATCAACACACAAATACACTTGGGTGCAAAAAAATTGCACATTTCTCACAAAAGTTCAAAAATATGAAAAAATCCAATATTTGTTTAATTTTTTCTATTTTAAATACCCGGAACCATTGGGTTTTGTACTTGTACCATGCCAACAAAGAAGTTTTCTGTATTCAACATTTGCAAGAAAAATAATTCAATAAGATCGATACAATAGCATGCCATGAAATATCTCGCTTAGAATTGCGATCATTTGCATATCGACGTTTAGTCTGAACGGCCTTCTATCAATTACGTTTTCAACCGATAGCCGCACAAGTGGTTGCACTAATTTATGCGGATAGCTCCAAAATGAAGTGGCTTTACAACCAAATTTGAGCCAATTATCCGTCAGTCGAGTGTGGCGGAGATATTAGAGAACTGGTGGCTTCAGACGGTGATGACCGCTTTGAATTTGAATTGGACAGAACAAAAATTGAGAAGAGTCCTGTTTTCTGACAAGTGTAGTATGTCTTTATATGCCACCGATGAACGCGGAAGGAAGAGTCCACAGAAGACAAGGAGAGCGATATGCTCAATTTTGCGTTGAAGAGCCTGTCTTGTATGGCGGTGAATCGTGCACGTTCTGGGGAGGCATATCACTAGAGGCCAAGACAGATCTTGTATTTATCACCTGAGTCAATGAATACTGGCTATCGATCAACAAGAATGACTTCTCAACGGTACATTGAGCAAGTACTCGAGAGGTACGTCGTACCTTTTGCTCGGTTTATTAGTGAACATTTTCTGTGTTAATGCAGGATAATGTGAAATCGTATACGGTTGCCGTAGTATACCAGTACCTTCAAGAGGTGGATGTGCCTGTTATAGAGTGGCCCACTCGAAGCCAGAACCGCAATCGCATCGAACATTTATGGAATGAGTTGAAAAGAAGGGTTCGAGCGAGAAATGTTGCTCAAACGAGTCTCCAGGAGCTGCAACAGGCAATCGTAGAGAAATGGTAAGCGATACCTCAAGATTTTGTGTTAACTTTGTTGAAACCAATGCAGCATCGAATCGCAGCTGCCATTCGGGCAGGAAGAGGGAATATTTCTTATTAATAAAACTGTTTATTTTTGTTTTTTCCATATTTTGATTCGATTTTTACTCTTAATTGTCATGCTGACAAATACACAAAAACAGTTTAACCCCAAAAAGCAATTTAATGGCACGTATAAATACAAAAAGTTACCACTGGATAGGTATTGAAATAAAATTTGAATCTTCATTAAAAAAATCAAAGGAATATTGAATAACGATTTTTTTGCACTCAATTGTATAACAACTGATTACAATAAACTATGGATTCAAGGCCATAACCGTGCCTCAACTGAAACCATACGAACCATTTTAACGTGTTGGTGCACTGATAATAAGTGAATTTAAATTCTTCAAGGTCTCTGATGGTGTATAGCTAAAGTGATTCCTTTCTAAATTTCTAAATCTCATAATTCCTGTCATTACTCCTCACTTAATCTAGTTATTAAACTAAAATTTAAAAAAAAGAGTAACTGGCTTTTCAAATGCTAAAGAGAGTGAAACGGGTTCTGACATTAGA
Source organism: Tipula lateralis (assembly GCA_963932295.1). Lineage (NCBI taxonomy): Eukaryota > Metazoa > Arthropoda > Insecta > Diptera > Tipulidae > Tipula > Tipula lateralis. The sequence goes on from OZ010737.1 coordinate 121,756,966, forward strand.
CCTATTGCGCTACCAGTATTTTTATCTAAAATTTTTGAACGAGTCATTTCGGATCAAATCAAACACGAACTTGTTGACCTTTCACAGTCTGGGTTCAGATGATGCTTCAAAGCACTATTTCAGTTTTGATAGATCTAACTTAATTTATTCAGAACAGCTTTTCATATCTTTGTCAATAATTTCTCTTTAAATGCTATCTTGTTTAACAGATTGCTCTGAATATGTTGATCTTGATTTTAATTTAATAAGAGCTAAAGACTTCAAGATCCAATTATGGGCTTCAAAGCTTTTTACACTTAACATTTTAAGAATTGGTGGATGACTAACAAATTTACCGAGAAATTAAAATTGAGGGTAGAGATATGACTTAAGACATAAAACAATTAATTATACTAATGAAACAATTAATTATACTAATAGAGAAATCAATAATATCGTTACTTGGTCAGTTCAAACTAAGCTTCCATTGAGATAAAAAGTCACACAAAATTATAAATTATCCTGTCTTCAGAGACTGATTATAATCCTAATATTGTTCAGATAGATGACTTAAATGATTCCTTATAATGGCTAGTGCTATAACAACAATAGAATATAATATTATAATATCTAAATGCGAATTTCTTCATAATTAACATTAATTTAAGGTTTCTGCATGAAATAACTGTCCTTTTTCACGTCAAATATATGTAGCTTTACGATGGCACAACCCAAAGATGTCAGTTTGGTTGTCGTCACCGCCAGCAATTTCGTTACCTTGCACAAGCAGAAACTTGGTATGCCTCACCAATGTCGGTAATAGAACTCGGTATATTAAAAAGTTACTTATCGAAGTGTAGATTTATATCGTATGCATCGATACTAGATAACCGCCCAGGTGGCGCAGTGGTTAAAGCTGCGGCAGTTGGAGCGGGAGGTGTACCGGGTTCGAATCCGATTCGAGGCAGGATGCAAAATGGGTTTTTCACCTTCGATCGTTTGGGCGGTGCGATCGGTAGTGAAAAATAAACATAATCTGGATTCTCTGTCGTTTTTAGAATCCTTGGACCGATCCATCTTCCATGTCAGTACTATAGGACTGACATGGAGCTATGCAATGCGCAGATGGCCTACGGAAAGACTCGGACCTATAGCCGTATAGAGTGGTATCACAACCGATCAAATTTGGTCTAAGTGTGCGATAGCAGCCGCCACATCAACTTAACTTTTTTTTTATCGATACTAGATAACCATTTCCCTTCAGTAAATATGAGATGTTCGATATTAATTACACTTTACTTACAGTAATATTTTAAATACCCAATCTCCATATCTTGTTGTTGGACTTTTATAATCTACTTAACCATATGAGTTTCGTACGTTTAAATACACTCTTAGAATAATTGTTGTACGTATGTATCATATAATTATTTAGACGACAAAGCAATGCAGTTATTCAGTAAAATTACCGATATACACTCCATTTTGAATACAATTTTGAGCAAAATTAGACTCAACAAATCATTGTTTCGTTAAATAGTTGTAGTGCCATCTCTATGTCAATATCAGAACTGCAACTGATTCGTTCAAAAGATATTTTGACGTTTCTTTCTAACTTTTTTATCACACAACCACACATGCACACAAAAAATTTGTGTTTTAAAGATGGCTGATTCTTTTATCATTGTCCTCAAAAAATGTTATTTTATTCTTAATTAAAAACTGTATTCAAATAAAACAATAATAAATGTGGTTTTGTGTAGATCATATATTTGTTTATGTACTTGAATATATAATTTAAACGTATGCAAATTAAAGTGTTACAATTATCACGTTTCATGTGAATTGGTCGTAATCCATAGAGAGGGAGAGGAGCACCACTAGATTTGCTTGTTGATAAGATTTTTTTTTATTGTACAACGAATAATAAATTTAGTTTATATTATATTCAACGAGCGTGCTTAACAGTAATTTGGTGATTGTGATTTAGTTTTTGATAAAATCGGTGATTGATAAATAGTCGTTTCCAGTGTCCAGAATCTAGTGAAAAATGGCCGCAATGGTGGATGATTTGTGGCGTGAATGTGCTGCTTGGCTAACACGATGCAAACTCATACCATTAGATCACAAAGCAAATTGGCCCGATTCCGAAATTCGCGTGTTGGCATTAACGTTGCGCGATGGTGTGCTGCTATGTAACTTACTAAACTTTTTAGATCCCCATTCGATGGATATGAAGGATTTTCATCGAAAACCACATTTGGCACAAGTAAGTAAAATCGTAACGCGGAAATGGAAATAATTTCCGTGTACCTAAAACCACAGCATATTGATTAACCCATATTTTTCTATTTCGCTTGTTTGTTTTAGTTTTTGTGCTGCCAAAACATCAAATTATTCCTAGATATCTGCAAAAATTATTTTGGATTACGCGAATCGGACCTATTTGAACCAACAATGTTGTACGATTTATCAAATTTCCATCGAGTTTTGTTGACTCTGTCCCGATTGTCAATATGTCGAAAAGTTCAAATGTTACAACCAAATTTGCCGTAAGCCATTCGCCTGATATATATCATGTTTTCTGTTTTAACCCATTTTTGTTATGTATTACAGCGGTTTTCATGCTCAAATGCTGGCAAGCGAACGGAGCCATTCCGATGAGGATATCTATAAAGATTTACATACTACGTGAGTAAATAATACCAATTTGTGTAGTGTTCGAATATTTAATCAAAACATCTCAGACTTCTACAATCACTTTTCAATACATTAACTTAAGTGGATATAAATTAATAGATTTCTTGATCGAATGTGTCAGATAGCAAAATTGTTAAGTACCGTTAGAAATAATTAAAATGTCACTTTCTTGTTACTATCGATTACAGCCATACACATTACTAGCAGCTATATTTGGAATGACTTGTATTAGTTTTACATATTATTTTAAGTGGGTGTCTCCGTGCGTTATTCGGTTGCGAAACGGAAGTTGTGGTTTTTCGGTATCTCGAATCATACACATGCAGTTAAAAGTTATAACGCGTGATGTAACTATTGGAATGTGGCCTGATCATTGCACTAGTTATATTGAATATAATTTTGAATAAAATCAGCTAATCTGGAGTATGTTACATATTTACCAATCAGTATTACTATATCTTAGATGATTATGGTACCTAAACTTACTAATTAGCGACAAGCGCGGTCGTAAATTTAAATATGAAATTTTCAATTAGCTACAATTTACTTTAAGAACAGATTACACTCTTCAACCAAAGCTTGGAAAAAGGAGTTTTAAATTGATTCTATTCATTCGTTTTGGGGTGTATAGATAAGTACAAATCAATAGTTTTTCTTAAAACGATTAACTTATCTACTTTCATAATCTTAAATATGAAGATAAAAAAATTAAAAGCGTTAAGGTGTTTGTCGTCGAGTTAACTAAGCAAATATATTTATTCGATAAGAGAAATGTTTATATATTTTGTTTATATATTTTGTTAAACTTCAGAATTGTAATATTGACGATTTTTGCAGTTTTTTGATTCGATTAATTAAATGCAATGTCAATATACTAATGAATCTAAGTATATCTCTCGTCGGTTTAGATAGGTTAGGTTAGGTTGAGTGGCTGCTACAGCACAACGGCGACGGTCCGTTGTGATACCACAGGATCTTACTTCCCTATTACCCTTATGAGAACCAGTGTGAGCTACTTATGTAACGTGATAAGTCTCGCACCTTACAGTTTTCGATATCAGAGAGGCATTCCCCTTCCTCCTCGTCCATCCATGTAGGCAGTGGCTTGTGAGTATCCCACGATCGTTTCACGTCTTGGTAAGGAGATCAGTGTCTTTGAGCGTTTCAAGTCCAGCTTAGGCCAGACTGGCCTTGCTACCCTGCATGAGAGGGTGTCCACCTTTCATTCGGCTACTGCCTCCTTGTTTAGCACAGTCTTGAGTGCCTTAATAGTCCTCCACAACTTTGCCCTTTCCGGTAGCAGTTGGAAAGTTGTTCCATGCCTCGTTAGGAAACCGCCCTGCAGTTTCCCATGACGTCCGAGTGACCGGGGACCCAGACAATCTGAATGTTGAAATGAAACATAGTCAGAGAAACAGAGTCCAAGGATTTGATTGCCGCCTGACTGTCCACATAAATTGCGATATCAGTCGAGGATACCACATTATGTCTCAACCAATTCAGGACCTCCTCATTCGCTATCCCATCTGCTTGGTACACGCTGCAGTGATCAGGGAGACGAACTGATGTATTTACTTTTATCACAGAAGACTCCAATTCCTACTTTATCGTGTAGCTTCAAGCCATCTGTGGAGTACTACAATGCTTTTGTTTCCGCAACTGACCCTCTCCTCCAAGATTCTCTTGAGGGACAGAAAGTTCGGAACCTTTTCATGAAGCACAAAGTCGGTGTAAGGTAGTCTAGATTCGCCAGTTCCTTCCTTAGCGAACTAATTATCGTCGAGTATCCTGTTTGAAGACATTTCCACTGAGATATGGTTGATAGTCGGGTAGCCGTAATCGCCGCCATCTGCTTACCATAAATATCGACGGGGAAATGTTGAAACATGACATCCAAGGCACGTGTAGGTGCTGTCCTCAGCGTCCAGCATATAAACATGCAGGCCGTTCCTTGCAACTTCTCGATCCCCTTTTTGTAAGTTTCATTATCAAGAGCTGGTCACCACACGCTCATTCCATACATAAGCACAGGTCTACGGAAGTGAATAGCCAGTGTACCAGCTCCGGCTTTAGGCCTCATCTCTTTCCGATGGCGTTTCTGCACGAGTACATGGCTATTTTAGCCTTATTTATTCTTTCCAAAATGTTGGGCTTCTAACTAAGCTTACTGTTCAAGATTACGCCTAGAAATCTTGCCTTGACAGTTAAAGCTAGTCTTCTGCCATTTAAAAGAGATGGATCTACTACCGGGATTTTATATTTCCTAGTAAATAGTACCAGTTCAGTTTTGGACGAGCTAATTGCCAATCCACATCTGGTGGCCGACCTCGTAATGATTTGGAGGGCATTTTGGATTACCTCCTTCACCTTGGATAAATAGTCGGTTTACATATGAGCTTATTGTTTGCCTCTAAGATGGTGTAGTCGTATGCAATATCTACGTGGTGGTTCATAACAACGTTTCACGTCATGTTAGACAGGAAAGGATCTTGCTGCTTCCAGTGTGATTACGTCAAATCTATTAGTTTCATCGATTAAATAAATCGTTTCAAACAAAATTTATAATTTACTTCATCCTGAACACAGTGTAAGTATTTTGGCCAGCTTCGTAAGAGTATTAAATATAATTGACTTTTCTCATGAAATCAATAAGCTCTAAAGCAAACAAATATAAAATGTAATCCAACATTTTAATTCTAATGAAGTCAAGCTTCGTTGTGTCAATAGTTAGTTGTTCCTATTGGTCGTCAGTAAAATGAGACTCTCAAACAGTAATTATAGATACAACTAAATACTAAAAAAGATTAATTTCAGATTATATTAGATGAAAATGTTCTATTATTTTGAAAGCTACTACTAATAAATGTTAACTAAGTGGTATTGTAATTTACCGAGTCAATGGTCAATAGAACTCATTCAGAAAACATTATATAAAAATGTTTGTCCAAAATAATAGCAACATAAAGTCATCCTGTAAAAGATGAGGCCAATATTTTAAACTTATAACCATCGAATTTATGATAAAAGTGAAATGTGTTGATTTAGAAATATAATTTAACAATGATTACGAAATCAGACAGTTTATCTTCCGATATGAAATAGTTAGGTGCTACTTTAGTAGTACTGTACTCAACTTCTACTATTATCATAACATGATGCGGTATTTTATCACGGGCAACTATGAGTGCTACTTATTACTGAGTCATATCTTCCGACCAAGAACTTCATATCAATTTAATATGTGTATGTCGCGATGGTTGATTGTTTCAATCAATAAATAGAAAAATACGTGCGTATATTTAGCATTACGAAAGAACTTATCTATTTCCTGTGAAATACATTTATAATTGTGCACAACATTTACTTTTTGGATTAGTAAATCTCGATAAGATATCTAGAAAAAAAAATATATCTGAAGTATCTCATCCTCAAATAGCTTATCAGCTAATTAAATTATTGATAGTCTACTTTGTGTGTGTGCGTGTGAAAGATAAGATAATACTTAGAACATTGGGTAATACAAATTTAGTAAATGAGCAATCAATCTTCATTTTTTTAATTAGAAATTTTCCACATTCCATTTTTACTAGTGTATACATACACCTACAGAATGACTAACGAAAATTAACGAGAATGTAAAACGTGTATAAACAATATCGTCAGCACATATATTCAAGTGTTAATCGTTTCAAAGTGACGTTTGTTGTATCGTTTATATTATATAAAGTAGCTTGTTACACTGTTTGAGCGATGTCTGCTATACTGTAGCTAGTACTGTTGACAATGGTGTGTGTTTAGAAGGAGTTCAAACAATTGAGGACACAAACGAATTTTTTAATCAAATTTCTGTATGAGCTATATATGCTCGTCAAAGATTCCACTCCCGTCAAGGACTATACACCGATGTTTGTTTTTCAAGTACTATACACCGATAGTGGCACAACAATTGCTTCTATATTTAGAACTACTTTTAACTTCAATTCCAAATATAGAATTCAAGTTTACCATTCATATCATCACTAAAGTTTGGTATCTTCTCACCCAATTTCTACAAAAAGAAAACTTTTACCTATACGCACGACCAGCAGCAATTATTGATGTTCAAAACCTTTTGTGTGACAAGTGTGGTTATGTTTGTAGTAAGTTTGAAAATATTTTTAAGAATTTTCAAAAGCATCTACGATGTTTTGTTCCACCAGTAAACAACTTATGAGGTGTAATATATCTAGAAAAACCTAATCATAATCATATACATTCCATTTTTATCGCCCTTGAAGAAATCCTCTTGATATGTATGTTTCATTTGAGCAGATAGGTTTTAATTGTTTCTGTCTGTCTGTTTATCTGTCTGTATCTTTGCAATCTGTTTTGGGGCTCAGAGCTTTTCATACTCTTTCTCGGTTAATGACATTACATAGTCAAATCTAGGACGTGCAGCTATAGTTCTGATTTAGGTAGAAACATCTGAACATTGCATAGCTCCGTGCCAGTCTATAGTAATAACATGGAAGATTATTTGACCCATGAATTCTATACTTCAACAGAGTCATATATGTGTTCATTTACACCACCCATCATAATCAGATGGTGAACAAACTCTTTATCATCGGGATTCAAACCCATTAACTTTGCCGTAACCACTGGGCCATTTAGTCGGAGGTTTTAAAAGTTGTCATCAGTATCGCATATTAACTTTTTTTTGTTGTTTATTTGATTTTGTTTTGACTATATGTTTTAGGGTCAAATGCACTCTCAATTTTACGGCTAAAGTCTCTATCTGCATAGATTATTTGCATATTGCTTTGCTCCACGCCAGCCTTTAAATACTGACAGGGAAGATGGGTCGACCTAAGAGTGCAGCATTCCAAAAAATGACCGTAAATGTCTGCATGCATCAATCATAATGATGAATACTTGGTTTTTCATCATGCCTCTGTTAGGATTCGAATTCGGTACCTTCCGCTCAAATTGTTGCATCTTTAACCACTGTACCATTTTATCTTTCATTTTAGTTTATTAACTTTTTAAATTTAGAGATTGATCAACAAACTTGTCGTTTTATAATCGATGAATGGATAATGTGTGCATGTTCCGAAATGAATGGTCTGCTAAAACAAAGGTAAATTTCTTTTGTTACGATTTGCGGACTAAAATATGATATGGTGTTGTTTTCCATTTAAGATATTCCAAAAGTGGTATATTCTATAGATAATCGGTCTAATGTAAATAATAAAGGGTCTGCGATACAGTATTAGTGAATAAAACTTTCCACCAACTAGAACGTTGTCTAGAAAATTTCGATGTAATTAATCTCCAAGTATCAGTAATTAGTAACAATGTATCAAAACATGTCTCGCCATCACTAACTATCATTAAGTTGGTTCGACATAAAATACGAGTATAAGTAAATACATTTTCTCCATTAACCCAATATCATTAAAGTCTGAAGATCTGCAATATTACACTTACGGATAGGAAAGTTTCTAGTTGAAGGAACTGTCTGGGCAATAAGTATTTGACGTCTTCAAAATATTACCAGATATGTACATTGTATTAATAAATTTATTCTTGTGTTAAAGTAAGTCCATTTTTCATGAATTTTGGATCCAATAGATTAAATAATGTTAGAGTTAATTGGTTTACCTTTCTAAAAATATTCGATCCAAATAAAATACCTTTGTTATACCAGCTGTGTAAAATGAAAGTAACGCAGTCACAGTGTTATGTCAAAGTTGAGAATAGGCTACCGAAAACTTTTGCAATTAATTCTAGTGTTCGTAAATGTGATGCAATGTTCCAGATACTTGTTAACCTCATGTTGAATACATCCTTCCGAAAAGTGAAACACCTCAATACCATATCTTATTCCGACAATCTAATCAACTTTTTGAATATGCAGATAATATCTGTGTTATTGTATTAAATAGCAACGGAATGAAAAATATACTTAATCCACTGGAACAGTGTTCAACTTGCGTCTCAAAATCAACGAGTCCAAAACGAAATATCTGATCTCTGGTTTTCGAGACCAAGACGTAATTGATTTCAGTGGTGGTAACCACAAGTTTGAAGGAGTGATGAGATTCAAATATATTGAATCTCTCATTTCTCACGAAAATAGTGTGGAAGATGATATCAAGGCTCGCCTTGCAGCTGGCAATCGGGATTTATATCCTTTACGTCCACTGCTGAAATCACAACTTTTTTGCAAATACGGATAAACTGAAATTGTACAGAGTATTGATCAGACCTGTTGTCATGTATGGATGCGAGAGTTGCATTTTGGCGGATGAGTACGAAAGATAGAACTCCACGGGGTAGCGAGCGATCTGGCATCTTCTGGTTGCTTGTATGAAGAGCTGGCTCGTGATCGAAACCGAAATGCATCACCACCCTGATTTTTGCATGAGAATGGGAATGACCTAGAATCCATTGTCAAATCCAATGCAGGCTAGTGACAGCCCCTCACCTCCCTTCCCCCATTAAGAACCGGTTAATCTTAGATAAATAGTGGATCAGTGAAGTTCGAGTCATCAATATTCCAAATTCGAACCGAAAGAGTTTATTATTGGATTACGAATACCCAGGGAGTACCTAAACATATGAAATAAATAAGCGAAGTACCAAACAACCAACATGGTTTTGATGGTGGATAATTTAAGTTCAACAGTTGAAGAGCTTTTCAATTTAACCGCTTTTTAAAAACCACTGTGATACAGTATTACTCAGTTTACATACGATTGTGCAGATGGTGTGCTTAAAAAAAAACCTTAAACCTGTACTTAATCAGACTAGAACTGTTTCTTCACCTGTTTGTCAGTCGAACTTTGATATAGTCACGTAAAAAACGGCAAACCTTTCTAATGAGACAATGTTCTTTGCATCAATATAAGCTGACCAAATTTAATCAATTCTAGTTTCTGCGAGATCTGGATGCGAAACGGGATTTTCGCGTCTGGGCGTTACGATCGGTCGTGAGAATGAACTCCTCACCTGAGACCCAGTTGAGATAAGAATCTGTGTGCCGTCCCATCTTCCTTGTCAGTACTCTAAGCTGACATGGAGCTTTGCAATGTGCAGATGGTTTCTACGTAAATCGGACTTATAGCCGGAACGTAAAGTTATATTGTGAGAAGTCACAATGGGCCAATATAGCCTGAGTGACAGATAATAATACAACAAAAAAAAGATCTGCCTAGTTCTAATATACATGTGGTAGACGATTCGACCATCTTTCATATTTATTTTATATGTAGCAATGACAAAAGGAATTTATATGTAGCAATGGCTTAGTTGATAGAATATGATAAGAAATGCCATCTCGTACAGCTACTTAGGAGGTGATTAAACCAGACTGTAAAATGTTTGTTTCATCAAGCTACCGGTTTTTGAGATGGCTTTAATCATTTAGTCGTAATTCCAAATTTTTTAAACTGGTGCCAAAATATAAATTATTCGATCAAAAGACACACATGCCAGTTTCCACAATTTGTTCCAAATGCCACCAACATTAAGGTTTGTTAACAAATTATGGACCAATAATAGCCAATCTCAACGGTTTGATTCATTTCCATGGGCTTTGTTTATATAGAAATTATTGAACGATTAACTGCCAAACAAACTGTGATATTGCGCTTTTAGCTTAACATTTATTATCAGTATAATTTAGCAAATCAAATATGTTTTGAAACTTAATCGTTTTATGGTGCACAGAGGATAGATTTCGTATAAAATACAACTCTAAATGATAAAATATTTTCAGCACGCCATGTTATCGCTTTATGAGCAATGATTTTTTGTTTAAAAATATAAACGTGACATAGATTCGGACAAAATGTGGATGATGCTACGTGCCATATGCCACACAACCAAATTTGGTTGATATCCAAAAATGGATCGTGTGATTTGATACCTGTTTACGTGCCCGAAACATTGTTATAAGAGCAAACGAGCAACATCAAAATATTGACATTTTACGCTTAGACATTATTTTAGCTATCAGACACTATTTATTTAAACCATAAGCCCAAACTGATGTATTCATAATTTAGTATACGATTTTTAACAATAATGCATTTTTGAATATCGATATTGATAGAATTTATGTAAAATGCAGGTTTATCATTTAGATTCACAATAACCAAGTGTATGATGTAGTAAAATTGCCTGATCGATTAATCAATAATTTAGCGATGCATGAAACTTTTGTAAATACATAAATGAAATCTATTAATTTGTATTATAATATATTAACATAATTTATATTGCATATTACATAAAACAAACATAAATAATGTTGTAATGTCGAAATGAATCTGTCTATCTATCTTCTTATGTATCTTATCTATATATAAATTCAGTAGCCAAACAAAAAACAACAATAAAATAGAACAAAAAAATAGTTTAGAATTAATTAAAATGACATCGATATCAACGGATGACGAATCAACTATACGATCAACAACGAATTCAACACAAGACGATGACGATGATCCGGACGACGAGGACGACGATGAGGATATTGATACAGGAATCGATGATGATGATTTAGAAATTGAAACAAATATTGATCACGATTTGGCAACGATAACGGCTGCTGCCCAAAATAGTTGTTCGAGTAACGCCGGTGGCGATAAATCATCGTCGAAAAACATCGTTGTCGTGTGTTGTAATAGTAGTAATAAGCGTAAAATTGATAATTGGAATTATAATTCGTCAACGGAGACAAACGATTTGTTACTAATGGATGAACTGAATGATGAAAAAATTTATGAAGATTTATGTTATGTAACGTTTTCGTCATCGAAATTACCAGAGGTTTATAAAATATTTTTTTTTGTGTAAAATAATTTGTTCCTGTTTGTAATTATTTGAATTTTGTATTTTTTGTAAAAAAATATTTTGTGTAGATTCGAAAAATAATCGAAACTTTTGTAATTTTTGTGTCTAGAATTTTTTACTCTTTTTTTTTATGAATGACAAACCTCCTCATAGACATTCCCCATTATTTAGCTCCATTTATACATAAATTGCATGATTCGTTAATTTTTATTATAGAGCATGATTAAATAATTTGATTAATATTATTGTTTCTTTTTATATAAATAAAAAATGTAATAAAATGATGAAAAATTAATGCTCATCTCTAGGGAATTGTAAATAAGACTAAAATGTAATTGAAATTAAGGCAAAATCTCTAGCTAGAACAAAATTTGGTTTCGTCATTTTATTAATAATATTATATTTATTTTGTCAAATTAATTAGTAATTTAAAATTATTGTTTAAAATTTATAATTTTGTTAATTTATATTTTTTTTCCAAATTTTATGTTTTGTTTTTGGAACCAATTTTATTTATTTGTTCGAACACAAATAACATAATAGAACAAGCGAAAATGCTGCATGCAACGATCACGATGAGCATGACATGAAAGAGGAGGAAGTATATCAAGATTTGTGTTCAATTCAGAGAATAAGCCGCAATCAGGTAGGATCATTCTGATTTTATGATTTTTTACTCTTTTTCTTTTATAATTTGTAGTGCTTTGTTTTGAGAATGTTCCGTACGTTCGTTTCGTTTGTTCATTTAAAATTGTTTCCGATCGAATACTTGCAAAATATAAAACTAATTCATTTTTTATTTATATACATTACCCACAGCTCACTACTTCAACCGGGAGCGTTGAGCAACGCGATTTTGTGATACGAGAACTAATCGATACTGAAACAAATTATCTCGAAGTTTTAAACGCGCTATACTCTAAATTTATGATTCCTATGGAAAAATTACTGGGCCGTGAAACTCAAGCGATATTTTCAAAAATAGGTGATCTTTCAGAGATTCATACGAAATTTTTAAAAAATCTTAAAGATGCGATCGGTCCAAATTCTAAATTAAAATTGAGCCAAGTATTTCTAGAATTCCGTGAACCATTTTTAATCTATGGCGAATATTGTTCGAATATGACAAATGCAACCGATACATTGCGCGATGTATGCAAACGTTCGCCCCAAGTCGAAGAGATGGTGCAACAATGTCAGAAAGAGCATAGCGATGGTCGAGTACAATTACGTGATATACTATCTGTACCAATGCAGCGAATATTAAAATATCATTTATTGCTCGACAAATTAGTGCATGAAACGTCGCCGACACACGAGGATTATCGTGGCTTGGAACGGGCCAAAGAAGCAATGGTCGATGTGGCACAGTATACAAACGAAGTAAAACGTGATTCAGAACAAATGGTTGTTATACAAAAAGTACGTGAATCAATTATCGATTTAAATCTACCCGATGGTAGTAATGATTTGGTACAGTATGGGCATCTACTGCTCGACGGCGAGCTAAATATAAAAGCTCACGAGGATCAAAAAACTAAACATCGATACGCTTTTATATTCGAAAAAATTATGATTCTTGTAAAAAATTCAAATTCAAAACTTGGCGATGGTCAGTATACGTTCCGGGAGGCTCATAATTTACTCGACTATCGTGTAGAAATTTGTCATTCGCGTAAAACATTAGGACGAGACGCTCGATTCAAGTGCCAATTGTTACTTGCACAAAAATCACAATCGAACGCGTTTACGCTGTATATGAAAACCGAAGCAGAACGTGGGAAATGGTTGAAAGCTTTTCAAGAAGCAATGGATAATTTAGAACCACCTGGTTGTCGTAACACCGATCATAAATTTGTATTAACAACATTTGATGTTGCTGTATCGTGTACCCATTGTTCAAAATTTTTAAAAGGTCGCATACATCAGGGATATCAATGTAAAGTATGTAAAATTTCGGTACACAAAGGATGTATTTCGTCAACGGGGCGATGTCGCGATAATACGATTAGTCATTCGCCTCCCGTGTGCGATCGACAATTGACCGAATATTATTGGTTTGTAGGCCAAATGGATCGTGATACAGCGACATTACGATTAGAAAATCGTAAAGTTGGAACATATTTATTAAGGGTACGGCCACAGGGGGCTTTAAATGCGGGTGAAACAATGTATGCTTTAAGTTTGAAGTAAGTTGTTATCGTTACAAAACTAGTTTGGCATTGATCAGGTATTATATCAAATTTCTTAATTTTGCAGGACTGACAATAAAGTTATAAAACACATGAAAATCTATCAGAAACACGACACCGAAAATATTGCTTATTTCTTATCGACACGTCGTCAATTTAAATCGATTGTAGAATTAATATCATTTTATGAACGAAATGATTTAGGTGAAAATTATGCAGGGTAAGTTTATTTGTTGTATTTTCCCCATGACCGCCCTTTGTTAATTTAATTTAATTTTTTTATTTTTTATTTTTTCAGACTAAATCAAACACTGCAGTGGCCATTTAGGGAGGTGATAGCAACAGCATTTTATGACTTTGTTCCTCAACAGGCTAACCAGTTACCATTACGAACTGGTTGTCAAATTGTTATCGTTGGTAAAGAAGGTGATAGCAATGGATGGTGGCGAGGAAAAACTAAAGAGAGGGTGAGTTGGTTTAAACATAAGCTTTATTGGCATGATAATGCCACAAATTAAATAAGTATAAATGATTTTCTTGTTCTTAAACGTCATTTTTTCTAATTTTGTTGTTCAAAACAACGGATGTTCACACGTGATAAATTTATTTTATTAATTCTTCAACCACAAAAACGCATATTCTTATAAAATTATAAAAATAATACTATGATTCATATAAGCTTAAAGGACTGTATATTATCAAATTAAATAACAACCCTACGCAATTATAAATCAAATGAAAAGTCATCCATTAACCTCAAATCAAAATATTAAAAAAATATTACAAATTGGCTGCCACAACAATTTTCGTCCATATGAGTCAATGCGTATCGTACATGATCAGTGCGTATTATTTGTACTGTTCTCCATTGGAAATACAAGCGTTCAATATTAATTTTGCGCGGAAATGTATCTTAAAAAATAGAACAGGCACAACCTGTCAACAAAGAGTAACCTTGAGTTGGACTTTGTGTGGAGAAACAAGACTCGTAGATGTAAAATAATTCAATAATTTCTATCGGATACAAAGCAGAATCTAACTAGATCATATAATGATAAGAAGATTATCCTCTTGCTGATATGAAATGGAACAGCAACAATAGCTCAAACGGATATACTGGTGATCAACTAATTCCGCTAGTTTAGCAGAATTTTGAACTCCCGGCATAAATAATGATGCTTAAGAGATCACATCTTTCTTTGTACTAACTTTTTGGAGCTACAATTTTTTTTTACTAAACTAGTAACTGATATTGGGTGACGTATACTTGCCCTGTTTTGTTATACAAATAAATTAATGGAGTTTCGATTATGCACTAGATCTTTAACCTTATGCTTATATCCAAAAAGAGCTACTATAAATCGTTGTCGCCGATACCGAGCTCTTTGCTCTCATATTTAAGAAAAATCTTCTTTATTCGCTTCGGATTTAGGACGCAGTACCTTACCGAACCAGAGGCTTCACTGTTAACAAATCTTCTTGCTGGCCGACCCATTTTCCATGTCAGTACTATAGGCTGATATGGAGTTATGCAATGCGCAGGTGGTTCCATGAAAATCAAACCTATCGCCGTACATAAAGTGGTATCACAACAGACGCAGATCTAAGTGTGCGGTAACCCAAAAAAAAAAAAAGAATGTGGGTCTAAAAACTGCATCGTTGTTTAAAATCAAAACATAGTAGATGTAATTTTACCATTTTTTCCTTTGTCTCAAATTTAGATCATGAGGCACTGGACCATCAACCATCTGACTACTGGGGGCTAGTGTTTTTACCTCTTCCCAGGTTTTACCGAGTTCTTTCGTTTCGTTTAGCACCGTTCTCCTCCAGATCATTGCTTATCTTCTGACTTTTCTCTTTCCTTGTGGATTCCATTCCAATGATATTCGTATTATGTCATTCGGGTTCTTTTTTTGTGTGACTATCTCCATGTGCATTTTATAATTTCGGTTTTAATGTCTGTTTGGTTTATTTGCCGCAGAAGCTCTTAATTTTTGATTTTATCTCTTCAGAAGCATTTAATTCTTCTCAGGCATTTGTTTACAAACACCTGTTAGTTATTGTGTGATCTGTATGTGTTTCCATGTTTCGCACTCATACAGCAGAACTGATTTCATGCATGCATTGAACAACGTAGCTTTGTTTTTCTCAACCGGACGGATACATACCAAGCCTTGTCAAGCACGTTCAATGTATTTTTTACTTTGTATTGAACTTTGTTTCTAGCATCCCGATATATCTCTGATTCTTTTTTCCGTTGTCCATTTATGTCCAATATGTACTGCGATGAAGTCCATCCGTTTGACGGTTCTATGATGATATGTGTAGTATTGATATGATCTGTACTCCTACTGTCGAAAGCCTTTTTCCATTCTTAGTTGTCGATTGATTGATGAAAATGATGGTTCAAGGATTCTCATCGCTAAAACGTTTGTTGTGCTGTTTAAAAGCGAGATACCCGCACTTCTTCAATTCTATTAGGTCGTCATTTTTGGGTGATTTTGATAGTTTGGTAATAGTAGCCATCTAGAATTTCGTAATTCGATTAGCCTCTGCAAATTCCCTCAAAGTATTCTTTCCATTTATTTAGTTGTTACTCATATGAGGTTACGGTTTGACCGGTCAGATGCTTTATTGGTGGAATGTTTCTGAATTTCACAATAACGTTTCTTACACATTGGTGTAGTGTGGGCATATTATTTTTTGCAGTTGCTTTTTCTGCAGTCTAGAGAATGTATTCTGTGTATTTTCTACTATCATACCTTGCTATCTTTTTGTCTTCTTTCGTTGTGTCCTCATTTTTTCTTCTATTTTCCATTGTTTCGTGGTGACAATCTTAAGTTTTGGATTCTTCGATTTTCTTCTACGTTTGTCGTGGTATCCGAGCACATTGGTAGCAGTTGATCGATTTTTGATCGATGGTACGAGTTTCGCTGAATGAAGATAGATTGAGTTGATTTGATTAGATAATAGCAGTTTGATTAAATATAGTTGGCGAATACTTTTGTGAATATCCAGTATTGTAACTCCGTCTAAAGCCATATTGGACTATATGTGAAAGATTGTTATTAATATGTAGTTCAAGCCTTCGTAAGATAATAAATTTGAAAAGTTTGCTCTATAATGAAAGAAGTGAGATTTGACGATTGTTTATAGGTTCAGGTTTATCTTTAGCATCTTTCAGAATAATTATTACATTTGCTTTCTTTTAGTCATTTAGATAATATCCTTTATATAATCTATGGTTTATAAATAGTAGAGGTTTAGTTGATTTGCTCATATTTAAGAAAATATTTTAATTGCCATAGTAATCTCAGCTGTTTATAACAGTTTCTACCGCTTTAATTTCTTAAAGTCCGGTGTGATAGAATGGGACGTATTAAATAATCTAGCTATAACTTCGACCTTAATAGCTGATTAGACTGATTATTTGTTTGGATAGTAAGATGATTTTTTTATATCATATATTAGTCAAATCAAACCGTTATTTATTACTAATGATAATAACCCACTTATTTGAGTGGGATGAGTGCGAGTTTACAAACCTTTATTCATAAGATGACTAGCTCATGCGGTTTAATTCTTTTAAGGCGTCTCGGTTCTTTTGTTATGTCAAGAAGTTGTATGGCTTTACTGTTGGTATGTTGCAGTACTATTCTTTCATGTTTGATGGCAAATGCCTGGACCACTTATAATTGGTCCTCGAGTGTAATTCCTCGTTTGTTACGTACCGGTAAGCATTCGGTTTTGCACGTAGAAATTAGTTGTTGCAGCGTTGAATAATTAAACGATTTGATTGTTTAGTGCAGCCCCAGAATTGGATAGCATACGTTCAAATTGGTTTAATTATCGATTCGTAGATCAGGCGTTTACAGTATAGACTAAGGTTAGAATTGTTTCCTATTGCATTGTTTTATTTTAATTTGCTTTGCTTATCTAACTTGCAATATCCAGTTCAATATTGGTTCAAGATGCAATCCGAAATATTTAGCAGATTTAGCTTGTGCAATTTGTACAACGTGTATGTTACACGTACTGATTTTAGCTTGTTAAGCTTTATTTTCCAATCCCTGGTTCATTGGCTGATTTTATTAGGTGCTTGCTGTAAGTATTCAACTGCTTGATTCTGTGAGTTGCTTGATGATAATACTGCTGTATCATCAGCAAAAGTTCTCATGAAAGTTGTTTCATTTGTCGGTATATCGGAAGTGTAAAGTAGATAACATATAGGATGGGCACTAACACGCTACCCTGGGGCACCCCTAATATGGTTGGGTAATAGTTGTAGTATGTTTCTTTATGAGCTACTACAAATTTTCGTTTGTAGAGATACAAATCGAGCAATTGGCAGTAATTTTGTGATACTATTTTACTTATCTTGTAGATAAGAGTCTAATAGCTCACTCTTTCTAAAACCTCTGATACATTTAGAAATACGGCCTTAATAGTCATTCAATAACAACGTCTCAAACAACTTTGTAAAGTTGGAAACAAAGAGATCGCCCTGTATGATGCAATTTGCTTATTTGGCTTGTCTGTTTTTATCATGAGTATTTGTACAGCCTACACTCAGGCACCTATGTAAATCGAAAGCAAGCATTAAGTATCAGTTTTATATATGTTAATATAATGACTGCAAAAGTGACTTTTTTTGGGATGCAAAATTCATATCTATTTCTAGTGGGGTCCATTTAGACACTTCTGATATTTGATGTGAATCTAAAAACTGGATTAATCTATAATGTGGTTGAAATACTGATGTTGTGCAAACAGTTCTTCAAACAATTTTTTTTTCATTACGTCGCACTCATTCTACATTTATGTTCTTTATAGATGGCCTCTTGTATCTTTTGATTTCCAAACAATCAGTTTTTCAGATTCAGGACCCAGTCGTTTCAATTAATTTTCAGTGCAAGCTTCTTTGTGTTTTTTAATTAGTCGGTTAAATTTATTACTTATCTGATAAAAAAAAATATCTTTTGTCAATAATGTTTCTGGTCTATGCCATATGCGTATTTTCCTACGCGTTCTCGAATCGCCAAGAGGTAATTATTTAAGTTCTTGTTTAGTTTTGTGACTGATTTTTAACTCAATTAGATTGTTTTGCTTTATTTAATTCAGAAAATAAACAAATTACCAGAACGATTTACCCAAACAAACATAATACCAGATTCGATTTCTCTAGTTTAAATCCCCACAAATTAGTACTTAATTCAATATTACGTAAATCTCTTTTGTAATGATAGTTAACTTCTGTATCTGCATTGTACAGCCGAAAATACTTTGTTTCTTGACAATAACGGCTACCTCGGCACTAGTTCTATTTGGCCTATCTAACCTATATATGTGTTCTAAAGCTTGAAACAAAAATTAAGTTATTATGAAGTAGAATTTTAAATACGTCTCATTTTTGTTCTTAAAAAGTTGTATAATTCAAGAATCTTATTTTGAGTCTACGGGAGTTCCAAAGACATAAATTTAATTTACTTTCAGCTTTATTTACTAGTTCAGTGGTTATATAGAATTACTTTTCTTTCGTATAGCACTGCCTCAATTTTTGAATTAGTTCTCCAAGTAGGGCCAAAATCTCAGAGAAGCTGAACAGTTGTCCGGGCCTTGTATCATCTGCCTATCATAAAAAAGAAGTTTATTTCATTAACATTTAATGTTCCTCGATCATGTATGCTATAGTTAAAAAGTTTCTTTTCAGACAGATTCATTAGTTGGATGCAAGACTCAATTCGCAATTATCACTTATTTCACGTTCTTTAGCTTCTATTTTGATTGATGGAGATTCAGTTGATTTATGCAAATCATATTACATAAGTTGATTTGATTCGGAAATAGCATTTTTTTGTTCCATGTCCCACATTTAGGCACTTCATTTTAAGTGGAAACCTTGAGCGGTGTAGTTGGATAGAAACAATAATTTATTCAGCCAAGTATGGTTTTAGTTCTCTTTAGTTTTTAAGTTCTTCTTAAATTTAATTTTGAGTGAAAAGTAGATATTTGAATGACATTTTAAATTCTCGATTTCAACAAACTTAACGATTATGTAGTTGGTCGGATTTAATGTGCAGTAGAACGCAAAGACGAAACTTTTAGATCCTACAATGAACGAGTTTGATAAATCAGGGAATATTTGTCTGGAAGGTTGATTTTGCCCCGGTTGATTGGGTAGTAGACTAGATACCTTGGGTTTTGGTTTATAAATGATACGAAACTGACCAAATGGCGTAGTGGTGAATGATGCGACAGTAGGTTTTGAATCGCAAAAGGGGCAAGATGCAAAAGAAATTTTTCCCCATCTGATTACGATCGGTGGTGTAAATGAATACATCTATGACCCCCTTTTGGAGCGCAGAACTCAAGGGCCTACCAATCTTAAATGTCAGTACTATAAGCTGGCATGGAGCTATGCAATGTGCAGATCGTGCTACGTAAATCGGACCTATCGTCCTCGATTTGGCTGTAATGGCGTAAGGTAGGACGTAAATAAGCGAACCAAGAGAGATTTGGGAGTGCATTAATCCTAAAAAAAAGATTGGAAAGATAAAAAAAACAAACAAATATTAAAGACAAAATGACAGTAATGTAATGAGTGAAGAATATGCGTGCTATAATAAAGGTTGTAGAATATTTTACTACCAGCCCGAAAGCTACCCAAGCCTTATTTATTTAGATTGACTAATAATCGAGTGTAATATTATCTTGTTTCAGGTTGGATTTTTCCCGAAAGAATTTGTACGAGAACATCCTCAGACGTCGGACGAACTATGATATTACAATTATATTGTATTCATTGTTCCATCAACAAGTAACACAAATAGTAAATAAATGTATTTAATTTAATTTATTTTAACGTAATTCAATTTTTAACACATTCCACAAATGGGATAGATACCGTTTCGCGTTTGCGCGCGCGCTTTACGTGTTTGTAAGCAGAAAAGTATATGGTTATATTTTTTTTTAACTATAAATCAATTATTAACTAAATGCTTATTGTAATATTTATAACTATATAGTATACCAAAATCATTTATTTGTTTTATAAAATAATATATATATATATATATATATATATATATATATATATATATATATATATATATATATATATATATATATAATTAAATAGAGATTAAGCTTTTTTGAAGCACATTTTAGTTTAGCGAACTGATAAGAAAAAAAATAACATTTCTCTCGATTTCGCACACCTACAAGATAGTAGTAACTTAATTATTAAAGTACAAAAGTAATTTGAATAAGAACAATATAAGTTTGAGGTTGATTAACATATTGCATTTTATAAGTCAAGGGTGGGCTAATTTGAGAGAAATGAAACCAAAATAAAACAGATTGAATATTTTTTGATGTTATAAAAATTTGAAATGGAGAAAATTTATCGCCGTCCAAAAAAAAAGGAAATTTTGTTTATTATCGAATTATGAATCTCTATAATTTATTTATTTATAATTTTAATTTTATTATTTTTAACTAAATAACAAAACAACATTTTTATTTCAGAAATTTGTTTAATGTAATGTTGTTATGAACTGTGAACGATCGTATCTTACGTATTTACTTATTGGCAAAATAAAAATGTCTTATGTACAAGGGTTGGTTTGAAAATGCATATTGTTTTGGAAAGTTTGATAAAAACTCTGATGCAAATGTAAGATGTTGACTGTGTCACATGTGAGTAACGTATTTTTCGTTAATTCTAATCAAACCACTGGGTGGTGAAGCTGGTATTGGTAAAAAAAAACAAACTTTGCGAGCCTTTAAAACAGGTTATCGTATGCCTTTAACCCAGTTGTTCAATTAGAACATGAACTGTAAAATTTCAGAATTATATTCTTGGTGTCCAATAAATAATCAATTTCGCTTGATAATATACTTTTGGTTATGCTTTACAGGTACTGAGCAGTTGGAATTTTAAAAGAGGCATTCTAGTGAATAGCAAACAAGAAACGTAACAGCATTGAACTTATAACAACTCCACATGACGTACAGTTTGAAAGTTTGAAACAATAGATTTTCATACCAATACAGAGAATCTTCACTTATCGTAAAGGGTTCGGTTCATGGAGTATGAAAATTTGATTGTTTGGATTTTTAACTATTATCCAGACAAGTTAAATTTGATATGTAGATAGAACTAGAAGAAGGTTATTCAAATAATTTATAATCGAAATATTTTTTCCTTATAAATATAAGTGCGATTTGAACGTCTTTTCACACCGGTACCTGTTTCGGTAGATATGTGCTTCTAAAATATCTTATAATTCTGGAATGAATTTTATATTTTCGGTAAATATTTCAGTTCAGTGTGCTTCATCAGTTGTTTGAATATTATTTCTAAATTGCATTATGGATATACGTAGCATACTACTCGTTTTTGAGAATTTCTAAAATAATGGGTTAAAAAAACTAAAATAAGTAAAATGTTACTATGTCGTTGCTCTACCTTTGTTTTCCGCTATAGCCAAAACTTTGTTCGGCATACTTTTAACCAACGAACGGGTGATATTTCCTCCGAGGCATGTTGAATAGCTAATTTTAATTCTTCAAATTGACGGTTACCTTCATAAATTTTTCTAACTAATATTCCCCAAAGATTTTCAATTGGATTTTGGTCTACTGGTATGTAATGTGTTTCAAACCTTGATATTGTACTCAGACTCGTATGTACTAGAGTATTATCTGGCAGTTTTCATCTTGGTTTATGTACAAGAAAGGTAACATATGATTTTTTAACACGCCAATGTAACTACGCTGTTGATTTTGGTGGATGGAAAGGCTAAGGTAAGGGTTCCCGCTGAATAAAAAGCCCCCTCTACCATTAAACTACCATCACCCAAATTCCGTTTAGAAAGGTACTTTGGCTCTTTTCTGATATCCCTCCTATAGTACTGAATGCAGTCCGGGCCATCATTTAATTTTTTTGATCAGATATTGAATAATAGTTAGTTTAAATCGCATAGTTATCATAAAAACGAAACAATTATTTTTTTAATATTTTTTGATCAGGCGCGACTCATGTTTGCTCTAACAAATTCAAGACGAGCGGCTTTGATCCGTGGCAATAGGATGCTGATATCGGTTTTCTGTGTTTTAGATGTCCACTAACTTTCATACACACAACGGCTGATTGTGCTCCGAACTAATTTAATTTAAGGTTGCTTTCAGACGCTTAAACTCACGGATTTCGTCTTAACGGAAAACCTTCTTCGGAAAGTGCCAGAATTTTGCATTTTTCTTCGTCCGAATAATATTTCCCACTTGAAATTATAGCTGTGTTTTATTGAACACTGGAAATGGGAATAGGAATACGAATGAAAATAAAGGTCCTATTCCATGAGAAAAATTGACTGTCAGTAAATATTAAAATGGGACAATAATATAGATTTTATAGTAGTGTAAGTGAAACAGAAAGCTATCTCAGTCAAACTTGACTGGAAAAATATTTGTGTTTGTGGTAGTGTGACTGCCATAAAAAGTATAAAATTGAATACTTTTTATTGCAGTCACACTCAGCCTTCTAGATAAAATTTGTGTAAGACAGGAAATTATTTTCGCACACTACCAATTTTATAGTCAACGGTCAAATAGTCCATTTATTATTTTGGTCAAATTATAATTGAATTGAAATAAAAATCATATTTGTTTGGAATTGTGATATTAAATACTAAATTTTAATTCACAATTTAAAAAACTGTAAGAATGAATAATTAATGATTTTTTTGGTTATGGTTTCTTAAATAGCGGTCAAAATTCGGATATAGTTTGCTATAAATAAACAATAACGTTGTCTTTTAGTTGGAGTTTTATAATTATTTTCTCTTTTCATCTTTTTTGACTGTCAGTCAATTTTAATACTCAATAAAACCTCAATAAGGCCTTAATACTCAATAAAACGACACGGAATAGTTTATATGATTTATGTAAAAGTTGTCATGGAAACAACAACGAACTGCTAAAACTTCTTTTGTAACTGCCAAAAAATGACATTTATCACAAAGAAATTTTCATAAGGGCGACAACACATAGAAAATTGAAACACTCTGGTGTTGAACATGAAAACTAAAAGTGGAATAGAATTAATACAAAACCAACAAAAGGTTGGAATGAAACTATGCCGGTATGAATGAAATATATGGGATTGTTGTTGTAATAATACCAATAAAATAAACCTGATATTTCTACGACAGTAATTGCAAGGAAGCAAGGCTTACACTGTGTTAGTTTTCCAGATGAATCTCGTTCGTCTTGTTGATCTGGAACGTTCCTTTATTGGAATTCTTCCAAAAATTGTCTTTGTCTGTTATATTTAGAGGTTTTGTTATAGTGCTAAACAAAACCTCTCTGGTTCTCGAAGAAAATTATTACGTGTTATAAGCTCTTTGACAATGCGTTTACCTTGAGTCTCGTAGATTTCCTATTTTTCCCGTATTAGTTTGCCTGTTTAACGGATAAACAGGTTCCGAATCACAAGCCCATCATATTTTTGACAATTGACTGAAGCCTACAATTATTTTGCAAATTTGGCTTATCGGTTCTCTCTTATTTGTTTCCATACGCATCTGTCGAGTAACATCAAAATAAAATCGAATGAACCGAGTCTGTACTGTACAAACGCCGAACATTGTGGCTCGACAAAACGGATAAGTGTTGTTCTTCCACAGCTACGTCACTAGTTCATAATTTGATTTATGAATCCCAATTACAATTAAAATTTCAATATACGCTAGTAGTTCTTTTTGAGCAGATTCCCAGACAAGTGGTTATTTATCAGGGTTAGCTACGTTATATTTGTTGTATTCCTGATTGGCGTTTCTATTTATGTCTACAAATTATAGTCTGCATCAGCTTGTTAAATATCTTGCAAGAGGTATCCACATTGTTTAAATTTTTAGTGTTAGGGTTGGGTCCCATTAACAGTGATTCCCGAATAACATTTTGCACAGACAAACATTTCAAATTTGGCCGATTTTTCTCCATTTCCTTACCAATGTAGAATTCACTCAGCAGATACGAATTGTTTTCTATACCGTTATCTATTAACAACTCAGACAAATGATTTAATATAAAAAAATCCCTTTTAAGAATATACGAAACATGTGAAACATAGGTTAGTCGTAGTCAAAATTGCTATTTTTTCTCGTCGACAATGTGAGCTTGGAAATTTTTTAATCCATTATTTGAGAAATTCGCAAACACTAGTGGTTGTATAGTTCTGCTACGCACTGTATTAGTTAACATATCCATTCCCAGAGTCGGATCACTTCCAACGAGTTTGTCCAGTCGACTTTGCTTGTTTTACGATTTAACCAGCCATAACAGCATTATCTGTAAAAATTAAAAACAAATTTATTTTTAAGTTTAAGTAAATCTCAATCATTATATTTTATAAATAAATTAAACACAACACACATATAACTGGAATAATATTTTTAAAATTAAACTATCATAATCATATCATATGAAAAAGGTCATATTTTTTATCATTATTAATTAATTAAATTAACATTATTTTGAAAAAGAACAAACATGTATTAAATTAAACAATTATTTATAAATTATTGGTGCAATAATATTTAAAATGTTAAATTATATATTTTAGTAAAGTCAATATCTGTTTTTGAGTCTGCCATACATATCGACAGACGATAGTGATGATTTTATACACAAAACGAATCACAAACACAAGATTGTTCATTTCCAAGATAATAAAACACCAGAAAACAATTAGGAGCAAACCCCGGAGGTATTAAACAATCTTGTATTTGTTTATTCATGCACTTGAATATTATTTATATTGTATTGCATGCAATTTAATTATAGTGGTTTTTATACAAATCACTTAACACAAATATACATACATATAAATATATTTTTTATTGTATATAAACTATTATATTATATTATTGTTATAATGAAGAGTTTTAATTATATAAATATTAAAATAACGAATGATTGTACAAAAAAAAATTATTGCTAAATTCTATATTTATATAAAACCAGGCTAGAGCTGCCGACAAATTTGGTGGGCGATGATTACTAAGCTCCTGTCACGTAATTGTATGTCAGCTGTAAAATGTTTTTAATGTATATGTTGTTAATGTTTAAATTTTTTTTTTGACGATGAGAACTGATTACCAAAAAGTGTTATGTTGATAAGCTATATTATAAAGGACTGTTTAAATGAAAAAAAAAAAATTATCTAAATTTAAAATTATTACCTATATAACGTTACATACTTATAAAGTGCTGGATTATGTGACAGATTAGATTTAATATACAAAATGCTCTGTAGTTATTTTACTATGGAATTTCTGTTTACTATACACACTAACATATACAATTATAAATTAAGAGATTTTAGCATACAATTGTCGTTTTCGTGTTAAATTTTTAACGCTTTAATTATAATATATTTATTAGTTTCTTACTCAGGAATTAGAATCCTTTTAGTATATAGTTTTTAAAACCTAAAGATCTGAAAGTAAAAAAGATTATCCGAATAGTTTCGAAAACAATGTAAGATGTTGGTGAAGCTTGATGATATGCTTGAAATCAGAATTGTTTTTGATTTCAACTTATTTCCATGGAATAGATGTTTAGACAATACCTTTTTTTTCCCCCAGTTACTCAGGCTCACTTGGCCTATTGTGAGATTCCTTACGAGACGTATAATCTCTGTCTCGAAATCTGTGTGTTCTTCAATGAAGTTCAAGATATTTAGTTGTCAGTTCGTCAGTTGATCCTCAGACATAGACTGCTATTCAGTAGGTCAGTTGATCCTGAACTACTGAATAGCAGTCTATGGTAAGAGAATGATGAACAGGAGCACAAAAAGTGCCCTACAGTTTCTTCTTCTACTCGCCCATATTGTTCGCAGTTTGCGATGTTCCGAATTTCATTCAAAATATATGATTATTCAGAGAGCAACGCCCGTGAGTCAATACTTTCCAAGTATTGCCTACTTCGTTTAATTCTATTTATCTTTTAAGACTGTCAATAATATAATATTAATATAAATTACGTTTGGTCAGGCTTCGATCTCGATAATCAATATGCGGTTAAATAAGAATTCATAGATTAAGTTATGGTTCTGCACTTCCCTGTAAATTACTATGTACCTTTCGAATGACGAAGTTGTGATATTTAAATAGGAAAAACCCGACCTAAAACCATAACTTATTTCAAAAATCTTTATCTTACACACAACAATGCTATTCAACTTTCACAATTTCAAGTATAACTCGAGAATTTCACTTAGACGAAAAACATTTTTTAATTATTGTCATCTTGTAAGATGTGTTTCGAACAATTGATTTTTGATAAACGCTGGGGGGTTATGAAATAAATGCGAGTCGAATTTTTCCGTTAACGGATAAAACCAACCTCTTCTCATGATTTCAACATTTCCCTACCTCTTTACTGATGATGTTAACTGCATCGATTTCACGTCTCTGTTTTTCAGGTGCTAAATAATTTCATCTTTTCAACCAGTTGAAAGACCACTTGCCATTACTTAAATGAACAATCATGTGTTAGTTAAAGCTTTATAATCTTCAGCCTTGTGTTTGCAAATATTATTAATGAGTGATATTCTTTGCAAATATTATTAATGAGTGATACTAATTCTTTCAACAGTTTCTGAGTACTACCGTTTGTTTATTCCTAGAATATTGATCGGAGGTGGAACTTGTTTCTTCTTTTCTGGATCAAACACTTTTGGTGCAGTTATTGCATTGGCAGTTTAATGACGGGTTAATTAGCTCAACTTCTTTCTGGTGAAGATTCAGTTTTTCTCTTGCTTGGGTTAATTTCTTATTTGCTGTCTTGGATTTCTGTTGCATCCAATTGGTTTCCCTTTTAAGCTCTTGTTCATCAAATTCGTCTTGATCTTTCTTTGAGTACTTGCATTTGGTTGTTCAGTATTGTTGTGTTATTTTTACTAACAGTATTATTGTTATTTTTACTAACTGTTTTCTTTAGCATAAGGTTTTCTTTCTTTCACTTAACTGTCAGCTGCGTGCTTTATTTATATATTTGTTCAAATTGTTTAATAACTCCGCGTTGTTTATTATAACTGTTTGTGCACGGGCAATATAATATAATAAATTTTTATTTTGCCGATTCCTATAACCCTATAATAATCTTTCCAGAAATATTCGATTCTTACATCCTTAACGTCGTTACCTCAATAATCATGTTCAGTTAAGAATGGTCTAAAATACCTGCTATTTTGTTTTCAAAACATGCATAAATGTTATTAGTACAAATATCTGAGATTTGACAAAAATTTTTTTAATGTTGAACAAGTATGCTGCTCTAAAAGCACATTTTTATCCCGAATCTCAACAGATTGGATATTTTATCTTTATGTACCTCATACATTGTTTCGTTAAGACTATTTCCCTACTTTTATCTTCAGTTTCTGGTACATTTGTGAAATAAGCGAAATCAAAATCATGACTTTTATTGGCAGCCTTCGAAACATAACGTTTTCCAAATGGTATGTAAGACTAAACCTTTATTATAGAACAGATGATTTGTCTAATGGATACACCGTTTAATGGTTTAATCAACGACATCCTCTATTAATACTGAGGAACATTCTAAGAATACGTGGTTTTGAATTTTACAAGCATTTCATTTTTAAATTCAGAAACACTTAAACCTTGAACAGGTTCGCAGTACGATTATATCTTCCATGAGTCACATTAGTAGTGCGATAAACAAAACATTTACGAGGGCAAATCAATATATCCGTAGCATCGATACAAAAGAGCTATATATTTGGAGAAATTTTATTTTTATTTTTCAACATAATCTCCTCCAACATTAATGCGTTTATTACATCTTTCAAATAATTTATTTAAACCGCCAAAAAAAAGTTTTGTTTTGGTCTTCAAAATAATCTTCAGTAGCGGACATAACTTCATCATTATTTTAAATTTTCGGCCTCTTAATTGAATTTGTAAATTTGGAAACAGAAAAAAACACTTAAGGTCGGTGAGGAATTTCTTCAAAGCCGCATTCACGCGGAGCCGTTTGTGCAATTTACGCCTTATAAATTATATTATTTAAGCCTTTTCTGTTCCGGGGTTAGCAAATGGGGAACCCATCTTGCACTAACTTTTGAAAGATGAAGATGATTATGCAGAACTGTAAATGTGGTACCAAAAGAAACCTGAGATTTCTCGATAATTCACGGCGGCCTTCTAATACAAAATTGTCTGCCAAATAACGTTTGCATGCGTGATGGCGTCTTGTGATATTCCCTGACGCTCATCATCTTCTAGCGATTCTCTACTACTTTTAAATAATTTAATCCACTTCGTTACTGTATAATATTTTGGTCCACATTCATCTTAAACTTTTGACGGATAATCGAAAATAAATTTACAGTTTTTTCATCCTAACAAAAAAATTTAATTACCGCACGATATTCAATTTGAGTCATTTTATATTTTGGTCTAAATACTGGTTGCAAAATTGACGTCCAGGAATAAATTAAGCGAAATAAAACAAGAGTTATTTCTAGATGATTCTTGTAGATGAAAAATAAACAAAAACTAAAAATGGGTTTCTTCAGTTCGCTTATAATTCTTAACTATTTTTTTTCAACTGACGAGA
Source organism: Tipula lateralis (assembly GCA_963932295.1). Taxonomy (NCBI): domain Eukaryota; kingdom Metazoa; phylum Arthropoda; class Insecta; order Diptera; family Tipulidae; genus Tipula; species Tipula lateralis. The sequence continues at coordinate 121,786,329 of OZ010737.1, forward strand.
TTGCATTGAAGACGACGAGCTAAACCGGTGTTTTGTGATATTGTTGCATCAAATAATTTTTATTAGTCGAACGATTCAGCATAATGTTTTTTACTATCAGCTCGAAACTATTTAATATTTATAAACGATACATCTTTTTTTAAAAATTCCAATTAATGGCCAACTTTTTCCCTTTCTCTTCTATTGAAACTATAATCATGTAGATAGATAAAATTTAAAAAAAAATTAATTAAACGAATATATAAATTCATGCATGATCTATCCACGATCTAATTTTATAAATAAAATCTTGCAAAAAAAAAATTATAAATTATTGACAATACACAATAAAATTTAAAAGCTCTAAATTAAATGCATTTCGTAATAAAAAAACAAAATCTTGAAAATTGTTGCACGCATTCACCGTCCGTAATGTTGTTTAAAAGTTTTGACGCGCGATACGGAAAGATAATGTAACGCGCGTTCGATACAGTTATAAAAAGCTTCAGTTCTTTCTAAATAAAATAATAAATATAAAAATTATAATAAAGTAAATAAACAAACAATTTTGTTTAATTTAATTGTGCCAAATATAAACTAATATAACACCTATTTATAAATATTATTATTACGTTTGTTAAATTATTATTATTATTTCGTTTAGTTTAACATTTAGATAGAAGAATTTTTTTGTTATATTATTATGTATTAAATAATCTAGTTGTAACGACGAAAATGGCCTAATTTGAAAAAAATTAAAAAGAAAAATACAAAAAATAATTATAAAATTAATTCGGTGCTGAATTATTAAAAAATTAATTGATAAACAAAAATTAATTATGTTTATTTAGTTTATTGGTTTTATTTAATTATTTTTATTTAAAATTGAACAAACTATATACTGTAATAAAAAAAAAATAATTAAAATTATTATCCAAAAATTGGATTATATTTACTCGAAACAAAATTAATTATACATATTATATCTTAAACACTAAATATATATTGTATTTAAAAAACAAAATGTATTTATGACAGATGTAAAATTAAATATGAATATATTATATAAAATATATCAATATTAATGCAAATTAAAAACAAATAATTTAATGTAATTGAATTGTGACACTTAAGGGTTTTTTTTCGTGTTTTACTTTCTTTGTTTGGCTAGAACCATTTCGTTCATATCACAAATGAGCGCAATTTTATTATTTCATTTATTTTTGATGTTACTGGCGATCTTCCTAGTTGTGGGTAACATGTAAAGGTTTTTCAATAAGAGCACTTCAACTTTTTTTTTGAATAAAACACAAACTGTTCGACTTTTGAACTAACTTTTTTTTCATTAACGAATTTGAACATATACATTTAAGTATGAAACTCGATTTCTTTTGCATTACCACCGCGTGCACGTTTTACGAAGTACAATCTTTGAATCCAATTTTCGACCACTCTTTCGCATAAATCGGCCGAAATTCCAGCAATTTCACGTTCAATATTGGCTCTGAGCTCTTGCAACGTCGGCGGCTTATTGGCATAGGCCAATGACTTCATATAACCCCAAAGAAAATAATCTAGAGGTGTGAAATCACACGAGCGCGGCGGCCACTGGACGGGAATAATAATCTTGATTGATATTATTATTATTTTTTTTTTCTTGACTCACCTGGAAAGTTGAGTAGATTTTATTTATTATTCGAACGATTACAATTTATTTATTTTCTTAATAAAATAAAGGGTCATCCAAAAAACGCGCCTACATGTTTCTTTTAAATAAAACACAAACTATTTGCAATTTTTTCAAGCTGTTTTTTTATTAAAAGTATGATCCATTACAATTATACGTGGAATAGAATATCATTCAAGTGTCCACCACGACTGCGTCTGCAGGCATCAATCCGAATATCGAAATTTTCAATGACTTTCCGACATGTTGCTGGTGTTATTTCACGAATTGCAACTTGAATGTTGTTCTTTAGATCATCAATTGTTTGTGGCTTGTTAGCATACACTCGACTTTCCAAAAAACCCCACAAAAAAAATCTAATGGTGTTAGATCACATCACCTTGGAGGCCAATTGAAATCTGAATTTCGTGAAATTACACGTTGAGGAAATTTTGATTGCAAAAACGTAATGTTTTGTCGAGTTGTGTGACATGTAGCACCGTTTTGCTGGAAATAGACGTCAGACACATCAAAATGACTCAACTGTGTCCATAAAAAGTCTCTCAACATTGATTGGTATCGCTCAGCATTCACAGTAACAGCATTTCCAGCATCATTTTCGAAGAAGAATGGCCCAATGATTCCATTTGCCCAAAATGCACACCAAACAGTAACTTTTGGTGGGTGTAGAGATTTTTCATGAATAACACGAGGATTTTCATCACCCCAGATACGACAATTTTGCTTATTGACGAATCCATCCATTGTGAAATGAGCTTCATCACTAAACAAAATTTTGCTTGAAAATAATGGATCTGTCGTTCGTTGTTCAATAATCCAACTAGCGAAATTACGACGTTGAAAATGGTCACTTTCTTTCAATTTCTGGGTTAATTGAATTTTTTAAGCGTGTAAATGCAAATCTTTATGCAAAATCCTCTATAAGGAGCCATAAGATATGCCCAATTCTTGCGAACGACGCGAAATTGATGTTGTCGGTTCATTTTCCACATTTTCACTAACAGCAGCAATATTTTCATTTGTGCGTACAGTTTTTGGTCTTCCACTTTTTGGTTTATCAGTAACACAATCAGTTTCATCGAATTTTTTCACTAATCTTTGAATTGAAGATTGATTTGGCCGATTATTTACACCAAAAAAATCACGAATTTTGCGATGGGTATTTTTCAAAGAACGCCCATTTTCATAATAAGTTTTAATGATGTAAACGCGTTGTTGCAATGTGTACCTGTCCATGGTTAAAACTGTACTACCTTCTAATAAAACAAAATGGCTTATGTCATTTGAAAAGATGTCACGTGTAAAAATTATATACTGCTGACATCTAGGCGTCACATTTGGATGACCCTATATGTTGTTACTTGTTACAGATTTAAAAATACAATTCCTCCGTTTTTAGTTTCTTACTCTACTTTATACATTTTTATGTAGGTTAAAGATGGATGCTTCTAAGATGGATGTCGGAATTTTTATTGAATTTTGACAAACATACAGGAAATAAAATTTGTCTAAATTTAAAGATAAATATACAAATTATTATTATTATTATAATAGTCAGTGTCAATGAAGTATGCCCCGTGAAGTTATGAAGATGCGAATTATGATATTTTAAATGTAGCTCTTGTATGTTTTCGGTTGTCCAATTATGTATGGTGTATAGATTAATTTCTGGTAATACACTGCGTGTATCAATTGCTTAAAGATGTTAGTAGATGATTTTGTTTCATCTACCTGTAGAATTTGTTCGATAATTTGAATAAAACAAGATGTTAACGTAATGATCGGTGGTTGGTTTATTTTATCGTACTTCTGGTGCAGTTTGAAGAAAATTCTAGTGTAGTTCCTCCGGGTGATATGAAAAACTTTGTTTCGACTATGTTTGATATAATGACGTCAGATTTTATAGTTGTGTAGTTACAAATGGCTTTTTGTAGGCTAACAATTGCTGGTGCGCAAGTATTAGTTATTGGTAAAAGTTTCTCTTCTTCGCAATAGTATGTTCCATATATAGCTTGACATGTGTCTAGTGATTGGTATTTATACTGATAGGAATTAAGGATTATTAATTTAGGAGGAATAGGGAATATAATTTTATTATCAACTGGAATGGGGATTATTTTATAAAGTTGAAATGTAAAATTTTGAAATTTGGGAATGTTTATTAGGAATATTAATTGTTTATCTTTGTTTATTAAACCTTTTATTTCTAATAAGTTCAAAATTGCGTGAGGGATTAAAATATTATTTTCGTTCAAAATGTCTTTAATATATTGCATTTCGTTATCGTTTAGCAGATGTCTGGATATAATTTGATTTTTTGAAAATGTTATAATGTTCAATAGGTCTTCCAAATGTTGATTTAAATCATCTATAGTATATTCTAATCTGTATAATTGTTGATCATAGACCATGAGACTAGCGAATTCGCTAAGTTTCCCTATGGTTTTATGGATTGTTGTATTAATCATTTTTAAGTTGATTTCTAAATTGGTTTTTAAGTATACGGGTTATCATTTGTTGGTTAATCATTACTTGTTTATTATTGTTTTGCTGAAGTTTGTCCTGATTCTGTTGAAGTTCGTAAAGTGCGTTTTGAATGTCTTCTAAAGGGTCCGCCAAAAAATTTTTTTTTTTGAAAATGCTTTAAAAATAACTACTGAATATTTTCTCAACTTTCGTTTTTTATTTAAAAGTACAATCCTTCCGGTTAATAATGGAAAATAATTTCATTCAAATGGCTGCCTCGGCTGGCCATGCAGTAGCCTACACGGTCGGTCCAATTTTTAAGCACATTATCGATTGTGTGCAGCTGTATTTCACCAATGGCTTCACAAATATTGTCCTTTAAAGCGTCAATTGTCTCTGGCTTGTCGGCGTAACACTTATCTTTGAGGGCACCCCACAAATAATAGTCCAACGGTGTCAAATCGCAGCTCCGTGGTGGCCAAACGAAATCAGCTCTGCGGCTGATAATGCGATCTTCAAAAACAGGGCGCAAAACATCGAGTGTAGCTTCAGCTGTGTGGCACGTAGTGCCGTCCTGTTGAAACCAAATGTTGCCAATATCCTCCTCTTCAATTTTTGTGAACAAAAATTCGTTCAATATGGCTCGATAACGATCGCCATTGACTATAACGGCCACTCCTTGCTCATTTTCGAAGGCAAATGGCCCAATTATGCCTCTGGACCAAAATCCGCACCAAACAGTGACTCGTTTTGGGTGTACCGGCTTTTCAATGTATGCGTGCGGGTTTTCCGTGGCCCAAATGCGACAATTTTGCTTGTTTACATACCCGCCAAGATCAAAATGAGCTTCATCCGAAAAGATGATTTTTTTGGCAAAATCGGCATCTTCTGTAAGTCGATCGCAGGCCCACTCAGCGAAGCGAAAACGCATTGGATGGTCAGTTGGCCTCAATTCCTGAACCAATTGGACCGTCATACCAAGGTCTTTATGCAAAATTCGTCTCAATGATGTCTCCGAAATGTTCAATTGTTGAGAACGATGGTGAATTGATGTTGATGGCGCATAACGCACACTTTCTGCCACAGTATCAATATTCTCGGGTGTGCGCACTGTTTTTGGCTTTTCACGCTTTGGTTTATCGATGAGGATGCCAGTTTCTTTCACTTTTTTCACAAGGTAATGAACATACGGAGCTGACGGTGCTTCTCTTCTTCCAAAATCCGTACGCAATTTTCGCACACATTCTGCAAATGTCGCAATATTTCCCTGCGTTTTTTAAGCGTATACACAACCATATTTGTGCAGCTGAAGGATAAACCTAATTATCTGTCAAATCAGACATGAGCTAAGTGTTACCATTAACGAAATAAGCACTAGTTGAAAAAAAAATCTTTAGATTGCGGACCCTTTAGGTCTCGATTGTCTAAATTCCCAGTGATGTCCTTAATTAATGTTCCAACTCCGTTAAATAGTCCTCTTTTAACTCTATTTGGTAGAATATAGTTTAAATTCCGTTGGGTTTTGTCTATTTTTGCTGATATAATTATTAATTTATTATCAAGTACGCGTCTGCTATCAAGTTCCATTTGTTCCTTTATCGTTTTTAGTATGTCTTGCGATTGTGAAATTGTATGTTGATAAGGTGTTAGTGGTAGTATGTGTATTAGTTTCGGTGGGAATTACGTAGATGTACTGGTCCCTGATACACTGGAATTAGTCTCTTGTTGTCCAGTATAGTGGAGTTATTATTAACTCCTGCCCTAAGGTTCCTGTGAACCTGAAAAGGATTTTTATTTTATTTTTGTGTACTTTACCAATGTTGGTTATTAATAAAAGACTATTTTTTATGTTTTCTGTAACTATTTCTTTTCTAAATTGGGGTTTCATTTTCCCCTCTTCTACGTTTCTTAACGTACACTACAGTATTTATTGTTATGTCAATGATTTTTTTCTTTTTCCTGTTTAGTTTACTTATTAGTTTTTCTTTTCTCTCTTGAGTTTTCTCATGTAAATTAGCATATATTTGTTCAAAGGTGTTTCTATGTTCTGTGCATATTCTAGTTCTGTACCGAATTCAGGTGTATTCTTATAATAGTGTCCGTTCAGTAATTGGAATGGTGTCATTCCAGTTGAACTATGAATAGAATTATTGTAGGCTATAATAGCTGATTGCATGATACTCTTAATTTCTTCGTCAGGGTTTAGTAGTTTTATAATCGAGCAGAGTTCTTTCAAAGTTGAATGAAATCTTTCTACGGATGAATTGTCCGTAAAATTGTATGGTGTAGTGGCGTGAAGAATAATGTTATATTTCCGTGTCAAGTCTTGTACGGTTTTGGGTACACAAAGTTCGTTATCCGCAACTATTTTAGTTGGTATTCCATGTGTTCCTATATATGTTTTTATCGCGTCTTTGATCGCGTTACCTGTTTTTTCCGTTAAAAAGTATGCGGTTCCATGTTTGGTGAATTTATCAATTATTGTCAAAAATGTTATGTTGTTTAGTAAAAAGATGTCTGTGTGTATAATTTCTAAGGGTCTCTTGGGTGTCTCTGTTACCGTAAGTTCTATATTAGGTGGATTTCGGTCGTATTTGTTCTTTAGGCACGTATCACACTTCGCTACATATTGTCGTACTTTATCCTTTAGGTATGAAAAATAAAATTGAGTTTTTATTTGAGCATAATTCTCACTTGTTCCACGGTGTTCATTCATGTCATGGATCTCTCTTATTTTCCGTTTTTGTTCTTCAGGGTCAATAATATCTATTAAGAATATTTTCGATCTAACTAGGTTTACGTTGGGATTGGTTTTACGCGGTTTGTGGTTTATCAAGTGCTTGTAAATTTGTAATACCTCTTTGAATATTTCGTCGGTTGTGAATATACAGGTTAATTGTCTTTTCTTACCAAATAGTTCTTGTAGAATTTTTTCAATTTTCTTGATGTTATTCTTTATGGAAGGTAATTCTAATGTTATTCTGAGCTTATCTCCGAATAGAGTTTGCCTTCTTATTACAGGGTGGTTGACTTGGTCAGAAACGTGTAATATAAATTGTTTGGTGAATGTATTGATACTATTTTTAGTCTCGGGAATTAGGTTGTCTGGTGTCAAATTGGTGGATTTCAATTCGAGATAATGCATCAGCGTTTGCATTTAACGTTCCTTTTTTATAGGTAATCTCGTAATCGAACTCCTCGAGTTTTAAAAGATAGGGACGAAAATATGTGGTAGCCCTCACGATGGCTAAAGTTTTTTCTCGATGGTTGAGTAATTCTGCTCAGGTACCGTTAAGGTTCTACTGACATAGCATATTGGTAAATCCATCCCCATTATACCTTGGGACAACACTACTCCGATGGGAATGTTAGATGCATCAGTGGTTAGAATGAACTTTTGTGAAAAGTCGGGATATTGTAGAAGGGGTTCATTAGATAATATTAACTTTGCTTTTTCAAAGGATTGAATATATTCCGGGTCGTTGATATTTATTGTTTCGGATTTTCGTAGGCATCTGGTCATTGGTTTAGTTAAAGCTGCAAAATTCTTGATGAATTTCCTATAATATCCTAATAACCCTTTAAAAACTTTTGATCTGTTTTTCGGTTGTAGGAAAGGGATATTTTTTAATAGCTTTAATTTTTGTCGGGGTTAGGTTTAACTCCTTCAGGTGTAATTATATGACCTAGGAAAGCCACTTCCCTATATGAACTCAGATTTATCGAGTTGTACTTTGAGGTTGGTTCTCCAATCTTCGGAAAACCTTTTCTAGACTTTCAATATGTTCTTGTAGTGATGTCGAAAATATAATTATACCATCCATATAACCTTGTAATGGAGCTAACACATTTTCCATTACCCGCTCAAAGTTTGAAGGGACATTTTTCAACCCGAAGGGCATGCGAATAAATTCGTAATGTCCGAATTCGACACTGAACGCGGTTTTAGCTCCATCTTTGGGATTCACCTCTATCTGATAAAATCCGGAGGCTAAGTCCAGAGTTGTATAATACTGATATTTGCCCAGTTTGTCTAAAATGTCGGATATTTATCGCCTATAGTCTTCTCATTTAATTTGCGATAATCAATAACCATTCTCCATTTTGTTTTTCCAGAAGCATCCGCTTTCTTCGGCACAATCCAGATAGAGCTCCAAGGTGAATAAGAAGGTTTTATAACGCCTTGAATTAACATTTTATTCACTTGGTCTTCAACTTCCTTTTTGTGGATAAATGGGTATCTACGGGTGGCTGAGACCAAGTGTTACCAAATGAAAACGCTGTAATTTTTTTAATTTTGATTATTTTTTATTGAAATTTCGTGGAATATGTTGAAAACATATTACATTTTATGAAAAACGTGTTACTGCTCGATATAACCTCCTTTGGCTCTGATTATTTGATTCAGTCTTCCATAGAAAGCATTGCATGCTGACCGTACGTGGGCTTGCGGAATTTTATTCCATTCTCGAACAAGAGCTGACTTCAATGCATCAACACTTTCGTATTTTTTAGTGGACACCTTACTCTCCAAAATGGACCATATGGAGAAACTATGGGTTTCAAGTCTGGTGAATATGGTGGCCATTCTTTCGATGAAATCAGCCGCGGAACGCAATTTTGTAACAATTGCTGTGTCGCTCGAGCTTTGTGTGACGGTGCCGAGTCCTGTTGGAATGTCCAACGGTTCGTACCAAAGTGCCTACGTGCCCAAGGTAGCAAATCATCGTTTAGGATCTTTTGGTGGTACATCTCTTGGTTTACCTTGACTCCATTTTCGATGAAAACCAGAGGAGTGCGTCCATCTGCAGTAACTGCAGTCCAAACCATAACATAAGCTGGTGATTGCTTGCGCATGGCAACTCTTGTGTCCAAATTATCGTTGGACTTGTGCTCTAACCAAACACGATCATTTTGTTTATTCACATACTGTTGAATGGTGAAAATTTTCTCATCAGAAAAGACAATTTTTGGAATCTCATCACGTTCGGCCAAGGCCTTCAATGCTCGTGTTCTTTCAAGCCTAACTTTTTTTTGTGCCTCCGTAAGATCTTGAACTTTTTGTATCTTGAAGCCCTACAAGATACAAGAGTGTAGTTCATTTTCAATATGGTTTGAATGCTGTATCGTGAAACATGTAGACGTGCGGCTAATTGATTGGCATTTTGACGAGGATTTCGTTGGATTCGTTTCTTCACCTTTCGTATCATTTCTTTTGATGTTGCTGTCTTTTTAGGACCGTCTCTGTTGCGTTTAACGATGCTACCAGTTTCGTTGTATCGATTTATGGTTCGATACACAAACATTTTATTCACATTCAAATGCTGGAGCTGACGAACTATTGCTGTTTGTGAATTTCCACCCAAATTCAGTGCAATTACACTGTTACGTTTGAATTCCATTACGATTTTTTTATCAAGATATTAATTTAGAACAATTATTTATTGACCACATATAAACAACTAACCAAACTTCAATCTGTCAAAAAATTGACACGCGAAAAATGACATCTACACAAATGACAGCAGAGTGAAGTTAGTAACATTTGGTCTCAGCCATCCTGTATATGTTTTGGTAAATATGGGTTTGTTGTCCGTTAAATCTATATTGTGTTTTATTTCATTGGCAAAAGTTAGATCTTGATTATCCTTGTGGAATATGTTATCATACTTTCTACATAGGGTTTTAATTGCTTTTGTTTCTTCCGGATTTAAGTTTTTTTTTCTTTTTAATTACAATCTAGTCTTAGACTAATAAGCAATTTTATTCAAACTTAAACTACTACATTTTACTGAAATTTAAGGGTTCATCCATCGATGTACTCCTTATTACATGATATTGGTTATTTAATCGCGCTTTTGTTGTGCGCTAGATACATTTATTTTAATCGATTTTACACTAACTCAAAAGGCTTTACTCTTTTTAGCCTTCTTAATAAATCCGTATTATCCAGTAGATGGATAGCCTCTATGTTGACATGATGCAGCAGTCGTTGTTCGTGACTTCTAGTAAATTTCAATTTTGATGGGGTCTATGCCCAAATCTTTGTGTATGTCTATATTTCTGACAAACCATGGTGCATTCACGATATTCCTTATTTTGGAACCGTTGGATAATATCTATGTTGGTTTGCTTAGTACAGCCCCACAGCTGTATATACCGTAAGTCCAAACAGGCTTCAATATTTGCTTATATAGCAGAACCTTATTAGGGATTGATAGATGAGAATTTCTTCCCAGTAACCAATACATTTTATTGTATTTTAAACCCATCTCATTTCTTTTCTTTTTTACATGAGCCTTCCAGCGAAGCTTAACGTCTAATGTCATACCAAGATATTTAGCAGTGTTTGCATGCGGTATTTCTTGGTTGTTTAAATATACTGGTTTGTATACTAATCTCTTGTTCGTAAAATCGACGTTGACAGATTTAGTTTCATTTAATTTTATGCGCCATTTTTTTGTCCAGTTCAATACTTGATCTATGGCGGCTTGCAATTTCTCTGTTGTATCTGAGTTGTTGTCACCTACTGCCATGATGGCTGTGTCATCGGCGAAAGTGGCAATCGTATTGTTGTGTGGGATTGGAACATCTCGGGTGTATAATAAATACAGAACTGGCCCAAGTATACTTCTTTGTGGAACTCCTGCTTTTATTTCTTTTAACTCAGAGTATTCATCTTCTTGCTTAAGTCTGAAATATCTTTCTGTTATATATGATTCGAGTATTATGCTGTACTGTTTAGGCAGGATTAGTTTAAACTTGTAGATTAAGCCTTCGTGCCAAACCTTGTCAAAGGCCTGTGCTACATCAAGGAATACTGCAGAACAAACTTTTCTCTCTTCTAATGTCTTCTCAATAATATTGGTTATTCTATGGACTTGGTCAATAGTTGAGTGCTCACTGCGAAAACCAAATTGGTGATTCGGAATTAGGTTATTTCTTTCAATTATTAGTTTGAGTCTTTTTAAAAGTAACTTTTCAAAGAGCTTAGACATGCAACGATATAGGCCTATATGATGTTATTAGATGTGGTGGTTTTCCTGGTTTAGGAATCATGATAACCTCAGCTACTTTCCAAAGTTTTGGCACATATTTTAATCTGAATGAAGCATTTATAATATTAGTTAGGTAACTTCACCGTAGCTTTTCTCGGTAGCTGTTTTATTATTTCTCCGGTAATCAAATCAAACCCGGGTGCTTTCTTTAAGTTTAAATTGTTTTTAATTTCGTTTGCTACTTCTTTGGACCTTGTAGGTGTAACATCATCGTGTATTTGAATTATGTTTTCATCAAATGTTTCTCGCAATTAACATTCATGAGGTTGAAATATATTTCAAGAGGGTTAGCAAATCCTTCAGCTTTTTTTCTGATAGGGTGTATTGATCCATTTTTCTGATAGGGTGTATTGACATTATTGGCCTTTTCAGAGTTTTAGTTGCTTTCCAGAGTGAATATTCTGTATTACTGTCATTCGTCAATTTACTTAAGTAGAAATTAAGTGACTCATTTTTTAATTTCGGAATTTCTCTTGTTAATTGTTGAGTAAGATTGTTTAGTCTATTTTTATCTTGTGGAGCTCTTGGTTGATGCCACTTTTTTCTGGATTTGCGTTTATCCCTAAGGAGATCTCTAATTTCTATTGGATAGTTATTTCCTTTTAACCTTGATTTGATTTCTGGAGTACTTTTCCATGCTGATTGCTGGATATCCGTAGTGAACTTTTCTACTTCTTTGTCCAGTTGGGCTATAGTTTTTAATGGAACTTTCAAAAGTATTCTTTGTTCGAGGTGTACTTTGAAACTTTTCCAGTCCGTGTATTTGTTAGTTAATGCTGGATTATTCCCTTTTTGGTGATATACTCGCTTAGAGTTAAAACTATTGGCGAATGGTCTGAGCTCATATCTTGGCTCTCTTCGACTTTCATAAAATTATTAGAAATATTTTTGGTTATAAAAAATCGTTTAGGTCAGGTATTTTTCCTGGGTCAGTTGGCCAATATGTTGGTTTGCCTGTTGAAATTGATTCACATCCGTTTTCTTTAATAGCGATTAGTAATTCTTTTCCTTTAGTTGTTGTCAATCTAGAACCCCAGTGAGTATTCTTCGCATTGAAGTCACCGCCTATGATGAACCTTTTCCCGAGCCGTTTGAAAAACCCTGAATATTGTTTGTTTTTAATAGAATGTCTTGGTGGACAGTACAATCCTGCCACAACAATAGGAACGTTGTTAGTTTTTATATAAACAACTGTGGCCTGAATTTCTTCTTTTTCATACTTTGCTTCTTCAAAATGTTGGATATTTTTTTTAATGATGACTGCGCTTCCTCCTCTGGCTGAATTATCTGGATGAATAGTATGATAAACACAATAACCTTTAAATGTAATGAAGGATTGTTTAGTAAAATGTGTTTCCAAAATAAGACACACATCTATATTCTCAATATCGAGGACTGCTTGTAGCTCGTGCTGATGTCGGAGCAAACCATTAGCATTCCATGACATGATTTTCATTGTGCTGTTCATTTCTGTATTAATTTGGGTTTAGCTCCCAATGCTTTTTCTTCCAATTTTTGTAGCCTCTCATCAAATTTAGTTAATTTTATGAGAATATCTTGTAATGTTTGACTGATGTCAACATCTATCAATTTTTGCTGGGGTTTATTGACTGCGCTTCTAGTTGCTTCGGCATATGTAACACCTTCAGTTCTTAATTGGCGGCTAAAAGGTTGCCCGTTATTCTGTTCTGTCTGCTTCTCATACCGATTTGCCAGATCGGGTTTAAATGATTTATCCTAATTAATTGTTTGCTCACTCGAAACGGAGTGGCAAAAATTTACATCGTAAAGATCTAAATGCTGCTGTAAGGGTTTTCCTTCTAGTGGGTGTTTTATAAGAAAAGTTTTAAATTTGGGAGAGTAGTTGACAACTTCGGTAGAAATAAAATGGTTTTTACTGTTGTAAATTCCTTCAGGGATTATTAAGCCGTTAGGTAAAGAAAAAGGCTTTAAATGTATATCTCCTTGTTTCGTGGTTACAGGAATTTCTACAAGTTTTTTGCTTCTTGGGGAGATTATGAGTTGTTTAGAAATGAGGTTGAATTTATAATTGATGGGGACTTTTGTTATGGGAGTTATGAACAATGATTTCGTTAAACTAATGTCGGCGTTTATTTGATTCATTAAATCTGCTCCAATTAAACCGTTAAAATAACTATGAAATTTAAATAGTAAGAATTTTAGAGGCTTTTTATTTTGAAATTCATTAATTACTAGTTCTACTTCTTTATCTAAGGCGGTACTGTTAAATAAAGTGGAAATTCTAACGGGTTTTATTTGAATGGTTTGGCTGAGTGGAACTATGTCGAGATCTATAAATGATCTGTTAGCCCCAGTATCTATTAAGAATTTTAAATTTTGTTTGTTGATTGTTAAGTTTAAGTAAGGTAATTTTGTACCTTTTGAATCAGAATTATTATTATGGATACCTATGTATCCGGCATCTCTGGTAGGGCTGTAGAAAAATCCTCCTCCTCGATGTCTAGCTCAACTATTGCTTGATTATTGATTGGATCCTCATTTTCGTCAAATTCCTCGTTATACGGTTCTTCTACTTCATATTGTTCTGCATTAAATAAATCCTTGGCTTGTATTTTGGGTGGACCGTATTGCTGAAAGCGATAGGGTTGTTGTCGCGGTTGTTTGAATTTGTCTGTGAAGGACGAAGTATCCAAGGGTTCGGGTTTACTCATAATTGGTTTCGGTTGATGGGACGTGAATGGTCTGTGGTTATAATAGGGATTCGGACCTTTATTACTTGGTCTTATTTGGTTAAAAGTGGGTTTTGGATATGAGATAAAATAGGGATTATTTTGGTACCGTTGAGGTATTATTTTGTTACGGATGGGTATTGGTGGTCTCGCAGAATTTTGTACTACAAGTTTATATCTTAACCCTGCGAGTGACTGTAACATATTGTTCGGTAAGGTTTTCTGGTCTCATCGAACGGACATGAGATCCTATTGGCTCTCTTAGTTTGCACGTAAAGATATTTAGGGCCATTTTATCGTACCAAGTACCTTTTTGTGTAGCGGCTAGAGGTTCGTTCACTTTCACCCAGTTTTTCAAGCTATTTAATATGTCACTTAATTTTGCAAAATACACTTCTATGCTATCACTGCTCTGATGTATGTTATGAAGTTCTTGGATTAACACACTTTCGTCGCGTTTGTCCGCAAAGTGTGCGATAAGGTTTTTTTTTATTGAGTCCCAACTATTTGTGGTGTTATAAAGGGTCATCCAAAAAACGCGCCTACATGTTTTTTTTTAAATAAAACACAAACTATTTGCAATTTTTTCAAGCTGTTTTTTTTTATTAAAAGTATGATCCATTACAATTATACGTGGAATAGAATATCATTCAAGTGTCCACCACGACTGCGTCTGCAGGCATCAATCCGAATATCGAAATTTTCAATGACTTTCCGACATGTTGCTGGTGTTATTTCACGAATTGCAACTTGAATGTTGTTCTTTAGATCATTAATTGTTTGTGGCTTGTTAGCATACACTCGACTTTTCAAAAAACCCCACAAAAAAAATCTAATGGTGTTAGATCTCATGACCTTGGAGGCCAATTGAAATCTGAATTTCGTGAAATTACACGTTGAGGAAATTTTGATTGCAAAAACGTAATGTTTTGTCGAGTTGTGTGACATGTAGCACCGTCTTGCTTGGAAATAGACGTCAGACACACCAATATGACTCATCTGTGTCCATAAAAAGTCTCTCAACATTGATTGGTATCGCTCAGCATTCACAGTAACAGCATTTCCAGCATCATTTCCGAAGAAGAATGGCCCAATGATTCCATTTGCCCAAAATGCACACCAAACAGTAACTTTTGATGGGTGTAGAGATTTTTCATGAAGAACACGAGGATTTTCATCACCCCAGATACGACAATTTTGCCTATTGACGAATCCATCCATTGTGAAATGAGCTTCATCACTAAACAAAATTTTGCTTGAAAACAATGGATCTGTCGTTCGTTGTTCAATAATCCAACTACGTTGTAAATGGTACGACGTTGTAAATGGTCTCTTTCTTTTAATTTCTGGGTTAATTGAATTTTGTAAGCGTGTAAATGCAAATCTTTATGCAAAATCCTCCATAAGGAGCCATAAGATATGCCCAATTCTTGCGAACGACGCGAAATTGCTGTTGTCGGTTCATTTTCTACATTTTCACTAACAGCAGCAATATTTTCATTTGTGCGTACAGTTTTTGGTCTTCCACTTTTTGGTTTATCAGTAACACAACCAGTTTCATCGATTTTTTTCACTAATCTTTGAATTGAAGATTGATTTGGCCGATTATTTACACCAAAAAATCACGAATTTTGCGATGGGTATTTTTCAAAGAACGCCCATTTTCATAATAAGTTTTAATGATGTAAACGCGTTGTTGCAATGTGTTCATGGTTAAAACTGTACTACCTTCTAATAAAACAAAATGGCTTATGTCATTTGAAAAGATGTCACGTGTAAAAATTATATACTGCTGACATCTAGGCGTCACATTTGGATGACCCTTTACAAGTCTAGAGCATCGTTATCTTTATCAATTATTCTATCTCTAATGCTGCGTGTTACTATGTTAGGGTACACGGATTCAGCTGGTTCAGCTATTGCAACTATATCATCGATTTGTTGGAGAAAACTATATAACCCGGATGTACTGCCGTTATATGTGGGTACATCTTTGATAATTCTAGTAATTTG
Organism: Tipula lateralis; assembly: GCA_963932295.1. Classification (NCBI taxonomy): domain Eukaryota; kingdom Metazoa; phylum Arthropoda; class Insecta; order Diptera; family Tipulidae; genus Tipula; species Tipula lateralis. The sequence goes on from OZ010737.1 coordinate 121,802,243, forward strand.
ACTAGTCTTATCTAAGCGTCCTTGTGCCATTTTGGCGAAATGTTTATCTTTTCGATCAATTTTTTTTAGAATTATAAAAGGTTTATTCAACTCGGATTCGTAAAAAAATAATTCTTTCAGAAATTTTAAGAATAGAGATCACTATTGGGAAGGGGAATATCAGTATATTTAAAAATCACTTACCAAGTTTTTTTTTTGTTTAAGAAATCTATATTTCTGTATAATATTACAACTAATCTCAGTGATTATCTAGTAAATGTTTTGTATTTTTAAGCAGTGTAGCGTCTTATGGGATGAGAAAAACCGGTTCATCACATTCCGTCCAGTCCTTTGGTTTCAGTAGTTCAGGGAACCTCTAATTCTAAAGGCTTTGTTCTTTTTAAGTTCTTTGATCCAGTAGGTTCCGCAGCTCCTCGTTGTCATGTTGCTGCAGTCGCAGTACATGACTCCTTGCAAACTTAATTATTTCATCACTGACGTATTCCATGTTATGGTCTCGATGGAGGTTGTCATTTCTAATATACCATGGAGCGTTAACAATGCTACGTAGTACTTTATTTTGAAATGTTTGTATGATCTTAACTGTAGTTTTCTTTGCACAGCCCCAAAGTTGAATGCCGTATGTCCAGATAGGTTTAAGGATTTGTTTATATAATAGTAGTTTGTTTTGCGTTGTCAGTTCAGAGTTTCTTCCAATAAGCCACTGCATTTTTCTGAATTTAAAATTCAATTCTTGTCTTTTCTTTTTAGCATGTGCTTTCCACCTAAGCTTAGTGTCTAGTGTCATGCCAAGGTATTTCGCACTGTCTGAGTAAGGAATTTGTTGAAAATTCAGTCTAATCGGGATGTATTCCACTTTCTTGTTGGTGAAGTGTGTTGATTTTGATTCGTTCAGCATTATTCTCCAAGTTTTTGTCCAAGTGTTTACTGTATTAACAGCATTTTGTAGTTTCCGTGTTGATTCGAAAATACTAATATCAGTGGTCATAATTGCAGTGTCATCAGCAAAAGTCCCTATTCTGGCTTCTGCTATATTTGGTAAATCATTTGTATACAAAAGGTATAACACAAGGCCAAGCACAATACCTTGTGGGACTCCTGCCAATATTTTCTTTAGTTTTGAGTACTCTTCTTCTTGTCTTACTCGGTAATAACGGTCATTTATGTATGACTTAAGCAATTCAAAATTTTGTTTTGGTAGATCTCGTTGAAGCTTAAATTCCAGACCATGGTGCCAAACCTTATCAAATGCTTGGGCTACGTCTAGGAATACTGATGAACATACCTTCTTCTCTTCCAAAGCCTCTTCAATCGTATCAGTGATTCTATGTACCTGTTCTATTGTTGAGTGGCCTTCTCGAAACCCAAACTGATGTGGTGGTATACGTTTCCTAGTCTCTATAATTGGCTTAAGTCTCTTCAGAAACAATCTTTCGAAAATTTTTGATGTGGTTGTTAGTAAAGAGATTGGCCTGTATGATGTTTTGTCATTTAACTGTTTATTAGGCTTAGAAATCATTATTATTTCTGCTACTTTCCACTGTCTCGGAACATAACTTTGTCTAAAGACAGCATTGATTACGTGCTGTAGCTTCCGTAGTGCTTTTTCTGGTAGTGCTTTGATTATTTTTGCTGTTATCAGGTCGTAACCAGGAGCCGTTTTATCTTTAAGATTTTTTACTTCTTGTTTGATTTCTTTCACAGTGACTGGTAGGAGAAGTACCTCGTCTATTTTATTGACCGGTGTAAAATATTCATTCTCTATCTGCCCAGTTGGTGGTTTAAAGGTAACTTACCAAGTTATTGCAATAAAGATGTAGAAGCGATATACCATCGTCTCTGGTTATTTTACTTCCGAAAATTATCTCTCTTCTTTATTTTTCTTTTAGCACTGTTTAGGTATCAACCCCTAGTAGTTTTATTAAATTTATTTGTATTATGGCGAGAAAAGGGTTATCTAAGGTACAGCCAATTTCTCTTCTCGAAAAAAAATTTTTATTGTTACGTATTTGTTTTCACTAATAACTTTGTGTTTATATTTTATCGTTTACACTTTTTATTTATTTATTCGATAGACCGTCGACTAGAAAAATAAACGTAGCACTAAAATTCAATTTACCGTTGAATCAGTTTTCCAATTACTACAATCGATAAACCGTCGATTGTTCACTTTAAAACTTCACTACTTTTATGTGTAAATTTTTTGTTTTATTTATTTCTATATTTTTTGTTTTTTTATATGCTTGGCTTTTAGTAACTTGACAATATTTTACTAAAAATTTTTTCTTTAGTGATAAGGTTGAAACATTGGCTTCAGTTGAACACAACGTTAAAAAAAAAAAAAAAAAAAAAAAATATTTATTAAAATAGTAACGCGTGGGGATCGCGGTTTCAAATCCAGTTTCATGTAAATGGAGATCATACTTAAGTTTTTGTTTTCTGTGAATTTCATTATGAAATTAATGAAAAACTGTTGTACCGAAAGTTTGGTTATTTGAAAAAAAAATTTACTTTATTTAAGACAAAACAAATATATATATATATATATATATATATATATATATATATATATATATATATATATATATATATATATATATATATATATATATATATATTTATGTATATATATATTAAAAAAAAAGAAGCATAATGAACGAAAAAAAATGAAAACTATTAAGCTATTATATGTAAATAAAATAAATGAAGTGAATTAATCCTGAACAATTAAAATTTTAATCTTAATATAAAAAAAGTCATAATAAAAGCCATACAGTTGGTTATACGCCAAACAGGGAACGTAACTATCACCTGACTCTTGGTGTCTTGGTGATTAACTATGTATATATACCAGTAAATGATTCGCTGCGAGATAATACCGTATACTTTTGAACCTATGGAATAAACGAAACAACATAAGGTGATGAATACGATTACACATCTACCAGAATAAATAAGCTGAGTGTGCAACATAGCAACGGTGTATGAATACTTTCCACAAGAACGTGAAAGAGTACACATGCACATACCTGTTTATCTACCATATAGGCCCGATTGTATGAACGCGGATAAACGATATAACCTCGGATATATCGTCGTTTGCATTGTATGAACACAAAAATAAATCCATGAGTAGAGTTATATCGTCTGTTTCTATCTTATCTTTTCGGTGGTTATAACCGAGGATAGAAATTGTTGTTGTTGTGTTTTTTAAATTTTGACGTTTTAAATTGTGTTCAGCAGTTAAACATTTAGTGATTATTAAATATAAAATTTATATAATTTGTGATTAAAGAAATATGAAATAATGGAGTTAAATAATAATATTGCACGTATTAAACGGATGAGCAGACAGGAATACAATAATTTATTTTTAATCATTTAAAATTATAAAACAATCATTAATAATAAAATGGCTGATTCAGTATCAATTCGGATATATAGAAAAACGTCGACTTTTGAAATCTATATCGTTTTCGAAATTTCTCATCAGAATAAAAATATTATAATCCTTATAGATTTTTGGCCGTCGAATTCCTCCCACCATACTTATATCTCGAGCTTCCAATATTTCCGAATCCGATGTAGATGATGATGACGAAGATTCCATCTATAAACAAAATTTAAATCAAAACTCCATTAATAACGGGTGATTTTTTTGTGGTTAGGATTTTCATGCATTAGTATTTGACAGATCACGCGGGATTTCAGACAAGGTGTCAAAGAGAAAGATGCTCAGTATGCTTTGACATTTCATAATGAATAGACTTACTAACGAGCAACGCTTGCAAATAATTGAATTATATTACAAAAATCAGTGTTCGGTTCGAAAAGTGTTTCGCGATTTACGTCCGATTTATGGTCTACATAATCGACCAAGTGAGCAAACAATTAATGCGATTGTGACCAAGTTTCGCACTCAGTTTACTTTATTGGACATTAAACCAACCACACGAATGCGTACAGTGCGTACAGAAGAGAATATTGCGTCTGTTTCTGAGAGTGTTGCTGAAGACCGTGAAATGTCGATTCGTCGCCGTTCGCAGCAATTGGGTTTGTGTTATTCGACGACATGGAAGATTTTACGCAAAGATCTTGGTGTAAAACCGTATAAAATACAGCTCCTGCAAGAACTGAAGCCGAACGATCTGCCACAACGTCGAATTTTCAGTGAATGGGCCCTAGAAAAGTTGGCAGAAAATCCGCTTTTTTATAGACAAATTTTGTTCAGCGATGAGGCTCATTTCTGGTTGAATGGCTACGTAAATAAGCAAAATTGCCGCATTTGGAGTGAAAAGCAACCAGAAGCCGTTCAAGAACTGCCCATGCATCCCGAAAAATGCACTGTTTGGTGTGGTTTGTACGCTGGTGGAATCATTGGACCGTATTTTTTCAAAGATGCTGTTGGACGCAACGTTACGGTGCATGGCGATCGCTATCGTTCGATGCTAACAAACTTTTTGTTGCCAAAAATGGAAGAACTGAACTTAGTTGACATGTGGTTTCAACAAGATGGCGCTACATGCCACACAGCTCGCGATTCTATGGCCATTTTGAGGGAAAACTTCGGAGAACAATTCATCTCAAGAAATGGCCCGGTAAGTTGGCCACCAAGATCATGCGATTTGACGCCTTTAGACTATTTTTTGTGGGGCTACGTCAAGTCTAAAGTCTACAGAAATAAGCCAGCAACTATTCCAGTTTTGGAAGACAACATTTCCGACGAAATTCGGGCTATTCCGGCCGAAATGCTCGAAAAAGTTGCCCAAAATTGGACTTTCCGAATGGACCACCTAAGACGCAGCCGCGGTCAACATTTAAATGAAATTATCTTCAAAAAGTAAATGTCATGGACCAATCTAACGTTTCAAATAAAGAACCGATGAGATTTTGCAAATTTTATGCGTTTTTTTTTAAAAAAAAGTTCTCAAGCTCTTAAAAAATCACCCGTTATATTACATTATCTTTTTATTGTATTCTGTTTATAGTAATTCGTACTTACATTTTGCATTAACAATAATAAAATTTAAATGAAAATTTATGATTTTAATTTAATTTTATTCAATAATGAACACTAAACTTGAATTTTATATTCGCAAAACTATTCGCTTTGAATATTTATCAAAAATCACAAATATTCAAATATTTAAAATCACAAACGTCAAAAATATTGAAATAGTGCATAAAAACTGCTGTAAAACTGCTATAAACGGAAGATAGAAAATTTGTTCATACAATCGGAAAAAAATAAAATCGTCGGATAGAGATATATCTCTACTCTCGGATTTTATTTCTTCTATCCGCGTTCATACAATCGGGCCATATTGTTATCATCGCTGCAGGAACATTCAACCTATAGGTCTGGGTAAATACATTTAGAAAATTTTTATTGAAATAAAAATAAAATTATATTTATCCTCATTTATTATTTAATTATATATATACTTAATGAATTGTTTATATGGTTAATGGTCCGGATCCATATAAGTTTTGTTAATTTTTGCTACGATTATTTATTAGTTCTTAAGTTTATTGTACCAAGTTTTTTTTCAATTATCTTATTTTGGATTTTTTTTTTGTAATAAATATTAATTTTCAAATACAGTTCAAGTAGAATTATAATTTATTTATCTATAGTTATAATTATTTAATGAACTTACTTCCAGAATCAATGGTTACCATTTTTACCGATTTAGCACTGGTACTGCCAATGTACTAAATACCGATTGAAATCAAAATGGTGAGTCGAAGTTGATTTTCGCAGACTGTAATTGGTGATTCATCGCTTTTCCTTTTTTGTTTTAACTCGCGGTATATTCACGATTCTCTTATGTTTCTAGAACCCCCACGACCAACACTGAGCTTTAGCCGGCTACAAATTACCGCCTAGAAACCTCTAAGGGAATATTCTGATAGCTTAACTTCGCGTTTCGTCACAAGGTAAGATATTAATATATCTATTTACCAGTATCCTATCAGCTGCGCCAATTATAATCTTGATTGATATTATTATTTATTTTTTTATTGACTCACCTGGAAAGTTGAGTCGATTTTATTTATTATTCGAACGATTACAATTTATTTATTTTCTTAATAAAATATGTTGTTACTTGTTACAGATTTAAAAATACAATTCCTCCCTTTTTAGTTTCTTACTCTACTTTATACATTTTTATTTAGGTTAAAAATGTGGTGTCGGATTTATTGTCACACGCTTTGCATATGCGAAAACAGTATGCATATGAAATTTTATAATTGAATTAAAACTTATTGTCAACGTGCATATCGTCTATCTTGGGATTTGTTGATTGTGGATTTTCATGTAATGTAACACGGGCTCATTTCGCGAAATAACACGCTCATCGAAATTAGTCTTCAATAACACGATTGTATCGTGTGCTGTGCGGCATGTGGCCCCGTCCTGTTGAAACCACATGTCGTCTAAGTCCATTCCATTCAATTGCGGCAAAAAAAAAATCATTTATCATATCGCAGTATCGATTTCCATTAACAGTAACGTGTCGATCGTTATCGTCGATGAAAAAATATGGCCCAATGACGCCGCCGGCATGTAATCCGCACCAAACAGTGACTTTTTCAGGATGCAACGGTGCCCCTTGAATCACGTGTGGGTTGCTTCCTGCCCAGTAACGTATATTTTGCTTGTTGACAAATCCATTTAGCCAAAAGTGAGCCTCATCGCTGAAGATGATTTTTCGGTGAAAATCTGCATCATTTTCGATTTGCTCTTGAGCCCAATTCACGAATCGGCGTCGCTTGAAATGGTCAAACGGCTTTAGTTGTTGTGTCAGCTTTATCTTATACGGATGTAGGCCAAGATCTTTACGTAAAATTCGCCACAATGATGTCACAGAAAGGCCCAATAGTTGCGAACGTCGTGCGAGCGACACATTCGCGTCTTCTTGAACTGAAGCCCTGGCGGCTGCGTTGTTTTCAACACTTCTTGCTCTCGAAAACGTAGACTCAAATTTTGCCACTATACGGTCGATTGTCGAACCGGCTGGCTTGTTAAATGAACCGTAAAATGGTCGTAATGCTCTTAAAGTAGCAGCAACAGAACGATTATTTTGATAAAAAATTTGCACGATTTGCAATCGCTGTTCACGTGTGTAGCGTTCCATGATGAAATGTATACTAATGAAGTTTCTAAATGTCAAAAGAACAATAAATATGGCGTCGTTCGCCGTCCTTATCGGAAAAAAGTTGAAGCGCACCTGTTGAAACACCCGATATATGCTTTTATTTAGGTTCTGTTTATTGCATTTATTTTAGTTTTCTTTTTGTATATACTCGAACTGATTTCTTTTAAGAATTTGTTTACCTCTAGATATTCCTCTATTTTTCGTTCTTTCAATAATTCTTGTAATTTTTTCTTTTTTAGTGAATCAAATTTATTTCTGGTAGTGTCATATTTTTTACACTCCTCGATCATGTGCCTTGCGTCCTGTCTGGTTCCGCATACCTCGCAATTGTCATCTTCTATTTTCTTAATTAGTTTCAGGTATTTGCTATCGTATGTGTGGTTTGTACGCAGTCTGGTTAGCCTTTTGATTGTTTCACAGCCTAAATTTTCTTTGTGGAACCATGGTCTGCTGGAGGATATTCTTTTGATGTTGATTTTATGTTGTGTAAAAATGACTTTGCATAGTCGTGATGCTTAAATATTTTAATGCTTCTTCTAGAGTTAGCTCCGTGTTTTGCCGCACTGTCTGCCTCCTCATTGCCATATTTGCCAATGTGCCATATATGCCATCTTGGTTATGTGACGTTTAGCTCAGTTTCGCTTTAAACATTGTGTTATGTAGACGCCCCAATGTTATAAGGAATAAATATACGCCACAAGAACGAGCCGAAATAGTGAGAATATTTATTGAAAATAATCCTTCCATTATTGTCACTCAGCGGAACTTGCGTCATAAATATCCTAATCATCCAGTGCCTCACAAAACCACAATATTACGTTTACATGCGAATTTTCGACAGTACGGTACGACAGCAGACAGACGTTCTGGAATACAACGGACGTCTCGCAATGCTCAAAATGTGGCTCTGGTGCGCAATATAGTTGCAGAGTCTCCAGAAACATCAATTCGGAGACGTGATTCCCAGTTACACATTTCTGCACGCAGTTTAAGGCGAATTTTGAAAACTGATTTAAAAATGTCCCCGTATAATGCAATGTAAATTACTAAATGGATATTAGACTCCAGTTAAACTCATTCGTAATAGAATGTCCAATTTAATATACAAAAATCCAGCTTGTCATAAAAATTTTCAAATCCCAAATTTCGCTGAATTCGTTCAACACGCAACCCTCAGTAATTACGTCAACCAGTTCGGCAGTTCGCCTATTGTTGAAAAAACAACGTTTAAAAAGATTTATATAGAAGGTTTCTAATTAGTCAAGTACCAGTAAAGAAAGTGGTAAGACAGTTTATGAAATATTAAAATATAAATTTTAATGATGAAAAATCAGATCCTATAAGCTGTAAAATTAGAAACAGAAAAATTGTACACAATTGTACTCGTACACTCTCAGTCCCGAAATCTGTTTGTTCTTCTAATGAAGCCCAATATATCTGGTATCCTCAAGGTTGTCAGTCGATCCTCAAATAGGAACTGTGATCGAAAGCAGTGCTGTCTATGGGAAGTGTTTGAAGAACAGGAGCATAAGAAGTGCTCACCAGTTTCCTCTTCTCCTCCGCCACACTGTTCGCTGTTTGCGATGTTCCGAATTTTTATTCGAAACATGATTATTCAGATAGAATGTGCCGCGAGAATGCCCAGCAAGAGTCTTAAAGTGCGTCTATCATAATTTCAGAAAGACTAGGATCTTTGCTGATTTATTGATCCAAAGAAGATTTTGGATAGTCAACAAGAGATGAGGTTATCCCATTTTTTTTGGTGCGGATCAACAAAGTATAGTCAAGTTCTCGTTTAAGATATAATGACGTCACTCCTAAAGCGTTCCAAAAAAGTGGAACCTGCACCCAAACGAGCCAATTTATCAGCTAATATGTTTCCTTTGACATCCATGTGACTGGGTATTCAGTGAACACTAACTTTATTCAAACTGCCTGTTGATTAAAGGCAATTTTCGTCTCCAAAACAAGTTTCGTTGAAACAGTATTGGTATCAATCGCCTTTAGAGTAGTGTAGTTGTCAGAAAGGATGCAGATACAACGATTTCTGCTATTCATCTCCTTTGCAAAGTGTGCAGCTTTCAAAATTGCAACAATTCACTACTGAAAGACAGTAGCGTACCTACCAAGCGGGTATTAGTTACACAAAATAATTTCCCGAAGACTGTGGTGTCTTTGTTGGATACCATAGGTTCCAAACTGGTTCACATTCATTCAGTTTAATTCTCTATCTTTTCGTCTAAGTGGCAAAATTTATCAGTGGATTTTTGCAATTTGTAACTCCTCTCTTCGACATCTTTTCCAATTGGTAGAATTGCGGTGTCATAGGAAAATGTTGCTATACTTTCCTCGTTTGTCACCTCGTATAAAGATTATACGTATAATATTGGCCCAATACACTTCTTTGAGAAACGAGTTATACTGAAACCAAATTGATGGGATGAAACTAAATTTCTTTCAGCTTCTTAAAGGATAATTTTTCAAATAGCTTTGAAATCGTTGGAAAGTAAATAAATAGCCTATATCAGGTTTTATTGTTGAATGAGTTATTTGGTTTAGGTACCATTATAACATCGACCGTCTTTCATTGATATGAAACATGGTTTAGTCTTAATACAGCATTTATAATATGAAGTAGTTTTTTCGATCGATTACTTAGCCGATCTTTCTTGATTTTTGTTTTTCTTTGACTAGTTACCTAATATAAAGTGGGTAGTCCTTTCGCACATTTTATTTCGAGTTGTTGAAGTATTTTCTCATGCAACGTTGTTGTATATTATTAAATTACATCTCCAGCTTTCTTTTAAGATACTGAGGCGTTCGTATTTGTAATATTAAATTTGTGTTGTCTTCAATCAGTTGACGAAAGAGTTCCTTATTAGGTTTATGATTTGTTGTAATATCTCGCTACATTACTGATGAATACGTCGGTTTTCAACCAGAATGTGAAACATCATTTCACATTCGTGCAGCCATCCATAACTCTTTTCCTTTGAATGATGATATTCTTGATCCAATAGATTTTTGGATCCAGTAAATTAAATAATGACATATATGTAGTCTTTTTTTCTAGCTTACTTCGAGGCGGCCAATATATTGAAACTATATCATACCATATGTTGGTTCCGTTTGTAACTTCGGTCTAGTTATGTGAAATTATCTATGCTTGAGACAATTCGTCTGTTAAAAAATAAACGAAATAGAAATACAAAGATGCTGATGGTTCATACTATTTACCTGACTATCTAGATGATGCATGCATTTTGCTTAGAATACGGTACCGCTTGTTACATTCCTAGGGAGTTGGATATATGGCCAATTAATAAAATATAAAAAGTTCTTTTGGAATTTCAAAGATTTTAAGATGACCCACTTAATTACTTGCTATCAGGTTTTACCCAGATAATATCTATTTATGTTTTATGTTAATATTCCATGTGAATAGAATATGTTAGTAGGCCATGTAAAATAATATGTTATAATAATGGTGCTTGGCAACCCCGTATAATATATTGTAAGCTTTTGTTTTTAGTTTTAATTATTATATTGTAAAGTTGAAGTATAGTCAGTAATCCATGAAAAATCAAAGAATTCACACACATTGTATTGTGTAATAAATATTGAAATATAAAATTAAAATTAAAGATTATTTTATTTAACTTAATATAAAAGAAAATACAGTCCACTTGTCTTCGTAAATACATTTTGGTCGATCGACCCAGATATAAGTATAGCTTCGATAAAATAACTAAATATTCTTCGAAAAGAAAACTTCCAGAAAAGTGTAGAAAAATAAAATATATATAAAACAAAAAATTGAATTTGTATTGGACGCCATTAAAATTATCAAAAAATGAAAATTACAAAGAAAATTGTTGCTGTTTATCACATTATCATCATATATGCGTCAATATCATCGTAACGAAGAAAATAAAATTATAAGCATCGCAATTTCCAGATCAGCCATTATCTACGCAGCTTTGCCGAATGGAAATATAAAAGTTTTTGAAAAAATATTTATTTTAAATTAGTTTAATTTTCTTTAATTTTAAATCAATAAAATTAATTCGTAACAGTAATAAATAATTAAAATTCGGTATAATAAATATACATATATGCAAAATTTATCGTTAAAATAAGATATCTAAATTATGTTTCTTCCGATCAATTTATATTAACATTAATATTTTGTAAAGCAGTTCAATATTTGTGAGAAGGAAATTTAGATTTTTTTTTTAAATTTATTAAAATATATAAAATGTCGTCTGACGATGAACAATCAATAAAAGATGGCGCAGATGGTATTCAACATTTGAAAAACGTTAGAAGCGGTCTTAAGTCTCGCGTGACATATTTTAAAAATAAATTAGTGAATAATGAGTATACGACCGTCGGTGAATTAGAGTCCGCATTAAATCGGATTCGTCTTGTATACTCGAAATATGATAAAACTCAAACAACGTTAGAATCTATAGATGAAAATCTGATGGTAGATCGAGACATATTCGAGGATGATTTAATACTGAAATAGATGATTAAAATACTGAAATAGATTTAGAAAACCTCAATACCACCACATCACTTAAATTGCCCGAAATAAAGCTGCCTAAATTTGATGGCAACGAATTGGGTCGGTTAGATTTTCGCGGAATTTATACGGATTTAATCCAAAATAACGAGAAATTAAGTAATGTTGCGAAATTCCATTATCTTGTGTCTTGTATACGTGATGGAAAAGCATATAAATTTATTCAATCACTTCCACTTTCAAGTGAAAACTATCCCGTCGCATGGAAACTTTTGACTGATCGGTACAACAATGAAATAATCATTCAAAAAATTCATATGAAATGTCTTTATGAAATTAAAAAACCAATTGAAAATTCGTCGGCTTCGCTTCAATCGTTTATAGACGTCGCCAAGAAACATTATAATGCGCTCAAATCGCTAAAATTATTTGTCCAGCATTGAGACCTTTTCCTTATTCATCATTTAAGTGATCGATTAGATGAAGCGTCTCGAATTGAAGTAGTAAGAAAATCTCCTATTGATAAAATTCTTTCGTTCAATGAATTAATCGATATTTTAAATTTACGGTGTAGAATTCTCGACGCGACTCGTGCAACTCAAAATGACCGAACAAACAAGTCAAATAAAGCAATGATGATGCAACATTTCAACTGTCTTTATTGTAAAGGCAATCATTCATTGGATTCGTGCGATAAATTTAAAGATAATAAAGTTTCACCCCAGGATCGATATTTCTTCGTAAAAAAACATAATTTGAGTTTAAACTGTTTGAATGAGGGCCATCGAACTTTAAGCTGCCAAGAAGTTCCATGTTCATTATGTTCCCTAAAGCATCATATTTTATTGCACTTCGGACGACCCAAATTTCAACATAATTTACCAAACAAAACGCCTCCAAAGCCGATGGTAAAATCATATTTTACAAATAAAATTACGGGTGATCTTGGGATGAATGGGATGAATTGACAGATAAATCCGATCAACGTTACAACTTATCGTCACAGAAAACCGAAGGAAGTGTAAGGACAACTCAAATTATGTTAGCCACAGCGGTAGTATGGATTCGTAATTCCAATGGAGAACGCGTAAAATGTCGTGCCCTGCTAGATAGTGGTGCTCAATCTTCGTAACAAAGAAAACTGTCCAATGGTTGAATCTCAGAACAACAGCAACTAACGTTGACGTATACGGTATTAATGGAACTGTTACGACGCTAACGAGAAAGGTTAACCTATTTCTCGAATCACGTACATCAAACTTTAATATTTCAATTGATTGCCTCATCAAACAAAACATTACCGGTATGGTTCCGTCATATCCTGTCAATATCGACAAAAAATCGATAACCCTCAAAAGTTATCACTTGAGGAAAAAGACTGCGAAAATCATTATTCCAAACATGTTGTTCGCACCAATTCAGGAAGGTACAGTGTGGCTCTTCCAGTAAAACCCAACATTCTTCAGTTAGGAGACTCATCGATCACTTCGCTGCAACAATATTCAAATATGCACAAGCGATTAGAATCCAATCCGATGCTTCGTGAAAAATATTCGGAATTCATGTCTGAATATTTAAATCTTCATCACATGGAAGAAGAGTGGTTTTTAGCGCCTCCGCAAAGTCGTTCACGAATATTTCTTTGAATGATTGCTTAATGGTAGGCCCAACAATTCAGCAAGATCTGGTATCGATTATGTTGCGATTCCGAAAACATCAAATTGCCGTAACTGGAGACATAACCAAAATGTACCGTCAAATCCTCATTCACAGTGATCAGCAAGATCTGCAACGTATTTGGTGGAGTGATCCACAAGAGGTCCCATCAAATGCTATAAACTGTCTACGGTAACTTACGGAACATCCAGTGCACCGTTCCTCGCGATACGCACTCTTTTTCAACTAGCGGAAGACGAAAAACATTTATACCCTAACGCGTCCAAAATTCTTAAGCGCGACTTTTACGTTGACGATATGTTAACGGGATCTGACACTGAGCAGAATGCAATTAATTAAAAAAATGATATCGTCAATATATTAGCGCGCGGAGGATTTGAACTTCGAAAAATTCAAAGCAACAATAAAAATGTTGAGTCATCTTCGACAAGTATCATCGAACAACCCAAATCAATTCGTATATTGGGAATGAACTGAGACACCGATTTAGATCAATTTATATTTTCATTCGAGAAGTACTTGACGACCAAGTCATGTACGAAAAAATCAGTGCTTTCAGAGATCGCTGGGTTGTTTGATCCATTGGGATTATGTGCACCGATTGTCCTAACAGCAAAATCATTTATGCAAAAACTTTGGGAATCAGAGTTCGAGTGGGACGAAGAACTTCCCCAAGAGTTGTGCGTTTTTTGGAACCAATTTAAAGACGAACTTAGTTCCATTGGAAAAATTTGTATTTCAAAATGTATTACCGTTCCTTCGCCACGTATAGTTCAGTTCCATGGATTCGGAGACGCTTCGGATAAAGGTTACGGAGCAATCATTTATATCCGATCAGTTGATTCATCAAATAATTGTTTTGTTAAATTTCTTTGTGCCAAAACAAGAGTGGCACCTCTTAAAGGCCGATCAACTCCAGAGCTGGAATTATGTGCTTCGGTGTTACTGTCTCAACTAGCAACAAAAGTTTTGGCAAGTATGGAAATTCAATTTTCTTCGATTCATTTCTGGACTGACTCCGAAATCACATTATATCGGATCAGATCTGTACCATCAAGATTCGAAAAATTCGTCGCCAATCGAATTTCAAAAATACAAGATTTGACTTTACCTAATAAATGGTATTATGTTCCTTCAACGGAAAATCCAGCTGATGCTGTTTCACGTGGTCAGATGCCTTTAGAATTTAAAACAAATCCTATTTGGTGGAACGGGCCATGCTTCTTAAGAGAGTCAAATTTAAAAATCCCAGATCAACCGGTTGGGAAAGTTTCGAAGGAAGCTAAATCTCAACAATTATTCCAAGTACATCCAACAATTAAAATGGAAAATGGAAAAGATGTCGAATGGAAATGTATTTTTAAATATTCAAGCTATTCAACTACAGTCCGTGTTGTTGGATTTCTACTTCGATTTGTACATCGAATAAAATCAAGAATAAATCTTCGTAAAAGCGGCGTCTCACCATCTGTCCTGAAGATTGAAAATCATATGGACATATATGTTCAACCATTTACGGTTGCAGAACTAAACGATTCCTTAAAAGCTATCATTAAACACATTCAGCAGAAAGAATTTCACAATGACATTAAAAATCTTCGAAGTAATCTGGTAGTCCCTGCTCAAAGTCATTTACAGACATTAAATCCATTTTTAGACGAAAATAACATTCTCCGTGTTGGTGGTAGATTAAAACATGCTAACATTCCATTTGATCACAAGCATCAACTCCTGCTACCAGCACATCACTCATTTACCAAATTACTCGTTAATCATGAACATAAGCGACTATTACATGCAGGTCCCCAATCATTGTTGTACAACTTAAGACAACGCTTTTGGATTATTGGCGGTAGAAGTTTATGTCGTAAGACTGTTCAAAGTTGCATACGATGCGTTCGTGCTCGTCCGCGAACTTTACAACAAATTATGGGTCAACTACCAGAACATCGTGTAAATCCAGTCAGACCATTTCAAAACGTTGGTATTGACTTATGTGGTCCATTCATGACCAAATCTAACACTAAATCACGAGCTCTAATTAAATGCTATGTTTCATTATTTATTTGTCTCGCATCCAAAGCGATTCATATGGAAATCGTGACTGATTTAAGCACTGACGCATTTATAGCGGCTCTTCGCCGGTTCGTATGTCGTCGAGGGCTCTGTGCAAAATATTTACTCAGACAATGCTACAAATTTCGTTGGCGCACGATCCGAACTTCAAGAGCTTCGAGATTTATTTTTGTCTGAAGTCCATGAAAATAAAGTTTTAAGATATTGTATTGATAATGGGATTCAATGGCATACAATTCCACCGAGGTCGCCACATTTTGGAGGTATATGGGAGGCCGCTATTAAAAGCGCAAAACATCACATGAAGCGCGTACTTGGTTCTTCGTCATACACTATTGAATCTCTCAATACACTCATCGTTGAAATAGAAGCCTGCCTTAATTCACGACCCATAGGGTGCATGTCAGACGATCCAAATGACTATGAATGTTTAACCGCAGATCATTTTTTAATAGGCCAACCACTAACGTTGATTCCTGAGCCTTTGTTGCAACACATCAATGTAAATAGACTTAGTAACTACCAAAAAATTCAATACCAATTTCAAGTATTTTGGAAGAGATGGTCTATTGAATACTTATCTCAACTACAGAAGCGCACAAAATGGGCTAATCCACATCCAAATGTTCGTGTTGGCGATCTTGTCATTTTAAAGGAGGACAATGTTGCGTCGTTAAAATGGCCATTAGCACGAATTATTGAAGTGGTAAAAGGTAAAGATGGGTTTATACGCGTAGTTATAGTTAAGACGGCTAATTCAACATTTAAGCGTGCAATCACTCGAATATGTCCTCTCCCAATTCAGAATAAATCAGTTTCAGACTCTACTATTAAAAAATAATTAATTTTGACTACATATTGTTTCTGTTTACGTTTGTTTTCGAGAACCGTTTAATAATTATAACAAGTATTAAATGTTATAAAATGCTTTGAACGTTTGTTTAAGCGTTGAATGGCACTCTGGCGATCCAAATAATCTTGCGCTAAACGTATGCAATAAATGGAAATGATTTCTAAATCCCCTTCAAAATGAATTGCTATTATTATAATATTTTTTTTGTTTTTGTTAATTTTAAGTTATTTTTAAATAATAGATCGATTTGATAAATTTAATAAATAAATTATTATACAATAGATATTGATCTATTTTTATGGCAAAAAATAGTTCAAGGCGGGGAATATGTTAATATTCCATGTGAATAAAATATGTTAGTAGGCCATGTAAAATAATATGTTATAATAATGGTGCTTGGCAACCCCGTATAATATATTGTAAGCTTTTGTTTTTAGTTTTAATTATTATATTGTAAAATTGAAGTATAGTCAGTAATCCATGAAAAATCAAAGGATTCACACACATTGTATTGTGTAATAATTATTGAAATATAAAATTAAAATTAAAGATTATTTTATTTAACTTAATATAAAAGAAAATACAGTCCACTTGTCTTCGTAAATACATTTTATATCAGCGTCTTTTTATACACATGTGTAATGGGGGCAGCCCAAACGTGAGTCAGAAAGTGATCACGTATTACAAATGCAAACTATGAGTATAACATAAGGCTTTTATTGAGTAAAGTTTGAGGTTGTATCTCGTCAATTTTTGTTGATCATACCAAAAAGGCATAGATAACCCAGAACCATAGTCTTAATGATTAAATATTCATTAAACCAGTAGAATATCTTTGATTTAAGTCCTCAAATCCTGGCATAAAGGTGTAGGACCCTAGGGTTATCTTTAGATATTTGATTTCTTTTGAAAATTGAATTTATTGTGCCATTAAAAACGGGAACCCTAAGCAGCAGTTTTATCGTGCTATTGAATAGTACTATAACTTTTTATTTGGGTTGACATTAAGTCCCATCTTTATGCAATATAACCGCAATGTCAATACTTCTGCATCTGATAGGGTTCTACCGCATTTGCTCCTCATGATTATAACCATTGGGGATCTTTTATGAAGTAAATCCTAGTCGGATTTTTTCGTTAACGGATAAATTCGTGCTATTACGAAACTAAAACGCAAAATCGAATCGAATTTTTTCGAGCGTACAAGGCAAAATTCAACTACTATTTAGCTGTCGTATTTCTTTTTTGATTGATAGTATTTTGACATTTCATAACATTAAGAATTTACGCAATTTTAAGAATTTATATTCTTTGATCAGATCGAATTTTACCATTAATGAAAAAAAAACGGATAAATTTTATCATAGATCCCCAGATTATCGATATAACCCTGGACATTGAACAGATGGTAGCTTAGTCTACAAAAAGCTCGTCAATCACAAGGGACCAGTAAGAGATCTTATCTCCTCTAATACCAATAAAGACACAAAGAGTGATTTCTTTTTTCTTGTCTGATCTCTGAATCTAAGTAATATCGTACTGCTTTGAGCCGTCACTCAAGTATTTCATGTTGAGTTGTTAGCACCTGAAATATCAAGGATCAGCACATACCGTTTATGACTAGACATTCTACAATGACGTATTTCTCTCTCGAAAATAATGAAAAGCCAACAATTAATTTGTTTAATATATAATAATCTATATTTTATTCATTTATTGTGATAATTATATAATCATCTCGCTCTGTATTGTATGCAGTAATAATACTTGAAAATATTTTAAAATATAATTTTTCATCTTCATAAAATATTTTTACTTCTGCTTTATTTATCATATATAAGATTTATAAATTTATTATTTTCTTTCTTTGGTTATTTTATTACATTTTTCAACAATAATTAATAAAATATTGTTTTGTATTATGCATGTATATGTATATAAATATTAGAAGCAAATATTTTATTTATTATTTTTATTAGATCTAATAATTTATTGTGTAATGGGTGTTTATGTGTGTGTGTGTACAAAAAAAAAATATATATTCAACCAAAAAAAATATTATTAATTAATTATAATTAAAACATAAAAACATATATTTATATATAATTATTTATATAATCCTTAAAATACTGATTGTTTATGCTGTTCTGCGCTAAATATCTGTCACTAGAGTACTAATTGTTTTTAAACATTGAACACAAAACAAAACAAAAAACATTAAATAAATTAAAAAAAAAATTAACTAAATAAAAAATATTTACATCAATTAAAGAACAAACAAAATTAAATTAATTTGTGCGATTAATTATAATTAATTATATATATAAAAAAATAATTAATAAACAAAGAGATACACTATTTAGTAATTATTTCTAACATGATGATGCGGCGCCACTGGCGTGCGCCGGTTGTTGCTGCTGCTGCGATGACTGCTGCTGTTGCGGCGATGATTGTTGCTGTTGATTGCTTAGGTTGTTCGCTTGTTGAGTTTCATATCGTTTTCGTAGGCTCGATAAGGCTGTTAGTAAACGATTATTAGCTGCATCTAATGCAGCGATTTGTTGTACTTGAGCTTCAATTACTCGTTGCTTATGGGTTAGTGCTAGTGACATTTTCAATTGTTCACGTCGTAACTCCTCTTCCATTGATATAAGTCTGAAATTAATGATCGAATTAAGTTGAGCAAATTTGAAAATAGTTTGAACAAACAATTGATTAGGAAGGTTTGTAGTAGTTGCTCATAGACCGTAATAGAACACATCTGTACTTTAGCGTAGCAGCGGGAAAATGGAAACTCGAATTATTTGGATGTTCATATTGTTAAAATATGAGTGGCCCTACTTAACTTAAGCAAAGTTAAGTATAACGATTTGATTGCCACATGACAATAAAAATAATTTACAATTTTGTCTGTTTGAACCACATACGTAGGTCAAAACTTCTAAATCTCCATCACGTGAGCAACCACACTTAAGTCAGGGAGGCAAATTCTGGTGTACGTCTTGCCTCATCACAGGGGTTATTTTTTAAAAATACGGTTTTTACTAAGTGACAACAGTTAATGGGCTAAAACCTTGATTCAGGGACAAACTTGGGCAGAAACTCAGAAATACTGTGCCAATAAAGAGCCAAAAATCTACTCATTTCTCTTACCTTGATATAATACTCCTCATCTTGCTATCACTGTGCGGTGGTAATGCCATTAAATCATCATTTGATTCGCGCAAATCCGATTCCTCCAATTTATGTCGCAACGAATCGACCGACGCCTGTAGTCGCTCAATTTGTCGTTCGCACTGTTCAACGGATCGATCGCTATGATGACCTCCACTTCCACCACCACGATGATGACCACTACCGTTTAAACTACTCAATAGTCCACCACTACCATTTGTTGCTCGTCTTCGTTTGCCGTTCTCGATCGTATTACTGTGACAGATTGTTTCGACCGGACACAAATGACCTTCTGTATCGGTTGAACTATCCGATAGAGTGCGAGCCGATTCCAAACTCAAACGACGCTGATATCGTAACAAATGGTGACTGACGGGTGGACTTACGTACGAATTAATTTCGATCGGTAATTCATTGTCGACATTTGGTGAATTGTTATTGATCGAATTACCATTGTTTCCGTTACGTTTATAGTGGGCCATGGGATTTGTGCGCGGTATTCGCGAACTAAAGCCATTTGTCTTGAGCGATGTCGACAAATTGTGATGATTGTGATGAAGTCCCGAGCCCATTATATCAAATCCAATGTCGTGACACAAATTTTCGTCGCTCGACGACGGTGTCAACGACGAATGATTATTATTCGAATGGTTCTGCGATTGGACATGGTACAATGGTGTTTTGTATGGTTGGTGTATTAACGGGCCGTTGTTATTGTTCGTTGGGATGATTATCGAGTTTGAATTGGTCGACGACGATGACGTCGACGGATACTTAATGTACTGATATTTTCCGTTTGTTAGTGCATTCATTCGAGATTGATTCTGTTGATGATTATTGTTAACGACACTAAGACAGTTCGTCTGTTCGATTGGACTAGAACTTTGAGATTGGGTCGTAATCGATTGATAGCCTGAACTACACACACCGATCGATATGTTACTTCCTTTTCCATTACTAATCGTTATGTTGTCCTTGTTTTTGAGAAGCTCATTCTGCTCGTCGGCATATTTGATTAAATCTTCGAGATCTTCTAAATTCATCGGCATATTTGAAGTGGTCTCAGCTTGATTGTGTGGTATTCCCAAATTCAAAAGTGAAGACGACTGATGTTGAGGCACAATTGGCCGCTCGTTTAATAAACTAATTTGTGAACCGTTCAATCCACGATTCATCATACCGCGATTCGATGTCGATTTCATTAGGGGCGTTGGACTTTTACGCAAAAATGCATTTGACGGATCCAATCCGATTTGAATTAGATTCGAATTAATCTCCTCCTTATTGTTGCGAATTTCGACGGTTGAGATTCCATTTGTACTTGAAGTACTCGTATTATTGTTGCGTGGCAATGTATTAGCTCGTATACCGTTTTGTGGCATAACAGGACTTTTACGGCCATTCGACGAAATTGTCGACGCATTGTAATACGATGACGAATTACTCGAATTGGTCATATATCGTTTATCGCCGCCGTTATACACAGTTGTGTTCGGAATTAAATTATTTGTACTGTTGCTCGTATGATTAATGTTATGGTTTGAGAGCGAGGCGGTTATACTGGAGGCCGAGTGTGAATGTTGCAATTGGGCGGCCACTGTCGGATCATTATAACGGAAAATATTTTTTTCGAGCGAACTTGGCGTTAGTACACCACGCATTATGCCACGCTCGAGACGTGGTTGGTGTGGATTGGATAAGTGTTGCGGTTCACCACCACCATTTATTGCACTGGACGATGCAATCATATTTGTTTGCTGATCAAAATTATTGCTCTCCTTGGCTTTTGTGATGTCTTCCAAAATGTTGATGAGGATTCCGAGTTCTTGTTGCCGAATCGCGGGTAATTTTTGTATCGCTTCCGACAGTAAGCTATGCAATATCGAAAGCTGTTTGCCCTGATCAATATACCCGCTCCAATCCATAATACTCTCTTGCATCGGATGATTTTCGTCGCGGGTCGAAATCAAATGTAAAAATTCTTTCATTTTACCAGCCTCCTGCTCCAGAAAATCATTTAAAAATTCCATAAAATTCTCCTTGCCTTGGAAACGCGTAAAATTCGCCAGAGTTTGTAAAGTTTTCGCGACAAGTGTTAAATTCCGTGTCGCTCGTCCCGATGGCAATTCGCTAGTGATGTTGAATAGTGACGGCGACAAAATTGCCGGACACAAGAATCGTAAAAATATCGAGGCACTTATTAAATTGTCGGCCATGTCCTCCCGATCGAGCATTTGCAAGCGTTCACGGAATGTTGCAAAGCAATCGCGCAATTGAGGTGGAAAAAGTCTGGAAAATAAACAAAACAATAAATAATTTGTTGATGAAATCGAAAATGTTTGCGAAACTTACTTGTGACTTTCAGCAATACTGTTCCATGATATTTTAACGGCATTGCGTAATGCTTGCTGTTGCCGCGACAGTGAACCAGTTGCTTTCAACGGATCGACTTCGCAGTCACGATCGGATGCAATAATTTCTGATATCGGTGTGGACAAAGTGTCTTGGAGATACTGCTCACCAGTCAATTTTAAAAATGCTTCCATTGATTTGGTGGCCAACGAATTGCCGCGAAATGTGAGCCGTTGATCACCGACGCGTAGTAAATCGAGTGCCACGACATCGGTTAAAAATGCGGCAGCCATACCTTGTGCGTGCATTAATAGCACCAACGCCTGTCCAATATCCTCTTTGGCTTTGACGCCAATCACTGGTTCAAGTATTTCACAGACTTTCTTGTAGTTATCCTTAAGGTACACTAGAAATTCGTTATACACGTCGATCGGTAGTATATCGATGCTTTGGAAACGACATTTAATTCGTAATGTCGGTATTGGTTCTTTTGTTGAATTACGACTTATGCTGTCGTGCTTTTCCGACACAATCGGATACCAATCCTCCGATGTGGCACGCGACGTTACATCATGAATTGGAATTTTAACCGATCCAACGAGTGTGTGCTTGTCACGTTTTTTCTTTTTATCACCCTCCCGAAACACATTCACATGTATGACATTGATTTCGGGTATGTCGGGAAAATCGAAATATTCACCCCAAAATAGTAAATCGGATCGTAATTTGACCGATGTACGGCCGTATAGGGTTTTGTCTAAATTTATTTCACAAAAATATTTTTTCTTTGGTGGCAGTGCTTTGGCTTCATAAATCCACATCCGTAACGAATTATCGGTGCGTCGTGTATGTTCTGCATTTGGTGCTATTGATTTTCTTAAACTATATATCCATATATCACGTTCCTGTCGTGATCCACAACTATAATATCGTTCACCGCGTGGACCGCCGCGTACTTGAAAACAATGTCGGCGTCCGAGTACGGACTGATGAACGGGTGCAACACCAACCGCTCCGGTACACGATAAATCTATCGTCGACATGACGGCATGTGATGAGAGTAGGCTTTCGTGTGACCGTGAACCGCGCAATCCACCGCCTGGACCACGTTTTGTTCGTTCTAATTTGGTTACAGACTTTGTACGTTTCAATGGGTTCGATCTAAAGGACCTAGGAAAAATCACTCGATTAATATTTTACTGTAAACAATGGGTATGATGAAATGTCATCGTCGCCGTTTCATGTCTAAAAACACTATTGATACGTCACTGTATCTTTTCGTGATTTAAAAGTTCATTTGCCTCCTTTTGAGAACGCACGCTCCTCTATTCAATTCTTTTCTATTTTCTACATTATACTTATGGTTGTTGTGTGACATCAAGAAATGATTTTTGTTTGTAGACAGAAAACGACGACAATGAATTTACATAAATTGAAATAACGAATATTACCGCTTCGAAAAAAAATTTGTAAAACGTGATGTCGATTGTTGCTCATTTGTATTCTTTTGTCCTAATATTGGTGTTGCTGGAGCTGAACCACGACGACATGCCTTCTCATATGATGTATCTGCAATGGAACAAGCAAACAAAAAACCAAATAAATTCTCAGTATACAGCAATTTATGCGTTGGCGGGTGCGATAAAATTTTACTATCGAACACCATTGTGCTCGCATATGTAGCGTGGTTGTAGTTTTGTTGTAATTCTTGAGATTTATACAAATACACTTTTATTGAACATTTATGGTAGTCATAAATTCTTTCGTTTCTAATCACATTAATCTCAATAAAAGATGGTATAGTGTTATCAATGTCAGTTGTAAAGAAGATTATTATGGGAATAAAAATACGTGGACTATTTGTGACAAAAAAAACTCAATCTAAATGTTTGGTTACGTGGCTCTGCGGCAAGCATTTCAAATTCTTTCATATCGACCAAGTTGTGGGAATTTTCTAACATGATAAAACAGAACTCAAATTTTACCAGAATTCACAAGATCTGAGCTCAATTGGCAGAGTATAGAGAAGCTTAAAAGTATTAAATTGTTTTTGTGATCCCATCTTTCTCAGTAATTGCACTAACTTGTACCACCGACATACCATAGAACCTCGACGTACATGTTGTATGGCCAACAATTTTTGTTGGATTGACAATCAACACTTTATTAAAAGACTGGAGAATTTTTATATACCGCAAAGTAATTTTGGCATCAACATTGAATTTTCAACAGTCAGTGGTCACTATCTTTCCAAACGATTAACAAACAAAAAACAGAGTGAACTGCAGCCTGTAGAAATAGAATACCGTTGGAGCTGTGTAACCAAGCATGCCATTTCGGATAGTTAAATTTAAAGCCACGAGTACTAGGAAACGATGTGAACCGAAAATATTTGGACAATATCAACAAGAAATGTATTACTCACTACTGGAAAGTTCCTTTTGCTGGTATTGACGCAGAACAGCTAGTAACAATTTTCATCGATCGATGATAAATCTAGCAAAAGTACCTGGATTATGGATTGACCCAAGAAGTAATATCAATAAGTAAGGTAGTTCCAGAAGTAAGACTCTGAGAGTATGAACCAATAGACCACACGAAAGCCATCGGGTCAATAAAGAGGATCGATTTACTTGATTAGAAGCAACGGTACAGAATTAGTATTAATGGTTAAGCCATTACTTTGATACGAACAGCACTAATTAGTAGCGATATAGTTCTTTTGATCTCAAAATAATTTTCCCAGTCTGACTAACATGTTGGTCTTTGCTGCGAAACATTCAAAATTGAATGGTTACATTAAAGCAATATATTTTGTGGAATAATAATATATTATATCCCACAACTGGTTTACATAAAGTATAACCCTATAACTACTTCATATTTATTCCAATATATGCCGAGATCTAGCCATCAAACAAATCCATCCGAAATAATTTACTTATTAAGCAAGCCAGATACAATTAATTTAGATTTGTTTGAAAAATAAGTTTTGTACACATAAGTTAGATTCCACAAATTGGTTGGGAAACAGTTTTATACTATAGACACATATCTGGTTTCGTAACTACAGTTTCGAGTTAACCATGATTTTGTTCTAATGTGTCACTGCTAACCATGGTTTGCAACTTGGTTTAAACATGATTTCGGAACGAGCTATTTTTTCTCATTTCGTGGGATTTAAGTGATGACAGTGCTACGTTATACAGTTAATGAATACCGAAAACTATAAATATTAAGTTAACAAAAAAACTAAATTAATACAGAATTCGCTAAAATTAAAAACTTAAAATAGAAATAGGGAAATTTGGGTGGATGGAGGGCGAAACAAAAATATAAACGTAAAAACGTAAAACGTTAACGTAAACATTTCTATGAATTATAATAAACTGTCAAATGAAATGAGAACTGTAGTGTGTCATGTATTCTCTTTTTTGAAAATCAGATTCATAATCATGGTTACGAAACCAGACATGTGTCTATGGTATAAGACTGTTCTCGAAACTAATACTTATTACTTTATTTGCCGCCATCTTAAATAAGTAAGCAACCCATTCGAATTGATTTCCCTTACTTATTTTGATAGAAGTTTTGTTTTGACAGATATAATTGTCAACAAATTATGACAATTAATTTTTACAGTCTCAAATGCGACTAGATTTAAAATTGTTATTCATACATTTTGACAATCAATTTGGAATTTTTTGCAAGAAAGATAAAAAAGTTACCTCGACGGGATACTTATTAGAGTAAGTTAGGTTCCACGAATTAGGATTCATTTCGAAAACAGTCTAAGGCGCCCTTTCGAAAACAGTCTAAGGCCACTTATTTGAGTAACTTATTTATTCAAATAAGTATTCTGACGAGTAGACTTTTTGTCTATCTCTTTCTGTTATGAAATTATAAATTGACTGTCAAAAGTTATGAATAAAATATTTTTAATCTAGTCGCATTTGAAACTGTAGCCAATCAAAATTGATTGTCATAATTTTTTAACAAATATATGTTATAATAACCAAGTGAAATCAATTCGAATGATTTTGATTACTTGATCGTATTTTAGGTTGCCAGTTCTACCTTAATGGTTTAAAGAGTTTCTCATCACGTCGCTGTCTAGAGTTCGATTCTTGTCCGTTGTGCATCAATACGCATGTGCCTCAATACGCATTTAATGGTTCGTTAGGTCCCAGTTGAGACGCGGTTAAGGAAGGGCCGTTTATTACAACCTTTAATCCCCAGATTAGATTTTAGATGGCGGTAAATATATTTCAAACAAGTGTTGGTTTCAAAAACAACCTTTGATTTTTTGCGAGAAAGTGACAGAAAATAAGTTAGGTTCCACAAATAAATTTTCATTTCAGAAACCATATGACTTTACAAAGATACTTATTTTAGAAGATTATGATCCACAACCATTAAACGTAACGTTTCTTGTGTAATAAGACGTCTCGTAAAATAACTGGAAAATCATAGCTGAAACTAGGGGTTAGAATTGCTTATTCTGACAACGTTTGGTTTTAATTGGAACCTAATTTAATATTTTGAAAATAACTTTTAATGGATGTTTACAAACTATAATTTAAATTTTATGAACGTATACGTTTATACTATTGTCATAGTTAAACATTCTACCACAAAGTCGAAATTTATCATGTTATGTAAATTACGTTCCACAGCTTATAAATACATTATAAAATATTATCTATAGACACTATAATGTGTGACTATATTGGCTAATTAGATAAATATCAGATAACACATATAAATATGATAAAGAGATCATGGAACAACCCATCGTCCATGGCAATATGCTACAGGCTAGTATGTAATAAACAGTACAAGGTATTTCGAATAGTCACAGTTTGCAAGCTTGGTCTTAACTATACTACCTCTGGTTCGTACCGATTTGGCTAATTAGATAATTTCTATGTAGGCGACAAAATTGTCTCATTTCATATTATGAAAAATCTATTTCCCTTATCTGCCATGCTACAGACAATATACAATAGACACCGAATATAAAACTATTCAAATTCAATAGTTTATTGTTCTCGAATATATGACATACGTATTTGGTGTTGAGTATACGATGTAAGCTATACATAACGACAGATGTACTGTATACATATATTTAGAGAACAACCGAATAATACAAAAAACACCTTTTACTGTGCGGATTACAATACACCGCACATATAAAAATAAAACGAAGATTTGCCTGTTCCAAACGCCTGTCATTTCGATATCGATACATATGACGATAATTGATATGTTCACAGTCGCAATAAACGTAATCAACAATCAATGTACGATAAAAATTTGATAAATTTTGCTTCATTGGAATGCCTTCATATAAACACGTTGACTGTCAATGTGCAATACAATACACATTTATGTATAATGAATCATCAATCAAGGTCTTTACAATAAACCACCTCAAAAACACGTAGCATATCTAAAATTCAATCGACCTGACGTAATTTAGAACGAAAGAAAAAAAAATTGCGCGAACAATTGGATGGATGCGGAGCGAATAATTTTGTTGCTAGCTTTTCGATTTCTTTTAATTGCGCTTGAACTTCCTTCTTCTTGGTTTTGTTTTGTTTTGCTTATTTTTTTCTTTTTGTGTGTTATACGATCATCATCTTAACTAAATAGAGATTATTCGCCTATATGAAAGACTAAACAAGATTGCTATTAGTTAATAATAGTCTCTATTTGTTGTTGTTGTTAGTTTGTTGTGAAAATGAAATTATAATTCTGAAAAACTAGTTTTAGTTGAAGGCATGGGGATCTGGTACAAAGCACAACAACAAATATTTTCGATTCGAATTATGTTTTTTTTTGCATAAATCTATGTATTCAAATGAAGTAACAAGAATCTTTTGTATGTTGTTGAACTAATCTAAGTTGGACTGTAAGGTAACTTAGTGATAGGTGACGCAAATTCGAATGTTTGATTCAAACTGGATCGAAACGCCATAATATTATATTTCCTCCGCAAAGTGGAAAATTCGTTTGGGTTTGAAGGAATCCGTATAATACTTTGCGGTTATGATCGGGACCGACACAATAAAATATGAAACAAATCTAATGAATAAATAACAAATCTAATGACTTTAAACAGTACAATAAAGTCCAGTAGAGCAAGTGCCTGATGAGATGAGTTGATCTTTCCAGTGATTCAATAATATTACTTATCATATAGGTCATAATATGCATACCCTCTTACTGGCGAATTCATAAACATTCCACCAATATATGATCTGATCGGTCAAACCAAATATATTGAAACGAACCGGATTATGAAATTCCAGATGGTAACAATAACGAAACTATCAACACTCATCCATCAACGGAGTGGGAAGTTACAGCTGATAATGAGGCCACTGGTACAGATAATATACCAGCTAATTATTCAAAGGGGACGCACATATAACTCATTCTGACCGGAATTTTTACATCACTATTAGTTGAAGTATGGAATACTGGGCGAATCACGCAGAAATGGAAAGGCAGTTTAACCATAACGATCCCAATATAAGGTCCCCTACTTAAGAATACAAAAAATGGAGAGGTATCTTACTACACGGTATCAACACTTACGAAATGGTCATACCGAAGAAAATATTTCAACTAAACAAAGATATGTATCGGGATGCCGGAAACAAAGTTCAATGCAAAGAAAAACAAAGTGAAAAATTCTTCAACTCTAGAGGAGTAACACAAGACTCACGAGGCATGGTTCGCTAAATAATCATATTATTGTTAACTACTGTTAAGCACTTCTAGTGCTCTTGTTCTTCATATTCTTTCTATTGACTACACTGCTTCGGATCACAATTCATATTTGAGGATCAACAGAACTGAGAGTGGACGCCTGTGAATGGATTTCACAAAGGGCTAATCGAGCCTGAGTAATTGGGGAAAACAGACAAGGCTATTATCCCCGCTACTATTCCTAACAAAGCTTGACAGCTCCATGCGCAAACTGGACATCACACCCCCAGTGGGGAAAATTAACGTGACTAGATGATATGAACTATGTAGATTACATTTGCCTGCTAACACATAGACATGCAGATAGGCAGCAGAATGGCTGTTAGACCATGTAGAGCACGTTACATCTCAAAAATTAACATCAGTGAAACCCAAATTATGAGAAAAAACACGACCAATGGTACGCCAATCACCATCAATAATACATCAAAGAGGTTAAGAAATTCGTATGTTGTAGTTTAGCAAAATAGATCATTCAACGCATCAACTAAGCGAAAAATATACGTTCATAATCTACTTGACAAGGCTTGGAATGCATCTGTCCTGCCAGGAAAAACTAAGTACAACTGTGTGTGTGAAATAAATTCTGCTTTATAGGTGTGAAACATGGAAACACTTTAAACAGACTTCTGACCTGATAAGATCTAAAATGATCTTCATCCTATACGACAAACGAAATGGTTATACAAGAAACCAATCAAACAGACATTGAAATAGAAATCAGAAAGTGCAAGTGAAGTGCAAGCGGCCACAAACTGACATTACACGAAGATCACTAGAATGGAATCAACAAGAAATTTATAGGTAAAGCTGGGAAGAGCTTCAAAAAAATCAGATGGACCACACTAGTGTACGTCTTATTCTCCTATTCTACCAAGTTTAATAGTTTCTCGCAATAGAATTGCCTATCATAACATGGCTTCGTTTTCTAAACGGTTTCCAGGGAAGACATATTATAGAGGTTTGTTTCATGTCACAACAGACCACTCGTTTCGTAGATAAAATCGAAGGATAAATTTTCTTTGGGGAGAGTAATTTGACGTTTTGACATCCAATACGAAATCGTCTTTACGCTGTAACACTGCTCAAAGTAGTTTATTATTTACTGGAATTGTTGCAACACTAATAAGTTGAGTGATTACAAAAAGAGCATAAACGTTCCAAACTAACTGTTTATTTTACAAACATATAGCTTATTTTTAACAGTCTGAAGCTTTGTAGCCCGGATTACAACACAATTAGAGTCATGTTTAGTGTAATTTTCCCCAACGAGATCTCTGCCTCACGTTATAATTCATGTGAATAGCAATGCGACCCTCCTCTGGTTTATTACAGTGACAACCGGTATCTTAATATTATCTCCAGCGGCAGGGTATAACTAGTATGTCGTGCATTCGGTGGTGCATTGGCTTCTTTGATAGTTTAAAAACTGGTATAATAAGCGTGAGGAATAGCTATGGTCACTAGCCGCTTATTGTATTATGTATTAGCGTAGCGTTTCGGTGGTATAATTGTTGTAATTAGAACCAAAAGGATATGTATTGTGTGTGCAGTTCCGATTTTATTGACATTAACACAAGGATTCATATATAGACCGGTTAAATTAGCAAAACAGAGTTAGATAAGATTAATTTTAATTCATCAGAATAAATATATTCTCGACCATCAGGCAATACGATATAGAGTCGAAGAATATACCATGAGTCAAAAATTTAATGTACGGCTAGATGATTTGCAATAAATATTGAAATAACTGTACAATCTGAAGCACGGTCTGATTAAGTATTGTAGCGACTCAAGGCTTCTTCTAATACCCAATTTATGCCAAATCGAGGAAGTACGGCTATAGGTCCGATTTACGTAGAACCACCTGCACACTGCATAGCTCCATGCCAGGTACTGACATGGAAGACGGGTTCGTCCATGAATTTTGCACTCCAACAGGGAGTAATATAGTTCATTCACACCGCCGATCGTAACCAGATGGTAAAAATCACCTTTGCATCCTGCCCCTATCGGGATTCGAACTCGATACCTTCTACTCCAATCGTCACAGCTTTAACCATTGCGCTAGTTGGTCGGTAGGTCTGATAAAGTACTTACAAAAAAGAAATGTCGGCAGCAGAAAGTAATTATATCACTCGTGAGAACTATTCATATCAGTTTTAGATCACGTCTTGCTTCCTACTTTCGTATCGCGCTCCTAGATAAATATATAGCACGATCGAGTCTACTGATTTTCAGCTGATGTAGTCATCAAGTGGTGCCACAACTTTTTTGTTTTTTTTGGACACATTCAATCGTGTGAACTCAGACGTAAACCCTATGACATAATTTGGTTTGATTTAATCGCGGCCTAAGAGGAAATAATTAAAAACCATTATTAGCCATAACAACTCGTATTAAATAATAATTAATCGTTTAACCCAAAAACTATTTTAACGAGCTGAATCCAAATTTTGAATCCCACACTAACACACAAGTACGATGACCACCGGAAGCAAAATATTAAAATGCATTCAAATATCATATAAATTGTACAATGTACGTATATGGACATGTACTTTAACACACAAGCATATATGCATACATATGTATGTTTACGATCATATAAACTACTAATTTATGTATGATGGTAAAAGAACATATATAAACTGTTTATTATTCTCGTCTTGAGCATTTCTTTTGGTCGTCGTCGTATGCTGTCAGATATACAAATTGCATGCTTTACAATGTGTTGTCTGATATAATATCAAGGGGTGTCTCGTAAGTTAATTATTTGATAAATTGTTACATAAAATGTTGAGGGTGTTGTATATTTATATATGTACATATATATACTTGTATACATCGATGTGAATTGTGAAAGTCAACATATCGATAAGAAGTGCCCTAATCATTGTAAAATACGAGTATTCAAATGAGATGATTTTATATTAATCGACTTTGTATGGAGTGTCAGTCGCTCATGTTTAATATGCGTGGCAGATGGTTTTGATATATTTTATGTATACATATTATTTGCCTTCCTTTCACTGAACAATTTATGATTAGTGCGCTTAGCTGACAAAATGCTGAACACATTTGGTATTTATATGGGGGCGCATGTAAGGAATTTTAATGATTTGAGAAATTTAGCAATGTGCAATAAAGTGTTTGGTACAATAGGAGACCCGTACGTCCCCTATACACTGACAAACGAGTTGATATATCAGATATACGATATGTGTATGTAATCTAAATAAATTCATTAACATTTTATTGATAATCTAAAAACTATTAACAAACTATAAATAAATACATATACTGGAGCGTCCAGTGTGTGTATACATATATATACTCGTATATAGAAAGAGGGAGACACAAAAATAATAGGAATGTATGTACATACGAGTTAAAGAATTCCACTGTGTAAACTCATATACAAAAAAAAGAGTCAGTCTCTTATGTTGTGTATATAAGATGAAAATAAAAACAAATAAATAAATTCTTTCAAGTGTCAAGGTTGATGATGAATATAAACTTTCAAAAAACGATTATACTTATCGATTCTATGCGTGTTGCTGTGCTAAGAGACGAGTTTCATATCAAGAATGTATATATAGTCGTCCAATTGTATCCAATTCTGATTATTCACGTGATTTGATTAACCAAAAACTATAATGTTGCTCTTTGGAATTTAAAATTATATCAATTACCTGTGTACATGGACCTTTTCAACCAAAATCTTAAGGTAGAAGTCAAAAATTGATGTATAAACAAAGATGTTATAAAAGATCCATCTGAATGATACGCTACAATCGTTGTATCTATATATATCATGTCTCTGTGAGCTGGCCATAATGTCTTCATGAAAATTTGACAGTGATAGTTTTCGTCTCGCGTGTGATTACGATGCTTATTGTTCGTCGAATTTGTCAAATTTGCCACATGTCCATTGTTCAACTGTCATTTGGTGCCATTGTACTTTAAAACTTATCTATGTAAAATGAACTTAAATCGTTTCTGAGACCAACGGAAGATGCATGATGAGTTACTATTTTAGTATGACGACCAAAAGCTGAAGAGCATATTTGAATCTTGATCACCAACAAACAAGAGGGAGTGGGAGAATAAGATCTGTTAGATAGTGCCATGTATTACATTTCTGAATAAAAATTCATAAAAAGGATTGCGGAATCAAACAATTTCACAAAAACGCAACTCCTGAAAAAACTATACTCCATAAAGCAACATCTGTATAGGTTTTACTGTAAATTTACTTGGAACAAAATTTAGAAAACTAATCTTCGATGAGTCGATTAAACCTAAAAAAACTCTATTTAAGTTGATAAACAATTAATGATCTTTCTCGAGAACCTTTAATCGGATTGCTATAGTTAAAGAAATAATTCTGAAATATGAGTTACTTAACTATTATACAAGATGTATATAATAGTTAAGTAACTCATAACCCCAAAAAAAAAAATCTAAAGGTGTTAAATAACAACATCTCGGTTGCCAATTGTGATCACCTCTTCGAAAAATTACACGGTCAGGAAACTTTTCTAGCGAAATTGCGATTGTTTATTTTGTTTGTGTGGCACGTATACGCGACGTTTATGGTGATCGACCGGCTTGAGTTCTTGTGTTAAATAAACTTTAAAAGCCTTAAGACCTAAGCCGTTATGCATCACGGTGTGATACCTAGGTTTTCTCCAACACTACGGGCTACAGCAGTAATATGCTCAGTTGTTCTCAGAGCGACGAATATGGTTTTGCTTCTTCACATCACTAACTTGTCCCAACAGCTCAAAGTTTTCACCAATTTTGTAGTGAATTTTAACAATTTCAATGCGTTGTTGAAGACAGCTGCCCAAATAGCAGGCTATTCAAAATGAAACATCCTAAGCGTGGTAGCTTTATAGAATTTTGGAATACTATTTTGAGTGTGAGTCGTA
Organism: Tipula lateralis; assembly: GCA_963932295.1. Lineage (NCBI taxonomy): Eukaryota > Metazoa > Arthropoda > Insecta > Diptera > Tipulidae > Tipula > Tipula lateralis. Next base: position 121,835,786 of record OZ010737.1, read on the forward strand.
ATTCGAGTTGTTGCTTGTATGTTTGTAATTCACTATAGGACGGGGATTTGATCTGATGATGATGACGTCATTGAATGACTGTGATTGAAAAAAATAAATCAAATCCATCTCATATGTAGCTACCGGACTTCGGTAAACTCTGATTCAGTTGTAAAACTAGATAAGGCGGATCTGGAGGTAAGATTGAAGGGAAGAGAAGCTCTCAAGTATTTTTCTGTTCAAAATCCAAAAAGATAATATCGATTTTGGTTCATAGCGAGCTACTTTTGTGCAACATTAAGGTAGGTAGTTAGCATATAAAGGAGTAAATACATTCCACCTCCCAACGTATAGGAACCAAACTCGTCGAAAAATTGTTTTCTCCCCTTAAATGAATATATTCTTCAACGGTAACCAGATTTTAGGGTTAATCAATATTTATTTTGTAATTGTTGTAATTTATTTTATTACTGACTTTTCATCTTCCAGTTTGAAGAAAAACTGAAAACAAGCTTTCTAGTAGTTAATCTTATAATTTTTGGTGGAATTTTAAAACCATCTTCCTTCCAATTGTACGATGACGAAAATTGTATTTCATAAGCCAATATTTTTTTTCCTTACCGGAATAATTGAAGCTAAGGATTGCTCTCATTAGACCAAGGTCGATTGTAAAATACCCAGATGAGTTAACAATGGTCGATGAGGCATAGCTAAGAGGCTTTTGATAATTAAACACCTAAATAGTGCAAGGATCTATATATTCTATCAGACAACCAGGCAGCTGCAAACTTGGCAATCATAAATAAGATTACTCTAAAGTGCATGTTGGAACTAGGAGTAATTAGGCGTCTGATATTCATGCTCGTGCTAGTGTGGTAGTATATTTGTTGAAACGAAACCTTTTTGCAAAAGACACCACAAAGAGTGCAAATTGTGTGCAACGTTCCGAATCTTAATCAATTTAAGAGAAACATGTCTTGCTTGAAAAATCAAGCAGCTACTTGTTCCGAGTTGAGGCTACTCACTGCTTTCTTCACGGGTCATATTGCCTTAAAAAAATAAGGTTGACTGTGAGTACAGTGACAGCTGCCAGTTTTTCAATTCTACAAATTGGATTCGAAACATGTCCTGTGACATTGCACAGTTATTGGAGGTCTATGACTTCATGATCGTGGAACCATTATATTAAATAATCATAGCTCGGAAGTGCAAGCTGGGTTCATTAAGAGACTATATATTATACAGCTATAGATTATACGGGATCTTACCTACTTTATAAGATATCCTAGTTTTGAGCCGGCTGCTATAATAATAATTATAATGTTATGTTCAGGCTTTTAAGTTTAACTATAGAAAGGCACGTTTCAGTTTGTGGCTTCAAATAATAAACAATTTACTATGTTGATACTTCGTAGCGTCGTTCATAAATGGAATCGGAAACATTTAAGTCGATCCATATACACAAAACGTGTACTTGAACTTACATGTCCGCATTAGTATGTGTGTGTGTGTGTGTACTTATATATTTTTTCGCGAACCATATTTGCATTGAGCAAACGTGTACTTTATATATACAATATGTCTATTTGCTTAACAAATTTAAGTATTAGTATATTTACTTGGAATATCTATCTATGTATTCTTACATGTAACCAGGTGCAAATTATTATTTTTATTACTGTACAACTCTCTAATATGGTTGCAATATAGGACCGCACAATATAGGAGACACGCAGTTGTCAAATCGATAAGAATTACAATTTGCAATATGACACGTATAATATCCGTGTCTCAACTGAGTCATCCGTAGTATAATAATTTTTTAGTCAACGGCGAGACTCAAACTTGACATCGGAACTTAACCATTAAGCTACAGCCGGCGACAGTCAAAATATGGCACGTACACGACTGTATAAACCAATCACATATCAAATCAAATCCAATTGACTTCAATTGATACCCAACTTTCAGTGTCTTTTTATGTGCAGCATATATACATTTACGACAAACAATCGTATAATTGGATTGCAATCATTATTCAATGTTCAGGAATTTGTTTAACTGATATACTCAAGGCTATTACAACTCAATTTAAGATATTGTATATATACGCACACATATATCTTTGTATCTAAAACTTGTATAACTTGAATTAAGCTGCGACATTGGCCAATACACAATATGTCATCAAAACCAACTTTGACCTTAATATCATTAATCCACTTAAAAATAAAAATGTGTATATAGGCTCCGCGCTCGCGCCACTCCTTTCCTATATACAATATAATATTAGAGATATATTTATCTCTTTACGGCTATAATGCGCGATATAAAAGATAATAAATAATTTACTCAACCAAAACCACAACAACAACAACAGCACCAACGAAAATCAATCACATTACATTGTATATAAGAAACACAAGATTATATATGTTTAAGACAAAACAGTATATAAATACTCAAAGTCGATATATAATTTAAGACGTTCATGCTATACCTACTTTCTATTTATTGAGTAACAATGGTTTATTGACTTAATCGCGATTAGACAATAATCTTGACACACACACACAAAATATATATTTGGTGGCGCTACTTGTGTTTATTATACGAGATTATGCTACTTTGAGTTCTCACAAGATTATATACGCAGCATCGTCTATGTACCACCGAATGACTCACTTGCATCTTTGCAATTTGTCTAGATATTGATTCATATATTATGTTTCTGCGGATAAGCACAATAAACGTCGCACAATAATAATCAGCAGTGACATTTCAAACGAACGAGAAACATACTCGTATGTATGAAGCATAACCTATATATGTGACTCATTATTGATTTAAAGGAATAAGCGCGGCGTCTGATACATAATATAATATAACAAGATATGTGTGTTTTGTTCTTTCCTGAAGAAGATGATGAGTCAAAAACTTTTAAATTTTGTGTCATAAAATTTTATACGAAACGAACACATTGAGTCAAAGAGTGCGAAACAAATTGGAGAAAATATCTTTAATTACAAAATCTAGATCAATAGATCAATTTGGAGGTGATAAGGTTAATCGCTGTGGTAAATTTTGATCGATACGACACACAACCAATTAGAAATGCTATAAAATTAAGTTAAGTAATTAAGAGCCAATAATAACAACGATGCTGACACTTATAGTAGGTATGTATCAATACAGTCGTGTTTCCGTTCACATATCATACATATATGGTCCTTTCGTCAAGGTCCAACTATTACATTTGATTAACACTCTGGATACAGAAGTAAAGATAGATGACATAAAGCCCAGTAGCAAAGGAGATCTTGATAGCCTCTCTCACACTAATAATATGTCTAATGATGATATTCGCATTTCGAGTAAGATGGTCACTTTTGATGGAACATAATTTTAATTTTTTCCCATCAATTTAATTTTACATATAGTTCTAATAAGGTCAAAAAGAGAGTTCTCTTTTGATAGATTCACATAGATCATATAGACCATAAAGCAGGAGTTGGTAACCTACTATCAGGTGGTAGAATATACAGCAGCTCCTTCCGAAAGAAAAGACGTTGATCAAGAATCACCATGGCCCATAAGTGGATTATTTGCAAATGATTTAAGGACATGAGTATAAGCTCACCGAGTAGGGCAAGCTCATACAACAAGGTTATTTGAGTTATCATTAACACGGCGTATCTGCTTTAACACTTTGGCTGCCAATGCTATAATGAGCATATACTCTAAATACCACCCAACCATGCCAATGTTGTTCTAGACATACATTCCAAATTCTGTTTTATTATGCCAGTATTAATAGACTGGCATAGTAAAAGATAATCCAGAATGTATGAGAAAGATTTTGGAATGTATGTCCGGAACAACGTTGGCGTGATTGGATGACATTTAGAATGTATGTATTTCTACAACAACACTGGCACAGGAAAACAGAATTTCGAATGTATGTCTAGAACAACATTGTCATGGTTGGGTGGATTTTAGAGTGTATGCTTATTACAACATTTACAATGGCTAAATTATTGAGATTCGAACCTTCTGATCTAATTGACAATTATTTTACAGTTCAGTGTTTACACAATCCATTTTCTAGTATATAGACCATCTAGTAGCATATAAGCGTCGTTTTATGTCTCAAATGTTAACCGAAGAGCATCCTAGCTGCAATAATTTATGAATTACAAAATCGAATTAGATTGCTTTCGTTATATTCGGTCACAATACTGATTAGTCGTAACATGTTATAGTTTATCATTGTTTGCTGATATCAACTGTAACAGCTATCCAACTGCAACATGGAGCCGGCAGCATCTGAGAAACTACTATGTAAAACGATCGCAGAACAAACATTTGAACCTTAATTTGACGGAATTTTGAGAAACTTTACGGAATTTTGAGAAACTTTTTAAAACAGTCTCAACCTTTTCCGATTAATTTTTTTTTTTTTTTTTATATATTTTATTCTATGCTATCTTTTTTGGGGGCTCAAGGCTCTCCCAGCTCTTTCGCGGTTCGCTTATTTACGTCCTACTTTACGCCTTAACGGCCAAATCGAGGACGTACGGCTATAGGTCCGATTTTCGTAGAACCATCTGCGCATTGCATAGCTCCATGCCAGCCTATAGTACTGACATGAAAGATGGGTCGGCCCATGAGTTCTGCACTCCAACAGGGGGTCATAGATGTGTTCATTAACACCACCGATCGTAATCAGATGGTGAAAAATCACTTTTGCATCCTGCCCCTATCGGGATTCGAACCCGGTATCTCCCGCTCCAACTGCCACAGCTTTAACCACTGAGCCACCTGGGCGGTAATTTGTTTTTTTTACATCCTATATATTAAGAAGTTAGATAGGTTAACTTAGGATCGATATTGATCAAATCCACTCCGTGAAATCGCAATTCGAATCCAGTTTACGGCTGCTGATGCTTTTAACTGGTATAATAGCGTTAGTTCTAAAACACAAACAACAAGACGGATTCGAATCCAACTGGAGTCAATGTAATTCTAATATTTTGAAAAACAGCGAACCATGCCGAATATTAAACAACAACCAAACGTAGAATTATCCCGAAATCCTACACCAAAATATAACAATATAACCGTACTACATCGACTATAATTTTCGATTTTAAGGCTGTAATGTATCCGGAATGTTATGTGTCCGATCCGCACTCGTACGATCCAAGAGTTATTTTTTTTAAACTAAGATGGAGATGTCGAATTTGCACCAGATAATGTATTATGATCAATAAACTAAACAAACTACATAAAGGATAGCCGATCTCACGTTTTCAATTGACCATTATAAAATCACGTTAAGCATGGAACATAATTGTACTCAAATGACTTCCACGGCTGGCTTTAGAAAACCTGATTTTGTCAACCCAAGTTTTCAGCACATTTTCATTTGTATGAGCTCCTTTCACATCAATAGAGAATTTTATTTCACCTTTCAAGTCTTGTATGGTATCTGGGTGGTTAGTCTAGCACTTAGCCTAGCACAATCACAAAAACAAAGTCCATCGGAGTTAAATGAGCTTCGACGGAAGTGATTTTTAATAAAAATTCTCATTTTGTCCCTAGCGTTCTTCAGCTCACAAAGCGAACCGAAAACGTTGCCGATGGTAATTTTGATTCAGCTTAGTAAACCTTTAATTAAACTTTGTAAACTTCCATTTTGGGGTTTCTATCCAGAATTCTCATCACAGAACTGCGTAAACTGATCAATTCTTGAGCATGAAGACGAGTTATATTGATGGATGCTCAGACACAGTCTTCTGATTAACAGCTGACTTTTTCTCGGTTGTGAGTTCTGTAAATGAGTCTTGGTTTATCCAATAACTATCTTGTTTCACGAACTCGTTTCACAAATTGCCTTCTAGTCCTTTTATTCAAATCCAAATTTCTAACAGTTTGGGTAGAAAACTCACAACTTTGAAAGTTAATATTTTCCAATTCTGTTCTAGATAAAGAGCGCAATGTAAATGTCAAACATTAAACTAATTTTCAGTCATAACACGAATGACGTATTTTCATACTCAAAATAATCGGTAGTTGAAATTACAACCGCTAGATAACCTCAATTTGGAATGCCACAAACTGGCCTGGTACTATGCAATGTCTCGATAAGTTAAAGCTCATACAGATTAAACTTTACCTTGATTTAGAATAATAATTCATACGAGTATAGTCGTTCTGACTAAAATGCACACGACACAAATAAGTATTTAACTAGAACTTTCAGATTATTTAAGGGAGTGACGAGACTTATTGTTTTAACTTAATCTTACGTCTATAATGTCATTTCAATAATATCCAGAATTAAAATCCTGCATTCATCATCTGCTGCATTATATACAAGGCGAGTACAAAAGTTCGTTTAGTAAGCAAAACAATTAAAATGACCAAATCCTTTGTAATTGCTTTATGAGACTCCTTTCAGTAATTCAGAACGCTCGGTTAAAATAAAAACGAGCAAACGCAAAACAGCTAACGAAATTCCACCACCAACGCAAACAGAAATTAGCTATGTGATTTTCTTCGGTTTCCAAATTGCAACGTCTCTATTGACTATTTTCAAGTGGTAGAGGACTGGGATTCACGAAGACATCTGCTCGATGGGTCCCACGAAATTTACTTAATTTTTCTTAATAAATTTAGAAATGGGCAGTCTAGCAACTGTAGTAAAGTCGTCACTGGTGACGAATCTTAGTTCTATAAATACGATCCGGAAAACCAAACAGCAGTCCATGGTATGGAGCCCAACATGTGCGATTGCTTACCAAAAATTTTCAAAAACATCATGGCAACGCACTATCTCACACTGCTGAAATAACGAGGAACTTTTTTGGGATCTCTGGCATCGAAGAAATAAGACCAGCAACATATTTCCCGCAATTTCCTTGTAGATTTCTGGCTGTTTCCCAAAAATAAAACAAATTTGAGGCCTTTAACAGTAATGCGGAGATAATTGATGCGGTTAATGCTGAACTTGATAAGTAAGATTTTGATGACTGTTTTGATAAGTGGACCATGTAGCATTGAAATCATGAAGAGAAGATAAAAAAAGACGAAGATTAAGAATAAATACGATTTTTTTGTTTTTTTTTCTGGTCATAACTTAGCGAACTTTGGTTACTGCCCTCGTACGTGAGTGTCGTACTGAGAGGTGCTTTGAATAGGTCATTGGTGTTACTATCATATGAATATGTTAAGTATTTACAATTTTTATTAATTTTATATATACTTAAGTAAGTCAGATGAACTCATTTAATCCGTGATTAATTTATTAGCCTACCAGTACCGTTTTCGTTGTCTTGTAAATTCCAATCTAATCAAATATTACAGTTATATCATTATAAATGTGTTTCTCAGTTTCCATTTGGATGCCAAGATGTCTCCTAGTAATCTTCTGTGTTTGTTTTGTACATTTGGCAACCATACAGCAGTACTGACTTTATGCAGAATTAAATAGTCAACACTCATCACGTACATTGGTGATTTTAATGGGTTTGTCAATAGCCGTACTCATGACATTCATATTCTATACGCATTTGAGACCGGTTACATATGTAACTGATGGGCTATTTATCGGTTACTTACTTATGTCATTCTATTCTGTTACAAAATTCAGTGTATTATTTCCACTGAACGAAATGAATCGATTTACGCTTGAGCAACGTTGGGATTTATTGGAAATTTATTTCCAAAAAAAAGACGATTGGTCGGAAATTGCACGAGAATGTCGTGCAAAATTTGATCGACAACAGTGCCCGGTATATGCAAGTTTATTGTTAAAGTCCATGAAACTGGTTTCATGGTTGATGCGCCAAGACGTGAGCGTGCTTGTACAATGCGCACACCCGAAAATATCGGAGATATCGAATGAAGACGGCGCAATTATTACGGTTACAAGAGAAACCAGTTGCAACATGATAACCGATTTTTTTGCGCCCGCTCTCTCTTTTTTGGTGATGTCAATTTGCCGGCAAGAAGCTGCGATTTAACACCATTGAATATTTTATGTAAGTTACCGTTAAAGACAAGTTTTATGCCGACAAACCAGAGACAATTGAGCATTTGAAGGCCAATATTCGTAGTGCTATCGCCGAGATACGAACGTATACACTCAAAAAATTGTTCGAAAACTGATCCGATGGAATGGGGTACTGTGAGCCCAGTCGCGGCAGCCATATGAATGAAATAATATTTCATCTCTAACCGGAACAATTGTACTTCATAACAAAAAAATAAATTTGGCACCGTTTCAAACCATTATTTATTGCATTTTTAAATTTCAAATTTTAAATGGCCCACCCATCATTTGAAAGTTGCCGGTTGTTCGATTCTCGCCGTTGACCAAATATTAACATGCAACCGGATGACATAAAAACGCGATTGTGTGTAAAAACATTCGTTGGGCTTGACCACCTACAGTGTGCACCAATCGTTAAAATGGTTTGTAAGGTCTCAGTTGTGACGCGGTAAGGGCCGTCTACGCCCTCTAAGCCATAGATTCATTAATACCATTTTAAATGTGTTAAGATATAAGCGTGGTATTTCTTTGTTATCCACTCATCAACTCAAATGCATTCATCAAGTTGTTTGAACATAGGCGCTTATAGCAAACAATATTTTGGACACGACTGTTTTTCATAATATGATGTATAATCAAAATTCTTCCGCACCTCTCTCAAACCAAATCCAATGAAATTAACATTTATTATGCTTCTGGAGAAAACAATTTCGTCTGTTGTGCTGTGTTGTGTTCGATGACTGTGAGAAACAAACAAAAGTGTATTATTCTTGTGTTTCTTAATGTTGTTCTAATTGATTGAATTTCCATTCGAATGAGAATGCGACGTTTTGCCCAGTATACAACACGATATAGTCACCAAATTTACATTTAACCTTGATAAATTGTCGTGTAAGTATGTAAACGAGTATACATATACATATATGATGTTTTATGTATTATATCGTGGTCCAATTGCAAAGCGTTCTTATAACCATGAAAATTAGCTTAACTAATGCATTTCAGCCACTTCAATGCTTTTTGAATCAACGTTAAAGATACAAAACAAAAGACAAACAAACAACTGTAAATGTTTATATTTTCTATGTGCCAACTTAAGCAATGTATTGTGTCTTAGCACAAGTTGTTATGTGATCACATATTTCGAGTCGCTAATAGGCACTAGCTCGACTGTCGCGGCAATTAAAAAATCGTTACGATACTTTTGATGAATGTTATGATTCAAAACATAATCAGCCCAGTCTGCGCATAAATTAACTTAACGAACGACGAATTTCTTTGTTATTTTGGATCTTCAATCTATAAATATATACAATATAATGGTTTTTTTGGGTCGTATTCGCTGTTATCAAACACAGAAAAGTATCGAATATCGATTTGTCGCTATATTTGTATGTTCGATTGTAACAAATCTTTTTTTAAATTTTAGGTCGCCCAAACTATAAGCAACTAAACAATGGAGTCTTCAACGAAAGTCTTTATATATATATATAGATTTATGCAGTTATCAATCAATATATCGAATTATATAATCACGAATACGCGTCTAAATAAATAATAGTTTATACCACATACCGTGCTATACTTATTTAGTACATAACAAACTAAACAGAACGATTTTAATGATTTTACAGTATAACTGATAACAAATATTCTTATCAGTTGTATACATGTATATGGTTTAGCTATATATGTAGAACGTTTAAAATCTTGTATTTGTACAGATGTTTACGACTGTGTAATCGTATTTTAATATGGGGTTGTGCCTCGACTGACAAATAAGATCTACGCTGTTAGATTGGGAAGGTCACATAGTTGTATGTATAAAAAATCCACGATCTATACGCTGTTTGAATTATTTACGAGTTAGAATAGTTTGGTTGAACACATACTTATGTAGAGCACGTATTTATCAACGGGCCAACACGGTACGTTTGGGCATTTCTAAAAAACTCGCCACTGCCAAGTTTATTAATTCAATAAATACTGCCCAATCAGAAAATAGTCTGCGAAAATATCAGCGATAAAAGTTTATTTACTAATGTGTTAGACGTAATTGAATGATTCATTTCGAAGTTGTGCAAATAGAAAATACAGTTATTATCACCTGTACTTTTTGGAATAAATTTTTAAATTTGCACTACTATAGTTACTTACCTATAACTATATATGCAAGCCATCTAAATGACTAACATTCTAAATGATTCACTCATTTGGTTCGAATTTAATGTTGATGCGACTTTTATTAACGATTTGAACATGTTTCCGGAGTAGAACATATCGATCTAACTCATTGCTAACACGTAAACTGTCAGTAGCTACATATCATATTTATGATATTTAAAACGCAACATGAGGTGGCGCGGAAGTTTCTGCACTAAGACGATATTGGAATTGGATTGTTCTACTCTAATCTATATGGTGCTGATATGAACGATGGGGCCATGAATTAGTTCAGCAGGGGATCATAGTTATGTTCATGCAAGGACTCAAATGGTAAAGAGATAGTTTGCTACCTACCTCCATACGCAGCGTTCCGGTGCTTTTTGCTCACTACTTTGGCTACTACACTATTTATGAGTAATCAACGTCAGCAAAAATTGTATTAATAACAGACCTTATGTTAGCTGAAAAATGGAAGAAGTGGGATTCTTAGAATATAAAGTTTATAAAAGAGTATACGAACTCAATTCGCAGACGAAGAAAATTATCCCAACTTAAAATAAATGAATTTTATTGGGCATACTTAAAGTTAAAAGACGTGGAGCTATCAGCTCAAACTCTTGATCAACTAATCGAACCAATTCAAAATTAATAGAACATAATTTTCAATAATGTGTAATTACTAAAGAGTAATCCAATAGGAGGTACTTTCCCAATAGATTCTCATTCGGATTCATGCGTGACAACTACATGACATTTGTGTTCAGTATTCATTCACATTTCATCATGAATAGTATTCATGAGAACAACGTTAACAATGATTGAACGTTAACAGTGAAAAATGGTTTTCGTGCTCTTCGACCATTATATGGTATTCATAATCGTCCAACTAAACGCACAATTCGCGAAACAATCAATGAATTTAGAACCACTTTTTCATTATAATTCATCGCTTACAAGTCGATCTAATGTGAATATTTTATTTCTGTAGCTGAAAGGGTACGTGAGGACCGCAATCAATTCGTCGCTGTTTTCAAGCTCTGGGTCTCTCATATGGTACATTGTGGCGAATTTTGAAAAGAGCTGATAAACAGCCAGAATAGATTCAAGAGCTTCCAATGCATCCTGAAAGTTGCACTGTTTGGTGCGGTTTTTAGACAGATAGCTTCATCGGACTGTATTTTTTTTAAAAAGATGGAAGGACAGCGTATAAAGGTCAATGGCGCAAACTACTGAGCAATGATTTTTTATTGGTGTAGCCGACTTGCGGTTTCAACAGGATGGTGCATCGTGCCACACAGCAGGCAAAACCATCGATTTATTGAAAGAATAATTTTAATGCGAGCATCATATTAAGAAAGTGAACCCTGAATTGGCCTCCACATTGTTCAAGATCTTGTGATCTGACACTGTTAGATTACTTTTTATGGGGATATCTGAAATCATTTGTTTATATCGATAAACCACAATCGATTCCTGCATAAGCTCGAAAGACTGCTGGTAAATTGGCCTCATAGAATGAATCATCTAAGAGCCAGTCGTGGACATTTTTAAAAGAATTTTCAAACATTAAATATCATAAACCGAACTTACGTCACGAATTTTTTTTTTTTTTTTTTTTGCGGTTTTTACAGGCCATTATTGGCCCGTACCGTGTCAACAATCTGACTCCATCGGTTTCGATCACAAGCCAGCTCTTCAAACCGTTGTAGGCAGTTTGAAGATGCCAGATCGCTCTCTACGCCGTGGAGCCATCGTCACCGACAGCGACCTCTTCGCCTACCGAAAGGCGGTTCTCCCTTAAAGGTTCGCTGTATCATTCGGTTCGGATCAGCACGCAGAACGTGACCGAGCCAGCGTACTCGCTGTCCTTTAATTTCATGCACGATATCAGGAATTTGCATTAAATTCATGATCTCGTGATTGAATAGAACTCGGTAAGTGCCATCGACGTCGCGTTTTGGACCATATATCACACGCATGATTCTTCTCTCGAATGTTAGAAGCCATCTTTCGTACTCATCCGTCAAGGTCCAACTCTCACATCCATACATGACAACGGGTCTGATCAACACTCTGTACAGTTTCAGCTTATCCGCATTTGCAAGATATTTTGATTTCAGCAGTGGACATAGAGGATACAAAGCCCGATTGCCAGCGGCAAGGCGGACCTTGATATCCTCGCCCACACTATTATCGTGAGTAATGAGAGATCCAAGATACTTGAATCTCATCACTCCTTCAAACGTGTGGTTACCACTACTGAAATCACTTGCGTCTTGGTCTCTAAAACCCGAGATTAGATATTTGGTTTTTGACTCGTTAATTTTGAGACCAACGGAAGCTGAACACTGTTCCAGTGGATCAAGTATCTCTTTCACTCCGTTGCCATTTAATCCAATCACACAGATATCATCTGCATAAGCAAGAAGTTGATTGGATTGTCGGAATAAGATATTGTCCTGAGGTGTTTCACTTTTACGAAGGATGTATTCCAACATGAGATTAAAAAGTATCGGGGACAGCGCATCTCCTTGTCGAACACCGGAATTGATTGCAAAAGTTCTCGATAGCCTGTTCTCAACTTTAACACAGCATTGTGACTGCGTTACTGTCATTTTACAGAGATGTACATATTTTTCGGTATTCCTAAATATTCAAGCGCATACCATAATCTCGATTGATCGAGTCATAGGCTTGCTTGAAATCTAGGAATACCTGGTGTACATCGTGAGATGTTTCGTAGTACTTGGAAAGAATCATCCGAAGCGAAAAAACTTGATCAGTGACTGACCGATTTGGACGGAATCCTCCTTGGTAGTCACCGACAATTTCCTCCGCTAGAGGAGTAATTCTTCCCAAGATAATGTATGACAATAACTTATATGCTGTGCAAAGGAGAGCTATATACCGCGATAATTCTCGCATTTCAAGCGATCACCCTTCTTGAAAATTGGGCATAACGCGGCCACTTTCCATTCTTCGGGCATAACTTCATTTCGCCATACCAATCGAACAAGGTCGAAAAGACAGTTCCACAAAGTTAGCCCTCCGAATATCAAGAGCTCTGAATTAATGCAATCAACTCCTGGTGAACGATTTTTCTTTAGTTTCTGCATGGCCATTGTGAATTCCTCATAGGATGGATCCTCAATGAACATCTCTGCGGTCTGTATTTGAGGGTATTCAAACACAGCTTGTGATACATGTGGAACATTAAGTAAATCAGAAAAATGTTCACGCCATGTATCGAGTACCGCATCGACGTTGACACAGAGGTTTCCATCCTGGTCCCGAATGGCAGTTGACCGAGATCTTAAGGTATGGTGCAATTCAGTGATTCCTTTAAAGAAACCACGCGAATTGTGCTCATTGCTGAGTTGTTGTACTCTTAAGACCTTAGCCTTCCACCATTCTCGCTTCTTCAGTCTACAAATTCGTTTAGCTGTCCTCCTAGCAAGAACTGCTTTGTTTTTCCTTGCGATTGTAAACCGAGTCTGCGCTTCATTATAGGCTATACTTCGTTGCTCAACAGCAAGACGACACTCCTCATCAAACCAATCATTTTTGGGCTTAGTTTTCACTATACCGAGAGTGTGCTGGGCAGCATCGACAACCGAGGTTTTCAATACTTCCCAGACACTGTTCACATCATCAGATTGGTAATTGGATTGCTAATGCTATTGCTGACAAGATCTTGATATTTTCGTTGCGTTTCTTCATTTATCAGACCTTCACAGGAGAATCGCGTTGTATATTCTCCTGTCCTCCCTGACTTGTACGAAAATTTCCATCGTAGCTTTGCAGCAACCATAAAATGGTCACTGCCTATGAATTTGGTTGACGACCGATACGATCTCACGTCTTGGACAACCCGAGCCCGCCCTCTTGAAATCAACACATGGTCAATTTGGCTTCGGGATGTTTTACGTGGATGTGTCCATGTTTCTAAGTGGATGTTTTTATGAGGAAAGAATGTACTTGCTACTTTGAGATCATGAGCGATCGCAAAATACATCATTCTTTCCCCATTATCGGTCGCAGTTTCGTGTCGGGAGTACGGACCTATATTGTTACATAAGTCGGTCTGATTTCTGCCAGCTCTAGCATTAAAGTCACCAATCACCAATTTGACATCGTGCTCCGGTATAGAACCCATCAGATTATCCAGGTTATTGTAAAATGAGTCTTTATCCTGGGATTGGCTTACATCAGTGGGCGCATGTATACAGACAATTGACAGGTTGGCTAATTTCATGTGCAAGCGAAGCTTACACATTCGATTATCGACTGCTTGAAAGTCCAAGACAGCCTTTTTTACCTGTGGCCCAATGAGAAATCCAACCCCAAGATTTTCGAGGTCATCTCCACTGTGTAGCAACGTATAGCTTTGGGACACATGGTCTCCACTTTTAGGCCATCGAGTTTCTTGGAGAGCTACGAGTTCCAGCCGATACTCTTTCATGCAGGTGATAAGGCCGTCCAACGCGCCAGGTTTTCTTAATGACTGCACGTTCCACGTGCCGATCCTCAATCTCGTGTCCGGGTACTTAAGCGGGGGTTCGTTTTTTTTGTTGTTTTGGCGGTATCCGATTTTTTTATTTTTGTTGACATTTTTAACAGTGATATTTTTTTTACGGATGCGGGTCGTCAGCCCAGCGATCCAACCAGATTTAGTCGCCTCCTACGACAAGCTCTGGGTACTGTGGTGGTATTCTATGGGTCTCATGTTTCGTTCGTAGTATTTACGAAACACGAATGCCCCAACCACAGGGCGTGACAAATACAATTTTTGATTATTAAATTGATTATTAAATTGACGCATTTAGCGTTTAATTTAAAAAAAAACTTCTGAAAGCTCCTATTGAATCACTCTTTATAATGCAATAAAATGTATTTAATTTTGAAAAACGTTTTGAATAAATATAATTGAGCTTTATAAAGAAACATGAGGGGAGAAACTTTTGCACCACCCAATTGATTGTATGAGAATTGTTGTTACCTGATCATCGCGTTCGTCCTTTAGTTTACGACCAATAGCGAATGATATATAGATAATATGACGAGAGACTTTTTTTTCATTCTTCAGCCTGTTTAATATCCACCTTAACCGTTTCAAATATTAAGGCCAAATCAGGCGACTAATGCTTGACAAATTATTTCGAAATCAAAATGATCTACATACGAAATGAGGCAACAACATCTAAATTCAAAGTCAACGTACCAGAAACAATTCACAAACATAATTAAAGTGTCTTAGGTAAGAAAAGCGAGTTGCTCGAATGAAAATTACTAATCCACCTTTACAAACTATGTGTTTAATTTGTGTGTTGGGGGATCTTTGTGTGGAGAAACAAAGAGAATAAGAATCGTTTCGTTTCTGCTTTTCAATCCGAAATGTATGGATTTCGGGATATATTTTGAAATCAGGTCCATATAACACCACAAATACATATCCGAAATTCAAACAACTTGTTAAAAGTTCATCACTCAAAAAGTGAACAATGAAAAAGATAAGAAAAATGTATGTCAAGATTGCCGTCATTTGTTATCTAAGGATAAGATGGAATACGTTTATTTGAACACATGATAGATGTATTATAGAAAAAGCCTCACTTATAGAACAAAGGCATTCATTATTCACCAGCTAATTAAGCTAGACTTTAT
This sequence comes from Tipula lateralis, assembly GCA_963932295.1. NCBI lineage: Eukaryota > Metazoa > Arthropoda > Insecta > Diptera > Tipulidae > Tipula > Tipula lateralis. The sequence continues at coordinate 121,851,651 of OZ010737.1, forward strand.
AAAAAAAATGGATGAGAATGATTACCTTAAGCGTTATTGAAGAAAGTCGTAGTTCAGTTGTGCCTCGAGTCACGTATACTAATCAAGATAAATAAACGTATAAATAATAAAGTCTCATTGGTGAACTGCAATATACTAAATGCATTACTAACATAGACGTACAAACTGGCCGATAGGCCTCTTTCCGAGAAGTCAAAAAATGTTATACAACCAAAAATAACAGTTCTGCATCATTACGTTTGGGTTGAGAACTGACGAACCGCGTTCTTATGCAAAATCGACGTGATAGTGTATTACGAAAGATGCAAACCGTAACTCCGTATCGATCGAGATAGGTAAATAAAACCAGTCTTTGCATAAGGATTTATTCTTAAACTTTAGGAGGAAATCAAAGGGAGATGTAACGTAGAGAGATGTAACATTACAAAAATCGAAAGCGTAAGAGATCGTGAAAACTACAACATCGGTAACCGAATCTTTGGTACAATTCCTTATTGGCTACTCAAAACCAACATAATTATTGCTATCGACTTCGATCATTTGTGAGCCGAGCACTGAATAATAAATGATTGCAATGTCTCGAAAAATATGTGACACACTGAGATATGCGTACACTTAAACCTGTACTCTCAAATATCAAACGATAAACCAATTGATGGAGCTCAATAATTAACTAAAATTAGTTGGTAATATAGAATCAACAGAATGACAGTAATGCAGTCACAATGATGTGTCAAAGTTGAAAACAGGTTATCAAGAACTTTTGCAATTACTTCTGGTGTTCGACAAGGAGATGCGATGTCCCCGATACTTTTTAATCTCATCTTTAAATACATCCTTCGTAAATGTGAAACACCTCAAGACAATATCTTATTCCGACAATCCAATCAACTTTTAGCATATGCAGATATCTGTGTGATTGGATTAAATGGCAACGGAGTGGAAGAGATACTTGATCAACTGGAAGTGTTCAGCTTCCATTGGTCTGAAAATCAACGAGTCTTTTAAGACCAATGGTCGCTTGCAACAGTATGAAGAGCTGGATCGTGATTGAAACCGATAGATTTAGATTGTTGACACGCTACGGGTCAACAATGGCCTGTAAAAATGCACGACCGCGCGTTGGGTGCAGGAGCTCTGACAGTTACAAGGAGCTAGGACAAAAACAAAATTCGCCACAAAAAACAAATGCATACTTATTTGTATAAGGCATCAAATTAGGGATGGTATAAAATGTTGGCATAAAATTTACGTCGGTTGTGACTGAAGTAGGTTTTATGTATTATATCATACAAGAAAATACAATATGACACAATCTAATGACTTAAGAATTTTTGTACGATTCACGTATTATGATGCATATTGTTGAAATTTAAGAGATACAATATAAAATTTTATAAATCAGAATCAAATACAAGTAAGTAAGTATATACTTCCTTTGTCTTCATCACAAGCCACAACAACATGGATCATGATCTTTAACGTAATTACAAATAATGATGACGACCTTGTATAATCGTATATTATATAGCCAGTCAGTATATAATGTAAGATAGCGTAAGATTCTGCGCGCAGTAATTCATAAAACTCAAGGTTGATAATATATTTTCCGGCCAAGAAATTCGAAACCAAATCGAATACTTAGTAATCGAATACAAAGAAATCGTTATAACCCAGTTATAGTGGAGACCCTAATTGATAGTTAATTAAAAAAAAATCATAACGGATTATCAACACTATTATACACGATTATATTATATAGTTATCGATGAATAAACTTAATTATTAACTTTAATAAAATGAGATGACATTAAACTGTGTCAAACTGCTGCGCGCTTAAGAAATCTATTCAAAATGAAGAAATCTTTAAATGCTATTAAACAAAAGTTATAAGTAATTGGATTGTGTGTGCGTGTGTGTGTTAGGTCTCTCTCAAGTGACTTTACACATAAGAAACAACTCGCTCACACACTTATGATTCATTTACATATTTTAACCAACCAAATATATGTATAAACCTTAAAAATCATAAGAAGTCATAATATTTTATCGTATTAGAAAGTAAATTCTTTGTATGATTCAAAAGGTAGAAATATATCTCGGTCTTTTGTTGGAATTTTATTGAGATTTATAGAGTTTATGTGAGATATATCGTATTTGGTAATGAACAGTGGCGTGCATAATTTATATTCTAATACTCTTAGAGGAATAACTCCGGCACAAGCTGTCTTATTTCGAGCCTTGACTAGACGTGGTGATATACTTAAGTACTTATATACAAATTATTTCGTGATTATATACGACATCAATATAAAGTTCATATCTAACGCCACAACAGCGATTTGAACTTAATAATTTGAGTCAGTCACTCAAATTTTTAGCGATTTGAGTGACTGACACGAAGTGTTACCAACTTCAGACTGTCATTGCTGTCAAACCAGCGCTCAAATTTACACTAATGACAATTGTTCATTCCATTGTTTACAAACAATTACACAAAAGCATTTTAGTGGAAAATATTCTGAATAAAAATTATCCACAATGGAATTCAAAGTTATAGGATTAAGAAGATTGTGCACAAGACTAAGAGTTGGGAACGTATCCATCGTGTAGTTCCGTCTACATCTCAGGCTCGTGTCACAATGCAAATTTTGTGAGATGTTTTTTCCAGTTTACTAATGTCAAAAAGTGGTGAAATTACCGCTCAACTGGCACAGTGATAAAGTACATAGTTGGAGAAGTATCGATATAAGCAGGATAAACGGGTTTTCACCATCTGATAACGTTCTGTGGTGATGTGAATGAACACATCTATAACCCCTGTTGTAGTTCATAATTCATAGGCCGATCTATTTGCCATGTCAGTACTATAGGCTGCAATGAAACTATATGCAATGTGCAGATAGCTATATGTAAATATGCTCAATTTAAGCTGTAATGGCGTAAAGTATGATGAAAATAAGGGAACCACGAAAGATCTTGGAGTGCTTTGAGCCCAAAGCATATTGGAAAGATAAGGGACAAAGAAAAACGAGAGGTGATATCGACTGACATCACTCTAATATATAACGTCCCCAGATTAGTTTTATGATGCTTGAAAGTAAAGGCAGCAACAAACCAACGATGATCAAAAATAGCAGTTAGTAAAATGAATGAACGTAGTATATAGATAATAGGGATACTATATAAATGGATCGCCAACAAATGATATAATATGTCAGTGTATGTCAGTGTGATATAAAATATGTGAAACCGGAAATAATAGACAGATACATGACCGCCCATCATAAAAAAACCGAACTTCAATTCAGGGGATAATGTGGTAGCAAAACTATTAACAAACCAAAAACCGATGCTTTAGTGAAATTATGTACCAATATTAGAATGGGATTGCGATATTGTTCAATCTGCTTTATGGATACTACCATACCAAGCATACGGAGAACAAAGTGCATTCTGGTACGGCGGTTTAAGAAGAGGCATACAAACATCGAACTCATGAATTATTAAAAAAAAAATGTCCAATCGAAGAGTGTTTGAGAAGAGGAAGCTTACTGTAATCACTATATCGGTAAAACATATCTTGGTAAGTAATTGAAACTTCAAACATACTCAATAATCTTTAGAGGTTAAACCTGCGGCAATCTCGATAATGGCAGGATGCAAAAAGGATTTTTCACCTTTTGATTACGATCGGTGCTGAGAATAAACACATCTGTGACCCTCTATTGAGTTTATAATCCATTGACTGCCCCACCTTCCATGTCAATAGTATAGGCTGACATTGAGCTATGCAAGGTGCAGATGGATCTACGTAAATCGGACCTATAGCGGCATGTCGAAGGTATGTCACAATGGGTCAGTTGAGTCTGAGTGACGGAGGACACAACAAAAAAAACTGCAGGCGACTGAAAATGATTTAAGTTTTAGTACACATCAATGCTAAAGCTACCGATTGATATATGACCTTTGCCGTTCAAATATTGAACGGAGAGCAGTTTGATCAAAGCGATTATCTAAAAAGTGGAAGATCTGTGATTTCAGACCTCGGTTCCAAGCGCAAGATATATCGATAGTCTCGGTGCTATCTTATTATTTTATTCCAAACAAATTTTCAGTCAATATTGATGCTTTACCTTGCTCAACCTAACCTTTTTATGGATTTTAAGGTTAAATGGCAAAAACCCCACTAATCGGTACTTCTAGAATTTCCGTGAAACCCTTGAGAATATAACACTGCAGATGAACGATTGCTATTTCGTTGATAAGTAGATGATTGTAAGGACTGTATACATGGACTGCACATCGCAGACCAATCTTTTCCACTTTTTTTAACGTTTTGGAGCACTGCTCTTAAAATACTGTGCTACAGTCAAAATAAGATGTTATCAAAAACTGGGTATTTTAGCACAAATCATAAATCTGTATGCTAAATACTGAGATTAACCTTATATCACAATTTTGTAATATCGTGGAATTTTGAAAATAATATGAAAGTATTTGATACAGTAAACTCATCGTAGTATTTGGTAACAATCAATAGACATCGAATAATTAGCAACAATTTGCATGATTTAATTCGATTTGAACTTTAAAATCGAATCATCTTTTCAAATCGATTTCAATACCATGATGTAACCAACAATAAATAAATGACTTTGAAAGCAATTTAAATTTAAGATTTTGTACAATTCTAAAACAGCATACATATATCGAGAACTGTTATAGCTTACAAGGTAACTTATGTTAAGATTACGACAAACGTCACGTAATCACGTTTAATAAACTAGAAATTTTGTAAACAATCAAATTCGCGTGATAGCCCTTCAGCTCTGTATAGAATAGACAAGCGATTTTGATACCAAAACGAAACAGTCTATGTATCCACTGTATATACGTACACACAATAAACGAAAGATAACGAAATAAAAAAAAAAATTAAGTAAATTACCAGAATGTGCTCCATTTTCGTCGTCATCATCATCATCGGCATCCTTATTACTATGACAATTTTTTCCACTTCTTTTCTTATCACAAACATTATTATTACTACTCCGACTACTACTATTAATAAAGCTACTATTTACACAAAAATCGTCATCGGACGACGATAGTTTACTAAGAAATATATCTTTTATAAATTCACTGTACTGATCGGTGCCCCAATTTTTCACCAACCGATCAAGAGGCAATTCACAAACCGTTATATTAACACTTTCGAGCGAATGGTCGACACACTTCGACGTGAGCGTTTTGAGTAGCGAATTATTACGGGTGATTTTCGTCGAATGGGCCCGCCGTATAAAGTTGAGTGATGTTTTTCGTGGACTCGTCACCTTATCACCATCGGACTTACTATTATTAAATTCGGAACTATAGTTCAACGATATTTTTGGCGTCGATTTGAGAAGGAATGAATTTTTTGGCGGAAATGTATTTATCAGCGACATATTTTGCGGCAATGTTTTAGACTTTTCTTTGATCGGCGATGGTGCCGCTGATAACAATTCTGTCTTACTAATATTACTGCTACTTCCGCCATTCATAAAATTAATTATATTGCTCCGACTGTGCGACTTAACGATACGTATTGGGGTCGACGATGTATGGCTGTTGGTCGATGCACTATTATCGCCGTCCATTACGATGCCATAACGTTTCGATGATTTTTTACTCGTATTACTTGTCGTACTGCTGTTTATGCTGACGGTGAGACCACCATCGATAGTCGATACAGTTTGAATATCCGAACAATTCAAGCTCCATTCGAAACTGTATGCACTTAAATCGGGATTGTACAATTTATCTGCGCTGCCGTCAATATTCTCCTTGTTTGCGACACTCGATATCGGCACCACTGTCGACAAAGGCACATAAAATGTTGATCGTCTTCTACTTGTCTCATTCTGTATCGTTTTCGTAGCTGTTGCTATTGTATTGGCTTGGGTCGTCGATGATGTTGATGCGAACGAACTTTCAGCCGATTGCAACATAATTGATTGTATGCTATTGCTTCTTTCTTAAGTCCAATTTAAATAATTAATTGATCGGTTGGAAAATATACATATAAAGGCGCTTAACGGTATTTTATATGTATTTTTTCAATTTTCGTTTGCTTTACTTTTATATTTTCTTGCACCTACACAAACACATTACAATAAGGAAGCCATTGAAATACACACAATGCAACAATATTAAGAAGTTGCATTATCCACTATGCAACTTATAAAACAAAATACAAATCGTCTATATGACGTCACAATTTATTTCCAATTAAACCACTTGTATGCGTATATCATATTTTGTCACTGGGGTATTTTACTATAAGGAACATGATTCACACTTTTAGTACACTAGAATTTTATTAATCACGTAAGTCACACTATATAATCTTAAAGATATAATTTTCAATAAATCACTTTGAATTAATTGAAATGCGTTTTTGCTACACACACTACGACACACACACAACACTAACAATGCAATAAAATTCACGTCGAACAGAACATTCATTTGTCTTTGAGTACTATCCAAGACCACGGCTTCTTTCTCACTAAACATCTAAGGAATTTTTTGTTTTACAAAAGTTCGTCACCAAACCAAACCAAACACACAAAAGTATGACGGTGAGAGAATGAAATAAAAAGCAACAAAACTTCACTCTCGCGAATCACGCTTCTTTTCTCTTGTTTTTTTATTTGACTCGTGGTGATCGTAAAGAGAAGAGAGGATATAGTAAAAAAAACATAAACAAAAACAAATTAATGTAAGTTTTGTTTATGGAGAGCGGGAATCAAAACAAAAACAAATTATATATTGCATTTCGATGTTGGTACATTTATGGGTGTAATGTAGGGGAAAAAATTGAGCAACCATTACAGTATGAACGATTCAATCAATTGTATTTGTAAATTTTGTAAACAAGTAACTGACCTTTTACAATTGCGAACGTAAAATTACCATTTCGATCTCAATCACTTGTAAAGAGGTCATACAACATGGTTTAGAAATCTTCGCAATTCTTCACTATAACTCCAGTAGTTTTAGCAATTCGCATTGGCCTTTGTTGGCAACCTACCAAAAGGGTTCTAGTGTCGTTCTAACGTTTACATTATCAATAATAGAGAATCCTCGCTTAAAGACATAAGGGCTTTAGGTTAAGAATCCAGCACGTATAAAATACAGTCACTAAGAAGTCTAAAACAGAATCTAGCGTCTCATACCCAAATAATGCATTGTATACCCAAGCAATTGGCAGTTGAAAATATAAGCTCTTTTAGCGTACGAGATTTGCCATTATATGAGGCTGAATTGTGTGTGATACATTATTCGGTTTAAAATAAACTTTGAAGAGTGCTGATATAGCGAATTGTTTCCCCACAAGAACCTTTATTCCAGTTGCTCAAAACATGGTATCTCATTATGGATTGTCGACGCCAACGCCATATGATCAACCTAACAGATTTACAACCAGTCAAAATGACACCAAATACCTTATCATCAATCAGTGTTTTAAAGATTTTAGATCAAACCAGGGTACTTTTGGCATCACATGAAATTTGGATAACACTTACAAACCTGAATCTTCAACGTTCTGGAATAAGTAGAACTTGCTATTATGAACAAAAAATTTGAACGGATTACTGGAAAATGAATCATGTGAAAATGACAAGATGTGGTTTCGCAGCTAGATTTATGATTGAGATGACAATGCAATTGATAAATCCATATAAAGCCGATGAATGGGCCCCAATCCTTTCATATTATGATTTATTCAACGATTAATATGTGAAAAATTGTTCGTGATCGCTTCCAACTCCATGAAATGAAGTACTGTGTGTTGCAAGAACGGGAAAAATTCTCATAAAGCAAGGCATAGGCCACCATTCTTGAAAGAACTGGAGAAGTTCTTTAAACGTGTTCGCAAAACCTGGTACATGCGGTGACAATACAGTGATTCACAAATCGTACATAGCAACTACAAGGATTTTTCCGCGTATTTAAATCTAGATCGAAAATTTGAGTTCATCGCGTAAATTGAGGATAAACGACAAATACGTCTAATGCTGGTTTGCTAAATATGATTGAAGAATTTTGGCAAAGTCTGCAGTCAATGATTAATGTAAAAATCATCTGATATTTTTGCTCGTTATGATGGTCTGCATCAAGAATTGAGCTACTTATACTTACCAAGATAATGACATTTACTTTGTAAGTAGCATTGAGTAACAGTTCTGAATACTGGAGACACAAGCGTTTTTCATATTCACCGATTATATGAGGTTGATATTGGCTTTCAAGCAAAACTTAAAGAAGGCACTGTATCGCCAAATATGTGATCTTATAATTTATCGATCAGTTCACTATATCAGTTAAGTTTTGTGAGATTTATATTACACTCAGATTTAAATGAATTGCCACTCGGCTAGTACTTTTATTTAAATGAATTTGATCTTACGGCCTTGTTTAGGGAACATTATATTACACGTTAATACCTTCTGACACAACCTCCCAAAAATTTCGTATTACTTCCTGTCTAATTTATAACTTGACAACTTCTCAATGTATGCCTACTTCAGCGGCCTTTTCAAGACACATATATTTCCAGGAAGTTCGTCACGGTAAGGTAGGTAAATGCGAGCACCCAAAAATACAGTATGCGTCCAGTCAGGATCGTTTCATGCCGCAACGAGCCTAAATTCCCATAGCACTAAGGGCTTAATCAGGAATCCAACACAATTACGGAATTAAAAATAGGATTACACATACAGAGACCGATAAATCCAAAAACGTATTGAAAATTCACTTCTGGGGGAGTAATATGGCGTTCAGTAAGTACCAAATAATTAATTCGTACAATCAATTTAATCGAAAAATTTCGAGTTTAGTTCTTATGATTCGCTAGCACTGTTGCGACACGATTTAACACTATACATATTCGAATCGCACAGGCACACATATGAAGTCCGGTAGCTTGATGTGTGTACCTGTGCGATTCGAATTACAACATCCAAGCAACAACTCAAAATACTATTCAAAATCTTCCAACGTCACGCGAAGTTACAGGTGTTTGTCACCACAAAGTAACTCACTGAACGATACGTTGTGCCTGGCTATTTCAACCGCTGTTGTGTATATAATCCAAAATTTGACATCTATATCTAAATATAACAGTATAATGGGGATATAACAATGATATAGGTATATCCCCATATCATTACAAGTGACCAGGTTTTTGTCGAATGTTATATGAATAAAGTAATTCTGTGTACAGAAAATGTACAAGGTTAATTGGGTGAATCGAGTATGGATCTTTCCCGACTCCTCGCTCAGTTTATCGGTAAAGGAACATCATATAAAGAGTTACCAAAAATTTGAGTCATTTTAAATTCGAGGAATAGCATTGTTGTTGTGTCAACGAAAGTGACCGCCCATCGATCTATCATAGAATGATCGAAAGTATAGACAATGACGATTGATTAGACTACAAGTTTATTATTTGCTCAATACCTATCACAATGATGTTGGGTTCTAGTCGCACATTAAAATACAAACCTTCAATTCTGCCTAGTAATAAGACTGTGAATTTACCTGTAACGAAACAAAAATAAGAAATTGTAAATAAGACATTGTCAACGAGTGTAATCAAATAATATGTGCAAATAACAATAAAATCATACACACACATTCACAATATATGAATCAACCGCGCAACATACACAACAACAACAACAATATTATATGAACAAGACAACACACTTAAAATTCCTATCAATCATCTTAAATAATAAAACAAAAAAATGTTTAATGTGTGTCAACTTCCTCATCACAATGCCGCGCATCAACATAATTTCTTAATCAAAACGTATATATGTATACATACATACACTGTGCTCAGTGACTTCCGGGTTAACAACACTTTCGATACATAAGCGATGTCCTAAAACAATACACTTCGATTGCGTAAATAATTCGGGTCATTAAAAAAATTGCAATCAATGGCCATTTTCTTCCAAGTATATATGTAGATTGAATGGATGAATGATGATGGTACAACAAATACAATATACAAGACATTTTATGTTTTCGCGTCTTACATTTATTATTATTTTTTTATATACAAAAATTAATTATTGATTTGAATTACATTACGACGACGAATGGAACAAGTGGAACAAGTTTTTTTCGAAATTATTTCAGAATCTCTTGAGACGATATTTGATACAATAATTTGTATTCGTTCGATTTTGTTTTTATTTTTCTGTTATTACGATACATAAATTATATCATCATAATTTGCAAGGTTTAACATAGATTAATTGCTTTATGCGGTATTTGAAATGGTTTGAAAGTGTTTTTTGGGTTTCTGGTGGTGTATGATGAAGCAACGACTGTATATATTTTACTGATTAGCGAGCAAGTGGGAATTTTCGTATTTCAGAGTGAATCCCAATGTCCATGAAGTAGGTTATATACGACATAAACGATAAACGACCGAAACCATTATACGACTGAAGTGAAGAGCTAAAGCTCAATTGATATGTACTTTTACGAACCATCTCGTTCAAATAAAGACTGTCCGAGTTTTTCCTAACTTTTACATTAAAGACATTTATAGAACTGTTCCGTATTCTTATTTATCTTATATGAAAGCCTAACACTGTTGAGCTAGAAGTAATTTTGCAACGGAGCGACTGTGGCACATTCCCAAAAAAATAGAGACACGAAGAAGCTTGGAACAGAAGCTTAATCAAGCCTGTAGCGTTAGCATAATGTAATAGCAAATTTGAATAAACTTCCTTGCATTAATACCTAATGTGTCATATTGCGAAATCCTTGTACTTTGTGATATCGAGAGACATTTAATTATACAAGTTTTGTGGCAGTTACTTTCTGACATTTTCTCACTCCTAGTCCAACTAAACAACAACGGATTTTACTGTCACCATATACGGATGTACTGTTTGATCAGTCAACCCTGAGAGAACTGAGATTGTTCTTTTTACTAGACGCATTACTTTCGGAAACTTAAAGCTTCCAAAAATTAGGCCTCACACGATTTCGCTTTCTACGGAAGTCAAGTATCTGGTTAGATCGGAAGATTACTTGGTAATCGTCTGCATCCTTTTTGACAGTTAGGCTGCTCTAAATGAATCGACTAGGCAGACTAAACGAAGTTAGGCTTCACTGGATACCCAGTCACATGGGTATCAAAGGAAACGTATTAAATGATAAATTGGCCCTTTTGAGTGCAGCTTACACTTTTGTGGGACCAGAGCCTGTTCTAAGAGCCTGTTCTTACGCGAGATATCGACTGTTACTCTGGTGGTCTTCACCAGAAGAGATGGGACAACCGCATTTATTTTTGGCTATCCAAAATATTCCTTTGGATAAATAAAGAAGCCAACATTCCAGTCATTATTGAATTATGATTCAAACTGCGAACGGAGTGGGGGATAAAAAAAACTGTTGAGCACCTTGTTCTCCTGTAATTCATACTCTTCCAATAGACTGGGGGTGTACATTTGGAAAGAGAAGTCACAGTGGACCAATCGAGCCTGAATATAGGGAAAAAGAGTGTATAAGACACCTATGGGAATTATATAACCACAAATAGCTTCTTGGGGTATCTTGCAAATTTATGAATTGTACGATGGTCAAACCAAAGGTATTTTAATAAAATTTTTGAGATACGCCTCCCTGCGACAACCTGAAGTTTTCATAAATTTCAGCACCTTTATCCGATCCTTTAGATGATGGCCAGTACAAACACTCAAATATATATTACTGTGCATCTGTAATAATTTAGGACCCATCCATCCCAAGCAACAAAGTAACCCCTAAGACTACCGAATATAACATAACGTTCCGAATTCTTTTGTCGAATCTTTTCTAACTTATATTCCATCTAAACAAGGTTAGGTAGATGAAGCAGTTGTGAATTCAAGAGTGATGAGCACAGGTACAAATCGGAGCCGAATCTGTAAGCGATATAAACATAACTCTAGTCAAGAATTGGGTTTCATCTTTTATTGAGATGGTCATCACCCTAATGTACATCTTGTAGGGAACATTAAAGTCGATTAGTTCGACCAACAGGGGCTACTTGTTTGTCAAACAAAGTGTTGAATACTGGACAAAGTTGGCTATATATAGCTTGTTTCTTCAGAAAGAAGTCAATACTGGGCAATGCCTCATTGGGAAAATTTCCAATTGGTCTGGTGTTTTATTCACACACTCTTGTTGCTCCTACATCCACCAAAGTCAGAGTGGTGTTTTTACAAATACACTTCCTATACGCAACCGGATAGAAAATGTAGTCACTAAATGTGTAATAGATAAGGAATACGCCAGTTTAATGGTTGAACTACCTTGTATTAGTAGAGTATCATGCATATTTCAACTATAAATTCTCGATTTTACTGGCTATAGCGTATGTTTAAGTCGAACTACGCATGGGTTGTGTATGCTTTGTGCCCAAAACAAATTGGAAGGATCGTAATCAAACAAAAATTGTGTCAACGATTTACACCACTTAGAAACGAACTGCACGGTGGTCTACGAAAACCCATCATCTCTCATCATAGTTAACATAAATCGACTTGGCAGTCTGGGCAAAGTCAGACTTCCCTGGATGGAATATTTTTTTGTGTGCTCAATCTAGGCTTGTGTTAGTTTTGTCTTAGGAGGGATATTGATAGTCACTTTAGGAACCTGCACCAGAAGAAATGTAACACCCTTATTATCCTAAATCTTGCGTTAAACAATAAACCAGCAAAGATCTCAGTTCCTTTTAAATTATGATAAACGTACTTTTAAAGCGTTGCTAGGCATCACCAAAAAAACGTTCGTTTGAGAGGGCATATCGTAATAAAGTAACTATGAAGCCTGTTGACATATCTTAGAAGAGAAGAAATCAAGACAAAGTACAAGTTGTCCATCCAAAACCAAATATATGCAAGTTCATCGCTCCATTAGGATTATCTTACTACATGCGAGTATTATCACTCAACAAAAATAAAAGCAAATAATCCACAAAGACGCTTCGAGACACAACACACAAAAAACGATTTTTCTAAGGAACTGAACATACATATATAGAGAAGAACATAACGAAATTTTATTAGTTTCTACCTGAAGTATAATATATAAGAGTACAAGAATTTCAATTTAAGGTGAAGATCCCTTCTTTGTCGTCTTCGTCATCATATAATCATCTTCTTCGATTTTTTATACACACACAGATACACACACCCGTACAAAAAACCAATTTCTTTGATTTATTTGTAAAGGAAGCGAAAATAATCACTTGATCCGGCTATTTCGTGATGTAATTCTTAAACATATTTTTATGTATTCCACAAACACCAAAACCAAAAATTTTATTTTTGGTCTCTTGCTCCAATCAAATCCAAAATTAACCATCACCACCTGTCCCACCTCAATACTTTATATATACATATATTGTATATAGGTACGTGTATACGACGACCGAAAAAGCAAATTCCTATATGTAGGTATATATAGGTAGTAACGAACAGCTGGATGAACATAAATTATTTTTGGCGTACACACAACATACATACATATATACCTTTTATATACCAACATTAGAGTCAAGTAGATTCGATATGTTTTGTGTGTCGATTAGGTTTCCAGTTAACTGAACCTCACCATGTATAAAACAATCGACGATTTACAAAATGGCCCCAAATAAATGTTCTTAAGACGACATTTATTTTAAACAACGGTTACCGACCGAATTGTTTTTATAAACAGGTCACATACCCGCGCATATAAATTAAACCCAACAAGAACAACAACAATACAAAAACAAAATAATTTAAATCAACCGGAAATTTCGGAAGTGCATTAAAATATTCATCTGACATATTTCCGTTTTTGTTTTGTTATTCACATGTGGTCTAGTAAATTTTGTGTATACTTGTACCCAGATAATTGATGAGATGAGTCGTTTAGTCCAAATCGTTATAAATATAGACAAAATCGATCGCTTTGAAATGAATCACAACCCAATCATCTTTCTTAAAAACAATGACAAGCGACGCACATATGTGTGTGTGCGTGTATGTCTATGTACCAAGAAAATTAACATCTGCCATCAAGATATAAATGGTGTAACGAGAAGGCAATGAAGAAAGAAAATCTCAAGAAATTAGTTTAAGACAAAAAACGTTTATGTATATTCTTAGAATGTAATTGCATAACAAAGAGATCTGCAGAGAGTAGCATTTGGGGACCGAAATATAATTATGATTTTTTATTATTTATTGCCAAGTTCAAAAGGACGCCGTCTTTTGTTTCAAGGCTCAAGTATTTAAGCGTGCGTGTATCTTGACATGCCTCTATAAAAATATGCAATCTATGTGACTCTTAGCTTCTTATAATTGTTACATTCTTATATATATATCTTCGGTACGCAGATGACGGTCAATACGGCCACGAGCAAGTTTTGTGATGGTTCCAAGCTAATATGGATTTGAGCGTCTTCGGTAATAAGCTCTATGTGAATAGTTCCGTTCACAAACATGGATGGAGTCGACTCTGCAACAGCTACTCGAGAGAACAGATGTGAGTATGCCAGCTCAATCTGGCACTTTAGAAAGAGTGTAGTCGTAGAAGTACTTATCGGCCACTGCCTTTTTGGAGAACATGGAACGGGTTCGGTCTGCAATGGTTATAAGAAGAAACCAGACTTGTGATATCACAACGAATTGATATCGGTATATGTATGCAAATTAGCAGTCACTATACAACCGATATATACAAAGCGTGACGACAGCTAATCGAAATTGCATGCCCAAGTTGTTAATCTTTCACTGTCATTAATCTTAAGCTCCCCATAGGTGCAAGATAATTGAGAACAACAGTGAACTGTAGACTTTATGAACTGTGTAGACTTTATGAATGTCTCAGTAAATCATCTTAAGTACTCGGTTACGAGATCGACTTACGTAGTAATATAAAACTTCCAACCCAAACCATAATCAATCCTAAAGAGTTAAATTAGAAAGTCTCAATCGAAAATCAAAACTTCGATTCCGATGCCACCCAGCAAACTATATAACGTGGAAAATGAATGGGTTGATGGTAAGTGTAGCCTTGCCCTTAATATTTTCGTTATCAAAATTTATTATACTTAAAGAGTCAATTGCCAATTGGAACCAGGACGGTTATCACGATGCTAGGCTGAAATTCGAAGGGAAAACTCTAAATGATCTAATTCGATTGGTTTGAAGATGGCTTGTAATATTCGAAAAAATAATGATTCGGGAATGGTACAGAAATCTTATAGGTGAGTCACATTTCGATAAGGCAAAGAAATTGTATCGGCCAACAATTGGTTTAAGGCGTACAGGCTGATCCGTAATCTGGTTGTTAAAAATCGATGAAGACAGATTATTGGCATGACAATCAAGTAACCTCAATAAAATTTTTTGATAACGTATACAGTAAGTCATAATTTGCAAGATCTATTTATCTCTAGTTATTAAGTTTGTGACAAAACAATTAGCTCATTAAATCCGGTTATCATTAAATAAGATTAGCCAATTTAACTAAACTTCCTTACTACTTAATCCACTTCTCTTATACTTAAGCCACTTGACGAAGTGACACACTACTTAGTCCTTATCCATATGCATTCTGGCTATATGCATAACGTTTAGATATTAGGCTCCAGGTAAGCCTACAGAAATATGATACCTTCCTAAACGTTGCGCTTCTTGATATGTTACATTACACATCTTACATTACACAAATTTATAAATCTCAACGAGGAATGAGTTTTTGGATGACATTACGTCACGATAAATAGTCACCCTACTACGACATAAATATACAATGTAAATAATTAAACGACATTCCTTTAATGAGCGATTAACTCGAACTCCACCACACACTTCACACATCAAATTAATCGCCTTTAAGCAAACCGCAGGGCGTTAAAATCAAACAAATATAACAGTTTTGTTTCGCCTAAAGCTATACTACTTAATATTCACAATAAATCAACAAGTTTATACAAATTTCCATATCTAATGTTGTAATAATACACGATTTTCACTTAAATTCTCGGAAGTAACTTTACACAAAATGCCATAAATTAACTTACATTAAAACGGAAATTGATAAAAATCAGAATTAAAACACGCAAACAGAATAATAAACGAAATTCTAGACAACGTTTTGATTGACATCTGGCGGTTAATAGACACAACACGTATAAATATTCAAGACACATAGTAAAAAACTGTTATAATTTCTATTTTAGACAATAAAATTGTTATAAATTAAAATTAAAGACAAAACTATTTCCGTTTTTAGATTATTTTACTATTATGTATCTATTTTATATAATTATTATAATTTATATTATATACAGCACGTAGATAGTTATAAATCACAACCAGAGCATATTAAATGAATAAAATTATAGTTTTATCGTACACTGTATGTGTATGTCTAAGAGTTTTGAAATAAATAAACAAAACCGCTAATTGATTTAATTATCAGTAAGATAACGAAATAAAAACTTAAATAAAACAACACTAAACAGTTTACAGTACTTTTCGTTGTATTAAAATCGATCTGATAGTGGTGTTTATTGTATATGGTTTTTATATATACGAAATTTCACAAAAGTAGATAAAACTGTCATAATCTATCTTGCGCGCTCGATTTCTCGTGAAAATTGGTACGCTAATTGAGATCATATGTACATATTAACAGCGATTTCGATTAAGAGCTAGCCTTAATTTCGAAATATGTATAGCTTAAATTTTGTATATCTCTGCTTGACAACGGATTCATGCAAAACAGTGCAAGATATAAACTAAGGAGTTGATTTAGTTTTTATTTATAACAGATGATCGATGATGCAACGGTTTAAAGTCAGAGCCATAGGATATAGTTTGCATTAGAACTGAAGCAAATTTATGACAAAACAGGCAAGTTATTCAGTCAATATTTCAGATCGGTGAACGTCATACGTGAAAGAGTGACGAGTCTAAAACTTGAAAGTCTCCAATAGATCGAGTTACTACCAAGTCCCAACTGTTTCGCAGTTTTTTATCGTGGTATACGTTATCAGCTAAAATGCGACTACATATTGGTCCAAAAAGTATGTAACAAAGATCATCAATCTTAAATTCTGTAAAGCGTGGGGCTTTATGTAATTTTGGTTAAGTGTATTGAGATGTAATTCGGCGTTGATGCTTGTATGTTGGTTGTTGTAGTTCGCTAGACCAGTTTCGATCTAATAATGACATTATTCAATGACTATGTGATCGAAAAGATCAAATCCATCTCATCAGGCATATGCTACCGGATTCGTACTGTGCGAGTCGTAACACGACAGTGCTAGCGAATTACAAGAACTTAACTCGATTGTGGCGTGATGATAATGAATTTACGAATTATTTGAGTTACTCTGAACGCCAAGCTATAAAAACGCCTTCATGCCAGACGACTACATAGCGCATATTAGCAAGCAAGATGGCGGGATGGGTCGACTCCTACTTGGGGTCAGAGATGTGTTAATTCATTGTTTTCCTGGGTTTATTTCTAAACACGACACGTTTCGTAACGTATTGTGATTTGAAATTGGTAATCTTTAAGTCGAACATTATCGATTTAATTATATGAAATGGTCGTTAGGTTCAATCGATAGAATATTGCAATATATATATATGTCGAATAGCAGATAAAACAACAGTTGGGCAAAGAATCGTATTTGGAGATAGAAGAATGTTCTTGTTTGCAAAATTCTCTGGGATTACGGTCTTAGACATTGTCTTGTCCTAAGTTACCAAAAGAGACATGGCCTTAACGGATCACTTCCCCCATTTATTACTTTATAGACCGATGTACTTACGTAGAACCATCTTACTGCATTTTATCAGAAAATGATAACTCCTGGTATCTTTAACATTTGAGTGACTGTTGAAACTAATCTAAAATAGCTTCGGTTCGTTTGGGGGAATGTTAGTGTTTTCCAATACAATTTTCTATCTCTCCAACACATAAATGTGTACTAAATAAATGAATTTGTTTACCCTTCGTTGTTTAACGTCTTGATGAGATTAAAAACATGTTTTAGGTGTCAAAATCACATTCGTTCTCAGATTCAATAACAGTGGCGATAGTTTAAAATAATGCATTTTCATTTAATGGAGGAGCGCGGCCCAACATGCTGAGCCCTATAGCTAACCTAATTACAAACTTAGTTCATTCAGTTAAGCTCATTAAAAAATTTTGTTAGCCACCTGCTCCATCAATGGTTCATGTTGTTGCCTATACTTTTGTCTCTACCGAGAGTATTTTTCTCTGCTTTATCATTATGATCGGAGGTGGCACCTGGGCGGTCAGCTTAGTGCTTAAGAGAGCTTCTCATCATAATGCGATCTCGAGTTCTCGAATCTTAACGGCGACCAAAAATTAACATACTGTCGATTAACATATAAAGTTATTGTGTGTAAAAGCATTCGTTATGGGCTACCAACCTACAATGTGCACTAATACGTGTTGATGGTTCGTAAAATATTAATCGAGACACAGTTACGGCATTTAAACCATAGATTATTATCATCATGTGTGATTTATCTTAAATGGCCGTTGTTCATTTTTCAAAAGGTATAGTGTAGTTGACCCAACGATCTTGAACTAATAAGCACTTGCTTTAATTCTCCCTCAAGTAGTTTCTCTTAAATTATTGAAAATTATTTGCTCAATCGAAAATTTTTGGTGAAATATAATACCGCATCCACATACTATGTGGATTACCTCAAGACAGTGTACTGGGGCCAGTGTTGTACTTGATCTATATTTGGACAAAAGCGTAAAATCGCACATTACAATCACACTCTATAAACTCACCTGTTCGCCTGTCAGACTAACTAAAATTACTCTCTCACAACATGCGAAAGCGTTAAGTAACTTAGACTAAATTTAGATAGAAGGCTGATGTGGAAAAAAACAGATTGACGCTATACGTCATCAAATCAAATTAAAATGTGTCAAACTAAATTGGTGAATTGAAATACACTCAAAGTTAAGTCCAGACTGTAAGGTCTTGCTTTATAAAATGATACTTAAGCCCATCAGGATATATGGTATTCAGCTGCGGAACTCCGCGTGTGGCTCCAACGTAATAAAACTGGAAATAATGTAGTCACGAATACTTCGAACAATAGTAAACGCACCCTGGTGGTATGCACACAATGCAAACCTACGTCGAGATTTAACCATCGAAACTGTAACCGATACAATTCATTAGTACAGCAAGAATTAATATTAGTTTTTAAGATTTGATTACATCGTTAGTTTTGTATGCAGGAAAGATTCAAGAATAAAAGCCATAGCCAGCAAAAAAAAGTAGGTTCTTGGCGTAAATGAGACTTTTGGATCCTTTATATTTTTGTACGAAATTCTTGGCTCCAAAAATGGCCTTTCAGGTGTGATACACACTGCGCTGACAAATCTCTTATCAGCTATTTTTCGGATTAAGAATTAGAAAGATGATAAGAACTGACGCGTTAAATCCGACCGTGTGTATGATCTAAAAGGTACACTGTGTTCCGTCATGCATCATGTGTATAATGATTTCCTTTACATACATAACCAAATAAACTATAATATGAACGATATAGTATTTCTCGTTGAAGTACATGATACAAAACTGTGCTTCAGAAAGTCTTCCTGTTTAAACAACATTTTGTGCTGGACAACATCTTGTGGGCAACACGTGTTGTTCTTTTGTACCTGTACAGTTGATACTCTACAACTACGACTTAATTAAATTACTTCTAAAGCTGACGTCACCATTTCTTTGGGGTCAGCAGACGAAATGATGGTATCAGCAACTAGCCAAATTGGGCATAATACCTAATTATTGATACTTTACTGTACCATAATTTCTTAATTTATATAATTTTAATAATTGTATCTTCTCATATAATTCATCCACTAGTATTTGTATTTATTATTGCTACTGTTTGCTTGGACGACTAAAATACATTTTTTTAATTTTTTAATCATCTTTAATTACAATGACTAGAAACTGAATCATCATCATAATATTATAAATACACATGCGCTAGATACCTACGTATATACTCGTCTGTATATTCGACCTAATCATCATCGTACCGTGTCTAAAAATAATTGTATTTATAGAATTCTGTATAAAAGGCATAGACAGGCACACGGGAACCTCCATTTCACATATTTGCATATATGACATCTATTTGATAGGTTGATTTGTTGAATCGATCGAAAACGAGTGCGAAATTATGGCACAATGACACTTGAAAATTTTGGTACTATATACATAGTTTTATAACAGTAAATAAATTTTGTACCAGTCATCATCATCATCTCGCTCGCACACTTATACAATACATGAGATGAGTAAGTCATTGTACTTATATTATAAGAACACTTGAAAATTATAACCTAAAATTTATAAATAGTATGTCTGTGTATAATTATAAAGCTTAATTACATTCAAATAATCTTAATATAAAATTATGGTTTTCTTCTTATGTTGAGGTTCGGATGGGAACAAAAATAAAATTTAAGTTGAACAAAATTAATGACCTAAGTCAATGTTTGTGTCTTGAAATCAAGTGCGTATAGGAAAGTCGTTCACATTCGGAATGAAAATTTGGTTTAGCGAGGGTTGGAAAATTTACGCTTAATTTGTTCTGTGTCTTGAGATCATTGAATATAATTAACAGTTTGCAGACTTAAATTATCCCTACGTTTTTCGACTCCAATACATAATCTGTGGCCTGAAATGGGTGACTCACCTTTGAACGTCAAAAGAAAATTCTTACAAAAAATTATTGTATGAAAAATGAAATTATAACAGCTTCATTATAACAGCTCCAGAATCAGTCAAAAATATTGACGTAGGCACTTTCTAAAATTCGACCGGTGCGTGCAAAAATTCTCCCTAACAATCTTATGGTGAGCTTGCATTTTGGAGACACAACAAAAGCGATGATTTATTGGTAGAGCATACGAGTTTCGTGTGATGCGACTGAAATATTTTGCGTTGAGATGTACACAAATGCTAGTGTAAGTCAGGATCGTGTAGGTGTAGGAGTCTAAGAGAGTGTTGAGACTAAATGACAGTGTCTATATATGAATTTGCCCTGTGAGTGGGGGCCATCCATGTTTCGTAAATATGTCAAACGAAACATGAGACCCATAGAATACCACCACAGTATCCAGAGTTTGTCGCAGGAGGCGACTAAATCTGGTTGGATCGCTGGTCTGACGACCCGCATCCGTAAAAAAAGTGAAAACGTTAAAAATGTCAACAAAAATAAAAAAAAGGATACCGCCAAAACAACACAAAAAAGGAATGCCCGCTTAAGTACCCGGACACGAGATTAAGGATCGGCACGTGGAACGTGCAGTCATTTTTTTCAATCACGAGATCAGGAATTTAAAGCAAATTCCTGATATCGTGCATGAAATCAAAGGACAGCGAGTACGCTGGCTCGGACACGTTCTGCGTGCTGATCCGAACCGAATGATACAGCGAACCTTTAAGGGAGGACCGCCTTTCGGTATAGGCGAAGAGGTCGCTGTCGGCGACAATGGCTCCACGGCGTAGAGAGCGATCTAGCATTTTCAAACTGTCTACAACGGTTTGAAGAGCTGGCTCGTGATCGAAACCGATGGAGTCAGATTGTTGACACGGTACGAGTTGATTGGAATAATTGAAGGAATCAAGTTGGTTATAAATGGAGGGAGGGAGGAGAGTAGTTCTATTCTCGGACTCCCTAAGTGGATTAGAGTTAATAAAACGGGGAGGATTACTCAGAGAAATGTGTATGTAGAAAATCTACATGAGTGCCTTCAATTTTGTGAGAAGGAGGTTATTTTTTGATGTATACCTTCACACCAACAAATTGAAGATAATGAAAGAGCTGATTTGCTTGCTAAACGCAGTTGTTTGCTTGAAGAAATACATGAATATCATTTTATGGATGCAAGAGATGTTCTTCGTGTGTTTAAGTATAATCTGTAGACAAAATGGCAGAATGAGTTTAGGCAAAAGCGGCAGGTAAAAGGAAAGAAGTACTTTGAGTGAAAATATATTTGATTAAGCCATTTTTCAGGGAGATCAAAGGCGACACAAGAATGATTTGAGTTTAAATCATGGTAATTAGAAGGAATGTCTATATAAACGTCAATTGATTGATAACAATCTATGTGAAAGTTGTTTAGTTGTAGAAGACATTGAACATTTGGTTCTGCATTGTACTAATTTTAGTGAAATAGAGCATGTTCGATAACAAAAAATCTTTACGTTTTGTTTTTCTGTAGACTGTTGTTCTGTTCCAATTCTTGACTGTTGTTCTGTTCCAATTCTTTAAATATATTATATAAATTTAATCATGATCACCATCATCATTTATGATCATAATTAAATGATCACCATCATATATTTGCTGCATTGATAGAATAGAGTTCTCAGAAACAATTTATTTGAGGGTCAGAAGCCATTGAGATGTCTAGTCTTATCGTTTTTGGATCGTCACCGAGAATTATAGAATCACTTCACATCGTTATAAGAAATATTACAATAGTCACCACAAAAACCATTATTCTAGCTGGAGTAGTTTCGTTTGTTTATTTATTTTTATCTCTATACCATATGCTATAGGGTCGCAGCATTTTGCCAGTTCTACCTTTTCCAGTTCTCTTTTAAGATTTTACCTTACGCCGTTATCAACCAAAGGAATACATTTCAACTTTTTTAAACAAATTATAGATGTTGCATCAAACGTATCTAAATATAAAATGTCAGATCATTCGAGATATAGAAGAAGCAGCCATTATTGAAGCATGCCTTTAATCTTTAATTTAATCGGTTAACTTCAATCAGTTTGAAATGCATTGTTGCTTAAGATCCATAATTTACCACCTGTTAGAGATTGGTCTTTTGAAATATTATATTTCCTGCACTATAAATAATATGAACAATTTCTAGAGATTTAATATTAAACATCAAATTGTTGGTTTATGGTTAAAAGTCCATTCTTTGTATATTATCGGCAAAGGGTTTAGCACCAGACATGGTAGAACGTGCGTATCATGAATTTTGAGACAAATTATAAATCACACCACCCAATATTCTGCGCATGAAGACGATATTGACTGTCTGTAAGTAATACTAGAACCGTTTCTGAGATTTTTCCCAATCGAAAACGTTTCGGTTTTGAAACGACTGACGTTTCGGTTTTGAAATTCGAACCGCTCTAATAATGCAGAAAAAAAAA
Organism: Tipula lateralis; assembly: GCA_963932295.1. Taxonomy (NCBI): domain Eukaryota; kingdom Metazoa; phylum Arthropoda; class Insecta; order Diptera; family Tipulidae; genus Tipula; species Tipula lateralis. The sequence goes on from OZ010737.1 coordinate 121,874,969, forward strand.
GTTAAGGAGAAGTCAAGTTGAACCTCTAAATCTGGTCTTCGGACAAGTAATTTATTAGAGGGAACCAAGTAACCAAAACTGGTTACTAACAATATCATGTATATAGGGTACTCGATTATCATATTCGTTCATCAAATCACGACGAAGTACAAATATAAGCCGAAAGCCTCGTAGAATAGAACGAGCAAACTGTAAAAAATGTTTGCATGCGAGACTATTCCAAAAATGGTTCGAATCTCTTGTGTGTAAAACTCCGGACACTTGAATTTCTTCATAAATACACTCGCGGTCAAAATTAACGCATATTTTTTTTTTGTAATAAAAAAAATCCCGCTGGGCAATTTCAGTGGAACTGATATCAAATGATCCCATTTATAATTTTCTTAAAAGAGGCACAAATGTGGCGTTATGGAATCATAGCATATTTTTTTCATTGCAAAATGTTAAAATGTGTCGAACTATTTTTTTTTTAATTTTTAAAAGCGGTTTATAAACATTAAAACTAGCTTTATTACAATTTAATTTGATTAATTTAATAATGAGTATAACCCCCCCCCCCCCCCCCCGTGCCCTTATTACAGCTTCCATCCTTCTAGGCATACTAAGTAGAATGCTTTGTATCATTTCTTGCGGAATGAGATTCCACTCTTCTTGCGCTGCAACTCTCAGCTCTGCTGTCGAATCTGGTGCATTACTAGGTCTAATACTTAAGCGGTATCGTGAAACCTTAAAGTATAAAAGAAAGCCCGGACAAGGACGTAAAAGGTGCACAACCGAGCATGACAATTGATTTTTACAAATGAATTCGTTACGAGATCGAAAGCGAACTTCTACTCAACTCAAAAATGAGTTACTTAGTGCGCGTCACGTGACTATTAGTGTCAGAATAGTTAGACGAAGATTAAAAGAAGTGAACCTAACTCCAAAACCCCCAGCAATCCAGCCGTTTAGAATTTGCTCATACGCCAGCAATCCAGTCGTTTAGAATTTGCTCATACTCATGCAAATTGGGGAACTGATCAATGGGCCACTGTTCTGATGGACGTAATCTTGTATACAGAAGAGTTGGAGAACGCTACGCACCGTGTAACATAGTGCAAACTGTAAGCTTTGGTGGAGGTTCAATAATGTTTTGGGGTGGAATCAGTTGGGAGGGCCGTACGGAGCTGGTGGAGATTGGTTTGAGGATAAATGCAGACATGTATGCTCGTAATATTCTTGGCGATCAAGTTTTGCCATATGTGGGCTTCATAGGTTATGACAGTTTTGTGTTAATGCATGATAACGCTCCAGTCCACGTTGCTGCAACGGTACGACAATATCTCCAAGATATTGGCATTCGTGCACTTAAGTGGCCACCAATGAGTCCTAATCTTAATCCGATTGAACACGTGTGGGACATTCTAAAACGCCGTATTAGAGCTAAAAATCCTGCACCAGATTCGACAGGAGAGCTGAGAGTTGCAGCGCAAGAAGAGTGGAATCTCATTCCGCAAGAAATGATACAAAGCATTCTACTTAGTATGCCCAGAAGGATGGAAGCTGTAATACGGGCACGGGGGGAAATACTCATTATTAAATTAATCAAATTAAATTGTAATAAAGCTAGTTTTAATGTTTATAAACCGCTTTTAAAAATTTAAAAAAAAAATAGTTCGACACATTTTAACATTTTGCAATGAAAAATAGCCGCTATAATTCCATAACGCCACATTTGTGCCTCTTTTGATAAAATTATGAATTTGGGATCATTTGATACCAGTTCCACTGAAATTGCCCAGCGAGATTTTTTTTATTACAAAAATAAATATGCGTTAATTTTGTCCGCGAGTGTATCTATTTCTAGTGCAACTGAGCATTGTTTTAAGTCACTGTCATGTTAAACAGTGTACATCACCGAAAAATAGTAGTAACGGAAATAATTTATATTAAATCTAATCTCAGCAACAAACTGAAATAAATGAAAAATATTCAAAATTTGGATTACTGGGTTTTTCAATAAAACGGCAACAATCCATTGTTTTTAAACGTTTAAAGTAGCATTTGGTGTTAGTATTACAGTTTACGTTGACAGTTCTCAGTTATTATCATTAGCAAATATTATAATTATGAGACCAGAAAATGTCACAATAATAATCGCTTTAAGTGATGGCCATAGTCTGTGTTATATTGCCTCAATTTCCCTTAAAGTACAGTTTAATACACTATATTAAATAATATCGCGAAACTGGTATCGGCAAAGAGTTGCATCAGCTCATAACTACTGTTCGATTGGCACAGGGTGTACGTGGTGGAAATATTTCTGTGTTAACACACATCATCGTGAAGAATAAGTAAATAAACATGGAGTCATGGACTGCAGTTCAGAAGGGCTGCTACAATACCAATGCAATTCCAATAATTTATGTTGCCGCGTTATCGCTCGCACACATACATATCTTAACAATCATTGCACATCAAAATCCATATTATATAAACCATAAAAATCCACATCGACAAAATTTCACTTTGTCATATGTGCATGCCTTAACGATTGATCGTTAAAAAATTTCCATGTACATCGATGTCACTTTCCGCAAATAAAAATAATTTGTTTATTTTTATTCGAAATTATGGAAATTATTAGAACGGAAACGGAAATTCATTACAATAATGGTATATAATAATATCATATTATGGTGTATAAATTGTATATAGAAAATGATATAATGTGCACGCATTAGAGATCTAGCATCGGTAAAGTATAGTTGTTATGGTAATTAGACTATACGTATATCGAGATCAGAATATTGCAGCTCAGTGAACACAACACAACACAACACCAAAATCCTTTGTACAGCGCTATATTTAGTCCGCGTACACTATATATAAACAAACCGTATATACACAATTTTGATGAGCACATCATAAAACTATTATGCCCCGTATGAAATACAATCCGCCTAATATAAACATATAGAACATCTCCATATGGTTATCCAACAACGAAACGCATTTCGAACAATAATATTTCCAAGTCTCGAGTCTCACAATTGTATCAATTTTAGAATGGGAACAATGAAAATGAATTCTATCCATATATACACACCGATACACACACACACAATAGAGCGACGTTGAAATGATGTGCGCGGTGGTCGCGGTATTTTACACGCAATCATCAATTAATTAAATTGACCGTATTTTTGCTGCTGCTGTTTGTTTTTAATTACGAGTGCGCTAATCATACAATTGCTATCAATACGTATATACTTAAATCTATATCATTAAAATTAATTATTATGTTCGCCACACCCCCTCACCAACTATATACTCGTATAACATATTTATAGTGTACATATATGATATGAGTGTAGTGTTTGTTTAAAATATTTAAACAAAACTACCATTACCTTCATTGCTATATGAACAATCATCGAAATGGAGACGAGGAAGAGTTTTTGATTTAAACTCACCTGGAAATAGATAAAAAAAATATTTATTAGTAACTCGTATTCAGGCCAAGAACCACTCTATATATAACTACTCGACGAATGGGTTAAAAAAAATTCACGCTCATGATTGCATTTCAAAAGATGAGCTCATTGTGGCAGCAAAAAATACGTTTAATTTGGACAAGTTACTACTAATGGCTTTAATGTACTAAATAAGTTGATGACACGTTCATGCCAGCGTGGTCGGCAAATTGCTTTAATTTATTTTAAGCACTATGTATGGATACTTATCGTATTTGGTTGATATAAGTTGATTGCACCTCTTTGAATAACAAATTGGTTTAGTTGAATACTTGAACAATGCAAACATCCGATCGTGGATCATATCAAAACCGGTGTTCCTAATATAGAGTGTTTACGTAATGATAAGAAGGGACTCATACTCTCCCAAAACGAACTCTCTCAGTTTTGGAATTTGTGAAGAGAATATATGCACGACACAAGAGCAGAGGAAGTGATAACTATTTCTGCTTCTCCGAATTTTTTGTTCGAAACATGTGATTACTCAAAGAAGTGTCCAGTGAGAATACTCGGCAAGACTGTTGGTTTGTGATAAGCATCAATATACGAAGTATAGTCAAATCATTCCTGGTGTGAATACCGTTCAAGTGACTATCGTTATCTCTCTTAATAGATAGTATGTCAAAACTAAGGTTGACTCAGGACAAACAAAAGTGAAAATTGCGTCTGCCCAGGCTATGTTTATCAGTTAACACGTTTCCTTTGGAACTCATGTGACTCGATATCCAATGAAATCTAACTGAATGAAGTTCGAAACTTAATTTGATTCAAGGCAGTCTTGTTTCCAAAAGGTTTTAAGTTAACTGTACTGGATTCAATTGCCATAAAATTGCTGGATAAAGTTGCCTAGCTATACTCTATAAATTGCAGTATTTTCCACCTAAAAACGAATGGCGTACGGGGTTAAACTAAGGGGTTAGATAATTTTACCTCAAGATCTTTATGTACGTACAATCCTGTACCAACATACATATTATTTATAACATGGGTTATTTATACTTTTCTGTGATAATTATACTAATTTTCCAAAGAGGTGTTTGGACTTCATAGTTTCTTAAGGCATGTGGATAGTTATGTAACCATACAACTCACTCCATATTATGGCCCACGACTGCTAAAAACTCTATGTCTCTACCCTGCAGGGAATGGATTTAAGTCCCATACACGTTTTGATCCACAGATCAAGAAGCACTATCCTCACCGCTATCTTGAGTGTTATATATATTTATTTATTATAGGCAAATGAGCAAACACTGTTTTCCTACGATTAACGAATTGGCTCTGATTATTCTGACAATAAAATCCGTTATCGCTTATATTGACTAATGGTGGGTTGACCAAAATACACCACAAAAGCGGATACAATACTTCATCTTGAGGACTGCCTAAGCCGGGAGTAATTCTCCTTGACTAAAGCATGGCACTAAAGAACTTAACAAGGTTGCAGATGAATTTATAAAAAAAATTCTATTTTGAAGAATTGACATTTTTGTTTGTTGTACGCAATGAGAATCAAAGAAATGAAGCACCGGTAACCGAAGGTACCGGGTTTAAATACCGATTAGGGATTAGTACCAAGCGTTTGTAGAACTCTCAGTTGGAATGCAAAACTCATTGACCGACTTATATTTCACATTATAGACTGACGTATGCGTTGATCTCAATGTAGAATCGGCGTAAGATACGACGTTAATAGGCACCTGCGAAAAAGTTATGTGGATAATTATTCGTGAGGGGAGTCTTGTTTTTTATATCCATTGATTTGTAAATGGATAGAAATGTAAATCTTTAAATCATATTATTATTATAAAGTTATTGTCTTAAGTTCAATTACTTGACCTAAGGTTTATGAATTGTTTTGAACACTTTCTAAGACACCAGTAGGTTACATTGCTAATCTTCGTGTACTGTAGTCGAGCTATGTACTTATTTACTACATCTCTTTCTTCAAAATATGGGCTGTGATTTAAATGCTTCGATTCGATACCTTTCATCATAGCTTGACTCGTTCACTTTGTGGAAAATAGTTTGAAATTGAATGATCTTCTGTATCATCGTAAAATTTTTATCAATTTGGCTCAGTGGCTATCTCAACAGGGAAATAATATCCTATTTGGTGTGAGCTTGAAGTCATAAGTCAATACTTTTTTCAAAGATGAAGTCAGAAAGCGTGTTACTGTTAATGACGAAAGCTATATAAAGCGATGAAATTATTTTGAACTATTTTGAGGCTAACATTTCATTTCACTTAGCGAAAAGGTTTTTTTTCCAGTTTTATGAAACCTTAATGCCAGTGGCGTTTTTATTTCGTATTTATTTCGTTCTGAGAACATTGAGAATGAAATTCTATTGAGTTCTGAGATTCTATTGAGAATTGACATCAAAATTGGTCAAATGAGAAAGAGTGACGGCAAGCAAAGAGTGGTGGAGTCTTGAATATCTTAAATGGTGCAATTTATCGTAATATTGTAAATTTAACTGTCGGCTCATTATATTGTTCACTTTCCAGTTTGACAAAAAATCTCACATTAAACAAAATCCCCCACTCGACGTTATCTATTAACTCCTATGTACTGAAAAAACTGATCCTCATTGCCGCATTAAAAAGTTTTTGCACACATACGAAAATATATCTTGTATTTGAACAGAAAATCTCAATCAGCGTTCGAGACTCCGACATTTACGGGTCAGTAAAATATTTCTGATGCTAACCAATAATTTCGGTATTCGATTACACATACTAGAACGCTGGCTGTTGTGATATTTGGCAACTGTAAGTGCTAATGGTCGCTCTTTGGTCATTTTAAGCGACCCTAACTGAGGTGAATTTGGTTAGCGAGTTCTAAACAAAGTTGGTAAAGTATAGATTTCTTGGACACATTAACATTTTGGTGCCAACCATTGGATATTCAACAGAACCCGTTTTTGTTCCATTAAGATCGCTTGGCAAAAGACAAAAGCATACATTTCGAACCACTCCTACATACAGGAGAAACAGTTGATTCTTTATTTACTCCTGTTCGGGACTGAGAGTGTTCGTTTGGGCTGAGATGTAACAATGGATCTAATGTGCTTGAGCGTCAGAGTTGATCCCTAAACCAAACATTTCAGGTTCCGCAATAGATGTAGACGGTTTTTAGATCGCATCAGATTTCCAGATAAATAAAACCTTTTTTAGACCGTGTATAGAATATTGCTGTCGCAGGTTTGGGGTAGAGCATATGGCACTGCTCTCCAGTTGCTGGATAGAGTTCAGCGGCGTGCTATCCGAATAATACGAAACTCTAGATTTACGAACGATCTAGACAACATACAGCACCGCAGAGATGTTGCAGAACTATGCGTATTCTATAGATTAATAAATGGGAAATGTTCTGCAGAATTAAATGAGAAAATACCACCATTTGTTACGCCAAGACGGGTAACACGAGGTACGGTTTATGCGCATAGGTTAACGGTGAAGCTGTCGAAACCTCGAACTGAAGGTGTAAAGCGCGGAGCTCTTTAGTAGCTCTGACAGTTACAAGGAGCTAGGAAGGTCTAAAAGTCCGCCCCGCACCCAATTAAAACAAACGCAAAAAAATGCTTGTTCAGATTCTGGTCTTTACTCTTGTATGGATGCGACAATTAAACCTTTATTGCTCAGTCAGATTCTGCGTGCTGTAGAAATAACTAAGGGATTAGCCGTTTTAGTGCTATCGGCTTAGAACGCTCTATATAAAGGCCTGCCGATAGTGATCGAAACCAAACGGGCTGAACTGTAATAAATTACTAAACATTGGCAAAAGCAACTAGTCTTAACCTTCAAGTAACCAGTAGAAAAGTACAGTATGACCACATATATACATCCATACAAATAGGCAAATTTATAATACATCGAGCTTGACAAAATCACAACGCAAAAATGATGACTTAAACAACACAATCTGATTAATAACAAATGACGCCATTTTGTTAAATTACTTTTAATTATTTCTATATTTTTTGTCAATTTTCTGTCTGTTCAAATATATACAACGAATATAATTTGTGTAAATTTATTTTCATATACACAAGATTGAGATCATCTGATTTATTTTTAATAACACAATAACAATAAAACCCCAAAATCCAAATCAAATCACATATGTGCCCATGTACACATTCATCAGCAATTCAGATCGAGCACAATAAATTGTCATATACATATACCCATATGTATTCTCCCCCTCGCACGTTGTCTGTCACCGCGCGCACATTAACCGAGTAAATTTATTGTTTACATTGTCTGAGATTGTGTTAACAAACAATATTGTGGGGTGTTGTTTACAAAGACGCACTGTTATGAAATCAAATTATTATATGTGTGTTTGTGTGTGTGTGTGTGTGTGTGTGTGTGTGTGTAGCACACTTTCGTATGTACATATAATTGCATCGGGGAAAATGAAAAACTTTCGAAATTACACCACGAGATAAGATAAACAGATATGGGTGCGTCGAAATTTCAGAATTGTTCTATCAATCTCTCGATTTATATGTGCGAGGGGGAGTTTCAAACTATACACAATATAATGGACGATGACTCATAAATTTATCAATTGGTGTAATCGACGTTTGGTTTAGGTTTATCGTATTCACGTGGAAATTTAATTAAAATCGTTCAGTTGATCGTTTCCCGACTGTACACAATATGTATACATACATACACGTAGGGCAAAGAGCACGTGGTGATAATAAATTTAATTTCTATGCATGTACGATCTAAAGCAGACGGTATACAGTACTTGTATGTACAAGCCATGTAAGAGCAGTTAATGTCTTATCTCTATTTATAGGGTTTGATTTATTGCGGGTAATTGATTCAAACGTACATTCGTATACGTGTACATAAAGGGAATCGAATAGTTTTGGTTTTTTGATTATTAGCCGACGTTTTATTGTGAGTATATGCATTTACAGGAAATGATCCATTTTATATTACACATACGTATTTGTAAATATATGGGAGAGGTTATTGATCGTCTCGTCTCGTAGAAAAACAATATCAATTCAACCGAATCGGTGACCTTTACTATATAAAATGTTTTCCAATAAGAGGTTTCATTTTGAATAGCCTGCTATTTGGGCAGCTGTCAATTTTGACATTTGAGAAGTTAAACCTACGCCATTACTATAACAAGAGCATGACACGCGTTCAACAACCCATTGAAATTGTTAAAATTCACTACGAAAAAGATGCAGTCACAGTTCGCAAAACTAAAGCACTTTTTGGCTGTCGTGAAGCACTTTCTCGGCCGGCAATAGTAAAACGACATTACAGCATATTTTGCATAAAGACTTAGTCTTAAGGCTTTTAAAGTTCAGTTTATACAAGAACTCAAGCCGGTCGATCACCATAAACGTCGTGTCTTCGCTGATTGGGCCCTTCAAATGCATCAAAATGATCTAGATTTTCATCGAAAAATCAAATTCAGTGATAAGGGCCTATTTTTACCTCGGAGGCTTACGTTAAAAAGCATATTTTTTGCATTTGGGACTCAAAAAGTCTAAGGATGATTGTTGAAAAGCCTCTTCGTTCTCAACGTTTCACTGTTTCGAACTTCCGCTTTTTATGGCCGGAATTAGGCCTTTTCTTTAGGCCACGTGGTCTATGCCAATTCTCCACCATGGATTCAAGACCTTAAAGATGGAATTCTTGAATAAAAAATTAAAATTACTCGTTTTTTTATATATCAAATTGAAAACTCTTATTGGAAAACCCTTTATATAACATATCTATATATTGCACAATAACATTCAAATTTCTTCTAATAAATTTCTAATGCTCGATTAAAGGTTATCAAAACGATTATGTATATGTACGTTAATCCGGAAATATAGATAATTTCGAAGCGTGTGTATGTGTGAAATAATAACACACGCGCGCGCGACACAGATTTACTCAATATATTAACTGGCAAGCCTTTGTCGAGGTGTGTTCAGTCGCACATGTTCACATGCATACATATATCACGATGTCATCTAATTCTCGATTATGTTAAAATTAACACAATAAATCAGTAACTTAATAGTTTTCTTTCCGTTTGGTGATTATCTAGATAAAAAGGTAAAGTAGTTAACTTTTTTTTTTGAAAGTTAATTAGCAAAACTTAAGAGAAAGTCATGAGATTCTTTTTTTAATACAACAACAAAACCACTATCTTTGCACTCGATTGGATATTCTTTGGTATATCTATATACTGTATATAGAGGGACAAGAATCATTCCGAAATGAAAAGTGAAAATGTGACAAATAGCATGACAACGAGTTAATTCTTGAACTGTACATTGAAAAAGAAATTTTAATGTGCGTGATTTTAATCTTATAATAAGATAAAAATACCAGGTTTCAAATTAACAGAAGTGAAAAACAATTTTCTTATCATATCTGACCGGACCGTCTTAAAAGGAACTCGACCTATATTGTCAATACTTAATTTCAGCAAATAAAAAAAAATATTCAAACACAATAACCAAATGATTTTAGCTCTGCAGCAAAAACTCGAATCCATATTATACGCAGAACCGGCTCATGTTATGAAAAAGGGATAGCATAATTTAAGCTTTACTGTAGATTTGTTTTGCGTGTGCAATATAATTGGCAGGACTGACGATTTTGGGTAGTAAGAAGATACTTGTTATCCACGTAGAGCATCGACTACCACCATTACCGAACACCGTTAATAGCCAAAATACCGAAAGTATTCACCAATATGAAATATTGCAAAAATATTAAATTGTCTAAAAATGACTTTTGCCTATTTAAGATAAAAAAAAAGAAGGCGTAAATGTATTCCAGAACTGAATGCCACAATAGGGCCCAGGATTTAACCTACATTCACATACATAGTAAAAACACCCAATCGTGACCTCCGGTTACCTCCGGAAATCATCAAGAATCAAAGAAAGACATAATGATTTTCCAAGAACCGATGTGTTTTTTTTTGAAGATCTTGTTTATTGAGATAGGAATGCCTACCAACTCTAAATATCTTTTGTGATAGATCCCTCTTTAGTTAAACTTCCCAACCAACATTCACGCTAACAATCAACCGAATAATATCTATCGGTGGTACATATATGAATCTCTTTATCCGATATTAAAATTCTTCTGTTTAGATGTTGAAGTCGCTGGTGGATAATAACGTATTGGGTAGAATATCTTATTCCATTTCTATGTCACAGAAACGACATAAATATGTCAAACATAGGTTCATGTTATAAGATGGTATCGGAGCATGACCTATAATGAAGTCGGTCCAAGCCTTAACTCAGGTCTATCAAGTACGAAAAGTGTTTTGAAATTATTTATCGAGGGCGAGATAAACGAGCAATGGAACCAGCCGCCTTATTCCCCTTGAATTCAGGAGCCCTAATCCCAACATATAATTACTCTGTACTTAATGTTACTCTGTTTGTGGCTGTCTATTGTTTAGTCGTATTCGGACAGACCCATACCATATTAGATTTAATATAGTATTGGAACTAAAACCAATACACTATAGATGTGTGTGCTTTTTTGCACCCTGCTTAGGCCGGCAATACTACAGAAATATATTACGTACGCTTCTGTTTATAATATGGTTCTTTAAAAGGGCAATTATATTCCTGGAAATTCCTATTCCCGTTCCACCTTCTGTTTTAAGTGGTCTGTATACCATACTATGGACGCTGTTTCAATCGACAGTCCTTGTATGGTCGAACTTTGCCGATCCGGTACAACTACACGTAAGGATTTGTCGAGGACCTCTTTATAGCTGAAATACAATCAGACCGCATACTTATTGAAAGGTCTACTTGAAATTTGCAGTATCAAGACATCAACCGCGGGCTCCTGTTTGATATGCAGATGCAAAGGAACCAGTCTGCGATTGTTTGGAATCTTTTTTCTCACTATAGTTTTCTCGAATTTGGTAACCAAACTGCTAAGAGCTGGCACAGTAGATTAACAGCTTGATAAGCAAATTGGTTTTAAATGTAGTGGATTATTTCAAGAGTTTGATCTTAAAAAGAACCGACATGAGGTTGATTGCGTATAAGGTAGTATGAGGTCGCTTCTCTCCAGTAGGTAGAAAGATCACGTTAACTTTCTTCACAAGTTTTTAAATGTAGTTAAGGGTGAAGCTTGTCGTAATAGTTTGGACTAGACTGGGAAGAATCTCATAAATAGCTTTCTGGAGAAGGTCTGATCATTTTATCCAGGAGATTTGAATAGGTTTGAATGACCCTAAGCCCATCTTACGACCGAAAATCCTTTCCGTCATTTGAATGAAAATCCTTCTTGACAGATTCCAGATACTACTTTGTGATGTGTAATCCACATCACCTGGTACATCGTAGGTTTCATCCTAGGTAGCTAGCTATGTACTATACTGTGAACGTGATTTGTTAAAAGTAACCTCTGTTATTATTAAACAAGAGGAGTTTGTTCATTGAAAATGTATACTCTTATATGAGCACTAAACCAATATCATCATTGTGGCTTACCACGAACTACGTACATTATCATGCGCGGGACTTTTCAAAACCAATAACATTGACTGATAACTAATCTTTCTGTCCGATTTAATTCCAACGTTGATTTACAGTTATTGTTAAGACAACTGTGGATCCAGGTATTCAATGTGGTCAATTACTCTGAGACACGCAGATAGATGTTCAATTGGCCACTACATGAACCAATTGCTCATCACTATATCATTAGTTATTGCATGGTCTCAAGTCTCAAGCCAATAATTTCGAAAATGTCAAAGAACTAGAACATTTTCATCCAGTATTTATAGCCTTACCAATAGAAGCAGGTAGAATCAGACATACTCAATAGCAAGATGCCTCAGATACAATATAAAATAATACTCGAAGGTGATATCAGAACCTGTTATAAAACCGACCATGACTCATTACAAACACTGCATTGGGAAGGTTAGACCAGTGACAATTAACTGGTAATATCAGATTCCTTCATTAATTTTCCACTGTGAGAAGTGCCAAGATAAACATCTTACAAAACTTTTGCAAACTATGCTTGCTTTAGGCATTCTCGTGAAACGTGATTTATCGACACGAAAAATAACGAGTTTCCGAATTACATTCCAAAAATTGAGAAACATATTTACAATTCTCCAAGAGGTTCAATAACAATTAAACCAATATTCTGGAAAGAATTGCATCGTACAATCCGGTTCGTACGAAGATTGTCCAAGTATTATCATTGAGTAGTCTAGCAAACAAAATGCACTTCAAATGCAAAGTGGGAAATTTGGCATCAGAATAGTACGGCTATAGGTCAGATTTACGTAGAACCATCTACGCATTGCATAGCTCCATGTCAGCCTTTAGTACTGACATTGACGATGGGACCATGTGTAGCCCATGGATTCTAAAGTCAACAGGGAATCAAGATGTGTTCATTCACACCACCGATCTCACTGCCCAAACGATCGATATTGAAAAAACCCTTTCTGCATCTTGCCCCTTACGGGATTCCGACCCAGTACCTCCCGCTCCAACTGCTACATCTTTAACCACTGCGCCACCTGGGCGGTCGAAGTGAAAAAGGGTCGTTCTGATATTCTAATTACTCGCAAATGCGGATATCCTATAAAATTGAAAACAAATCAATTATTGGTCAGATCGTTCAGGGTTTAATCACGGTGGTGATAGCTTCGATAACTCTTAAAACCGATCAAGCGTATGATATAATGCCGATAACGTAATGATATTGCCTAAACCGCACTCTCGTTGAAATTGTTCAAATCTTTTTATTTTGGACTTCCCTTTTTGTATTTTGATCCTGTTCTACTATAGAAGACTGATACGAGGGCAGGATTCTTGTGTTGTCATTGAGATTTGATATTCTCAACCATCCTATAGTAAGAGAAACGACTTTTGGTCTAATGTGACACACGATAGGTGTAATAGGGAGCGCCTTGAGGTTCACGCAATTAATTTCTCGATACTAAGATTTTAAATAATTTGTAAATAACTCGACGTAGGTAATCACTAATAACTAACTTCATCGTCTACTGGATGCTATATCCACAGACAAGTATTGAAATTTCTAGTTTTTCTAGTTAACGTCCCTGAACGATAGAATCCAAAAACTGCGTATTGAAATATTTTAGATTTGCTCAAACCTAATGAAATGCCATACAGTTGTTCAAGCATGAACTTCCATGACTTTATCGAGATGTACTTACGATCAATGATTTACATATAAAAGTATTCGTCTACTTAATCGATCACTTACCTGAAAAACAAGAAAAGCAAATTATTAGCAATTTAGTAATTGTAAAGTTTAAATTAATAAAGAATAAAAAGCAAAGTAGTTTTGTTTAAGTCGCCATTTACAGTCAACTATTCCCCATATATACACACATTAAAGTTCTATAGCGTAGATAGGGGTACGAAATCACAGTGCATTATGACCTCGAACATGTTAATGATATGTGAATTATTCAAACACACGGACACATGTATGCATAAACAATTAAACCGCTCATCCATCCATATACCTATATATACGTACATATTTAATTACAATTTGCGCGACACAAAACTACGATAAAACCGAAAACTATAGCTGATATCTCCGCATATACAATGAAACGGTTTAATTGCATCATATATAGACGAACAAACCGTTCCACAGTCAAACACATATAGCTTCACACACACACACATAACAAACAAACAAAATTGTTGTCTAACATGTTCCCATAATATATACACACATCCAACTGAACTATTAATTGCCGCGTATTGTAATCTGCCCCGCGTTGTTGTTGTGAATGTTATGTCATTGTATAACAAGTTTCGTGGACACCAAATTGGCTACTATACTGTACACATACCACAGTAGGCTGAATGTTGAGCGCGAAATTGTAACAAAATGCCGAAACAAAACGAACGGCATATTTTAATCAGCAAAGTGTTTTTGTGTAACTCTAGATGATGACATTCAAACTGTCTGCTCGACAACAGTACAGTACAGAGTCAACATAATATCAAAGCAATATACAGTTATATTGTCGCACATAAATATTAAATTTACTGACGGCCTGACATTTTCGAACATATTTGACATTTTTGTCGTTTCGATTAATTATTTTGTTTTTGTTGTTTTTGTTTTCTTCTCGCTTTCGTTGTGTCTATATGGCAAATTGGATTTACAATAAATTTTCGTCATTTTAAATAAATTTTATTAATAGTTTTCTATGTTTGGGTACACGATATGTACGAGGGGGGTGGGTGTATAATTGAATTGGCTTATTTATGTTTAAAATTTCTAATTGACAACAATACGGATTGATGTCGTTTCGATATGACTACATATTTAGACATTTTGACTATTTTAGAACGAAGCTGATTGAAATTCGTTTCGGTGGAATTACCTGAATGGATGTTGATGTCATGCTTATACTACAGTAATCGTTCTACATTACATTTTAAGTAACTTATGATATGGGATTTTTGAAAAATCATATTTCGGCCCGAAGCTGCCGAAGATCATTTATCCTAACTTCCCAACCAATATTCTGAGTATAGTTAGCATTTTAAATGTCTAAAAACCAGTTGGGTATTGTAATTTTAAGAAAAGGTCAAAACCCTAAACGTGAATTCTAAGCAGTTGAATATCCGACGCTTTAGACAACCAATCATATCAGTCACATATTGCAACACCTTCAAAAGATTTTTTTGAATAATAAGAAGGCCCTAGTAATTTTAATATATTGTAACAAATGTGCCTATGTCAACGCAGTCAACATCATAGAAGTCAATATTCGAGTGGTTTTAGTACGCGGTATACGTATAGTAGCAGTCAAAATAGAAGCTGGTTCGAATCCAACCGAGGACAATGCAATATGTGTTTTTTGTTTCAGAGAGCAAAATATGTTATCTCTTCAACGATTTAAGTGATAATAGTAATAGTAGTACCGGTTCAGTTTGAGAAGTGATAATCAGATGAGGTCAGGGATAAAACACTATGCAACATCAGGAGAATACAGCGAATGAATAAAAACGAGTTGGAAATACTACTATAGTGACTCATGGAAATATCTCGAATTTTATAGTACACCGAAATTTATGCATTACATTGACCGTTGCGATTAGAATGGAAAGATCGCGAATCTCAAAGATTTGTATATAAGCAGCGCTGAATAACCGTATCCGAAGTGTTTAAGTAGTGAAGTGAACACTATTCTCATATCTATCACCAATGGCTAGTCTTTCCAATTTATTGATTGAATTGAATAAAGTGAAGTTTGTCAAAACCCTAGTCGTTTTTCATTTTGATTCTTGTCGGAATGCAAGGAGGCACCCGACAGGCTGATAGGTGAATAATAGCAAAACTCTTAGTTTGAAAATGTTTGTTCTTTCAAAATGTCAAAATATTACTCTGAATACTCGCATCGAGTGGGATAAGACTAGAGTACATTCCTGTGATATGGTGTAATTGTAATACGGGTAAGATTGGGAACTTTAACACTCGAATTCTGAGAAGTAAGAGTGTGGCGAAGGAGTTAGCAGGTTCAGGGTGGAGATACAATTTCAATAGTAGTTCACACAATGAAATCTTCTAGTTCAAATATTGGACCAGCCACGATTAGTAGATGTGGATAATTCTGGAATCGCGAACCAGTTGAAATGAGGTCGATGTATAAATGATATTTTAAAAAATAGAAAAACTTTCTTCGATCAATTTAGAACAGAGATTTATTAGATGGTAAATACAGCTGGTAAAAATGCGATAAGACACAATCAAACTTATGTAGTCTAATCAAATTACTATACTGTTTGTCACAACTATTCTTCATAATCTGTATAGCTAAGTAACCGAGAGTACCAAATCAGTTCCATCATTTTTAGTGATGTGGCCATTTATGGCAACAAAGCTATATACTTAAAATATATATTGTAACTTATCTCAGGGTTGTGTTGTTAAACCGATATAAAAATGATATTAACCCCAACTAGTTGCGCTTAATGATCAAAAAAGGACGTACTGACTTCTCTCATTTAGGAATAAAATATATATGATAGATGATGCCAAAATATTTTGGTTAACAACTTACCATAGGTGCTACTTAAGTTGATTATTACCTCAGGTGCTACTTAAGTTGAACTACTCATAAATTAATTCTATTCGGAGGCTAGCCGTATGTATTTTCGAAGGGCTGTGACACGAACAATAATTATAGCGAAAAAATTATAAATATATAGAAAAAGGCTTCTGTGAGAGGATAAAAAATATGGAAAATGATCAGCTCATCTCCCTATTTATAAATTATTGCCTCGTTGAGCCAATCACAAATAAATAGGGAGATGAGCTGATTTTTAAATAAACAAAGGTGACAGTGGTGTACTGATAAGGTACTCAACTAATTAAAATTATAGGAAGAGAGATGCATAATCAAGACATTTGTTCATAATCAAAGAAATAATAGAAACCTTAAGTAATTAAGGTTTGAAAATACTTCAGATAAAAAGAGGTAGGATCTCTGAAAAATAAGGAAACAAAGAGATATCTCATGTTAATATTTAACCAATGAAGAGAACAACCTTTTGTATATCACACTGAAAAATATTAGATCACTCACACGGCTCTCAAATGGATCAAATGATTCATGATAAATAATTACAGATATATCGCACAAAACATAAATTTTAAGGTCAATCCAGCATTTCCAACTATTTATCGAGGCTGTCAGGGTGGTAAACCAATAAAAATATTACAAGATATAGACGAAATTATCAAAAAAAAAATTATAACGGAGTTTAGATACTTGAACAGGAGGTATATCTCAGAAATGCATTCACATCGAAAACAACAAATATATGCTCCATAATATCTACTAAGAGATTCTCTAGTTTTTATAGATGAATTGAAACAACTCCAAGGTGAAAATACTAAGCCAATTCTCTAGTTTGATAAACTTGACAAGTGACGAATAATTATTGAGAGAGCAGTTTAAAATCGGAAAAAAGCAAAATCCACATAAAGGTAGAGAAAGCTTCTCCAATAAAGGTAAAACTGCTAGCTGAACAACACGAAAAGAGCCTTCGTCTCAATAAATACTACAAAGACCTATATAATCTTGACCTATATAATAACATTCCAGCAAATATGAAAAGTAACCGCGTTTGTACTAACACATGACCAAAGAACGACTTATTTATCATTCACACAATGTTCTTAAATGCTTATGCTGTTTTTGGTTTAAAATTGCAATCATTTCAGTGTTATTGAATTGTTAAAATACTCGCGAATTTCAACGGTTCGTATCTATAATGCACACCCGATGACACCGATGGCCAACTTATTCAAATGGTAGACGACGACTCCTCAAAAAAAATTCTATTATGTTCTATAATTGGGCTATTTAACATATTCTATATATACTCTTTATATGCACATACATCGACGCAATCATTGTAATTATATCAGGCCACTATTAATTAAATAAAAACACAGTTATAAGAATTTTTAAAGGCGTGACTTTGAAATAAATGTGTACAAACGACGATACGAGTACATATAACAAGAACAAAACATTGCAAAACTATATATCATATATTCAAATTATTCTATTTATCGTTCGTCGTTCTATATGTACATATGTGAGCGCCGCATCGAGGATAGATCATTAAAAACTACTATAACAATAAAACTAATTATTCCATGGATATACAAAGCAAATATGACGTCAGGCATCTACATTCGAGGCAGTAATTTAAAGATATTTCCTTCTTCTTTACTTTGTATACAGGAACACCTCGTTGAACACGGTCGCTTCATCGATTTAACCATTCACAAAGAATTATTTCGTTTTATTTAACGAATATTACGATTTGACTTGGCAAGAATAGGATACAGTTATGTTACATGAGCTCACGCTATACCAAGCCTATCTGTACTTATATATAACAAATCAAAGCGATTGATTTATTTGTGTGCACATCTTGCATTATTAAACACCAAGCAAACGCGGTTGGGTCGTAATTTGTATATTTTATTTACTCGGTGCACAACAAGGTTGATCAACTCTGATTGATATATATGTATTGATGGATTGATCGTCATTCGCGTGCCCTATAAGATTAAGGCGCGAGCGATCGATTTTATTTTTTGTTACTGTGCGATCGCGATAATTAAATGCAGTGTGGTGAATGATCGAGACAAGGTTTGAATTCATAACTACCGCATACACAATAAGAAGGAAATCATTGTTTATATATATGTGCAAGCAATAAGAATACAATATTTATTGACTATTACGTATGTATATAAGATGTAAGATATAGAATGTTATTTTTATGAGATGATGACGACAGGAAAACGATTTAAATGAATCTAAAGTGAAATATGTAGGTACGAGTATATACATACAGTAGATTAGCTAATTTTGTGTCCGGCCGATTAAACTCTAATTGAGAGGCACGAAATGTCTATTAATTTAAGATAATTGTTCAAGCGCTGTATCGAGTAATTGACCGTCGATAATTGAAATTCTTTTCGTGTTGAAAACGTATATTTTGACGAGAAAATGCTTTGAATTAGTGTATCCAAGACATATACTACATATATACACATATCAATCGTCAATCTTTATAGTTTTTTTACGGTTTTGTAAACTTGAAAAACGTTTAATAAGATACAATCAAATAATCGAACTGGAAATTTTTATTTTATATATTGAAATTCATTATGATGATGATGGTTGAGTATGCGGTCGCGACAGTCAGACGACGTTATTTGCATATTATTCAAATTTGTGATATGTCCATGATGACAAATAGCCTAAAATAAATGCATATATAAAGCGCAGCTGATTAGAGTACAATGAACCTACATGTATACATATGTATGCGTGTATGGATTAGAGGAGGATTAGAAACTCAAGATTAAGATTAATTATATATAATCAATGGCAGATGTCAGTATGTTGTAGTTAGCTCATCCCTTACGATAACCTCGAAATACAACACAAGCAGCTTTCCAAAACTCAATACTCGCACACAACACACCATAAGCATTGTTATTTCAATTAAGACTAATGATCAAGTCTTTTTAAGTTTTAATCAAAATTAATTAATCTGATATGTGTGCGGTTATTAAATATTTTACAGTATGTGTCATAATCGCGTAAGCATAATAGAAGTGTATACAAACAGTGCAAGGGTATTTGATGGTCATGTGAAAATGACACCTGCAATTCGCATTAATTATTAATTGCATCGCAACATGCCATTTCGAATTCAACCAAAACGTTTATATAATTGATGTTTGTTTGGAAAATTTATACGAAAGTAAGTTATAGCGAAGTGGTCGAATAGTAGAAGCCTCCTATTGAAATATTTGTACAGTAATCAATTCAAAACACTACAGCTTGCAACAGAATCGTTTATACGCAATACTCACAGTTGAAACAATCAATCTATTAAAGCTGCGTTGATTGGGCTCGAGAAGGTACTGAACTCGAATTTCAATAGGATTGGAGAAAACAAAATGTTCATCGCTGTGACTATGATCAGTGATGTGGATGAACACATCTTTTACCCAATGAATGTCAAACTCATTTGCCAACCTATTTTTAACGTCGGTACTGTAATCGATACTATACTCTCACTTTCATCAGGAATCGAGAGAGGAACAAAAGCAACAAATTGTTGTAACTGAAGTTTTTAAAAGATAATCCACTTGGTTGATTTTATACGTACCGAAGACTGTATGTAGGAATCAATTAAGAATTAAACACTACTTCCGTGTACTAGATATTTTTCTTATTTTGGTATACATATTAATTCAACAGTGGATTGCTTAGATCGTGCAATGTGCATATGGAACAGGGCTGCAACTTCCAAGAAGATACAAAACTACAACACACGTCACTAATTAGAATTGTGAGTGAACCTTTAACCTCTTTATGCATGGTTACCGAGCCTTTTTGAAAACTCTCGTTGTGAACACTTTTGTGGTGTTTCAGGATTATGAAATAATCCGATTTCGGATTCTTTCCGATATCGAAAAATCCGATCCGATGCAATTTTCCTATTATGAAACTGTTGGGTCGAATTTGTCAAATGTCAACATGATGTTAGCAGTTATAATTTTCGTAATTTACTTGAAATTGCTGTTTCGACAACAAAAAATGAAATTCGTCTACCAAATAGCATTTGGATTTTGGCAAACGATTTTTGGAAAATACGATTTCGTTTTGTCATTTTAGTTTCATAATAGCGGATTTTTCGATATCGGATTTTCATAATAGCAAAATGCAAATTGCTTTTATTGTGTCGAAAAGAGAAGTCTGTCTCAATTATAAAACCAGAAGCACAGAAGTGAAAAAGCTGCCCATGGTAAGACTAATATCTCATTGATCGCTAAACTGTATGAGTTTTTAACAAAGACTTAAACCCCAATTCTCTTAGTCGTGTCACTTAATTCGCCGCGATAGTTGTCGTGTCACTTCATCTTTAAATTTGTATTCTGCTAGTCGATTGAAGTAACCTGATGCAACGAACGTCAATCTTAATTAATTGAAATTTTCACGCGCCTATAAATGTCGTTCCAAGTGACAAGAAATTTTTTAAACGACTACTAGAATAAAAAGTTGGTCATTTCGATTAATAATTGACAAACAAATCGACTAAGAGAATACCAATATTTGTCTGTCGCTACAAGTGACACGACTAAGAGAATCGGGGAGTTAGTCCTTATTTGCTTCTATCAGAATTTTCTGCTTCAGTATATGCATATACTATATAGCTTGTACGAGTTTATTTCGTATTCACCTGGGTCATACAATCGACGCGCAAGTTTTTCGTGTTTTGGGATAATCGATTATTCACATGATAAGGTCTCAAATGTGTTCTCCGTCTTAAATGGTCTGTCATTGATACCTAATTAACCGTTATTAATATAGGTGGAACCAATTCACCTTATAGGTTATCAATTACAACCAGGTGATAAGAAAACCATTTCAATGGCAATGTTTCATCCTAAAAAGCCAAATGTCATACAACTCCGGGTCTATAAGATATGATTGCATCGTTCCCATTTAGAAAATTGATGACATAATCTTACCTCGGCTCAACATTTATTCAAAAGAATACAAGTACTATTAAAGGACTATAATAGTTTTTATATAAACCAAAACAAGAAAAAAGTATAATCGCAATCTGAAAAACCGAGGAGCGAGGATTATTATCCTTTCTGTTGGAAAGGTAGAAATAAGCTCACAGAAAGAGGTTCGATCGAATTGATTAAGTTGTCAAACTCGCAGCACGCATACTACAAAGAGAAAGATATAGAAACCACTTACCACTTCCTTATCAATACTATTGAAAAATTTCTTGACAAGTAACCTTTCTGGATATAGATGGTATCTTTAACAATGACAAACCAGAAGCTGTCAGAAAACTGAGTTGATAAGCAAGATAAACTAGAAACTCTACAAAATATAGAAATAGTAGAAGACTTCTTTTCTTTTCTCTCTACTTATGTAAGACCTCTTTGGTAAAAGATGAGCGACTACAGCCATAAGCTTTAAAGTCATTCCCATGTCAACCTAAAATAATATAGGTCACTTTACTATCCCGTACCAGTCTTTCTATAGTGTAGTTTCTGGCAGACACACCATGCAGAGAGGACTGGGTAAATGATACAGTCTTGAACCAGCCGGAATTTTCCAGTCGGAAAATTAAGAAATAGATAGGAGAAGGCTTTTCGGTGCATCATTAAAAGTAAAGTTCATAATGCAAGCTGTGAATTGAATGATGCATAATGCAACAATCTCTAAACCGATCAATATAGAAACTCATACGTAAACTATGACTTATTTGACCGAAACCAGATCCGCAGCTGATATCGCTACAGTTACGAATACTGTTTCATAATAGTTAAACAAGGGGACAGAATTGAAATGAAGTCTAGCTATGTAGTTTACCTAATATAACAGTTTACTGGATCCTAACGCACAGAATCGATTTTAAATTTCAATATTGCACGCGTCTCGTCAAATTATTGTATATAAAATGCTGCGACATTTTAAATGTCAACAGTAATAAAAAAAAATTCGGATACCTGTCCTAACGCAACTGTTAGCTGGGCATATGAGCAAAACTGATCTACAATTAGATTGTTGATATACGGTACAGGTCACTGGACCACCATTGGACTTCCAAATCAAAAATTATAATAGTAATGACCTTCTATAAACTTAAATCTTGTCGTCAATCTTAAACGATCGTGAAGTCAAAAATCGGTTAACACAAAACCTACACACAGTACATATATAGACTACTTTCACCAATTGTATCACCCACACACTATGTATATATACTGTATTTATTGTACACATACAATAAATAAACAAACAAACCTTAATCTACATTAAGAAAACATACATCAATTAAAAAATCTTGTCGCCATTTTATCATCTTATGAACAATACATACACAGACATATATGTCAAAAAGTATATAGACGAATAAATGACCGACCGTCCGGTCACCAACAACAATGAGCCAAACAAGAAAATTTAATGAGGGCATTTTAATTGAAAAACCCATAACGTAAACAAACAGTTTATTTATAGTAAAGTAAACATCTTATATACAGTCTTGAACACATCCATATATAATTACGCATATTGGTCAATTTTCTTTTTTGACCTAAGAAAATTGTTTAACCAACACTTTCATATCGTCATAAGTACTATATACTTTGCAGTTTCGTTTCGCGGTTGACAGACAAGGTGACAGCTTCCGGCATCAATAATCCTGTTGTATATGGTACATATACCGGATCTTACTATTTATACTGGTATGCCCACCCAAAATTTATATTTTACATCTGTAACTCATTGTATATGTATATGTAAATATTTACAAACCAACGTATACAAACATTTTGCGCTTCTGTCAATCAAACACCGTATACGAAAATACAAAATGTTACGAAATTCTTTTGTTTTAACATCATAATTCAATTTCGCGACTTTTTATTTATTTGCTTAACACACACACACACACATACTGTCCTTTCGCGAATAAATACAAAAAAAAAATTGATCGATCAAAAAACGTGTTACCATTTTAAGCATGAAGAATGTAACCGCATATTCCATTAATGGGGCGCGCGTAAATTTGAAACACGCAAATTCTAAAGACGAGAAATCCTTTTTTATTGTTGTTGTTGATGTTGTTTGTATTCTTTGAGTTACGCGAATTCTTTATACCAATTGTATTGTTGTTGTCGTTATTGTGTGTGCAATTTTAAAAACGAATTGCTACGTGCCACTTGAAATTCGTACGTGATGTAATTTGATATTTACGCGATGTTGTTTTGTTTGGTTCTGCAGAGAAGTGCTTAAGAATAAATGACGGATGAACGCTATTTTGTTTATTATTTGGTGCCATTTTCCACAAAGGATGGAAATTTTCTATATATACGCAAGAAGTAGATAGTATTATGTAAATTGAGATCAAATGAAAATTAATGGCGAACACGGTAGTTAGTTTTAGTTGAACGAAAGAACGAAATTGGATTAGAATTTATGCCTGTCGCAGAAGTATATAAGAATTATTATATTACCAATGCCAATTCGACACAGTTGGGATTTTACATGTAAAACACGTTTTCTACATTTTTTATGTAAATTATGTAAATAAAGCGTAAAAAGACAATTTCGTAGTGCCATCTATTTTAAAATGTTAAAAATTTTTTGATAGTCAAAATTCAATTAATTTAAAAGTGTAAATTAAGGTAATTTCTAACTGTAATCTAAAACAAAAATTATTTTGACACTCAGTATATAGTCGAAAAAAATTGTACATAGTTAATTATCATAAATTCTATTCGTAAAATAGTAACAAGATTTTTTTAACAGATGGTGCTTTAGTTACAATTATATTTGATAAGAGATGGCGCTTCAGTTACAAAAAAATGTTTTTAAATAAAATCATTGTGAATCTAAACTACACGTTTATTACATGTAAAAGATCTTGTTAACTACATCGTGTAATTTACAGGCCCATCCCAACTGTGATTCGTGACTGATTCCATTTACAACTACATATACTCATGATATGCTCTTATCGATTATTTAATGCGGGGTAAGTAGGATGAGATCGAATGTCAATAGGTAGTTTTTTGAATTGATCGTTTTCGGGATCGACCGTAACAGGGTTTCAGACTAGTTTCAAACTTCGTTTCATACTAAACTTAGTTTAGGAAAATGAACGTTGTGTGTTAAACGTAGTATACTAGTCATTTTAAATTTGAGCCATGCATGAGGCTTGAATCAGTAAATGCAATTTAATTTTTATAAATGGTTTTTCTTAAGGTATTGGTACACATCTTAAAGTTGGCAACACTACTTGTTTGACCACCGATTTGACAGCTGACATTTGTTTTATCATTAGTTTGATTAGTCTTTTTATAATGAATATAGATTTACACCATGAATAACGCTTTCAAATTGTTGAAATTAAATATTCGGTTCTGTTCGCCAAACTCATCGTGCAATGCGTCCATTTTACGGTCGTCATAATCGACCATCATAGATCGTTTTTGCACCACTGATTTTACTCATTCAGTAATACGTCAAACAAGCGATAGACGCTGTGCGTACCAAACAAGCGATAAATGATGTATTGAGGAAGACCAAGATCAATCAATTCAACTCCGTTCTTAGCAAGAGAAGATCTGTCCATCCACTTTATGGAGAATTTTATTTAAGAATCTTACAATATTCAACCTATTCGCAAGAATTAAAGCCACCCGACCATCGGACACGTCGCCAATTCGGTCAATGTACTCAACCACAAATTGATATTAATTTTCCAAGCAAAATTTTATTTAGCGTGAAGCTCACTTTTGGTTGAATGTTGGAGTGAAGATAATCCACAAGTCTTTACCGAAACACTATTACATTCCTGGAAAAGCACTGTTTGGTGCGCTTTATGCGGGCCGGTGGAATTATTGGTCTTCAAAGACGATAATGGACGGAATATTATTCAAAGATGAATGGTGTAGAGATATGATTTCTAACTTTTTTGTAACCCAATTGGCTGGCATAAATCTTGCTGATATGCGGTTCCAACAGAATGTTTCCACATGCCACACAAAACGGGGTACCATTAATTTCCGTCAGAAATCTTTTATGAAAAAGTAATTTCATGTAAAAATGTCCTATTAATTGGTCCCCCAGATAGTGTGACCTAACTCTATTAGATTATTTTCTTTAGAGATATGTTAAGCCACTTGCTTACACCGATAAACCAGTGACGATTGAACTCTTAAAACACAATACCCGGCGAGTTAATAGCAAAATACGGCCGCAATTTCTGCGAAAAGTGTGTGAAAATTGGACATCCAGATTTTTTAAATATCCAGGGTTTCCAGGGCTTTTAAATATTATCCAAAAAGCCTTGATGATTCAATAGTCTTTAATACAGTTACACTGTTATTGTCAGTTTTGTCTGATTTTGACAAATGCTGATTTTGACAGTACAGTTACTAGGAGTAGCACAAAAGCCACCACAAAATGGTCACTCTGTTCGTAATAACCATTCTACGATGCTAATAACGAAATTTAGATCATATTAGAAGGAAAGCATACAAAATTTGGAATACTTTATAGTGTGATTGGTTTCTTACACAGCATGCATTTGATCATTTACCGCTAAAATTAATATCGTTATTCGTTAGACAAAGTTCTAGCGATCAGAGGAAAAAGTTCCGTTCTCCAACTAATCCGTTGATTATCAACTGCGCATTATCTATGCTAAGATATCTTATTATAGATCGTAACCTTCTTATATAAACAAAGTTTATTTTCAAAATAAGGAATAGCAAGCTCGCGAGTTACTGAGTCATATAAATAATTTAGTTCGATAGAGTTTAACGTAGAAACTAGGATTTGTTGGACGAAATATAAAACGCAGGATCTATAGCTGTTCAGACTTTTCTGATAAACGTGATATCCAGTAATTGACTTTTAAAGTCTTCAGAGTTATAGCCAGTTTGTTGTATTGCCCAAAAACCATCTCGATAAACTGTCTAGATTATACTGGAGATCGTCATACTACTGGTGGTATTATATGGTATTAATGGTAGGTAAGTATACGCAGATGATGACTGTAGTTCCCAGAAGAAAGCTTAAGTTGATCTCGGCCAAACAATTTGTTTTACCAGTGCCACATATTTTAAATTAGAGGAAATCAGTGGCGTCTCCTTGCCTACAATACAGATCCGAATTTTATAATACATTATCCTGTTAAACTCTTTCGATCATTGAAAATGTACATATAGTTAATTACATCTATTCTTGCAGTAAAGAAGAAAAGTGAAGCTGGCCGAGAAAAGACGACATTTGGAGTGTAACCATAAACTGTAATCATAACTGAACTGCATTCTTCCTGTTTTAATATTAAACGGTCAATCATCTAAATTACATTAAGTCGACAATTATAAACTTGGTATCTTTCGGACGCCACCTTTGTAGTACGATCGATTCCAGTCAACACCAGAACGAAAACTATGTAAACTCTTGTATTACCTTACAAAATAAAAAAGGAAATTCGTTAAGTTGTTCATAGTCATCATTTTAAATGGTTTTGAGCACCTTCGAGA
Source organism: Tipula lateralis (assembly GCA_963932295.1). Classification (NCBI taxonomy): domain Eukaryota; kingdom Metazoa; phylum Arthropoda; class Insecta; order Diptera; family Tipulidae; genus Tipula; species Tipula lateralis. The sequence continues at coordinate 121,902,143 of OZ010737.1, forward strand.
TACCTTAAGTCAACTACATAAAGAACCATTGTTATTATGATTTTTCATTCACCATCTGGTAGACTGTTCTAAATTTGCAATTAGCCTGCACAACAATAACCGCACAGGAAAATGTTCGCTCTGGTTGGTAACAAATCATAATAATGGTAAATAATGGCGGTAATTAACCTCGCATTCCATTTACATGTCTAATAGAAGCGGCATCTACCCATCATACACAGGTCCATCTTTTTATGATGATATTTCAAAAAAGGTCTACCAAGCATGAGAAGTTGGCTCGATGCGCCGAGGATGAGATAATATTTGTGGTCCCTATATCATTTTAGACTTAATGGTATGAAAAGCAAAAGCGTAAGGCCTTGCTGTCCGATTTAATATAGATCCTTGTTGCATTTAGACCACATTAGAATCTTTATACTATTATAGAGCTCTATAAAATTTATTGCTGCTTGTCATTATGGTTGTAAAGGTGCACAGGGCTATTTGAAAGTGCTACTCCATTCGCGGAAATTTCTATCCTCACTCGTATTTTATAAGTGCACCATACCATGGAATCTCTTTGAAACACCGTTTTGATCAAACATTCTATGCTCAAAAATTCCAAACCGGTATGACTATACACAGAAGTGTTCCATACAATCAAACATCATACTTATTTCCCGCTTGCATCATCAAGACTGCAGCCGCGGCCTATACTTTTTGAAATGCATGCCCAAAGAAATCAGTCCGCCTCTGACGTAAATACTAAAATAATAATTATAAAACCGCGAATATTTTTCCATATTGATGATCGTGTCGAAAATTTAAACATAGATCATGATCACAACATTTACATCAATTCAAGATCATATGATATTTTTACATCGCATCCATATCATATATTTACAGCGATGAAGATCACATTCTTAAATATTCAACTCCCACATGCATATAACACGTCGAACATGGTACAGACTATAATTATCAAAAACAACGCGCACGATCACGGTTATTATTAACCTAGCCTAACCTTAAGATACATACACACACACAAATGTGTACATATCAACTATATATATGTGTAAATATACATCAAATAAATAAATTTAATTTGATAATCAAATAGGTTACGTTATGCTTGTACATATGTACATACATACACACTATCTAAATAGCGGCAGAGCGCCAATTTAATATTAAAAAGATACGCGCAGCAGAGATCACACACAAAATGTAGATCATTTTGTATGTCAACCGAGTCAATTTTTTATATATCTTATATACTCTCGTATCTAAATTGTGAGTAATTTTTAATTTGGTGATCCGATAACGTTTGTCCCGTAGATAAACGAATGAATCATATATAAACGTATATTTTGTATGGATATACACAATGATAATTGTTATGTGACTCACATTCCGCATTATATTGTGTTTGAACTGCACATGTTATCATCGTCAACTGCGTTGTCACTATATAGTCCAAAAAGGCAAATATTTTCGTTTACGGATAGATTAAATATTTACTCGTACCCGAAACCAAAAATGCCAACCATATAAAACATAAAGATGTCCATCAAAATTCTTAACCACACACATAAATAACTTGATTGTGATAACTCTGCGGGCACACACACACACACACATTATAATATATGTGTAAGATATTATTTAATTAATAAATAAAACAAAAGAAAATCAATAACGGAAATAAATAAATTACCCTCAGTCTCATCACGTTCCCCGCGCAAACATGATACTAATCCACGTGATGCTGATGAATTGCGATACCTTTCCTTTTCATGATGATGATGTAAATGTTGTTGCTGATGGCTGCTATTTATTGGCGTTGATGTTGCTGCTGGTATTGTTGCACAGTTCATAATTATTGTATTTTTTGGTTTGTTTTTTTCTTTTTTATTTAAATTTTTCACACATCAAATGTTTAATTCTTTTTTTTTTTTTGTTTTTATTTCAAAAAAACAAAATAAATTATATTTTCATCTCATTTTTAATGTACAACACTGTAAAATGGCGGACATTATATCAATAATTCAAAATGGTCGATTTACACTGTTAAACAAATATAATATCAATAAGGCAACAGTGTTATATATACGATGCTAGACCGCAACGGAAGTTTTAAATTGCGTGTGAATATTTTAAACAATTTAATTGATCATTGTTTTTAATTGTTTTAGTAATTTGTGAAGTGGTTTGGTGTGAATATGTCGATCGCTATGTACATACGTACACGAGATGAATACGCAAGTACAAGAAAATTAAAAACAAAAGAACATTGCGAGAAAGGGATTTGAGATGAGTTGTGAATATTATAAAGTGAAATTTGCAAACTCTTACTTTTTAATTACATATGTTGAATCGATCGATTGTTTTTTGGTCGACATGCAAATGTGATGTTATGTAATTTATTCCCATACAAGATAGCGGCGTTTTTTTTATTGAATTTTGAGGAGAATTTAGATGAAAACACTGCATTTCCATCTGACTGAAACATTGGTAGTCGTAAAAATGACGACCACACACTCATTACTGACGCGTAATAACGTAATAGGTTTTATGAAAATGACGGATTTTAGAGAACACCGCTATCTTGTACCGTGTCTCCGTAATTTAACTGCTTCGGATTCGATCACGATCCAGCTGTTGTTGTATACCACTAAAGAGTGAGAGATCGCAATCTCAGATGTCCCTGGACTTGCATCGAATCAGTACGCGAAACGTAATCAATTTGGTACACTCAAAATTGGGTCGTTTTGGGCTATATATTACACGACAACAGGTCTGATCAACATTCTGTACAATTTCAGCTTATTTGGAAGATATTACAGTTTTTACTTATATGATTGATCACAAAGTGCATGTCTGACATCTATGAACATCAGATGCACATCTTAGTGATTACATAGGACTATGAAAGAATTGTACAGTGGAAGAACTTGAACAGTGACTTACCGATTTAAACAGAATCGTCCTTGGCAAAATCACCGATCAATTTTAAGTGATCACTGTTTTGAGGATTTGAAATAAACCCGTCCCTTCCAGTTTTCGGGAATACCATCATTTTTTCCATTAAAATGGATTAAGTTTGAAAATACAGTTCGATAAAATTAACTCTTTAAATATCTAGAGTATCTTTAATGGATATCTCTACATGGTCAGGGGTCTGTATTTGATAATATTCAAGTAAAGCTTGAAAGACTTGTGTCGAGTATCGCACCGATTTTTACAAAGATTTCTATTCTGATGGTCCCAAGTGACAATTGATGAACGAGTTAAATTGAATGGTGCAATTCTGTAACTCCTTTCAGAAATCACGAGAATTGCGAGTTAAACCTCCACCATTCATGCTCTACCTGTCTATACAAAATCGTTTAGCTGTCCTTCTACACAGTTTTAATTTTTCTTGCAATTGTAAACCAAATCTCCGCTTTATTAAGAGCTTACTGTAGTAATATATGACGCGTCGATCAACGTCGTCGTACATAATTTCTATAAAGCTCTGCCTTTTGAAAGTGTACAAATTATAGTCTTACATTGAGAAGGAACAAGATTATCGTTAAGGACGGTTCTGTTGATGTTATATGGATCACTGATCAAGTGTTTTTGCTACAGGTGACACCCATCAAATATTGCTAGACTTCAGACAAATTTTTTTAATCCGAACAATCTAGTGTTTGTATATGGTATGCGCTGGAGTGTTACCAAAAATATGAACATCCTTGTAAAATCACAGCTATCCAGTGATCAACTTCAACTCGACTTTTCTTGGATCTATATCGACCAAGCAAGACCCCAATCCGTAAACAGTTTTAACACTAGAACGTTGCCCCAATATGTGATCCATTTCGGAACCACTCGGCGCTTCACTACAGCTCTGCAATATCCTCTTGCGACTCCGCAGAACGGTTCAATAAGTGCACTGAACCAAATGTACCACTCAATATGACAAATTTTAGTGACAAAAATATTGATAAATATTTGTCAGTGTTTTTATAGTTATTTTGAAAAAATTCTTTCAATCTGATAATTTATTTTCATTTCGAATTAGAATATTACAGTTATGCCTTCGTTTATATTTTTCAACAAAAATATAATTTTTTATTATTCTTATTGAACATTATTCTTAACAATATTTTATCACTATGATAAAAATGTATTCTATATGATAAATTTATCAGTTTTTTTTAAATGATCTAACTGATTAGTTTGCTATCAAAGTGAACATCAATCTTTATCGATAAGAAAATATAAATTTGCAAAAATGGTCGATATTTCGCGTACATTCTTGTAATTCGCTAGCACTGAACGTACTCGACTGGAAGTATATATATAATAATTGCACGTCAAATCAGGTAACATACGCCTGAAGAGATGGATTTGATCTATTCGATCGCACAGCTATTTAATATGACGTCATCCAACACATCGAAACCGGTCAAAGCAGAATTACAACATTAAACAGAAAAGCAACAACGAATTATATATTACAACTTCGGTAAGAAAACATACAATAAAAATTTAAATTACATCCATAAGGAGATAGATCTAAGAAATAAACCCAAAATCTTTTCTCCCAAATCGGCCTTAAAAACAAAACTCATTATAATAACTGGGGGGATGATTATAGAGGGGTTCAAGAAGTTCAAAATGAATTGTTCCCTTCCCGGAAGAATGTTCCAAATTAAGAAAGCTTTTTCTTTTATAATATATTTTTAAGCATATATTTTTATATATTTAAATTAAATTAACAAATTGTATAACATACTTATGTGCATATACTGAAACATATGAAGTTAATTAAACAGAATTATTAAATAAGAAATCTATTAAAATCAAAATATAAAATATTCCAATCGATAAATTCACTTTTCTTATTGATAATATATTATTTGAACTTTTTAGCTAGTGATAAGTTCGTAAATCTCATTGATAGGAATCTTTGTCGGTTGTATATTGATAAGGCATTTTTCAATGTGAATGTAATTTTGGTCAGTTTGAACAATTATTTTTTTCAGTGTGGATATAAAGAGCCAGACCAGCAGTCGTCTTGTTTCCATTACCAGTGTAAACAGTCATAAACTTTCTTTAACCCGCAGGTGTTTGACCTTAGTGCCTTTAAAGCTACCTGGTTGTCATATAGAGGATTATTCCTTGAAATATTTAAGTTTTTCGATACACTAGCCTTTGTACAAAGTTATTACATGCATTTCTGATTGAAAGGTAGCGTTTACGGCCAAGGACTTCTATTACGATCCATTGTTCATCTTTGATTATTGTATGTAAACCATACTATACACGATTGTTCAAATGAGGATTCTCCTCAACGCCATCTAATCTCGATCAGGGAATATCACATTAAAAGGTTTGTGGCAACCTATTTTCTTCAGACTGCATCTTTAATGTATTCAAGACAAATGTACTAGGTGGTGGCAACCCTTACATGGTTTCCATAGCTGCTTCACCAATGGAATCGTAAGGGGTGTCAATGAAGACACAGAGAGACAATTACTTTTGCCATCATTGATTGCCACGATGAATTTATTACCTTTGTAATCGAACTGGTTTGTATAGCGTGGATTTCTGGCAAGAAACCCATACTCCTAATGTGTTGGTTGACAACACTTTGACTAGAGTCTTCAGGAGAAAAGATATAAGGCTAAATCGTCTCTACAACTTAGCTTCCTATACACATACAAGGAATGTAATTACAAGGGTAGCTAGCTCCAAATATACGAACCATTGAGGAGCAATCTCTTTTAATCGTTACCGCAGTAAAGCAGGAAAAACATTTTCCCTGGAGATTTAAAAGTTTAAAACGAGCCAAGACGCAATCGATTTTAGTAGTCGTAACTAAACTTTAAGTTTTTTTTTTAACTTTAACTAAACTTTGGTATCAGATAGAAGTGTCTCAGATCATGATACTAGTATAGGAGAACGATCGTGACATCTCGTTTTTTATGAAATTTGTCCAACAATGGTCTGTAAAACCATTAAATAATGACATTCGATTATTTCATTTACATATGGTATACTTAAGCTAGTCAAAGCATCATTATGTCAATTAGAAATGTTAAATTACTAAACCATAAAAATCATAACCAATATAAACTTTGTATAAATTTGCAACATGATTTCCATTTCCAAACACAATATGATCTCTATATACAGCAGCTCTCTAGACCAAAGAGAAACAAACACAAACAGATATCGGATTTCGTAAATTGCATAATTTACAATGGGCATTCAACTGGAAATCGAAATAATTACAAAATATATGTTGTATGTAATATTGAAACAAAATAAGCATAAATTGCACGCAACAACTAAACATAATTGCGGAGTGCGGGTACACGGATATAAAATAAAGATGATCCGTTACCACAGCATCCCAATTGATGTTTACATGTGAAAAAATTGTTCAACTGCATATCCATATAGTGTCGTCGTGGTTAAACATATTTCAGTCAAACCTCCGCAAAAATAATACACACTAAATAGACAATAATGAAATCTTGGATGTCTGCCATCTCCGCGCGATCACATACAAACAACATATTATATTATATATTTTGTGTATACAAGTACAGTCGGTCGGGTAATTTATGAATATTCAATTAATTCTTATTCTCTCATCTTGACGATGTTTTGTGTTTTGTTTTGTTTTGTTGTGGTGTGTGCGCATACGATCATTCGATCGCAAAAAATAGACTACATTTTTGTTATTTTTATATATTATATATAAACATTCTGTGTTAAACAAAAATTGTAAGAAACAAACAAGATCGCCTACATTTCAAGGTTATAAATGTATATGTATACATATAGAGTGACAGGTATTTTTAATTAATACCATTTATGATCGTAATCAAACGATCGCGATTCAAATTTCAAAATGGACATAAATATGATCACAAACGAGCGCGCGCACATCGATTAAACCAAAATGATAGCGATGACATTCTATACTCGCAGATGGTACAGTATGCGCATATCTACATATATATATCGATCATATAACATTAGAAAATATTTAGATTATCTCGTATTGTTTTTGGTACGAGATCAATAAAATTAAATCAAAAATGTTTTTTTCGAATTAGTTTCAAAAATCAAACATCTGGTTGTGTTGGATGTTTATGAATGTACAAGTACAAGACACCACCAACTCTGTCACCCAGTAATACACAAAATAATAAAGATGGATTTTTTTTTTAATTGAACAACAACAAATCGTTGTTATTTTCATCATCTGAAGGCGTTTCTAAAACTATAAGTACATATGCGAGCGTGGATAAATTATTATACCATTACGCGTTATGGATACTCTTACTGTTGTATATACACAGATCATTAGAATATGTTAATGGAATTTCTGGATTTGGCGTATCGCGATTACGTCAATTTTATAATATATTGCGCTATGCACTATATAAATATTTGGGCGGCTGTATATCATGCCATCAAGCGATGTACTTTCTTAATGTCGCAATCTGCAACGGAAATGAAGTATAAATTATTTGTGTGTGTGTGTGTGCCAAACACAAAACTATTTCAGATGAAATCTTGGCTTATATCGATATATAGACTCTAATTTCATAGTCTATTGCATTCATAATAATGTACGAAATGTAACTGAATAATTAAATTTTTAATGCTTTTCGTTTCGTTCAAAACTATATAAAAATATACAAATTGTTGTAATGTGATCTGCAGGAATGCGCAATACTTAAGAGCTAGAGTTTCTCTTAAGTCTTACTGGAAAAAAATGAATTGCGAACAGACATTTGGTTCAGCTAAACAATACAATAAAGTTATTTATAATTTTTTTTATTGAAATTTATACCCATATAAAGTTCAATTAAATTAATTTATTAAGATATTTGTGTAATGCATCGTATTTCATATCTGTGTAGAAGATGTAGACTTTACCCTATATAGAGAGATCAATCATATTCGCGTACAGTTGTGTAAGTTAAAGGGTAAAATTATTTACACTGTCATTCGAGTTCAATTAGGTTAGTGACCTAATTATACGGTACGTCGTGGTGTCGATATTACGCTGGTATATTGTCATATTTGATACAATATCGGCAACCAAAATTGTACAGGTCACAAACAATCATCTACAATCCCGAGTAACTAAATCGACTCAAACAGACGCGTGGACAAAAAGGCAACATTTGTTTTTGACGGCATAGTATTTCACCTTTGCCATTAAAATCTATTGAGTAGTTTTCAAATCAAAGCAATCATAGCAGAATAATATGTTGCGGTGACAACAACTGGCGTTGTTTCCTTAAAATCATGAATGCTATGTTAGAAAAAGACACATACGTTATAACATGAGTATCAAAATTATCCAGGTTTCAGAAAACTGCTACCTTAATTCGAAGACCATGAACCAGCCGGTATCGGTATACATCTAAAAAGGGACGATCGATTGAAAAGGGAATGACCTCTCAGATGTCATCGTTGGGCAGCAAGAGCTAAGACAAGCTTAAGATGTAGCTGTTAACCAATGTACAATAAGAAGACACTTGAAGAAAGCCAACCTTACTCCAAGATAGCCTTCTAGAGGTTCAAAACAAGCGACGTGAATTTGCTCGCAAACATATTGGAGAATCGAGCATATGTAGCCATTGTAGTGATAGAAGAGGCCGTATACCGGCTTCTAGGAGAGCGATATTAGCAGTGTAGTTTTGCTGAAACAGTTTCGTACGGGGTGCTTCGTGCATGGTGCGAGGTAGTATATCGCTTGAGTGAAAACAGATCTTGTTTTCATACCTGGTGGTAGCCGTAGAGGAGGTTTGACTCTTTAACGATATATCAAAGTCTTTCTCTTGCATCATATATGATATATAGGCAAAGACTTCATATTTATGTATGACAATGCCCGGTGCGCACACAAATCGAATCGCTCGCATCATTCGGATTTATGGAACGAACTAAAACATCAGGGACCTCAAGCTTGCTTTGGATAAGGAATGGGGTGCGAACCCCCAAGTTATTGTTAAACTTTATGCGAACCGTTACAGACGCAAGGGGTAATACTAAGTATTTACCATTCAAATGGTTTCTGTTTTGCTTGAATGTCATGTGAGTAAAGGTTTGAATCGATTTCTTTGCCCGGGAGTATGTATATACAGCAATAATAAAGTTTAAAGTTGCATAATAATACTGTGAAAACAATAATATAAATACAAAGTACCAAACGGTCGTTGTCTACATAAGGAAGCGAGAAAAGTAAACATAAAAACCCCAATATTTGCTGGAGATAACCAAAAATTATTCGGTTCCGAGCAGACATGGTTAGCAAGTTTTTAAATGAAAACAGCAGGATCAGCAACACACATAATATAGGTCAGTTAAAAAGTGCTGCTGGTAAATTAATAAGTAATCGTCAAACTAACAAAAAACATTACGAAGCTGAATGACAAAATATCTTTTTATATTCAAACAACGAAATTCTACAGCTAAGTAATCATAACCAAGAGTACTACAGTTCGGAGTTTTAGCAGTAATAAACATATCTATGTGCAGTAAGACTCTGCAGAATATGTTCTAGTACCATTTCAATATACACAATCATGTGAGGAGAGAACCATATCCTACAATATGCAACGGAAGAAATAACGCAGCATGCACATCAGTAAACATATAAATAGACACTATAGCATGTGATAAAAGCTATGTGTGATGACATAGTCAGTATTTTTGGTTAGAGTCGTGTTCACACGAGTATAGAACTGGATGCTTTGGAAAAAATACTAAGTACTTAATTGTTCTTATACATAATGAACGTTTATGGCGTATTATTGATGGGAAGAGGATGGTACCTGCAACCGTTTACTAGAATTAACTTTAATCCTGGGTTTCAATTAATATAAAATTTGGCAAAATAATTTTTAAGAAATAAACCGAACACGTACTAAAGATTGGGGATAATTCTCCCAAACGGACAGTTTTACAGCACAATACAATTATCTTAGTACTGCTGATTACTGTCACTGCATTGTGAATTGTTAAGAGATGTCCACAATATTTAATTGCACAAGGAAGTGAGCTGGAAGCATATAGCTTGCTATCAGGGACTTAAAAGGGTCAATGGTCGGTTCAAAACCAATTTATCGGTATTTAACACGAAGACCTACTAGCATATTTGCGGTTCTATCATTATCTTTTACCCGGGCGTGAACTCAAGTTTATACTTTGTCCTCCGATTGGAGACCATGTTATTGGAGATAAACATCATGACAATGTTATTGGATAACTCTGCTCTATAGCAGTGTATCGGGTAAGACAGTACCTTGGCCTACAATGTGCACCAAAAGTTAAAATGGTTCGAAAGGTCTCAGTTGAGATTCGATAAGGGCGGTTTACGGCCTCTAAGCCATAGATAATTAGATAAATTACAACCGACTAAATTTGAAAAATTAAAATCAGGTTCAAACCACATCACCGGTATTGAAAACCAAATAAATGAAAGTATATAAAATTGTCCATCAATAGAATATGCTGAAATCCTGTCCATCTTAATTTTGGTGTGAAGAAACATTGGCATTACAATTCATTGCTAAATAGCAATTCGATTATTTCAGTTCAAATCAACTCCATATGTACGCACATAATCAAACTTAAATTATTCTCACAAAATTTTCACCTCCATAGAACAATCATCTAATATAACATCTTAATCGTCTAGCGGTTCATAAGCTCATTAGACAAAACCGAAATAAACATGCTAACAATATTTTGACAGTTAAACAACTTCTGGAAACGTATATACATGTATATAAAAAAAAAAACTTTTTCAAAATCTTTTCAATAAAAATATATTTTAATAATGATTAACATCCTATGCTTAGGTAGCAAGAATTAGCAAAATTATGTCTTGTTTCCGTGTATGGAGTGAAATTAGCTATAAAATCTTTATGATTACATAAAATTTCCACCTCCTCATTATTCCATACTTAGACCGAATCGAAATTAGAGTATTTCCGTTTATGTGAATCAAAAACAATAATTGAACGCACATACACACGCACAATACAACACTGTCATTAAATTCTAAGAAATTAAATTGAGACAAAATCTTGTATTATTTTCAAAACAAGTGAAACTTATTTTTCCCATGGTCTCTAGCTTACACAAAAAACCCATCGTCTAAAACAACACAAAAATTATTTACGCTTCTTACGACATCCCATAGCTAATAATCTCCATCCATCCACAATATTTTTTAGTGAGAAGGTCGTTAAATAAAATCACGAAACGACAGTAAAGTATAAGAACAGTAAAGTACCTATATATAGTTTGTGTATACATATATAATGACCAAGGCCACCAAAGTGTTTAAAAATCATATTTTTATTCGCAACCCAAATCACAAAATTGTACATTACGATGTCCGAGTGTTTGCACTTGCATATTTTCACTCAATCAAGGCTATAACACTGTGCTCAGTTTTCCAAATAAATTATCGAAAATTTCGTCGACACAACCAAAGATGAGATAAAAATATAATTTTTCGGTCGGAAAATGTATATAAATACATATTTTTCACACTACATATATATAATATATGTTACGTGTATACAACACAAAATTTTCACTAAAAATAACTTTTCCATCCAATTTTGTATGTAAAACAATATAAAACAGATTTTCTTTTGGGAGATGAAGAAAATCACACAAACACAAACAAACACACTTACAATAATCTAACAAAACACTCACTGTAAAACAATTTTTTAAAATTAGATTTAGATTTCCATCTAAATTAAGATTCTTTTGTTATAATTATAAAATTTTTGTTTATTTAAATTTTTACGGTTGGAAAAATTGAGCCGTCTTCTCAAGGAAAACTGACGAGAAAAAAAATTGGTACACAGCAATTTACACCGATTCGATTACATTACACGACGAGCGTATTTTTGTGACTGACTGAACAATTTTTGTTTTTTATTTTTGCTGTGCACTCATAATCGTATCTCTGTGTGTGTATGTGTGTGTGTGTGTGTGTGTGTGTGTTTGTTTGAGAAAACGAATACGTATATGAGACATCAATGAGAAAAAACAATGAATGGGTGTTTTGTGTATGTAAATTAAGAAGTGCTAGTACATTTACTATATTTCTTAGAAAAATATTCTTCAATAAAATTCTCGGAATTTATTCGAAATTTATTTCCGTTAATAATTTTTCCAGTTGCGGAAAGAAAATATTTTCTTTTGTTTCTCAAATTGTTGGCTTTAAAAAGAGTCCAATACGCATGGCTATGGATTCTGATTTTATTTATAATTCTACATATTTATGTATATTTGAGGTAAAATCAAGATATTGAACTTCGATTGGCCCTATTTGAATTTAAGTCTCTTTTAACTTCGCTAGCTAATGGCAAATAAAATTCACGACCCGAGTAGAATGTGATGACGGATAATTTAAAATTTTAGTAAGTTACAATGATTAGTCATGAATAGCACAGTTCTTTACAGGTTCTGGATCATATTTTCAAATAGTGTAGATATTTGACGTTCCATTAGACGATTCTATTTTATATTTTTATGATCCTTTAAGTAAAAAAAAAATAAATTTAAGTGTTTTTGAATGCAAATTGAATTATTCCATTAAGCTGGTATCGTTACAACTAGTTCAGATGATCCTTTTGTGAATATTAAAGATCGACGAAACGGGTTTGTTTATTTCGATAAACATCAGCACAGTATTTTGAACTCTTTTTAAATGTGATAACGTTTTATAACGCAGCATATCCATTTAGGTCAAGCAATAGCTTTGCAAACGGCGAGATTAAATTCAGCTTCATCCTTGGATACGTTTCAATTCATCAGTTTATGATATCTAAGAAGAATCGCCAATTAACCCTGAATAAACCCCAAAATCCTGGACTATGAAAGATCCTGGACTCTGAACCTCACATTTGTCATGTACATCACCTCTGGGATTCTATCTAACAAATTATACTTCTGGCTTATAGATGTCGAATGTCAATAAATAAACTGATTTCAATAAACCCATGCTATTTAGTTTTTTTTTTCATCACCTATGACGTTATTATGTTAAACTCCATCGACGGTGTAAAGAACACAGCCCATTTATTTTATTTTGTTAGTAGCCATTAGACCTCAGTTGAGATTACAATATTAAATATAAGAATGCGAAACATTAAAGAAGTTTACTCTAGTACATATACGAAAATGTATCGCGTTATAGTTTAGTGATTGAGAGTAATAAACCGAATCCGATTACCGCATTTGAATAAATTAACACATTGACGACATAACAACTGATTATGGAAGCAATAAGCATTGAAATAATTGCCTTTAAGCAATAGAATCTTTTATTCTTAAATGAAGAATAATTTTGTGTCTTTTATACTTAAAAATTATAATTTGCCATAAAATTCATCTGAGATAACTTGAAAATAATCAGTGTCCAGTGGTTTCAATCGCGAGCTAGCACTATATTGCTATAGATAACCAGAAGATGCAAATCGGATCAAAGTCCAATAATGTTGGTGATATATCACATGTATCATACTTATCTAAAATGTTATAGTATGAAAATTTCATAATCGTCTTCGTCATGTCTAACCTCTCATCCATTTATGGTAATGGATCACAAAATCCACATTTACAAGGTTTTCATTTGCAGTAGTATATCTACGATATCCCCTCCTCATAATCATCTTATATAGGATACTTTAGTTTTATGACTCCCTGATGTGTGTAGTTAGAACACAAATCAAATTTTGAGACTGTCGGAATCTGAATATTTTTCCAGTGGATTAATTATCTCTCTTCACTTCGTCTCTATACTTAATCTTATTACAAATATTACTATACTTAATCTAGTTGTTTCTCAGAAAGCAGCAGCTCTTTCTCATAGACTATATAAGACGGTAAAAAAAAAAATAAAACTATATCACACATTTTTTTTTAAATAAAAACCAAAGCGGTTAACAATCAAATAAAGTCAAAAAGCAAATTCATAAATGTAATTCTTCGAAAATAAAGAACAGTCTGAATAAGTGCAGTGAATGAGTTTGTATCGTCTGTCTACGACCAACAATCTTTAATGTTTTACCAAAATAGGTTTTTATCATTTAATGGCGTTCTGAAAATGCTATATCCATGTTTATTTGTAAACGTTCCTGTGGCAAATGAATATACCATGAATTAATAGATCATGAGCGATATTTACAAGACAAGAGATTATCATCACTGTCGTGTCAACCGATTTGGTTGCATACCATAAGTAAAATGATGAGAGATATACCCTCGGGTCTCAAAACCTACTGGAATTTATATCCTTAGTCGAGGTTAACACACTTAATAATATTAATAAACAAATATTAATAGAAAAATTGTTTACACTTTTTTCCACTCAAATAGTAAAAATAAAGCAACACACTAATTTTTGATACTCGAAAACGTTTACACTTCCCACACATACAAAGTAAAAATGAAACAACAAAATTCATTCATTCATAACAAAACATAAACAATACAATCACCGTATGATTCATTTGTGTATTTTTCATTTAATCATCGCTAACCCCATCTTAAATCTACTAGTCGAAACAAACAATATACAGAAGATAATCATGAATCATTTTGTCTAGAATGAAAAAAAATCACTCACCTAATGCACTGCCAATTGTTGTATTCATTTGTATATGGTCGGCGGATATGGCACTATCCGACTCCTCTGGCTCCTCTTCCAGCGTTGGTGGTCCATCCCATATGTGTTTTGTGCTTCGTCGCGGGCATCGATCTAATCGTACCCGCGGCAATTCACCAAATAGTACATCGGTTAACTGTAACATAACATTATATAAGAATATGGCCATTTATAAGACGATAACTATACATAAATAACAATGAAACAGTTGCGAAATCTTGTTATTTTTATATTACGGGAATTTGTTAGTTATGTGCTTTTTACCTTGACATCACGATTCGGTGTTGTTGACGGTGAGAATATCTTATAATATACGTTAGCATAATACAATTATTAATGTTTTTTTTTTGTAAAAAAATATATAATTAAAAATGTTAATATTTATTTTTAAAAAAATGTATTTCGAAATGAATTCAAAATGGTGGGGGGCAGCATGAAAAATGGGATAAGAAAAATTGTTAGAAAAGTTATTATGGAAATTGAGGCATGATTGCACGCATATGTAACTTACCGATAGTTCTTCACTTACGTAGGCTGTGAATGATTGTTCGTCTTGTTGCAAGACACAGTATAGTGGACCCCATGGTAAATTGGGTGAATTTGTTGATTGACCTTCGACTTCTGAAAATGGAAAGGAAAAACAATTAATTATAATAAACTTGTTTGGATTTGTTTGAATTATGCGGAAGCACCCACCAACTCATAGTTCATTGGATTTCTAAGTTAAGTTATTCTTAAGAAAAGTAAGAAAATTTAAAAAATTTATTTCTCAGAAATTTCATCTCAAAATTTATAACTGTCACTCATGTTCACTACAAATTGTTGAGTATTTTACTGTTTAGTCACCTTGCAAAACTAAAATGAGAATTTTCATACAAATCAGTGGAACATAACGAAACACAACCAACACACAAAGCAAAGTCGGTTTGGGAAGAAACCCCAAAACTGATAGGTGGGATAAGAAATCATCTTGTTGTTGATTCACAAAATGAAACAGTTTTAAGCCCCAAATTTGGTTTCCAAATTCAATAAGGCTGTTCGTGCTATAACAGTGCAGCTAAACGAATTTGTAGATGGAACGCAATGGGCTCATTTTGTGAGGTTTGTTTAAATTATATCGGATTGCTTCACCATTTAAGACATTGTTCAACTCCGAACGAGATCAAGTTGGCAACCTTATGATGTCAGTACAGATGCGGTACTCAACACACGGAGTAGATATTTTTCTGGTCTACTAATGTTTAATATCTGTCCAGGCAGTATTTATGCAGGTGGTTTTACAACGAATTGTAATTCTTTACAAGTACAACCAAAACTATTATTTTGCAATCGACTCTGAAACACTCTGCTAGCATATAGAAATATGGTATCAGTATTGCTGGATTGATAATGTTAGGGAAGAATCATAATATAGTATACTGTGTTGATCAAACACAGTAAACCCGTTCAATAACTCTCTATAAATTGTTCAAAACTTGTCGATCGAAAACACATACGATAAACTCGAAACAACTCAGCTATCAATCAATGACACAATAATTCTTATTAATTAAGAAGTTTTCATCTTGATAGACAAAATAGCCTACGTGGTTCATTTTATTGTCACTGGAAGGTATTTGTCAGTGCAACATCACGCATACTAGATCAAGTGGATCATAAAGTTACATTTATAGAATATCAGAATATTGTAGATATTAAAAATCGTCGACCTTCTACTTCTCCGCGTCTTGTCCACTTCATATGGTCAAAATAAAGATTACGATTGGGAACAATATGTGGGAACTATAGTGGGATTAAACACGGTCAGAATACCTTATCTTTATCCAATACTTCAAATTTAGAATTGCTCTATGCAAACTCGATCTTATCAAAGCGCAACGACCACATTCTGTCACTTTGGATTGGAGAATTTATTATAAAACCATGTTATACACAACGACGCATAAACGATTCATTCTACATTGATTTCGTCAGCTACAAGATCACACCTAACCTAAAGCGAGAGATGCAAGTATTGCCATAAGGAAGTTCACGTCGTTAGCTTCAATAAATCGGAATTTATATTCTGAAGGATGCTACAAAGCATTCACATGAATTAGCGAAAGAGTTGGAAGCAATGGAATTTTTTTCACACTTGCGACTTTCTGCCTAAATCTGCGAATGCAATCATCCTTTAAACGTAAAATTTCGACCTAAAGAACTTTAAAATATACTTTTTGGTACTGAATGTAAAACTACGTGATATTGTGTTCGAAAGTGAATTTAATTGTTACATGTGGGCAATCCAAAATTCCACCTGGTCGATTGAAGCAATCTCAATTAATTCACCAATGTTGTTCGCTTCACCCACTAGACATACCCACCCATCCATCTACAAATATATACCTATCCGAAGTTTGTCTCACAATCCCAACCAATTGAAGGAACATAATTTGAGTCTACACTTTAAAGTTACACTCAATGGTATCCCGGTATATTGTCGTATACGTTTTCATCGGCCATAGGTAACACACACAACACGTTGGTACTTGTAAGACGTACAACACTGAAAAAAGATATTAAATGCTCTACAGCTGAAAAGATTTAAGGCTAAACCATCAAACTATCCGATGAGTTCTATATCAAAAAGTCCCTTAAAATTATTCAAATCCTGTCCATCGACCAATGTAAAGTTCACACAAGTTAACGTCATCACTTCGACTCAGTTTACACTAAATAATATCGATTAAAACCGTAATATCTCAATCGATCGATTCAAGGCAGTTTATGGAATACTCTGCTCAACTAACTAAATATTGGTCTCCCACGCACGAAAGGGGATTTATAATGAATTGGATGTGTAGAAATTGAAAGATGATAAGTGTTCGAAACTAATGTTTGCAAACTATTAAATACGAAAAGCCACAACACAATCCACAAGAGCGACGAGATAAAGACCTAAAGAGCAGAATATACCCACTTTGTGGCTGTATTATTTGCAGCATTTCGCGATACTTGGTCTGATCTCAATGAGTAGATTTTATGAAATAACCATGCAGATATTGATGCAAGTATTTCGTAAGAAGATTTTAAATCCCGAATCTTCGCGCAACCGTTACTCGAGTCCCAAAGATAGTAAACAATAAATAGAGCCTAATTATTGTACTACAAGAAGAAATTCAACCGTTAACTAACACTAAAATATCACAGAAACAAAATTGTAAAAAGTACTAATATTCAATGAGGCTTGGCTAAACATTATTTAAAATTTTAATAGATGTCGCACGATTCACCATCATTTCCCCTCGAAATACAAAATTTAGTACAAACACAGTGCAATAGTGACATCTATAGTAAAATAAAATAACTAAAAAATAGAAAAATATATCCAAGAAATATACCATGTACTAACAAACAGTTGTGCTATCTACTAAAATACCAAATAAACTTATCATAATAATTAAACATAGATTCAAACCGATCGAAATATAATTTCAACGATCTCATTAGCAAACGCATCTCATATTTCTTACGTAATTTAAATAAATTGTTTTGGTTTTTGGGCTGTTAAGTTGTTAATTAATTACACACCATAAATTATTAAAATACACGCACGATATGAAATAACATGTTTATTGGAAACATTATACTTTATACTGTACACACATATCTACTACACACACAACAAACAGATCAACAAACATTTAAGAATAATAACAACAAGAAAGTGAACGTCTTATAAGCAAAAATATGAGTAATATAATATGTAAGTAATGTTAAAATGAATTGAATTGTAATTTGTGTAATTAAACAAAGCTTGGTAAATATTGGTGCATATTCCTACATAAGACAAACGTCTATTTACAGTATACAAGCGCGAATATATATAAGAAGTTTACGGGAATTATTTGTTTAGTTGTCGTATATGCGAGGAGATTTATTCTTGTAATTATAAATTTTAATTTTTATGCTAATTCGATGTGGATATGGTTTTTGTTAAAATCGTGACCAAAACTGTTATATTAAGCCACCCAAGTGACGCAAAAGTCGACAATATTCCACGAGAAATAATCTATGCGGAAGGTCAACCTCCTATATAATAAATAATTAATATATAATAAATACAGTATGAAAGTACGTTGGTCAGTTTTATCGGTTTCGAATATATAGGTTGCAGATAAGATATACAATTTGTTACTTTTCAATTTTAAATCAAGATATGTAGGTAGCTTAATTCAGTTAACATTTTAAATAATATTTATTGGATACTTTTGAGTAGTTCACACTTTTATACTTGCGTTACTTTTGGTGTTTTGTATTTAAGCATCAGGGTCTCGCGACTGACATCTCACAATTAATTCTGCCAAATATCGATGATGATTAATAATCTGGACCAAACTGAGTACTGTCGTCAACTATTTAATCGCAAATCATCAATGGAATTACATGTATGGTGCGATTTTTTTTCATTTGAAAGACTGATTTTGATCATTTTTAGAATTATTTGATTCGTCGGTTAGTGACAAATGATGGCTACAATACAAATCGCCAAGATTGGTGAACACGAGTGTCCGAGAATGAAACATGCCCATTGGCTTACAGAGAGACATAGATTCCAGAATCCATAAACTTTCGCGTTATAACAAGAACCTCAAGTATAATTATGTTAAGACAACCACTATGAAGATAACCGGAACTGTCTATCTTGAAAATATAAAGTATCAGATTCAGAGGAATTGAACACACACATTACATTCAAGACACAGGGTTGTTGGCTTCATAATATATCGATGTACATTTCGATATATACCTATAAACAGCCGTAAGGCCGTAAATCAGCTGAGAACAACCAGCGAATTGCAGTGAATATACTGCGACTAGATGGATCATTCTTGTCAAATGTATTCATAATCGTATAAGTTGTCGTTTTGTTGTGCTACGATTATTTTTAGGTTATATAATTCATCAACTACCCTACCACTGACAACCCTCAAATAGATCGATGCACCGATCATTCTGATCAAGCACGCTGAACGTAATTGAATGCAAGTCGGTTTTGTGATATCAATATGGTTTCGGTCTACAGATTACACACATATGAATGTTTTTGTTTATTTCTTATCTTCGATAGGTCAAATTTGCACAAATATAATATTATTTATTTTTATCAGTACAGTTATGTTTTGGGCCGATTACTTCGGCCTTCTCAACCCTTTAACATCCTACTTTATATACCGTTGTCTGTCAACCTCTTAGATTTTGTAATATTATATTGTGAAACTAAGTTGAACCTGTTACCTGTTATTGAAACATAGTTATTTAAATAACCAGGAAGGAAGTCATACTTCAGGTTGTGATCGAGTCTCCATTAGACCCAACAGTCATAGAACAATATATGCATTTTTTTTATATAAAAAACTTTACATAGAAGTGATTCGGAATTACAAATGAGCTTTCAATACCTTGTATACTTTTGGGATATTGGGTTGCCTTGCGAGCAAACTATTTAGTTACAGCCGATATTTGTGGCTTTTTAGTCCATGAACCTACGCAAACCAGAAAGAGCACGAAATTCGATTTCAGAAAACTGAGCAAATATAATTCAAACAATCGCAAACTAAGTGTTGGAAGTTCGATCTACGACTGGAACGGACGATTATCTGATTTATACCATATTCCTATGACAGAAAGTGTTTATACGTGACGTTTCTCTGGATAGAATATATAGTAGCTCTGGTGGTCGAAGGTGTTGACAGATCAAAATGTGTTTTAACAGTTTATTAACACAATCGGGGATAAAATAGCCCAATCAAACTGTACAGTTATAGAACCATATTTACCGAATCGTTCGTACATCTATCATAATATAATTGGGTTTACAACTGTTAACATCGACTTATCATGACGTGCTCATAAGATAGTTCTATCTCTACAATATATTATGAGCTTGTCGACTTGTTAGCCGTTTCGTTTCACGTTAATAACTTATACTCAGTTATACCAGCCAGACGAATATAGCTTCGGTACGACATATAACTTCGGAGATTGGATTTATGAATAATACCAACATAAAAGATAGATAAGTCCAACAGTTTATTGATGTTGTTCATTCACTTCATCGAATGGTGCTTTTATACAGGTTACTCGGTATAATAAAACTTTCCTTAATGATAGGCCGTAACCGACCCTTACCTACCGCGTCTCAACTGAGACCTTATGAACCAGGTTTTTAACGATTGGTGCACATTGTAGGTGGTCAGCCCAACGTATGTTTTTACACACAAACGCGTTTTTATGTCATCCGGTTGTATGTTTATTTTTGGTCAACGGCGAGATCATTGGCAATATAGCTTATATAGCCATAACAGGGCGCGAGGTGTTCATTTAGGATACCACGAAATAATTATTTGGTCCTTAAACTCATAATTGGGTTTAGTAGTGGTTTATTAAAGTGTATAGTAATACAAAGAATGGATTTCAAATGACGAGGTGAGATTGCTTACTACCAAAATTGCCTTATTAGTCACTACCGGTCGGTCCAATTTTTAGAGCACATTTTGGATTGTATTAGGATTTATTTCGGCAATGGTTGCTTCAATAAAGGCTTTAAAGTGCTCTATTGTTTGTGGATTGTCCGTATATCACTTGTCTTTCACGGTACCCTACAAATATATATCCAAATGCATCAAATCACAACTCCTTGCCGGCCAATTTACGTCACCATTTCGAAAGATAATGCGGCCATAGAATTTTTGACGTTGTTTCACTATATTAACGCCGGGTGTGTGGCATGGAGCATCGTGTTGTTGGAAGGTCGTCTCAACAAATATCTTCAAGATATGGCCACAAAAAACATGTTAACATATGTATAAAAAATCATCAATCTTGAGTTTGATGTAAGCTCACACAGCGGATCGAAATCGAAGCGGATGGTGATGGGGCTTCAATTGTTGAATCAATTGAACTTTATAGGGGCACAAATCAAGATCTTGATATGACGAATTGATGTTCGTTGGCGCACATTTCGGTCACCGCGTCGATATTTACGGCTGAACGAACACGACAAGCACGGGTACACGTTACCGTTGGGTGTAATTCTTATTTTTTGACCAAATTTTCTACGACATTTTCTTGCGATTTCGAACCAATTGTCTTTGATGTAGAAGTAAATTTCCATCATTTCCTACTTTTTTTGAAGCTTTATGCGATTTCGTCAATAAGAAATCAAGGAAAGAATGACACTAGTGTTGCCAGATCCAAAATAACCGATATGTCAAATCTGAACCGGTTATTGGGACTTCTTATTCTTTCGTGATGGGATGTTTATATACATATTAAACAGACGTTATAACCGAACTCTGAAGATGCGTTCGCCAACCTTGAAAACCATCAGATACTTCGTTGCTCTAATTGGTAAGGGTTCGGTGCGGTAAAGGGTGTCATTGCTATAAAGTGTACTATAGGGATGTAGAGTGCACTTTAAAAAATCAAAATTGTATGAAGAAGATACAAGTAGCAGGTGGCCTCACTGCTTGACTCCTCAACTTAAACTATTTCCTGTCGCAGTTCTTGACACTACCAAAGTTGTTTCCTAGAATACTTTGATCAAAGTAGTAGAGAATATACTTTTCAAATGTGTGCAAGAGCAAGGATCGTGCTCAAAGCATGAGAATGTTGCACATTCATTATATAGAATCGCTGAACATGTGAATTATTGTCTTAGTTCCAGCTTTCTACTGGTCACCTGCTTTTCGACGTTATCTAGTGTTCGTTCCGCGAGGACGTTTGAGCATTGGATATTGGAGAAGATCTAGTTGCTTAAAGGTAATGGCCATACGTAAGCTAATAATTCTTGTAATCTGGTTTAAAACATTCTCCGCAACCAAAAAAGAAGTAGATAAGAGGTTGATGTGGGACACCACTAGTAAACAATGTGATTAGTTCAAACGATACCGAGCGCTCGTTCGCGATCATAATTCACATTCAACAACCATAATCAATGGCTTGTCTCAACTGACTGATGTCATCTAGAATCATGGTAAAATTTGGTCAATGGCAAGAATCGAATTCCAGACCACGTCGTGATGAGAAAAGCTCTTAACCACTAAGCTACGAACGGTAACATCTGCGTAATGTAACAAAAAACATTGTCTAATTTTTAGACCACAGTTAAAAATGCACTTGTGACGTAATATCAATACATAACCGGAACGACTATACTGAATTAATTAATTATGTAACATTAATTTGGCATTTAGTGCTAATCTCCAAATTGACTTTAGTGAAATGCATATACAAGTATATAGTGTATATGGCAAGGTTAAATATAGTCAATTCTTATAAACACTTATATACAAACAGTCAATTAGGTAATACTGGACACATGCTGCAATTATACTAACGAATAATAATTACTTACTAAAGCATTTTAATTACGGCTAGACATCGTATTAAAGTAAGCATATACGAAATCTTGAGATTAAAATTAAATTCGTTGCTACGCCCGACAAAACATCCCACTATATACATACAAAATATTGAGTTTGGCGTCCAACTGTCTATATATACTCTACATTGACTAGCGCCAATTTGTAAAGGCTTTAGTCACGGTTTTTAATCTTTCTAAATAAATAAGTTAGCTAATCCGTATAGTACATTAATCGATAATTTGCGTGATTATCGTAATCAATTAACGTGCTTTCAAGACTTGGAGAAATCTTATATCGCCCAGATTTTTATTCTATGAATCGGTTGAGTGATAACTTACACAAACGATTACTAATTTGTACACTTAAATTGATTTTGAATTTCGATGCCAATCGATATATACAATAAATTACAAATTGGCGTCAGTTTGATTGGAAAATACACGCTTTTGCACACACCCTTTAATATATGTATATACATAAAACTGTGTACGTACAATAGACGCGTGTGTATCGCGATAAGCGACATAAAACTTATATGTTACACAAACACACTGATAAGACTACAAGAAACTATCAAAACACACATATTGACAGTTTTTTATATATCTTCTTTGACGTTCACAATAATTACATTTATATACGAGTAGATAGATAGAGATACACGGCGGTGCGGTATGTCGTGAATCGACACAACTTTTTATGATTTCAAAACTATACATAAAAGACAACAACGATACAGAGCAATGTGCTTAATAACAAAACGATAGCGCGGACATACATTATAAATGGCTTGAGTTCATCAGCGTGAGTGCGCGACGATTTTGTACTATATATCTACATACTGTGCCTGAAACTAAGGTGGGTTGGTGTTCTGGATTAAAAATTCAATGTCATTCGAGTATAAAATGATTGTATGTGTGTGTGTGTGGTGTGTCATTAAAATTATTATTACTTTGGAATTACACACGATATTTGGGTCATGTTTGACACAATATATATAGTTACTCGTATATAGTATACACGAGAAATGTACGTACATATATGGGGAGATGGGTATGGCATTAAATATTACAAAAATCAATTTCTACTTCATATACATGACTATATAGTCCTCGAGGAATTGATCAAGGTCGAGATACAATTTTATGTTAGCAATTAGCAATAGCACGCAATATTTCCAACTTGGCTCTATTTGATTGGAAAGACAATAATTCACGTCATGTTGTGTCACCGTAAGTGAAAACAGCCTAAATAAAAATTGAAGGTTACTTAATTAAAGTTGAAGGTTTAAAAGGCTTAACATTCTGGTTTGGTATCCAACTGCACCAACACCAATAAGAATAACAAGCATCGAAGACATTGTGTTCGGAGTAAAACATTATTAAGGGTCCACCAAAAACGGCCAATTTGTCTTAAAATTAACCTCATAAAACCAAAATCGAGACTAAACACGAACAATAGTACGCCGAGAACCATCAACTTTATCAAAAACAGGCGGAACGGAAGAAGATATCAATCAATGCACCAAAAAAGCCAGAAATACATTCAAAATGCTTCATAAGGCTTGGAATGTAGAGGAAAACAAAGCTACAATTGTTCATTGTGTGTGAAATCAGTTCTACTGTATGAATGTGTGACGCGCGATAACACACAAACTATACAGGTGAAAATGCTTCAGGCCAGACAAGTGGAAATGGATCGGCCACACACTGAGAAAAACCACGGATGACATAACACGAATATTACTGGAATATAATCCACACGGGAAAAGAAAATACGGAGGCCAGCTATGACGTATAAGAGAACTGTGCTAACTGAAAAGAAAGCCAAGTAGACGCCCTACTCATCTCAATTGGAGGTAAAGGAAAACAGTACATCAATAAACAAATCAATAGGGGGAGAATTCGTTATAGGTGGAGGACAAGAATTGCTTAATGCAACGAAAGAATAATCAACCAGCTTTTCATAAGAAGCAGTAGTTTTCGCCTCAAAAATAGAAACAAATAGTCAAATACGCATATGATTATGACACGAGGTATATAAACAAAGAATTAAATGGATCAGGACCTCTAATTGCGGTAAAATCACAAACAGTAAAGCCTGCCTTTATCAACACCTATCTATCAACAGAACTATCGAACTGCTGTAGAATAAAGCAAAAAATGGAACGAACGCGTGACTATAACGACCCAAGAAAGGTAACCTAAGAAAACACAAAAACTTGGTGGTGCCAATTTCTCAACACATCTTGAAGGTATTATTACAAATTATCCTGGATAGAAATTCCCCGACACTAGACTTAACAAAAATAGTCTAGTCGTGAGACATTGACGAAAGTTGCACCGATTATATGAACACAGAGAACGCATCATCTACGAACAGTCAACGAATGGAGTTCGTCACTATACAAATTCATCGTCGACTTTGAAAGGGCATTCGACACTGGAACTCATACAAGAAATGTACAGGGATAGAGAAAATTGAGTTCAATAAGCTAGACAAAGTAGTTACAGATCAAATGACGCACTGGACCGAGAATGTACCCGGATAGGTTCGAATCCATGGCAGGATGCAAAAGGAGGATACAGTTCATAGCCCGACCCATCTCCCATGACAATAGAGCTATGCAATGTAAAGTTGGTTCTGCATATATCGAACCTATAGCCGTACGTTCTCGATTTGGCAATGTAATGGTGTAAAGTAGGACATAAATAAGCGAATCGCAAACGATTTGGGAGATCCGCTATCCCAACAGTCATTGGAATCAAAATACTGAAAGTTATAAGAGGGATGGATCACGTCGAAGAAATCACCTATTAATACATAACAATGTCTTTGGAATGGGAAAAAGAAATTTCGAACGATTAACTGTAATGTGGGAACGAGAGATGCAAGGAGAAGCGAAACAACTAGTCATAGGACATGAGTGAAAATCAAAGCAATAGCACCTAAAGTGCTATATGTTCCAGTCTAAATTGTAGATATAAATGGATAAACTGTCAACTTCATGCGCGCACTATGTCGATTTCCGGATGATAGATTACTGTTCTAATGTTACAATGTTTATAGTAGATCGTATGTTATGGCTCAGACTTATGCTTATTTGCTAGATGGATTCTTTCTTAAAAACTATTCATAAACGATAAATAGTGAGCTACTTCACATAGCGCTAGTCAGTTGTCGCTTTCGATCTAGTTATAAGGTGTTCACATTCCTTCATTTTATTTCTGCGGGAGAGCTGTGTTCCCAGTCACATTGGATTAAACGTAGTCTCCTAAGAGAGATAACAATAATCATTTAGGCCGTTAAATAATTTAATCAATAGAGAGAGGATAACTTTATCTCAAGTTTCCTATCTTAAAATGGTCATATACGTCAGCAATGACACTCTAATTTTGATCGATATTCTGACGGTTCATGGTCGTTTCAAAACGTATTAACAACGAATGAAACTTTTTTGCTGTGTGAACTGTCTTGAAGAGAATCCTGTATTGGTTTTACAGTTTTCCAATCTCTGATGTTGCTCAATCTTAGTTTTATAACTTTAGATCTCGTAGAATATTATAAAAAACACTCTTGTAGTTGACTAGGACAGCACTTAAAAGCGGCACGTGGTATGCTGTACCGTGAGTAACAGTAATGTTACAGTTACGACCCAGGTTGCACAGTGGTTAAAACACTGCGGCGTGGAGCATGAGGTACCGGTTTCGAATCCCGATAGGGGAAGAATGCGAAAAGGGATTTTCACCATCGATCGTTTGGGCGGTGCGATCGGTGATGCGAATGAACTCATCTGTGGCCCAGTTGAGGTAAGAATCTGTGTGCCGTCCCATCTTCCATGTCAATACTATAGGTTGGCATGGAGCTATGCAATGTGCAGATGGTGTCTACGTAAATCAGACCTATAGCTGGAACGTAAACTAATATAGTGGGATGTCACAATGGACCAATATAGTCTGAGTGAGGGATAACACTACAAAAAAAAAATATAACAGTTACTCATTACCAGCCGTTGAAGATATTGAGTCTTTTGATTGAATTGTGTATTATTATACATGTATGGCAGGGTATTAAGAATAGTAAATGCTGAACACTGGACTTGCTATTTGTTGCACTGTGTATACGTGGTAAGCCGTGGGCTGTGTTGCAAACAGTGCTTAATGACGTTTGAGCACTTCCTGTGATCATTTACTTCATATTTCCCTCAAAGATTGCATCGCAGTTCCTATTCATAGTCTAATTTATGACCTAAAATATATCGGATATCCTAACCTTTATTCAGATTCCGGGAGTGAACGTATTCGTTTCGGAAGGGATATAACAATTGACCAATAAATCTTGAGAGTTTACAATTATACGCATCTAGCAGTGTATTGTATTGGTGTGTAACATATAATGTACTGTATATGCACCCACAACCAATCAATTAAACAAATAAAACATGTTTTTGGTTCAAGCACATAACTTTATCCAATTAAAATTTTATTGACATAAAATTTATGTCTAAGCTCGTATACATACATACACGATAGAAGTATGTAGTCCAAAAATATGTGGTCAGCTGTGATCAACCTATAAGTATATGGTAAACTTTCAAAACGTCACATGACCCAAACATATTAAATCGACATTGAAATGTTACATCGCGCAGTTGCCAATTTTCTGATCACAATATAAGAAAATATTGCGTTATGCTATAGCTATAATTTGACAACACCAATCAATAAATAAAACAACTATAAGTATAAAAATAATTAGTTTTAATTTTATTTATAAACAAACTAAGAATGTACATTTACAACAACAATTGGGATTTGTTACGTAACTAAAGATAATATGGGCGGCTCGCGCGAATATGTGCAATAAGAAAACGAAAACGATTAAGACACATTCTTCGATTAAGTATAGTATACAACCGAGATGTTTGTATGTAAAGTACACAATCTGAATGTCGTGTCGAAATAGTATACACTGTCTCGAGTGTCATGGTACAGTATTTTACAGTGTCTGTATAGTCAAGTATCAAAACTATTAACAACACCGTGTCACACGCATATATTAGAAAGGAATCTACCTTGTTGAGTTGACCGCCCATATAAATCATTTTTCAGGTTAAACGCGGGCTTTTGCCCGTTCTAGTTCGACAATGCCTTTCTTTTACTAAGAAGACGAGAAAGTCACTTTATATTTTCCAACAGTCATACACCAATAATAGCACTTGTCTACGATAGTGTGCAATAGATATAGAGACGATTGAGAATGTAAAAATATACTTAGCTTACAACAACAACAAAATCTTAAATGTTTATTAAAAAGGTCAAGATTTCAACATACATCAAACGCATGTATGAGTTAGTTATAAAAAACTACTACACATGCAAATACTATTATTACCATATAAACAAGAAATATCATTATCTTCTTTTGATTGGCATTAAGCAATAACCTTCGAAATTCAGAAACACTATACATTGTATACATATGTATATGGATATATAGGCGA
Source organism: Tipula lateralis (assembly GCA_963932295.1). Classification (NCBI taxonomy): domain Eukaryota; kingdom Metazoa; phylum Arthropoda; class Insecta; order Diptera; family Tipulidae; genus Tipula; species Tipula lateralis. The sequence goes on from OZ010737.1 coordinate 121,930,755, forward strand.
AATAAAGAAGCAACAACAGCAACGAAAAATGAGATAACAATAAGATTATGTCACGCACTTTACCTTCTCTTCTCGCTACTCGATAGACTGGTCCGTGTGAATTATACTTGTCATTTTTTACCATCGGTAATATGACCTCTACGGAATTGTTCTATTGGGTTTTCTAATAAGAGGTTTCAATTTGAATAGCCTGCTATTTATAAGCAGCTGTCAATTTTCAAGCTGTCATCTTTTGGCATTTGACAAGTAAAAACTACACCATACTAAAAATGGTAAATACACGCTTTCACTAGAACAATGGTGAAAATTTTGCAAATGGTGAAAAACTAAGTCGTCGTGAACCACTTTCTCGGTTGGCAATAGTAAAACAAGAATATTGTATTTTCGCTGATTTGGTCCTTCAAATGCATTCGGATTTTTAACGAAAAATCATCTTCAATGATGAGACCCATTTTGACCTCGGAGGCTACGCTAATAAACAGAATCTCCATCCTCAATATGTCTCTACGTGCCACACAAGCAACGAAATAATCGTTATTTTGCAAGAAAAATTTCGTGACCGTGACATTTCTCGAAGAGGTGATTACAATTGTCCATCGAAATCTTGTGATTTAACACCTTAAGACTTTTTCTTTGGGGCCACATAAAAGATAAAGTTTATGCCAATGCTCTACAATCGATTCAAGACCTTAAAGAAGGAATTCGTGAAGTTATCGAGTGTATTCAGTCGCAAATTTGTGAATTGGTCATGGAACATTTCAAGAAAACGATATGGTGTTGCAAACGTAGCCGTGGCGCCATGGCGGCCATGTGGCTGTTATCGTTTTCAAATGTTAATGACATACCTCCCTTTTTACAATGTAAACAATCATTGATTTTTCTTTAAAAATATGCATTTTGTTTAAATATTGAAATGAAACATTTTATTGAACAACCCTTTATAAAGTAATGATTTAAAAGTTAAATATATTGTTAAACGAACCCTTCTTATACCAGAGGTCAAACAAGGATGTATTTAAACGTACAAATGTAATCTCAATAGTAATTGACTTGAAGTATAGATGGCAGCTGTTGTTTGGAAAAACTGTATGATCGAAAGTACCAACCTTACAAAGCTAAGTGTGAAGTTTGCCATGAATAGTGAACGCTCTCAGATTAAAATTAACTATCGCTTTGTTACACAATGTTTTGAATTAAAAGGTCGCAGTCATAGCTATAGATTATACTCTCAATAGCAAAGAGAATAAATATAAAGAGGAATATCTTATATGAACCGCAGTTGCATATAAACTAAAAATTTGACTATTTTAAAACTTCGCTTACTATTTCATATTATAATCACAAATAACTACTATAGATAGCCAAACTATATGGAGAAATCATGTATACTAGACTGAAATAAGGGGAAATAATTGTACCCTGGATGAAAAGGCTATAATTGAATTTTATCGTCTCTTTCATTCCTTTAGCATTGATATCACGATAAACAAAATTCAATCAAATCTATAAAACTAAGTTCAAATACATACATGAAATCAAATAAATGTTTCATTCAGGACAGTAAATGAGTTCATCATCTTTTATACACAATTTATATACAAACATTTATTTATCGTAATATCAATGCTAAAGGAATGAAAAAGACAATAAAATGCAATTATAGCCTTTTCATTTAGGGTACAATTATTTCCCCTTATTTCAGTCTAGTATACATGATTTCTCCATATAGTTTGGCTATCTGTAGTAGTTATTTGTTTTATAATGGTAAAATGGAATAGATTATTATATGAAAATATATCTATTTCATTTTACAATCGAATTATAATATGTAACTGTAAGCGAAGTTTTGAAATATACACATATATTTTTTTTTTTTGCTGTCGTTCGAAAGAGAAAACGAAATAAAAAAATATATTTATCCTATTTCATTTGCCGTCACCAAATAACTCTGAAATATTTTTAGTGTATATGCAACCGCGGTTCATATAATATGTTCATCTTTATATTTATTGTCTTTGCTAATAGTATATGCGCAGTTGTCAATAAAAGAGAGTTAAAGTTTGAAGTAAATTCTTATTCGTTATGATTTGCCCTCTTGGATTATTTTATCTTTTCATATTTGAAAATTGGTTTGGCGTTAAGAGTTTTGCCATAAAAATAAAGAACTGTGGTGGTTGAATAACGCTATGAAAAGTGTTTCGGGCTAAACGGATTAAACAAATGTTCAGAAATCAATTTATTCCTACATTTCATGTGTTTTGTTTGTCAGAAGAAAACACATGAAATGATTGACTCTGAAACCACCTGTGCACATTTTGTCATCGAGTTATCCTTCGAAAATAGGGTTATAGTACGCTATCTTTTGTAATAAGGAGGAGTTTTAACAAAATCAGTCCATAGATAATTACTCACACACCTGCGGTGATCGAGTATGAACTTGGCTTCTGGATTTATTAAATGTATACTCATAAACTCTAAACTTAGTAAATCTCACGCGTAAGTAGGTGAACGACCTTTCTTTCAAATATTTATTAACGGTTTTTACAGGCCATTATTGGCCCGTACCGTGTCAACAATCTGACTCCATTGGTTTCGATCACGAGCCAGCTCTTCAAACCGTTGTAGGCAGTTTGAAGAAGCCAGATCGCTCTCTACGCCGTGGAGCCATCGTCGCCTACAGCGACCTCTTCGCCTACTGAAAGGCGGTTCACCCTTAAAGGTTCGCTGAATCATTCGGTTCGGATCAGCACGCAGAACGTGTCCGAGCCAGCGTACTCGCTGTCCTTTAATTTCATGCACGATATCAGGAATTTGCATTAAATTCCTGATCTCGTGATTGAAAAGAACTCGGTAAGTGCCATCGACGTCGCGTTTTGGACCATATATCACACGCATGATTCTTCTCTCGAATGTTAGAAGCCATCTTTCGTACTCATCCGTCAAGGTCCAACTCTCACATCCATACATGACAACGGGTCTGATCAACACTCTGTACAGTTTCAGCTTATCCGTATTTGCAAGATATTTTGATTTCAGCAGTGGACGTAGAGGATACAAAGCCCGATTGCCAGCGGCAAGGCGGACCTTGATATCCTCTCCCACACTATTATCGTGAGTGATGAGAGATCCAAGATACTTGAATCTCATCACTCCTTCAAACGTGTGGTTACCACTACTGAAATCAATTGCGTCTTGGTCTCTAAAACCCGAGATTAGATATTTGGTTTTTGACTCGTTGATTTTGAGACCAACAGAAGCTGAACACTGTTCCAGTGGATCAAGTATCTCTTTCACTCCGTTGCCATTTAATCCAATCACACAGATATCATCTGCATAAGCAAGAAGTTGATTGGATTGTCGGAATAAGATGTTGTCCTGAGGTGTTTCACTTTTACGAAGGATGTATTCCAACATGAGATTAAAAAGTATCGGGGACAGCGCATCTCCTTGTCGAACACCGGAATTGATTGCAAAAGTTCTCGATAGCCTGTTCTCAACTTTGACACAGCATTGTGACTGCGTTACTGTCATTTTACACAGATGTACATATTTTTTCGGTATTCCTAAATATTCAAGCGCATACCATAATCTCTCTCGATTGATCGAGTCATAGGCTTGCTTGAAATCCAGGAATACCTGGTGTACATCGCGAGATGTTTCGTAGTACTTGGAAAGAATCATCCGTAGCGAAAAAACTTGATCAGTGACTGACCGATTTGGACGGAATCCTCCTTGGTAGTCACCGACAATTTCCTCCGCCAGAGGAGTAATTCTTCCCAAGATAATGTATGACAGTAACTTATATGCTGTGCAAAGGAGAGCTATACCGCGATAATTCTCACATTTCAAGCGATCACCCTTCTTGAAAATTGGGCATAACGCGGCCACTTTCCATTCTTCGGGCATAACTTCATTTCGCCATACCAATCGAACAAGGTCGAAAAGACAGTTCCACAAAGTTAGCCCTCCGAATATCAAGAGCTCTGAATTAATGCAATCAACTCCAGGTGAACGATTTTTCTTTAATTTCTGCATGGCCATTGTGAATTCCTCATAGGATGGATCCTCAATGAACATCTCCGCGGTCTGTATTTGAGGGTATTCAAACACAGCTTGTGATACATGTGGAACATTAAGTAGATCAGAGAAATGTTCACGCCATGTATCGAGTACCGCATCGACGTTAACACAGAGGTTTCCATCCTGGTCCAGAATGGCAGTTGACCGAGATCTTAAGGTATGGTGCAATTCGGTGATTCCTTTAAAGAAACCACGCGAATTGTGCTCATTGCTGAGTTGTTGTACTCTTAAGACCTTAGCCTTCCACCATTCTCGCTTCTTCAGTCTACAAATGCGTTTAGCTGTCCTTCTAGCGAGAACTGCTTTGTTTTTCCTTGCGATTGTAAACCGAGTCTGCGCTTCATTATAGGCTATATTTCGTTGCTCAACAGCAAGACGACACTCCTCATCAAACCAATCATTTTTGGGCTTAGTTTTCACTATACCGAGAGTGTGCTGGGCAGCATCGACAACCGAGGTTTTCAATACTTCCCAGACACTGTTCACATCATCAGATTGGTAATTGGATTGCATAATGCTATTGCTGACAAGATCTTGATATTTTCGTTGCGTTTCTTCATTTATCAGACCTTCACAGGAGAATCGCGTTGTATATTCTCCTGTCCTCCCTGACTTGTACGAAAATTTCCATCGTAGCTTTGCAGCAACCATAAAATGGTCACTGCCTACGAATTTTGTTGACGACCGATATGATCTCACATCTTGGACAACCCGAGCCCGCCCTTTGGAAATCAACACATGGTCAATTTGGCTTCGGGATGTTTTACGTGGGTGTGTCCATGTTTCTAAGTGGATGTTTTTATGAGGAAAGAATGTACTTGCTACTTTGAGATCATGAGCGATCGCAAAGTACATCATTCTTTCCCCATTCTCGGTCGCAGTTTCGTGTCGGGAGTACGGACCTATATTGTTACATAAGTCGGTCTGATTTCTGCCAGCTCTAGCATTGAAGTCACCAATCACCAATTTGACATCGTGCTCCGGTATAGAGCCCATCAGATTATCCAGATTATTGTAAAATGAGTCTTTATCCTGGGATTGGCTTACATCAGTGGGCGCATGTATACAGACAATTGACAGGTTGGCTAATCTCATGTGCAAGCGAAGCTTACACATTCGATTATCGACTGCTTGAAAGTCCAAGACAGCCTTTTTTACCTGTGGCCCAATGAGAAATCCAACCCCAAGATTTCCGAGGTCATCTCCACTGTGTAGCAACGTATAGCCTTGGGACACATGGTCTCCACTTTTAGGCCATCAAGTTTCTTGGAGAGCTACGAGTTCCAGCCGATACTCTTTCATGCATGTGATAAGGCCGTCCAACGCGCCAGGTTTTCTTAATGACTGCACGTTCCACGTGCCGATCTTCAATCTCGTGTCCGGGTACTTAAGCGGGGGTTCGTTTTTTTTGTTGTTTTGGCGGTATCCGATTTTCTTATTTTTGTTGACATTTTTAACAGTGATATTTTTTTTACGGATGCGGGTCGTCAGCCCAGCGATCCAACCAGATTTAGTCGCCTCCTACGACAAGCTCTGGATACTGTGGTGGTATTCTATGGGTCTCATGTTTCGTTCGTAATATTTACGAAACACGAATGCCCCCAACCACAGGGTTTCTTTCAAATAACCTGTTATAAATATCCTTGAAAAGTTAGAGATCCAATGCAAAACTATTTTGACTATAAAGCACATGCTCCCACTTTCTCCGAAGAATCACTGAATGAAAACTATTGCGTGACTTGGTTGAAAAATCACTAATCAGCTTCTATGGGAAATCTGATCTCTTAGAAAACTCAAGAGAACTGTGACACCATGGAAGACTAGAAATATCAGTTATAACAGAGAAAACTTCTTAACAAAGCTATCAAAATCGGTAGAACAAAAGATTGTGAATCTCTCAAAAAGAGTAAGGACGTGGACAGCCTCACCGCAACCGCTAAACTTAGGAGAATTCTATGTAGAAGTATAAACCAACGGGTTTCGATGAGTGGATACTGACAGAAAGGTGGTTACTCAAGATTGAAATCGATAAAGTATCGTTAAAAAGATAGATATATTAAGGAAACTGCACATAAAGCAAATCAATTCAGACATAATCTCAAATAACAGAAATGTTAATCTGTTGAAACAATACTTCACAATGAACTGATAAATACGTCATTCAATGAACTGAAAATTCACTGGACAATAGGGAATGCGACTAATGAGCATTTTTGTATTATAGTATCGCAGCTGAATGACATACACCCAACACTCCAACACTTCCAACACTTCTAAAGAGATTTATTGCCATGCTTAAGTTAAGTAGAATTACGGTCGACTTAGGTAGCTGCATCTATACAGAACTGCCCGGAAGTGTTGTGGTCAAGACGGAGTTTGTCTCCGCTTTTATGGTGTCTTATAGCTCACTGCTTGTCTAACTAATGGAAAACAGAATTTACTAACACTGGTTTGTAGATCGAAGGAATAACATATTTCTCTTGTGATCAGAGCCTAGCATCCCAAGAAACTTAAATAATAAGTTTTACTAGACCCAAAACCCATTGGGAGTTTTATTCTCCCAAAAATGATGGACCATTCCAGCCTAAGTTCGGAGTACTACCTGCAATGAAATGGTAAATCACGGGGCTTGACATCTAGAAGCTAGCTTTGGTATCAGGCTCATAATTTCCCTTGTCGCATATCTCTGGTCGTCCAGAATTATAAGTGGGGTCGAAAAGAGAACTATTACCTACCTGTTAACACTTATTTGGCTGGGCATGGTGGGTGCCATGCATCTCCAACTACAGCATTCGATGATAGTCAGTCTGGTGCCACTTGACATTACATAACTTCCCTTATACCCTCGGTTACTATGGAGTTCAAATACGTTTTTGGGAAGTTATTAAGTTAGACGTTCCCACTCTCAACAGTGTTAGGTGGACAATTATAGGCAAAATGAGATTATTAGTTCTCAGATTAAACTGTAGACTAAGTTGGTAGTCTAATATATTATAAACGAGAAAAACTTGTGAGTCCTCTTGAGAACCAAAAACTAAAGACAAAAGTTGAGATATCAGGCTCTCTTTAGAGAGATTATAAATCCAGCAGTTGTAAACAATTAGATGGAAATTTCGCAATTTGGTGGGAAGTTATCATGAAATATTTGTAAGAGATAGACATATTTAGACAGTTAAGTTAAGAATATCTCAATTGAGGTCGATTTCAAACCGTTTCTTTACCGACAGCTGCACTTTTTAACAAGACACGTGCACTCTAAGCTTTACTGCTTATCTGATATATCGATAAAATTTCACTAAAATCTTTCAACACAACGTAATATACGATATAGGTATTAAAAAAAAGTCTAGCTTAATATAAATGGTTGGCTTATAAGTAATATTTGTGACTTACTTCCTGTCCTTGTTCATTTAGGTTTATATCGTGTGTCTATAGATATTTTGGAAGAAAAGCCTTAAGCTCTCTCGATTGATCGAGTCTAAATTTTGTTTGTAATTAAATGCAGTGTGCATAAACTGGCGGTAGCGTACGCGTAGCCTTTGAAAATTCCTCATAGAAGACTCAAGAGGCATCTCTGTGGTCAGTATTTGGTGATATTCAATAAGAATCGTTGATAATTGAGAAACAATAAGTCCATCAGATAAATGTTCATGCTATGTGTTGGGTTTTGGGTATCGATTCGATATTGCCGCAAAGGTGTCCGTCTAGGTTGCGAATTGGTCGATGTTGGTCGATGGTCGTAAGTTGGTCGATGTTTAAGGGGACGCTGCAATAAACTGAGCGAATTTTGCTATTACTTAGTAACTGTACTCTGACGAAGACCTTAACTTTCCATCAGTTTTGCCATCTAGATGGACACCTGTTTTTCGTGGACAAATTCATTTAGCGATGAATAACCTATGGTCATCTTTTGAAAAGATCCCAAAATCGATCCTATTTTTCTTTATAAGCTAGACCGTGTGCTATCTAAAGTGATTACATATATTACTATTATTAGATGTAGTAATGTTTACAGCAGGTGGGGAAGGACTTTCTTTATCGTTTCTAAGTATGTTTTTGGTCACTGTTGCAGCAAGGATCGACTATAGTCATGCTGCAAAACCACTTCCATTGTATTGCGGCCGTTTGTCATCAATGTTCGGCTCAAACGCATTAATGCATTCGACAACGAAACTTTGTATTTCTTTCAGGCGGTTTTTACAGCTCATCGAATTGATCCCACCAAAAACAGAGCCGTGGACATTTAGTATGGCAGTTGGCATTGAACCGTGACAGGAATATCCCTATGCGGATATTATTGAGGTGATATTCATACCCATTTTTCGTCCCCATTCTTTCTTTTGTCTTTCGGTTTCAAATTTTTCGGTTTCAACTCATATCAACCCAATATACCCTTGCTTCTTGAACAGTCCAAGATAATAAAAGTAAGTATTTTGAAATTCAACAAGCGTTAAATCATTTACAATGATCGGATCGAATCTTCTTTACTTTAAGAAAAAAAATTACTCTTCCACGTGAAAATGATCACACTTGAAGTATTAAAGTCACCCGCAACATGTTCTTTCACTTATATACCAGCCTTACCATACATACGGTGATCGTCATCAGCAGATTTCTTAATTAAAAAATTGCGGGTTTAAAGATGTATATACCTAACAGTTTGCTGAGAAGTTATGTGATTCTAATTTCTATATACCACCCCTTGATACTATATGTTCCTTAGATTATCCAATCTTTAGTCAAATAAGTCATTATTTCGGGATCGGCAACATCAATGGGCAGAAGATGTACTCTTACTAACAAACACAATTGATTGGTTGACTAATTTCAAATACAAGCGAAGAGTTCTAGTCGATACACTTTGTCTTACAAGCATGTGATAATGAATGCCGTAAAATGTACCGATCTTTAATCTGGCTGTTTGAATAGACTTAAACGACAGTAGACTTAATTCTTTTTTGTTCTCATTATTGACACTTTTTACAGATGCGGGTTTTTATGAGTCAACCAAGCGATTTAACGTAATTTTCTATTACGGCCAAAAGCAATGGAAATCGTTAGTGTGGTATATCTGTTGCAAAATTGGATATTATTCATCAATATTTTGTCTATTATGGATAACGAATCGGCTATTTTAATCGAAAATTGAAGGGACGATTATGGGGTTAGGGTTCCTCTAATAACCAATAGAAGTTAATAGGGAAATAAAATTCAATCTGAGGGCAGCAAAAGCTCCTGGGTATGACCATTTTATGGGAGAAATTCTAAAGCAACTATCAAAGAAAGCTATTGTTAAACTAACTCATTTGCTTAATCCAGTTATTAGATTACGGCATGCTCCTTCTGACTGGAAAGTTGCGGAAGATGAAGCTTAATCGTATCATCCGATATCTCTGCTTCCTATCATTTCAAAGCATATGGAGATACTTCTCATGAGAAGAATGACGTCAATAAAAGAAAGTACCTAATACCCAAATCAAAGACCTAATACCGCATCACCAAATTGGATTCAGATGCAAACATTCAACAATTGATCAGGTTCACAGAACTACCGATATATTAGAAAAGTAATTAGAAGATAAACACATTTGCTCGACCGTGTTTCTGAATGAGGCAGCAGCTTTTGGTAAGGTACGGCACGAGGTTTTATTACATAAAGTAATCATTTTGCTTCCGTGACCATAGACTGTAATTTGGAAATCATCTTTATCTAAAAGGCTTGTTAAAGTAAGACATAACGATGAGTATTCTGGACTGAGATAGGTAAGGGAGGAGTCCCACAAAGCAGCGTTTTGGACCCAACCCTTCACCTTCTATATACAAGTGATATACCACAGGCTGATCACGTTAGCATATCAACGTTTGCTGACGACACCGCTATAATAGCAACAGGGCAAACTGTGGGAGAGTCGGCGAATAAACTTCAAGTGAAGAAATTCACCAGTTGACCAAGCGATGTCAATTTTACGAACAACCCATTGGTTAATTATAGTCATGTCATGGTAAGTCATGTTCAATATAGACAATTGTACTGACTAATTGGACGAAGGTCATAATTCAGCAAATACAACAAAATACTAATTTACAATTAGGTCTTTAAAACGAGCTGGCTAATGGCATTTAGCTTAGGGACTGTACTCAGAATACTACCATCATACTTACACAAAACTTCAAGAATAAGGTATTTTTATTTATCTCTTATCTGTTTTGGGGCTCGAGGCACTCCCAACTATTTCGCAGTTCGCTTATTTACGTCCTTACTTTACGCCATTTCAGACAAATCGAGGACGTACGGCTATATAGGTCCCATTTACGTAGAACCATTTGTACATAGCTCCATGACAGTTTATAGTACTGACATGGAAGATGGGTTGGCCCATGAATTCTGCACTCCAAGATGCGTTCATTCACACCACCGATCGTAATCGTATGGTGAAAAATCAATTTTGCGCCACCTGGGCGGTCAAATAAGGTACTTCGGAGTATAGTCCATCCACTCTGGTACGTTCGAAATAGTGATTTACATCGTGATTTTGGGATTCTGGATATAAAACATTTGCAACAAAGCATGCATCAATACTAATGAAACATGTCAGTATACGGTAGCCTCACGGCTACGATAGTGCAAATTTGGTTAGAAGACTCAAAAGAACCAAACCCTTCGAGCCCGTTAGTATGTGAGCAGCTACCTGACAACGGACAAGCATTGGTACATCGCAGAATACCAAGTTTCCACATTAAAGCTTAGTTTTTAAGAATTCAGATGTAAATTGATGGTTAGTCTGAAAAGACTAGTTACAATATAAAAAAAATATGAAGAAATAGAAATGATATCTTATCATACCTGTTATATTCAATATGTGTAGTATTTAACAGTGTGTCAAGTCCTAACCTTATGGGAAATCTATGTACTTATCATTCCTCCATTATAAACAATGAAAGCTGTTCCACATAATGAATGACGATGGTGTCACTTTGTTACGACTCTACATATATATATATATATATATATATATATATATATATATATATATATATATATATATATATATATATATATATATATATATATATATATACACGTACATATACAAAATATGACTGCAGTTTTAACTGGTTGACTTACCTGTAAAGAAATAGAAAGACATTTGAACATTAATAAATTATTCAAATTGAGATTTGCATTTTTATTGATTTGTTTGTGTGGTTCTTAAATAAAATATATAATATAAATTCCGGGAATTGAATACCATCGAACGAATAATAGACGAAAAAAATCGTAATTCGAGTGGTTTCGATTCAAGAGAGTGTGGGCGGATGACTGTACTAATTGCGATTGGTATGCAAAAATATAACGACTAAGACTCTTAAGATATGTATATATAACAACGTTGTGCTTTGCCGATAAAGATCTCAAGGTGATGATGTATTTTTTATGACCACTGTATACTCGTACATACACAATATTTATTATGGAAATGATTTTATGTTAGCTTTGCATAAAATTTTTATGTAAATATGTATTTAGAATAGACTTCGTCAATCGAAAGTATATATATGATGAGTCAAACGTATTTTGAATACATGGTTCCGAAACCCATTTAAAACAAAATTTTCTTTTTCACAATTACTCGTATGGCTTAAATAGCACAGAACATATGACCAAATCAGCCCCGTTCACACAACCAACATAAATAATCTTTATACTGTAATTCGATTGTGATTTCCTTGTTTGTACAACTGCTGTTTTCTGATCAAACATCTTGTCTTTTTTTTGATATCAAACCTCTTATCTTGTTTTCTTTCAGGTTTCGTGTTGTTGTTGTTTTTGTTTAGCTATATGTTTAGTTTCTACGAAATCTTATCTTCAATATGTTGATTTTATACATGTACGAGTATATGCATAAGAATATATTCAACACACTTTTGCAAAGACTCAGGCATAAGTACTATAAATTACCTATTACTTTACAGAGATGGTTTGGCATATAGCTGAGAACAAATTAGTGTATATAACTCTATATAGTGTCAATCTATCGATATACGACGAGAGCGTCATGAAGCAATTTTTAACCGTCGTAAATTGTATGTATAAGATTTATGAAGACGACGAAGGTATATAATGGAATTTAATTTCTTATTTATTCAACACTTCAGCGATGACGTTGCAAAATTTAACATCAGCTGAGTTTAACGCTTTGGCATGTTTTGGTTTTTTCTTATACGAAGATCGATTGAATTTCGTAATTTTTTTAATGCGCCACAACCGTTGCACTTTAGCAGAGTTAACTCACGTATATATTTAAAAATAATTACACCGATACGATTTACGATATTAGCGAATCGAATTTTTTATTTAAATTAATTTTTTAATTAAATTTACATAACTGGATCTTTCTATCAAATTGTTTTTACATTATGAAAAATTAAAATTCATCTTATGATTTACAGTTAGTTTATGGATTGTAATTATTAGTTAATTGAAGATTTTCGTTTGAGAATGCGTTTGGTAATCGTATTTGTAGACTTTGTGTGTCTGTATGTAAATTTGGTATACGAAGAAAGCAAAAGTATTATGGATGCATTCAAAAGTGTGACACATCTTTCCCTAAAATCAGCCACTAACAAAATACGAGCTACTCATAGTTGAATATGCGAATGTGGACCATATATAAGGCGGATGTGTTTAAATAAAAATAAACCATGATAAAAGTTACCAATTGTCTTGATTTTTACACCGACTTTTAACCCTTGCGGTATAATGGTTCTAGATAATTTCAATTTTTTCAGTATTTTTCGATATCATATATAGGTATAAGCAATATGGGGTTTAAAAACAAACGTAGGGTTATGTAAAATTAGCCCAACATTATATACTTATATATGAGGTCACTCATAACCGTAATAAATAATTTATATAGTCCTTTAGGTTAGACGTTTCGATTTGGTTTAATCAGCATCAATAATATAATACGATATGCAAACCCAAAATGATCGATATATAACTCTATAACATCACGTACTAAGTATATCTTTCTAAAACTCAAGACTTTAGGTAGCCAAAAACATAGTTTTTAAGTTAATATCATTTTTGCTGGCGAAAAATGCGAGGTTAATAAACTAAGCTAAAAATTATTCGAAAAGAGCCTCCTACAATAAAAAGCCCATAGGTGTCAAATCATAAGTGTTTTGAGTGTAATCAACAATTATTTTTAACTGTAAAACTGTTAACTGAAGATTTTTATGACAGATTAAATGATCCGTCATCTATATGACCTCACAATTCTGTTAATGCGATATGAAGTAAATTAATGGTTTCTAATTCATTTCATAAAATTTTCATAAATTTTTCCATGACATAATGCGAGCTGCGCTATCGATATTCTTGGCTATATAAGTATCTACTTATATAGCCAAGAATATCGAGCCAAGGAGATCCATTCAAAATTTCGCTATATCAATTCATCTACTTTGAAGGAATTCATTGACCAATAAATAACTGCATAATCACAACTAATATAGTCGCTAGTGATTGAGATATAGAATGCAATCCTGGTTACCCGGTTTCCCGGGAATCCCGGAATTTTTCCAGCACCGAAAACGGTTCTGATATTAACCAAATACGATTCTATTACATTTTTTATTTTTTATTCAGTCATTTGAAAAAACAACCAAAGCAATACATGTAATAAAATCCTCAAAGCAATGTTGCCGTTTTATAAAAAATTAAAAAAAGAGATGATAGATACGAAAAAATATACTCGTCTATTGTCGCCTTAGAAAATAAATGATTTGCGTAAAATAATAAAAAGAAACGAAAAAGAACTCAAAAAACAACGAAAACAATTGGAGAGAATTTTTGTTTGTTTTTTCTTACGATGGTTTTTTTAACACGATATTTCACGATAAAGTGAGTAAATCTTATATGAATAATTTATTTTATATTTTAAATTGAATCAGATTTGAACTGACAGTAAGTATTTTATAAAAATTTTACTTAAGAAAGCAAACAAACTTATAGTTTACACAAAAATATTCATGCTTACTAATAAAAACTCCCATCAACCCAGCCATGTCAATAAACGTTAAATATGAATTGTGCAGCGAACTACTAATTCAAAAAACTCTACGATTTTTATCGTGACACTTCAGGTGAATGTGCCAAGTGTTAAAGATGTGACAAAATATTGTAGACATCTGGTGGAGCAACAAGTTCTTTCCGTAAGCACATAAAATCGATTCATAATATTGCTACAACATTAAAGAGATCCGCATTTGAAAGCACAACATCAGCAGCAGAAGAACCATCCGAAAATCGATTACAAACTACCTCCTTGTTCGTAATGACAACACTCTCGAAGCTGTACTAGCTCGTATGATGGCTAGCGATGATTTACCATTCATAGTTTTCATAATATCAGTCGAGATGCGGAAAACACTGATGGCTCGCGGTTTCGATGTGCCGAAACCGGCAAATACAATTAGAGGCATGGTAATGCAATAGGGAAAATTATGCACCAAAAATACAAGATTGAATTGGAAGTCTCAAAACCTCAACGAAAGCTTTTCAGTCTTTTGATGAATGGACTTCGTCAAAAAACCGACATTATTTGAATATAAATGCGCATATTAAGAGAAAGTTTTTTAATTTGGACTTGCCCGAGTACGTGGATTTTTGCCAGCAGAAAGTTGTATACAGGTAATTGAAGAAAGGTTGGAATTATTTGGATTAAACTTACACGAAGACATGGTGCCGCGGTGATGCAAAAAGTTAGAAAATTACTTTCATCTTCATGTGTGCAACAACTGTGTTTGGCACATGCTATTCATCTAGGAGTTTTGAATGTCTTTTACAAATAACCTAATTCCGTATCAAATGAAAAAGATGATAATGATGACGTTGGCTGCGATTCTGGTGATGAAGATGGAGAAGATCAAGATGACGGATTTCAAATTGTTTGCACCGAAGATGAATCAGAAGAACTGGTAGTTAGCCTGTATCCAATTATACGTAAAGTAAGAAGTATAGTCAAGTTTTTTGTCAGTCACCAACAAATAACGATGCAGCTCTTCAGAAATACGTTAAAGAAGAATTTGGAAAAGAAATCCAATTAATCATTGACGTAAGGACACGATGGAAGCCTTTATCTTATACTACAACATTTTTATGAAGTGAGAAACAGTACATATTTTAAAATCCTTGAATAATCTTAATTCGATAATTTCGCTGGAAGAAAATGAGTGGGACATGATAAATATTTTGGTGAAAACTCTAGCACCTATAAAGTTAGCTGCAGAAGCACTACCCCGCCGTGAGGAATTGGCTCTTCAAATGAAAGAATCGCTTGAAATAAAAGCGAGTTTGCTACAATATTTGCATAAATGCAAACATTATTATAGTAAGACAATTATGGTTCTGGAGAGTTAGAGCTAGACTCCCCAATAAAGTTTGCACGTCTAAGCAAAAAGATGCTTTTGAAAATGATAATTGACAGCTATTAAATGGCTCGATTTTGTATTCTATCACAAAATTAGACTTGATTCGAAGCAACGCCCCGAATCAAAACGTGAACTTCACGATCAGTTCTTTTTTGATGTCGATAATGAACCCAAATAGGAGCGGAATACAAAATAATATTGTTCATCATCTAATTATATATGATTATTGAGGAACAGAATGAGAACCGCAAGATGGAATTGCAATGTACAAACGGAAATTTAACCGATCACTGTATTTAATATTATGACGTCTGACAACTGACCTCATAATATTAAATAAAAATAATCTATGGCTTAGAGGCCGTAAACGGCCCTTACCGCGTCTCAACTGAGACCTTGTGAACCATTTTAACGATTGGTGCACATTGTAGGTGGTCAGCCCAACGAATGTTTTTACACACAAACGCGTTTTTATGTCATCCGGTTGCATGTTAATTTTTGGTCAACGGCGGGAATCGAACTCGAGACCGCGGCGTGATGAGAAACTCTCTTAACCATTAAGCTACATCCGGTGGCTTAATGGTTTAATATTATTTAATAATATTAAATACAGTGATGAAAATTTATGAAAGTAGTTTTGCGGTACAAATCTGTTAAATCAAAAATTTATAGGTACAGGTCTAATCCGCATGTAGATCATCTACCACTTGTATAGATCTATTCCAGACACAAGGTCATATAGATTCACATAATATTGACAATCATTTTAAAAATTTGGTGTATATAGTGACTTCTTTTGTTCTGGTATTTAGTTGTTTCTTTCCACCATTTACTACACAGGTGTGAGAAGACACTATTTATGGTCTTGTTACTAAGCTATGTAGTTACTTTATCGAATAACTTTATGCACGTTCTAGTTGGATGGTTATTATCCGCTTATACTTGCAGCATCCACGAAAGACTTGCTATAGAGTACTGCCATCTACTGGCTGTCTGAAAATAAGCCCAATCAAGCTGAACCGGTGCTTTTTTAAAATATAAAACATGTTCCATGCTAAATTTTATGATGTATGATAAAATGATGGCTATGTTGAGAAATGGTGATAGGTTTCAACCTGACTTTTTACATTTTACTCGAACATCTTAGTTAGATAGCATCAAGTTAAAGATGGCACACATAAGGTTTAGGCAAAAGAGCGTTTTTCATATACAACTCTCTGTCAATGATATTTGTTGAACTGTAGTTATATGGAAGCTCTTTTAGCGCCATCTCCACAACATTTGCAAATAATTCTTTGACTGCATTGATGATAAAGTGTAAGTGATAACTGCATAAAATCTAGTGGACCACTTATAAAAATCGCAGTACAATTTAACCTTCTTAATTTAAAAGGCTTTATGCCTTGGCTTGACTAGTGCAGGTGCGGTACAGCCATTCATTGAACCGGAACCTTTCTTTGTAGGCACAAGATGACCCCACAAAGCCGAGTTCTTACAAGGCTTACAGGAAGCTTACAATGAACCGCACATTGGTACAAAGTCAAGTATCTTAGGCAATCTTATCTAGGAATCTGACGACTCAACTCTCTCGGGTAATATATCGTTTTTACTAATTCCATTAATGACCAAATAGAAAGATATATTGTCATTATCTGGTTGAAGAGAGTTGTTGCTCTTTTTTTTCAAAAAAGGGATAGCACCATTAATTTAAATGAGTAGTCGTATTGAGAATATCGGTGGGTTTGTGCAAGACAAGTCTGGTAGAGTACAATAGCTTTGATAAAATATTCCTTCCAAAGAGCTATAATTGTGGTTGTAACTTGTGGATCGATGAATCGTTTGTTGTCCTTACATATAATATTAATGTATATAATATTTTTTATTGGAAAATTGTCCTAAATTGTGTATTATCAGCGAAACTGTGTAAATGTCACTAAGTCACTTTATCATTCATGTAGTCAATCTATAGCGTATTTCGTTCGACACCTTAGGCGATGCGTTTAACTTTAGAGGAATAACGATCACGAATGAGGTTTTACCTGCAGGTATCTAGAATGATTGAAGTTGTTGCTATAAAGCAGTCACAAGTTAGTAATTCTTCAAACCAGTTTATTTATACGACAAGAGGCTTAAAATAATAAGAAACAAAAATTTCATGAAGAATTTGGTTTCTTCTTATATTGAGTAGCTTAAAATTTAACGGTTTAGAACAAAATACGTTGCAATTCTATTAAGAGTGTAATGGGTTAAATACCCGGATTTTGTTTAATTTAATTTGTTTAAATCTCCTTAGCGACATTGAAAATGAACCATGATAAGACTCTTAGGCCAACGACGACTTAATATATTCGTATAAGAACCATGGGAACTGAAAGGTCGAAAAACAAATTTATCTACTCTCGATAACATTCACAATCGGGGGAAAATTGAATTTTTGCGTTTATATGAGAGATTATGAGTCATGCACATTTCCACATTAATTGAAACCAATTATAATTTATTCACCCCACCATGCCATAACATGACTTTCGCATCTTAATTAAAAACGTAATGCGACTGACTGCAAATGTCAAACATCTTGGAAGATAGCGAAAACAATAGAATTTTATTGCGTGTCAAATTTAATTGAAAGTATTCACACATAGTAAAAAAAAGACGAACACAAGATGTTTGCGTCTCATTCGCCGATAAAACCGATGTTGTAATTTGTAATAAGATGACAAGATGATATTTTTAAACGGAGCGAAAAATTATATTCTACAGGCTGAAACACAACAACGTTGATTGTGGTACTATACGTATATAGTGTCCATTTAAATTCTGTTTTAATAACAAATCAATTACAATTATATCGATTTTGTGTATGTATATACGTCGACTATATATAAATGACTGTGCCACATCAAGCACCCCACTGGCCATGACAGTATATATATTCAGCACAAAATAGGGGTGTACAATGGTGTGGAAATGAATAAATTGATATTACTGTTACTTCGCTTTGTTGTGTGACAGAAAAATAAATTTTCCATTTTCTATGTACATTCACATACATATATCGAAAAAAATCAAAGTAGAATCGCGAGGGTTGATGTGTTTAGGGGTGTGCATATAGTATATAGCTGCACACTATTTTATTGTGTTCAAACAATGTACGGGGAAAAGTTATGGTGCTACGTATAGCAAGTGGACGATTACGATATATTTACTTATTTTATTGTTTTGTGATTTTAATCACGGTCGAATATGTGGAGTGGGAGCCGTGTAAAGAGAAGGGTCAGGTTGTTTAATTTCCAATAATGTGACAGATTAGTCACGGATTTATATAGAAAATCGGGGATAATTCAATCTATTTAAAATATATATTTTTATATAGTGTCCCATTAAGACTTCTAAACTGCTGAAGTACAGTGCATGCATCTATGCATGAAGACTTCTAAACTGCTGAAGTACAGTGCATGCATCTATGCATACGAAGTTTAGAAATCTCATAATTTCTGATTGTATGCCGGCATTCTGAGCAAAAAGGTTTGCAATTTTTGGAAGAAAATCGTTGATTGCGAGGAGACCCATTTGCATCTTACTGCAGGATCTAAAATACACATGCAGTTGTCGAAAACCTAATAAATATTACACGGAATTGGGAAAGGCTTACCTCAAGAATTAAATACAATTTTAAAAATATATCTACTATTGCATCCACCTTGAGAAACAATTGAATTGCTGTCATTTGAAAATTTGGAAATCTATTGATGAATTCTCAGCTATTATATCGGGTTTTCCAATAAGAATGATATGATTTTTAAGTGACGTTTCGGTCATTTGTTATATGTCATGATCTGTCATTTTTTGTTTCATTGTATTTAGTAATGTTAACAATTTCATTATCAATCGTCCAAGTGTGCTCGCTATTCGCCGAATTGTTGAAATTTTTGAACGTGCATTTTCTTTACATAATTTTCAAGTGTCAATAAGACAAAGAAACGCTCGAAGTAATGCAAATATTGCTGCCGTTCAGGCAAGTGTTGCTGAAGACCGCAATTTGTCAATTCCAAGACATTCTCAAGAATTGGGACTGTCTCAAACCACAATTTGAGAAAGGATTTGGGTTTGCATCCGTATAACATTGTTCTCATTCAAGAACTGAAGCCATTGGACCACCGTAAACGTCGTGAATTTGCTGATTTTGACTTGGAACAACTTGAAAACGATAACGATTTTTTTAAGAAAATCGTCTTCTGCGATGAGGTTCACTTTCGATAAATAAACAAAACTTACGATCCTGGTGCGAAGAAAATTCTTAAATTATGCATGAAAAACCATTACATTCACAAAAATTGACAGTTTGGTGTGGTTTTTAGTCTGGTGGAATCACCCGTATTTTTTCGAAATGAAGCTGGTAACACCGTTTCTGTCGTTGCTGGAATTCGGTAAAGATCAATGATAACCAACTTTTTATGGCCGAAATTGGAAGAAGTTGATCTTGACAGTAATTGGTTCCAACAAGACGGGGCTACGTGCCAGCAATTGAATTGTTGTGAGAAAAATTTGGAGATTCGATTATTTCAAGAAATTGTGATATTGAATGGTCTCTAAGAAGTCGTGATTTAACAACATTAGACTGTTTCTTGTGGAGTTATTTGAAGTCATTGGTCATTAGCAATAAACTCTCTTCAAGCTTTACAAGTCAATATTGAACGTGCTATTCATGACATACGACTGATTCAGTAGAAAAAGTGCCCGAAAATTGGGTTCATCGAAATCGTTCCTGCTGAAAAGTAGTGGATGCCATTTGAATGACGTTTTGTTCAGAACTTAATTGTATCGATTGTACTTCACATTAAATAAACAACATTTCAATTTCCTTAACAATTGGTGTGTTTTTTTAAAAAAATCATATCACTTTTATTGGAAAACCCGATAGAATGTGAAACACCATTAGAACGCTTATGTCCATTAACAATCCTATTACCCGCGATTGATCAGACGATACACCGTAACGTTTAAAATTCCTTATTATAATTAGCATTGCAAGAGTACTACCTAGCATTGCAAGAATACTACCATATGCAGTATACACTGCTGCTATTTAACAGTTTAAACCCATTCCTACAGATAGGTTTCCGTCTTCAATGTTGCTGAACAAAATTTGTAGACAAATCTCTGTTTATTCTAGTATTCTTGAGTAGCGATGTTTCGACACATCTTACAAAAGAGCTTACTAAATACTAAGATCTAGATACTGAGTTCAGCGCACAAGCTTAGTTTGATGGCGCAGCAGGGAATTAAGACCGGTAGGAAGTTAGCAAAGTAAGCATGAAATTCACTATGGCAACCCTAATGGTTTTATGATTGTTAGTTTAAAAAGACAAAATACCATGATATCGATCCATCAATAATCGAAACGTAAATTTATCAACCCAGATTGTGATTGATATATTTAGAAAGCAGTTGATCATCGTGTATGCTAAGTTATAGATTTTCTCGAGCACACATTCAAAACTTAGATAGGGTCAAGTATGGTTTGTACGACATATAGTTGATATTCACTTAGGTACTAACGGGGATTTAGTGATCGAATCGTAAATTTTTCAACCCAGAATGTTATTGAATGTTATCAGAACAATAGTTAATCAGCGGATATGCTTTATTATAGTTTTTATCTATGACACATTCAAAACTGTGATAGGGTCGAGTATATTTTTTATATCATGATACTACATGTTGATAATCATTTAAGTACTATATTGTTTTGGTAATATTAATGGGTTTATATCCGCAGGTATATAATAATAACTATGTATAATGTCTTAGCAATTGTGTATAATTTTAGAAAATGATATATTCGTTAGGACAAAACGTTATGAATTTGAACGTTTTCTTATCACTTTATATTGGCAATCGAATTTTTCTGTTATATAAACACCCAGTTTGACCTTAATTAAATTAATAATTGTTAAAAGTTCTTTACGTGTAGATGATTCAAAAGTACACACAATGTATCTAATTAAATTGTTTACAATGTTCGGGTACTAAACACCCACCATGGAAATTATCAAAATATTCGTATATAACACGCGCCCAATGGAATGCAACAACGCCGATGCGAAGACTGTTCAGATCACATCAACCTGCATCGCTGATTATATTGAACCACACCAATGCAAAATATTGTGTTCGTAAGCGAGCGTGCGCTAGAAGTGTTAAAAAACAGCAACACCTGGTTATGAATAATGGCTTGGCTGATATTCAATACAATTTTCTAATCGATCCCGAAGGCAATGTATACGAAGGATTAGGCTGGTGTCAACTGTTAGCCAGCAATAAACATAAACAGTTTCGTTCGATTGGATTGATTGAGAGGGCGAAAACCAAAATAACAACAAAACAATTAGCAGCCATACAACATTTGCTACGTGAAGCTTTGCACCTGAACCAATTAAAGATAAATTATTATTTTTGTGGTTCGCCAAATCTGGTTCCAACAATGACAGATATTAAAATGGATCTAGACATGGAATTCCTTGTCGATATACACACAAAAAAGGATGTGGACAAAATAAGTAAGGGGTTACAAAAGACAATGGGTAATATTAATGTGGTGATATCGGAAATAAAATCGGACGAGTTTCAAAACAGTGGGGTTGATAGTGGTTTTTCTTATGAAGTTCAGTTTTAGTATCACTAAATGTCTCTTTATTGTATATAGTAATTTATGATGTATTTATTTATTTATAATTGTCAAATGAATTATATTTAAATTCAACTGTGTGCTTAGTCGTAAATTTGTTTAACTTGTTCGGGCACTTCATGATTTATTGGTAGTATCACGATTATAATATCAAAAATCACTTTATATAATTCATTCATGACTGATTGACATCCATTGACTATGTAACTATGTACTGACATAAGCCAACATCAAGATAAAGACTTATTTTACAATATACCTGAGCACGATGTCTGAATAGTAAATGGTGACTTAAATGCTAAATTTGGCAGAAATCAGACTGACTTATTTAAGGTCCATTCTTCCGACACGAGACTGAGATCGAAAATCGAGAAATTGACTGCGATCACTCATGATCTCAGAGTGGCAAGTACATCCTTTCCTCATAGGAACATCCATTTGGAAATATAAACACATCCACGTAAAACATCTCGAAGCCAAATTGACCATGTGTTGATTTCAAAAGAGCGGACTCGGGTTGTCCATGACGTGAAATCGTATCGTTCTTCAAAAATCGTTAGGCAGTGACCAATATCTGCTCATTGCAAAACTACTATGAAAATTTTCGTACAAGTCAGAGAGG
Organism: Tipula lateralis; assembly: GCA_963932295.1. Classification (NCBI taxonomy): domain Eukaryota; kingdom Metazoa; phylum Arthropoda; class Insecta; order Diptera; family Tipulidae; genus Tipula; species Tipula lateralis. The sequence continues at coordinate 121,953,587 of OZ010737.1, forward strand.
ACAACGCGATTCTCTTGTGAAGGTCTGATAAATGAAGAAACGCAACGAAAATATCAAGATCTTGTCAGAAATAGAAGTTTGCGATCTAATTACTGATCTGAAAAAGTGAACAGTTGTCAAAACCTTGGGTATCGATGTCGCCCAGCACACTCTCGGTATAGTAAAAACTACGCCCAAAAATGATTTGTTTGAAAAAAAATATATTTCAACGCAGTTACCTTTAAGCTACCACCCAGGTGGCGCAGTGGTTAAAGCTGCGGCAGTTGGAGCGGGAGGTACCGGGTTCGAATCCGATTCGAGGCAGGATGCAAAATGGGTTTTTCACCTTCGATCGTTTGGGCGGTGCGATCAGTGGTGAAAAATGAACATATCTGGATCCTCTGTCGTATTTAGAATCCTTGGGCCAACCCATCTTCCATGTCAGTACTATAAGCCTGACATGGAGCTATGCAATGCGCAGATGGTTCTACGAAAAGACTCGGACCTATAGCCGATTTTTGCAATCCTTCAAAATAAATCGATCTCCGCATTAGAGCCGAATCTCTTTCCGCCGCGCCATAGGCTAAATCTTGAGAATATGGTGGATGTGAAAGCAATTCGAAGCGTACTTCATGGATGTTGGCCATGGAAACACACACGCGTGCACCCTACCATTGTCTTGATGGAAGACAACAATTTTATTTGGGAAATGTGGTCGTTTTTCAGTCAAAACGTCGTTGAAATGGTCCAATAAGTTGCAGTAATATTCGAAAAAACGGTGACCATGACCTTGATGACTGACAAAACCGCCGTTCTTTGGTCTCCGGTTTATGGTGATGGATCTATGTTTCATTCAAAGTTATGAAATAACGCAAAAAATCCTTTTTATTTCGGTTGAACATCACCAAACCTGTCTTTGAAGTTGTCACACGTGTGCGTTTCTCGTCGATTGTAAACAAACGCGGCATTCAACGGCGAGGATAGGTGTATGGTATATAACACGAACTTTTTCATATTCAAATGTTCGTGTTATATACCATATTGCGCACAACCTCATGATGCCCATGCAGATATTAAAGAAAAATCGTTCATCTGGCATTGATTGCGATAATTCAGAGTTCTTGATATTTGGAGTGATAACTTTGAGGAACTGTCTTTTTGACCTTATTCGATTGGTATGGCTAAATGAAGTTAAGCCTAAAGAATGGAAAGTGACCGCGTTACACCCAATATTCAAAAAGGATGATCGCTTAAAATGAAAGCACTATGCGAGTACTCTGGGTTGGTCACGTTCTGCGTGCTAATCCGATACTTGGGTCCACAACGTAGAGAGAGATCTGACATCTTTGAATTGTTTACAACAGTATGAAGAGATAGCACGTGATCGAAACCGATGTAGTCAGATATTTGTCACGGTACGGGTCAACAATGTCATGTAAAAACCGCAAAAAACTGTGGCCATGTTACGGGTACAAATTTACATAGATACCATTAGAAATTGAGTATAACTTGAAGATTAGTATACCCTGAAGGAGTTTATTGTGGTTCTTATCATTACAGTGTGAAAGAGCTCACTAAGTTTCTCGAAAGACCTATAACTTAGCGAGTCTACATAGGGTATATAATAAAGAACTCGCGGGTTGAAGACTTCTCTACTATAGAAGATTCTGTGAGCAGTCTGTTAGAGCGTTTAAGTTAATACCATCACTTGCAGGATGATTGGTTTTGCCAGGTCAAACAAGGCCTTTGAAAAAACCTTGGTTACCTGGTGATCAAGAAAACTAAAGAATACCCGATAAAATAGCAGAAGAAGACCATTATGATTGCAGGCCTTTGGATAAAAAAAATCGTAAAAACATGCCAATATGCGAATAAAGAAGTGCCAAAGAAAGAAACTGATGCCCCTTCTGTGGAAAAATGCACAAGGCTGCTGTAAATGTATCGCTTAGACAATGTTTCGGATCGGACAATAGATGTAAGGGTGGTGTAGTAACTCCAACCGTTCCAAACGGTCCATTATCTAGTACTAAGTCAAATTGTAAACCAACGGAAGGAGAATTACTAATACGGAAGCAGTATGTATTCGGAAGAAAGGCTCTAATTCGATATTTTCTAGAGGGCAATCCTTGAATCCAAGCGTTGAATAATTAGATGCATCTGAACTTTTCATGAGTGTAAGGCTTTAATTACCTACCGGCTATGATCGATTAACGCTACGTAGGAACCTGTATAAAATTAATACGTCATTGGTACGTTTAAAAATTATTATAGCACAAAGACGACGAAAAGTTGCGCATTAGCAGTGGAAAAGTAATAGTTCTGTCAAATTTTTATGTCAAAAAACTCGTCTACGTCGGGTGAGATTTACTATTATAACGTTTCAATATTTGGTCTTCGATCAATTCTAGTTTTTGTTGGAACAGTTGGTCCTAATTGAGCCACATCAATGGTAGTTTAAATTTTTTAATTAAAATTTAATTTGTCGGAGTTGGTAAATGTTAAGGCAATCATCTTAAATGTTAAGGTATTAAAAAAATGTTTAGGTTTCACGTATAGATTAGGGTATAGTGGGTTAACCAATTGCAACTTATAATGCAGCGTAAAATAGTTGACAAATTACTATTTCCGGAGTAGAGGCAATCTTTCACGTAACTGCTTGAATACAATTGCGTTTTGTGTGATAGTACTGGACATGGAGCATAGATGTGAACCTCTATCTCCTCCTTTTCCAATTCCTTACAGCCAATGGAAAATGTATTAAATACTAGATCCAATCTTGTCGCATGCTTCCCTCTAGAGACTGTACAACATAGAAATGTTGGCCAAAATTATCTTGATATCTTGCTATACAAACACAAAAATATAAAAAACCTCATTTTTCGGAATCGAAATTCTCAAGACTGGAACTTGGCTCCAAAACCCTTATGGAAAATAATTTACTCAGCTGAAGAAGGGATGTTCTCAGTGCCTCTTTTAAAAGCATACAGGCAGCATTTTGAGTGTAAGTCTTGATATGACACTTTAAAGTTCACTCTGTAGTCTTGCAATTTTGTCAACAATTTTTGGTGTGGTGACATTATTTGCGCGTCCTGAACGTTCGACATCAGCTGTGCTTGTACGACCACAACGAAAACCGGTAAACCACTTGTGAATTTTCAATTCCACTTTTCCCATGTTTGTAAAAAAAAACAATGGATTGTCTGTTTTCATTGGCTGTCAAAACTGAACTAAATGACAGATTTGTTTTGGTTTAGTGACAAATGGTATTGGCACATGAAATCTATGATTTGCGATTGTAGCACCATTTGTTATAATTTTATCAAACTTTTCATTCCACCTATTAGTAGATAATTAGAGTTGTTGGAGCTGGAGCATTCACGACATTTTATAGACTATTTTCTCCTAACAAATTTTAATGCTTTAAAGACAATGATACATTTACATACCATACATTTGAAACCATAAATTGGACAACTTTTCTCCGGTTTTACAATGCCATGAATCTCTTACTTCGACATGAGTTAAAAATTTTTGTTCTTATTATACATACCTAGTCCTTTCGAACCGTTGTTATAATTAATCTATTTAAACCCTACGGTATTATAATTTGGGCAGACACTAATCCATATGTAATGGCTAGGTGATATTTCGGACAAAGGGTCTTTTAATCCTGAGCAGAATCATTCTTATGACGGAAGAAATTAACGGTGACTACCAAAGAGATAGATATTAAACATTCATGCACTCTAATATTTATGGAATAAATATTTATTGGAATATCAAACAAATACATTCATCTTTGTATTGTGCTTAAGTTGGACAGGCTATGAGTATTGAGTATATATTTTTTGTAAATCAATTTGTGGTGTTCGACACAAGGTCAAAAAAGTATTTTTAACTAATTTTAAAAATGTAATCTTAATGGGACACCCATGTAATATATATACTTCTCAGTACTATTTTGGATTATCATCATCATATATACACATATGTACGTATAGTATCATGCATGCCCCGTAATAATGCAATTAAAATCGTATACATAGCTGTTATATACAAAATATAGTTATTAACAGTCATTACAATAATTTAGTTTTGTTAGAATGAACTATAAGAATGTATACTTACGTATAGAAATATTAAGGTAAAATAGAATTTTAAATATTACAAATATATGAAAACATCATGTATAGGTACAAGATCACGTGTGTTACATTATTTCCTATGCAAATAAAGGCTGAAGCATTAAGTCTTAAAGCGCAGAGCCGTAAGGTCAACAGTTATAGCATAAATTTAAAACGTTCATGTTAATTCGCAAACATAAATTAAAAATTTATCGAACAGGTGACCAACGAAATCACACTCCCATTCATTTTTAATTACTAACCTTATAACACAGTGACTATAAAACCAAATTACTGTCAGTGACGTTGTGGAAGATTAATATTTTTTACCAGGTGTGGAAGCAAAATATACAGCTACTATATAAATACAGCACACTTAAACAATGTTAAAACCTGGATATCGGTTCTGCCAAGCATTGTGCAAAAAAGTTTTCTTCGCCGTTTTCTTTTGAGGTCCTACTTTACTTCGAAGCCAAATCGACGATTAAAGGTCCACTTTTCCGCAAAGCATCTGCACAGTACATTGTTTCATGACAGTCTACATAGCGCTGACAGAGAAAATGGGAATGCCTCAAACTAGGAGTCATCCACATCGCCGATCACAATCGAATGATGAAAAGTTAATTTTGTATCCAGTTCCAATTGGAGATTCTAACTCACTCAAAGAAAAACTTGGGTCAAAAACACCACAAAACTTGGCCAATTTAACCAAAAACCTAGTATTTTTCAACCAACTAAATACCTTAGTAAAATAAATAGCTAAGCTCGTGGTTAAAATAATTTTTAATTTTAAATAACCAAACCTTCGTTATTAATATAAAACATATAGTTATTTTAACCAAAACTAATTGGTTATGTAAAAAAATTGTTTTTAATAACCAAATAAAACAGTTGAATTAACAAAAAAAAAATTAAATTTCACATACGACTTAGTTAGATTTAACAAGTTCTATTATTTGATATAGTCCCTAAATTAAGCCAATATTTGACATTATTTTGGTTGTACACAGATCAATTACATGTTGAAATTTACCAAAAGTTTAGTATATTTCAACAATTGGCTTGGGTATATTCAACATAAGTTTAAGCAACACATAATGTTAGTATATTTAATCTTATAAGTTATTTTATAAAATTAATTTTTATTACATTCTTTTGATGTTTTCAAGCACTTTCCTTTCGAGTAATCCCACAGCTTCAGTGTACTGTCAAGTATTGCAGCCAATTTATACTTCCCATTTATCGAAAATTTAACAAACGGAACCAATGGATTATCATCATCAATCAGTGTTTTTAAACATTATCCACTTGCTGTATCCCATATTCGATATAAACCATTCACCACAATTGTGTGATGGAAGTTTTCACGATTGTAATGCACCGTAAATATAGGATCTGAATGCAGCCGTAGATACAGGATCTGAATGGGCTGGAATTTTTTTTTAATCATTTACCCTTCATACATCGCATATGCGCACCAACACGTCGAAACTGTCCGAATAAGTTAACTTAGCTTGTGGATTAAAAATACAACACATATTTTTAGTGTTTTGCCATCACTTGCCGGTACAAGTAGGTAGCCGACTGTCACTAGACAATGCAACATCGCTTATTCCCAATTTGTATCTAGTAATAGTTTTCTCGAATTTTCCATCGTATGCTCTGCCAAATTTTTATTAATTTATTCACTGACGAGCTAGCCAACCAATCACCACTGGGGCTAAATTTAACCGGTTTTCGTATGACAGACTAATGTAAATTTGAGTGTATGGTTTGGTTTCTAAAATTAAATCGAAAATTACTACTGGAATTGTTATTGACAATTTTATGGTGGTAACACAACTGTCAATGCTGAAGCTTTGAGTGAGGAATTCGTTGATAAAGTATTTGGGCCGTCATGAACTGGCGCTCCCATTTGTACCATAACACCCACTCAAAATAAATTAACCTTACTTCTGTGCAGCAAATTGAACAATATTTTTACAACTGAACAATATTTTCAAAATGTGAGTAAAATCCAATCTTATTGAAACTCAAACGTTGCTTACCAAATAAATCCAGATACAACTCATAGTTTTTTGATTCGTTATAAAATTGGTTATTTATTTTTGGAGTATCGTCCTAAATTGGGGAGCATAAACGTGTTTCTAATTGCATTTCTAGTAAAATTCCGTTTTCTAGTAACCAAGAATTTTGTTCATTTGAACTTTAATTTGGAGCTGTTTTGAACGTGTTTCTAATTGCATTTCTAGTAAAATTCCGTTTTCTAGTAACCAAGAATTTTGTTCATTCGCTGCCATTAAATAAAAATAAAAAAATTAAAGTATATTTAACAAAAATTGTTTTAATAATTTTCTAAAAATAATTTTGTGAAAAAATAATTATTGTTTGATCAATTTTACTAAGAAAATAGTTTACACTGCTAAACTGTTTGGTCAAAACTACTAATTAATAAAAAAACTTAACTTTTATTTTTAGATTTAATTTTACCAAGAAGCAAAATTTATTGCTTTAAGGCTAGTACTCAGATCAAAGTGAAATGAAATTTTACCGCGGTCTCCAAAAATTTATTTATTTTCACGTGAAATAGAAATGAATTTTGTTTTTGAGAATTAAAATGTTCAAACAGTTTCAATGTTCAAATTTCAAGTGAAAATAATGGTTCGAATCATTATTTTCGCGTGAAAAAAATTTGAAGTTTATGCGCGCCATCTTTGGTGCATTGAGATAACTAAAGTTTTTTCACTAATGAACTGAGTACTGCTTAGTGAAAACAGAAATGAAATTTATCATTTCTGAGTTTACTTTGGTAAAATCGTATGGTAATTTCACGCGAAATCGATCTGAGTACTAGCCTTTAGATTTAAATTTTACCAAGAGGCAAAATTTTTATTTTAATTTAAAGTAGAGAATTGGTGAGTAAAACCAAGAAAACTTGTATTTAAAGTGGCAACTATAGAAAAAATAAGAAATAATAAAAAATAAAAATAATAGAAAATAAAAATAAGAAAAAATAAAACTGCGATAAATAGGCTTTGCTTACTTGCGCCCAAGCAGAACATAAAAAAAAATAAAAATTCTTCGTTAAATGTATCTGTCACTTAATAAAAAATAATTGTGCGATAAAATTCACAAAAAAATGGAAAATAAAAACGAACAAAAAACGGCCTGCTTTTCTAGTTTTGCACTCGCACAATATTTTTTTTTTAAACTTTCATGGCTCATGTGTCAAAAAAAAAAAAAATAACAATTTTCGTTACAATTTTATGTTTTCTTATTTTGTTTTATTTCATGGATGGTTCTGCCTAAAGTAACCAAATTGTGTTACTAAGACTTTGGTTACAATCTTTTTTCTGAAAGGCTGTTACGGTATTTATCACTGTGCTATTTGTTTGGTTAATTTTAATTTCAAATGACAAAATGACTTGACTAAGGGTTCTCTGAATTACATATCTTTATGTGGAAAGTAATATAGAATTCTACTCATAAACAACTCTTGGATATCATGATATGGCCAATGTCCCATATTTTGTCAATTGCTAACTACAGTCAAATCTTTCGAAAACTTTTGCAATTACTTACATTTACCGATACGTTTTAATCTCATGATCTCATGTTGTCATGTAAGGATGTGAGAGTTGTACCTTGACGGATGAGTACGACAAATGGATTCTAATCTTCGAGAGAAGAATCATGCGTGTGATATATGGCCAAAACGCGACCATCAACGTCGCCATCAACATGCCGAGTTATGTTAAATCACGAGATCAGGAATTTAATGCCAATTCCAGATACATATAAAAACCGTAAAAAAAGATCAAATATTTATTTTTGAAAAATGAGGCAAGCGTGGGTAAAACATCCCAAGTAAAAGTTCCACGATCAATAATTGAGTATTTTATCTGCGAAATTACATAATCAAGCTGGCAAATTTATAACATAATAGCGAAGCGCTATTATATTGCTGAACATACTACATAAGCTCATTGTGTGCATTAAGTGAAGCAATTTATTCACTTTATGGCTACTGTTTCATACTCCAAATCCATCAATGTTATATATGTACACTAAAAATCCCACTTAAACTATCACTTGTTGTAGATGGTTTTTAGCAATCCAGTAATGCCAAACTCCTGTGATTGAGTTACTCGAAGCAAACCCGTGTTTTGAGTAAGTTTATCTCTCTAGGAGAGTACGTGTGAGGAGTTTTTACTTCAACAACTTAAATAGTTTACGAGAAGGATTATCAGAACACCATGTGCTTTACCAGTGCTATATTCTTTATGTCAATCCCAGACATCTTACGAAAACTGAGCCTCGTTAGGGAGAAAAAATTATGTTTTATATTTACTAAGTTGTGTTATGAGACGGAACAAATCTAACATATTCGCGATACCCATTTACCATCATATCTTACACAGACTCTCCACGTCTATGCATATAGTCACGACGTTCAAAATTTGAGCTAAATAAGGGCCATGGGTATGTTTATTCCAGCACATGGGGGTGTAATATGCTTTTCATGAGTATTGTCACTTATTTTATATATATATATATATATATATATATATATATATATCGAGTTGTGCACTTTATTTGACTAGCTCAAATCTACGAAATTATTATTTTTGAGATTATGAATAGAAGTAACTTAGCAAAAGAGACGAACACAAAATCCGAAACCTTAGATTAAACTGAGAATAGTTAATCATTACCAGTCATTTGTATTGGTAAAACCTGGTCTGCTTTTATACCGGACTATTGTAATTAAAATGCTTTATATTCTCAATTATACCATTCACAATTATTTCCTTACAGTACAATTACTTCAGTGGTCATTCTGAATTGGCACTCGCACATCATGTAAACATAAACTTGACGTTACCCAATTAAATAACCTAGTTTACAATTCAAACTTCTTTGCCAGTCGAATCAAATCCTCATCCATTGTATTGAATATAGATAACATCATCTACCAACAAACGTCCAATTTATTGTCATCCATTCTGATAATTATACAATATCATCATTCTCGTTATGTGGACTCACCATTTAATTCCTTGGTACAAGTCATTATTCCATGGGTTTGAAAATAAATATAAGGAGATATCATTCATTTTAAAGGCAAACGTGTGCATTTTTTACTCTTATTAATTGGCCATAAGACACATCGCTCCATTGTCAATAACACCCATATCATTTTGTAGAATACAAAACCACTCGAACTGGTCTCTTCTAAATTATCACAATATGCAGACAGACCTTAACAGACACCCTAGCTTAAGGCGACTTGGAAACGTTAGCATAATCCTGGATATTCCATATAATTTGAAGTTCAGGCTAGTTATGGGAAACAACTGAAATCAGATATTTTATGATGATAAGTGGTTGTGACGTTGAAAACAGGTGGGCTATGAAATGAATAGCATGTAGAAAGAACATTATTATGTTGGAATGGGATAGGTTATGAACTAGTTGTACGATGTGTCGTCAATCATAGTGAGATAGCCTGAAGAGACAAGGACACTAATAAATTATCGTGCAAGCTCGAACCCAACCTGAACCTTTAGAAAACTGCAACCGCCTAATGTATTTCGCGAGGACAACCAAAGTCGGTCTCCATCGTCGTTCAACTGTAACACATTATTGCGATAAAATGGGAAGAAACATGTATTTTTTATTTATTCAGTTTTTATGTTATGAAATGGTGTAATAAATTTAGCTCTTCTACCAGTTTCAGTTATGTGTTAGTGTTAGGTTCGAGACTCATTCGTATACATATAACATGTATATATAAAGATAAAACGTGAGATTATGGCGTGGGATGAGTTGGATGTGCGATATCATTGTTTTCTGAATCTGCACATACTTACCAAACACAAAAAAGGGTATCTTTATTCTACCACGTCGTGTTGTTATTGTGTTTTTCCTTTTGATATGATAATGATTAAGTTTATCATAAAAAAATATACATATATGTGTAAGTGTAAATGTGTGCAAGCGGGAGGAAAAACATATTTTCGAAATGGTGAAAATAAAGGAAAGTGAAAATGGAATTTCCAAAATCAATAACATATACAAAAGACGTCATAGTTTTAATGTGTTTTTAACATCTGTTATTTTCATCTCGCTGCATGCGGTCTTTTAACTGTATAGATACACACAAACAGCATATTGTTTGTTCCGCACACTTCACACGTATAAAATCAATCACTTGAGACCATATCCGAGATAGATAAACGAGTAGATTCTAGATTTTTCTAGAGAATGTCTATATGCATGTTTTTTATATATCTCGATTTTCAAAGAAAGTTATGGGTCAAGTGAACTCGCAACGTCATGTACATACATAATATTTATGAATACAATGGATAAATAGTAGTTTTATTACAAAACTGTTTTTTATATATACGATGTCCATATGTACTCGTAATTGTTTTATAAAACTAATGTTTGGGAACGGATTCGACTAAAACATAGCATAATGGAGCAATATATGTATAGTTTCGGAAATTTATGAAACGTGTATATATATATATATATATATATATATATATATATATATATATATATATAAGATGTCTTATGAAACCGCGCACATACTTATTTTCATTCATAAACTGGAATGACCCTTTGTGTGTACTTAATGTATGATGGAGTGACATTACACAACCATCTATTTTCATAACCTACCATAAATCATAATATGTACATACAGATGTAACGGCAAAATTTCTAAACTACTTACTATACTTATGTGCATATACCATATACAAAAAATAGTTTCTTTCTTTGAAGTCGAAACGACTTCATCATCATTATCATCATCAACACGAACATGACAGAACAAAAAAAAAAATATAAAACGCGCGCGCTAATCATTCAACACATTAGAATTTTCGTACTCATTTATGCATATAGGTACGGCACGCAATTAATAGTTTTAATGGTTCGCTTATAATTTTTTATACCAATTTCATGCATCATCCGATTCAACATAAACATTATGCTGACGGATAATTATTCTATTTTAACAATGAATTTTAATGTGTTTATACACAATAAACACTTTATAAATTTGACAGTTTATCGTTCATGATTAATATCGATATCGACAGCATTGAGTGCAAAATAATTTGATGGCAAATACCATTTGTTTGTGATAGCGTAAATTTTAAGTACGGTATCAGAATCTAGCTTCATAAGATATCAGAAAAATAAGTGGCTCAAGACGTCCAAATTGATTACTAACATAAGTATAACATAGTCATATCGATGAAAACATTTGCAAGTTGTGCATTTACCTTCATGAATGCCAAAAAAGCTGTTAAGGTATAGTGCACTCCTACAACTCCTCTAACAAAAGACGATAAATACATTTGGTTAGTTCTATTCTCAAACCCTTTATAGCTTCACACTTATTACGATGCACTTATCACGTCTACAATTTTGTGTTGTTATATCCAAGAGTAGAACTGTTATAACAAGAGTAGATTTATTTTTTCTTGCGATTCTAAACTAAGTTTGCCGTGTAGATGTTCTTGTGAGGAAAAAATTTACAAGGTACTTTGCGGCCATGAGCTCCAGTGGGGTCATGGCTTTTCATACCAGCAGTAAAATGTAACACCAAAATTCCAAGACTGGTACAATGTTAAAATCCTATAAATGGTTTAACAACTAGTCCGAAATGAATAAATGCATCGTAAAGACCAAGGAGAAACGTCATAATGGTCTCAGACTGTCATATCTCCTTATATAACGAAGAGATTTCAAGATAAACCAATCAGTTGTCAGCTCTCAGGGTATTCTGTGACCTACTTATTTGCAACAATATGTATGTACATTGACTGCAATATGAGGTTAGATACAGATCTAAGCATACGGACTCGAGTTCAAGCCACCAGCAATGTTGGACTGTAAATGCTATAGCAAAGAACTTCAGCCTAAAGTAATCTGTCTTAGTTCAGAGATAATAAATATTCGACTGCCAAATATGAAGGGAGATAGGTCGGCAGATATCTGCACGCATGCCCTCAGACACTTTGGTAACGAAGCATGACTTTGGCAAATTATTTTGTGTAATTAGTATATACCTCTCCGGTATAGGATGGGCCGGTGAAGATTGGTATAGGTATGCTTCTCTCTTTTAGGTAAAAATTGTTGCAATTTTGAGAGCAGCACTCTTTGCAAAGGAGATGATTCGCACATATCGTCGTATTTGCATCCTTTCTACTACACTGTTTCGAATAGTCAGCCTGAATCGACTAGTCAGTCTGAATGAAGTTAAACTTCATTGGATAGCCAGTCACATGGTTATCAAAAGAAATGTATTGACTAAAAAATTAACCCGTTTGAATGTAGCTTTCATTTTTAATGAATCTTAGTCCGCTTTAGAGGTGTAGTCATTATTTCATAAGAGAGATATTGACTATCACCGAAAGCGTTGGGACAACCACACCTCTTGTCGAATATCCAAAATCTACTATAGATCAATAAAGCAGCAAAAATCCAAGCCCTTTTGAATTATGATAAACGCACTTACATGTGGAGAGTTACATGTTCCAAATGAAAATTAAAAACACCACAAACTGCGAACAGTATATGGGGTCAAGAAGAAGAAACTATTGAATACTTCTTGTGTTTCTGTTTTTCTAATTCTTCCATGGACTGCACTGTTTTGGATCTTGATTCTTTTTTGAGGATCAACTGATTTCGAAGAACAAATAGAATTCAGGACTGAGAGTGTACGACTGGGAGTGTACGGAGTGACGGAAAAAACTGTCTTAGTTGTCTGTCACTTATATGATCCAACTCACGACATCGTAATGAGTACGAAGACAAATCTCAGGCGATATTTACAAAACCATAAATAACTGAAATATTCGGAATCAATGATTAGGTAGTTTGACAGTGGTACTACTAGTGAACCTAATCCTTCTTTACAACATGTTATATGGTTTTTACAAATATCTCAAAAGCATGTGTTTTCACTCCACTCCCATTTACCTTTGATTAATCATTCCATTATAAATCTAAAACAAACCTTATACAGGTTGTCAAGCCGAAGTTATTATAATGATATTTGGATATCGTGAGAATACGATCTATGTATTCTTACTATACAGTAGGTTAGAAAATGGAATATAAGAAAGTTCTCACCGACGAAATGGTGCAGTAGTTAAAGATTGGGCAGTTGAAGTAGGATATACCGGGTTCGAATTCCAATATGGCAGGATGCAAAAGAGATTGTTCGCTGGATTACGATCGGTGGTGGATGACATGGAGCTCGGTTATTTGTAGATGATGTAAATCGTTGTAAGTCAGATATATAGCCGTGCGTAGTTGCTTTAACTGTGACGTGGTAATGTAGGAAGAAAGAGTTGGGAGTGGCTTGAGCTTTAAAAAAGATTGCAACGATTAGTAGCAAACAAACAAGAATATTTTTAGGGCCAAAAAACGAATACAAGCTTATATAAAATAGCAACTTCAAGCAAAAACAGGCGTCAATGAAATAATGGTAAACATTTTGATGACGTTTGGTTATAAATTTAATAAAAACTTAACCGTTAATGTTTAAAATTATAACTACAAATGTACATCCGTCAATGGAGTCCACCTAGTGATCACTAATATTGTGCAATACCTGCATGATAAAACATGAACAAATCAAGAGCATTCACCACTGTGATATGCTTAACTATAGTTCTAGATCGTTGATATTGGTTCAACAGGTTATGGCTGGTTGTAGGTTCAAATTTCTAATTCATAGCGCTAATAGTTTCTTCGTTATTCTCTTGTGTTCTATATAAGGTATTCCATTTGGCTGCTAGTTTTTCATTATTAATTAAGGATTTAGTTCACTGCTTGCTTTGAGATATCGACATTGTTTGACACTAAGTTATCACAATGCTTTATGCCAACTTGTTTAGTAAGTTCATTGCATAAGGCATAAACTATATTTCGACTATGGAAAAGTTTTAACTTCTGATCTAATCTTTGTGAAGCACACAATGAGTTATAAGGCGTTATTTCCGGGAATTTTTCGGCCAACTCCAATGTGCTCTCGTTTCTTTGCATCCCAATCTAATGAGTCAGTCCTCTCACCGTCAAACCACCACATATAATCTTTTAGGATTTTCTTGAGATGTATTCTCTGAAAGCTTATTAAACCACAGTCAGTCGAACAGGTGATTTATCTGATGAATGCTTTTGCACATCATGTTAATCGGTTATACCATAGTTGGCTCTAAGTACATAAACTTGCAAGAATTTATTTCTTCTTAGATGTCTAATGTGTAGTTTAATTTGTAAATTTTTCAGTATTGATGGTGGGTCAATGTGGCTCAATAAAACTTTACCAATAAACGAACACTTTAAAAGCTTACATATATTTTCCAGAGTTGCTACGAGGGTTGCCTTTTATATTTCGGGATTTGGCAACCCTGGTGTTATAATCTGTCAACTGACAGCTCTATCGTAAAGTTAGAAGTTTTTGAGGTTATACGTACTCAGAACGTTTTGACATACGAGCGATATTTATGTTGTTTTCGAGCATTTCTTTCGACCAATCGGCACGAGCCTTTTTTTTGAGCGATTGACAAATTGTGCGGGATCCAACGCGAACAAATTTTTTTGACAGTTAAATGTTCATACAATATTGAGAGTATGTTGGTCCCACTAATGCCTAAGGTTGTCTCTATCTCACAATAACGATCTTGCAATATTAGTTCGCGCACAGCATCAATGTTATTCGGAACTACAATTGATTTTGGACGACCTTCACGAAATTCGTCTTGGAGTGAACTCCGACCACGATTGAATTCACCATACCATCGATAAACACTGGTCCTGGATGAAGCTTCATCGCCAAAAGTTGAATTAAGTTCATTCATGCACTGCTGCTAAGTTAATCCACGTCGCAAATTGTAAAAAATAATCGCACGAAAATGTTCACGATTTAATTCCATTCTTGCGGCAGATGAATCTTTTAATTTCTGTAAAAACACAAATAGCGCTCGTATGTCAAAACGTTCTGAGTACGTATAACCTCAAAAACATCTAACTTTACGATAGAGCTGTCAGTTGACAGATTGCAACACCAGGGTTGCCAAATCCCGAAATATAAAAGGCAACCTATGTATGTTGTTTGTTTTACAGCCATCCAGATATTCATGATATGGTAATTCGTGATCATACTCCCAACTGCCATTTCAGGTTCAGTGACAGATAAACTTTTTCTGAATAGCCTCTAGTTTACTGATGTCTGTATCATAAAATGGACACCAAATTGGATTTAATTTCCGGTGGAATGATAACGACAGTTCTGTATATGTTTAGGTCATCAGCAAACATTAGCATTTTTGAATGTAGAATGACACCAGTGATATCGTCGATGAAAATAGTAAAAATCCAAGGGCCAAGATGGGAACCTTGTGGAAAACCCGATGTAGCTTGAATTGACTTGGACCTTCTTTTTCCAATATCGATGTATTGGCTGCGGTTGCGCAAGTAAAATGTAAACCATACCACAAAATTGTTTGAGAACCCAAAAGAGATAACCGTTTTAGTGTTTTACAATGGCTAATGAGTCGAACGCCTAGGAAAAGTCTGTGTACATCACATCAAGTTGCTTGTGGCTTTCAATAACATTGATTGTGCTGCTGGTGAATTCTTATCAGGTTTTTAGATGTTGATCTCTTTGGCATGAGCCCATGTTGGTAGGATGAAACATGTCGAGGGACCACTTCTTTGAAGGAATTACATATTATAAGTTCTAATAATTTGGCTATAGATGAAATCGATGTTATACCACTATAATGCTACATGACTTCTATCCCCAGTTTTGAATAATGGGGTTTTACTGGTGATCTTCCATTTTTAGACAATTCTCCCAATCTCAGCGACTGATTGAACAGCAAGCAAAGAGATAGTTCCAAACTGGAGTTATCTTTCAAAATAAAGCATGTATTAGGTCAGGACCGCTATGAACAAAGGGTGTATCCTCTTAATAATGGTATGGCATTCTTCTATGGTGATCATGACTTTTGGCACAATTTGTAACACATCTATGAAATTTGTGATAATATTCCCAAAATGTAGCATCACTTCTATTCTTTTTACACAGAGTTTTTCATGGTATTAAGTTGGCACACCTTGGTCAATTATGTCAAAAGCCATGTTGATCAAATAAGAATGGAATAGGCTAATTATGAAAGCCTGATTTATCCTCTTATATACTTTTGTGTATTGAGCATGCCAATTCATCGAACTCAATCTTTATGCTTCGAAATGGATATATGCCTAATTGTATTTTAAATGGATATTGTGTTTGAGAACACATAAGTCGCCACCATTCGCTGGCTAATATCGATTTGTATATATTCGAAACTTATCTAATCAGAGGATTTAAACGGAACCACTTCAAATAGATGATCAAACGTCAAATACTGAAAAACAGCGTATCACATGTTGATGGAATCTCATATATTAACCAGAATACATAAATAAGCTTGAACTATGTTCTGCAACAAAGCCATCTCGATTACGAAACAACAAAATAAATTAAAATTGTAAATCACGTGCGCTTTTATAAAACCAAACACATAAATTCGTTTATGGTGGTCGTCGCCATATGTACTCGTATACAGATATCACATTTCACTACTAAAATTCTATATTTGGCAATAAATTTGGTATTTTAGTGCATAATAGTTTGTCTATATACAACTATTAATTTTTTATTTTATTTTATTATAGGTAATTACAAACATCACACCACGCACACATACATCAAATGGCATCGAAAATGGCGCTAAATTAAAAACGAAACTGGAGACGGGAAAAGAAATAAAATAAAAACTTGGAGGAAGGAAGTTCCGAATTTAGAATGTATTTTGGATGATATATACTTGGAAAACTAATAAAATTACAAACTACAGTATGTACAAGTATATACCCACACAGGTAACGGTTAATTAAAATATAATTCTATTTATAATAATATATCGAATATATAGTTTCATAAAATTTGATTAGTTGACAGAATATTGATAGTCCAGCATAATGGTTGACCCAATTATAGTTCGGTATTGTTAGTTACCCCACCTACATACCTATGTTACATGTTGAATATTTATAACACCGTTATCCATTATTGTTGCGAATACACTTAAGCTGCCGGTGCAATGGAACTGGTACCAGAGAAAGCGCCAAATCGTGTAATTTCTTTAGAGATTTACCTATATTTTAAGACCTCGGTTACCTAGATGGAAATCATCATGCTGACATGCACTGTTTCGTAACCGTGGAAAGAGGACAAAAAGGACTTCTAGTAGCAGAAAAATTAAGCTCTGTAATAAGTTCCGTTTTCTTGTGCTACTCATCGGAACAAACGTATATAATTTCAAGATCAAAATAAACAGAATCAATCAAATGAGCGGGGATGTTTATTTTAGCCACATGCACCCAGGATGCTAGAGCATCGTCAAAGATATTGGTAACATCGCGTATTTGAAAGACTGTGTTTGAATAGTATTTTTGATTGAGTTGTAATTCGAGCTTGTAAATTCGCATATCGCTAATCGGGTTTCGATCTAATAATGACGCAGCGAGGTTTGCCACGGCTTTCCCGTAGTGCCAATAAGCCATCTTCCAACTGTAGTGAATGAACCAGGATAATAGAAGGACCAAAGGTATCAAAGAGGACGGCAAGTACCTGGTGAAAGAATGTAGTTTGCCACTCTCTCCCAATAAAAATGTTCAAATTCGATCAATCTCATTTTCGTTCTTGACAGGATGAAAGTTACAGATAATCATAGATAAAAGCAAGGAGGCAGTACACGCAAGTCTGCGCGATAAAATCAGAGAGCTTTTGTAATTTATCACAGAAACAACACCCATGGCGAGATCAAAAAGCCAGCAAGACGACTGAAATCGCTAAGATACATCAGGAGAGTGAAACGTCATCAATTTGCGGGAATCCAAGTAGTCAGGACAAAAAAGTCAAAGCATCCAATACCAGGTATTAATAGAAGTGACCCTGAAAAGAGGCCAGAAAGTACTTCTAGTGTCAGAAAAATAAAGCAGTACAAGTTCAAACCAAATACTGGAAGAACAAACTCGCCATGGAGAAAACGTGACGTAGAGGGTAGTAAAAGGATATATTATTAGAGATACTTCTAATGCTTTAAACGTGTCAGCGATGAGGATGGTCAATTATGTTTGAACTCCATCGCAAAGATGGCATTGATTGATAAGCTAAAGCGCAGAACATACACCCAAAAGTCAACCATTGAAGACGAATTAGATAGAAAATCAGTTTTTTAACTTGAGGAGTGTTTTTTATCTGGGGAGAAAGGGTTGCAACAACACATATATTATGTGAATCCTGGTATATGATGTTGATGTTATTCGATGATCGAAATCGAGAAAAGATCAAAATCCATCTCATCAGGCTTTTGCTACTAGATGAAATTAAAGAACAGCGAGTACGCTGGCTCGATCACGTTTTGTATGGAAAACAGAGACCTTTAACTAATATGAATTTGTTGATTATTTAAACATATTTGATTCTGTAAATCACAAAATTCTTTGTTAGCTTGTCGCCAATTCAAGTTTATTTTCGAAGTTGTTATATACTGAGTTTCATCCAGTTACTTCAGGTGTTCCTTACTTGGTCCTTCCGCCCAGGTGGCGCAGTGGTTAAAGCTGCGGCAGTTGGAGCGGGAGGTACCGGGTTCGAATCCGATTCGAGGCAGGATGCAAAGTGGGTTTTTCACCTTCGAACGTTTGAGCGGTGCGATCGGTGGTGAAAAATGAACATATCTGGATCCTGTGTCGTGTTTAGAATCCTTGGGCCGACCCATCTTCCATATCAGTACTATAGGCCTGACATGGAGCTATGCAATGCGCAGATGGTTCTACGAAAAGACTCGGACCTATAGCCGTATAGAGTGGTATCACAACGGATCAAAATTGGTCTAAGTGTGCGATAGCAGCCAAAACAACTTATCAACTTTTTTTTTTACTTGGTCTTTTATAGTTTCGATGTACACTAAAGAGACAGACTCCATTGTTCGTTTCACACTTTCGGTGATGATGCCCAAATTTATAGAAATATTAAGATCAGCATTCGATCGTAAATAATAATTCTCTGATTAACGAAGATTGAGATAGAATATATAATCAGTCGATCTTAAATGGGCTCGTCTTTAATGTCCGTAAATCGTAATCTTTATTATTTACCAAAAATCGATAGATACGATTTTATTTTCATCTTTATGCGTCAATAGGTTAAAATATATTAGTTTTGTCTTTGCAAAGTGATAGTTACTGTACCCTCTTCCGTATTACACTATGGGGATGTTCAGGAGAATATGGCTATTTTCCAATCATGTTTGATCATATTTCACCCTGTTCGTAATTCTTCCAGGTCTTTCAATTTAAAATTTTTTGAATGTTATACTGTGAATGAGTGACCAAATAGTAAGTTTGTATTTAATTGTAAGGTTTTCAAATCTTGTCTGCTCAGATCTCATTATGGTATTGATTTAGTAAGTATAAACCACAATATAGTTGTCCTAGTTCATCACGAGATAAAAACAAATTTTAATCCATCGGTGAGTATCAGATCTGGTTCTAATCTGGTTCAGTACAATTTCATGTTAGAAATTCGTAGTGGAACAATCCTGCATGTTGTGACAAAATGCTGAATACGTGCATTTCTCGTTAACAGTTTTTTTTAAAACACTCTCAACTCTTTCACAATTCCTTTAAACGTCGTACATTACGCCAAACTCACATCGAGAATGTACTGCTATAAGTTCGATTGACATGATTGAGTTCTGAAATACATTCCGCCCTCTTTAATTATTAATATGTACCCGTATATTATTGTTCGTCCCTTATTGCATTCCAACAGAGATGTGGAAACACTTAAATGATGCTACTTGTGTATCAATGTCTAAGAAACCGAAAGACAACAATTTTATACCTGTTTGTTATATTATACTGTGCAAACTGATTTTAAACAGATGGACTGACACCAATAATGTTAACACAAATCATTTATAATTGCCAATTGAACAGTTCAATAAATAGAAAATATCTCGAAGGTTGAAATTTTTTACTGCTACCTACGAGTACAAAATTGAAACATCAATAATTGATTCCACGTACTGTAACGTTCGCTAACAATCGAAATTAAATAATTCTGTAAGTATCCAGGGCTACAGTAAATTCAATTTATAGCAAGACTATCCCAATAGTTCCGCAGATAGTTTGATAAATTAATTGATATATTTGGGTTCTCTATCGATAGTGAACATGTTCTTATATTATATAAGGGCAACACCAAAAACGGTCAGTTTGCAAATATTTTATAATGAGCGAAAAACTTTGTGGAAATACTTTAGTATAATGATCTTTGTTGTAGTGTTTGCTAAGTCAGTTTCTATCTACTGAAGTCATTGAATGAGGTTTGATCGGAAAAATTAATTCCATTTCATCATGGTTTCCCTTTCATTGATATATGCCGTAGTAGTTTTGTGTGTCTGGTTTTTTCAAATCTCATGCCGGTGCGGCATGAGATTTACGTCATGGAAAACTCTAGACCAGAGCGAGAAGTACACGTCAGGTAATTCTATAATCTTACAGGCCGTGTTAGGCAACATTAATAAATAGAAATGCAAATTTGGTACTAGAAATCTGGAAGGTTGTGTCTGAAGATATAAATGTGTTATATCCTTAACAAGACAGTCGAAATAGTGTAATCCCTGAAGCTTTGTGTGAAGTGTTTCAAGATATTTATGAATCCAAATTACCTTAACACTGTTTTTCAGTCGGTATACAAAGAAAGAAGGTCAACGTGCCAGTGTCTAAACCAGTATACTTCGTGATCCATAATTACATGCACAGTATCAGAAATTGTCATAAGACGCCTGATCTCGAATGCTAGACACTCAAATGTAAGACATATCTCAATTAACAGAATTTGGTACATGTCGTCTGGAAGATTTTGAGCCCGAAATGCAACAATTTAAGCTTGTTGGCATATTCTCCGAATTGAAAATGAGGATCGTCGGAAAAGATAATTTTTCGATAAAAATGCTCATTTTCTTCCAAGCTTAACAGCTCGATTAGCGAATCGATAATATTGCGACTGGTCATTTTGCTTTAGCTCTTAATCTAATTTAAGTTTGTAGGCCTTCAACGCTGATTTATTTGAAATACTCATACCTTGGTAATGGTATACTCATAACTCCAAGAAATGTACAATTCTTGAGCATGATATTTTGAGCAAATTCTGAGCTACAATTTCAATGTTCTCGTTTTTACGCACTAAATGCACGTGGACGTGTTGGTTTCATAAATAGCAATCCAGTTTCACGAACGCCATCACAATTGATCCACAAATTGCCTTATAGTCATTTTATTTCTAACAGTGTTTATTACAGTTTGGTTAGAAGACTTTGAGAGTAAGTTTTCAAAATTCTCCAATATTGTCCACTCGAAATAATCGGTAGTTGAAATTGCCGGTAGTTGCTAGATGGACTACCCATTACAATAAACAATTAAAAACCTATCTTTCCAATCTGTTTCCAATCTGTTTTGACTCTCCCAATTGTTTCGCGGTATGCTTATTTACGTCCTACTTTAGTCACATAGTCAAATCTAGGACGTACGGTTATAGGTCCGAATTATGTAGAACCACATTGTGCAGCTCCATTCCAATCGCGTAGCTCCATGCCAGTAATTCTGCACTCCACTTTCTGTGTTCATTTACTGACTACGGATCGTAATCAGATGGTGTAAAATCTCTTTCCTATCCTGGATTCGAGAACCTTATCGGGATTCGAGAACCTGATACCTCATGCTCCAATGGCCGCAGCTTTAACCACTGCACCATTTTGTCGAACTTTAAGGGCATTGAGTTTCTGAAGCAACGTATTCTACCTAAATTAAATAATTATCTTCAGATGCACGTGGATTTTTTTCTCGCGAATCTGCTGATCTTTATCTGGGTTTAAGCGGGGTAGTTTTGTATCCAAAAACAGACTGAGTCATTCTCTACAACAAGAACTGGTTATAAAATTGTGAAAACCCTACACGTAACAACCCCTTTAACAAATTGTTGGAGTAGTTCCAAGAATAAAATTTATGGATTAATATTACCTTGACTCACATCAACTTATTTACTGCAACCCTCCTCGATTGTACGATAGAAAATATTTACTTTCACCACCCTCTTATACCGTATATACGATAAAATTTTTTTTTTTCATCTCGTTTCCTATTTGAATACTGCATTTTCATATTTTATACTTTTTCATCTCATTTCAACCCTTGTTTTATAAAATTTTTCCATTTACAGTGAATACATACATAAATGCACTATACACTTTGGAAAGCTTTCGTACCAGTGGATATGGGAAACTATGTATTCGATTACATACATACTCGTATATAGTTGATGAATGAGGGTATTATCCAGTTATTTTGGATAATTTTGCAAGATCATAGATAATAAATGACCGTTAAAATTGCAGCACAAATCTTAAACACGTTTCATTTGTAAAATTTTGGCGCCGTCTATGAACTACTGTATACAGATAGAACTACTGTATACAGATACTAGTCCGTTTACGATATTTTTATAAGAATTTTGTTATAAATTTATTGAATACAGAGATGTTGTTGTGTTCTCAAAATATAATTACTAGGCTTAACAATCAAAATAAACTTAAAATAGTTTTCGATACGAGAAACGGTACTCGTATATATAGAGTTCAGACAAATTGAAGCGGATTATTATTTACAAAGAGCGAGAGAGATTATAATTAATGATTTGTTATAATTTTAGATTTTGCTTAAGCAATTGTTTGTGTTATGTAATTATGTACGAAAATACTTAAAAATAAACGAACCATCAACACAATTTAAACCGAAAGTGTTTTTCGAAGTGTAGTACAGCATATATACATGAGTGTATGCTACGACACCCCTGGTATTTCGCGGTAAACCAAACCTTTCCAATTTAGCTTGTGTGACTATATTTTAATTTTATGAATTGCTTATTGTTTCGTTTGGTTGTTTTCTAAGAATAACTATATATATACTTATGGTTACAATACCAATTATATTGAGTTAAGCGAGGTCATAAATACGGTAAAATCACATAGTTACGTTACTATTACGTTACTATGTTCGCGCATCTCTTCTAGCCTTTTTTACGGCTTTTACTGGCCCGTACCGTGTCAACAATTTGACTCCGCATCGGCTTCGATCGCGAGCCAGTTCTACATAATGATGTAAACAATTAGAAGATGCAAGATCACTCTCTACGCCGTGAGACTCCACGGCTAGCTCTTCGCATACCAGAAGGCGGCTTTCCCTTCAAAGATCGCTGTATCATTCGGTTCGGATCAGCACGCAGAACGTGAACGAGCCAGCGTACTCGCTGTCCTTTGATTTCATGCACGATATCAGGAATTAAATTTCTGATATTCACACGCATTCTTCTCTCGAATGTTAGAAGCCATTTTTCGTACTCTTCCGTCAAGATCCAACACTCACATCCATACATGGCAACGGGTCTGATCAACCCCCTGTACAATTACAGCTTATCTTTGTGGCGTTCACAAATACGACGAATAGTCACGCCACAAAAATAATTGAAAAAAGATCGATTCAAAAACTCTGTAATTCGCTAGCACGGTTGCAACAAAGCCTCACAACATATATACAAACGAAAAATGCAACAAACATCAAGTCCGGTCGCATATGCTTGATCAGAAAGATTTTATCTTTTCGAACCAACAACGATTCGATGACGTCATCAGATCGAAACCGGCCTAGAACGAACATTACAATCACAAATAAGATGCCACAAATTTCAAAAAGAAAAACCACTCTGCCACTCTGTGTAGTTCTGGTTTAACTCCCAGCATCATTAACATTATTTCTACATCTTCGTTTCCGAGATATTTTGTTTTCAAAATTTGACGTATAGGATATAAAGCCTGATTGTCAGCGACAAGGCGAACCATGATATCCTCTTAGATATTCGGTTTTCGTCTCGTTGATTTTGAGATCAACGGAAGCTGAATCCAGTGGATCAAGTATCTCTTTCACTCTGTTGCCATTTTATCCAAACACACAGTTATTATCTGCATATACAAAAAGTTGATTGGATTGTCGAAATAAGATATTGTCTCGAGGTTTTTTACTTCAACGAAGGATGTGTTCCAACATGAGATTAAAAAATATCGGGGACAGCGCATCTCCTTGTCGAACACCAGAAGTAATTGCAAAAGTTCTCAATCGTTGATCTCAACTTTGACACAGCATTGTGACTGCGTTACTGTAATTTTACACAGATGTACGTACTAAATACTCATATCGCATATCATAGCCTCTCTCAATTGATCGAGTCATATAGGCTTGCTTGAAATCTAGGAACACCTGGTGCACATCGTGAAATCTTTCGTAGTACTTGGAAAGAATTCCGTAGCGGAAAAACTTGATCCATAGAGGAGTAATTCTTCCCAAGATAATGTATGACAGTAACTTGTATGCTGTGCAAAGGAAAGCTATACCGCGATAATTCTCGCATTTCAAGCGACCACTCTTCTTGAATATTGGGAATAACGTGGCCACTTTCTATTCTTCAGGCATAACTTCCTTCGCCATACCAATCGAACAAGGTCGAATAGGCAGTTCCACAAAGTTAACCTTCCTAACATCCGTATCTCTCAAATAATGCAATCAACTCCCGGTGAACGATTTTATTTTTGTTTCTCTGCATGGGCATGGTGAATTCCTCATCCCTGCGGTCTGTATTTGAGGGTTTGCAAATACAGCGTGTGATACATGTGGAACATAAAGTAGGGCAGAAAAATGGTCACGCTAACACAGAGCTGTCTTCGAGCTTACGACTTTTTGAACTACTGCACTATAAATCAGTATAATGAAATGATCTAAACGAGTATTGGGTAACGAGGTTGGCACTTACTGTTTCTTAATATATTCACTACATACCACAAGAGGTGATTAATATAGTTTGAAAGCTATATGCATACACACACTTATATGTAATTGTTTATGGGCATAATAAATTTGCGAAGCTCGCGTCTCATCGATGATTCAGAGATTTACAAATTGAACTGTGGAACAATATTGATTCGAATGCACAAGTTTGTATACTTAAGTATGCCACCATAGGATTTTTATAAAATCTTAAGCTTTTTATAGTAATGCAATGGCATAATTAAGTTGACGCATTTTATAGGAAGGCCGAGAACATAAATATATACTTTTATGGTCATCATTGTTGGTTAAATATTAATAAACATATAAATATCGTTTGTCTTGCTGCTAATTAAGTGCATCGTTTTACACTTCACGTAATTTGTGGCTTGCGTCATTTTGTACCTCACACGATGCTTTGTTTTTGGTGTCAATATATTGCGAATGGCGCAAAATATAATTAATGAAATCTCGAAATGGGTTTGGCTTTTACTCTGGAATTGCTCGAGTTGTGAGTGGTGTGTTTGTGTGGAGGCCATGTTGTTGGATGTATGTGTTTTGGATGAGTAGGGTGAGTGTAGTGCAGAGGTTGCTGCTTTCATCTTATAGAAAGATGTCTGAGTGGTTGGGGAGATAGCAATTTTTAATTTAAGGTTTATAACGTGAGACTCATGTATGGTATAGATCTGTTTTGGGGGATTTACAGATTTAAGTTAGTTAATCTTGCTATTCTTAGCAAGTTTGACTGATTTAAGCCAGTATGTACTCAAGTGTATGTTTATTGAATTGACAGTTGTTGTTTCCGTCGCCACTCGCAGGTTTCTTTTGCTGGATGAGGATGATAATTTCGTGTACTATTTTCATCATATTTATGTTGAATGCATGTCCAACCATAAGTTTTCTGCATAGATGTACTCTGCATGACTATGGTGGTTTTTTAGGTCGTGTTTATCTATTTTAATCGAAAAGGATGAGTGCAGATAGGTATTGCTGACTTGAGATTGCGGATTAGTGATTGCAGATTAGTAGAATAGAATGGTGATTGTAATGTGCTAACCGTAGTTTAGTAACAATTTGCCAGGGTTGTTATTTCCTAACTAACATATCTTCCTTACTTATTGTTTAATGTACACTGATGAAGGAATATGCTCGGCGTTATCCGGGAATCTCGCCAAGCGATTGATGCCACCGTTCAATAAACTATTTTAGATAATAAAATTCTGCTTTTGCAAATGGTAATGGTTTAATTGCTTAGGACACATGGATCAATACTGATTCATTTTGATGTTCTGATCACTGCACTCTAAACAATCACCTATAGTGACTAGAGAATCGTCCTAAAGGGTTTTAAAAAAGGGCATTGCAATAAAAGCCCATTCAAGAATAATTCGGGATGTGGAGGTGTATACCACTCTTTAGAAAATGGTCCGAAAATATTGGTGAAATTGAATTTTCCACACGATTTTTCGAATATAATCAACATTGGTAGTTTTTTTTTGAAAAACAGTCTATTGACGAAATAGGCCAATATGACCTTGTTGTATATTTGTAACATGAATTGTGATAACACGAAAATAACTCAAATATTTGCAGTCGTCTGGCCATATAGGTTTAAGAACCAATCCCAGTAAATTACCAACATTGGTGTCATGGACAGTCAAATAATATGGTGTTGGGAGTAAAAATATGTTTCTGAAGTTTAACTAAAGAAAGCTCTATAGGAGTAAGTGGTATGACTAAATGTCAGATCGAAACCGTTCTATGGCAAGCTTAATAATTGTTACTTCTAGAGACGTTTTAGGAACTTTCGTTCCGTCTGAACTAGAAACTCGGAAAAGTTGTATCCATCGAATTGTTACGGGCGATGAAAAATTGATTCGGGAAAAGCATACTTCCAGTCCAAACCAGATTGCAAAGATTAAAGAAATCTAGAATATACATCGCAAACACAATTCTTTAAATATTTGAGTTCAGTCACTGTAATAACTGCGACGTGTACCAAGCAATTACTTCATAAGGTGGGTGAGTATTTCAAAACAAAATAAATTTAGTCTCTTATGTGTTTGAATGATTTGCAACTTTAAACATAATTATACTTTTCTGATTTTACTACATATATCTTACATTATAAATGGTTGTATCAAGACGCATCACACTTTGAACATTTACACATGAAAAAACTGGATAATTAAAGTTATTACGTTAAAAAGTGCAGTTGCAGCCAATGAACTCCGGTATAAAGTAATCTGCATGAGATAAAAACTGCACATCTATACTGTCTCTATATTGCATGCCAGGGAGTGTAATCAGAGATCTAGACCAAAATTCTAGAAGGTATTGGGAAGATTGTAATTACTTAGTACCAGAACTATAGATAGTGACTTAATCAGTCGAATCAAACCAAGTATAGCATCATCTGAATTAGGTAGAATGTTGTGTAAATTATAAATCAATGGTAAATTTAATTTTTTATGCTGCTCTATTTGGGATGAAACTTATGGTAAATCACATAAATCAAGTGAAACAAAGCCGTAAATTAGTGAAGCTTTAAATATAATTTTTATTTACATTCTCGTTATTTTATGTATAACATATCTCTTGTACTGGTGCACATTGCGGGATTATTAAGCAGAATGTTTAGTTTTAATTAGATTAAAGGACTGGTTCAGCCAAGAAATTATATTTATTTTGAGTAAATTGAAATTCTATTAATTAAGAAACCAGAAACTTGAACTAAAAAATATTCTTGATCAAGCTTCTAGTAACAGCAAAACGGCGCTCCATATACATCGATACATGTTGCGTGAATTTATTTATTGTTCTGATTTATTCAATATTTGTCTGGTATTTAATATCAAAATACAGACCACTTAGATATCCACTGACGACCAGACCTATATAAAGAATAGGCAACTCAGAGAACAACAATAATCGTTCATCTCGTTTTTAATTTTCGGAAGGATAACTTTAGTAAATTTCTTTTCGAGAGTAACATGATGATATGGCAAAAAATGGCCACTTCGTCCTATTAAGAAGTAGAACTATCCTGGTTTACCTCTTATTTCATGCAACATGTCTATTTCATGTCTACATGCAAATGGCATCTTTTAATGAGAAAAATGAGTCAGCTATGCCGGAGGAAACTATCGGTGACTACCAAGAAGGATTTCGCCAAATAGATCCGTCACTTCCTAAATAGTTCGAATTAGTTCCGCAGTTTCTTTTTATTTATTTAGTTAAAAGATCTCCGATTTAAGTTTGAAGGAATTAAGAGGTTTAAGTATCTCGTATGCATTATGAGATTTGACGCACATTTTTACCCGATCACTTTATTCGTGCTAGTCGAAAGAAATAAAGTAATAAATTTTGTTACTTTATTCAACAGCCATCGCCTGATAATCTGTGATCCCCATTACGTGCCAAGCTAGTTCTGTTTTTTAGGGAATTGGATCTTGTAATCTGGCGCTTTCTTAATACCATTCTCATCTCATTTCAGATATATTTAAATGTACACTTATATTCCCTATAGTATTAAGGTGATTTGCCGCTTTTATGAAGATAGCTTACGCTTGAGAAACCGAACCGATTAATAATCTGAAGAATCGTCCTTACTTGTATTTTTGCTTGTTTATATGTACTTTGATCTGGTAATCGGTTTCTTTTGGCCTCATTTCAGATATCTTCGTTATTTACCTGTTTTGTCTAAGTATAAGGATAATTGGACGCGTTTATGAAAATAATTAGATTGTAATGACTTGAGTTATAAATTTTTATTTGGCTTTTATAATTCCATATAAGTGTAGACATTCAGTTAAAGTAACGTGCAAATTCCTAATGATAGGTTCCAACATAATCACGGGTTTTCCATTTGGGATTTGATAACTTTGAACTTTCACATTTACAAATTATTATTATTGAGTCTAAATCTACTGGATGTTCCCGTGTCAGTGAGACAACAAGTGTATCGAAGTATCGAAAATAGTGCTGTCCATTAAGCGTCCGTCGCAAACGAACCAGTACAGTACGCTTAGACCGGCACTCTTTGGCTAATTTTGCGAAAGGATCTTAGCTTGCACCCTTATAAGGCTTAATGGCTTCGTCAACAAATAAAATATGCCGCATTAGCCAGGTAACACCTATCATGTGCCTCAAGAAATACCACTTCATGCATATAATGCATATAATAACTGTATGGTGTCATGCTGGTAGTACCATTCGACCGTTTTTTCATTGGTAAAAATGACCATCACGTTACAGTCAATAGAAATCGCTACATGGAGACATGTTACAACGTTATTTCTTTGGTCAATTGCTAGAAATTAATTATATGTGGCTTCAACAAGACGGTGCAACATGCCACACAGAGGATGTAACAATCAACTTATTGAAATCGAAATTTAATGAACGTGTTTTATCCAAAAATTGTCCTGTCGATTGGCCGCCTAGATCGTGTAATTGAACACTTTTATAATTTTTTTATGGGGCTACGTTTTATAATTGCTCTATACCAACAAGCCGGCGTTATTAGAGGAGCCCGGAGCCAATACTGAACGAGATATAGCGGCTGTTTCCGTCGAGTGAATCGAAATGGGCCGAGTCATCGAAATTCGCGTTTAACGAATTGACATCTCCAAACATAGATGTTTTGCCAAATGAAATTTTTGAGATATCCCAAATGTCTGTTATTTGCCTTGTTATAGGTAAAGAGAGCTGGAAAATTCCTACAGCCTCTCAATGCTTTCGAAGTATTGTTCTATAGTTGGTTCATGAGTTGATTGGTGGTGATATTTATTGATGCTATTTTGCTTAATTAGCCTCATACAGTGTTTTGATTTGTTCGCGTGTTTTTATACAGAAGGTCTTTACTGTTTAATACTGGTTTTTGATCAAGTTCGGAGGTTTCCATGTTGGTTATTTTTGTATGTTATTAACTTTCTTTCATCTATGTTGAAAGCCTAAAAACCGAAGCACCTCTGTGAGATTTAGCCTTTGCCTTGAATCTTTTATGGGTCACAATAAAATGAATTGTGTAATAATTTGAATTACTGTTAATTATTTTAATGAATTTATCAACTCTGTTCGTACTGAATAGCTACTAGTCCAGTAATATATTGTAAAAAGCTAGTTCCAAAGTACACACACTCGTTCAGATTAAAATCAATAAACTACCAAAAATTTCGAATATTCCCATCATAAATATTTTAAATGGTTATACCTACGCGAATGCCTGTGAATAAATATCATTTCAGTCAGTACTTATGTAAAAAAAAACTATTCAGATACGTGCTTAAATTGAACATTAAGCAATAAAACTAACCAAACAAACGAAATTTACTTTCAAACGAAAATGAAACAAAAAAAAACAATCAAATGTCAAATATTAACCGAAAATAATCAGCAAATCATAATCTAACGGACTCCAGCCATAAGACAATGCGTATACATAACTCTAAAGTTTTTGTAATACATAAATAGTTTTCATAAAAATCATGTTGAGAATTTTAATTATATATTTTATGAACACACACTCACAACATATTATAACATCATCAAATTGGTTTAACCCTTTCGTGATTTGACTAAGTTTTTTCTACACACAGATATCGGTTCGCAATAGGAGTCCATTCCAACAATAAGGCGCAGACAGTTACGAAACGTATATATTTTTACTTCACTGTAACGTATATGTACTCGTATGTACGACTTTATATAGAATCGCCTCGCCGAGGTCATTGTATTTGAATTAAACTATCCAGAATCGTATAATAGTTTGGTTAATAGCGTTGTAATTGAAATAATCATTTTCGCAGAAATATTTCAAACTATATACTGAATATATGTACAAAAAACCGCGAGAGATTCAAATATGTATATATAATGATGGCGATGACGCGGTTCGATGATGTAATTATTTATGTGGATGTAATATGAATCTTTGGCTGAAACTAAATAAGTTTTAATTACACACATTCACTGTCGACTATTTAATTTCGATTGACCTAATTGTACCGTCACCTTATATAAATATTCCAGACGGTATATAGTCGAAATATTATGTTAATGTGTGGTTTGAGCGCCATAGTATGCTCTCATCACATTATCTTGAACTGTCAGTCAAAATATTTATCGGTAAATAATCAACGTTTGAAAGATTTTCAATTAACTTACGTAATGCGTTACCTGAACACAAAAATTATTTACATACAAATCGAACGAAACAAAAAAAAAACGGTTCGCACACACATATCAACATTGAATCAATGTATGATGAATCATTAAAGTAATGTTTTTCGGTTATGTAACTATATACAAATCGTACATAGAGATAAACTATTTACATTTACACGTTTTGATATGGGTAAATTTGTTATCACACATGATGGATCGTTTTTTTAATCCTCTGGTGTACTATGCGTGCGTATTGTCTAAATTTTTAATACCCAACATTTCTAAGAATTTTAGCAAGCACATACACGGACGGTAATCGTTATGCTTTTCAAGAAATATAATGACAGATTCATACACAGTTATACAGAAATTTAACAATCTTGATTGGGTCTAGTTCCTGAAACCAGAAATAATATTTCAATTATATAATATGTATAATGTTTACTTGGAAGTATTTTATTTCCTGCTAAAGAGCTCGGAATAATTTCTAAGAATACGCGGGGTAGAGCATCCTACAAACACGCGTTGAAACATTAAAATATACAGAGAAGCTGGCAAAAACATGAGTGTACAAGAATAACAGATTAACAGTCTGTCTGTATGTTTTTGTATATCTGTCTGTTAACCACCTGGTGGAAGATGAGTCGGCCCATGAATTCCGGTACTACGGTCATATGAACAATCATACCATCCTTCACATCATGTTCTTTTTTGGAATTCAAACAGGGTACCTGCCGCTCAAGCTTTTTTGAAATACCGTTAAAAATTTATTATTGGTAAAAACCTTCAGCAACTTACTCGAACTTAAGTGGTTTTTGATGACAATAAAATTACTACCAATGTAAGGGTACACAGAACGTTCATAAGATCGTCGATCAGCATCACATATAATCACTTATAACATTAATAAGAGCTGGGATAGGTGACCTTTTAATCATTGATGGACCTAGAGACACAGAAAAAGTTTTACTTAATATGAATCTTGCAAAACTTCGGAACCGAAAGTAATACTTGCATTGCTACTATAAAATAAATAAGCAACAGGCAGTTGCGTCATCTGGATTTGTATCTACTTTATTAAATGGTGGTAGTCCGCGTTACACGGCTTTTACATAACCACTCAATTTGTAGTACTATGATTGTATGGAAAAATACTGTTCGGTCTCCAAGGTGATACATTTGCAGGCGGACAATAGCTGAGCAATGACATAGTATATGCTTCCAAGATTCCACTTCCGAATCGACAACTTTCGGATGCACTTAGCTTCATTTTCTTCAGGTAGTATCTTAAAATCATGGGACCCGTGAGTAGCTTCATTTATAGTATCCTGTAGTTAGTTACGGTATCCTGTACTAGCTCAAAAGAAAGGTTTCCGTTGAGAGTAATCTTGTTCGAGGCAACCAGTTTCTTTATTCTACAGCAGTCCCAATAAAAAGTTTAAATTTACAGGTGATCGACCCATCTCACAATTTAGTTGTGATAATCCAGCTTTAACCATAGAACTAATTCAATCTGCCGTATTGTGTGCTATCCCTTTTCCATCCACTGGTCTGCCAACGGAGTCGTAAGAGGTGTTATCGAAAGCGTCCTTAATGTCAATATATGCAAAAAGTTCAATCGCTAGTGATTTTTCAAACCGCAGAATTCACCCTTAATATGTGTATTGTCTTCAAGAGAAACGAGATAAATATGGGTTGAGTATCAAGACGTCCTCCGATCTTTTAGTAAGAGAACAATTACCACTCTCGCACTTCCAGGGGATATAATTGAAGATATAGCTTCTGTGTATCTTAGTATAAAGTTCAAAGTTCACTTTATAATGTAGGTCTCTATCGTTTGACGGGTGTATAGTAATAAGAACTTGGAAAGTGGGTATCAAGAAATACTCGTATAGTTTCCTGCGGTTCTCAGTAAAGCTCCCAGCCCGCTTTTCAAGAATGTGTATTTCATTTGTATGATCCTTTGTGAGAAAAGCCGAACTTTTTCCGCTGAGAGCAGTTTATCGATTTCATCACAAAGGTTATCGTGGAACGTGGATACATATAAAGATTTAACAGACACTGTAGTTTAAGTAAGGTCAATTGGAGTTGGAGATACAGGATTCAAATATCTTAAACTCATTTTTGATAATGAGATACTTATCAGTAAAATGACTAAACACTTCTAAGAAATTGGGATTGTTTCGCCTACAAAAGAAATTACAAAGCTGTGAAACTTGCAGATTCTCAAACAAGTTATTTTCAAAATATTTTCCGGGAAGGCATACATCCTTCGAATGGATTAATAAACTCTCTTTGTAAGATATGATTAACGAAGCATAAAATATGTATTTTAAGAATCGTACAGTTATTACTGGAAATCAAAAGTGATAAAATACGATACGGATGTTGGTGTATCTTGTTTGTTGCCAGTCACCATTTTATATGTATTATATTGATTAAACTTCTACATGACGAGTAGATTATACAGTCAAACGTAAGTTGCTAAGAATCTCGGATAATTAGTTTAAAGGTTTGCGGAAAGGGCCGGACTCAATATTATTTAGTTCCAACAATATTGACTCATTTGAAATGTCGTGTTCAAAATTATGGGTAACTTCTATCGGATAATTCATTTACAAAACGTACTTACCATCTGATAACCATTATTATTATAATATAGTAACTATAAAAAATTTCAACACCACTTACCTAAAAATAAAAAGAAAAACTTTATTTATACATGATTTAAAGTAAAAATCTTTCAGTCTTATCTACTAAAATTTGATAAAATACTAAATAACCAACATTTAAGCCAATCGGACAAAATTAATATTCACAAGAACAACTGCAACTTTTTGTGAAAATCAACACAAAATTGAGTGCAAATGCATCTTTGCACTATGATGGCATAGATTGGAACACTTGATAGAAATCATACTGTCAAATTTAAAACTAAATTATCTCCGACTACCTGTAAAGTAACGTGGTTGAAGTTTTTATTCATTAAACAAACTTTGCAACTAATTTTAAAAAAATCACCAAATAAATATTCCAATTCACCTCAGTTGAACAGATGGTGAAGTTATAACAACACCGTCAATTTGGGTGAAATACCGCGTAATTTTTAAACCACCCCTATATTACAAAATAAATTTTTATTTCACCTACCTCAGTAAAAAATTAAGATCGAATCCTTAAGTTACTACCACAGTAAGAAGGTTTAAAATAAATTTAGGTATGCGTTAGTCATTAAAGTGTGTATTGGATTGAGTCGTAATATTTTAATGTTACCCTAATCTGATATTTATGTTTTAGTGATTAACCCCTAGACCTTTTTATAAAACAAGGAATCTTCTTATTGAGTTTCATCATTTTCCAATGTTGAGATCAGAATTCAAACAACAAACTGTTTCATCACCATAGATCTTTCGAATACTTATAACTTAGAATCCGCGTCACTACATACCTCATTCAAAATTGACATTTCCCCCACAACATCTTTAAATTCGACGTATTTAAGTATTTGAACTTCTGGTCGTTTAGAATTTCTACTTCCATCCCACAATTTAAGATTTCCACTGTGAAAATGAAAGATGGAATTATTTTGACATATATCAAATACATTTGCGCCTGTCATGTTTTTGCAGCAAAATCTTTTTGATGAAATTTTAAAAAGTCCGTTAGAAATGAGATTCGACTTCATTCGATATTCATTATAAACGTGATGGTGTAAGAAAGGAATTCTACTGTATGTATTTGCTCTACCAGTTAAACATTTACTTGGTATAATTGCACATGTTATTGGTATACATTCTAGCTCATGAGACGCCTGTAAATCTGAGCCTCGCTATAATCCAACCGAGTCAAATCGCAGCTCTTAGGTGGCCGGCCAGTTGACATCGGAATTTCGGCTAGTAAAACGATTTTTGGAGATAGGATAGAAAACGAAGAATGTATACTTGTCTGTGTGGGTGGTGGCACTGTCTTATTGAAGCTAAATAAAATTAAATATTGCTAGAGCTTTTGTTAGCACTGTTGTTCATATTATAAAACAGCACTTCCTTTGCTAATGATACCATTTTCATTTGTACTAATTTTGGTATTAACGCCACCATAGAGTTATGCTCAAATCTAGAATTTTTGTACTTCAGCTAAATGACTTTTTCGTTTCAGTTTAAGCAGTGAAAACCTGTTGCAGGTTACTGATAATTCTACTTATTAAGCTGCCATAATTCTGATTTGTCTGTTAAGGAGACTCGCTGATCGTGTTTTAGCAATTTCTCGGGAAAACTCAATAATATTGTCCGAGCTTCTATGACTGACTTAATCGTCTTTATTTAGCTTTAAACGGTTTGACTATTTCTTTTTCCAGGGGGAAAATTACTAGATCTGACTACGTAAAGCATCTTGGGTTAGTTTTAGACCAGCAAACTGTTCTAAATGAAGTATTTAAAATGTTAAGTCACAGAAGCAGAAAGACTTTTGGGATCTTAACCAAAATTATTGTCTTCAATTCACTAGTGTTGCCAAGAGTAACATATACTTCACTTGCCATCAGGCCTGCTGCTAAAATTAATATCTCTATAGGTAATTTAATAGTTTACTCGCTGGCAAAGCTAACACTATGGGTTACATGTCACTACTTACCATGGAATCCATTATGTCACATCATACAGTATAGTTTTATTTTAGCTATGCGACGAGTAGTGCGTGTAAACTTGGAACAGTCATGAGACAGAACCTTTTTAACAACTACTCGTCATTTTTACCTGAAATAGTTATTATACAACAGAATACAACTTTTAAAAGTTATTTTGGTTTTTTCATATACTCAACAAAATTTTAGTAGTATTAAAGCTCTCGATTGAATTTAGAGGGGGTTTGGTATTTATTGTCCAATAAATAGTTGTAAATCGTTGGGTAAATTGGGATTATTGCTCTTTAATATTGTTTAATGGAAGCTTCAAAACTGACTGGGAATAGTTAAAAAATTACATTTGGTATAGATAATAAATCTCGACTCAACTCATTAAGTAACCCTTTAACCAAAACTCAATTGGTTAAAGAACGTAAAAATTTGCTCTAGCAATACTGTCATGGTTATATGAGTACTGACTCACTGCAATATTAAAGGAAACGAGATTGCTGACTCTTTGCCAAAAGCTAGCTCACAGTTAAAATGCATCGGTTGTAAACCAATGAGTCCTCTCACGTCCTAAAACTCAAATAAACTAACTAACTATTACACCTACCGTAAAGCAAAAATTATTATGTGATAATTGTCTGAAGACCAACACTATATTTGCAACCTACTGGTTTTTGATAATAGTTCGACTTTGTTACAAATTTCGCCTGTGAACTGTGATCAATCTGTCCCTTGGTCTAGACTGCCAAAGTACGCATGTTAGTACAATTCAAAATCGTCTATAATCTTAGCAATTAATGTTAAATATAAAGTGTTGATACATAGTCAATAGTCTAGGTGCATTCTAGTTGAAAAAATGTATGACATAAAAAGTCTTTTTTATCGTTTAGGTAAATGGTAAACGAGTAAAAACACTTTGAGCTTCAAAAGTATAAAAGCGTAAATTTGGTGAAGAACTTAACAAGAAATTTTCACTTAACAAGCAATTTAAAACTGTATTTCAACGGAATCTTTACACAGCAGACCAATTATTTCCTTTCATACAACAGAAGCCGTACACCTCGGTACAAAATTGCCGCGTATACAGAACAAACAACAATACGAGAAAACATTCATATCGATTTTACCAATGTATACGACGAGTTAGTAACAATTCATAAAACTTCACAATTTTATAGTTATGCCACGGTTAAACAGTGAAAATTATGTAGATAATTAATATAAAAAAGTAGTACAGCTTTTAGTTGATTACGAAAAGGAAAATGTTAACGGAAAGTGATGTAGCTAAACATAAAATTTAACAAATGAAACATTAAACGTTAAGTGTTAAAAATTTCTTATAGTGTGCTGATTAATTGGTATGTTAATTTTACAATTTTCAGTTTTAATTAATCATAAAAAAGTGAAAAATATTAAATTTATTAATTTATTCCAATTTTATTTGTACGCTGTTTAAAGAATTATCTTTATATAGCGAAGAACAGCGAAGAAAAAAATAATAGGGTGGTTTGAATTATAAAATAATACAGTTTGCGTAGAAAGTATTCGTACAGTAATATAAAAACCACAAAAAAAAATTTTTCTTATATTATGATGACGTCATGTTAAATGTCGCATATATACAAACGATTAATTAAATCCGGACTGAAAGGTAGCGTTGAAAGATTTTTTTTTCAATTTGTATCAGTAAGAACAGTTGCTTATATGTAAATATGCTTAGTAAGTTGACGATAAAAGTTTGATAAGCACTTATGGTTGTCCAAAAAGATTCTCATTCCGCTTAATTCTCTTGTTACTTCAGATTTATAGTGTTGAAAATTGTTTTAGCAAAACTCATCGGTTACGACCTCGGTTCACTTTTTCATACTATCGAAAACAATCAGAATTTGGTTTGTACCATCATTGCCACGTTTTAGATAATGTATCAAACCCATTGTAATTCTTTCAAATATTAGAAGTCATCGCTCATATTCACGTCCTCTAAGGTCCAATAGCACCAGCCATACATATATGGTAACACACTATTAATATGATCAAAGTGGATGCAGAGCACATTTTAAGTGGAAAACCCAATCAAACAACACAGAGAAGGTAATGTAAGGAGATACTTTTGGTAGGACCAAAAATTCAAGATATTGGTGAAGCCAATTTGTGGTTTCAACAGGATGATGCTACTTCGATTTATTGAAAGAAAATTTTAATGAGAACCTCATATCAAAAAAGAGACCCGTGAGTTGGCATCTAAGATCTCTGATCTGACACCATTATAGATTTCTTTTTATGGAGGTATCTGAACTTACTGATTTTTATCGATTTAGCACAATCCTGCATCAGAAGCGAACATAACACGCGTAATTAGCGGTTTATCGGTCGACATGCTCGAATTGGTGCTGGAAAATTGGAACCATAGAATATATTATAATAAAGCCAGTCGCGGACATTTAAAAAAAAAATATTTTCAAACATGAAATGTGATAAACCGAACTTACGTCACAAATACAATTATTGATTATTAAATTGATTGTATAACGGTTTTATTTCAAAAAAAATCCGGGAGCATATATTGGATCACCATTATACAACTCGATAAGTAGTAAGACTAAACCACCACTATTCTACCGTTTTCCTTTGTAATACTGTGGAAGGCAAAAAGTACTAAATCCAACGGATAATGAGTTTAGCTACCACTAAATCCATTTTTTTACTCATAATTTGGTATACAGTTAGTATATGACGAAATTGGAAGCAAGTATATAACTAAAAAGAAACCATTCCCCATCACGACAACATTCGCTTCGGCAAAACTACTTTGACGAGATTTTCACAGAAAATGTCGAAATGAAAGGAGTATGAATACTTTTCGTGTAAAGTAGGATACATCTATAATTTATATATGTTTGGGAGTCTTATTTAATCTGTAATCGGTATGATAGGTTTGATATAGGTGTGATAGGTATTCCTGAGCAGCAATTTGTGTATGTTGTCAAGAAAACGATTGCGTTATTGAAAGTCAAATTTTAGACGAATTAATGGTTCGAGTTACCAGACCTCTAGGCTTTTAGGTTTTTATAATAGTGATAGGATGTATTTTACACAGTCTTTTCTTTCAAAATGATGACATTAACTATTTTTTATTTAGACAAATTTTAAGGTTACAACTTCATTCGCAATGAGGTTATTGGACTATATTTCAATATTTGATCGTGCTTTGAGTCACATTTGCGAACTGACATATTTCATCTAATAACAAGATGACACTTCCGATTTGAAGTACGGAACATTCTATGTCTCGACGCAATCATATCCATATAATTTTGAAATGTTCCAAGCTAAAAATACTATGGGTTTTCGAAATGACCCCCGCTATAGTCGCAGTCATATCATATCATAAAATTACACCACTAAAACTCAATATGGAAACATTTCGAACACGTCTTCGCCGAACAGAGTTCAATGATCGAGAATACCTCAAAGCAAGGTACATATAAACAGTGGAAAATTGGCATCTGGAGCAATTATTACTTTAGCGATGTGATGTGTAGTTTAGTCTTGTGGCGTTCAGAGCAACTCCAATAAATCGCAAATTAGCTCACGCCACACGCAATTCATAAAATTGATATTTCGAGTTAAGTCCTTGTAATTCATAGTACTGTGGCGTCACTACTAAACGTATATATACGAATCGCACAGTTTGAACATCAAGTCCGGCATATGCCTGACGAGATAGATTTGATCTTTTCGATCACCTAGTCATTCAATGACGTTATCATCAGATCGAAACCGGTCTAGTGGATTACAAGATACAAACAACAACTCGGAAGAACAACACATTCTCAAAATTTGCAGCAAGCTACTCGCTTCATTGGTGACCCCAACGGCCCTGTTTAGGGACCAACACGTCAATACCTTCTGACACAACCTCCCGATACCCTTCTGCCCAAACGGCAAAATTTAACTTTACCCAATGGAATTTCTGCCGTCTCTCTCAATACGTGGTGATTTGTTTAGCGCTCTCAAGGCGCAGATATATCCAGGAAGTTCGCAACAAACCTTATCATGTCGCAACAAGCCTAATCACTAAGCGGGCGAAAGCAGGCACCCGCACGCATTACGGCATAGATCATCATAATCAAACGGAGGGGAAATTCACTTTCGGGGAAGTAATGTGGTTCGCTCTCGTTGCAGAGAAGGTAGCGTGCTTGCTCTGTCATTCGGGGGTCTCGGGTTCGATTCCCGGGGTGATGACGATTTATCAATCACGATTGAGTGTTTTTAATCTGTATGTGTATGTGGGTCGAACCGTGGCCTCTAGTGGTATTGAGTTCTGGAATTATTTCCGCCTTCTTTAACTATTTTTTTATTTTTTTTAATGTGGTTCAGTCTCATAATCGTCATTAGTTGCAACCGAGTAACTGATTAAACTTTGTTGTTCAACTTCGGTTCAGAAAAATGCAATAAGTTTGGTTTTAGATGTACGATTACTTTATTCCCAAACTGTTAAGAGATTATTTAAAATACAATATGCCTATTAGGGAGCCATACTTTAGTAAATGTTGCGAATGGGAGCTGAATAAAATATGTTGCGCCCATTTTGAAATTATAGTAATTAAAATTACAACTCATAAATATTCAAATAAATTAAAATTCGAAAGATTTTCTGATTTGATGATGTTTTATTTTCTCGCTGGTGGTTTGGTGGTGAAAGTACGAGTTTTGACGTTTATATATATGTATGTTAAACTACTACTATTATGAAAATAGGGTACAGTACTTAGATTTCCTTCGGTGATTTCTAACATAAGGTAAACTTAAGAACAAATTTAAACGTAAAATCCATAAACGTTGGGTTGCTCCGATCATTAATTTAACGCCATCTATAATTTAACAGCTCATGCATACATATGTATGTCCTTGAACATTTTACAATAAAAATTTCGTTTCTCTATATACATATTTCATATTCAAACCACGATCATTAATTTATGAATTATCGTTATCAAATTGATTTGATGAACGGGCGCGATCATCACATTCCCCTGTGATCAAGAATTTTTTAAGCTTATTAATTTGAATGTGATACGATCGCGTTCCAAAAACAAAACACAAAAGACTACATATATTGTCGATTAAGAAAAGTTCAAACAGATCAAACAAATTTAAAAAAATTATATTTTTATTTTAGACTATCGATTACAGGATCAAAGGTGGTCCAAATACTCGCGTATTTTTATACAATCGTGCGTAAAATGATCTCCAT
The DNA here is from genome assembly GCA_963932295.1 of Tipula lateralis. NCBI lineage: Eukaryota > Metazoa > Arthropoda > Insecta > Diptera > Tipulidae > Tipula > Tipula lateralis. The sequence goes on from OZ010737.1 coordinate 121,994,766, forward strand.
GTATAATTATACAAACGTTATTTATATATGCATCGGCAAGAGGGCATAAATGTCAAAATAGTAAATAGAATTGCTGGTATTCGATTAATGTACAGTGCGTCTAGATAAGTTTGCAAATAGAAAGTAAATAAACATGTTTTAATCCACTGTATAAATCCATTAACGAGTTTAAAGTTTTTATACTCTTGAAATGAACAATAAAAATACTAAAATTGAAAACTATATATTAAGTCTGCAGGTAGAATATGTATAGTGCTTTGTATTTTAGAGCTAAATTTGATATTCTATGCACGTACAGTGCAATATGTATACAAAAGACCAAAAAATTTTATGAATGTACATATGTTGAAAATTGAAATTAGGAAACGGCTAAAACTGGGATTTATGTTGATTTTATATGTTGCATTACTGTATGTATATACTCATTTTCAGGTAAATGGGTTGATGATTTGAAGTTATGTTAATATAAAAGAATGTATGCTATATAAATAGTAAAAATAGTAATGGCGGAAGTATTGATCGATGGTAAATTATCAATAACTTCTATAGCTGCAAAATTGGAGGTAAACTGTATTGCTAAATGTTAGCAAAATATAGCAATAATAAAGGGTCCGCCAAATAACTTTTTTTTTGTTAATGCTATAAAAAAAACTACTCAAATTTTCTCAAATTTCTTTTTTTATTTAAAAGTACAATCCTTCCGGTTAATAATGGAAAATAATTTCATTCAAATTGCTGCCTCGGCTGGCCATGCAGTAGCCTACACGATCGGTCCAATTTTTAAGCACATTATCGATTGTGTGCAGCTGTATTTCACCAATGGCTTCACGAATATTGTCCTTTAAAGCGTCAATTGTCTGGCTTGTCGGCGTAACACTTATCTTTGAGGGCACCCCACAAATAATAGTCCAACGGTGTCAAATCGCAGCTCCAAACCAATCGAGGTGGCCAAACGACATCAGCTCTGCGGCTGATAATGCGATCTTCAAAAACAGGGCGCAAAACATCGAGTGTAGCTTCAGCTGTGTGGCACGTAGCGCCGTCCTGTTGAAACCAAATGTTGCCAATATCCTCCTCTTCAATTTTTGTGAACAAAAATTCGTTCAACATGGCCCGATAACGATCGCCATTGACTGTAACGGCCACTCCTTGGTCATTTTCGAAGAAAAATGGTTCAATTAAGCCTCTGGACCAAAATCCGCACCAAACAGTGACTCGTTTTGGGTGTACCGGCTTTTCAATGTATGCGTGCGTGTTTTCCGTGCCCCAAATGCGACAATTTTGCTTGTTTACATACCCGCCAAGATCCGAATGAGTTTCATCCGAAAAGATGATTTTTTTGGCAAAATCGGCATCTTCTGTAAGTCGATAAAAAGTAGGAAATGGCATTAAAAAAGTCAAATGCTCTGAGCTACTCCGGCTCAATAAGAGAAACTACAACTAGACTAAAAGAATAATACGGCTTGACATATAACGCTATAGGAAACCAGTTGCTAACGGAAAGTTCAATTAAGTTTAATTAGCCAAAGAGAGTGACCTTAAAAACAACCCACTATGCACATTATGTAAAGAAAATTGAATAAAAAATGTTTTCTACGACGAGAAATTAGATGGACTTCCATGAGCTTTAAAAAGAAACATTGACAGACTAAGCAGACTGAAATGTTCAAAATGAGATTAACTGACTTTACAAAATTCTAAACAATATTTTTTACCTATACCCAACAAGACAATGTAGCCGAATATTGGGCGTGTAAATTACACAATGTAATTTACAGTTTTTTACATGTAAATATCGTGTAATTTACATAAGGTTATGTTTTACATTCTATTTGTAAAAAACGTAAAATATGATTTTATGTAAAAAACTGACACGCCATCTCTTATTAAATGTAATTGTAACTGTAAAGCACCATCTGTTAAAAAATATTCTTACTATTTTACGAATAGAATTTTTGAAAAAATTAACTGTGTAACCGACCAAATGTTGCATTGGTTAAGGCTGCGGCAGTTGAAGCGGGAGGTACCGGGTTCGAATCCCGATAGGGACAGGATGCGCTAAAGGGATTTTCACCATCTGATTACGATCGATGGTGTGAATAAACACACCTATGATCCCCTGCTGGAGTGCAGAACTCATAGGCCGACACATCTTCCATGTCAGTACTTTAGGCTGGCATGGAGTTGTGCAATGTGCAGATGGCTCTACGTTAATCGGGCCTATTTGGCTGTAATAGCGTAAGATAGAGTTGGGAGTGCCTTGAGCCCCAATCAAACAAATTGGAAAGACAAAAAACGAACAAACAAAACAAAATTAACTGTGTAAAATTTTTTCGACTAATACTGAGCGTAGCAATAATTTTTGATTAAGATTAAAATTATTAACAGGTTATTTCATTAAAAATCATCTTAACTGGCTCGGGTGAAGTGGAAAAAATCGCTTTCCAACTAATAACTAAACCTGAAAACTAACTGATTTTGTAAACACACATGTTTATTTATAATGAGCTAAGCGAACGTTGGTAAATTGTTGACATTTTAAACAGATGGCACTGCGAATATTGTTATCTTCGGTTACGTTTTATGTAATTAACTTTGTTTGTTACATAATTTACATAACAAATGTAAAAAAAGTTTAGATTTTAAGTAATGGCTTTCCATACTCATATAGTTTTTCGAATAAATAATTAATACGGTTCTAGTCTATACTCTGGCAAGTTAGCTACCTTAACCAATTTTAAGGTGGCTTACTCGCTGGAGTATAGACTAGAACCGTATTAATTTTTTATTCGAAAAACTATATGAGTATGGAAAGCCATTTCAATCTGTGGTTCAATTAAAAATCGTTATCTGAGTAGTTCTCCAAAAATTAGCCTCAAGTATATCTAAAGGTAAAAGTATTAGCCTCAAGTATACCTCTAAAGGTAAAAGTTACACTGTAGTTCACTTGAATAGGAACGAAGGTTTTTTGGAATATTTCAAAATCGATCCAATTTTTTTTTACTGAATTATAAGTTTTGATTAAAGGAAAAAAAAATTTATTTTTTCACGATTAATTTTGCTTTCTTGTTTTTTTCGAAAATAATGGTAAATTTGAATGTTCACTTGAATATAAGAACGATTAACTAATCTTAATAAAAAGTTATTTTATTGACTAAAAGTTTATTTGAATTCGATTTATTTTTAAAAATTAATTGAGGTTACATGGTTTTAATAATGTACTTCCCTTATTAAAAATAACTTCATACAACCTGCTTGAGGTGGAGCCATACAAAGATTTTAAATAATCTAAAGAAATTTGGTTCCAGGCTTCATTTATCGCCTTTATAAGGCTTTCTTTACTGTCGAATTGTCGACCACCTTCGTAAACTTTCCGAGACAGCCAACCCCACATGTTTTCCATGATATTGAGATCAGGAGAATACTGAGTCCACGGCAAAAGCTCTACATTTTGCTGCGATATCCATGATTTGATTATGTTAGCTGTATGGATAGGGGCATTATCTTGATGATATATCCATGGCAATACCCCAAAAGTATCATTGAAGCGGGGAAATGCTTCTTCGAGGATGCCCTTGTAAGTTGCAGCGGTCATTTTTCCGGTTGGAAATGACAAATCTCCCGGACCATAAAATGATATAGCCCCTCACACCATAACGCCTCCTTCCCGGCTGTGGTGTTTTGCTAAAAACTTTTCCTCTTTTCAAAGGTCGTGAAAATAATAATTAAACCCATGTGGTTAAATTTCTTTTCATCAGAAAAAACGACACGTTTCCATTTTTCAGCCCATGTCATATGCTGCCTCGAGAAATCTAACCTTTTCTCTTTCCTCTCCTGATTTAGAGATGGTTTCTTTTGGAGCTTTCTTCGAATAAGGTGATCTGATTTTTTAATCACTCTCCATACTGTTATTCGGCTGGCCTCCACACCAACTCTAGCTTTAATTTTTGCACAAGATAGTGCGCAATTGAATGCTGCCCTTAGTATGGCCCGCTTGTCGGCTGCAGATGTGGCCTCAACAGTTCGGCCTTCATTATGTGAGCCATATTCTCTTGGATTTTTTGTAAAATTGAAGATAACAGTCTTACTTCTCCCTATTTTATCTGCAATTGCTTGTAGATAATAATTTTCGCTGTGTAGTACTTGAATTTGGGCTATTTCCTCCTTACTAAGTTTTTTTCCTCCACATATATTTAATTTTTTTTTATGTTAAATTGGTAACCATTTTTAAAAAAATTAATTTAATTTAAGTTTAAGTTGCTAACACTTCAAATTTATTGATAATATGGTTGTTTCTATTCAAGTGAAACAAACAAAAATCACACTTTTTAAGAAAAAACAAAATAAAATAAAATTCTTCTGGCCTACAAATTCATTTTTATTTAAAAATTATGTAATTTTAAACAAGTGCTAATCCTGTAAAATTCAATCTTGAAAAAGTGGACCGATTTTAAAATATTTCAAAAAAACGGTTGTTCCTATTCAAGTGAACTGCAGTGTATGTTAATTAAGATCTATAAGACGTAAAATCGAGATTCAGCAGGAGACCGTAGAAAGTTAGAAACAATTTATCTACAGTTTTAAAAATAGTTCCAAACATCCAACCATACCTGCAACATTTGTCACAACTAAACCTAAAGTTTGTGCCATAAAAATATCGAAGCTCTCTAATCTCAAAGAGACTTTACTATCAAACATAGTTGATATATAACATTTAATCCTCAAATGAATTATTATTCAGTCAAATATTGGTTATAAGTGCTTTTTTCAATTACACCTGTGCTGATAATTGGTTTAAATTAAGTCACTAATATGCTTAACGATAGGTGCTATAAATTAACACATTTATGGTCTTATGTTAAAATACAGAATTCATGATCATGATCATCTCACTGTCAACACAAAATACAGTGTCATATAGAACAATGGAAACAATCTAATACATAAATTGTTTCACCCCCATTAAAACTTCGTAGTGCAGTTCAAAATACCCGGTAGAGATAAACATCTCGTCTTTAAAGATTTTATTTGTATTTCTTATAATCAAATTCAGAATTAATGTTGCCAGCTTAAGTATACGAAGCTACTGTAGATCGGATTTCTTGATGCAATTATATATAGCGTCGATACGAGACTACAATTGCACAAGCACATTATTGATTCAATTTGTCAAGGTTGAAACAACTCTGATATCTTTTGTTTAGTTAATTATGATTCTTTTACTGTCCTTAACTGAATCGTAATCATAAATATCAAAGATAGGTGCCTTAACTGACATCATTTGTGAACAGATGATAGTTTTGATCAGATAATACATTTTTGTAAAATAAATGAATTCACATCATCAAGGTCGTTTTTCCTTTTTTGCCCACAGTGTTTTTATGTTCGTATAAATTATTCAGTTTCTTCAAATTCAAGTCCGGACTCTGAAGTGTTACTTCTTGTGTAATTTTCTTGACTTTGCTATATGTTGGAATGTTTGATGACATTCGATTAACTGGTTTTATGTTCAACATAAATATATTGCGATCCACTCAAAACGATTAACTTAGAAACCCAATTTCGATGTCCACCCAATCGATCACACATGAAAAAATTGATCCAAAAACTACAAAAAAAACCAAACCACAATCAAGTTTTGTATATTTACAGAATAAGATCACATCTTATAATCATAAATTATGCCTTATTTATACATATGAAACATATCATTTAACCGGTACATTATTTATGTAAATAGCTACCTCGTATACGTACAAGAATTTAAAATTCAACAACAAACAAGTAAACTGTTTAAATTTGTCTTCGTTTAAGTATATATAAAAATAACAACAAACCATATATAACACACTTAAGAATTAAATAAGAAATAGAAAGACAACAATTTAACCTAGAAATTAAAGAATAAGATATTGCGGTTTGTGTTATATTATATATTGTGATTATTGTTACGTTTACTTTACAAAACATAAACTTTTTAAAGAATTACATATATACGTATACTTGAACTCATCTCGCACCACATATATACGCGTACACTATACCTATATTCAACTACAACACAGTCGTTGAAAAACTGGTGGATTAAAAAGAAAATGTTCTTATCTTGTTATGTACAGTATAATTTCCCTACACACACACACATGCTCGTATAACCAGCATCTTACAGTTAAAGCAGTGTTTTGTTTCACTTAATTTAAGATGACAATTATAAATAAAAATACAGAACATCGCGAAAAGAGAAATGGTCGTGTCATCTTATAATACATTTCCGGTTTTATTTAAATTTTGTGTATATTGTTATCTTCCGGCCTCTCTCACTATCTCTCCCTCTCTCTTATATATACCTAAGATCAATTGTTTATGATTTGATAATTTAAAGTAGTCGAAAAAAAAACAACTTGGGCCTGTCCGGGATTTGAACCCGGGACCTCCCGCACCCTAAGCGGAAATCATACCCCTAGACCAACAGGCCATGTGTTTGAGTAACAAAACTAAACTTAATTTTCGATTAATTTTGTTTAATTTTTTAATTAACAGCATAATGATTTTTAATTAGGAAATATTAATCGCTCGCGCATTCTTTATCAAATGGCATAGAAAACAAGTAGAACAACAAAAATTTTGTATATGTATTTGTTTATCAAATCTCGCGCGATTAAATTGAATTTAATTAAGAAGAATACGTTTTTTTGTTTGTTTCAATTAAAATTAATTGATGTAAAAATTTTTGTTTACGAATTCTAATTTCGAACGAATTGGAATTTGAATCACGAATATATAGTGTGGGTATGCGCAAAATAGGGAATAACCCTTCTAAATATTTGATTTTTAATTAATATGAAGAAGGGTGAAGTACATGTCGTCTATATGGTATATGTTTGTGGACAGATGGTCAGATGTGAATAAATTTAAAGGAGCCAGATTAAATTAGATTAAAATTTCAAAATAAATTAAGTTAGTAAATTCATCTACCCTATGGCTTGACCGCCATCAAATCAAGTTTTATTCTACGATTGTGGTAGATAATGCAATTAACTGTTTTGATAGTTATCCGAAAATAATCCACCTTTACGAGAATATGTAACTTGGGTGACTTCTTGTCTATGACTTCTAGAAACATTTCCAGTGTCGGAGACCATTGTACAATGTACGTAAATGGTTATCATTGTCGGCTGAGATCGAGTTTCATAAAATACATTTGAATGGTACTATATATATATATATATATAACGTCGATTTCATCTATACCCAAATTATTTGAACTAGTAATATGTAATTCCTTCAAAGAAGTGGTGCCTCGACATGTTTCACCGTACCAACATGGGTTCATGCCTAAGAGATCAACATCTACAAACCTTATTGAATTTACCAGCAGCACAATCAAAGTTATTGAAAGCCACAAGCAAGTTGACGTGGTGTACACAGACTTTGCCAAGGTGTTTGACTCCATTAGCCATTGTAAAGCACTAGAACGTTTATACTCATTTGGATTCTCAAACAACTATGTGGCTTGGTTTAAATCTTACTTAAGCAACCGCATCCAATACATCGACATTGGTAACAGCAGGTCCAAGCCAATTCAAGCTACATCGGGTTTTCCACAAGGTTCTCATCTTGGTCTTTGGATTTTTACCATTTTCATCGACGCAATAACTGAAGTCATTCTACACTCTACAATTTTAATGTTTGCTGATGACCTCAAAATATATAGAACTGTCGAGAACTTAAGCGATGCCGAGAAACTTCAAGAGGACATTGACAATTTAGCGATATGGTGTGAGTCAAATCTTCTTAGTCTGAACATCAATAAGTGTAAGACTTTATCATTCCACCGGAAATTAAATGCAGTTTTAAAACATTACGAAGTAAACAATATGCCACTAAAGCGAGTATCAGAGATCAAAGACCTCGGTGTTATTTTCGTGGAAAATATGAGCAGTAACAAACATATAGAACAAAGTGTTGCTAAATCTAATTCTATGTGGGGTTTTATTAAACGATGGACGGGAGACATTTATGACCTGGAGACAATTAAGATTCTGTATTTCGCATACGTACGTTCGCAACTGGAATATGCTGTTACTGTTTGGTGTCCATTTTATGATACAAACATCAGTAAACTTGAGGGTATTCAGAAAAAGTTTATCCGTCACTTAACTTGGAAGAGCGGTTGGGAGTATGATTACGAATTACCATACCATGAAAACCTGCAACGTTTACCACCATATCTGGATGGCTGCAAAACAAACAACATAGCAACTCTGGAAAATAGACGTGAGCTTTTAAAGTGTTCGTTTGTTGGTAATATTTTATTAGGCCACATTGACGCACAATCAATACTGGAAAATTTACAAATTAAAGTACCCAGTAGACATCTAAGAAGAAATGAGTTCTTGCAAGTTGATGTCCATAGAACCAACTATGGTTCAAATGAACCGATTAACATGATGTGCAAAAGCTTTAATCACATAAATCACCTGTTCGATTTTACTTCTAGCAAGGAAACCTTAAAACGAAGATTGAAGCAACACTTTGCTTCTTCCTGATTTTTATTATTATTTTATATGTCTGACTATAACGTCATTTTTAATGTCAAGTCGTATTTGTAGACTTATTTATAAATAAATAAAAAAAAAAAAAAAAAAAATATATATATATATATATATATATATATATATATATATATATATATATATATATATATATATATATATATATATGGGTCTATAAGTATAAATACAAATATATTGTTACGGACGCGGGTGACCTCTTTGATAACTAAATGTCTGCAATTGAAAAGTACCATAAATACAGTATACAGGCGAAATAATAAACAAACGGGAACTACTACTATGATTTAGAAACAGGCCAATTGAGTATAAATACACGAAAAGAAAGCGTATAGAGTTTCAGTTTGAATTGGAACAGCGATAAATTAAAATCGGGAAAAAACGATAAGAAGTGAAATAAGTGAAAGTAATAGTGAAATAATAGTAGTGTAAAAGTTAATTGTGGTGATAAATAATAAACGTTAATAAAAAAAAGCAAAAGGTATTTATTATTCACAATCCAGTGATTGAATCTTGGATTGGTTTAAATCCCTACTACGAGAAATCGTAAAAATTGGTGACAACAGTGAAATTGCGAATAAAGAGACATGAAGCTATTAGAGTTAAAAGTATCCGAGCTGAGCGTACGAGGTTTTCCTACAACGAATAGTAAATCGGAACTACAAGGTAGACTACAACAAGCTTTGTTGGATAAAAATATGTATCCAGACCAGTACGATTTAATACTGTAGTCAATACTGTAGATTGAATATCATATTCTCTGAATAGCCTAGCACCTGCAAATTTCGATATGGGGCAGAAAATGGCAGTAATGCATCAAATGACGAGCGGTTTAGAATATTTGAAAACCGAAATGAGAACCAGACAAGAAAATTTGAAAACCGAAATGAGAACCGGACAGGAAAATTTAAAATCCAAAATGCTAGCCGGACAAGAAACTATGATGAATGAACAAAGGGAAGACCACAACATGGTGTTAGAAAGACTGGAACAACAAGAGAAGATTCAACACCATTTTATATCTGAAGTGAGTGAGTACCGCGAAAAATCCGTATCTTTAAATGCCAAAGTGGATGTAGGAAAATATCAAATGGACGAACACACTTTGAAGCGACTGATCAAAGGTTTTTAAAACTTGAAATATGTTGGTGCTACAACTCAAATTTTAAAATCAGTCAGTGGAATTAAATTAAAGCCACCGATATTCGACGGAACAACGTCGTTTAAAATTTTCAAATTACAATACATAGAATACATATAGAAAGAATAAAAATAGATGCATTTACCGGTGGTATTCGTAATGTAAAAACAAGACGAGCGATAGTGTTAGCTTCGTTAGACGAGCGATAGTATTTGCTTGTGCATTAACTGCTTATAACATAATCAAACCATCAGTAATCAACGACGAGTGAAATTAGAGCCAGAAAATTATAACTCGAAAAATAATGATAAGTGATTAGTAAATGAGCCACCATTCCGGGTTAACAACTGTAAAATCTGATGTTGGGTCTGCGGCAAATAAAGTTATATATCGCGAGATTGTTGGGAAATTAGACGTAAACGAGCAAGAACACCGTCGCCTATGTACTGTAGGCCCAATAATGAAAAAGAAAGATCAGAAGAGATGGCGAGTCCTGCGAGATCGCAGGCGTTAAACGAGATATTGGGCTGCTTCGATTATACCATTCAACATAGAAAAGGAAGTGCTCACGATAATGCAGATGCTCTGTCAAGACGGCCATGTATCGTAGATTGCAAACATTGTGGTCGCGTGGAGAGTTAGGAACATGCCGTTGATGTGTTACCATTCGATGAGCCGACCGACGAATAAATCAGAAAGGAGCACGCAGAAGATCCCGATTGATGGAAAGAGATTGCTGATAAGAGCCCTATAGTTAAAGGTCCTGCAAAACCAAGCCATGGAAAAATGCAGCAGCATAACAGTGGAGTGCCATTTGAACAGATCGCTATGGATATTACAGGTCCATTTCCTACCTGTGGAAGCGGAAATAAATATTTTATTATATTTATTTCCGCTATATAATATTATTCAATACCAAACCAAGAAACAACAACAATCGCTAATGCTGTGGTAAATAATTAGATAAGTCGATATGAGGTACCCATATGGGTTCCATGTGGAACTGCATTCAGATCAAGGCCGAAATTTTTAATCAGTGATATTCCAAGAAATGTGTCAATTATTGGGAATCAATAAGACATGAACAACGGAAATTCGTCTAGGTGTTCAAATTCGTTATTTTTTGTATTAGGAGTTTAAGATCTTCCAGGACGTTTAAATCAAAATTTATGAATGGCGGGCTAGAATAACAATATAAGTAATTTAAAGTTAATTGTAAGATGATTTTCATATTGTCTGCTCCTTGCTGCTCATCCCATTGTAAATTAGCTTGTACTCAAAATGGGATGTGTGGGTTTTTTTCAGAGAATAATTAAAGACATTTTTTATGCCTAGTGGAAGCAATAAGAGAAGGCGTAATCCTAATTACATGTAGCTTCCATATGTATTTTTCCTTCTTAATCCAAATTAAAGCATTAAATAAATAAATCACTCGATATATCTCAAACTTTTTACTGCCACAATAGCTGACATATAACTCTAAAAAAAGGAGTAATTCAAAAATCCTTAAACAGGCAGTAACTGACGTGTTATGCCATGTTTGTATAGGTTAGTTCTAAATCTCCAAGTGTCATATTTCACATCACCATATTGAGGAGACGATCTAAGAAGCCGCGCAGTTTATGACGGATTCAAATGATTTCCTGATTCGAACACTGTGGCAACTTCAACATCAAGCTTATTGCTGATCCTAATTTCGTCTACTTGATCAAGGACATGTTTAATTTAGAAAACGTTTGAACATACTATAAAACGCATGCCTGAATCTATCAGATACAGTTACAAACATTATTCCTTGCAATATGGCTTTTATATATTATAGTTTTCGTGCCATCTGTAACGTTCGCTACAATTTATTTTTGGGTTGATGACCCCTGCCAATTTTTATGGTAAGAGATCTCGTTTTCTCTTTGAAATGTGTAATTAGGTGATTGGTCCAGTGAATAAATTCAACGGAGAGTAAATGTAAATAATAAAAAAAACTACGAACGGTTTTGTTGGGAAGCTATAAAAGGGAAATAATGACCATGGAGTTGAGTTGTAAATTTTGTTTTAAATTAATGTTTGGATAATTAAGAATATAAGAAAAATGGAGTGCGAAATTAATGAAAATTTCTATTAATTTGGCCATATCAAGTTTTAAATTATAATAAGATTATTAATAATTGAATTAAGTATATAAAATAATCTAAATTAATAATAAATAATATATTTAAAACATAATCACAATAAAAATATTAATTAAATTATTACTATTATAAAGTATTAAACATAAAGAACATTAAATTATAGCCATCCTAAATATATATGTATTATTTAAACGAGTATTTAAAAGCTACAGTGTAAAAATTTTAAAACATGTGCAAACCTAAATGTCGACAGGAAGATTATTGAAGTAAGCCTTCAAGTGACCGCATGATAAATGTTAAGACTATATATACTAAAAATAATTTAAATATAATATACGTAATCTACTATACTTAAAATAAAAATATGGCAAAATAAAACTTAAACCTATAATAACACTCATAATCTTAAACTTAAATATGTGTTTAATTAAAAATTGAACTGAAATTGTTAGTAAATCTATCATACAATCGTATTTTTTTTTGTGTCTACGAAGCAATGCACTAACATAACAAGTTAAAACAAAAATCGAATGAAATAAAATTTAAAAATTATGAATGAACAAAAATCTGATTGTACAGTGAAAGTAGAAACAAAAAAAATACAATCCTTTTGAATGGGAAAAATACAGTGGACAAGATAAGTAGTGATAAATTGTTTAAATTAGTTTTTTTTATTTGTGTTATTTAATACGGAAAACTCAATACCTAATGCGTATAGATAATAATTGTGTATGTACATAACAAATTATTCAGTTAAATTTACGAAAAATAACAAATTATTCAGTTAGATTTAATTTTATTTCATAGTTTTTATCATAATAAGTGATTATTTAGTAAATTATTTATAATAATAATAATTATTATTATTATTAATTCGTGTGAGTATCTTATTTTGGAAAACTGACATAGTTTGGGTTATTATTATGAATAATCTACTAAATACCTATTTTTTGGATTAATTAAATTTTTTTTTATTCATTTAATTTTTATTTGTTATTCATTATTAAAGATTTATTTCATAATTTTGAACTCCATCTTAAGCAAATATTTCTTTTTATATTAAAATTGATGAATACTTAATGTTATGGTTTTCTTTTCTTAATTCAATTCAACTATGGGTATTCCGCTCATCGTGATTATTATTGGGTTTGATATTTCCGCTTTTTGAGTGTTTCGTTAAAAATGAGTGTAATGGAATAATTCTGGAGCTTGTAAGAGGATGTCAACTGTGTGGTAAGTACTAGGTTATATCAAGGTTAGTATCATTGTCTGCGTTTGATTTCTTCAGTCCCATTCAAACCTTATTAACTATAAAAGAATTTGTTAAGCATTTCATGGCAGTAAAGCTCGATTGCTAATGCTTCGCACCACCCACCCCATCCACTGACCCATAGCTGGGATCTCAGAAAACCACCGCGAAAACTCTTAGTGATAAATTACTAAAACTAGTTCTGATAACGATCCGGTATTCATAGGGAAGGCCATCATTTTTATAGCTGGACCAATTCATACTGCTAAAGGACGTCACACATCTGTAACCCCTCATGCAAAAACATGCAAAACATGTAAACCTTTAAATTATGTAACTCGGCCTCCAATGGGATATTTTACTGAAACAACATTACCATTCCAATGGTTGTATCTCGATTTTTTGGGCCCATATCCCCGAACCAAGCGTGGCAACTCGTATATTCTAATTGTGTTAGATAAATATTCTCGTTTTGTTTGTTTGAAGGCGTTAAGAAATGCGAATGGTGCAAATTTGGTTGATTTCGTTGAAGGACAGATATTTAATTTGTTTTCTGTTCCTGAGGTAATCTTAACAGACAATGGAAAGCAATTTAAATCCGTGCAATTTAAAAATCTGCTTATGAAATATGGAGTCAGTCATCTTACCACACCCAAATATACTCCGCAGCCTAACGCATCCGAACGTGTGAATCGTTGTATTTTGTCGGCAATTCGATCATACCTGAAAGAAGACCACCGTGAATGGGATGTGCACATTAACGAAATAGCGTCCGCTTTGCGTAACGTCGTTCATGAGTCATGTGGATATTCTCCACACTATCTGGTATTTGGAGAACACAAAAGGAATCACGGTTCTGATTATGCGCTACGACAGTTTTTATCTTCACATGACAACAATGACATTACTATATCATCTAAACCGACCAGATTAAACAACGCACGAGAATCCGTTTTATCTCACTTGCGTATAGCCTATTCAAAAAATGTAAAACAGTATAATTTACGTACCCGCGATCGATTTTTTAAACCGGGACAGAAAGTTTTCTTGAGAAATTTCGTTCAAAGTGACGCCTCGAAAAATTTTAATGCTAAATTAGCTCGTAAATGTATTGCCGGAATTATATCTTAGCCTGTAGGTCATGTTGCTTTTGAATGTATAGATTCAAATGGAAACATTTTAGGTATTTATCATCTCAAAGATATATACAATGCATAATAAAAAGATCCTTCTAAACATATATTATAATGGTATTATGATCCCAATTCTAACTGGCCCGGCTTTGTGAGACATCTCAGTGGTGTGAGGCGGCCCCACGATTGTAACCCCTCTATTTTCGGTGATTACATTTCTGACCAATTACGTATTTCAATGCTAGTTTGTTCTTAAGTTTGTCATATTGTATAAAAACAAACGTATGTTTAGGCGGGAAATAAAATATCGGGAAAATCAACAAAAACATGATTTGGTGTACAAGTTCACAAAACAACAACGAAAAAAAAACAACGGATAAAATCGTAGATGAGGATCGAGAAAAAAATATGAGGGGTCATTAAATATTTAATTTTGATCATGAAAAGATCTTAAAAAAAAAATAAAAATTGTATCTATATACATATAATATCAATAAGTTAATACAATATACATATATAAAATTAATAAATTGTAATTCTTTTATATTTAATAATAAAATAAATAAAAATGATATGTGCTAACGGTTTTTAAGTTGAAGTGAAACCCAAAATGTTACCATTTTTTTTTGTACCGGCCATATCATCTTATTACCAATTAATATCATTTATAATAATTAACATTAATAATTTTATAATAAAATTGAAAGTATATATGAACAATAAAACATATAAAATTGAATTCACAAGTTATATGTTTAAGTTTTTGTTGCAATAAATATCATATTGTAGTTAAAGGTTACCTCTCTAACCTACAAGAAAATTAATAAATATCATATGATTACGTTTGTTCTGGTGGCATCTATAATGTACAGAATCTTCATCATATTCTTTCAAAGCTGCATCAATAATACTTTACTGTAAATATCAGATCATCAAATATTATTGTATAGTCATCAGTTCGTCCAGTCGACGGGATTTATTCGCAACGGTGGATACTACATGTAAGGAAAACCATCAACCCTATTATACAGGCCGATGCTACCTTCATCCATAATCTTAAGTATAAATCTATTATATTATTTTAATTGTTTCTCTTTGTGTTTAGATAACTTAATTAAGATGAAATAATTTAGAATTTATTTGTGAAGTGATGTCTAGATTCTGGATATGGTGATATTATAAGCACAGCAATTAAAAGTTGATGTTTAAGTCATGGTTTTGAACCTCCCCATAGCCGTGAGTCCTAGCTGGACATATGCTGTGCTCATGACTTAAATAAAAATGACAAATTAAAGGTATATAGGTTAAATATTACGACAGACATAAAAAGCCTTCAACATTCTAGCACCACTTGATACCGTTGTACATAGTTTAATTAACGCTACCCAGGTTATTGCAGTTCACAACATTGGCCTCGATATACGATATAGGATTCGAGATAGGATTTACGATATCAATGCTCATATCAAAACATTTGTACGTTCGACTCTGGATCATAGTTTAGTAGTGATATTAAATTGTTGATAATGACTTACTGTTATATTAATAGCGATCGATATTATGGAAGACAATATCATTCAGTTAATCATCACACCTCATAACATAGTTTTTTGAATACAATCATCGGCAACGTTGTCACATAAATCTGGACGGTCCTCCATGTTGTAGTCTTAAATGCATTCTATGTGTTTTATAGCACATTTAGTTTACATAATGTCATATAAACAAGTCCAAACAGTGACGTCAAACAATCTTGGGAACTTATTCACTGGTTCATTGATGGATTAAGTATGATGTATGGTATAGAGCACCACCGTTTTGTTGGAATCGCCTGCCACCTTAATAGATTTCATCAGTGTTTTGAACGATTTCATCAGTGTTACCTATGACTGTTTTAAGGATGTTGAACAATACTACTATTTGAATTCATTTAGTCTTTGATCGTTTTTATTGATGTAATCACCTATTACTTCCGATAATTATGCGCCAACGAGGATGCAACATAAAAAATGTCCCGAAGAAGAATTGAAGCATTTTCTGACTAAAAAGGTCAGTAAGATGATATACTGAACGTTATTTTTGGTCCACGCAGGAAGTGTTGATGATGGAAGTATGTTGGAAATCTAATTATCATGCAGCTTTGCGTGCTGGTCTAATTTATTGCTATTGATATTGCCGTACTTTGCGAACCTTATTCTATACGAGTTATTTTACTATATATACAAGTGATAGTCGTCTTAATGCCGAACGAATTCTAAATATTTTTTGTCTAACTATTTTCGATTTTGTCCCGATTTGTAAATATTTACAGCCTTCGATCGAGATTAAAATCCATTAGAATGCGAAATAAGAGTTACGCTTATTATTCGAATCGAAATTATATCCCTATTACATTTCGTTGATATTGAGATTCTAGTCCAATACCTCTATCTAACGACGCTTTAACCACACTTCACTATGTGATGTGCTATTAGTAGTTTAAAACAATTGTTAAAGATACGGCAGTTGGAACGGGAAGTACCGCGTTCGATTCCCAATAGAGGCTGGATGCAAAACGAATATTTCACTATTATGTACCGTAAGGTGCAGGACATAAATATGCGAACCACAAAAGAGTTGAGAGTGCATTGAGCTCCAAAAAAAAAATTGCATAAAAAATGAACCAACAATAAAGAAATTGCATAAACTCGAGGAAATACAAAATTGAAAATTGATTGACTGTATTATCGGTTTGATATGATGATTGACAGTTCAAAATATTACAAAATATAAAGTCGGAAATAAAGATTATTTATCCGTTTGGTCATCAATAAAACAATATTTAATTAGCTTTCCCCGCATAACCAAAAATCAAAATTCAAATTTTGAATGGCATAATACCATATTCCATCTCAAAACTGTTAAATATTTATAACATTAAATCAACATATACGAGATGAATAGAGGCTAGATTCAGAGACGCCAATTTTAACTTTAGCTTTTGTTGAATTTATGAATTTTAAATTTAATCATCGTTTATTCTGCGCCACACCACAATAAATGCTTTAAGAAATTCATTATATTCTCGTATATGTCTCGTTATATATGTAAAGGGGTTTCCAATAAGAGGTTTCATTTTGATACTTTGCGAATGTTTCGTACTTGTGTGGCACGTAGCATCGTTTTGCTGCAAATAAACATCCTCCATATCAATATCTTACAATTGCGGCCATAAAATTAATTAATCATAGCTCGGTAGCGCAATCCATTCACATTAACAGTTGCACCTGCCTGATTTTCGAAAAAGTAAAACTCAATCACACCGCTAGCACAAAAACTGCACCAAACAGTTGAGGATGGAGCCTTTCGACAAATCTGCTTGTTAACGTAGGCTCCGAGGTGAATCACTGAAAGAAGGCCTGATCACTGAAAATGATTATTCACTGAAAATCTGGATTATTTGATAAATTTGAACGACCCAATCAGCGAAAATACGACGTTTATGGTTAACTGAACTTTAAAAGCCTTAAGACCTAAGTCTTTATGCAAAATACGGTGTAATGTCGTTTGTGGAATGTCTAATTCCAAAGTTCGACGAGGGATCGAGAAACCTCAGTTTTCTTCAATACTACGCGCTACAGCAGCAAGCAGTATTATCAGTTATTCTTGATTCTGGCGAACACGATTTTGATTCTTCACGTCACCAATTTGTTGTAACAGCTCAAATTTTGCCACCATTTTCACTATTGTCGGTCGAGATGATACTTCACTCAAGTGAATTAAATGTCAAAACATTGTATTTTTACCATTTTTTTTAGTAATGGCGTCGTTTTTACTTGTGAAATGTCAAAAAATTGAAGGCTATCCAAATAACAGGATTTTCAAAATGAAACCGCTTATTGGAAAACTCTTTATATTCAGATGATGATAGTTGGTTTATTGTTCATATCGGAATGATTCACTCTGCGCATATATACCACTTATATATACAAATATGTATCCTCCTAAAGCGTATTGGCAAATAAATAAATTCGTCAAAATTTGCATAATAACAAAAGAAATTGTGTCACTCAATTTATTACAATAAATAAACACAAGCGCACACAAATTGATTGATTACAACACGACAAAACAAATAATTTATAAAATTCTTAAGAAAAGTTATTTCATTCATTTGTCGTAACCACAACTTTAAATAAAATTATAGAGTAATGAATGAATTGAATATGGATTTCTTGCGGGTATATGCATACGATAAGTCGAGATCGCGCGCGCGTCTTATTTATATATATAACGTATGCGGTGCTCCCACTATAAATAACCTCGAATATACAATAAAAAAAATCTAAACATCGAGGGTGGATTTTAAGAATGACAGAATAATCATTTCCATCAACAGTCATAATTTTGACGTAATATATCTCAGTTTGTCTTATGCGTATATATACACAGATTTTCCAATTTTTTGGTTTTCTTGTATATTATTGTTTAACGTCGTAATAAGTGTAAGACATGTTACACTATATCGTACATACCATATATACGTATTTCCGGGAAATTATAAATATAATTTAATTAATAATTAATATTTTGTTTTATATACGTATAAATATTTATTTTATAGTTTTGTCTGCCTGTCGGGCGTAGAGTTGTATGTATTGAATTTATACGAGATAAATTTAATTAGAGAAAAGGGTTGTTGTCTATGATTAGACATAATTTGGCGTCTACACATTTGTTTTAATTTAAATAATTTTTTTTATTGACTTTGACACTTTAAGAGTGTTTTTCAGTCTTCTACATGACAATCATTGTCAGACTTCACAACATCATCAAGATCCCAAAAATGTTTGGGATTGTAAGCATAAGGTGGATGTGGCCCGAGTTTATACTTAAAAACGATGCCCAGCGATTGGTGTCACCTCCATACCTAATAAAGTTCGTTTTAAAACCTCTTTAAAAGGTTAACTACTTTGAGTTGAACTACACTGCTTCACTTGAAAACCCATTTTATAAACGAGATATAGTGCTTTTTGTTAAGTTTGGTTTGACATTTCATTATGAGTAGACTTACATGAGAGCAACGTATATGCAAATTATTAAAATTGTTGATAAAAATAATGTTCGTCTAACTTATCGTGCACTTCGTCAATTATATGGCGTACATTATCGACCTTTAGAGTGGCTAACTCGAATAACAGTAGATCGGGTTCAGATCATGTTTACTCTTAATGATAATGTGAATCCCGTGAGACGCCGAACAGTCCGCACTTAAGAAAGCGTGTACAAGAAAGCATTGAAGAAGATCCAAATAAATCAATTCTTTGACGTTCTCGGCAACTGGAGTTGTGTCCTTCCACTTTATGGAAGATTTTACGAAAGGATCATCGATTAAATACTTTCAAGATAAAGCCAAATAGCCATCGTATGCGCCGCTAATTCGGCGAATGGGTAAAGCACAAATTGATATTGTTGTTGAATTTCCATTCAAAATTTTGTTCTCTGATAAAGCCCATTTTTGGTTGAATGGGTACGTAAATAAGCAGAATTGTCGCATTTTTAGTGAGGATGATCCACAAGCTTTTGTCGAATCACCATTACATCCACAAAAAATTACTGGTTTAGTGCGCTTTATGAGCTGGCGGAGCCATTAGTCTATATGTATTCAAAAACGATAATGGCTAGAATGTTGTTAATGGTGAGCGGTATGATTAGAGATTGGTTCCAACAGGAATAAGCCACATTTGGCATAATGGTCCAATTAATTGGATGTTATTTAACCCCATTGGATTATGTTCTTTGAGGTTATGTAAAGTTCTCTTGTCTACGTCGATAAACCTGAGATAAAATTTCGAATATAGCCCGTTTCATTGATATTAAAAATATATTTCTTTGTTATATTACGATTACACTTGTGTAAGTCTATAAAAGCATCCTGTACTTACAAATACTGTCAAAGTCAATAACCCCACAGTATGTGCATAGTACGCCTATACCAGTGAAAAATGACTGTATTTGGCTTCTCTATCTGTTTTGTTTAACTGATTTTCTCATATGCTTCTGAAAGATCGAATTAAAAATAATTAATGGACTTGGTAAAGTTTCGCTTCAGAACTCAACATTGACTCATTGTGATATTCCTTCACAATTACAGTATATAAACTCCACCCGTGTGTTGCATATAGCTACATACAAATCTGTAGTGACTAGAAGACGGTTCAGTGCATTAGATTTGGCACGCCAGCAGGTGTTTGATCATACTTATATTTGTTCAGTGTCATTTAAAAACTAATTAAAACTATTACTCTATACATTAAGCTAGTATACCTAGTAACTGCATCTATTTTTTAAGACGTCGATTTCTCGAGCTTGTTAACATTTTCCTAGCTTAAAGACTAATATGTCACATTTGTTATTGTTTCAAAATGTAGATCGTTTGTCTTAAGGTAGAATATTTCTCAATTAACCTGTCCCTTTTGACACATAAGCGAATATCAAAAGTTATCATGAAAATTTGTTGATGTTCGCATTAAATGTGCGTTGCCCAGGTGATCCTTCTATCCCAGTGTAGTTCGATGTATTTAATATTTTAATGTTATGGTAGAGTGATCGTTTTTAGTCTCACGGGCGGGCAGCTTTATTTTCGTCGTTCACCTTAAAACTAAAGTTAGTTAACCATTTTTCAATTTCATCTAAAAGTTCTTTCAGGTTTGTTTGATGCTATTCTGAGATTTTGATCCGTAGCGAGCATCATCCGAAAATGTTATAATTGTTACGTAATTTGCTGTTGGTAGATGAGCTGAATGTATCAGATATAATGTTGACCTCAATACGTCAATACGACCCCAATTAGAATGTGCATATATCTTCCAATAACCTTCTTCACGCGAAATATATTTTGCCTATCGATTGGCCAATAGGTGGATGTTCAGTGGATATGTAGACTTATTGGCCATATTGAATGCATTGCCACAGTTGTAATCCTGTGTTAGACATAAACCTTTACCCTCATTTGATAAGTTTGTTCGGCATGATAATCTCATTCTGTTAGAAAATTGCCTCCTACAGTTTTATAACATTTATCGAATTTTAGTATATATGACGCATATCCAAGGCCTTTCCTTCCTGTTTTTTATAATATTACAAACCTCACGTGTGGTACCTAGATCTGGCCAAAATTTGATCGGTCCAGATTCGAACGTTGAGAGTGTTTTTTGCAAAACGCGTTGCATAGGTAGGTAGATATGACTAAAGTCTTTCTTGATTACTGCTGTATAGCTGCGAAGTACTCGAGGATGATGAAATATCTGGAAACACCTCTCTTATAAAACTGAATATTAATGTATCCTGTATGGAATCCTGTACGGCAATGTTTACTATACATTTCGAACCAATTACAACCAATAATGAATGTGGGCAATGTATAATTCTATTGACTTAAAATATTTGTCATTTATAAATCTGGAATCTGTTTGAATCACTGAACTAAAAACTGTAGACACTAGTTACCTTACCATTAAAAGAATTCAAAAATATAAAACGAGCGAAACTGTGTGTTCCAATACTACACAGTTGCTACACAGTGGAAATGAAGTTGTCAATGGTGATGATATACGTCATAGGCTATACCAAGTCGTTATTCAATTATTCAATAAATTATGTCAACTCCACTTGCGCAAGAGGAAATTTAAACTGTCTATTATATGAAAACACGAGCTTTCTCATGTTAGCCAGCTCAAAGATAAAGACTAATTCAAGGACTAATTTCAAAAATCCGATCAACTCTTTTAAGGACATGATATCAGGACAGTGGTTGGAGCAATAAATAGTTAGAATTGTTGAAGTCAAACCAACCATGTTAGAACAATGGTTTGTAATCTCAAGACGAAATTGAGATAAGCCGGTCCAGTTACATTAAACCTACTAATGGTATAATTACGACAGTCTTCTTGCTGTTGAGAAACGAGCTTTCATAAACATGTTCACAAATGCCTCATTTTGTGCCACCATATTGGATGACCAATGTTTTATATCAAAATATCGAGTTACAATGACATTTATAACAGTGAAGCTGGCTGAAAATGTATTACTTCCTTCGAATCTTACATTTATTTTTCAGAAAGTTAATTTTATATTTCATTAAAACAACCGGTAATTCAAAATGTGAAGGCATGTGAGCTTTGATACCCAACCAGAGAGCTTAATTATATAGTTTAAATCTAACTTTCCAGTTCAGTCATATAGACCAGATCAACTTTATATAATTCATTTACATATCAACGAAAAATATTAGTGGTTATGGTACCGCAGCTCTTTTTACTATGCCAACCCGGACCGTAATCAGATGATGAAAAAACCTATATTAGTCCCTATTGAGGTTTGAATCAACTATCCCATCCACTCACCCTAACGTAGCTTTTATACTAAGTGCGTCATTTGATCAGGTATTTTACATACAATTTAGACAGTTTAACTTTCAATTTATCTGTTTACCACACAAGGTGTAACAAATCCGTTGATTTGTAAAACTATTTTGTACTTATCTACTTCCTGATTAAGCCGTGCTCAAATTCTAATCACGATCGTAGAGATTTTAATTTGTTTTGTATTTTGTTACAAATATTCTACTACAAAATTACAAAATGTAAATCGTGAACTATATTTTAACGTAATTTTATGCTTGGTCTGTTCACAATAAATATAATATATTGAATACAGTCGACCAAAAAATATTTATATGTATGTATCTACAAAACAATATACCGAGTGTAAAATTTTAATTCTACATCGACATACTTGGTCAAGTATGTTCATGATCGTGATCATTTTTATGATTCGTTTACAAGCATGTCACAGATTATTAGCTGCTTTCCGGTATCTTAACTGTAAGAACTAAATGCAATTGCAAGGAGAAATTTTTGCGATCATGATCATGTGTAAATTTCAATGTTATATAGCATATCATAATGATCGCGTGCTATTATATGTTGCTTAATGTTTATTGCAACCTTAATATGGAATTTTATTATGTTGAATAAATATATATAATGGATGTAGATTGTGATCTGCAATAATTTGTGATCTTAATCGAGAAGATTTTCAATTGTTGCAAATTATGTGAATGGTGTACCAAGTAAAATTTTTATGCTGAAATAATCGGCCATGAGCTGTAGAATATATTATTCGATCACTAACCCAAATCTTCTCATTTTTAGAATTCCGAATTACATATAAGAGAAACGTATATAGAATCTTCACTATTTGCTATAGGTTTTCAACAGTACTATCATACGGTTGTAAACAAATCACTGGTCTCATAAATTTACTATACTGTAAGTAAACGTTTCTAGCTGTAAAGTCTATGTAGCCTCTAACACACACTTTTTCCAAGCCATGCTTTCCATATCTTTAACCTGCCTAGATAGTTCTCAGCATCTTTTTGTCCAAAACTTTTTTTGCATTTTTGAAATTTTTTATTTTTTTTTTAAATTTTTTTGAAGATTCGACGAAAATTTCTGTCCTCCGAGCACAACTTTTAGCTTAGGAAACGAAAAGTGTATTTTTTATTCTGCAGTGTAATGATGCATATACAAGTTTCATCTACAATAACTAGTCGGTACCAAAAAACTAATTTATTGCGCCTTAACTACGTCAGCTTAACGTTGGAAACGATAATTCGAGTACGTTTCCACTTCACCGTGAGCAAATGCGGTACTTAATGCGCGGATAGATGTCTCATGTCTAAATCTATAGATTTACCATGCAGAAACTCGTTCATTGGACATATTAATAGCTTTTTCTATCTCTTATAGTTTTAAACAAACGGCTACGTTTAAACTAAACAGTCCAAAATTTCCCGATGGTAAATGAGAGTACAAAGACAACGTCCAACTCATCTTTGAATTGTGTAGACGCATTACCTTTCATAAATAAATATTAAATGACAAATCGACACACCATTTGGAAAACATTTTCACAACAACTCTGGCATCGACTTACTCAAACGATTTTTAAACAAACACTGCGGATGTCTAAAAACGGCTTGAAGTTGAACACTTTTCAGACTATCCTCGTTATAACTCACTACCAAACAGGTGAATTACTGTATGTTTCCAGACTTTAAGTTGTTATAAGACAAACTATAGTAAATTTAAGTATTGAAAACGGAATTATGTATAACCCGTCTCCTTTAATCAGGAGAAGTAATTTTTACTTTAACTCTCAGCAGTTAGTTCTCTCAGCAAACGAGACTCGCTTTCACCATGATTTCCAGTTTGAATTGTCTCTATGGAAACTGAAAGCCCAATAATAACTATCGAAAATGCATTTCATTCATAAAGAGAAACAGGTAGGAGCGGATCTTCAATTGTTTGTGTAATGTGGCTGTATTATTTTATAAATGATTCTGATTCTGCTGTTTCATTGAACTGCAAGTAAGAAAAGTAGGTCCATTATCAACACGAGGAGGATAATAGTTCCTTAAGGTATACAAAAGGTCTTTTAATTATCCTTGATGTGGCCCAGTGCCAAATAAGCCGCATAGCTCATGAAAAGCTCATTTAATACATAATTACGATTCCATGAAAGATTCATCGTTGAAAGATTCAATATTATACAAAATAAAACGTTAAAAGTCGGAGAATTAAATTGGATACTGTGATGCTGATGTGGCACAAATAAGTAGGCATAGTTTTACAATATTTAAAGCGTCATTTTGAATTTACCAACACATTCTTCTGCTTTTCGCATTCAAGACAAGTTGTAAAATAACTTGGGGAAGCAAAATCACGATTTTCCTCTCACTTTAATGAGTATTTTAATTTGACCCGTCCTAAATCAAACTATAAGACTTTGATTATTATACTCCTTATCAAGGGCATCTGGTCTTTCCACTTTTCTTTTGACTTGTGTGAAGTTTTTTAGTCTTTAGTATTCTCCTGGTTATTTATGGAAAATGATTTCATTCAAATGAGAGCCGCGGCTGGCCGTGGTGTACTCCATTCGGCCGGTCCAATTTCTGATCACATGTAAAATTGAGTGCGGGTTTATTTCGGCAATGGTTGCTTCAATATTGCCTTCAAATGCTCCATTATTTGATTATAACGATTGTCCTTTACGGCACCCCACAAATAAAAATCCAAAAGCGTCAAATCACAGTTCCTTTCCGACCAATTTACGTAACCATTTCGACTGATATTGCGACCATCGATTTCACTCTTCATTGGCTACTCTTTGTAGATTTTCCGATCTTCAAATGCGACAGTTTTGTTTGTTTACGAAAATAAGAATTTTTGAGCAAATTCTGGTTTAACTTTATTTCCAACATTTCCCACTTATGTTGAATGACTCATTTCGTCAACTAGAAATAATAGACTGAGTTTCTGTTAAAGAAAGAATGACATTAGTGTTGCCATAGCCAAAATAAACGATTTTCAAATCTGAACCGGTTATTGGGATACCCTATACATATAGTAAGCGTGCGATAATTTTATAAAAGAATTTCACCTAAATAAATCGTGATGAGGTCCCAATTTTAGATAAAATTATTTAAACGCTCGATTTATCTTAAAAGCAATTAACAGTTTCGATTAAATCAAACTAATCAATTTATAAAAGATCAACAGATTACACAGATAATTTAAGATCAAAAAATTGTATACTAGAAATAATCAACTAATTAATCAAAGTCTAAACGTTAACTATAATTATAATTTCTCAACCAACTACTGTATTTATTTCTCCAGTTTCCGGTTAATTTCTTCCTCTTCATTTGACAATCACTGATTCATTGAGGCGTGTCACACGAGAACCACAAATATTCATTAACTATTTATGTATGTACTATTATATATTTAAGTAGGAACATATAAATTGTTCGATTACTTATGTCGTAGGCATCGCAACGCAATAATATGAGCGCGCATTTCAATGAAGGGAATTCATTAAATTTAGTGAATATCATTACATATCTTAAAGTGATGATGATTTTCAACCTACATACGTACGTTTTTGTAACAAACGAGTACAGTATAATTGTAATCTTCGTCTTTATGAACGTATATTGTGTGTACTTCATACATTTGTGTAATAAAACGGTTTGATATATTTTGTAAATAAACAAATCGTTATTGCGGAGGAGTTAAATAAGTTTTGAGTGTGTGGCGACCGCGGTGCGGAGTGAATATGTCATATGGTATTGGGGCACATACGTACGATATACATAAATACTCATTACTGATATGTTGGTTTATACTTAATGCACATATGTTTATTTATTTAATTCTGAACTCTGTGTACTTATACACAACATGCGTTCCTTATCATAATCTTTTGTGTTAGTTTTAATGATGTTGGAAACAATTAGGAAAACAAAGCATTACGGTTTCGTGTGATACCTTACATACTTTTTTATTGTCTGTTTTGGGAATATGGTTTATAAAGTGAAATGTTCATTTAAGTTAGCATAAATTATGTTGAGTTTGGCGTAATAATATTATAAATATGATTGATTGACAGTAATCGTCTTAAGAAGCGTGTTCAACAAAATTGTTTAGACATTTTCCATATACTTTCTGCTAGATAAATGAGATATGAAGTTAAATATTTCAAAATGTAATTGCTAACTGTTGACAAATTTGAGAATACAATTTTAAAAGGTAATTGTCATACTATATTAGCGGTAGCATAGAATGGCAAGGAAATGAAGGGAGATTAATCCGAAGAAAGAAGACCTTTACGATAATACGAAAATTCGAAGTTTGTGATGTTAGTCTAAACTTCAGAAAAATTTCCTTGGGCAATACCCAAATTATAATCACATCCCGAGCTTATTGATATACACATTTTTGTCAAAAAATTATTATGAAATATAATTACGAAATGTAGATGAGATTTGATTCTAAGATGTTATCAATGAAAACAATTTTAGCAGTCTCAGAACCAAGTTTTATATTCAATTTTAATCTCGAATGATTATATCCAAAATTTTAACATTGAAATCTCTTCCTTCTCACCAAGACAATAAATGTAACAGCCACCATCATACTTAAACTATTTACCAAAGGTAAATTAGAAATTATAACCAAATTCGAGAGGAGTCAGACGGAACATTTTTCCCAGACGGAACATTTTTCCGTAGATGATGTACCTCGAGATGATTGACCAAAATCTTCCACTGATGACGTTACTGTGGCTCTGGTGAAGTCCAAAGTTGATAAAGATCCAAGATTGACACAAGAAATTATTGCTATTGAATTGGCCTTGAATGCCATGACTGTATCGCGAATATTAAATAATTATCTGGGATACACGAATTTGCTCGATGGGTTAACCGAATTTTAAATAAGGTCCAAAAAGAAGCTCGAGTGCTTTTTGGAATAAATTTTGTTCTTAATAAAATCGAAAATGGGCAGTCTAGTAAGGTCGTTCCTGGTTTTTATCTTGGTTCTATAAGTGCGATACGGAAATCGAATAATGGTCTATGATATAGAGCCCAACCGGACCAAACCTACCCGACCAAAAGCTAAGCAAAAAAAACTTCACAAAATTAATAATGTCAGTAATGATGTTTAATACATCCGATCAAAAGTTATATTTACTATTATCTGCTATTAGCTTCAGACGGTACCTGGCAAATGGTATATCGAAGACTGCTTGCCAAAAGTTTTCAAAAATTTGTTGGAATACCGGAATAGTAAGAGGATTTGTTAGAATAGTAAGAGGATTTGTGGCATTTCTATTTACATCAAGACAACACGTCAGCACACACTGCTGAAACAACGAGTAACTTTATTGTACGAGTAACTTCAATCACTGGCATCGAAGTAATACGACCAGCACCATATTCCAAAAATTAAAACAAATTTAAGAGAAAAGATATTGAACAGTAACGCGGAAATAATTGATGTTGGACTTGATTAGCTTAAAAAACAAGATTTTGAAGATCAATGGCGATTATGTAGAGAAGATAAAAAAAGACGAAGATTAGTAATCAATACGAAAAGAATTTTTTTGTTTTTTTTTCTCAGCAAAGAAGGCATGTTAGAAAAAGACATAATTTTAAAGGAAGGTAGAGCTGAAATACCATAGAAAATGCTCAATAGTACGTATTATCTTAAAGTTTCACTTATTACTAAATGATTATCTGAGGTAAGGGTTTTGTTAAAAACGATTACTAATTATAGGTCGAATTGAAAATAAAATGAGTTGAGAAATAAGTTGTTGTTGGTGTGATTGATCCACTACTTCGAATCGAGAATCGAATATGAAAATATTGGTACTAAATCAAAAGTATAAACTACCTAATTAACAAGATTTAATGAGTGTGTCCATATATTCAAATGAACGATTTAGAAAAATTAAGACTAATACTGTAGTTTTAGCTTAATGTCAAAGATCGGTTCAGTAAGTAACTACTTATATAAGTAAGTTTTACATTACTCCTGGAAGTTTCAAATAACTCACAATATTTGAAATAACTCACAAATTATTAACGCGGAATATTGATCTATACGCACATTAATCTCAGCACATGTGGTATGTTCAACCAGATTTTCGAAACTTGAACGCTTATAGAAAAGTCATGGTATTTTTGTTTTTATATATTTAGTTAATAACTGACATATGCACAGGTTTATATATAAACCGTGGCTTTCATGATTTTAATAAAATTTATTTATTATTTAGGCAAAAATACTATCATGATCTCACATACAACTTATTACGCATATAAAGACGAAATGAGTCTAATTGATCTCAATGATGTTTTAAAATCTTACTGCACTCTGATGTTCCAAAATTTGTAACTTCCCAATGGTTAAATTTTATTTATTTGCACTCCTACTTCTTGAAATGTGAAATCTTTGTCAGAGAGTTTAATCGGAAGTTGACGAATTACGCTCAGTAACTACTTGAGAATATTGGTTTCTATACTAACTGGTACTGGCCGTTTCAAAAGCCATGTTCAACTCATGGGACAGTAATGACATATGTCACGAATGCCTAGAGAATGTTGGTGATAACTTACATTTTATCATCAGCTATCCGGCTTTTGATCGCAGAAAATGCTAAGAATATTCTTGTACTTCTACTGCCTTCTCTACTCAAAATCAAAGTAATCCAGTGTGTTAATGTTGCAAAACGCTTCCGTGAGCTTTGATGGCATCCCAGATTTGTACTATTACCTCTTCGTATTATTGAGTTCGGAATTTAGGTGCCCGCCAACTCCAATATAATTATTTACACAGCACCCGCTGAATGGTTCAACAGTCTGAATGAATTCTCTATTTTTTAACAGTCTGAATGAACTTTCTATTCGTTTATACTACTTATAACGAATATAAATACGCTTTATCGAATAATTTTGGTATAACTATATAGTCATCCAACCTACTATGTTTTGTTTGAACCGGTATGTAGTGGATTAGTAATACAACAGGAGCAAACTTAAAACAGTTAGTTTGAACTAGAATATTAATACAGTTAGTTTGAACTAGAATAAAGGTAATCCAATGCGCAGATGGTAATACATATACTGTAAGTGGGAAAATCACGTCACGGTGGGCGAAATAAGCCTTTAGTGGCCAGTTTGACAGTTTAATAACAAATATAATAGTGTCCCACATCATGGAGTAGCATGGTAATGTTGGGATTAAGCATTTGCCGTTTTCTCAATTCTTAACATCAACCGTTTATTTGTTTGTTTATATGGTCACGAATTGACCGCTAATGAGAAATATAGTAAACTTCATGACTTTGATAAAATCAATATATGGCACAATGTTAACGAGTAAGTTTTGAGCGATGGTAAAAGAAGCACAATATAAAAGGTAGTCTTACCAAGATGTTCCTGACAAGTCCAGGCAAGTGACATAACTGTCGGGATTGGAACGTAAACTGAATTAATGGCGATAAAACCTTGGGATAACCAATGAGATTGGGATAAACGTTGCCGCAGAGCACAATAAGGAAGTCATGTTTCAATCATAAGTAAGGAGATGTTAAATGTGTGAAGTTGTCTCAGGCACTGGTGGGCAAGTAAATAACACGACGTAATTCACACGATTTTTTACATGTAAAAAACGTGTAATTTACAAAAGGTTATTTTTTACATTCTATATGTAGAGAACTTAAAATATCATTTTATATAAAAAAAAACTGACGCGCCATCTCTTATTAAAATTAATTATATCTAAAGCACCATCTGTTAAAAAAACTTCTTACTATTTAATGGATAGAATTTGTGAAATAATTAACTGTTTACCATTTTTTCGACTGCATACTGAAGGTCACAATAATTTTTAATTTGAGATGATAAATAAATATGATTAAAACTACTAACAGGTTAATTTGATTAAAAATCATCTTAACTGGCTCCGGTGAAGGTGAAAAAATCGCTTTCCAATTAATAACGTGGAGGTTATACGTGGTAATTTATGATGAGTAAAGCAAACGTTGGTAAATTTTGTGACATTTTAAAACAGATGGCACTGCAAAAAGAGTTGTCTAAATTTTTTACATGTAATTTACGTTTTATGTAATTTACACTGTTTTCTTACATAATTTACATAAAAAATGTAAAAAAAACGTTTTTTATATGTAAAATTCCAAGAGTGGTCCCAGAATTCCATCACAGAACAAATGAAATAAAATTTTATCAGGTAATACTATTCAAATATATTAAAATCCAAAAGTGTAATTGTTAAAAATCATACCCAGAAACCATTAAAATTTCTGAACGATCTCATATGATTTCGAATTGATATCATGTCTGCTCACTAGAAACAAAATTGCAAAATAATGTTCAGATTTGCGCGATAGGCCAATGTGGTCCAACTTGTTACATCTATATAAGAAAGGTTCATGCTGACGAAAATCACAACAGGTTCATCACTACACTCGTGGTTCCTGAACATACGGCGAGTCATTTTGTTCGTAGCTAGTGGACATAATACTAACTCAAAATCACATAAGATCGTACATAATTGTAATGGTTTCTAATTATTAGATGCAATAAATTGTATTCCACAAACACTTGTAGCTGTAGTTTAAATTTTATAAAACATATACTGAGTATCCAATATTATAAATAGTTTGGATAACTAACATAATTTTAAAAATGCTGGGATAAAATAAAATTAGTATTGCCTGCTGAACATTTTAGGTTTTTCTGTGGTAGAATATTGAGATAACTTGATACACTTAAGATGTTCTTTGTCGATATCCTGAGTTATAGATGAATCAAGAAAAAAAAATTATTGTTTGCCACTGAAACTATACAGTGTAGCAAATAGCACGAATCGTAAAGAGATTGGAGGCGCGGCAGATAATACGAGTATATACAAAGTATATTAAGATTAAAGTAAAGACCGAAATATATAATCTTGCCGTTAAATTTTATTAATCGGTTTTATTTTAAGAGTCATCACATTAAAAGAAGCTGAACTCAAAGTCAACTATTCAAAGAAATCTAATTAATGTGGGTCGCAACTACAGCAAGAAATGGATTCGAAAAGACAGTACATTATAAAGAAGTTCAGGCAGGAAACTGATTTAGAGATTTTTTTGTTAAATGAGGACTTTCCAAAATGAATCACTGTATGTCGGAACGATAGAGTTTGTAAATACGACGAATATTGTGAATACTTCACTTAATCGAATGGGTACACACTTATAAATGCACCTATAGTAACATATCGAGCGTTATAGCATATCCAAACAACAATATTACCCATAAGTCGCCCAAAAGCTATACAGGTCATGCACTTAAGCTATAAATAATAAACTGTTTGTTAAATATTCAAACAGTTAACAACATTTTCAGTCCCCTGTTTTCCATATATTAAATTTTCTTCACATTGTCTTGATATAATTGCCTCAAATTAATTACTATCACTGTTGTTGTTTAATGACATTTTATGGGCACAGCATGGTACAGAATATATTTTTTTATCGTGCATAACAAATTTGCATACATACTTAATATAAACGAAACTATTCGTGTATCCATACAAACACCCTATATACACATAATACATATAATTCACAGCGAGATAAAATTGAATTGAATTCTTGCTGGTTGTGACTTTTGTCTTTATATATACGAGTATATATAACAAACAGGTTGATTATTTTTATTATGATTAGACTGTTTTGTTGATATCGTGGAAATGTCTTTTGAAATTGTATATATAGACTCAAGCGAAAACTATTTCCTATTTCTCTAGTTGCTGCACGTATAGCAAAGTTGTTTGGAAATTTGTTTTTGTTCACATCGCGTCAATTTATATGTTTGAAAACGTCAACGTGTTATGTGTGTTGGCTCATTAAATGTAGATTATCTAATCGGAGATATCTTTCTAATTAATGTGAGATTTCTCACATTAATTAAAAATGTATTGATTGGAATACTTTATCAGGTGCGTTAAATGAAATTAATATAAGCAGGTAATTGTATAATCATACTACTATGTACTGCTTTATTCATAAGCTTAAAATTATATGCAGTTCCAAACTATAAAATCTCTGTACAGTTGGTGAATTTATAAGTTGACAGAATATATATAATTCAACAAATGAAGTCAAGTATGTTGATTAATTAGAATGTTGACCAGAGGCTATAACGTTATATACTACTACGTGGAATACATTAAGCAAGTGAACTCATCAACATGAAATCCTTTATATAGAAAAATAATTTGAATAGTGAAAGTGGGTATTTTAATTTATTATTTGACGGCCAAATGTTAATTATTCATACGTGGTGTGGCTGTAAGGATAGTGATACTAGCAAATAATTCGTATATGGTAAGCAACAATTAGCTATGTATAGTAGATATACAGACAAATCATCACAATCGTCTAAGCAGACATTGCGGCAAACTGCATATAATAATCTAGAAAAGCACATAACCGACCAAATGAAGTAGTGGTTAAAGCAGTTTGAGCGGAGGGTATCGAATTCATATCCTAGTAACAGCTGTAGTGTGGTTGAACATATTTAAAAGGTTGATGTGATAGGTCGATATGAAGAAATGCAATGCACTAATCGTCTACGAAAATAGACAGGACGTAACCGTACGTTCTAGATTTAGCGTCGACATATGGTAGAACGATAAAGGATACTTACTTATAGATACCAAATAAAAAATAAATAATAAAAGTACATATACGAGATTCGCTCACTGTCCATATGATAAATGTAGTAAATGGATGTGAGCTAAATCTGTAAGATGCACATATTTGTTAGATAGTTCAGTAAAAAAAAACAGAATTTCGTGTTATGATTGCTTACCAAATATTTAAGAAACTCTCCACTATCGTTTAGAAAGACAAATACTATATTGATACAAAACGTTTATATCACATTAAGTTCCCCATTCTACTGGCGACGTTTGATTGTACTTCTTAAGTCAGATTTGGCCAACGATTATTTCCAGTTTCAAGAATAACAAGATTTGGTTCAAACGATTTTAAAGAGTTGCCGTAGTCTTCTTTTTCAAAAGGTATAGAAAAGTTAGGCGAATTAGTCAACAGTTAAAAATGAGTTTCGAACAAAAATCAATATATTTAATAACGTCCTTTGCGCCACTCCGGAGATGGCCAGCATAAACTCTCACGGTTACTTCAAATTTAGTTTATAAGAGTTTATTTCATGTCATATCGGCTCGATTTTTATTTTGTTGATTTACCATCACAATGGTTTCACTAATGACCCGATACACTACACGACTAGCATACATAGTTTATGCCATTTATTTTAAAATTTTCTCCTCTAGATTTACTCAGACACCTTTTACAGGATGTTAGTAATGCGATATCAAACAACCGAGGCCCCATCGATTTCAATTGCAAAGGAAAGAAAAGCTTCTATACTTGATGCAGTTACCTACAACTATAGAAGAGGCTATTTCGTTTTCTTTTTTTTGGAACCTTCCTCTTCAAAAAGCTGGCTGATTTAAAAAATCAATGTTTTGGTCTCAAGAACTTAATCATGCTTTAGGAAATAAACGAATTATTCTTTTAAATCTCAGAAGTGATTTTTCTATAATATTCAACAGCCGAAAATTCTTTCAAATTCCTACAAGACAATGCGTCTGTTGAACACAGTCTTCTATTTCCGTGTAATCGCAATTATGTAAGGTATTTTTGATATAGAGGACAAACACCAAACTCGAGGTATCTGTCTTGATTCTTAATTTTAACATAAAAGTTTGAATGTATTTCATAAAATTCCAAATAAAGAAGAGTTTCAAATAAAGAGTTTAACTACAAATATAACCTACTTATCTTCTATTATTTGTATTGGAGCCGAAACCATTTCAATTCCTTCGCACTTTAACACTTTATAGCCTACACCATTCGAAGAGTATTTTTCATTGGTCACCAAGACCGCTTAATTACTTCTTTTGTTGTAGAGCATCTGCAAGACATACATTTCTCTCATAAAATGAATCCTATGAATGATTAGCTGTACTGTAATATTCCATCACAAACTGATCCAAAACACCATGTCTAAGATGAGAGGGTAGGAAGTTTATATTTGAGACAATTAAGGAAAACTTATAGTTTGGCTCTGAACGTTGTTTATACTTTCATATGATCATGAACAAGTTTGAGGAACTAATGAGATTTCAGTATCATTGATTTCACATTACGAGATCAATAATATAATGGGAATTTCTGGTATTGCATACGTAAAATCAAAGTAAATACCACGAATACGCTGGTTCTGTAACATTCTACACTGAGATCCGGATTCGGTATTGCATATAATCTCTTAAGGGAGACCTTTTCTCTTCAATTATTTTATTGTGCGTATAGCTTCCTGAAAAATCGTTTCGGGCCTTTGAGCACAATAAGAATGTCATAGTGGAATACTATAGTTAAGTTAAATTTAATGTAATGTAATTGATAATAATATAGTTTTATGGCATAGAAGTCGTTATCGATGGCCGCCCTTGAGACCATTTGATCTAATATATTGTAAGTTTACCAAACGCTTTTATAAATATAATACAATAATATCCTATATTATTCGATGTATGTTGTATGTATCTATATTTTTGCACAGTAGCAACCAACAAACTAGATACCTCCACATGGTAGATATTTTGAACCATCACAAGAAACAATACATTAAAACTGCTTAAAGTATCAATGAGTAGAAACCGTGTAATCTCTCGATGGAGGCAATCCGTTTACAATAATTGAAAGTTTCATCGAATCAAATGAAAAACTAATCAAATTTTACAAGATCAAAAATTTGAGACTAGGCGGATAAACCGTTCAAAATTTAGAAACAAAGTATTTGTTTTTCGCTTGCCACATAAGCTACCAATTTTTGTGTAACATTTAATGCAAGATAACTGACCAAATCGAGGTCGAACTCTAAGAGAAGTAGGATGGATGAAAAACAAAAATCATCATCATATTATGTTTACGATCAGATGAAGGAAGCCAATTATGACCCTATGCAAGATTGAAGAAGATCGATGGCGCAAGCCTTTTCAATCTACCGGCAATTAACAACATTCGTTAATTAACTTGGTATACTGAATATAGTAATATTGGATACTAGGTAGTTGCTTATTAATTTAATTATACTAAGTAAAAGATTTCGTCGGTTGTAGCTTGATGGTTAAGAGTTTTTTATCACGATATTGTAACGATCTCAATAAATATTTATTTTTCTGTTTCCAAAATTTTTAAGACTTACCTACATTTTTTGTTCACATTATAAATGTTTCCTTCTATCTTATTTTGCCTAACTATGGCGACTTTAAAATTGATCAGCTGCTCGATCAATTTAAATTTTAAAGAAATGAGAGTATTGATAATGATGGTTAGTGAAATAAAAATACTAAAACTATACAAATTACGGGATAAATAATAATAATCTAACCTTAATAAAAGCAAAAGTAGTTAATATTTGTGACGTGTAGGTATATTATTCGCTGTATTACGTTGGGCACCAGTTGACTTTTAACTCCCCGAGATTGTTCCGTGGATCCTGGCAAAGGTAAACTAATACCCTGTGGATATCTGACCATCGTCAAACTACCATCTTATCTGTTTATTTGGAAGCATTGACGTGCTCGGATAACACGCGGCTCAAGGCTGATTAGCTCTAGATTTTAATACAGGAGGGTGTCATCACTCGAGACGAATATTGGATACAGAGATATTATTCATCTAAGCCAACCTCGACTACAGAGTCGTTAATTTATATACGTACGAATATTCCGACCAGTACCAAGATAAAACCAGTACCATGACCATTCAATTTCGTTTTCTTAAATGATGTGCTTCGTTTGAACATGTGGTAAAATAAATCGGTTATGATGGAGGTATATGGGTAGCGGTGTCGTGTGACCTTGGATTCTATATGTAAAACAGAAATAGTTAAGAACCACTTTCGATTCTTTTTTTTGCACGCTCAGCGTATTTTGTAACCTAGCTGCTGTAAACGGTGTACAAACGGAAGCTCCCAGACGACAATGAATTATCATACTTTAATTTATAGTGTGTCGCCTTAACAGACGGAGACAAGCCATGCGGTTTCAATATTGTCTCGAGTTCAATTCTCATCGTTGACCATAAATTAAAACGCATCCGATAGTTATACAAATTTTAGTTTCTAATTCAAATGGAATATTGAAAAGATAAATAAATCTATTGTAGTGCTGTCTAGATCCGCGCCGCTACAACCGACAACATAATTTTCTATTCTTATAACGCTGATGAGGATAGGTAAAGTTATACATATATCCTCATCAACCATATGTACACAGATGGTAAAATGATTGGTTGCCAATAATTTTGCAAACCATATACGAGCAGATATTAAAAATCGTCGGTCATTCATAATGAATATATGATATTCTTAATATAAAAGACAGTTACAACTGTTTTCAGTAAGTTATCAGCTATAAAGATCGTGACCAAAAACTATACATATATAGTGACATATATAATTAGGCATGTGCAACATAAAAATAATAAATTTAAGAAACATACTATTTTATGATTTACATGACCCCTTCTGTAGCATAAATTTATATTATCTCTGATTTAAATCAATTGAAAATAATCTCAAATTGTTTCTTATATTTTCTTAATAAAAATACTTTGAAAAAACCAAAAACAAAATAAAAAGAAATTCGTGCAGGTACTTAAATATTAGCCCATATTTTAAGCGCCTCACCTTTATTCCTCGAACTGAACTAAAACATGAATAAAAACGCCATATCGATCATAAAATATAAATAAATTAAAACTCTTAAGAAAGGAGCACAAAAAGCAGATTTCTTAATCCAAATATCTTCAAGAAAAATAAATCGAGATTAAGAATAATATGACAAGAAACGAAAATCGAAAATCTTTAACAAATTCAAGAGATCATAAGATGTATGTATATATATTCTATATATACTGTACATAAACAGAGTGAAGATTATAATAACAGTTCTTATATATACGTTTCTTAAACATCTCAAAGGAAATGTTGGTTTCATTCATCAAAAAGTATATTGATGTATATATGAATACGTCAACGTATGCATGTCTTTTAACAGTTCATTTTATTCTTAATAATTTTGTCTTGTCTCTTATGTACACATACGTCACTTCCTTTTTTAGTCAAAACACATAAAATACACGATATAAGATAAAAAAAACACATCAACTAGAATGTAACAAGGTTAACTATTATAGGTAGGATTTTTCTGTTACCTGCTAAAACGATGCAGGCAGAATACAGGTTGTTCAATTTTCTTGCTGCGCTATACTCTATTCGACGTTAAATAGATGATAAGAAAAATATGGAGATTTTCTACACGGTGTATTCAGATTGTTATGTCTTTGGGTAAATAGTTTTTACTTAACTTCGTTTGAATGTGTTATTGGCTTCTTATATATTTTTGTTTATCTTATATATAGCGGTTCTTTTGTGTCTTGTTAACTTATCAACAGAATGTTGGTTATGTTTTTCTTCCGATGGTAGAAGTAAATTGAAGAACTTACCTGAAAATAAAAAGAACAAAAATATAAATAAAATATACAAATCAATATATTCAAGACGTTGGAAAGTTTTTATTAGTGTTTTAGTTGACCTTGGTAGTACTCTAAATATATAGTGTCCCAACGGTTCAGATTTGACATTTCGGTTACTTTGGCTCTGGCAACACTAACGGCATTTTTTTTGACAGAAACTCAGTATATTATTTAAGTATACTGAGTTTCTGTCAAACAAAAAATGACATACGAAATTAAACGCTCAACGCTTCAACAAAAGTGGGAAATGTTGGAAGTTTACTTCCACAACAAAGAAATCTTTCGGCGTATTTCCATCTCGGTGGATTCATAAGCAAACAACATTGTCGCATTTGGGGATCAGACAATACACAAAGATATGTGGAGAGGCCAATGCATCCATTCTGTGTTACTGTTTGCTGCGCCGGAGTTATTTGACCGTATCTCTTCCAAGTTGAGGCCGGCGTGACCGTTACGGTTAACGGAAACATTTTTTTTGTGGCCATATATTGAAGATTTTGGTTTGGACGACCTTTGGTAATGCAGCAAGATGTTGCACCATGCGTCAATGATTTGGCGTTAAAATAGTGAGACTGCGTCAAAAATTCGATGGCCGCATTATCAGTCGAAATGGTGAAGTGAATTGACCGGCAAGAGGTAATTTATGCCTTTGCATTTTTATTTGTATAAGTTGCCGTGGAAGACAAGTGTTATACGGGCAATCCACAACCAATTAAGCATTAGAAAGCCAATATTGAAGCAACCATTGCCGAAATAGATCTGCACACAATCCAAAATGTGCTCAGAAATTGGACCGGCCGAATAGAGTACGCCTTGGCAAGGCGCGGCTGGTATTTGAATAAAATCATTTTTCATAAATAACCAGGATTGTATTACACATAATTTCCAAAGGTCTGACAAAAATAAATAATTTCCCTTAGTATGTGGTTTTAACGAGAGGTTACCATCCTTTAGGTAAAATAGAAAAAATCAATACTATGAATTACTTCACTGAATTTTGTTATGCGGTAATTTCGTTATGCTAAAGGTAAATTCGAATGAAATCAAGACTGAAGAAGCTTTCGTTAAATTCATGATATTGTGTTGAGTAAAAATATAAGTTGGGTCGCTTATTTACTCTCAGATGATTAAGAGCGGAACTGGTCGACCACTTTAGAGTAATATAAATATTTTACAAAACAGCCCAAACATGTTTTTGAGACAAACATCCATGATTTAATTCCAAAAACAACAACAAAACATCAATCAAGGCAATAAACTAATGAGAAAGTGGCCTCAATTGACAAAGATAAATTTTCTTCCACCTCAACATTATCACAAGCTCACACGGCTGACATTACTAAGATGGTTAGAGTCACTAAATTTTGGACATTTCCCGCTTCTTATATGCAGATATTGTTGGAAAAAATACACTACGACCACCATCCAACATCGTTTACAGCATTTTTTTGAAAAATTTCTCAATATTGTTTTAACTCTACACGCATATATTTGACAGTGCTTTAACCTGTAAAGTTAGCTGACGAAGCGCTCTGTCGGTGTGACACAAGCTATCAGCCGATATTTCAAATTAAGTTCGCTTTACAATCATATTTTTTTCAAAAGCTTAGCTTTTTTATCGATGTCTCGATTTAAGAATCAGATACATACACAATGATTCTGATCACAAAAAGCTTGACAGACCCATTAACAAAAAACTTATGGCCACGATCATCCACAATTGAAACCAACAAACAACGATGTATTTGTATATATAGTTGTAGGTAATCGTGGAACCAATCCGGAAAGGTGTTAAATTCACGAACGATGGTACTTAAGATTTTGGCCTTTTTGAAAACATATTTTCAAAAAGGCCAAAATCATATTTTAAAATGGAAGCTGCGGACTTATTTTATAGCGTGGGTTTCAGAACCTGGTACTCAGATTTAAAAAAAAAATCATCCTCATCAGTATCACAGAGCAAGATCAAATTTTCAAAAACTTAATTTTGGCAATCTCGTATACAATACTTACAGTTTATATTTCTTCCTGCTATTGTAACCACAATATTATGTTTACATTATTAGCTGTCCATAAAGCGATAATTATTTTGATTTGTATTCGACCAATTAAAAATATTAGTCACAATGAACATATGTAACATATCAGCCGAATGCAAATATTTAAAAATGTATTCACAAATCAATCAACGATACTCATCAAACCACACAATATTATTTTTAGGTTATAAAACCGACAAAATGGCAAATAGTAGGAACTGTCACAAAATACACACAACTTTTGTTTTTAGATTCTTGATTTGCTCACTTTTTATTACCAGAATTGGATCTTGATCAGATGCAGGGAGCAAACTATACTTTCGGTCCGTAATTTCGTTATTTGAAGCCGGGGGTACTGCTTTCTAAGGAGCAGGATGCAAAATATATATTTCGTCAACTGATAATGATCGATAATGTGGATGAATGTGCAATGAGAGTACGTAAATAGTACATCATCAGTGCAGTGTTATCGTTATTTGGACTGAATCGTATACGTTAAGTGCAACATGCTAAAGAGATTTTCCTGTTGAAGAGTATCTACGTAAATCGAATATATATTTTATATCCTCGATTGAACTGCGAAAGAGTATAACGTGATCTTTAGTGAATGTGACCTATTTGCAACTTATATTTTGTATTTTACAATTTTTGTATTTCCTAGCCACTAGGATCACTTCCTCGAATCTATCAGTGGAGATGCACGACCGTACCTGCTTGAAACTTGTCTGGTTATCTCATTCTAATAACGAACGAGACTGAAATCTATTAACTAGACGATAGCAGGTTTATGGCGAAGTACCTTAACAGGCAATTTGTTGTTGTTACTTCGCAATATTAAATAATCGTGATTAGGGAATGTACGAGTATACATTTGTAGTCTACCTGTATGATAGGGTTAAGTTTTAATTTAAATTAATCTTAATTGTCTATAGTGGTTTGTTAATAAATAAGACAATACAAACCGCTTTTCACTACTACCGGTTGAATACGTCAGGGATTTCCTAGAAGTGGCGACCATTGTTCTTAGTTCTGTTAGCAAAGTTGACCAACCTTGTATTAGTATATAGAGGAAGTATAAATCTTAACAAGGTTTGGTTAACATTTTTTCGAATTATGAGGTCAAAGCCAATGGTATTTTTGTGTAAACAAATGCAGTTACGTTATAATTCAAATTAAATAAAAAGATTCCACAAATCTTGCTGCACTCAGCTACCAAGTACCCTACATAACATAACATGACATATTACATGAACTAAAATTCCGTTATATGCGGGTTTAACTCTTCCATTACAACAAGCATGATATAATTCGTGATCTTATTTTTTTGTTCCATCGCCATCCCAAAACGTATTAACTAATTGAAACAAATTGAAAATTAAATATTAAAAAAAATCTCAAAATCGAAAGAATATAAATAGGTTGAAGAAGAAATATAAGACGCTACGAAGTAGATGTATGTAGAAGAGAAAGAAGTAATATATATAAAATTGAATTCTAATTGAAATTCTTTATGAAAATCAGCGGAACAAAGTAGATTACTGAACTCTAGAACGTATAACAATGAAAAAAAAATTGTTTCCCTTCATCGTCGTCGTCGTGATGTTTTCTTAATAGAACAACAGAACCAAAACGATTTTCTTTTGGGTTTGGAATTTTGAAAATGTTTAGAATTATTTCTATTCTTGTATACGTGTAGTATAAATTTAGATTTCATTATTTTTCTATTTTAAAGCATATACAAGTGTGAGAGAATACTGTGATGTACACAACAATAGGACGAAGATGAAAATGTTGGTTTCCTTTCGGGAAATTAATTAACAAGATTAGAGGATAGCGGGGACAGGGATAACGAGCGAACATAATTCTATTAAGAATATTATTATGAGAATTGGACTGAAAATGTCAATCTACACGTGGAAAATTATAATTTATAGAATAATTCAAAAACACGTAACTGCATCAATATTTATGGAAACAAAATCTCATTCATTAAGGATTCCTCTTCACCAAAATCTAAATTTAATAAATAAAAATTAGAATAAATATCTCTTGTAAAATTTAACAATACTACTAACAGCAATAAAATCAGCATTTCACTATTGACTTAGTGAAATCAAAAGTGATGACAGTAAAGAAGTTAGTAGTGAAGTCATCAATAGTGTTTCAATAGTGAAGTTTATAACGAAATCAATAGTCAAGTCAACACTACATCTAATTCTGAGTAAAGTAAAGTAAAGATCAAAATAACTAGTGAATTTATAATGACGTCAGTACTAAAATTAACCATGATGCCAACAGAGATGTAAGAATGTAAAGTAAATAGATAAGTCAATAAATAAATCAATAGTGCAGTTTATCATGAAGTTTATATTGAAGCCAAAAATGCAGTTAATGGTGAAACCACTACTGAATTTTTATTAAAGTCAATACTAAAGCTAACAATGAAATTAACAGTGGTGTAAAAAAGTGAAATAAATAGTGAAGTCAATACTGAAGTTAAGAACAAAATGAATAGTGAAACCAACACTGCCGCTTACACTGAAGTAAACCAATAAGTAAGTGAAACCAATAGTGAAGTAAAGAGTGAAACAACTAGTGAATTTACAATAAACCTAATATTAAAGCTAACACTGAAACTAACATTGGTGTAAAAATAGTGGAGTAAATACAGAAGTCATTATTGAAATCAAAAATGATAGCAATGAAGAAATGAATAGTGAAGTCAACAGTGAAATTTATAACGAAATGTATAGTGAAGCCAACAATGCAGCAATAGTAAAGTAAATAGTGACGTCACTTATGAATTGATAACATAGTCAATACTAAAGCTCAATAATGTCAATTGGGAAATCAAAAATGATGAAAATAAAAACTAAAAAGTAAAATCAATAGTGAATTCAATAGTGACGTTTATAACAAAATCAATAGTGAAGCTAACAATGCAGTAAATACTGAAGTAAAAAGTGAAATCAAGAGTGAAGTAATCAGTGAAATAATTAGTGAATTCATAATGGTCAATAATCAAGTAAATAGTGAGGCCAAAGATGCAGCTAACAGTAAAGTAAATAATGAAATCAGTCCTGAATTTACAATGAAGCCAATACTAATGCTAACAATGAAACTAACGGTGGTGTAAAAAAGTGGAGTGAATGGAGTAGTCATTAATGTCATTAGTGAAATCAAAAATGATGAAAATAAAAAAGTTTCATTTATAATGAAAGCAATAGTCAAACCTACAATGCAGCTAATACTGAAGTAAAAAGTGAAATCAATAGCGAAGTTATCAGTAAAATAACTACTGAACTTATAATGAAATCATTACTAAAGCTAACAATGAAGCCAACAGTGATGTAAATAAGCGGGAAAGTCCTTAATAAAGTTAATAGTCAAATTAAAAGTGATGAGTGATGACAAAACTAGGACCTTGTGAGGTTAATAATGAAATCAATACTGAAATTCAGAACGAAATCAATAGTGAACCCAGAAATGCTGCTAATAAAGAAAAGTAAAGTCACTAATGAATTTAAAATTAAACCAATACTAAAGCTAGCAATGAAGCCAACAGTGTTGTAAAAAAGTGAAATGAATAGAGAAGTAAATAGTGAAGTCAATAGTGAAATCAGTAAAGAAACCAAAAGTGAAGTCAATAGTGAAATCAATAATGAAGTGTATAGTTAAATTTAATTGTACAATCAATGGTGAAGTCAACAATGTTATTATAGTGAATCTGGTTCTGAGTTCAGAATTTGGGATTTAATGTGGTAACTTAATGTGAGATTGACTGGCTTAACTTTTAACATCCAATAACGCCTATTCTTGGTTAGAAATCTCGTACATCATTAGTAATTTTTTAATATGGAACTTCAAATGGTAAAAAAACAAAATCAGAACCAGTTACCTAGTTCTGATAATTGGAATTCACAAATTAATTGTGCACCGACAAGCATAATATTTATTTTCAATGTGATGAAACATTTAATTTTGGGGTTGACACTCAAATAGGAAGCACTTTTTGAATGCAAGTACGAGTCCTTAGCGTGGTAAGAGCATGGTGCTACTAAAAACATGTCAATAGTTCAACCAATCATCGATAATTCACAGTGAGATTATGTAGGTGGTAATTATCGATGATTTCCCTTAACATAATAATAACGGTTAAATTCTTAAAGGGAACGCAAACAGTTGATACCTTCGTTGCCATCTACAAACAAGCCATCTACATTCAAAACTAACCACCTTAAATCAGAAGAATATTTCTCACAATAATTCATGTAATTTGTCCAACCTTGCTATAACATATACACGACTGACTTCTTTCCAGCATGAATTCAGGAAAGATTGTAAAAATAATAAAATCATATCAGTATCATGATATCAATCATATCATAGTAGCTTTTATTTATTGCTTCGCGAGCATTTCATCAACTGAACAAACCACTTAACCAAGCATTGAACCCCATTAAAAGCAATTGGTAAAATAAAATTCATCTTGTACCGATTATACGTGCGCAAAGACTAGTGGCTTGAATAAAATTGCCAATTAAT
Organism: Tipula lateralis; assembly: GCA_963932295.1. Lineage (NCBI taxonomy): Eukaryota > Metazoa > Arthropoda > Insecta > Diptera > Tipulidae > Tipula > Tipula lateralis. The sequence continues at coordinate 122,039,605 of OZ010737.1, forward strand.
ACAACGTGTGCAACAGGACTAGAATTAAAAGCAAGGTTTCGTGAGACATGCAAAATACCATGTAAACAAGTTCTTTCTCCGTTTGCATCGCGGCTCAAAATGCGAATCTTAAATCGGTTTTTGTACATTATAATTATATTTTGCAGATTTACGATGTTCTTCTAATGAGACAAATTTTAAGAAGTTCATCAACAGCAGAAAAAGGTTTGACATACCGGAAAAAATTTGCATAGATTGAGCGTAGACTCAAAGTAAACGTCTTTAGTCAATAATAAGCAAAGTTTAGTAAATGAGCATCCGCTGACCAAATTAATAAAATCATGTCGCTCATTTACAGTTGAAGTACCGACTTAAGTCTACCATCATGTAATATGTAAAGGGGTTATTCACATTTGCAACAGTATAAACTAAACTAGTATTTATCATGACATAAATCGTTCGAATTATCAACAACCCAGCTGTTACAATTCTACAAATATTAAATACAAAACATCTCCAAAAACATGGGAATGTAGAACCAAAGTAAAATAAAAAATCAATCAACATAAAAAACCAATTTCTTATTTGGTCACACATCATCAAATAATAAATATTCTTATTACACAACATTTGTTTTCTTATATATCGGATATACAAACACACACATACACAACGCAAAATATTTTCAATATGTTAACATAATATTAATGTACATACATATTACATATAAATGTAATGTAAGTAGCATGTGATGAAACGATATACGGGATAGGTGCTGAAACTTTTGAATAAAATCAATTTTCGATCGAATTTACCTTATTGATGTTGCGTGCATCAACGATGGCATGCAACTCAAGGTTTTTATATATATATTATATATAAAGGGTTTTCCAATAAGAGGTTTCATTTTGAAAACACGCCTATTTGAGCGGATGTCATCTTTTGATATTTGAGAGGTAAAAACTACGCCATTACTAAAAATGGTACAATACACGCTTCAACAACGTTCAATGCATTGTTAAAATGCACTATCAAAAATGGCCACAGTTCACAAAACTAAAGTTCTTTTTGGCCGTCGTGAAGCATCTTCTGTCCACGGTAATAGTGAAGCTGGTAAAAATTGAGCTATTGGAACAAGTTAGGGATGTGGAGAATCGAAACCGTGTGCGTCGCTCAAGAACGACTGAGAATATTGCTGCTGTAGCTCGTAGTGTTAAAGGAAACTTAGGTTTGTCGATTCTTTGTCGATCATTGGAATTATAAAGTTCAGTTTACAGAAGAACTCAAGCCGGTCGATCACTATAAACGTCGTATCATCGCTGATCGGTTCCTTAAATTGTATCAAAATGATGCAGATTTTCATTGAAAAATTATCTTCAGTGGTGAGGCCTATTTTCACCGCGAAGGCTACGTTAGTAAGCAGAATTGTTGCATTTGAAGCTCAGAAAATCCAAGAATGATGTTGAAAAGCCTCTCCATCCTCAACGTGTCACTGTTTCGTGCGGAAGGTATTGATGTAGACGGAGATTATTTTCAGCAAGACGGCACTATATGCCACAAAAGCAACGAAACATTCGCAATTTGGCAAGAAAAGTTTCCTAGCCGAGATCTTGTGATTCATCACCTTTTTAAGGACCACGTGTAAAATAAGGCCCATGCCAATGCTCCACAATCGATTCAAGACCTTAAAGATGATTTGTGAAGTTATCAAGGATATATAGCCGCAAATGTGCGAATTGGTCATGAAAATTGCATGAAAATGATATAGTGCTGTAAGCGTAACCGTGGCGGCCATTTAACTGAATATCGTTTATGAAATGTCAATGGCCTATATATACCAGGTATTCCACTTTCCAATGAAATAAACATTCTTTAATTTCTCTTAAAAATACTCGTTTTTTAAATATCAAAATGAAAGCTCTTATTGGAAAACCCTTTATGCAATATCGAAACAGACAAACTGTTGATTAATGTAGTTCTGTTTACAATTGTAATATATTTTTTTTTTATTGAAATACAATATTAATATTGATAAATGTATGAAATATATAAACGAAAACCATAAAAAATTGTTATGACAATCGTGTGAATTTTATTAAACACGTCCAAAAAATATGGCGTAAATCTGTTGAGATATTTTTATAGCTCAGATTAAGTGTTAAAGCCACATATATGCTTTTTATTGCAAAACCAATTCGACTATTATTTTTGCTAAAAAAAATTTAGACTACTTTTTTATGCAGTATATGTAATGTTGCCCCAACCGTTTTGTTGCGCCAATGAACTGTAAAATACAAAAAGTTACATTTTGTCAATTTCTTTACATAAAACAAAAACGACCTAATTGCATATATGTATTACCACTCCCGTTCTTAAATAAAATATGAACTACTATTAAATTCCTTAAGCATTGTATAGTTGATATGGAAAAATATATTACTACCCGGCCCATGAGAGTCATCCATAGGGATAAGCAAACCCCAGTTTTTCATGTTTTTATAAATATTTCAATTCAATCCACAAATTTTATTAAAGTAAGCAGTCATCAATGGAATATAGCGAGTGGTTTTTAGCCACCATGATGCTTCGATAAAGAATGGGGTAACTAGTACCTGGTTGAGTGTGTTCGAAAGATCCATTACAAACCTACTTCTAAAAATTAAAGTTAAAATTAGAAAAACATTGTGTGGTTCTGTATGAAAAGTTCCAGTATTGAGGACAAGCTCCAGTTCTTAAACTTCCTAATGCTCTGAGACCGTTCCTTCCTATTATAATTTAAATCACTTGAATTCTACCTAACTTACATAGTGAAGAACTAGTACTGATCTAATCGTAGGGAGAGTAATAGATTAATTCACAACAGATGCATAAAAAAATGAAAACAACTAATTTATCGGTGTAAACGCAATCAAGTAGCTGTATATGCACTAGTTGCAAGTTTTTAACCTTACGAAGACACTGCTGACAGCCGCATATAGACAATATGATCTGCTGTGGATAAGAAGGACGTTGTCAATAGTACCGCAAAATAATATATGGCTAAGAGGTCGTAAACTGAGACCTTACAAACCTTTTTAACGTTTGGTGCACATTGTAGGTGATCAGCCCAACGAATGTTTTTACACACAATTGCGTTTTTATATCATCCAGTTGCAATTTTAATTTTTGGTGAAAGGCGAGAATCGAACTCGAGACCGTGGCGTGATGAGAAACTCTCTTAACCATTAAGCTACAACCGGCAAAAAGTACCGCAAACAAAGAGCTTATTTTAATTGGATAGAAGGCATGAATTATAGGAATGGGTCTAGATTCTTTGACCATGGACTCTAGTCAAACGATATTGGTCCATAGACTCTAGGCAATGAAGTCAACTTTTTTGGAATTAGCACCGATGGTTGTTTGTGGTTCAGTAAATGTAATTTTAATGAACGAGCAGTTAATGAAATAGACACGTTGTCCATTTTTGAGATGTATAACAAAATAACTATCGGTTATCTATTGAAAGTGTAAAAAAGAACCCACCGTGGCTTATGACTGCTGATATATTCGTATAATACCAGCTATAGCAACTATATTGGTTTATAAGTGAATAATCTTATCTGAAAAGGCAAACATAGAGAGAGAGAGTAATTAGAGGCGAAACAACCACTCTTATAAAATTTTTAATGGATAAAATGTTCGTAAATCATCAATGAAGTCAATATAGCATTCTCTTAATATGTAGTGTTTGGTGGGTCAATTTAATGAACCAAACGTTATATGTTAGGTTTCTTTAAATTGGTAGCATACAAATAAATTTCACAGTGCGGTGAACGCTTAATGTCTTTACCGCTTTTATATTATAATACTAGCCAACGCTTCGAAGCATAAATGTATGATAGTGATTCCGCGGAAATCATTACCATCAATATGACCAACGAAAAATATTCCATCATTCAAACTTAATCATGTGGTGCATAAAATATTCAGTAAATATCTTTTTGCCTTAGAAATGCAAAACGATTAAATCTCGTCGAGTCAGCACAAACCTGGCCATCAGAGGAAGAATATTACTCAATTCATGCAATCCGAACCAAGAAGAGTTATGTTATTCCTATTCAAAGTGTCCCAACTAGATTCAATCCTCAGGTGTTTGACCTGGATCACTTATTACAAGACGGTGCAATAGAATAGAAACCTTTGTACTATTTATACCTTTAGTAAGACCGACATTGGCACAAAGCTATATTGCATGCATGTCTGTTCGAGGTACAGTGGCACTCATAGGCCATATCTATAGTCTCTAATCTTTGTCCGATCATCCATCTTTAACTCGTCCGTATACCATATTATAGACTCTAGTTTCAATGAGAGTCTTTCTCGGCTTCACTCATCCCAATCAGGATTAACATTACATTAAAAAGGTTTGTGAATTTCTATGTGATTGGCTTGCAGTCAGTTAACAGACAATACATGTGTAACTGTTTTTCCTCAGAATGCACCTTGAATGCAGTCAAGACAGCGTCCTTTGTGATTTGAGATGCAGTAAGGAAAATCCTAGCAATTCTTCGCCAACATACCAAATAGGCATAGGTGATCATGGGTCTGATAATGGTTAGATATGATCTGTAGATGAGTCCTGTGGGTGGTGCTATTCAGATTTCGTAAATATTATGAACGAAACATGAAACCCATAGAATACCACCACTTGTCCAAAACTTGTCGTAGGAGGCGACTAAATCTGGTTGGATGGCTGGGCTGACGAGACACATCCGTAAAATAAACCTAAAATGTTAAAAAAAAGAATGATGCACTTTGCGATCAAAGTGGCAAGTAAATACATTCTTCCTTCATAAAAACATCCATTTGGAAACATGGACACATCAACTTAAAACATCCCGAAGCCAAATTGACCATGTGTTGATTTCCAAAGAACGGGCTCGGGTTGTCAAAGACTTGAGATTTTATCGGTCGTCAACAAAACTCGAAGGCAGTGACCACTGACCATAATCTGGTTTCTGCAAAGCTACGATGGAAATTTTCGTAGAAGTCAGAGAGGACAAGGAAATATACAACGCAATTCTCCTGTAAAGATTTGATATATTGCGATCCAATTACCAATCTGATGAAGTGAACAGTGTCTGGGAAGTATTCAAAACCTCGGTTGTCGATTATGCCCAGCACGTTCTCGGTATAATGAAAATCTAAGCCCAAAAACGATTGGTTTGATGAGGAGTGTCGTCTTGCTGTTGAGCAACGAAATATAGCACACGATGAAGCGCAGACTCGGTTTACAATTGCAAGAAAAAGCAAAACGATTCTTGCTAAGAGGACAGTTAAATGTATTTGTAGACAGAAGAAGCGAGAATGGTGGAAGGCTAGGGTCTTATGAGTACAATAACTCAGCAATGAGCACAATTGTAAATTGTTTTTTTAAAGGAATCACCGAATTGCATCATACCTTAAGATCTCGGTCAACTGCCATTCGGGACCAGGATGAAAAACCTTTGTGATACATGGCGTGAACATTTTTCTGATCTACTTAATGTTCCACATGTATCACAAGCTGTATTTGAATACCCTCAAATACAGACCGCAGAGTTGTTCATTGAGGATTCATCCCATGAGAAATTCACAATGGCCATACAGAGATGAAAGAAAAATCGTTCACCAGGAGTTGATAACATTAATTCAGAGCTCTTGATATTCGGAGGGCTAACTTTGCGGAATTATCTTTTCGACCTTGTTCGATTGGTATGGCGAAATGAAGTTATGCCTGAAGAATGGAAAGTGGTCGCGTTATGTCCAATATTCAAGAAGGGTGATCGCTTGAAATGCGAGAATTATCGCGGTTTAGCTCTCATTTGCACAGCATACAATTTACTGTCATACAATATCTTGGGAAGAATTACTTTTCTGACGGAGGAAATTGTCAGTGACTACCACTGAAGATTCCGTTAAATCGTTCAGTCATTGATCAAGTTTTCTAGCTACGGATGATTCTGAAATAAAAATATCTTGCAAATGCGGACAAGGATGTGAGAGTTGGATCTTGACGGATGAGTACGAGAGAGGGATTCTAACGTTCGAGAGAAGAATCGTGCGTGTGATATATGGCCCAGAACGCGACGTTGATGGCACATACCGAGTTCGTTTCAACCACAAGATCAGCAATTTAATGCAAATTCCTGATATCGTACATGAAATCAAAGGACAGCGAGTACGCAGAATGATACAGCGATCTTTGAAAGGAGAGCCGCCATTCGATAGGAGAGGCGACTTTCGATCACTGTCGGCGACGAAGGCTCCACGGCGTAGAGAGCGCTATAGCAACTTCTGATTGCTTGCAAAAGTATGAAGAACTAGCTCGTGATCGAAACCGATGGAGTCAGATTGTTGAACAATCAAGCCCGTACCGTGTAAAAGCTGTCAAACAAAATTATCGGTAGATAATTATTGGTTTCAATTTCCAAGTACCACCATAAAGCTTTTAACAGGCCCAAATGTGCCTATAATGAGCTTAACTCCTATAATGTTAGACCTATAATGAGCTTAGCTTTATGTTTTTCTAACTTTATTCGCCAGTCGAATCGCCCCTACCACCAAATGCCGATGACCTCACCTGGCGATAACTTCGGCTAGACCAATAAAAACACGTCTGACATAAAAGTGAATAATGATCTTTTTACTTAACAGTACAGTATGGCTCCACTACTATCGTTCGAAAGATTGTTCATAATTAATTTAGTCATATAACAAATAGCCGTGGTATAGATGGTTTACAGCCTGATCATAGATACAATTCGTAACTCGGTTCGAACGCAAAGTATATAAACTGTAATTTTACCAAACCCTCAAAACCAGCATCCGCCACAGAATATATAAATTTTTTGTTTCAAATCTATAAATTATGAAATTCTTTAATATCCGCGGATATCCGCTATACAAGAAAAGGTTTATAAAAACATGTTTCTACATTGGTGTTTCATTATTTTTTCTTCCACTATGCTGTACGGATCAAAATTGCATAATTAAATCAATTACTAAGATAATCGGTTATATCGTTTCCTATACATACACACATAGTTGTCACCAACTATATACCGGCTCTTCAAAGATTATATAATTTAATTGGATGTGATGCTTAATCTTTTATATTGTTGTTGAAAATTTCCGGAAGATATTAAGGAACTCGAGTATACAAACGTACATACCAGAAGATAATTGATTAAAGACTAAAACGATGCGAGGAGGAAGTTAGTAATGCTATCGAATCGAAAAAATTATCTTATAACGGTTTGGACATATATCTGTGTTCATCAAACTTCCAATCCAATCTGTAAATTTGTATGCATAACCCTATCTATATATATACTCTATCGAATGAGAAACAAGGTAATAAAATCATGTGAAATACTCAAAAATATAATACCGAGATTTTCATCTTTCACGGAGGTGGTATCTAAATTTATAAACTCATTAATTTAAATCAAATTAAATTAGGTTATTGACTTGTTTGTTTTCGTTCATCATCTTAAGAAGTATCTATATAGATGCATGGATAAAGCGATGCACACGATATAAAACGCCTCTAAGTTTTCATTTCGTTTTACTTTCATTCGACAATTATTTACAGTTACACCATGTAAGATATGTATAACATGCAATGATCTATATGATCCATATAGGCAAGCCAACTAAAAGATGCCAAGATATGTTTTTCGGGAGAAAACATGTGCACGAGGGAATGTAATTTATGGCCTCCTCTATAAATAGACATACTCGTACTTATGTATTTACATATAATTTACTAAATCTGGAATTTGTGTGCGTGCGTGTTGTTTTATGCCGATCGTGTGTCACACGCACGCCATTTAATAGGTTAGTAGTGTAGAGAGATAGAGAGGATTTTAAATAGTACGTCGATTCCCTTAATTCATTTAATTAAAATATATAGGAATGCGTTTAAGAACATTCTTTTGTATGCGGCACGATGGACATATAAAACTATGTATATAACTATATATGCTAATCATGTGAGTATCATAAATTGTATACAAGACTATAATATAAAAAAAATGATGTGACGTTGTCGTCATGATATTGATGGCGCCGAATTTAGTTTTTTTTTCATTCGGTCGATTCTTTAATTCAGCTGATTAGTAACGAGTAGTTCTAAATTATATAGTAAAGTAATTGGTGGCGGCATCATGTCTTGAATTGTGAAATATAGTTTGTTTTTATCTTATTTTTGTTTGACGTTGAAATGCATTTGATGTTTATCGCAATAGCTGTCTGTCAATTAAATGTGTTAAAGACTTGAAAACTACTAATTGAACTAACTATATGTAGAAGTCGAAATAACCCAAATATTTGTTAATAAGTAAATATGATTGTCAAAACTATGTATATGGAATTTGTACTATTCAAAGGTTTGGTTACTTCTTATCAAAGAAGTCAAAAATATTTTTTATACAATGCGGACGATAAGCCTAACGATGCATACTTAAATTTTTTACATGACATGATTCATCGATCTCTTTCAAATTTCAAATTAGATACACTAAAAATTACAGTGGGTCTGCGGTATTTTGGGCCATTTCTGGCGAAGCGCTTGCTTGAGATGATCGACACTTTGATATTTTTATTTGGCCAAACTTTGCTCTTCAAAAAAATTTAACACATGATCCCGATAAATTTGAGACCATATTTATCTTGATACTACAAATTCTAATTTCATCGGCGGGACTTGGTTCCGAGTGGCAATTCCGAGTTTGTCGAAATTTTTAATAGAACGGCTGAGCAAGTAAATCCTGTCGTTTTGCTTGCTCACATATTGGTCAATAACAAACGGTGACTCATCGGAGAATGCCAAATTCGGTAAATCACCACTTTCGTGCTAGCGTAACAACTCCTTTTCATTATAACTTTTTTTGAGAATCGGTGAGCATTGTTTTTATAGAATTTCAAGACCTTTAGTCCAAGATGATTTTTAATATGTGCTGCATTCGTTCGAGCCATTTTTTCTGCTGCTGCCACGCGGATCCCGAGTGAATTCGATGTTGCAGTGTGTTTCGGTTCATCACCATTGTGTTTTGCAATGCTACCAGTATCGTTATAACGATTTATGGTGCGACACACAAACATTTAATTCACATGCAGATGTTTTAACTGGTTAACAATCTGCGGCTGTGGTTTTCCAGCCAAATAAAGAGCACTCATACTATTACGCTTGAACTCCGTTTCTGAATATTTCCTACTAAAATTCTTTTGTACGCTTGTAAACAATGGGATGAACTGTCATTATTGTAAATTTGAGCGATGCAGTTGGTAACACTTGGTGTCAGTCACCATGTATAGTAATAAATTTGTCTTCAACTATTTGTAATTAGCCTTGGCCAGTTAACATTCCTTTAGTAACACGATTCCTCAGTTCTTGTAAGTTATAAAATGAGGAACAAGTAATTGACGATTAGTGCACGAATTGAAAATAATTAATTTGGTATGTTACGAGTTCACGAGTATCCCATAATTCTAACCAAAACTAATATTATTTTTCCTCTAACTGGGAGTAAACATCGAGATGATTTGAAGATATGATTTGAAGGCACGTAATATCCTATTTACCTGCAAATGTGCAAGACGAAATTGTAGAACTAACTGACATCAGAAATGGTTATATATTCCAGCTTTTTTCAGTTGACATCTTCGTTAAGCACCAGGTAGCCAAAACGGCAACAAGGTTGCCTGCGATGTCTCAGACAAAATGTCTTTAGAGAAGACTACACAATTTGTCAAACAAAATTTTTAATGCTGCACTAAAGGTATCTAAAAATTGCGTACTTCTCGAAATTTTGCGAGAACAGGTGCTGAAAACTTCTGTACATAAAGTCAAAGTAAAAGCCGATAAACTTAAGTAATAGCGTTTGAAGAGGACCCGGTCCATCTATGTTTGATTAGATAGGTATATCGGACTGACTTACCTACTGTCTACAGTAGCTGTTGCAATTATGATGAGAGATGAAGAGCAAAAGTAACATTTCATTAAAATAACAGATTCATTATAAAGTATTATATGATTTATCATATGGCTTAAAAATGGTTCCACCAAAACCTAAACTAACCTTGTTGGCAATAAGGCTCATCTTTATCTACTTCAATGTTAAGGCCCACTATATTACCTGCTTCTTTATGACGTTCAGTTTTTTTTAGTTTCTGGCTCGATTGGTATCTTGTGACATCATTTTGGTGTCGAAATATGTACATGTTATTCGAAAGCAGATAAAGATTATCTGTCCTTTTAAGATCGTTTGTTGAGTCTGAAATATATGAACCTAGGCCAAAAATTATACAGTCTGTTTAGAGAATATGAAAGACAGAAGCATTATTTTCAGTCACTCAGGCTCGATTGGCCCATTGTGATATTCCTTCCCAGACGTACACTTTCAGTCCCCAAAATCTGTTTGTTCTTCTAATGAAGTCCAAAATATCCGGTATCTTCAAGGTCGTCAGTTGGACTGCAAGCAGTGCAGTCTGTGAGAAGAGTATGAAGAACAAGAAGTGCTCAACCAATTCTTCTTCTCCACCACACTGTTCGCAGTTTGCGATGTCCCGAATTTTCATTAGAAACATATGATTATTCAGAAAGCAATGCCCAGCAAGATCCTTAAAGTGCGTCTATCATTAAAGAAGGACTGGGATCTTTGCTGGTTTATTGATCACAAGAAGGTTTTGGATAGTCGACAGGAGATGAGACTATCCCATCTCGTTTGCTGCACATCACCAAAGTGATAGTCAATTTCTCCTTTAAGAGATAATGAAGTCTTTCTAAAACGGGCTCAGGTCCCACAAAAGTGGAAGCCTCACCCGAACGAGCCATTTTGCCAGCCAATATATTGCCTTTGATTCTTATGTGACCATGTATCAAATGAAGTCTAATTTTATTTAAACTGCCTAGTTGATTTAAGGCCATAATCGTCTCTAAGACAAGTTTCGATAAAACAGTATTGGAACACATTCCGAATGTTTTCCAACAGTGTCCTCCATTGAAAATATCCAGCAAGACGTTAAACATAATTCAACAATAACTGAGATTTTTGTTGGTTTATTTTCAATTTTGGACAATCGAAATGAGCTGAGGTTGTCCTATATCTTCTGACACAGACCATATTAGAGCGAATGTTGGCATTATTTTTATAAGAGATTAGATAACGATGTGACGCTTAGCGATAGCTCAGATCCCACAAAAGTAGACAAAAAGATGCACTCCTAGACCAAGTTTTCGGACAACAGATTTTCTTTTATATCCTGGATAAAATCTAACTTCACGCAGATTGGCATGTCGATTCAAGATAGTTATTCGAATTGAAGATACATTTTACCTGTGATGAAATAATTTTTCGGTCACATTTATTTCAAACATTTTTTGAAAGTTACCACACGTCCATACTGAATAATTGGGACAGCTTTATTTCAAAAAGTGATCTCATATATAAATGAACTCTCCAATTTTCAGCACCCATTTAATTGAAATGATGAGAATTTCAGCTAAAAAGCTACGCAGAATATTGCCATATTCAAACAGTTCTTAATCTGGATCTGACTATGCAGTGACTATATATTTTTATATATAATATATAGTATAATATATAAACCACTAAGGCTTGTAGTTACAGTCACATGAAGTACATTTTCAAGATCTTAGAATTTTCATATAAAAGATATACGGCTTTATAATCTGAATCATTTTGTACGTGACATCATACAACAAACGAACTTAGTTTGCCTTAGTGGACCAAACTTAAACAATTCAACTTTAATATTTACCACTGTGGCAATGAAATGGTAATGGATGATCCGAAATTAGAAATCATTATTATCATTGTCCTGATTCAATGATAATAATGTGTCAGATCATTCATTACCATATCAACATTTCTAGCATGGTAACCTTAACTGGTCAACCATGTTTAAGCACAAACACGTCCCCATAAATTTCCTTAACTCCATAATTTTTAAACTTGTTAGTAAAAATACAACAGGTTACCTAGTTACTAAGTAGTTCCGGGCGAATGTAGCAGACATCTCTTAAATGTGCCGGCCATTACTTGGCATAGACAAAGAGAATGCTATGTTTCACGGCTCCAACAGTTTTAATGAAGAGCACTACTTAGTGGCGAAAAGCATATAATCACGATGTTTGGATCACTTAACTATGAAATAGATTTAATAATGACCACTTAAAATTCATATTGGCAATTCTGAGAGGATATTCCAACTCTGTAATCTATCAGTTTTATATCCGGTTTTACCTTACGAGGCATTTAATTGGCAATCATGCCAATCAAGCAAATTAACAATTCGACGCTTTACATGCATACATTCATCCTCAAATTAAGTCGATTACATGTATTATAAATTATATTAATTATTGGTTGCGCTTTATTATTTCTTCACGTAAAATTAATGAATTCAGTTTCCTTTGACCTTCAAAAGATGTGACTGGTGAAGAAATATATATGCTGTCTTGAAATACAAATTTATGTATTTGGTCAGTTTCACAAATGTATATCAATCTATACACAGTAACAATGTGCGTGTGTGTGTTTAAATTAACTCGAATAATATAACCGCCAATTGGATTATGTCCGAATTAGAGTGTTTTATATATGTAAATCGATAATAAAATTAAGTTTATGCAATAGTTTTTATAGTTTATTGATTTTTTGGTTAAATTCCCTCGACCCATCATGTATGTATATATGTGTACATCGATTGTGGTGTGTGACTGTTTTTATTCATCGAGAAGACATACTACTTATTTTGATTATGAAACTGAAATTACATGCAGTCAATGTTTTCAATTCGATTAAAGAATGTTTTATTGTTTTTGGTATCGGGTGCATCATACTTATTTAACTATCAGAGTAATGATGGACGTATGGTAATTATAGTTATATCTATAAAATAATGTATAATCTAACAGACTTATATGGCCAACTATAGTAATGCAACTCCATTATAATCAAAAAAGCACTATACTCGTAGCATAAAACTTAAATCCAATTAGATTTGAATTGCTTTACGTTGTTGTCGTTTTGATTTATGTGTGTATTTAACAATTTACATTAAGTACAATAAGTATATACTCAAGTAACAAAGGTGATGGGACCATAATAGTTTAGAATTGGTATAAAGAATGATTTTTGCAAAATTATCAGTTTTCTGAGTTAAAAAAAAAACTGGCGGCATTTTGTACAGCATCAGCTACCGTATTGAATGACTAATACACAATAAAACATGATAGATATCCGTTTTTGGTTTACCCTTTTTAAAATAACTATCCGTCCATAAGTATTAAATAAAACAATTGATACAGTTCCTCAATTTAAATCTAAATATTATCCAACCTGTTGAGGGAACCGTATAATCAGTACAGCGTTTTCCCTAATGACAAACCAAATGTTGATTTTCCCCAAAAGATTTCATGCCAAAACCTACGTTCGAGTAATTGAGTGGCCCACAAGTAACCTATGTCTAGCCCGAAAAAACAATTTTGGAATAAACGAATGTAGGATTTACGTTTGGATTCCTCTTGTTCCAACAATTTTTAACTTAAGGTTTAAAGCAAGTGGAAAAGTTGACAGTTGTTTATTCTCAGTTTTGTAATTGTTTTTTTAACTAGGTTTGAATTATTTAATTCAAACACATGTAAACGGATTCAAAAGCGAAGAAGACTACGTATGTCACTTCGATTTAGGCATTTAGATCGACAAACAGCAAGTAGTCTCTGAAATATAACTTGATTTTGCAGTTGCGCTATTTTATTAAAAATATTTATCAATAATACTTACTTGTCGAAATAAATACATGCAAAATCTAGAAAAGTCCCAAAAGAAGGATATTGGACGATATTCGATTTTAAACCAAGAGATTTTGATCGGCATTGAAACAGTAAGTGAACTTGATACATGGGCTTATATTTACTCGGCTGAAATGGTCAAAACATATTTGGAGACGTTGTAATGGGAAGTCCCGCCCACTTGTATTCTCTAGACATTACTCCCTTTGACTGTCACCTATTGCGAACGATAGTACTTGAAAATTGGTTTGATTATTGGATCGCTTTTAAATATGTCTATAGCTTTTCAACGTAAGTAGTGGCCAACGATGGACCATCATTTGAATCATAAATGAATGTACTGTATTGAATAATAAATATAACATAAATTTACAATGAAGTCTTGATTTTAAATAAAAAAAAAGCGGGATCAAATTCCACAACAGACATCAAGCTGTATCTATTCTGTATTAATTCAGAGATTCCCAATAATGATTATTTAACTGAGTGTATCGGCCGTTACCAAAAAATTTAGACTCTCTACCGAAAAATATAGACTCTCGATCGAATTTAGACGATCACGACTATCTACCGAAAGCAACATACAATTTGATTCGTGTTTGAGATCAAATACATAGGTAAACTTCAATATAATCATGATGCACGTAACATTCAAGTAAAGCTGAGTTCATACTTCGATTTCTTCGTTCACTTATTCATTCATTTGTTTGGTAATTTTGTTTTGGCGATTCATACTATGGTGAAATTTAAGAACGATTCTCAGAACGATTTTGATACTAATTAAAATAAATTAATCCGTTTGACACGCGCATACTCATTATAAGTATTTTGCTTCCGAATGAGCTGGCTTTTATTTACTCCCTTTTCATTTTGGTGTCATGTTGTCTCTTTTACTCAATGTTCGTTCAGACAAAAAGTTAAGTTTAAACTATCTCTTGTGACAAAATGTTCGAACAAAAACTTGTCATTTTGAAGTACTACGATTAGGCGGAAAAATTGTGTGAATGAATAAATGAACGAAGAAATTGAAGTATGAATTCAGCTTTAGTATATACACTATAAATGCTTCTGAAGGCAAAAACTGAAGATAAACTTCTGAATGATGTGCACATTCGGGCAAACTTTTTTAAAAGCTTTTTCAGACTATTGTCAGCCAGCTTTTCATATAAGTACTGTTGAAAACACCCAAGAGATGCCAGACTCCTCTCGACGCTGAGAAGCTATCGACGACCTCTCCCGCTGCCAGGTGGTGCCTCTCTCTTATATCGTTACACCATTTGTTTCGGATCAGAGCACAGAATATGACCGAGGTAGTTTACTTCATGTACTTTAGTTTCACTTAAACATTGACAGTATCGAAATTTGCATAGACGAGATTTGTATATATCGATATACCATTATCCGCCTTAGAGTTATTTCACTGATCATTTCAAGCTTATAAAGGGTGGTTAAATTTTAGGGGCCGACCTTGAATATAAACCACACCTAAACGTCAAGTTTTTTTCTGCATTTAATTTGACATTTCTCAATTTCAGACTAATTCAATTTAAACCATGAAAAGATACACAATCGAGCAACGCGTTAAAGTTATTCAAGCATATTATGAAAATGGGCGTTCAAATCAAAATGCATATCGTGCACTTCGTGATTGTTTCGGTCAATTTATTATTTAATCGTCCAAATGTGCGTGTAATCGGTACAATCGTGCAATGGCAACAGTGGATGATCAATTTTCGAAGAAAGTCATCTTCTGTGATGAGGCACATTTTCACCTCAGTGGATTCGTCAATAAGCAGAATTGCCGCATTTGGGAGAATCATAATCCAAGAGTGATTGTCGAAAAACCAATGCACCCACAAAGAGTGACTGTTTGGTGTGGTTTATGGGCTGGCGGCATCATCGGGCCGGGCCGAATTTTTTCCAAAATGAGGCCGGTCAAGCAGTTACTGTGAATGGTGTTCGCTATCATGAGATGATAACGAACTTTTTATGGCCAGAATTGGAAGGTATGGATGTGGACGATATGTGGTTTCAACAGGACCGTGCCACTTGCCACACAGCTAAAGAGACAATGACTCTTTTGCGCGACAAATTCAATGGCCGTGTTATCTCACGTGGTGGCGATGTCAATTGGCCGCCAAGATCATGTGATTTGATACCGTTGGACTTCTTTCTTTGGGGTTATTTGAAAGAAAAGATGTACATCGATAAGCCAGTAATAATTCAAGAGCTAAAGGATGAGATAATTCGGCACATTAACGGCATAGAACATCAATTATGACCAAGCGTCATCGAAAATTTGGACCTTCGGATGGAGGCGTGCCGCCTAGGCCATTTGGCCGATATTATGTTCCATACATAATTGAACCATACCATATTATCATAATAAAAATAATTGACAGTAATTTCCTAACTAATTTGTGTTTTATTCAAAATCAACATCGGCCCTTAAAATTTAACCACCCTTTACAAACATATAAGACAGAGACTCCTTCTATAGTCACAAAAATATTTTTACTGTAAATCAAAAGTTATCGATAGTTAATCGTTGCACTCGTACAATGTATTTAATAATCGTATCGCACATACCTAATTTGGATTAAGTATTTGATATAAGAAGTTTGATAAGATCATGAAAATGGAAGCAGCGCTAGCGATCGATTCCAGATTATTTCTCTGATAACAATTGATTAGCTGATATGTAACTAACTGACAGTCTGATGTATAGTAATTATAGTTGACTGTGTGATTTTAACAGGATGGTGACACGTGCTATCCAACTCATAGTGTTGCAGTGCTCATAAGACGAATAAAATGAAAGCAGTTGCTGATGTGAAAGAAAGTTAAAATTAACTATAACCCCTTATTACACTCTAGATTCAATAATTGAGTTTTAGAGGAGCTAAATTTTGGGAGACATGAGGATGATGATAATTACAAAAATTCAGTTACTTAAGCAAATGTATTGAGTAAATCGTTAATTCCGACAAAAGGAACGTTGTATTGACCACAAAGACCTTTGGATTACATACTTTTCTATTATAAATACGATCCAAGTTAGAAAATAAAGAATTTTGGTTGATAACGCAAGCTTCATGATCGGCTAAGAATAAAATAAAAGAAGGTATTACTAAATGGGCAAGCAAGGCCGTTAAAAGATATCTAAAATAATCCTTCTTTATCTCTCTTGAGATTGGAGTGTTTTAAGAGCAATTCTTTATATTCTATAAATTAGAGATATACTAATTACAGAAGCAACAATAGCGACTTTTGCCGATAACACGGCCATACTTGCAACAGCAAAGAACATCAATGACTCCACTTATAAATTACAGAAGGCTTCTTATCTGATATGTAGTTGGACAAGACGAATTAAATTAAATGAATAAAAATCAATCAAACTGAATTTTACATTTCTAAAAGTTAATCGTATACCAATAATGATAAGCTCGATAGTAGTGTCGCCTGCAAGGAACACATCTCAGATGAAAAGAAAAGAACACATAAAAAAGAAGAGAGAACAACTAAACATAAAATTCAGAAAAATGCATTGACATTAGGGAGGCAATCTGAACTAGCGAGCCATAACAAACTGGTGTTATTCAAATAAATACTAAAACTTCTATGGACATATGACAGCCAACTCTGAAGTTGTGCTGAAAAGTCAAATATCAAAATCATACGAACAGTTTAAAATAAAATCCTGCGATACATTGTTAATGCACCGTTGTACAAACCGAAGGACATAACCTCCATTGAGATCTAAAGATTGAGCTTGTCGCGGATAAAATTAAGTATCATGCAACAGAACACCTACAATGTCTGCACACCAGCATCAAATTGTGGACATACGCTGTATGCTGACTTCCACTCCAACAAGAAGACTGTAAGGAAACAAACCACTATACTTGTCGCGACTAGGAGGACAGTTCTCCTTTTCTCTGAAAGGAGAATTGTCACCATATAAATTGTCATAATTTATATCACTATGTGCCTTAATGTAAGTAAAACATTTAATGCTATGATCTAAGAAACAAAAACATTTATCTCAGTTTCACCCAGTTATTTCTCAAGCCATGACTCATTCACCAAAATCATGTCGTCGATAATTTGATCGATAAAAGTCGTTTGTAATTTGCAAAAAAAAACACCTATTAAAGTGAAATTATGTATACATTATACATATAAAGGTAATAACCACAGAAATCGTAAAAGTTTTCTAATCAATTTCGATCTAATTTAGGTTACCTTTCGAAAAACAAAATCAAAACCACATATACACGTAACATATACATCTTAAGGCTAATCGACAAATCTTATAATTTTGTTATGTTCTTGTTTATATACATACATATATCTTGTGTACACATTATATAGTTACAACAATTCACGTGATGATATTTAACTCATCTTGTGTATATACAGTGTTTTTGTAAAAAATACTGTATAAAATTCCATGGTATTGCGTAATACAAGTCTTCTCCTCCATCACCATCATCTTCTATAAATAACAACATATCGAAAGCAAAACAACGTAATAATGGTATGCAGAGAGAGAGTTCGGAATTCTTCTTGCCACGACGCCATGGTTTTGTTGGTTATCTGAAACTATTCATCGGTTGCTGATTTGTGAGTGTGTGTTGAGTGTACGCAGTGGTATAATATTTCTTCGAGTGGAACAACGACTATTCGACGACACCAACATCATATTGTATGAGTAAAATAATTAATGGTGAAACGTGATTTAATGTCAGTTCAGTACTTCATAATCAATGTCATTTTATGTTATTCGGATGAGAAGAAAGCATTATACGAAGGAAATTTTTTTTTGAGTTTTTTGTATAGTTGAGGGATTTTGAAAAGAAATGACAAAACAAAAATAAAGCGTAAACAAAGATGCTGTAATTTACATTAGGTTTTTGTCTAATTAGCTTTAGGAAACATGAGAGATGTGTTATTTAACATAAAAGTATATTAGTTGATTATTATGGTTGATTGTGATCAGTTGATATGACAGTAAATTTTGATGTTTATCGATTCAGCGAAATTGAAGACGAATAAGTCGTGAGGGGATGATAGTTAAGTAATGGTTACACAGTGTTAAATTTATGTTACATCAGCTATGTTTTTGCTTTATAATAAGGGAAATGTAACAAAAGAAAATTATTCAGTCCAATATGTAATCTAACATGAAGGGAGATTGGTTTAAGCTTATTCATGTGAAAATAACATTTCTAAATTATCAGCTATAAATTTCCATGACAAATACTATATTATAGCAGACAATAATCTGAAATGTTTTTAATAAGTATCATTGAAAATATTAAATTATTTTAAAATATGTATTAAGGTTTAAAAGTAAGAACTGAATTTGATATCCAAAATCAAGTTCAATTAAAAACTTAATCCAAGTATTTATGTTGAAATAAAATTGGTTCAACTCATATATAGATCGAAGATTTCGGCATACACAATAGTTTATATTATTTGAAGAAGAGGTAAATGGATTTGGAATATGAGCTCTATGAATTTTGAATAGAAATAATTTTATGTGGAGTACCAATTCAGATCAGATTGATATTACCCTATAAACATTAGGTTAACCAGCCTATTAACATAATAATTTTGAACTTTTTCAGCCATGTATAGAAATAACAGCCTATCAATTTTAATTCTGAAGATTGTAACTAAGCCAGGATAATATTTATCTTTTGAATTCTTGCACTTCATCAAAATTTTGCAATAATTTCTTGATCTGAATATTGAATAAATACAGTGTATGACGTCACAGCCTACACATTTCAACGATATATCACAAGCATGATACCTGAATTTATTTTGAAAAAAATTGACTAAAGTAAGAATATCCGCCAAATCACTATACCTGACTATGGCCATCGCATATTGATGCACAAAATGTCCAACTGGGCATCTTAGCAGGAGTAGGATAAAGAGCGACGCAAAGAAAAAACACTTAAAAACAGTATATTAACTTCTTCAACGCCTAGCCGATTATACTAAAAACAATACAATCTGAATTTGCCACAAAACAAGAATTTAATAAAAATAAAATTAATAGCAATTTTACATAGATGTTATTTTCGTTTATATTCTGAAGGCTACAACGAAGCCATTTTGAACATAATAATGTTAAATGTCCAATCAACGCCCAGTTAAATTCAAGCAAAAGTTTAAACCAAACTTCCAAGATAAAATACCGTTTGAGTAAAAGTTCAAATTGAAGCAATATTCAAGACCATATTCAAGTCCAAGTTCAAGTCCAAGTCCAAGTCCAAGTCCAAGTCCAAGTCCAAGTCCAAGTCCAAGTCCAAGTCCAAGTCCAAGTCCAAGTCCAAGTCCAAGTCCAAGTCCAAGTCCAAGTCCAAGTCCAAGTCCAAGTCCAAGTCCAAGTCCAAGTCCAAGTCCAAGTCCAAGTCCAAGTCCAAGTCCAAGTCCAAGTCCAAGTCCAAGTCCAAGTCCAAGTCCAAGTCCAAGTCCAAGTCCAAGTCCAAGTCCAAGTCCAAGTCCAAGTCCAAGTCCAAGTCCAAGTCCAAACATACTATTTCTGTCAAAAGAGAACTTTTCTTAATTATAATTATTATAATTCAATAATCTTGATCTAGTGCACTTAAATACACCACTTGAAACAATTATACAAGGTAAATCAAGCCACCTGGCATTATTAAACATAATTTTGTTCTGAATGCAATGTTTAACAAAAATATTTATTAGACATCTTAACGTGCGTCACTATAAGATGACTAATGAATCTTCTTGTGAAATATTAGGTCGTAATCTTGATAATATAGGAGATTCTAAAATATTTTACTCGTTCGTATAGTGCACCTATCAGTCTATATGTAAATGTTTAGAGAATGGACATCAATCTTGAAAAATTAAAAAAGAGAACTATAACGCAGACTTAATTCTTATATGTAATAAGCTTGAAATCATCCAGTGAGTAGCTGAAACTGTCTGATAATATGACAAATCTATATGTGTCTAAATTCAATCTATAATTGATAGTGGTTTTATTAATAGAATGATGCGTACTTGTGAAAGAAAGCTTACTGTTACTTTGTACTTCCGATTCAAATTAGAAGCTCATACTACGAGTTGTTTCACATTATGTTCGGGAAGTACAACGTTGCATTTAGTTTCCAAACATATATTCAAAGATGTTTTGAAAAAATTTGATGGTTAAAAAAATTACTTCTATCTCATCCACATCTATACCATAAAAAGTTCAATAAACCTTAAATCTTTTCAACTATATACATCTTCAATTCAATTCAAACTCAGCCCTAATAATAAACGATTACTCAACAATCCTATAATCATAATTCACTTACACTTTCTCTTCGACTATACAAAATTTAAAATTCTTCTTTTATTACTTATGTATTGTATAGGGTTTTTCAATAAGAGGGTTCATTTAGATATTTAAAAAAACGAATATTTTTGAAGAGAAAAAGTCTAATGGTGTTAAATTAAAAGATCTCGGTGGCCAATATTGTGATCACCTCTTCGAGAAATAACACGGTCAGGGAACTTTTCTTGCAAAATTGCGATTGTTTCGTTGCTTGAGTGGCTCGTAGCGCCGCCTTGCCTAAAATAAACGTCGTTCTCATCTTCCAATTCCGGCCATAAAAAATCTTTATCATAGCTCGATAGCGTAATCAATTCACCGTATCCGTTGCACTAGCCTCATTTTCGAAAAAGTAATCACACCGCCAGCCCAAAAACCGCACGAAACGGTGACACGTTGAAGAGGACTTTTAACAATGGGCCCCATAACTGAGGCTTGAGTTCTTGTATAAACTAAACTGTAGAAGCCTTAAAATCCAAGTCTTTATGCAAAATACGGTGTAAACCTGAGTTTTCTTCAATACTTCGAGCTACAGCCTGCCCAAATAGCAGGCTATTCAAAACGATACCTCGTATTGGAAAACCCTTTATATATTCGAAATTTCGAACCGAAATTTAATATCTTCCAA
This sequence comes from Tipula lateralis, assembly GCA_963932295.1. Classification (NCBI taxonomy): domain Eukaryota; kingdom Metazoa; phylum Arthropoda; class Insecta; order Diptera; family Tipulidae; genus Tipula; species Tipula lateralis. The sequence continues at coordinate 122,061,421 of OZ010737.1, forward strand.
TCTCTTTATCGCCATCTCAAATTTCTATATACAGTTATAATCGTAAATACAAACGAGTAATTCACGTACATCGTGGTTTATCTTTTAAGATGCATCACGTTCGAGAGTAATAATCATAATCGTAATAATAAAATTTTTGTTTTTATTTTTGGGAGGGCAAAGGGTTTACGCATTAATTCTAATTTACAAACCATAATTAAAATGAATAACGATCTTGATTTTTTGAATACCACCGCCACCTCTTCCGAGTTTATGTATTCATCTCAATTTGTATATCATCTCGTACTCGTACAAAATCGATAATTTTACACACACACACTCCGCTGATTTATTGATTTAGTTCGAAACACGCTAATTAGACGATATACATATAGATTTTGTTACGAAACAAGGGGTTACTTATATACATATATTTTTATACAACGACAAGGGTTAAATCTTAAATTATATTTGTAAAAAGGGTCAAGTCAGTAGATTTCGATTTTATTAGGTTTAACATTATGTTAACCCTTGTTGTGTTTATGGATTGTAATAATTCACGTAAAATGGATCTATAAACATAACATGGGTTTAACCTTTTCGGTATACATGTATATACGCACTCGTATATAGATACATATGTACATTTGATACGATGTCTTCTGTCTATATAAAGATATTTTTCGTAATGGGAAACAAATAAATAAAATGAGATTGACGTGGTTTATTCTTCGTTGTCGTTGTTTTCTTTTTTACTCTCGATTCATCCGAAAACTTTGTGCCCTAAAGAAAAAGTGTTTAATACTTTTAAGAGGATGTTACATCGTATTAAATTGTTTTCATCCTGTTATTGATAGATAAGAAAAGAAAATAAATATTTATTGTGGATGTATAGTAACGAAACGGATACTGTGTAATGGACAATTATGTGGTGTCTAAGACATGTACAGCAAATGTGTATCGTATATAAAAGAATATGGAACCGTATAGACCTGTCTTTGCAAATTATTATTTTTATTTGCGATTGGCCTATAAGTGAGCGATTTAACCACTTTCAGGTATGATTCATTGTTTGAAATGGCTTGAGCGGGGTTAAGATGATTCAATCACTCCTAATTAAGCTTTGTTAGCAATCAATGAAGTTCACCTAGTACGATGTTTATCATAAGATATATGATCGAATTTTTACAATTCAACTTTGACAAAGATGGTTTCTGAATAGAACCTTACTTGTTGCTATTTGTTATCATCGGCTATTATATGTCCTAATCTTCTACACTTAGGTCAGGAGCTTCTCTATTATTATACCCATTTGGCAGGTAAATTTGCAACCAGTCTTTATTTTTGAGCATTGAGCAATATAGTCACTTATATTTGCAGTATATAACAGTAAAAGCTTGAATCGTTAACGACATTCGTTAACGTAAAACTGTTACGGGATATTCAGAGATACTGCCATTCCATTATTTGTGCAATGTTGTACTAAAAGGTTGAGAAGTGCTTTTAGTTTTGGAAATATTTAGCCAACATAACAGATTTTTATGTATTGTAAGTTATGGAAAAATCATAGACAATTCTAGGCGTAATCTTGGACAGTAAGCTTAGTTGGAAGCCCAACATTTTGGTAAGAGTAAACAAGGCTAATATAGCCATGAACTCGTGCAGAAACGCCATCGGAGAGAGATAGGGCCTGAAGCCGGAGCTGGTACACTGGCTACATACGTCCGTAGTAAGACTTGTACATATGTATGGGGTGAACGTGTGGTGGCCAGCTCTTGATAAAGTCATACAAAAAAGAGATCTGCACGTGCCTTGGAGGTCATTTATTACCTTCTTCTCTTGAACATTGATAATAAGCAGATGGCGGCGATTACAGCCACCCGACTTTGAGCCATAACACAGTGGAAATGTCTTCAGTCAGGACACTCGACGATAATTAGATCGCTAAGGAAGGAACTGACGATCTAGACTACGTTACACCGACGTCATGCTTCTTGAAACGATTAAGGCCTTCCTGCTCCCTCAAGTGAATCTTGGAGGAGCAGGTCGGTTGCGAAAACGGAAGCACAACGGTTCTTAACGGATGGCTCCTACACTATAAGCTAGTGTAGGCGGAACATGTAGCAATCTTAAGGGTTTGTTAACCCTTTAAGGGGAACCGCACAGGTGGCGCAGTGGTTAAAGCTGCGGCAGTTGGAGCGGGAGGTACCGGGTTCGAATCCGATTCGAGGCAGGATGCAAAATGGGTTTTTCACCTTCGATCGTTTGGGCGGTGCGATCGGTGGTGAAAAATAAACATAATCTGGATCCTCTGTCGTGTTTAGAATCCTTGGACCGACCCATCTTCCATGTCAGTACTATAGGACTGACATGGAGCTATGCAATGCGCAGATGGCTCTACGAAAAAGACTCGGACCTATAGCCGTATAGAGTGGTATCACAACGGATCAAATATGGTCTAAGTGTGCGATAGCAGCCACATCAACTTAACTTTTTTTTTAAGGGTTTGTTCGTTCAAGTCACATATAACAACAACGTGTAACATCAACATATTCTCCACCAGAATATGCACAGTACAGATAGGTACACGAACTATTCAAACCGAAAGTTGTTTCAAATTCATGAAGTGCTTATACCAATATGCACAGTACAGATAGGTACACGAACCATTCAAACCGAAAGTTGTTTCAAATTCATGAAGTGCTTATAACAATTTATCGAACATCATAAAATTGAAAACAAAATGACTGTAAAATCAGGGAAGATTGAGTCCAACATATCGAGAAATACTTTCTGACACCAGAGAAATTAAGATTCTCAATAGACATTATGATTCATTAGAGGGTTGTGATGTGATTTGGAAGGTCCACAATCAATATATATCATCCAATATATGCTCTAGAAATCATTCAATGCGAAATATTCAACGGAGTGTCAGTAGACGAGCGCATCAAATTCATTCAATAGAGGCAAGATCGCTGTCGTATTTGTTTGTATGGAAATTATCTTGCAGCATCATGTCTGCGCTATGGTGTAACTGAAAGAGTACACCACCTTGTCGATAAAAAATTGTAAAGTAAATTAACTCTTCATTAGGAGTGAGATTTTTCGAAAATCATATAGTAAATCGAGGCTTAATTCTCAAAGGAAATAAACTGAGGTTGCTTATGAAAAAAATTAAGAGCAATTCGTTAAGTCAATACCTATTTGGCATTTCCCCCCAACAAAATATGTTCAAGTAACTTCTTGGATGTAGCACGAGCCTTAATCAAAGTATGGCACTGAAGCGCAAAGCAGTATTTTTCACAAATCTCTAGACAAATAAAACCATTTCAAACACAACAGACTCCTCACATATTTTTATACTCGATTTAAAAACAGTTTTATCGAAATCTTATCAGCTGAGCGACATTACAAGAATGGGGCTTGGGATCAATATTATATTTTCTTCATACAAGAGATGTGCCAATTAGAAGGGAAATCAATATTGCAATGTTTGCTGACGATATTATCATCTAGACCATTCAGCTCAATTAAAACAAAATTCATACAAACAAAAAGTTAACTGGATACCAGTCCTAATCAAGGTTGGTTAGGTTGTTATGACTGCTTTCGCACACTTAGACCGGCGATGGTCCGTTGTGATACCACTCTTTGTACGGTTATAGGTACGAGTTTTCGTAGAACCATCTGCGTATTGCATAGCTCGGCTTATGGATTCTAAGCAGGACAGGGGATCCAGATATATGTTCATTTTTACACCACCGATGCAATCTTAAAATTTAAAATTTTCAAAACCAAGAATTACGCTGGTACATAAAGAACGACAATTTACATAATGATATAAAGGTGGAATACGTTAGAGAGGGATCAAGAACAATGCAACGAAATTAAAGATACAGCATCAAAGTTCTGGTATGCATCGTATGCTGACCAACACAAACCCAGGCAGATGGCTTCGACGAATGATGCTTATAGCAATAGGATGATTATGTTAATAAGTTCACAAATGAGGACTATTTTAGGAAGTGAATCAGAAGATGTCCTACTTATATTCTCTCCACAGAAAGCATTCGATTGATCGAAGCATCGATTTCCATTGATTATCATATTTAAGTATTAAATCAACCTACGATTATATAGATATCAGGTATTTGGTCTTGATTTGAAAGAACAAGCTGATTTTGGGTCTAAAAGCGGTCGTATGGGAAGGGATGTCACAATGGAGATTGTATAAACATAGTTTGAGCTTCGTTGAAGGATATGTTTCTTGCTTTCAGACGTTCAGATATGTTTCATTGTTTTGTCAGACGTTCAAACAGTCGTTTTGCATATACTAAGTTTGTGGACTTGGTACTGGGTACTAAAAACAAATCAACAAGATTGGTTATTGTCTGATGATTTACCCGTAAGTCAAAGGGTGTCATATCTTACAATTTTCTACCTGTTATTGCGATTACTGTAATAAACGGTTACACCATTATATATCGTGTTTCTCTTAGTTTTTATTTCATTTATCTTACCCGAAGGCTTTGTATTAACCTTAGACATCCTTCGAAATAATAATAAATGTTATAATCGCAGTATTTGGCTTCTTCCGAATAAAGATACAAACATCAAACGAGGTTCTCACGAAAACATGTTTAATAAGAACGGAAATTGAAAATTAAAATAATCTTATTTACAATACGGTATTGTATATAAAGGTAAGTATTTATATATAAAAAAAATACAAAAGGAATAAAATTATACGATTTACATGTTAAAAAGAAAGTTTGTTACCTTTAAAAATCAAAGAAATCAACCAAACCTTAGCTTAAACCAAATCGTTGTACTCTCGTCATATATATTGAACTAATGAATCAAACAAATACAATAATATGGGTAGTAATGATGGTCGTAATAAGAAAAAAAAAATTGAATAGAAGAAAAAATCTTATAATTTTGAAAAGACATGACAACTTTCACCACATTCAATCATGATTTTCTTTATGTACCAATTTTTTTTTGTTCTCTGCTGGTGAAACATCGACATTAAAAATCACAGAATTGTTCAATCGAATTTCCCGCAATGGGATTGGTTTATTATTTTTTTTGTGTTTTTTTGTTGAAGGTCATCGCATCTTATATGGTATATATGGTACGGATACCAAAGTTTTAGATATGATTTGCAACGGGGAACTGGTAAGATATATTTATGTTTGGATTCTCTCCTTGAGAATCAAAAGTTTTCTACGTTTTCTAAAGTGAACTACGAGTGAAGCCCCTATACAAAACACAAAAAGTGCAAGATTCAATAATTGCACAAAAGAGAGTTTGCCGATTAAAAACAAAGGTGTGAATCACTTGCACGTTGTGACGCGCTTGAGAATTCAGTATTTTGTAATGAAAAATGTTTGCAATAGAATAAAAAATACAAAACGAGCGAATTGGTTAGAATGCAAATCAAAAGACAAATTAGACCAGCGAATTGCTCTGCAAAATTTTATCTTGAAGAGGGCGTAAATGTAAATCTACCGTAAAAAGATTTTACACGATACTTTGTTACCTTGGGTTTCAAGAACATACCATACCTCGGCACCATACTATAAAGCCCGTAAAACAAAATGTTTTTTACAAGGAAAAGTTCGCAGCTTTATTTGTTGACACCAAAGACCACCATATTCCACGAACTTTTGATCCGGGAAATATGGTGGCTATTACTGCTCAATGGACAATTTCATATAGTCCTGTAGGCCAAAGTATTAACTAAAAACTATAATCTTTCGACATCTTAAAAATTGCCACAACCGTGCAGCGTGCGTGAGGCCTTCTCGTATACTCACCTTATAATATTTAAGTATAGCGATGTAAAGCAGTAATAAATAATAATTAATATCAGAAAGAAGCACTGTTGCTACAATCTACGTTTTAATCTATCGTTGCTTAAAGTAAAATCGAACAGGTAAATGATCTATAAGGGTAAGCTTCAAGCACATTCTTTGGATTATGAACGAAAAACAAAATTATAAGCTCATTCATGCGGATCTTTATACCGACCAATAAATTGCCAGAATTAATTGCAGCCTCGTGATACACTGGAATGGTTCTAGTTCGTTATTGTGCCACCTAATACTTACAACCCTATGACTTATTTGATTTTAAGTTCTAAATGACAGGTGTCATAAAAAATAATTGAAACCACACACACATATTCATATATATATATATATATATATATATATATATATATATATATATATATATATATATATATATATATATATATACATATATACATATATATATATATATATATATATATATATATATATATATATATATGTATATATATATATATATTTATATATATATATATATATATATATATATATATATATATACATATATATATATATATATATATATATATATATATATATATATATATATATATATATATATATATATATATATATATATATAAATATATATATATATATATATATATATATATATATATATATATATATATATATATATATATATATATATATATATATTATTGAGGTTATGGACTGTTACACATTAAACTATCAGATGTTTTCCCACCTTTTCTTTGTCAAGAGTAGATTTATTAAGTTTCAAAGCATCGTCGAAAACCCTCGATGACAAATGCAAATAATTATTTTGATTACATCACAGAAGACACACATAGCGCAAAAACTGTAATGCTTGAGTAGTACTTACAACAACGATACATACGAACCACTTTCTGGTTTATCTGACCAAAAGCATCTTTTCATATGAGATACATTTTAATACCCGCACCTATGCGTGTGACCATATAGAAACAGAGTTAAGATCAAGCGAGAAGAACAAAAATAGGTTTGCGCAATAATTTCAATAAACGTGTTATCAGCAGCATGGTCTATGCAAAAACTCAAACGAACTTTTGTGCTATATTTGCATTTCTAATTTTTGAAGATAAGATACACAACAAAACATATATATATATATATATACATATATGTATATATATATATATATATATATATATATATATATATATATATATATATATATATATATATATGTATAAATATATATATATATATATATATATATATATATATATATATATATATATATATATATATAATAATCTATGGCTTAGAGGCCATAACAGCTCTTACCGCGTCTCTACTGAGACCTTACGAACCAATTCGTTATAGGATTAGTGCACATTGTAGGTGGTCAACTCAACGAATGTTTTTACACACAATCGCCTTTTATGTCATCCGGTACATGTTAATTTTTGGTCAACGGCGAGAATCGAACACGAGACCGCGGCGCGGCGCGACGAGAAACTCTCTGAACCATTAAGCTACAATCGGCGACAAATAACACCTTATACTCATTAAGTTCCCGGAATAGCTTCCGTGTGGCGCTCCCATTGTTCCGATTTGAGTTCTGTTTTTTTTTTGTTAAGTTTGTACATCTTTTGCTGATATCCGCTAAATCTTAACGTCATAGCTTGACATTTGCAAAAGTAACATACAGTCCACGATGGAAATGTTGGAAAAGTTGTTTCGGCAACGATTCTATAAAAAAAAACGGTCTTTTATCAGTGGCACGAGCGGTTTGAAAGTGGACGTGAGTTAATCGAAGATGGTGAACGCAGTGGCAGACCATCGACATCGAAAACCGACGAAAACACTGATAAAGTAAAACTAATGTTGGTCTATATAAATTAACCATCAGAGAGATAGCGGAGGACTTGAACATTGCATATGGACTCGTCCAAAAGATTTTGGTTAATGATTTGGGTTTCCGACGTGAAGCAGCAAAGTTAGTGCCAAAACACCTCAATTTTTATGCGAATGGCTGTGAATGGCTTTCATTAAATGAGCCGAGACCAAAAAAAACACGTTTTCAGTCAAAAAAGAAGGCAATACTCACGGTTTTCATGGATTACAACGGTGTAGTGCATCATGAAAGAATATTATTTGAGCGTTATGAGACGTTTGCGTGAAGAAATTATATATATATATATATATATATATATATATATATATATATATATATATATATATATGTATATATATATATATATATATATATATATATATATATATATATATATATATATATATATATATATATATATATATATATATATATATATATATTAATATAAATATATATATATATATATATATATATATATATATATATATATATATATATATATACATATTTATCAACAAAATCATGGAGCTGGTACTTTCCAATCATTGATTGACTCAAAGAGACCTTATATAGATTGTTGGCATATCAAGAGGATCAAAATTAAACAATTAAAACAATTTTAAAAATCAATTTTAACCTGGTGTAACCTGGTGAATGTGGGTTGAACCGTAGGCCTCTTGTGGCTTTGACCTCTGGAACTTCTATTCTGATAATGATCTAAAATGCATAATTATTGTCGATGAAGCTTGGATGTTGCTCCGTGTGACTTTTTCCTAATGGAAACAGGTTGTTCTATCCTAAACTAAATACCTCTTTTATCTTTGTCTCTTTGAAGAGAATATATATATATATATATATATATATATATATATATATATATATATATATATATATATATATATATATATATATATATATATATAAGCTGTATATAGTCAAGGTTGATATATGAATTTCACGCTTAAACGTTTAATTGTAACTGTTGTTATATACAAGAAAATTGGCATTTAAAATACGGCGAGAGGTAGCACGAGATTGTATTTATATTAAGTGAATGGGATATTCTTATTACAATTTTTTATGTGTGTGATTGCCGTATAGATAATTCGGTAAATGGGTTTTGATTTGATTGTCTTATAACATGTCTCATAAAAAATAAATAAGAAGGGAATTTTGTTTTGTTGTTTTCAGTTACAGTTCGATGATCTCTTTGTGTGAAGACATTTTAAACGTATGTAAATATGTATTTTATTTAACTTTGGCTGTGTGACTAAGGCAAAATTTTGCCCAGGTACACAGTTGAAAATTGTTTTGGTATGCGGTGCAATTAGCATCGCATATTGATCCAACTCAAGTTTACGTCACTATACGATGTAAACCTAACATCGAAATCTGTTTCAATATTAATTGCATCGAAAACGAAATTAAGATGCAGGAATTGTATCGAAAAAAATTTAATAACTAATTGCGTCGAAAAAGCCATTTCGATATAATTTTTGCATCGAACAAAATTTCGACACTACATGTATCAAATTTGAATATAACAAACATCATTTTAACTTATGGTGCAGTTGCATCAAATTTAGGTTTCTTTTACATCTTTTTTTAAGGAACAAATAAATAATTATAATGTAATTTAAAAAATATTTATTATATTTTATTTATTTATAAAGTTTTTTTTACATATTGATTAACATTTCAAAATTGTTATTATTCTTAACACAACTAAATATAAATTATACTCCTAGAACAAACTTTTCTTTTAAAATAAAAAAAAATGTTTTATAATGAAACTCCTCTTCTAAACATGAAACTTAAAATAGAGACATTTGTAAGACGTGACAGCTTTCTGATTTTAGATCCTTTTTCTTGCACACGACGTATTGATATAGTGCAAGATTTTGCCAAAATGTTGCCATCATTCGTTGGTGACGGGTAGCATATGTGAGGCAAATATTTATAAAATTTGAAGTTTTATTTTTTGTGAAATAGCGATGCTTAGCTTCATTTCGCATAGTCCACATATGAATCAATGGGCCCATGTTTCTTGCTACCATGTAATATGGTAATGTATCGCCAAATGCTGTTTAAGACATTTAAAATAATGTTTAAATGTGCACATTTAGTTTTTTAAATTATTTATGCTTTCAACCGTAATTTCAAACGCGATTATTAAATTAACTACATATTTTCAACATATTATAGTATAGTTTAGTTGTAACGCCTCTCCAATATTCAATATCCTCCGATTTCCAAAATGTCAAATATAAATGGAAAATGGGTGACTATAGGCACAAAATCTGAGATGCATTCGATTTCGAGAGCTAATATCCCAAAATGGATGGCAGCTAAGAGATGTACAAAATTAATAAAATAAAACTTTAATTAGAAACATAATAAGAACATAGAAAAGTACAAAAAATAACCCTAACCCAATGCAATTTTTAATGTACAATACTTATCGACAGAACAATAAATATTACAAAGCAATGCTATTTGCATCGTATAATTTTTTTTAGTTGATTAAACCGGTACGCTTACACACACAAAATTCACATATTTCGCTACAAAATCTAGTTTCACTAAATTTTTGACAAAATAATAGATACACTAATAATATTATTCACTTACCTGAGCTGACAAAATCTTGGAACTCCCAATTATTGCTGTGGCGAATTATCTTAACAAAATTTTTTACATATTTTCAATTTTAATAATAATTGCATCTAATAAATGCTAATGCTTCCATTAAATTTGAACTCATACTAATTACAATTATATGATCAAAGCCGAAATTACGTCGGTCAAAACGATGGTGCTTACATATTTTATTTTTATCAGTTTTTTTTCGTTTCGAACGCTTTTTTAATTAATAGTTTTCAATACGCATGCGCATTTTTTTGATTACAAAATTGCATCTTATATTCTAGCAGTTACATCAAAAAAACTTTTGATGCATAGTTTAAATCAAAATATGTTATAAAGTAAAATCGAATACGGCTCGATACAAGGCTTGCATCGAATTTTGTTGCAAGATTTTTAACTGTGTATGTTGTTAATTAAACATCGTACATTAAATTTAAATTTATATACGTAAATATATAGTTGAACATATAGTACGGATGTACGATGATGGTTTATACTTAATTTACTCGTTGTTGTTTTTCTGGTGATGACCAATGATGTCATAAGACAGATCGCAAATATCGTAATAATGTTTGGAAAGGTTATGAACAATTTGGAGGTAATATATTCTATGACAACGACTTTTATACAAATGAAAAAGTTGACATCATTTTAGAATTGATTTTATAACTATATTGTGGTTTTGGGGCCGAACAATAATTTCCAGAAAACATAAAAGAGTTCTTCTGAGTTATAGAAAACATAGAATAAGGATAATCAGTAGTCTAAACACGGAGTCAATGTGTTTCAAAGTTATAAATCGCTACATAGTGGAGATGAGTTTGGCATTCTTTGAATAAGATTTATCATTAGGCTACAGGTAAACAAAGTTGAATGAACTTCGCGTATAAGTCAACTTGCCAATTGTGTGCAATTCGACGCGCCCGATATTATAATTTAACCCTATGAACCATAAGAAAAAGACTCATAGTATTAGATACTCTCATGGGTTCTATACTTCAACACGATTTCAGAACTGTGATTAGTGACCTTAAGGTTAGAACTAACAGAAATCAAACTGGTATAGGTCTGTAGTGCAAAGGCGAATCTACTATCGAAAAGGAGACATTGACCGCAGAGTGGCAAGCACATTTTTCCCCACAAAAACATCCGCACAAAGCATAAAGAAATCTTTATTTTCAAAAAGGCGAGCTTTGGGAGCTTGAGTTGCTCTGCACAAGGCGCTTACATCGTCTCATGTCACTTATCTGTAAAATCTTCATTGTAAAAACAAACAATCAACAATTTTAGGACTAGAAGCGTACGATTTTGGGAAGGAATATCACAATTGATCCAATCTAGAATGAATGACGGAGAGAATATATTTGTATATATCAGAAAGGTTTGGGTGAAGAAACCCTCACTTTATATATTAAAGTGGATGGTTCCAAAGTATCATTATGAAAAGGAACTACAATTGAAGGTAGTTTATTGTGAATAAAAAACCGGTTTGAGAAAATCAACTGCGAGATAGATCAAAACTCTAGAATGGACGACACATATATAATATTCATGCCAATAATACTAATACATTTTTGGAAGCGTACTATTATAACAAGATTAACATTTGAAAATAATTGAGACATCTCAAACCTTTATGAGAAATCCATTCTTTGATGTGACGACAATCTTCGGTATACTTTCTATGTCGAAAGATAACATTCATAATATTTAATCTTTTTTACAAAATACAAATATAAGATTATTGTCTTAAGTTAAACTTATCATCGAAACAAATATAAACAAATATTACATATTCTTAAGTCAATATGAAAGAAAAGTTTTCCTATCAGCCCGGATCATATCTATCCGTCCTACATAATAGATGAATCACCATAATTATGTAGACAAATCATCTCTCATTCATACCAATTATGTGTACAGTTATTCGTTATCACGTTTCTTTAAAAAAACTCGTATTTTGACTAATTAATATTCTAGAGATTAAGAGTTTAAATTATCTCTTGAACAAAAATGTACAACATACAGGAAAACATCGTTTAACGCTGTGGATTAGTATGTAAAAATTATTACTTCAAACTCAACGAATATGGTTGCAATTGTGTCTGATCTATAAAAGAAGCTGACATGATACGAAATATAAGGTTTAAGTTAAATGCCATCCTATTCTGGTATACCGCAATTCCAAGGCTTAGTGTATATACTAAGACTAGGAAACGGACTGACATTTTGCGATTTTATTCATTTCGTTACCGTGCTCATTGACGACACTTTGAATACATTATCAGTTCAATGAATCTAGGTTAATATTCTCTAGTAACAGCAATTCGTTTTAATAGGCAAGAGAACTTGTTCAGCTGCAATTCGGATCTTGGTTGAAAGAGGGTACATGATATGATACACATACGGTTCAAAAACAGAAGGTACAGTGTGTATAGGAATTTTCGAGAATGAAACTACCCTTTGAGGGTTCCTGGACACCTGTGCAACCATATTCCAAGAGAAAATGCACGCACTAGAGCTCTGTCATATCGAAGGTATAATCACGTGCTTGAGGTCCAATCTTTTTAAGTCTAAAGTAGTGTGGGAGTGTCTGAATATAATTAAACAACTGACAACCACAAACGGAATAACAATCATGTGTCGATGAGAATGAGGCTGCTGATGACATTAATCGCGACGGTGTTTCTACTTCTTTCATTGGTCCGAAACATTTCTATAGTATCAGTAAGGAATACTTTAGCGTAACGGTAACACGTTGGGAGAGTATGAAAAAGACTTAATGCAAAGAATTTCATAAAGAGAAAATAATATTTTGCCTGTGACAGACCAGAATCAGGTAATAGAATCTCTCGTAATTGTCAAACCCGAGTTGAGGCTTTCAACTGGCTTCTTCACAGATCATGTTCCTTTAAGATATCTTAAAAAAATGGGATGGTACAACGGATAGATGCTGCTTCTGTGACATGGGGGTGGAGTCAACAAAACATATACTGTGCCAATTCTTCAGAGAAGAACTTTACTTCTGAATCGAATGATGCAAACTCACAAAGATATTATAAGGTTTATTGAGAACCTGAATATCGATTGTGAGGATTTAAACTGAGATTTAGCACAATATAACATTATGGGTTGCAGTGTTTAAGACCGCGTACCCTCCCAAAAGACCGAGATTATGACTAATATTCATTATAGTTACAACATTCTCTATTAATGTGAACGTGTTTAAAATCTGGATCGCTCCGAAATAACACTTATAATTTCAATCGATTATTGAACACCTTTGTTATTCATTAGAAGCTTTACGTTTTGGATATTGACATTAAAAATTCAAAAACACAGATCACATTCACAAAGTATTGGTGCTTTAGAGAAGAAGTGGCAATTTTGTTTAATCCGAACACAGTACTTTCTCTCCAACCATGAAAACTTAATTCAAATATATCGCAGATAATGGATAAACCCCGTTCCAAGTGATAGCACTTTAAACGAATGAGTGGAAGATGGATTCTATTGAGTTTGTCTTTTATACTTACTATTCGTTTTGCATTTTAGTTTATGGTACTCTTTATATGACGTAATTTTAACAACCATACCATTTGCTTGGTACATATAAAGTGCTAAACGAGGTATACCTGTATACCAAAATTATAACACAACTCATCTTAACCTTTTAAACTCGTTCTGTTTTTGTTTAATTAAAAGTGGTTTGACATTTTCTCTATCTTGAGTATATTAGACCCGCTTTCGTTGTGTTTGATAGTTTGTCTAATTAATTAATCGTAATTAATCATTTGATTGTGTACGTCTCTTCTCAATATATACCATATATACTCGAATCATGTAGATACAAGAATGAGTTAAGAATTTTAATTTACGAATTCTATTTTTGGAACACGAACTATTTAATATAAGTAAGTATATGTATGAACTAAATAATTCTGCTAAATTATTGCCTTATCAACAATTTTAATCGCGATATACTTAGTTAATAACCATGTGTATACTTTCACTTAATATAATATGCTTGTCTGTGAGTGTGTGTGTGGTGACATAAAATATATGTTTACCAAATATATCGTGCTCAGCTTGTTTGTTATTTAGTTGACCGCACGCCAAAATATTGTAAATGCAAAACAAAATAATACAGTATAATGGGACAGTGGTTAAGTCACGTCAGTTGAGGCGGCTCTAAACTGGATATCTGATGAAAAAATATCGAATGAACTATGGTTGCTCTCTTAAATATCGTAATTATTGTATTGGGTTCAACTATGGTTTGATAACAGAATTAATCCGTAGCAATATCGGTGTCCAGTAATGGCATCCACAGTTTTGATAAATACACTGATTACACTCTAACAAGTTCAAATGTGTTAAGTTGCATAATATTGAAGGCCAACTGACCGTTTCTTTTCTTAAAATCATGAATTCACCATACTTTTTTTCAGCAAATTCATTGTATTAATAGGTGTACCTTTTCGTTTAAACCAATAGTTATGAAAGACAGACAATTTTAGGGAGCATTTGCAACTATGTAGCGTTATAAGTCTCGCACAGTTTTCGAGATCAAAGAGGCAGTCGTTGATTACCGTCTCTTCCTCCTCCTCGTCCATAAATCTTCTGCAAAAGTCGTTAGCTTGTAGACCTAGAGTCCTCGCATGTTCTCCAAGTAGGCAGTATCCTGTGAGTATACCCACGAACGTTTTAAGTTTACGTCTTCGTAGGAAGATTAGTGTCTTTGAGCGTTTCAAGTCCAGCTATGACCAGACTTGCTTTTCTACACTACATTCGCTGAGGCTAATGCCTCCTTTTGTAAGCACAGTCTTGAGTGCCTTAATGAGCCGGATGAAAATGAATGAAAATGGTTCTTTCGAAATACTTTGAGGCCAACTTTTTGTAACAGCGTGATAGAAATAAGTAACAAGAAGAAAAAGAGATTCACAGGATATGTGGTGAGGATATCAAGGTACGACTTGGTACTGCTAATCTTGTTTTGTACCCTTTATATACACTATTGTGAATAACATTTCAATATTCAGCTATTGCTGACAGTGTTTATGGCTTCTATGCATTATAAACGATGATATATTGGTTTGGACCACTTTAAAGAGCTAACTGGTAATCAAAACCAATGAGATTGTTGATACAGGGCAGCAATGGCCAAACTAAAGAAAAATTATTATAGTACACAGAAATATGTTAATTTGTTACCTGTAGCCCTTTTAGTAAAGTATACAGGTAAATCCATCAAATATAATTTAACTAACATGAATGATGTAAAAATTCGACCTTGAAAACTATACAAAATGTAATAAAATTTAATTATCCCGACCATACATACACACGCACCTGAATTTCCACCTTCTCGTGAGAATATTAGATTATTTTAGTGTTTTAGTATAATTTTTTGTTGTTAGTTTGGAAAACAGATTAGATGGTTTGGTTGGTAAATTATGTTTGTGTATGAAAGATATTTCGCATGTCAAATGAACATAAATTTTATTTGTAACCAAATTCGTTTTCATTCTGTAAATTTGAAATGTGGGATATCGAAATATATAGGTAACCTACCTATGGAAAGACGAATCATTTTTGTTTGTTTGTTTGTTAAATTGACTAATGGTCGGTTGATTAAAAATACATATTCGGTTCATTTATATATATGTGCGTGGATTAAGAACTTGATGTAATTTATTTCCAAAAAGGTTTTCTGTGTAAAGTGTTCGTTTGGTTCGATTTATATTATGTTATATTTTAAGGAATGCAAGGTGTGGAGGTAAATAATCTATTTGTGCATGTTGTACGTCAATGCCGATTTAAATAATAAATTGGGGCACTAGTAGAAGATTAATAAAATTATTTTAAGACATAGAGATGTAAACCGTGAATATATGGTCGACTGGGATTTTTAAGATACAACAAAACGGAAAGTAGAAGGAAAAAAGTCTCAAATACATTGAACTTCTTAAACTTATCATATTGATCATATGTTCCGAATGGAAATTCGGAACATCGCAAACTAGAACAGTGTGGGGTAGGAGAAGAAACTGTTGTGCTCCTGTTCTTCTTAAGAGAATCAACTGACGACCTTGAGGATAGCAGATATCTTGGATTTCATATGAAGAACTGATTTCAATCGTGCCTAAATGTCTAGTAAACAAATCTAATTGATACACAGACTAAACCGCAAGCTAGGTTGTGTTTGCCTATTTTCTATATTCGGAAACTCATAATGTCTGAACATATAATTCTGCAGAATTTTAGGAAACACGCGCTAATTTAAGGCCTGATTAGTGATATACCCAGGAGGATCATTTCATAAGAAGTTCAAATTGAATAATACCATTCCAAAACAGTCAATTTGGACAAAAGACTTAGTACTTATATGTAAGACATTTTCGTACTTAAGTGATGTTTTTTTAAAACTATTTTTAGAAGACTTCTGTTATCATCTGGTAGTGTACTTTAAAGGATTTGGATACTGATTTAGTTTTGATTAACAATAAATATATTTCCTCCAGAATTCCATAGTAGACTCTTCCATGTTATTGAGTTTTGTACTTTTGTGTTTAAGGCGTAGATCGTGAATATGTTTCAGCCGATTGACAGGTGTCTCTGCAAGACTAATCTTCTCATTAATCACAGCTTGTTTCGGACAAGTAAATTAAGTTAGATTGTCCAAGACAATCTGAGTTGGCTGAGGTGTATATACGAAAACACAACGTGGCCATAATGATAAAATGAGGACAAACTCAACGTATTGTCAGCACATTTATTTTCTACATGACGAGGCGACATTTTTACAGATTATTGTGTAGTTATAAGCACAATACTCACCTAATGTTCGGTAACTGTCAATACATCCTTAATTTCACAAGTGACCCTTTATCTTCCCACGATACTAAGAAATAGTTAAGAAATACGCCTCGACTCATTTTGAGTCTCAGCAACGACCATATATACGATATAAGAACAATATATAAACATTTGTAACATTATCGTTGATATAGTCACCATGAATGCACTATATACTTATTTATTAAAGCACCAACGTCAATATAGTGTCGTTTTCTAATCAGCAACCGCTATCGGCCATTCGTAATTTATGTTTGGCAACAATCGAGACCTTAGTTTAACATCTTATTTTTGAATCTAATTCCCTTAAAATTGTATCAACAACACTAAAAGGTACACCACAGAGCTATGTTTGATAATTTAGTGCTTTCCAGCACATACATCGCACATTACCGCTATCATAAATGCAAAATCAAATTAATCGTGTCAATCATCAGTCAAATATGATCATTAGTGTTACAACAGTATTTCTCGTTGTTACTAAACATCCAGAATTCTTGCTGATCACTAAACATGCCACCACGAACACCATTATCTGATTATAGTGCACGTCATACAACAGTTGGAAAAATTTTAAGGTTCCTGGGTGAAGATGTATATCTATAAAGCTGGTAATGGCAATGGTAATTTGTTTTATAGTATGTTTGACTTGTATCCTTGATTTGATCTGAGGAAATCCCAGAAGTGTGAACAGATCTAATCTGTCTTCTTCTGTTCTAATCTGTCAGAATTGGGTCAGAAAACTGTTTCCCTGAAAGAAATTATGCTTCCGTTGGAATTATATTCCAATGAATTGTTGATCAAATATATGGTCACACAAGGGAAGTATATACGGGGAAATTCAATTTCAAGCGCCACACAATTTGTGGAGATGAACAAATTCAAATATATGCTTATTAAGAATCGATTCGATCTAAAGAGATAACAGTAATAGACACAACATAGGATTCATTAACTTTCACCCATGACTTAGTTTAGAAATACGTTTTATCGCATATTCGGCTCACCCAACAGGCTCAATAATTTTACTTATTCGTACTTTCTGTAGGCCAAACTTACTAACGGGTGGAATATTATACGCATTTAATAAAAATAAATGGAGGGAGTCACCATATCAAACACAGTATATCTTTCATATCGATATCAGCTCTAAACTGATAACAACTGAAGACCATAAGCATTTTAAAGAATAAAGTAAGTACTCGTACAATCTACTTATATTGGTATAGT
Organism: Tipula lateralis; assembly: GCA_963932295.1. Taxonomy (NCBI): domain Eukaryota; kingdom Metazoa; phylum Arthropoda; class Insecta; order Diptera; family Tipulidae; genus Tipula; species Tipula lateralis. The sequence goes on from OZ010737.1 coordinate 122,079,865, forward strand.
CAAACATATAAATTTTATTCATTTACTTGTATGAAGTGAAAGTGGGCAATCTTTAATGCAATGTAGGAACTAACCCACTAACTGTGGATATACTTGCAAATTCATAATTTGATGGAGTTTTGGAACTAAATAAGATCGATATGATCTTATAGTGTTAGACTTTAGAATACCGTGTTCTGACCAAGTTCTAAGTTAAATTATTAACCGCGAATTGTCTCATTCTCAATTAGATTTAGATTCACCTTGAAATAATAAATGTTAAAACCTGTTTCGATATTTAAGTTTCTACCACCAACGATAATCGAATCAAATGAATTCAGCACGATCAATTAGGTACACTAGACATAATACCCTCATTCTATTGATATAAAGAATGAGAAATCACGTTGAAGTGTTAACCAGTTCATAATTATAGTAAATAAACTTAAAAAAAAAAACTTTCTTAAAATTTTCACTTACCACAAACATCCAGCCATCCTTCGACACGACTTGGATAAACTATCGAACAATTCCGTTTGCTGAGGCGCCTTCCGATGGTGCCCATTTTTAGGCCGTGCGAGCAAATTTTTGCTTTTGTTTTGCTCAACTACTTGTACACACACCACAATATATTAATTCACCGAACCACTATACAACAAATCACTCGAAACTACTTTTATTTTCTTTGAGATAAAGCTTTTATCTTGCTTCTTAATTGCAAATTACAAAAATTATAGAAATCACAAATATTTTAGCAACATTTTTTTCAAGCAACACAACAACAACAAATGATTAAATTCTTCCAAAATAACCACTGAAATTGCCTTGTATGTGTTTGTGTGTATTGACACATACGCACGCATACATACAGACAAACGAGATAAAAGAGAAGGAAAGGAGGTGGTGGTTGGTGTGTTAGGTAGGTAAGGTAGGTAAAAAGCGCAAAAGATCAAGATGCGAATGAAGGTGTATATGTGTGTTGTTTGCTGGATTTTATTTTTGTTTTTCTCCGTAATTTTGCTAATCAACTTAATAACTTAAACAAATTAACACATACACTGCAATTTTAATTACACAAACACAGCAATTTAAATTATTTATATTTTGCACAAATTCACTTAACTCTAATGAATATGTATAAGAAGTGATTCTTATTCCTCTGTTACCACCGAATCACGAACTATATCCATTCACAACGATATAAATAAAATATTACACAATTTTAATTAAGTTCTCGCAACGACTTCAACCGGTAGACTGATTATTCTAACGAATTAATTTTGTGTTTTCGATTTTTTGCCATTTAGAGTGAGTAAAACGATACGAATGTTACTTATGTTTGTCTCAGTTTGGCGGAATAAATGTGTTTTTGCTTTGGTTTTTGTCTTCGATATTTCAAATGCGTTGAAAGAGACATCTTGTGAAAATATTATATTTTGAAATATTTTGGTTTTAGGTAAGTGTCTTAGTTTAATTGATAAAATTTAAAAATTCGTAATATAGATGACCTAATAAAGTATTCAATTTTTTATAACAACAAGTTTTTGCTTGTTGGGTTAATTAAGCAGTATGGGTTACATTGTCAAACGTCAAATAAACAACTACTATGGACGAAAATAACAGCAAACTAATTTGCAGGACGTGTTTATATGAATCACCGGAACTAACAGGAATATTCAATGTGAAAGAAGTTGAAGACGATATCTTAACGATTTCCGATATAATTTACTCGTGCACGGATTTAGAGGTAACGTATGGCATAAATTATTGTATACCATGTAAACATTTTGTTCATACTGCAGATATATTCAAATGATCAATTGCCTCAGTTTATATGCGAAAGCTGCATTCAAACCGCTCTAAAATGTTATTTATTTCGTAAACGGTGTCACGATTCCGATATAATTTTAAGATCAACCGAAATAATTGAAGAATCAAAACTGTTTGATGATGAACTAGATGATATCGACGATGTACAGGAAGTTAAATCATATAAAGTGGAAAATGATTTCGAGGATGAAAGTTATTCGGATTATCCAGAAGTGTCGAACGAAGAAATCGACCTTAATGTGAAATGTGATGATAAAAGCGATCATCCCGATACAGATGGTACGATAAAGAATGATAATTCGGATACATTTCGAGTGCAAAAAAATAGCATACGCAGGATAAAATTCATTAAAAACACTTGTCCGAAGTGTGGCACACAATTCTCGTCCGAAGAGCAATGCAAGCAGCATCTACTTCTCTACCATCGAAACTTTTTGTGTAACATATGCGGTAAGAAATTTACTGTTAAAAATTCATTTCATTCTCATATGCGAATCCATTCGAAGCGACATATTTGTGAAATATGTTCGAAATCATTTTCCGATATTTTTCAATTAAAAATGCATAAATACGTGCATACTGGAGAACGACCATATAAATGTTTATATTGTTCATCAGCCTATACTCAAAATGCATATTTACGGGTAAATAACCATACCAATAAATTGAAAATTCATTTAAAAAATCAGTCGTTTTTTTCAGATTCACATGCGTACCCACACAAAAGAGAAACCATACAAATGCCCGTCATGCGATTTATCGTTCATTTCGAAGCGTAAATTGCGTTTACATGAAGTCGAACATGACCCGGAGAAGTTCAAATGTACGGTGTGCTCCAAATGTTTTCGAACCGGTGAATCGCTCAAACGTCACGAATCAGCACACTCGGGCGTGAGACGTTATCGGTGTAATCAATGTGAATTAGGATTTAATACAAAACGTGATATGGCAAGGCATGTGGCCAATCATGATAAGACTTAAGTAATTTATGGTTGAATATTAAAATTGAGTGTATTGGTGAATTCCCCCATTTTATGTAAAATCTATTTGTTTTATTTAGATAGTATACTATATGTCTATGTTGTGTGGATAGATATTTTAAAATAAATTCACTAACAAGAGTATTTTTAAATTCATTATTTTTTTGAACAAAAAGTTTATCACGAGATGCCACTAGCAATGATTATCTTGTGTGCAACCAAAAATCGATTTAAAAATTCCCATAATTTGAATCGGGCAGCACTAAGAAACTAAGGAAAATAAAAAAAATTAGTCGCCATTGTGGTGTCGGTCAGCCATTTTAATTTATTAGAAAAAAGAACTTTACTATTTAATATTTTTTTTATTTTAAAAATTAAAGAAATAATCTCTCTCTTTATCGTGTGATAATTAATAAAAAAATATAATAACATTTTGTATATTACATTCAATTATTATAATAAAATAGTCAAACGTATAAATTAATAAAATATATAATAGAAAAAAGTTTTCTGTTTTTTTGTGGTCTCGATTATTGGTTTTTTTTGATTGAAGTTGAACTACTACTTTTTTTAAACAAAAGATTTTTTTAAAAGTATCAAAAAAAGTTTATTTCCATTCATCCGTCCCCGTAATTAGTGTGTTATTTATATAAATAAACAAAAGTTAAATCAATTATTTAGTTAATTGAGGTGAGTTATTTACAAAGTTTTATTAATTTTAGTATAATTTAAACATAAAATTATCTATTCGAAACATTTGTTTGAGAAGAAAATAATTTTATTACGGAAACGAAATGAATATATATTAAACGAAACAGATATATGTAGATATTGAGTTTAGTTTATATTTCTAACGCGAGAGTGCATAGCGATAGTTTGTAAGACGCCGCTGTACATTAGAATTAATTTTTATTTTTTTTGTAATTTTTATTTGTATGTTAATTATTATAGTATTAAAAAATAATCTATTGATTTAGTGAAATATAATTATTAACGAATATTTGTGATAACAGTGTATGAAGTATACAAATGGTGATTATTAAAAATCGTTTCAATGATTTGTAGAGAAAAAAAAATGTGTCGTAATTTTGTCTTTCGTGTTTTTTTTTCGTTTCGATTTCATTTCATTGAAATATGTTTAAAGTAAAACCGAATTCCATTGATGAGAAAAGGTTTTTATTATCATTATCACAATCATCGAGTAATCGGAATTTATGATTACTCATTATTTGTAGGAATAAAAATATTGCTTGTCAAAAACAAAGATAAAAAATGAGTATTCTAAAATCATTGACCGTCATCGTCGTCGTCCCAATCGCAGACCATTATCCCCTCCTTAAGACCAAACATTTTCTTTGATTGTATAAAATCTATTTTGTTAATCGCTACAAATGCTTTGATTACACATGATAATTGGGAATACGCATTCATCATGTACAATTACTGTTAATTTCATAGTTTACAGTTATAATCTTGCAAAAATAAAATTCATAAATATTCTTTGCTCAAAGCACTCAATTACCGGCCACGTTGCCATGCTGCTCTTTCATTTTACATGTACGCTAAATTTTAGTACAATAAAAATTTTCGCGAATAAAACTAATCGACATTCATTCCGCTTTTTCAATTGAATTAATAATTTCTCAAGCGTTAAGCTTGTAACTTTCCTATATAAGATTTTCATTTTTTATAATAGTATGTACAAAACAAAACTTTCCACCATCTTTAGCTATTAACTATTTTTTTTGTAGTATGTTATATATGTATATCTCGCTCTATTTCGAGACCTGCTCCTTAATGAATAACAAAGATAAAACTACTTTGTAAATATATCTACCTCATTTTGATTATCAACTTCCGATGTGCGTTTTAATTATGAACCAAATATTCTATTTCTTTATTAAAAATAATTATAAGATTGATTTAGAGTTTATATTAAAGTATTTAGTCTATAAATAAATAACAATTTTTTGTTTTGATACATGAACAAAATAATTAAATTTGTTTATGGTTTTTTCGCTCAATTGTCAGTTTTAGTTTTTGACGTATCGTACTATATGTGTGTAACTGTGTTATCGACTAACCTAAATATTTATTTTTATTTTATAAGTTTGTGCAATTAAGATTTTGAGAAATAGATCTATGCATGTTAGTCAAGTCGTTATATTCATAATTCATTAATAAAACCAATAAACATTGGTATTATTATTATCTTATATTATTTTGTATAATACATATAAATCTTTTAAAACCGATAATGCAGTATCCAATCCAATTGGATTCACTTTGGAATGTATTAAATGGGTTAGCAGGTTGCCATAAGCTTGCGGTTTTAAGTTAATTCATTGAATTAATATTTTATATATACATATTAAATAATACAATACTCATATTGTGTAATACTATTCACTGTAATGCCCCTAGTTTAATTGAAATTTTGTAATCGATGGTATAAATAAATATCTCATTACAGATAGCTGCTTTAAAAGCTCAATTTATCTATTTCAAAAAGAAATGTCTTATTCAGACCAATCATGGTGATCAACGACGAAACTGAAACCGATCATCCACAAACAATTATAGATGTGCCAAAGAACTTATTAATTGTTTATAGATTAAATTGCTACATAACTTCGAATCTCTTACTTTCTTTCTTGATTAATAAAAGCATTTTGAGGAAATTTTCATTTACGACTAGTTTTACCTCTCGTAAGGTAATTATCATTATGAATTATAAAACCCAATTGAAAATAGTACGCCATATTCAATACAGAGAATATTAAATGTTAAATTGCTTTTCGCACACAAATTTACCCAAGGTAATTCTGGTCTAAAACTGATATTTTGTTAGCAATTCATTCATTGACCTGGTTGTTGTATTTTCTAACTTAATTTTTTCCATGATAAAGAAGAGGATAAGTCTTTGTTTATATCGTTGGATTAACAAATGATTTCGGTTAAACTACTCCTCTAATATGTTTATATATTGCAAAACGTTTTGGTTAAACTTTTCCACAATGACAATGTATTATAAAAAATACGCCAACACGTCACGTTAAACAGCAAAAAACTAATGTAACGTTTATACCTTTTTTATATTGTAAATTACGTGTTAAATTAGATTTTTATGAGAATAAATGTGAAAGTTTCGATTGACATTGTGTATAAACTTCCATTAGTAAACATGCTGTAGTTCATAAGGTGCTATCCTTTGTGAACACAGAACAAGCCCTTTTTAATTTTAGATTTGTTTTGGAACTAAAATCAAGATTTTACTTTTTTTTTTTAGATTTTTGATTTGGTTCAGAGAAGGATGATCAAACTATATCAAGACAGAGAGAAGACAAAATAATTTAATTTGGATATTTATCTTCAAATAAAACTAAAATAATAAATAAGCTGAATTATAAATTTCGACAGAAAAAATTCAAGAAGAAAGAAATCTCATTTCGTTTGCTAAATATAAAAAAACACATAGGAATACGAACGGGAGATATTTTAAAACAAACTACAATATTCAAACTAAAAACTACAAATTACTTAAACATAAATCCAAGTCCTGCAAAAAAGGCAACAAATTAAGAAAGAAGGGGGTGCACACGCGAAAATTCTAAATTTTGCTGATGAGGATTCATTTGCAGCATGAGTACATCGGGGGGAAGTAGGGGGGAGCGCAATGCAAAGCCCAAATTTCAAACAATTGATATAAACACATTACATCGTAGTAGCCGTGGTGAAACTTCGGAACCGTCAAAACAAAATAGCCAAGCTGTTCGTAAACCTGGCATGCAATGTTTGGGAAAGGTACCATCGGCTAGACGTCCAGCTAATTTACCATCACTAAAAGCAGAAACTTCAACACCCGCAGAACAGCAAGCTAGCTGGGGAAGTGGCGCTAACGCGGAAAATCAAAGTTCAACACAAAATATACAACCGCAAGTAGCAAATTCGGCGCAAACAACACCATCTGCAGCACCAATAAACACATCATCTTTAACATCCACTTCGGTTGCAGTTCCAATTAATCAACCATTGACTAATTCTCAAAATTCCAACGCTAGTAATACATCAGTAAATAATCACCATCACCACAATACACAATCGAATATTTCAAATTCACAATCTTCATCATCGACATGGAGTGCAGTAGCAACTGGCCATATACCAGAGCAGACTGGTCAACCACCGCTATATCAGAGCCCACAATTTCAACACGAATTCCCCTCATTGGATGGAAGTACAGCGACTGGCTCGAAATCGAGTCATCAACAGCATCAACATTCGACCCAGCAACAACATGTTTCAACTGGTCAAAGTGGAAACTCTTCTTCTGGTCACGGAGGGAATGGTGGTACGACACAACAGACACACGAGATGAGCTTAAGACCTCAAACAAATTCTGGAAATTGGATGGCACAACAACAGCAGCAACCACATCACCAACAATCCCCATCAGGCGGCAATGGAAATCGCGGCGGAGAAAATATTGGAAATGGTCCAAACTCACAACAGGGCCAGGGCCCCCAAAATCAAATTCCATTACCATTCCAATATATATTGCCACTGTTTATGATGCGTGGTGAAACTGCTGGCGGTGGATCACAAACGGGATCCTCTGGGGGACAAAATTTTGGTCTTCCTCAAAATCAAAATTATTCTCAAAACAGACCACGCTCACAACCTGGTGCTCAATCTCAAATAATGTATGATAATAATTTTTATGGCGGAGGTGGAAATAGCGGTGGTGGCGGAGGTCATCAAATGATGCCATCACGGCGCAGTCAACAATCACAAAAGAGACCACAGCAAGAGGAACGTTCATCTTCCTTGCCTGCCAATGAACCCGAAATTATTCATCATCGACCAATTATAAAGGAAGAAGAATTAGAGCGGTTGGATTCTTTAGTAAAAGATGATGGATGGGCTAATCCCGATAATATTGATTATAATAAGAAATTAGAATTTTCCGATGATGAAACATGTGATGATGATACTCGACCAGTAAATAACACTTCAAATAAAATGGATAAAAAAATGAGTCAACAAACTGCTGATGCTGAGAAGGAAGAAGAAAAAAGAGCAGGTATGAAATTAGATTTACAATAATAGGGATTTAAAGAGGAGTGGGGATTTGATGTTGAATTAATTTCCTCTTATTTAATTACAATTATCCCCGAAATATAAATAGGCTTAATAAATTGCATTCAAACTCTCATTCAGCGCCTTGATTTAGGGAGGGGTCCGATAAACCATATTACAAATAACCGTAAATCATACATTTCAACATTAAAATTGTTGTAAGTGCAACCGCATTTAAATCCAAGTATCGTAAATCCCCCAAATTGTGAATAAAACTTATAATACCTTAATTTAGAATTGTATGATTGTCGGATTTTGTGAAATGGAATTTGAAATACATAATTTTGTATTACGAGATTTTGTACTTCGGGTTTTAGGTACCTTACCCCTTTATTCATCTCACACATTTATATTTCTTTCTTTTATTTACAGCTTGGAGAGAACGTGAAAAAGATCGTATGGAAAATGATCGTTTGGAACGTGAACGCAATGAAAAAAATGAACGTGATCGTAATCTAAATATAAGTAATACAAATAGTAATAATATTGTCGATAAGGATCGTGATCGTGCATCACAATCACTTCAACAAAATGGCCACCGCAATGAACAAGATTTCACAAATGATAATCGATTTAATAATGACCGTCGCAATAATAATAGTACGAATAATAGCGAATTACTTGAAAAGAAAAAATATTCGGACATAGATACGGCCCAACAAAAACGCAGTGGTCAATTAAGTGGTGCAGAAGGTATTAAACCACCTATGAACACTAGTATATTGAAACGAACACCATCGGATCGCGATTTTGGTGATGATAAACGGTCAATGCAACAAAAGGGTAACGATGATTTTCGATCACAATTGAGCGGTGATAGGGATCGCGATAACCGTGATCGTGATCGCGGAGGGATGGATAAGGATCGTGGTGGGTTTAGTAGAGATCGTGAAAATTATCGAAGTGAACGCGATATGAACTCTCGAGAACGTGATAATTTTCGAATGGATAGTCGAGATCGTGAACGGGAATTAGGAGGTGGAGCAGGAATTCCATTTTCTCGACAATTTCAATCGAATCTTCCACCACGCTTTCAGAAACAGCAAATGGAACGAAATAGCACGGGCAGCGGAAATTATATGTCAAGCGGTGGAACTCGTACGAATACAACTGGTGGCAATAATTTTCATCAAAATAATGACAAAAATATTCCGTTTGCACAGCAATATGATGCACGCTATATCCATTCAAATTATAAATCACAACAGCAACAACAGGCACAGTTACGAGGTGGGGAACCAATTCGTCGTAATCCATCCGACGAAATGAATTTAAATCGTAGGCGACGTGGTGATTCCGAAGATGATGATCGATTTAGTAGTGGAAGAGAATCGATTGGTCGTAATTCAAATTCGGGAGGTGGTGGTGGAGGAGCAGGAGGACAACAAACTCCACAATTGGCACGAAGTATTTCGGATTCGTCACAACGTAAAACGAGTGTGTCGAGTGAAGAAAATCATCGTATTGAACGATCTGAATCGCGTGAAATTTCACAATTAGCCGGTTCACCACCAACAATGGCATCAACTATAGCAACCACAATATTGGCGGCATCATCAACAAATACGACTACATCTACTATTATTAATACAACATCATGGGCTGATGAAATTGAACTTGAACGAGGTGTTAAGCTAGAAATCGCTAACAACAATAATAGTAATTTAAATAATTTAATTAACAATAATAATTTAATTAATAATAAGACTGAAACAAATGATAATTTCCTATTATCAAAGGAATCAAGTAATCAACAGCAACATGATGAACCCATAAAACAAATACTTCAACGTTCTAATAGTAGTAATAATAATAGTTGTAATGTTAGTAATAGTAGTAATAGCAGTATAAATAATAATAGCGCTAGTAATGTGTCTGCGAGTGATGCGTTCAGTAAAGAAGCCAATAATAACACCAATTTTCAAAAGGGAAATAGCCCAGAACCACAACAAAATCAAGGTTTTGTTAAAGAAAAAAGTCCTAAACCATGGATTGATTCTGTGCCCGATTTGCATGATTCTAAATTATCAGATAAATCAGTTTCATCTGATAATTGTGATGATGTGCACCGTAAAAGTTTAGAAAGTATTCCAGAAACTAAATCCGTTTCGAGTGTATCGAACGAGAAAGAGAAGTCTTCTAGTGGGCAATCGAATTCGAATTTGAAAAATCATTCGAATGAGAATTTGAATGAACAGAAACATGGTGGGATTAAGCGTGTACCATCATCCAATCAATCATTTTCATCATCGTCTTCCCGAGGTGGGAGCGGCGGTAGTCACATGAGCAATTTGGGAAATCGACCACCACCACAACGAGATAATAATCGTGGTGGAGGTTATTCGAATTATCGCAGTTGGAATCATCAGAGCAGTCGGGGTGGTCGACCAAACCGAGGAGGACGCTATGATAGTCATAATTGGACAGATACGGGGTCAGATGGTTCTGATATTGATGAAGAATACATGGGACGACGTAACGATCGATCACCTAAAGTTCCTCGAAAAGATGGTTCAAATCAACGTTATGATTCTTGTAGAAGCGGTGCTTCGGGTGGAGGTGGAAATATGGGTGGTTCGCAACACAATAAAGAAGGTTTTGCACCTCGTGGCGAACCATCGCGACGTGGTCGTGGTGGAGGTGGTAATACTGGACCTAATTCGTTCCGTCGTGGTGGTGGGATTACATCATCAACAAAACGCATTGAAGGCTATGGACCACCAAATGCTAAATCGCCATTTTCGCATTCAGATGAGAAGTCAAGCCATTCAAAAGAAAATTTGACTGAAGATAAAACAAAATTAAACCAAATCGCGCTTACTTCAGGTTTAATGTCTAACAAGACGACTGCTTCTGGGCTAAGTAATAATGGTAGTACAGCTGCAAAGAAAGAAGAGAAAGTTAGTTCAAGCACATCGGTTCCAGCACCAGGAAATAATTTAAATAAAAATGTTTCAATAGATAATAAAAAATTATCGCCACCTAAACCTACACAACCCTCGCAACAAAATATACCATCTGCTAAATCACCGACAACCCCTACTGGTCAAATACCCAGTAGCAGCAAGCCAGAATCTCAAAATATTAAAAAAGACGAAAAAGGTGTTAAAAAGGATGAACCTTTGCCGCAGAGAACACAACATACATCAGCATCTACTGTGAATAAATCGAAAGAACAGCCAAAGCAACAATCACAGTCTATGAATCAGGTTCAAAATAATCAGTTATCCAAATCTACGTTTGGAGGTCCAAATAATCAACAATCACAGATGAACAAATCGGCAAATAAGCAACAAACAATGAATAATCAAAATGCTCAAAATGCACAACGGCAACAGCAACCAAATGTTAAAATGCCTCCGCGTTTTATGAAGCAACAACAAATGGTAAATCGTAGTAACAGCAGTGGATCAGCATCTGATGGTCAATCAAATGCATCCAGTGGAAATGCTTGGGAAAAACCATTAATTTCCACATTACAAGATATGTCTTCAGGAAATTCACAAAATCAAGAGTCAAACGATAACGATTTAAATAAAGATGGCTCAAATAAGGCCGATAATTTCAAACAACCATTACTTGATGGAACAACGCCACCAGTTACCACAATTATATTCGAGAATACCAATTATAAAACACCACAACAGGCTCCAATTAAGCGTCAGCCGAATTCACCAATTGGAAGTGCAGGAAGCAATAATGCATCACAAATGCAACAGGGTGTAATGAAAACTGATGTTGATGTTTTTAAGAACCAAGGTTCTCAAGTACAGCAAAATTCTATTCAGAATATGATTGATGCACAACAACAGCAAGCCGGGACGCCCGATTCAATTACTTCCGCTTTATCAAACATGACATTCCTATCGACAAAATCAGATGCCGAATACGAGAAAAATATGAAATTAGCATTTACATTTGATGCTGATTTATCTCAATTGACTGATGATAAAACGACCAATTCCGTGGTTAATACAGGAAAAAATAGCGGTCCTGCCGGAGGTTTATGTATGTCCCGCACTATGCACTCAGTAACATCGTCAGCTCAAAGTTTAATGCTCCCTTCGACTGTTGAATTAAATGAGAAAATTGCAAGTGTTAAAAAGGTATGGGAGGTCCCAGCTATGCCAACCGTTCTTGAACATAATCAACCCGATGATCATTCTGGATCGCATATAGCATCGAATTTTGTGACTTCTCATCAGCCGCATCTGCATCAATTTGTGCAACATGGAAATATGGTGACTCATGCATTATCACCTGGTCCATCATATTCTACAAATTTTGGACCAGATCCAAACACACTTGAACATTTTGCGAAACAAGATGGAGTTGTTGAACAAGATTATCCGGGACAGCAACACTCTGTGGTGGGTCAAAATAATCACTCACATCAAAATCAAAATATGGGAATGGTAAATAAGCATGCCGAGGCACTAGCAACAAATGCTAATGTATGTAAAGTGAAACCGAATCAACAACAAATTCACCAAAGTGGATTATCGGGATTATCTCCACCTCCAATGCAACAAAGTGCGCCACAGTATTATCCGCCCTCGCAATTTGGTAATATGCCAGCAATACCGTCACCACCAGCTGTTGTATTCAATTCATCAATGTCCTCACAGGCTGGTCTGTATACATCATTTCAAATTGAACCTGGTCGGTCACAATATTCACAGTATCCATCGCACTATGGTACATCAAATGCGCCATACAACACTTTTATGCAAACACCACCAAATATTCAGACAGGACCAACGCCAGATATGTTTCAAAATTTAACACCCCAATATCGCATGCCACAAACCGTTCAAAATACGTTCAATCAAAATCATCAGCTAAATAATCCAAGTACCGTTTTAATATCGTCAAGCTCAAATTCCCTAATGTCCGCTTCAGTAAAACCAACATCACAGCAAATAGGAGCAATCGGTTCAAAAACTGCTGCTGTCGGTCATCCAGCGATTAGTCAACAATACATGAATATGTATACGCAGCAAGGACCACCAATGCAAAATAATTCGTACTATTCAAATTCGGCTGGTAATCAAGGTGCAGCATTTTTTGGTGGCCCAGGTGGTGCCGCTGCTCAAAGTTATGGGTTACAAGCAACTGGGATATTTGGCGGACCAGGAGGTCCAACGCCATCGAATGGCCCACCGCAACAGCAAGTAGCTGGATTTGGTTCACAATTTTTAAATTCACCACTATTGGCGGCAATTAATCCTTATCGTGGCGGACCAACATCGCAAGCAACCGCGTATCTAAAGTCAAATCAGCCACAGCCTCACATCCAGGATCCAGTGAGTTCTACTTCTTTCTTTAAATGAAAAAATTAAAAACGAAAAAAATATAAATTAAGATAAACAAAACTATCTAATATCTATATCCCCCACTCCCAATTATTATTAATATATAACTACTTGAAAAAAATATATGTAGCTATCTCATTCCAAAATTGCAATTAATACATTGTTTTTAATTAAATGTGTACGAAACTCTATAATTTATTTTTTTTTAAATTAAATATTTAAATAAACGAGAAAAAATACAGTGAAGTAAAAGTGTATTCGGCTCTCTGTGTCTTTGTGACAATTTATCTTTATCTGTATGTGGCTTGATAGTTTAGTGTACATATTCAAACGGCTGAACATTTTTTAAAATAAACAAAAGATTAAACATTTCAGTGCACATGAAAAATAAGTTGTGGTCACATTTAATCTTAGTTTGGTATAGGAAAAATTAATTTATCGATTTATTTCGTTCATTATGAGGGCACTATTCGAGCCATTTTCTTTTATAAATTTTCGTTAGATCGCCTAATTTACATTAAACGAACAAGAAGCCAGTGCAACACAATATAATTATGATAGATAAGGAAGGCTCACTGTGTTTTTTTTAAAATAATTTTTGTTAGTTTAAAGTATTAAAGAAATTTAAAAAATAATTATTAGCACCCGCATACCGTATTAATATTTTTGTTGTAGAAAATATAAAAAAGTAAAAAAAAAAATTTTTTTTGTAATTTAAATAAAAAAAAACTTTAATAATGATCAAGCTAAAATTATATATAATTATTAATTATTATTATTTTTTTTTAAATAAAGGATTTATTTAAAAATTTATTTAAAAAACAAAAAGAATTTTTTTATTTCTCTCTTTATAATTAATACCAAGAGTAAAAAAAGAACAACATGCATAATATATACAAATTCTAATTATATCAATTTATTCTCTGTTTAATTATTCTCTGTCCTATATAATTAACAGACAGGTCGCCAAATAAAAAGTCCATTAAATTCAGATGGCGGTATTAATTTAAAACAGCCTCCGCCACAAACAAGCCCACCACATCATAAAAATTATCCACCATCGGTAAGGTACTTTTATTTTGTTGTTTTTTTTGTGTTTTCTGTTTTTTTTTTTTGGTATTTATTTTAAAAACAAAACAAACTAGTTAGTAAACTAAATTATACATAAGCCATATATTTATATATACAAATATGAAAATTAGAAATAGTGTACTAATTTAAATTTTAATTTTGTTTTTTTGTTTTTCCGTTCTATTGGTTTTTTCTAGTGGGAACTACAGAACCAAGTATTACAACAACAAGCCCAGCAACAGCAACAACCCCCACCAAATTTAACCAATCGAAATAATAGTGGAGGAGGATTACCTGGAGGTGGGAATGGTGGTGGTGGAAATAATAATGGACGACCATCTCAGCAATCACAACAGCAGCAACAGCAAAGTGGACAACGATATATTGCACCAATACAACGGCCAACGAATTACCCCCAACAGCAGCAGCAACAAAATATGATCCAATCGCAAAATTCACGAAATCCACGAATGAACGTTTCGCATACGAATAGTGGACCAAATAAGCATTATATAAATCCGAATGTTGGGGGTACGGGACGAGGTGGGTTGGTAGACATTTTTTTCAATTTAATTAATAGTAAAATTTGCTTTTTTTAAAAAACTAATTTCACTATCAAAATTAATTTTAATACAAATTTTACTGTTATTACACATATTTTATCAAATAATATTTAAATTATTAATTGAATCCTAACAAAACGGAGTCAATAGTTTTTCTGCTCTAAATTAGTGCTTGATATTTAGTAAATTATAAGTTCGGTATAGTCATTTCTATGTCAAATATTGAAAAAGGGATAACTGAAAAATTTTATTTGATTATAAGAAAAGCTAAGCTGTACTCTTTCTTGTATGAAATTGGTATAGAAGTCGAATTAAACCTTCATCTTCTGGAGATTTATCAGATTATCTCTGAATTTTATAAAATAGTTGTTTGAATCTTTTTAATATTCTGAGTTTCGGAACCCTGTAAATATCATAAACATATTTTTCCGGACTATTTCCACAGCCCGAAACTTAAAAATTTCATACATAATATTTATTTTAATAATAGAGTTAGTATCGCGATTATACATTTTTAAGAAATTGAGGTATGAAATTACTGATTCTAACTAGACTAATAAAGAATTTATAATGTCGGAAATAAGTTCTTCAATAATGTTTATTCCACTCATAACTTGGTGATTTATTTCTGACTTCACGTTTTATTACCTAAATACACTTACGGCAGTAGAAATTTAGTTGTTACATTTTTAATAAAAAAAACTGATCGCCGGTTGTAGCTTAATGGTTAAGAGAGTTTCTCATCGCGTCTCGAGTACGATTCTCGCCGTTGACCAAAAATTAACATGCCACCGGATGACATAAAATGCGGTTGTGTGTAAAAACATTCGTTGGACTGACCACCTACCATGTGCACCAATCGTTAAAATTCGTAAGGTTTCAGTTGAGACGCGGTAAGGACCGTTTACGCAAGATTTGTTATACATAATAGGGCTATATTATGACGTGCAATTGTTGATATATGCAATCCTTTTGTTTCCTCTTATATATATTTTACATTTTAATATTGTTTTGCTTTAATATGGTAAAAAAATCCCATGTGTCGTCGCCAATAAATTGTAGGTGACACCAAGTGGCATAATACTCGCTCACCGTGACAATAATAATACCAAAATTTTAATTTGAGTGACGTCGCGTCACTTACACAAGTGATATTCATAATAGCATAAATAAACCGTGTGTAATTTTTTATTCAAATTTAGTGTAGTGTGAATTTAATTTGACCATTTATTGATAAAAAATAATATTTGGTTAAATGATGTTGATTACTTGTTCTTGTTCATCACCACAACGATGCACATTTTTGGCAATTGTTATCATTATTTAGGACAAAAAACACAAAAAATTTTGTTTTAACATAATTTTTGTTAATAGGGTGTAACTAACATCTAATCAACAATTTGAATATACTAATACGTTTTGGATTTTGTTAATACTTTTTGAAAGCGCAGTTTAATTCATTTTACTAAATGGGGAACCTTCTTCTGTTTAATTTTCTTAAATCTGTCTCCAAAGTTATCTTAAATCTGTCTCCAAAGTTAGTTTGGTTTGTTCTTGTTATTACCAAACTCAAGTATTGAATTTAACTATAATGTATTCATTTTTTTATGTTCATTAAAATTATAATGCAATTTGGAAATTATTTTTCGTTTTAAAAGTTATGTATTACGTAAAACATTACAAAATTTAAGTCATTATAATTTTACAAAACGACAAATTACATTTAAAAATTTAATAAAATTATTACGATTTTAATCATTATTTCCTTTAAAATAAATATTATTTATAGTTTATTATCTTATCGCGTTCTACGTTTTTATCTTAACTATATATAATGTGAAAAAGATTGTCCATTAATTAGATGGAATAGTTAAATGGAAAAATTTTGTGTAAAAATAATTTAACGTAAAAATTTGTAAATATTGTATTTAACCAGTTTCCGTGAAAGTTAAGAAGCACTATTCAAATCATAACTACTCATACTCGATGGTCTAAACAACAGATCATTTATCTGCTCAAAATTTCAGAAATTGATTAGTGAAACATCCGACAAATACGTAAATGATGCTAGAAATTTTGTCTTATACCCAGATAAGACAGGTATGCCATTCCAAAGAAAGTGATGCTGTCAACACTACAATGGAAAATAAAATATTTATCGAAGTTTACTGGCATAATTAATGAGCTAGCAACGATTCATTAGAGAAAAAGCACTTGGATAAAAATTTATCACAATGTGGCCTACAGTTTATTTTACAAATTAATAAAAAGTTAAATTTCCTAAAATTTATATTTTTCATTGAAGTTTCTGTATTTCAACTGAGTTTGAAAGCAAAATATATTTACATGGCTAGTAAAATTGACTTATTTTCATAATAAGGCATAACCCAATAGTATAGTACAAGCTTTTTTGTGTTGATACACCATCTCGAAATAAAGTCACGTATAAGAATGGACAAAACTAAAACACATTTAGAACCTTGTCAGTGGTCTTATAATAATAACATCTAAATTTTTATATGATTGTAACAAAATATATTATTTTGAGTATAAAAAGTGATATTTATCTCGAAAAATTAAACTCGTGCTTTTGTTTCATATCAAATTTTAACAATACAGCTAATAAATTTCCAAAATCGTATTCAACCTTTAATAGATCTTTAAAACAATAGAATATAAAACATTAGATTTTTGAAAAGGCATAAAGTTTACAAACTGAATTATATCAAAGGCTACATATTCCAAGAGCAAATAATCCCGAGGCGATAACAGTATGCGAATGTAATAATTTATAACGACCTGTACCAATATAGTGGACAAACAAAAGTCATATTGTTGCCCATAGTGCGGAATCGAGACATTTGGATCTTCCTTAAAACTTATAAAAGTTATTATTTTTGTTTAGTACAAACGTTGTTTGTCTATCAGGATGAGTAAATTAAGTTTTGGCCAATTACTAGTCCTGGGCAAATAATCGCAAGGATTTTTAATCGTTCCGTACGATAAAATAGTAATAATAACTACTTGGTTTTGATATATGATGATGCGATATATGTGGCAGCGATCTCTTGATAAGAGGTCTTGTATTACACATGTTTTTCACGGAACAAGAAATAATTAGTGAAGACACCATTCAATTTCTATTGGATTGATTAAGTACTCTTGATTTATAAATCCTAACACAATACTTCAAGTCTTTATTTATAAATCTTTACACAATACTATCTTCTTACAAAATAATAATGTTATTCTTTATCATTTATAGGAACACACGGCTCTAATCAAGCCGATCAAACAACAATAAATAAAGTAGCAACCAATCAAGACAACAAATCTAATCTTGATGGGCAATCTTCCGGTGGTGTTGTCGTCAATTCACAAGACTCATCAAAAGATGATGGACAAAAAGAATAAAAAAAAACGTTTTAAGCTTTCTGTTGTGATTTAAAATATAAATTTTATAATTTATTAAAAAAAATAATTTATAATTTTATCAATGAAAACAAAAAACCTATTATTTCTTAAAAAAAAAAATGTCGTCTATATTTACTTTTCAGCAGTGTTTTACACAAATTTTGAACTATAAAATAAATGAATTATTGATAAAATAATTTTTAATCTGTTTTAAAATAAATAATTAATATAAAAAATAAAACTACTGCTTATAAAAAAAAATAATTATATATGTGAAGTGAAAAAAAAATAATCATCAAAATCGTGAAACAAAATAAATATTTAATATAAAATTATTATATAATATTTAAATACAAAATTATATATATATATATATACTATTAATTATTATAATTACTACTATTATTACTATATGAAATTAAATATAATTTAATTAAACAAAAATTGCTAATAAAAAAGTTATATATAAATAAATAAAACAAAAATATATGAAATAATAATGTATAGCCATTTTTAGGAATTTCTTTTTATTATCTGTATTTTGTCGGTCGAATTGTTGAACAGCAAAAAAAAATGCGAAATATAAATTTAAAATCGTTATTATTCTTAAAAACTATATAATATAACTAAATTATAATTTATGCAAAAAAATATGAAATCTTCTTTATGTAAAAGAGATTAAACAATTAAATTGCGAGATAATTTAAATCCGCTATTTTGATTAATTAAAACAAAATGGAAAGTATATAATCCAGAAATGCTAAAAACAAAATGTCGTCTTTTCCCATAATATGATATCCTAAAATATTTAAATAATTTTCGTTTCTTTTTTCTGTATTCGAAAATGGTCATGAAATATTTATGATGAATAAAATAAATTAAATTTAGTATTAATAGTCGATAAACAAACAAAGAAAAACGAGAAAACCCAATTTTTTTGCGTAGGTTAGGAAAACAAACAAAAAAGAGAAATTACACACACCCAACAATGTAATATCAATTTGCATGCTAAAGAGAGAGATAAATATATAAATAATAAATTAAAATGGATTAATTATATAAAAGAAAGAAAGGAAAAGAAAAAAAATAAAATAAAAAACGGGACAGAAACACGTAATTAATAAATTAATTATTTTTAATTTTTGTTCGTATAAGTTTTTTTTATTTAAAACGTAAATAAAAAAATAAAATTTGTAATGTAAAAATATAATACAGAACTATATATTATGCACTTTATGTATGAGATATGATTATAGTTTATATTTTTTTTTACTCCCAATATGTTTTTGTTTTATTTTTGAGGAATACTGATAATTAAATTAATATTTAAACAAAAAAATATACCTAATTAAAAAAAATATCAAAAAAAAAAAATACACAATAATGATGAACGAGGATTGAATTGTAATAAGTAATTTTCATTTTGAAAATAAGTAATATAAAAAAAATTTAAAAAAAAAATTGAAAACAAAATAAAAAAATATTTAAAAAAATTTCTCACGAACTTTTTCTTATATTTAAAATTAAAAAACAAAAAAAAAATAAAGCAACATGTTGTTTTTCTCAATTATTTTGTTAATCAGCCTAAATGTGTGGGACTGAAGGAATAATTAGTTCGAATTGAGAAACGAAGATTTTTAAAATATGCACTGTAAGTAAAAATCTCTGTTAGATCTTGATAAACTAGGGACATCAGCTTTTAAGGTAGTCCTTATGTAGTGAACATTTTTCATTGATTTGATCATATACAAATAATTTTGTTTAATGATTATTAGTAGTTCGGTCGATTGTTTCTTCGATGATAAAATTTTAAAATTGATTTACCTCAAAATATCCTTTATTGCCGACAAAATGTTACAATTTTTTAACTTCTGTGGGTGAACAGTGCCTAGGTTGCCTCCAGACGAATTAAATATGAATTTGGAGAAAGAATGTCTTGGCAAGGCCAACATTTCAGATTGGTTGAAGAAAAGTCAGTTATTTTAAAAAGTATGCTACATATCTTAATGTGTCCCTATTATGAATCTCAACGTGTCAACAAGTGGCGATTCCCTTAGTCGTGTCACTTCGTTCACCGCGACAGATTTTTAGTACACTGGTTGAAATTATTTTCGGTTTAAATAAAACTATTATTTTAAAAGTGATTTCTTAAAACAAACGAGAAATTGCAAACAAATGACCCAAGAAAAACAGTTAACGCGTCAAGAATGTATATTAAAATTGCAGCATTTAAAGAAATAGGTAAACAATTTGGTTCTTCTAAAACTTATGAACAGCTACCTCTTTGATTCTACTGGCGATGGCACATATAATCCAAAACTATTAAAAAAAAACTTCATATTATGGAACGCATCAAATAGAACGAAGCAATAGACTTCACATAGTAAAATTAAGGGAAGCATTTCGACTGTAGTGAATGGTGAGCTCGGGAAGTAATGTACTAGTGGAAAAGAATCTTCTTGTCTGAAGAGAACCAATTCAAATATGACTATCCCAAGTTAACAATAAGACGGTTGGTTGCAAGTTTTACTGCCATGATTTGATGATGGATGAAGTAACTTTATTGCGTGATACTTATAGTTTGTATTGAAAAGGAAAAGGATATATGGAAGCAACATTTAAAAATTATAACTTCTATTAGGCATAAAAACTTCTTTAATTGTTTGCTGAAAAAAAAACACTATGCACACACATTCCATTTTGAGTACAAGCTCATTTTGATTGGGGTGAGCAGCAAGGAGCAGACAATATTAAAATAATCTTACAATTAACTTTAGACTACATATCTATGTTGTCATTCTAGTGCGCCATACAAGAAATATTGATTTAAACGTCTCGGAAGATCTCAAACTTCTAATACTAAATGAAACAGAATTCTATAGAGAAATACCTCTAACAACAAATGGAGAATTTAAAGACCTAGAAGGATTTCGAGCAGATACTAACCGAAAATTAGCAGGCTAAAACTAGTATAGTTCAACTACACCCACCAAGAACAGATCAAGTATAGGGAAAAATATGAAAAAAACTTCCTAATTCTGACAGTAAACTACAAAATTTAACTGATCCTGAAATAAATTACTCTTAGGTGCCCTTTTTTTACTTACCTATCGCGAGCTTGTTTGTTAACTAAATATTTCTGACTATCCCAGAACCTTTTCTATGTGTGAAATTTATCTACCCTAAATCTAAATTTCCTGAGACATTTAGGTTAAATTATTACTGTTCTATAAATGAATTGAAAAGATTTGACTTGTAGAATAACTCAAAGTAAAATCCTATCCCAAGAAATACAACCACGGACTAATGCTAGATTAGAATTATCTATATTGGAGAAATCTCTAAAACAAAAACTTTTAGGTTTCGGACAAGAGAAACAATAAATAGATAATACTTAAGGGTCATGATAGGATCCTAAACCGAAAGACAATTGATTGAAAAATCAAATGAAATATCAGTTATTGATAAAACATTGTGAAAAAGAGAAGGGTCCGTGATTGTAAGTGGTTGGTTCATCAGTATTATGTACCGATACATTAAGACTGCTAAAAATATTCAAATAATTACCAGAAATCAAATTATACGAGTATCCTCTAACATATCGAAGTTATAATCACCTAAGATAAAGTCAGGTGAAATAGTTTTATAAGAGTCAATATCTAGTGGTTACTTTTTAAATCGTATATAACACCTCTCGCATGTTATGATTAACCTATACAGTCCATCATAGCCAAATAGGGAAATCACTCTATCCTAACTAGATTAAAAACCTTCAATTAGATATTGAAGGACAAAAGGTTTCGGAACAGCAAAGAATAACACCTGGTGAAACACAGAAGATGTGAAGGAATTCGTCAATATAAGATTAAATCTGTTGCACATTTACACCACCTCCCTTAGTCGTGTCATTTCATTTGCCGTGACAGTTGTCGTGTCACTTCATTTACAATTGTCATAGTTGTCTCATGTCAATTGTCATAGTTGTCTCACGTAATTTTAGACGACTTAATCACGTCACTTAATATTTGCTATTATCATAGTCATTTCTTACGTCTATAGTCATTTTAAACGACAGCTGTCAATTCAAACGACATTTATGTCACATTAATTTATCAAAGCGAAGACTACTTTAATTTTACTACTTCGCAGTGTAAAGCTTCCCTATCAAGTTATAGGCGTTTGAAGAGGAGCCTTTTGGATACTATTTTAGAAAACACAGAAATCTTTTTAGTGATTTAGGAAATTTAAAAAAATTTGCTTTTCGCAATGTGAAAATAAAAGGAGAATCACTCTTGGCTGACGAAGTTGCTACCAAAAGCTATCCAGAAACAATATAAAAAAAATTCAAGATACGGTCCTGACGAAATATTTAACGCTGATCATATTTTCTAGAGAAATATGCCGTTTGTTTGTTTTTATCTATTGCTAAATCGGAAAAAATTGCAAGTGGTTTAAAAGCAGCTAAGGATCGGTTATCAATTTTATTGTGCGGTGACCGAATTTGCATGCCGATAGTAATCAACCGTGCATTAAGACAACGTGCGATCAAGGGTAAAAATATGCAACAGTTGTCAGTTCATTGGATGGCAAATAAAAAGGCTTGGATGACCGGCGATCTATTAACCAAGTGGTTTAATGAGTACTTCATTGCCGAAGTACGAAAACATTTGGAGCAAAAAGAGCTTGAATTTAAAGTTCTTTTACTTGTAGACAATGCGTCTGGTTCTGCTGTGGAAGATCCAATTATCAAACTCGAATTTTTGTCTTCGAATACCGCTAGTCTGATCCAACCATGATCAAGGTATTATTGCAGCTTTCATTATTTATTACATAAACTGGCATTTCAAATTATTTTAGATGAAGTTGAAGAAACAAACCTTTCGATCATTGATGTATGAAAAAAATATACGATTATGGATTGTGTTAAAAACACTTCTTTATCAACATTAAATGCTTGATGGAAAGCTATTTGGCCCCCATGTGTCAAAACTGGAATTTGGTACCAGAAAAAATGTAGGGTGTACAGAAGTTATAATATTGGTACAAGCAATTGGGGGAGGGCTTTAAAAGTATGCAAACTGAAGACAACGAAGTCTTATCGAGTGCTCACTAGACGACGAGGATCTAATCGAAACTTTGGCAGTTGATTGTTTATAATGAGAATAAAAAAATTGAACATGCAGTTGAAGTACTAGTTCAAAAATTTCGGATCTATA
Source organism: Tipula lateralis (assembly GCA_963932295.1). NCBI lineage: Eukaryota > Metazoa > Arthropoda > Insecta > Diptera > Tipulidae > Tipula > Tipula lateralis. Next base: position 122,103,372 of record OZ010737.1, read on the forward strand.
GAACGAGCTTTAAAATTCCAGCGCGACATACAAAGCTGTTCAGCTGGGTATCAGGAATTGCATAAGAATCTGGAGAACTCAAAACCACAACCACTGATAAAAACCTAACAAAATAGGAAGTGCCTGAAAATAGTCCAAATGGTTCAAAATCAACAATTGATTCAATTTTATTGAACGTTTTGGATGATGAAAACACTTTGGGTCCAACACGTGATAAAAATATCATTTTACGCAGTAATAAGTTCGGCTTAAGAAGGAGACAAACTACAGATAAATAAACAAGAAAAAGAAAGTGTATACTAGATGAACTTATTCACAAGATTTACTTATAAATTTCTGTTCCAGTTGCGTCTTATTGATAGTGCCCCACACGTTTATGTTTAATGGCATGCGCCTCAACTTTTCAAATGGTTTTTAGGGCATTTGAATTTCGAAAATACGAATAAACTAATTGATCCCATGGTGAAAGTTCTGACTTGTAATTAGTTGGACCGAATACTCATAATAGCTTGAAAGTTTTAAATTTAACTCTTTTCATTTAAGTTTTTATAATATATTTAATTCAGTATTTTTACATACATGGAAATAATTAGGTGCGTTAAGTTGTACTCTCTTTGAGCCCTTCAATATTAGGTTAATAGTAATTCGATCTTCTCACGGCCAAATACTTTCGATGATGTGTTAACAAGCTTTACATCATATTCATTCATGTTCTTCATACTCTTAGCACACAACCCTTATAGAGTTCTAGAGATAAATTTACAGTCTTGCATGCCTCCATCGCTATTATAAACCAACATTTTGCTTTAGATTCCAAAGATCGTTAAAGATCTTAAAACTTCTTAGACCTTCCATGATACCTTTTCATATTTAGCTGAATAACATTCATTTTGAATATGCAGCCAGTTTAATCCTGACTTACTTGTTAGTACCATGGAGCTATCTTCGTGGCTTTGTTCAAACCTATCCTAGATACAAACACGAAGATGTCAAACACGGAGGTTTTGAAGCATTGCTGCAACATCTCGTTGAATTCATATCGATATGGCAAAACATATCAAGGAACCTTTTCTTTGAAGAAATTACATACTACAAGTTCAAATAATTTGGGTATAGATGAAATCGGTGTTATAACTCTAACATGATACATCACTTCTATCCCCATAGTTTTAATGGGGTTGTTCTGGTTATCTTCCATTTTTAAGGACACTTCTAATTTCAGCGACTGATTGAACAGCATGCAAATAGGTAGTTCCAAACTGGTGTAATCTTTCAAAAATGAAGCAAGTACTTGGTCAGGACTACAACCATCGCGAATATTTCCAGAGCCTTGTTTATGTTTTATATTTTGATATTTGGTATCTCAAATTTCTCAATAGATAGGTTGCGTACGCCAGCACGATGGAATTGTTTGTACTTATCAACGTCTTCTGGTTAAAAGAAAGATTGAAAAACCTCAGCAAACATGCTGGATATGACTTGCGCGTCTGATGATTTCCCTCATCAGTGAACAAATGTTTCTCTGGTAAAATTTCATCCAATTCATCGTCTAAGGAATTCAAGAATTCTTGTAGAAAACACCCTCGATATAGACCCATATATCCGCTTAATAGCCTGATTTGATGAATTCTTTGAGACTAAAGAGCATTTATCACTCTTCATCTTTACAGGTTTTTGCTATTAACCTTCAATACCGTTATAGTCTTTGCAGAGGTTTAATAAATCTACATTTTGCTACCAATTTCATTTTATAGTTTAGCATCGATAGTGCCACTCTGATACAATCTCCGATTTTATTTGGCAGATAGTTGATTCCAATTTTATTTTATCGACTCCCGACAGTTGAATTGCCTTATTCCGGTTGGTATTCCCAAAATTAAAATTTACCTTTTTAAATAAGCTTTCATGTTTTTTTCATTTTTTGAGATCAAAAACGACTCTTCAAATCCGTGAATTGCTTTTTACATTGTAGAAATGAAAGTAATTTTTTATGTCATATACTATCTTTCGTATTGCATACTTCAGGGCCCCTTAGGAACTTATTTGTGTTATAGTTGTTTTATTATAAACTTATTATATTTTCTCATAACTTCCAATTTCCACGACCTTAGTCAATAATTCAACGTAGCAGAACATAAGGTCGGATCGAAACTTTACAATTATTTTAATAAATTTTAGAGTGCTTTTCATCGATCCAGCGCAACAATGGTTGGCATTTTCCCTGTCAGTAAAGAAGAGGCTGGTATGGAGCAATGCAATGTGCAGATGACTTACACAAATTGGATCAATAACCATCCATACATAACAATACGTCCTCGATAAACGCAAAATGGAAGCCACAAAAGTGTTGTGGGTGTTTCGGTTCCAAAACAAGTCTGTAAAGATAAAAACAAACAACATATTAAATTTTCAAATTTCATTCAAAGTTGAATCAATAATTTAGTTTTAGATTTTACTATCAACCAAATTCAATCACAATAATGGATATATATGTGATGCTTATCTATCACAATATTCAATTTAATCGTATCAAACTACAACGAGACATTATAAATGTTAGTTGCGCGCGAGTTTACATCGAACATGAAAGCTAAACTGAAATTTGTGCTTCAGTCATCGAAAAACAATATATACGATGTAGTCGACATATTCTTTGTGGCGTTCCGCTACCTAAATCTGATCCAATTCCATGTGCGAAAAGTGAAAATCGATCATAAACACTTTAAACGATTTGTCGAAACGAGCATTTGGAATTGGACGATGTTCTATGTTGGCATCGGATCGTATATGCTCCTCGTGTATTATCATGTCAGGGGCGAGACTCTATTTAAAACGAACACCCCAATGTTCGACTACGGCAATCAATTGTTTTTGATTGCGGTTTACTCGGTTGCGATTTTCACGACCGTCAATAATATGATTTTACGAAGACAATTTTGGGATATGATCGTACGATTGCATGGTATTGATGTTCAGATGAAAAATATTAATTTTCCAGTGAATCACAATCGGGAGTATCTTGTTTTAAGTTCAACAGTTTTCTTTTGCGTAGTGTATGTGATGGCCATAATCATCTATTTAATTTGGACGGGAAATTTTACATCGACTCAAATTATATTCGAAACCTATCCGGTGATCTTGTACTACTTTCTGCTGGCCATGTGCTACAGTATAATCGTGTTGTATGTGTTTCGTTTTAAAACGCTTAATCGAGCGATCCAACACTATTTCATCGATAGTTGTGATATCGATGGACGGCTGTCGGTACTAAAATTGTACGATGTTGATAACTATTTTGATTTGATATTTTTAATGAGACGATTGTATGTCGATCTATGTAACTGCTTGGATACGGTGAATCTGTGTATGAGCCAACATGTAAGTATGCGTTGTTTTTTTCTTTATATGTATACTAATACAGCCTCTTATATTTCTTCATCCATACAGCTTATGTTCTGCACTGGTGTTTCATTTATATTCTCGTTGCTGACCTGGTTTTCGGCATATTGCGTATATTTTCTAGATTCGAGCGAATCGACTGAGAAAACGGTCATTTGTATATTTTTGCTTAATCTGTCGATCATCTATATTTTGCTGTTGATCTTAGGGAGTGGCGAGAAACTTAAAGTGGAGGGACTTAAAACGTTGAAACTAATAAATGTGGCAATGATTAAATTGAAACACGACCAAGAGATGTGCTATGAGATGATCAAATTTTCACAGCAAATTCGCCATAAACATCCGATATTTACATGCGGCCTATTTCCATTCGATTTAACTTTGATTAATTCGATGATTAGCGGATTGGTGTCATATTTGATAATTTTAATACAATTTCAGACAACGAATATGATCTAAAAATCAAAAGGATGTAGAATGACTGAATATACATTATAAAAAATAGTTTCGTGTTTAGTGAATTAGGTTTTTGACTGATTCGAATTTAGGTGCAGATAGGTACGTCTCAATAAGGTAAGCATAAGCGTCCCGATGATCAGCCTGGTTGATAGCTCTCAGAAACAACTGAAATTATAACAACTAAATTCTAAACTCTCGACCTTCTAAAAAGTAATGGACATGCTTGATAGCTAAGTAAATTGCTAACAGCTCTCGATCGAATGCGGAATACTTAAGTTCAGCACTCGATAACTTTCGAGAAAAATATCCTAAAGACTCCCAAACATTGTTATTATATTGTTGTAAAACCGCTCTAACGCTGAGGAAGTCTAATGTTTATACTCCGAAAACACACTTAGAACTCTTAATATGAACATGAAACTCTGAAAGACGTTGGAATAATTTTTCCAAATGGAGTTTGTGTTTTTCCTCAGACGTGGATGCTACTAAAATGTCGTCAATATAGATATGATATGATAAGAGAAATACAAGCCAATCAGTTACGGTGATCCTAGCTATGTTACCATAATGCTGGAGTACATTCAACAGAGTTCCAAATCGATATCTGAGGATTATTTATTTCAAAATTATGCCAGCCCAGACTCTGCCTGCATCTCAACATATAAAGGTTAAGGAAAAGTAATGTTAATCACAGAAACGACTAAGGTGATACTCCACAGCAGAGTCATTGCTAACTACATTATAAGTAAATTATTATATATTGTTAGTATAATCATTTTCACATTTGGATTTGAATTTGTTAGTTTTGTTAGTTGGATAGAATAGGAATTTTCTAGGTTCATCATATTATGTAAATGTCTTCGACACTTGAGTGAAATTATAAATAAATCGGTATATTGTTGTCATTATTAGCTATCTATGTGGCATTCACTCTTGTCTGTTTATATTGGGATATTATAAATTCAGTTTCATTCATACCATTATTAAATATATGAGTAGATCATTATTACACTGTTAGGGTACTTATCTGAATAGCTGCTATTGTGGTGAACGATTCAAACGATTCAAGATATTTATTAATTTATTAATTATATAGTAATTGTACTATTGTTTAAACAAGAGAATCGTTTGATCGTAATTACCATCCAGCAGCTATCCTTTTAGTTCTCTATTATGTTTCAAAAAAATAATCTTAAATAAAATTTTAAATAAATGATCGTTATAATCCTTCATAGCGTCGCTCGATCGTTCCAAGAGTGGCATGGTTATACATCTCTGTATGAGTAGTATAGACCAATGGTATAATTTCCCGTTAAAATTAAAACCAAAGCTGGGGAAAATAACTTGTCGGTGATTTTTTTTCTTTATTCAGTGGGTGGGGGATCTTTTGTTTATATTTGGTATATAAACCAAAAACTTGGAATACTCGTGGTTTTTTTTTGTTGGAGAATGAATTGATCAGTCATGAAAAATAATTTTGGTTTTTAAAAATGGCTGGTGAATTTGTTTTGTTGAGTGACACATAGATAAATTTTGTTAAATGATAAAGTTAAAAATGTGATGGAAAATGAACTGTTTATTCTTTCCTTATATAAAAATTAACTTATATTTTTTTTTATAATAATTCATAGTTTGGTGGCATATAATCTAGTTAGATTTCATACATATATATAGCATAGTTATAATTATAATTATAAAGTTAAACTATTATTAGCTATAGAAAACAAAAATGTAACTAACATTCAAAAAAAAAAAAAAAGCTGGACGCTAACCAACATTACCGTAAAGAAAAAAAACGGAAACAAACATGTAAGCGTGCACTCTTTGTGTTGTGATGTGCAGTTTTGGTCTTAGGCGAAAAAAAAACGTGGTTTTGAAAAACATTCCACAAACTATGTTTATGATAAATTTAATTGTGTGAATAATTAATAACAAATAGTTGAGCACCTAAAACTAATAATATTTTTTTTCTAATAACAATATTAAATAAAAAGATAACCCAGAAAACAAATCATACACACCAGCGAGTATACATGTACGTAAAAATGGTAACAAAAATGTGCTAACAAGTGTAAATCAAGTTGTGAATAATGTGATGATCAAAACAAAAACAAAAAAAATGAATAAGTTGTATTTTTTTCTCTCAATGCAATTAGTGGGATTTAAAGGGACAGAAAAACAAACCAACAAACTATCACCGTGTTTACACTATGCATAGTCACATCAAATATTACTTCGTCCCTCATGTCTTTACCTATAAACTACGATGGAGGGGAAAATGTTTTTAATGTTCTTTTTCAACACAAAATTTAGCTGCGGAACGAGTTAATATTTACTAACACAAACATAAAACCATAAAAAAAATTTTTAGATAATTTTTTTATTGCTCTTATTTTCAATTTGTATTTTGACGAGCAAACATCGCTACAAGAAATATTATATCTTTTATGATTTGATAATTTTAGATATTCCGTTCTTCTTTAAATTCGATAATCTAGATGTATATTATGGAATTTTTTGAATGATACGCGTATAGAATAATTTAATATATATTTAATATTTAAAATATATAATTCTTATTGTTAAATATGTTTTGTTGCCAGTATATATGATTTTATTAAATAATAAATAAATTAAATAATTGTTAGTAATTTAATTAAATATGATTAAATCAAATAATTAAAAGACTGAATTAAATTCAATTTGGCTTTTTCTAAAAATAGTTATTTCAATTTAAAAACAAACCATTTAAATTTAAAACGACATATTTACACAAACGATAATAAAATGTACGTCATTTAAATAAAATAGGATTTTCATAATTATAGAACTGAGATACTAAAACTTCGTCCTAACGAAATTTTTTGGGGCGGTACAATATTCTAAGAGGTTAAATTCTCATTTAATAGTCCTTCTCCTCAATATACTTATAACTTTTTATTACACAAAGAATATATTTTTAAATATTGTTGTTATTCAAAATTTTTTGAATAAATATCTGTGTGGCTGCAAAATATATTTTAATCTAAAAGTCTATTTCTGTGTAATTTCAAATTAATTATTGAGAGTTAAAAAATCATGTCATAAATTGAAAATACTGTGGAAAATTGGATTCGACAGCAAACATTAATTTTAAATCGTGAGTTCAGGAATAATCCATTCTTATGGAATCCAAATGATAAATGTTTTATGTAATCAGTATCACACAAAATCTCAATATAGAATGACAGCAACGAATAATAATTTTAACATAAAAACCGAAACAAAATGAAAATAAATTAACGCATACATGCGCAAGTAACATCAACAACATATTCTAGTGTAAACGAAAACTGATGTCATTCTGCTGTGCAATTATGTATAGTGTAAACACAGTGTATCACTGTGTTTACACTATACATAATTGCACAGCGGATTAGCGGAATGACATCAGTTTTCGTTTACACTAGAATATGTGTTTATGTTACTTTCGCATGTATGCGTTAATTTATTTTCATTTTGTATTCGGTTTTTCTTGTTTCGGTTTTTATGTTAAAATTATTATTTGTTGCTGTCATTCTATATTGAGATTTTGTGTGTACTGATCATAGAAATATATTAATTATATAGAATGAACATAAGCAAACGTCAAGCGTTCCAAATTTGGAGAAGAAAAGAGAAAGGTAGAAAAATGCCATAGGCGTACTAAAAATTCTAAAAGGGGTATTTGAAATGAAGTTGCCGATTTTAACTAGATTTGAAATTTACAACCGTTTATTATTATTATTATATATACGAATTTTTTTATTTATATATATATGTATATTTATTATATATATATATATATATATATATATATATATATATATATATATATATATATATATATATATATATGTATGTATATATATATATATATATATATATATATATATATATATATATATATATATATATATATATATATATATATATATATATATATATATATATATATATACATAATGTACTCGTTTCCACACCTCCCAAGAGGAAGAGTACTTGGTGCGTTTTTTTTATAGTGGTGTCCCCGGTAGGCCTAATCCACAAAACGTAGAGCTAAGTTGTTACATTCCTTGAAAATTTACATCCTTTGGATTCTTTGGAATATTTACATCCTTTGGATCAACATTTTCACAATTGTTGTCATAGCATAAGGTGGGAACGGCTGACATCTTTAAAATTCTGCGTTTCTTTTCGTCCTTCCGTGGTAAAAAACACGTTTCATCAAAATGTGCTGAACATACAAGCGTCCGTTTATGTATTTGATTTTTCGATTCTGCATCTAAAATGGTTAACCATTTTTCTTGCATTTTGGTAATCTAAAAAAATAGAATAAAAATTAAAATTATTATTATTGTTTCACTATCAATATACAATCTTAAGGCTATTAAATGTAACTTTATTGTATTTAATTGTAAATTCGCTTAATCAAAAATGTCAATTTAAAACACAGCACTAAATTATATTTGGAAGACACGCGCGCCATTTTGGGTGGACATATTATTTACTAACTCTGGAAATATTAAATCTACTGCACTGGTAAAAATAAATGTTTATATTCTCGAAACCCGAAAACAAATACCGTACATTTCGAACAAAATTATTTTGTTAAATTATAAATGAAAAATAACTATTTTTTGTGATTGATTAATATATATGCACGATGAGGTTAGTTATGACTCATAAAATAGAAGCGTAAACTTACTTATGAAACGAAATTCCCAATTTTTTTTTTCCCTGGTAATTTCCACAGTTTTTAGCTATACACTTCATTATTTATTTTAATATCACTATTAAAAACAACACTACGTAAAGTTTATCAATTTTTTAATAAAAATTAATCTAACAATTATTTTTTTATTCGTTAGTAAAAATTTTATAATCACTTTGATACTGACTTGTCCGTAACAATCATCAAACTGACAGCACATTGTTTTCGGGTTTCGATGGTAAGAAAGATCCGCCATACTGGATTTTTATATACACCTCTCACTCATACTGATAACGCTTGAAACAAAAGATTTTGTATGGAAAAACAACAACAATTTTGCTTATGTTCATTCTATATAGTATTATATATTTCTATGGTACTGATTCGAAGTGTTAAATATTTTTATGTTACTGATTATTTTTGATCATATTATAATGAAGAATACAAATTTGTTGTTTCGTTGTCTTTAGGCAATATTTGAGACCGAAATACGATTATTTTAAATACAAATTATTTTGAAGTTTAAACTTTCGATCGTATTTGCGATTCATTGATAAGTTTACCGGTAAGTCTTTATCGTCCTACGACAATGACGGTTTACATTTACTTTAAATTTCCATTACAATTTTCCAGGAAAAATAACAATGACGGAAACGCATGATACTGTTGCGGGAATGCTTTCATCAGCCGCTGCCTGTTTATTATTTGCCGCCGCTTTAGAAGAAAAAAAAACAAAAAATTAAAAGATGCTGGATAAAAGATTATCGTAAAACGCGTAAACAAGGTGGTAACACACAGTACCTGATGAAGGAGTTAAATCCAATGTCTTCCGATTATAAAAATTGTTTACGAATGGATGAAGATACATTTTATTTTATTTTGGAAGGCATTAAAACTGATATAATCAAACAGGATACACATTTGAGACCAGCAATTACACCAGAAGAGAAGTTAGCCATTACATTAAGATTTTTGGCAACTGGCGAGAATTATATGGAATTAGATTACAATTCCAAATTGTCAAAGTCCTTCTTATCAAAAGCTGTTATTGAAGTCTGCAATGCCATATTTCGAAATTTCAAAGATCAATTTATTAAGGTATGTGAAACAATATAAATATATTTTTTAAACTTAATTTTATTTTACGAAACATTATTATTTTCCTGATCTAAGTGATCGTTTTGGATAAGTTCATGGTCATCAAATAAATTGTCCATTGCCATCTCAATTAGGTTTTTGGTTGAGGTGCGGTTGTATCAGGTGCTTTAACTATTGTACATTCCAATACTTGTATATGTTTTCCTTCGGTAACTGAATGTGATAATTGTGGAGGATCAGAGAAATTTTGTGTAGATGTAGGTGGTGTATACGTTTCAGCTGAAGACAATGATGCAGGTATAGATGATGAACTGATATAGCTTTGCTTTCGGTATTTTTCTATTAAAATTGGAAGCGATGAGGGCGATGATGAAGGTATAGATGATGAATTGGAGCAGCTGTGTTTTCGGTATTCTATTGGAATTGGAAGCGGTGAGGAATCTATTGTAAAGTTTAAATAAGATGGTAGTTTAGATTGACCTTCATTAGAATTATTGTAAAATGATGAATCAGGAGTTGTGCTATAAATACTGTCGGATGAGGGTGAAAAAGGTAGCGGTATGGATATAGGAGTTGATGTTGGATATTCTGTTTTTTCTAATCCTGGTGTAAAATATGAGTGGTCCTGTAACGCTTTTTTCTCTTCTATATTTTTTTTGGCAACCAGCTGAAGAATTTCCTATTTTATTTTATCAAAATTTACTTCTAACTGAATTTTGGATAATTCACCACAGAGGTATGTGCAAAATTTCTCCTCTCTCGTTATTTTTTTTAGTAGGCCTTGCAACGAAATTTTTATAACAATCTAAGGCATCCATGGCTTTTTGGTGGAGCACTTCTACCATGTTTACCTTCCTTCTCTGAAAATATAAAAACTAATTAAAAATCTCACTAACATATAAACAATATAAATTAACAAATACAATTATTTTATTTCTGTTTCCAACAACCCAAGATGAGTGGATGAAAATCGCAGATGATTTTAGTCTTAAGTGGCAGTTTCCAAACTGCTTGGGAGCTCTTGATGGGACATATAGCTTATCATCCACCAAAACAAAATGCTGCACTTTATTATAACTATAAGGGTTTCTATAGCATTGTTCTTCTTGGTTTGGCAGATGCATATGCAAAATTTATATTTGTGGACGTTGGCTGCAATGGAAGAATAAATGATGGCAGAGTCTTACAACGGTCAAATTTTCAATATTTCTTCAACAACCGGAGAAACACTTACCAAATAAAAAATATATTGGAAATGGAAGATTATTGCCTCACGTTTTCGTCGGGGATAACGCATTCCCATTAATGGAAAATTTAATGACTCCTTACTCTTTTACAACGACGAATGAATGTAAGAAAACATTTAACCGTCGACTAAGCCGGGCCCGACAAAACATTGAATGTGCTTTTGGACTTCTAAGTTGTAGGTTTAGAATTATTCAAACCACAATATAACAGCATAAAGTAAAGGAAATTGTCCTATGTTGTTGTGTGTTGCACAATATTTTACTCACAAGAAGCCGGTGGTATATTGATGAAATGAACATTGAAAATAATGACACATCACATGTGATTGTGCCAAATTCACCAATTTGTCAAACGGGTGATGTTGCCGGAAAGAACTTACAGAATATTTTACTCAAGAAGGATTGATGTAACATTTTAATAACTCAATTTAAAATAATAAAGATTCACTATGTGCGTTTATAACTTACTTTAGTTGTTTTTTTTTCGACTGCCTCTTCTGCAGGCTCTACTTCCTCTACTCCAATCTGAAAAATTAATGATAATAATCTTATAATTTTTTAAAATTTTAAATAAATTAAGGTTTCGCCAAACGTTTATAAAACACTAATTTTATTTGTGTTTTAAAAACGTCTACAATTTTATTTGTTTGATTTTAACATCAATTTAAACTAAATAAATAATCGCGGAACAAATTTGTTCATTTTATTTTTACACATAAATGTCGTCGGCACTAGCTCCACTTTATTTTGAGTTCATAACCTTTCCGTTTTCTTTTGATAGTTGGCATTGAAGCGTCCGTAGTTTAATTTTAATTGATTGAACTGTCACATTTTTTTTATATTTTAATAACTCTTCCATAATTTGATTTAACTTTTCTACTCTCTTGAATTTATTTCTAAAACATTTATCACTTGGTTTCCATAAGCATGGATTATTCCTGAACTCACGAATTAAAATTAATGTTTGCTGTCGAGTCCAATTTTCCACAGTATTTTCAATTTCTGACATGGTTTTTTATTTTAACCCTCTACAATCAATTTGTAATTACACAGAAGTACACTTTTAGATTAAAATATATTTTGCGGATACACAGATATTTATTCAAAAAATTTTGAATAACAACAATATTTAAAAATATATTCTTTGTGTAATAAAAAGTAATAAGTATATTGAGGATAAGGACCATAAATATATATTGAGGATAAAGACCATAAAATGTGAATATTTGAATGTCCTCTTAGAGTATTGTATCGCCCCAAAAAATTTCGATAGGACGAAGTTTTAGTATCCAAGTTCTATAATTAGGAAATTCCAATTTTATTTCATTTAAATAAAACATACATAAAAGGTACATTTTATTATCCTTTTACATATGTACAATGCCGTTTTAAATTTAAATTGTTCGGTTTTAAATTGAAATAACTATTTTTAGAAAAACCAAAATTGAATTTAATTCAGTTTATAAATTATTTGATTTAATCATTATTAATTAAATAATTAACAATTTTTTAATTATTTAAATTATTTATTATTTAATTAAATCATATATACTGGCAACAAAACATATTTAACATTAAGAATTATATATTTTAAGTAAATTAAATTATTCTACAGGCGGTTCATTCAAAAAATTCTATAATATACATTTCGATTATCGAATTTAAAGAACGGAAAATCTAAATTAATCAATTCATAAAAGATATAATATTTCTTTGTAGCGATGTGTGCTCATCAAAATACAAAATGAAAATAAGAGCAATAAAAAAATTATTTAAAATTTTTTTTTATGGTTTCATGTTTGTGTTAGTAAATTTTAACTCGTTCCACAGCTAAATTTTGTGTTGAAAAAGAACATCAAAAACAATTTCCCCTCCATCATAGTTTATAGCTAAAGACATGAGGGACGAAGTAATATTTGATGTGACTATGCATAGTGTAAACACGGTGTACAAGTGCAAACCTTTAAATCTTCAAATTCAGTACGTTTATTGAACTGTAATGTTATACTTAGTTTCATGTATTAATTTTTAAGTGTACTAAAACTCATAGTTTAAGAAACAAAACTTCAAGAAAAAAATGGATTATCATCCCTCAACATATCAACATTCAACATCATTCATTTTAAGATAAGATTTTGTTTATTATTATTATTTTTTTTAATTTTTTATTATATATTATTATATTATATGATTTAATATTATATGGTTATATTATTCTTATAATGAATATTAAACTTGATTAAGTCGCGCGCAAAATTGTCTATGTTGTTTAGAGTTATTTCAATCGTTAATTTTGTTTTAGTGGGAACATTGTTTCGTTGTTTTTGGTTAGCCCAAATATAAGAATAGTATGGTCTTCTTTGTGAGGTAGTAGTTTATAGTTTAAGTTTATATTGAAAATATTTAATTATCTTAGTGTTACTTTTGTATTCAATTAATCATTTGCTTAAATATTCATTTCATAAATACATAATTAATTTATTTGTAATTACTAAACTATGAATTATTGTTGTTTCGCTTTAAATATTTTTCTTTCGTGTCTGCTATTTGTTTCGTTTCGCATTTTATCTTTCAGGATGAGAACTTAAATTCATTTCTTTTGTGAGGATGAGATTTCGCAATTGACGATCAGTTCTGATATGATAAGTTAAACCGTACCTTAGTTCCCTTATCCCAATCCTCTCTCTCATGCCTATCCCTGTGGTCTAGCAATGCATCCTTTCAACTTCAGCAAACCCCACCCCAACCGCTGTGTCTTTAGCTGACAAATTATAACCACACCGAAGCTCTGACTGGATGAATAACAGATTCGGTAATGAACGGCATTTTTTTGAAACCAAGCTTTGCTTAGAATTTCCCATGCCACCTCAGTTCATTACATCCTCTCAAATAAAGTCTCCTCTGAGGTATACATCTGAGCTACAAACAACATTATCATCTATTATTTATATTCAATATCATTATTCTAACTTTATGATTATCTTCTCGATTAACCCCATCTGATATGATATGATGTGACAGGAGAAGCACAAGCCAACCCACCACGGTGATCTTAGATACGTTACCACAATCCTGGAAGACACCCAGCAGAGCTCCAAAAGTTTTAGAAAGTTTAAAAGTATGTAAGAGGTTTATGCAGCAAAACCCTCTGGTTAAGACCACCGACCAAGCAATACCCATGCAACCCCAAGCCATTTCAATAAAATATTATTCATAGAAATAACAAGACAAAGATGATGAAGAGTGTATACCAATAGTATACACAAAAGGACATATGTCATATATTGGAGTTCACCGACAAAATAAAACCAAAAGAAACAAAAGCGATTCGTTATAAAACGACACCTCCGACATACGAACATTAATATGCTAAATCGAACTTAAACATATCAGCCGATTAAAAAGTCGTCAATCAACAAGAGATTTCCAAAGGACTATATACATAATCATTATCGTCAATACAACGATCGCATCAAAACAATCCTCAACCCCTTCCACCAACAACACACATGGCACCACATCAAAAACCGCAATAGTCCCACAGATACTCCAATAGACCTTTTCCTAAAAAATTGTTGACAGCTAAAATATTATCTGTAGACCACACAAATTAAAATTTGTAATTTGCGGATATTGCGGATTTATTAAATAATTATTATTTATGTTAAATTTTAGATTTTTTAAATAATATGCGTAAAAAGTGTGTAACTATATATATAATAATTTTAAATATGATAAATAAATTAAAAATAAATGTGATAAACTGCAATAATTATAGATCTTTGGTAGGTTATGTTTTTAAGAATACGTATTTACACCACAAATAATTACTAGAGATACCCAAACTATATGGAGAAATCATGTATATAGACTGAAATAAGGGAAAATAATTGTACCCTGGATGAAAAGGCTATATTTGAATTTTATTGTCTCTTTCATTCCTTTAGCATTGATATTACGATAAATAAATGTTTGTATATAAATTTTGTATAAAATATGATGAACTCATTTACTTTCCTGAATGAAACTAATCACAGTGGCATGAAACATTTATTTGATTTCATGTATGTATTTGAACTTAGTATTATAGATTTGATTGAATTTTATTTATCGTAATATCAATGGTAAAGGAATGAAAGAGAAAATAAAACTCAAATATAGCCTTTTCCTCTAGGGTACAATTATTTCCCCTTATTTCAGTCTATATACATGATTTCTCCATATAGTTTGGCTAAACTGTAGTAGTTATTTATGTTTACACATTAAAACCTATATATTTTATTATTAGATCAAAATAATAGTGGAAATAAGTTATCAATATATGCGTTGCGCCTCCACGGAGCTGAAAAACATCGATACGAGAAAAAATCTCGGCAGTTTCTTTTGACCAGGTGCTACCAGAAAACGTTACGGTTTTTGAAATCTACCAGGATTTGGTCAACAAAAAATCATATTACAGTTCAAAGGAACTGAAAGCCTTTAATTAACTGGAATCATATAAACTTTATAAGGGTGGATGGGTGCAATACATGGCAGGAAAACAAATTCCAAACGGATGTGTAGCGTTTGGAAATTATTTATAGCAAAAGATATTAAACAGTTTAATGCATTTTACTTTATTACAGGTTCTTCATACTCAATCTTTAAATTTACCAGTGCTCAAGGTGTGAATACATTTAAATAATTCTGGTACTTAATAATTCTGGTTTAGGAGAATGCTGTCGGAGCTGTTTTATTTGCATTACAAGCAATGTATATAAATATTTTAAATAATGAAACGGTAAGAATTCTTTAAATGCATTTAATATTCATTCTATTTTAGGATATATTATATTTTAGGAATCAGTTACTGATAGAAAAGCTCTTTGGGTTGTACCATCCTGCAAGCTATCGTTACAATTGTGTAATGAAAACATTAACTTTTCTTCCACTTCAAAAACAAAGTTATTACTAAGACAAACAACAACCCAACTTAAATCATCTACAACTACAGCAATGAAAACTGTAGCATTATTGGCCCTTGCAGATCATCTTCCAGTAGAAAATACTGATTTCGAGTTGGAAAATTTGTTAGATGTTTATTTGGCCAATTTATATAAAGTCGAAAACGAAACTATGTCTTTGTCCAGTATAGTTGATACATTTTCTTTCTCCAATTTCATGTTGAACGACGAAAAAGTAATACTTATCGAAGAAGCTACGCGTACACAGTCAAAAAGTGACTATTGGCTAAAATTAAGGTTGGGACGTATCACAGCTTTCATTTTTAAAGAAGTATGCTGGGCCAAGATGGACCGCGGGTTTCCACTAGGATTATTAAAACGAATCTGCTATCCAGCAGACAACTGTAACGATGCTCGCGGTCGTCATCGTTCCCTGCGCTGTCCGTAGCGAACGTTCTTCGATATTCTTTAGTATTGACCGAGGTAAATGAATGGAAATAAAATTCGAACGAAATATGCTTGTTGGTGATTTTTGCGAATGTGGGAGGGAAGAAAAGAAAAAAAACGAAAGCGTGAGTGAGTGAGGAATAAGTTTTTGGTTGAGCATGTTAGCTTAACATATTTCATTAAATTAATTTTGATCGGCTAGCGTTGTTCTTGGTGAAACCTATATATCTAGATAATAACTTAAGAACTATATATAATAAGTACCTTAAGAACTATATATTATAATAACTATAAGAATCCCTGTTAAAGAAAAAAAAGAAAAATACCGCGTGGGGATCGCGTTAGGTAAAACCGCTAGAATGAGTGCCCGTTGATTAGTGAATACGGTGAACTTTAATTTCTTTACTGAGCCTGAAGGCGGATATGCCAATTTTGGTGTTATAGTATCAAAAATAAATTCTCCTTTTTCTGTAAGTCGGCTCACGTGCTTAAAGTGTTGGTTCTAATGAAAAAAAAGGTATAAACTAACCGTTTACGATTACGTTAAGATTGAAAATACATCTTAATTCAAACCTTATACATATTTAGAACCTAAGTGATTTTTGTGAACTGGAAAACAGTATATATACCATATACTAATATTTGTTAAATTACTTAAATATAAGTTATAAATAAATTTAGGACAAAAAAACAGTAAACCCACGCGAAGTGAAGGTGTGCTGTTATCTTGACACGTTATACTATCATATCAATGTTCAAAAGTACATCATAACTCATATCATCGGTCCAACGACCAGAGTTAATACTTAGTACCGTTTATTATTCTGCGGTTCGATAGTAAAAAGAATAATTCTACGATACAATTTGTACGCTGGTAAATACCATGATTGGCGTGAGTATTACACCTGGTCAACGGATGTCATAGTCCCAATTACCCACGAAGGGACAGTCATACTTAAGTATCTTTTTATTTATAATTATATGATTCATTATTTTTTATTATATCTAATCTTTAAATTAATCAATATCTAGTTTTAAGAATATTTTTTTTTAAAGACAAAAAAAAGAAAAAAAGTGTATGAACTAAGTTTTATATTTTCTTTCGAAAACCATTACAATTTAATTGACTATTCTTGAATTATTCTATATATTAGTAAAATATTATTGTTTCATTAAATCATAATTTTAACAAGTCAGTTAAATTATAATTTGTCTCCTTTTGAGTAGTTACTAAATTAGAGTCCGGACTTACGCAAATATCATGGTTGTTAGCTACTAAGTGTCATTGTAAGTCTTTCCAATGTTTAATGTAATTTTGGTTAGTTGCAAGTATGTAATATAAATTCAATATCATTAAGTTTTTTTTTTAAATTTATATGAATGGCATTAATGCCTTGATACAGAAATATACTTTATTTTATATTTTGGTGAAAGTTAATTCAATATCTTGTCAATTTTAATTTGCTCTGCTGTACCTTTTGCGGAATGACTTTAGAGTAAAACCCGTTTTAAGGATGATGAGTCCAAGGTAAGTAAGTCTGGCGCGTCGAAAATTCGTTACATCTCTCCTTCCTTGTATTTCCTGCGGTGTATTCAAGGATTGTGCAAGCCTCTACAACACCCCACTCCCAACCCTGAGCTCTAGCCGGAGCTACAACCACCGCTTAGAGGTCTCTACACAATCAAATTTGGTAGCAGGATGCGAACGCAAGTTCACATTGCGCTACACAACGTAATAATGACAAAATCATTAGTCTATGGACGGAATGATGAAAATGTAGCTTCAAAATTCCTATAAAGTATGAATAAGCGGGTTCATAAAGCTTTACAAATGTTACCATCTGGCCTGATGATTTTAAAGACAATGTCTTTCTATGCTGCATCGCCAGAAGAAGTTTGGAGCTGCAGATGCTGTGGTCGATTTCCTATAGAAGTGAAGTGTCCATACTCTCAGAGATGGTAATCTGGCTTTGTTCCTGTCACGGTAGGATTATCCAGTTTTTATAAACGAAAGCGGAACTTACTCTATGGCAAAAAACCATAAGTATTATTATCAGGTGCAACTGCAAGGGTATATTCATCAAAGTGATATTGTTTACGTTTTTATGTACTCCAGAAGGACAATTATACTCATCAAAGTGCCAGTTGATAGATTATTCGTCAGCGAAAATATGAAAAAAACAAATGCAATTTTTACTAATTATATTTTTCCCGAACTAGTTGGGAAATATTACACTACTAGAGTTTAAATATTTATGTAAATACTTTTAGATTAAGGCAACAATTAGGTGATATACAAAAATATGATTTTAATTAAGACTGAAAATGGACTTACTTGAAGTAATAAAATTGTTGTTTGTTTTATATATGTATAGGTAGTTGTTTTTTTGGTAATTATAATTGATGGATTTAAATTAAAAACAGCACAAGATATGTTAATTATATAATCAAAGTACATGTTTTCATAATGGCATAATCAACCTTGCCTCGATCGGCGAGAATTATGTACCCTTCGTCAATAAACTCTAAAATACCACATGATTCGAATATAAATTTATCGCTGCATCGCCATCTATACCCCTTCGATATAAATGATATGCTTCCAAATGAAGAAATGCAAATCAAGTATTTTAGCGTCTGATGGTGTTTGTAATTTGAGAACGTATTGGCTCGAGCTAAACAATTTCCTTAAACATAATATAAAATCAATTATAATAAACATATAAGCCACTATTTATTACTTGTTACTAGTATCTTTTAAAATATATACCTGGTTTTTCACTGAATATTTCGAAACAATCTATTATAAATACTGGCTTCAATCCAAATAATTCCTTGAATGTTTTGGGAATATTTCTTTTGGAAGCTTCTTTATCTAGCCAGAACACAAAACAACTGATTTTATTGTAAATTTCTACAACTGCCTTATGAAATAATGAGGAAATTGTTTTATTTGACACTTCGTATTGATACGCTAGATGGGTAAAAGGCAAATCCAACCGCAATTTTATAAATGCCATAAGAAATACGTCGAATTTATTCATTTTTCCGTTCACTGTAACGGGCAATGCATCCTTAATGTTGTTGTATATGACTTCCAATGTATCAAAATCGTTAAATCCAGTATAGTTTTTAGTCATTTTGTTATTGGTTCTAAGGTCATCGATTGTCAATTTTGTCCTGGACTTTTCTCGTTTAAGCTTTTTTATGGTATTTATAAGATCGTTATTCTGCATTTTCAATTTATAGATATTAGCTCATCTTTTGCAGATTCTAAATAAAACGCTAGAAGCAAGAGAATTTACATTAAATATAAAAAATTAAAGCTAACTTTTCTCAGTTTACCTTCTGTTTGGCAAGCTTTTTCTTGGATAATATTATGATCATTAAATCGCTTACTGTCGCTGTCTGTGCGTGGTCAATTTCTTCCTTCTGTGCAGTTTTTTATTTTGCTCGCTCATATCGTGATGTTGATGGTTTTTGAGTGTTATAACCTAAATTAACGGAAGGTACCCAGTCAACATTCAATTTGTCTGTTAGGTATGCACTCTTGCCCGATATAAAATGTTTCGAGCAAGTTATTTATATTTTAAGCGTTTGGTCGGAATCATTGGGAATCTATAAAACTTAATTCCTCCATCTCTATCACCACGCATGGTTCAATTCACAACACAACACTTTAAAGGCATTAGTCGAATTATAATTAATAGATTTAATTTATTAAAAAACTTAAGTTTTCGTTTTATAAAAAACAATTTACTTAAAATATGCTGCTTTGACACTAATTACTCAACTTTGTGTTTATTCAAGTTTCATATAGAATTGAAAAATCAAAGCAACATTTGAAAAACCATTGAATATCTAGAACCAGCAACATGGAAGTTTCCACTGTATGTACCGATATACATGTATACAACACCTGCACAAAATATAAAATAAGACAGCCTCATGTATTATACAGGAGATTTTGAAATAAACAAGAAACTCTCTTTCATATTGAAATAGAATTTTGATGAACTAAACGAAAAACGTGTTATTTACATAATATGAGTAGGACATTGAAATATATACTGTAAATACTGTAATGTGTATATTGGCGTTTACAACATCTAAACCAATACCACTTCTCAAATTACATTGAATGTACATATATAATTGCCAATTTATACAACGATTGCACAATGGCGGTGATCGCGTTATAATTAAAAAATTTCTAAAATCTCTTCTACTAGTATGCCATGATACATCATACATAAGACAAAATATGAAAAAATTGTCTAAAGGAAAGGGAAGTATATAACGTTTATTTAGTTAGAAATTTAGAATTATATAAAGAGCGAATTATTGGATGGGGTAACCAAACGAGACAAAACGAAAGACTCGTCGTATTCGATCGTTTTCAACAGAATATTGAGTTGAGCTTGAGATGTGATTGTGATATAAAAATGTTGTATATAAGATACCAACACAAACAAACGCGTTATATATTATAATTTATAAAAAGTAGGAACCAAACATAAAATATATATTATATAAAAAATATATGTTATATAAAAATATTATATGATATAATAACATAATATAAATATAATAATATAATACAACATAACAATGATACTCATTTGCCATCAGTTTCTAACATCACACACGACACACACAACCAACGCACTCATTTAATCCAATCCAACTTAAACAAAAACCGAGCGGAAAAACACGTCCGCTCGGTATGAAGATCAACGCAACACTCACTAAAATGTCGTCAATATAGATAAAAACAAAATCTAAATCACGAACAATTTCGTTAATAAAACGCTGAAACTTTTGTGCGGCATTACGTAAATCAAATGGCGTCCGTGTAAATTCAAATAACCCGAACGGGTTTACAATTGCCATCTTATAAATAACTTCAGTAGCCACTGGAATTGAATGATAAGCTCTGACAAGGTCGTTTTTCATAAATGCAGATTTACCACAGATTAAGGTTCATTAAAAAGTTGTGAATGTGGGGGATTGGATAGCGATCCGGTATCGTAACCGCATTAAGTTTCCTATAATCCCCACAAGGCCAACAGTCTTGGTCTTTCTTCCTGACCGTGTGGGGGGACAAGAAACTGAGGATGCCGATGAAATTAAGTGCCGATGGTCTACAAATCTCCAACTCAACCATGTGCTGAACCTCGTGCTGTGCTACTTTATGGCGAACAGAATCGAGTCTTTGTGGTCTAGACACTGGCAAATGATCTTTAGTAACAACATGGTGGACCACAGAATGTTTAACAGGCAAATTATAATTTGGTTCGGCTGTTCAACTTTCATTATGACGGCATTGATTGACAGTTTTTATGTTTAACCAGCCTTTTATGTTTAAGGTCGACTTGTAAACCAAATTTTACAAGGTAGTCGGCACCGATAATTAACCGATTCACTGTTGCTAAACTAAGGCATTCGTGAACTTCCTTCTAAGACCTATATCTACCGTGAGCAATTGAGCGCCATAGCTATTGATTACTGGGCCATTAGCTGCTGATAAAACTAAATCGGACTAAAAACGTCAAATAATTCGATTGGTCATATATGTACATTTGCATTACAATCTCCATTGGTTCTTATTTTAGAATTCTTGACCTTTAAATATTTCTTACTATGTCGGAAAAAACGCGAATAACTATGAATCGCTTGGGAATTCAAATTACGGCTATTTTTATAAGTCGAGTTTACCGTTTCGACGAATGACGTGTAAGGAAGACTATTAAAAGAAGTATGAGGCGAAATTAGTGTTTTTGATGGTCATCACCAGATTTTTGTGATGAACCACGCTCGAACTTGCACGGCTTGATACAATGGTGGGCCTTATAGCTAAAAAATGGTGCACAATTCAGCACATCGGGCTAAAACGGTCTGGTCCAACTATTGTTGGCAATCTTCGAAGAGGTACGGTTTCGTGGACGAAAACGTGAAAACTCGCATAATTGTGGTTCAGGCGTAAGATAGTCATTTATATCCTATCCACCTATTTCATAAGTCTCTTTTAAACCGTTGTTGTTGGTTGTCCAACTATAGCCGTTTTAACTATCGGCGGAAGCCGATCGTACCCGCATAACGATCTAATTATTTTATCGCTAAAACTTGTACCTGCTAGGGTTCGGATGGACCGTAAGACCACTGACGGTCAGCCATCCCTTAAATCTTGCCAAGTTAATAACTGGTCCAACTATCTCTAGTCAGAAGGAGCTAGTCTATCTAATACGGCACTCTTAAATAGACTAGCTTCTTTATAGCTCTCATTTAGATATTTATGCATATGTGTCCTAAAATCTAGGATGTCTAATAATTTCATGGTACTAATTGTTGATGTGGAAAAATATTAAATTCTCGGAAAGCAATTACATCACGCAATCCAGACATCAGGAAAGTGAACCACGTCGTTTTCAGTCAAAAAAGAAGGCAAAGCTCACGGTATAGTGAATTGCGTCACGGTATAGCATCATGAATTTTTGTCAGTTGGCCAGATATTTTTGGGGATATTTTTTAGGAGTTATGAGACGTTTGCGTGAAACCATTCGACGAAAAAGACCAGAAATGTGGGCATAAAACTCGTGGGTTTTGCACCATGATCATGCACCGTCGTACATAGTCATGATTATTCGTAATTTTTTGGTGAAAAAGGTAACAAATACCATCCAACAGCCACCGAATGCGCCTGATTTAGATCCCTGTGACATTTTTCTGTTCAATCGAGTTAAAAAACCATTACGCGGAACACGTTCCAGCAGCCGAAAGGAAATAATTGAAAAAATGCTGGAAGCCGAAAATTGAATATAAAAAATGTTTCAAGGATTGGATCAAGCGCTGGCATAAGTGGTGTAGTCGATTGGGATTACTTTGAAGCGGACAGTATAGACTTAGATTAATAAACTTGTATTTTTAATTTTCTGAATAAATTTAGGGAATATTTTGATTCCCTAAATTTACTTCGGATCGTGAGAAAAATTTAATTGGGACTGGCGGATATAATCACATTGGAACCCTCTGCATACCATGCATCAAGATGTATTTTATTGAAGGGGTGGAGATTATTTTCTCTACCATTGGTGAACTATGCAAGGACTCTTGCTTTCAGGTGAACTACTCAAATAAGCGATATCCCGCAGGATGAAACTCTACATAATAAAAGATTTACGTTTCAGGTAACTGCATCTATATAGTTTGTTTTAAGGAGACCATCAAGGATCAGATATATAGACGAGGCAGTAAATTGACGCCCGTAAATTTAAGAATGGTATAATAAAAGAATTATCTTCATCTTGCTTAAACTCATGCAGAGTAAAGGCCAGAGCATTTCCACTTCATGTTTGTTTCAACTTCTCTGGCCTTGACATAGGAGCCATTTTAAATTGACATGTTGTGCTGATTATAGATTTTTTTCGACTATATTGACATCCAGACTACCGCCAATCCCTCAAGACGACATATACCCTCTATTCAATCTATATATAGAAGTATGATGTCTTACACAAGAAGGTATCCAATACTTAATTAAGCCGTTTTGGAATTGTATCCTCTAAGTAAGTCTATAGGGTTAAACCGCGTCCGCCATTGTGGGCAAAGGAACTCAAAATAACTAGGCAGAAATAGAACTATGTTATACTTCACTGATGTCATTAACATAATTAAACTCGGCATTAGGAAAACTTTGTTTAGAACATTAAACAATTTCAAGCTATTTTAGTCTGCAGGTCGTGATTGCTTACACGAATAATGTGCCCTCAGGGTCATTGGTAAATATTCTGAAAATATGGGAACTAGAACCTCACTTTGTACATTGGATTTACACCTTTTTATTAAAGTTCAGAACATGCTTTTCTGAAGAACCGCTGACGAAGTATCTGCATCCTTTCAGATATCCAGGCTTCTCTAAAGGCGATTGTCTCCAATACTGTTTCATCGAAACTTCCCTTAAATCGACTTCACTGGATGCTCAGTCACATGGGTATCAAGGGAAATACATTGGCTTTTACACTGGCCAGTTTACGTGTAGCTCCCACTTTTGTGGGACCTGAGTCCGTTTTAGGACTGACGTTATTATCTTTTAATAGAGATATCGACTATTTCTTATAGGTGGTTTTCACCAGAAGAGATGGAATAACCTCTTCTCTTGTTGGCTACCCAAACTTTTCGTTGGATTAATCGATCCCAGTCCTTGAATTATGATTTAGCTTTAATTGGGTGCAACGGGACTTTTAGACTATGTCAACTTCTTTTAACTGTCACAGTTCCTGCACTCAACGCGCGATCCTAGTAACGGTTGATAGCCGCCTTAAACTTATGCTGGGCATCTTGCTAGGCATTCTCAAGGGCATTGTTCCATGAATAATCACATGTTCCGAATGAAAATTTGGAGTATCGCAAACTCCGAACAGTGTGGAGAGGAGAAGAACTGTTGAGCACTTATTCTGCTTCTGTTCTTCATACTCTTCTCATAGACTGCACTGCTTTGGAGCACTACACTTATTTAAGGATCAACTAATGACCTTGAATATCTTGGACTTTATTAAAAGAACCAAAAGATTGCTGGACTGAGAGTGTTCGTTTGGGAAGGAATACTGGGGAAAAAACATTGACGAAAGCACAAACACTGAATATTCTGGTTCATTTCAATCTTTAGTACTTTATGTGTGTCTAAGTCATATAAGGAAATCTCTAAGTCTATAGATTTTACCATCCCGACATCATATTCGAAGGTCAAAAAAGAGAAACTAAGAACCCAAGAATGATAAATTTACCCCAGGAATGCTAAGTTTGAAAGTTGGTGATAAGGGACCAATGTAATATCATTCAGGTTGAATTAGGAACAATACAGGAAACCATAGATTGGATGTAATAACCGTTACAATGTTACATGTTTGGAGTATCATGTAATATTGGCAACGGGTTTCAAATTAACTTATTTACGGGCAATCAGGTTGTAATAATAAGTCAAAATCATTTCGAAAATAGCCCTGAAGTGTTGTTCATCCTCTAACGAATTTCAATTTGTTCATACTGGACACATACGGTCCGCACTCAACTTGATAAGGTCTTATACATTGATACGGTGAATTTTAATCATTGATCCATCGGAAGATCAATATAGTCAATGGTAAGTTTAAAGACCGCAAATGTCTATGTCTCGTCCTCATATAGAATGACTATTGTAACCTTTAAAAATAATTGCTGAACCCAATCAGTTATGACACACAAATTATTTATTAAGGTGAAATAATTTATTTTCAGTTGTTATACAGAGAGGATTTAATGTTTTTCAAGAACCGTCAATATTGTTGTTATTGAGAAAATTACAATTTTCATCTATACAAGTATATTTTTCACCATCTGAGGCATCGTTCGCCATATTGTACATTATATTAACCTTTATTAGGAATTCATTCTTGATCAAATAGGGTTCCAAAACAATATCAGCACTGCTGCTGGAGGGTTTATATTTAGTTATGTAATAAATGTTAAATTACCTAGTTTTTGACGACTACATTAGATGTGGTCGTCCAATTACATATACAACTTTAAATACGAATGCAAACAAGATTAAATCCAAAATAAAACTTCCAATTCACTAGAAATCTTATCAAAGTTTATATTAAGGTCATTATAAGTCATGCGTACATTTATATATTAGAATTAGGTAGCCATAAAGTCTAGTAAGTTCCACTAATACAGTTTTGTTTGGATCATCTTCTTTGACGAACCTAACATGAATGCCGTTGAATCGATGAAAAAACCTGTTGAATAGTGATGGAATAAGGCCAAACGAAACTCTAAGACTAAAGATGAAATTGATGCAAAAGTAGAAAACTATTATTAAAAATTAAAACTATTAAACTATTATCAAAAATATTATAAAGGATAGTCACCAACTGGTTTGTTTCACTTTAAGATGCACAAATATTCTCCGAATGTTCAGCATCTGTTAATGACAAAACGGTCAGTCTCAATTGAAATTAGATTTGTTAACAGAATGTGTTGAAGATGTTTAATAATATTTTAAGGAACTCACAGCTTTTGACTCTACTATGCGGGATACTGAACCAGAAGTGATGTAAAGGTAGCAAATATATTTGCTGAACGTCTTAGAATAGTGTTTAAAACTAACAATCAAATTGGAAGCCTAGAATTACATACTGTAACAAACATTTTAGTAATAACTGATCATGAACTACTTTTCAAAGAAATGACCAAGGACAACTTAGATGCTGAATAAATGTATCAAATTATTGACCTACATTTTCAACGCTTTATAATGAAAACAGATTGGGTTCGCGAAATCTGGAAAATTTCAAACACTCTTATGATTCCAAAACCTGGCAATGAAACAAGAATCCTGATCAAAAAACAAACCAGTTTAAAGTAGAAAGAAAATATTCCAGACCAGAAATTTGGAACTCATTTGTTCCCAATTTAGAGGCGAAGTAAATGAAAAATTTTGTTTTTTTAATATCAATTTTTTATTTCATTAAGGGCCGATTGTATGAACGCGGATAGACGATATAACATCGGATATATCGTCGTTTGCATTGTATGAACACAAAAATAAATCCATGAGTAGAGTTATATATATCGTCTGTTTCTATCTTCTGTGTTCGATGGTTATAACCGAGGATAGAAATTGTTGTTGTTGTTTGTGTATTGTAATTATTAAATATAAAATTTATATAATTTGAGATTAAATAAATATAAAGTAATGGAGTTAAATAATAATAATGCACGTATTAAACGAATGAGCAGACAGGAATATAATAATTTTACGCAAGACGATTGCTGAAGAAAGGGTATAAAGATTCAGAACGGGTGGTTGACCATATCAACCTAAAACGAGCAGAAATGATCCGATGTACTCGTTTGTGGATGGTTCAGTGTGCCCACTCAATAATATAAATTATTTCAGACTTTCTTAATATATATTTAAATTATTATAAATTATTAAAATGTGCGTTTTTAGGACGATATGAATGAGGAATATTTGGATGATGAAATGTTAACTTCACTGGATCCACCAAATATTCTGCAATAAATTATTCACTTGGTAATACTGTGGATACCGACGACATTAATTAAACCGAGATATCAACCGCAGCTGTGACAAATGTACCGTCAAATTCAGATTCCCTAAACAGACCTTCAACATCCAATTCAAGATCTAACATTTTAACGTCACGGGCAACAAGAATTTCTGCATCAAAACGACAGAATAATAAAATGATGGAAAAAATTATAAAAATTTGCATTTTATATTCGCAAAACGATTTGCTTTGAATAAATATTTATTGACAATTAACCCTCAAAAATAATAAAATAGTGTTACTAGATGAAAACTGCTATAAACGGAAGATAGAAAATTTGTTCATACAATCGGAAAAAAATAAAATCGTCGGATAGAGATATATCACTACTCTCGGATTTTATTTCTTCTATCCGCGTTCATACAATCGGCCCTAAGAATATTTTCAGACTTCAAAAATTTCATATTTACAGGGTTCCCAGAAAATAACGTGTGCTCAAATGAGTACACCGGAAACATCCATGTCTTTACATTTAAACTTTTTATATTTTGTTCTATGTATTTTAGAACATATATGCTAGTGTGTATGAAAATTAATAAAACAGTCGCGTTCTAAACTCAGAGTTATATTACATACAGTACCATCTAGCTCTTATATGACATTGTCGACATCTCAATTGCTTCTCAAGTTTTTTAGGAAAATGACCTCCTTCATTATATATTACACTTGTCGGAGAGTTTCCATATGGTTTTTTGACAGGCTTGATTTACTATAAATTCGTAAATAGTGCACAGCAATGCTCCGAGTAAAGTCCAGCAGATCAGTTTTACCATTTCCGAGAAGGTGCAGTTTTCAGCCATTTACAACACCTAAAATGATCATATGCATCCAAAGAAGGTACCACCATTTCTTTCATTGTATGCTTATGCGATAATTATTGACCGCTTGATAAAATAAATTAACGCCTCCCATAGAAGCATTATAGTTAGCAAAGACGCGCGGCTGTGATACTTCTACTTTACCTTTGTTAAAGGTTCAAAGTAATCGTAATTGGTCATCATCGTTACAATGCTGTTGTCTTTCCATCTGACGAGTAAAATACAGTTTTCTTTATCATACTGATAACTAGGGCAACCAAAAATATGCTCTTAAAAATCTGTTTTAAGCACTTAAAATATGCTTTAAAAATATGGTTTTATGCATTAAAAATATGCTCTAAAAATTATACAAAAATGCAAAAACCACTATGCTAAAAAAATAATAAAATCACATACTCATGTTTTTATTTAAATCTATTAAATTTAGATTCTAAAAATTATTAAAAGAATAAAACATCAAATTAAAAAAAAAGAGTTAACTTAACAAGTGTATTTTTACATATTTTAATTTTAATTTTCATTGCAATAAATCACAAACATCTGGCTTGAATTTTCAAAAAGCAAGCTTTGTCTATTTGAACGGAAAACACTCTTTTACATTGAGAAGCTTCTTTCCACATCAACAGAAGTAGTTGGTGCAAATTAAAAAGATAGCATTTCCTCAATAGTATATGTTTCTGGTTCGCTGCCTAATGCCTATGGAAGATGTGGCAATATTAGCAGTAATACTACTTAATACATCGAACCCGTAATTCTTGTCGATTACGCTGGTAAGTTTTTCTTTAATAGCGTCAGCTGCTTCTCCTTGTACATTATTTATTTCTTTTGCAGCTTCAGAAACAATATTAATTTGGTCAACAAGTAGAAGACCGGAAGTTTCCAACTTAGTGATTGATGTCTCAAGTAATTCGCTGCAAAAAAGATTATACCAGCCTTTACTGAGGGGTCAAATAATAGTTGCTTTGAGATTTTAATTGAGGCTGTCTCCTCGTCGTCCAATGCGTAAAATACACAAATTAAACTTTCAAAATTATTTGAATAAAACCTCACAGCTGCTAGCCATCATTGCCAGCAATGTTCCCCATTGTGCTCTTCAAAAATTTCTATTTTTGATGGGGCTTTTAAGAACATTTTTTTAATGTTGGATATTAAACGATCCACCTTTGGATAAAATCCACGAATATATTCACATACACGATGAAAACCGTGTGCAACACATGTTAAATGTGAAATTTTTGGGTAAAAAGTTTGAATTGCCCGAGCTGCTTTTGTCATATAGAATGCTGTATCTGATAAAAAAATAAAATCTTTACTTTATCAAAATTTTCAACTAAAAGTTTGACTAACTCGTCAAAAAGCTGGGCTACAGTGGTGTGATTTGCTTTTCAAGGAGAGTTGTGTTTTACAAATATTTTTGTTTGGATAGTGTCTGGTCGGGATGCACAATACCGAAAATAACATTAGCCAGCTACCTACCAGCTTTATAGGTAGTTTCGTCAATGGCTATCCAATATATATACAACATTTTTTTTATTTATTTCTAATGTTTTCAACGGTTGTTTTATATAAAACGTTTACATAAATTGTACTATACCATTAAGACTGAAATAGAGAAAAAGTACCACATGGTGAGCAATTGAAACAAAAAATACCTTAAAGGCAAATAAAACCTTTTAATAAATACTATGTAATTTCTACTAGTAAGCTTAAACAGAGTATGTAAAATTTAGAAATTGAACTAAAGGCAGTAAAAATATTTTTGTGAGAACAATATTTTTAAAAAATATAACCAAAATATGCTTTTATTTTTAAAAATATGTTTTTTTAGGCGAAATATGCAAAAATATGCACTAACAAGTAGGCTTTAAAATGATTAGTTTTTCATGAAACGGATTTGTATCTTGCCCTTTCCAAAATTCGTGCACTGAAAAAAAATATGTAATGGCATATTTTTGGTTGCCCTACTGATAACAATAATATCCTCGATTTTCTTTTTTTATTATAGACTGAGATGGGAATGGATATCGTTTTATTCTATTATCACGGACTGTTACTCTTAAACCTAGATCTCTTAGCGTTTTCATTAGAGCATGGCAGGTGAAGTAGTTGTCGAAATAAGTTTTATGATCTTGAGGGTGCCTTACAATTTGTAATAGTTGACCACTTTTGATCACAAAGGTAAATTATCGGTAGAACCAGAATTGCTTCTCTTTTAAGCTACGCAGTATGTGTAGAATTGATAACAATAACCAGACGAACTATACAAATCATCCAATCTTTATACCCAAATCGCACCGGTTTTCCTCGAATGAATTGTTTAGAGAAGTGATGACCATAGTACTTGACCATTGCTTCGTCGAACGAAAGATTTACATGGAAGACACCCCACTTATGAAGATACTTTTTTCTTTCGGTGTATCATCATCTAAACTGCAAATATAATTTTTCTCTATGGGTAGTTGATGATAACCACTAAATAATAGTATTCCGATAAAAACTTTTATGTCAGCTTCGGTAATTTGAAAGCTACGTTTATTATTTTGTTGTGCACACCGTTGCATTTCAGATACAATAAGATCTATAACTTCAGTGTTGAACATTAAAAAAAAAAGAACTACCGGAGCCATCCCCCCTATCTCGTTTTGCACAACCTGTAGACGATCAAAATATCCGTTGGTTCCATCCATATTTATATCCATTTTTTCTTGAGTCCATACGGGAGGGAGCTGCATATTTCTTTGAATTTCTATCCATGGTTTAGTTTTGGTACGTAAAAGAGCCAATGGAAGATCATCTTCGGAATCATACTCTTCTCGGCTAAAAATTTCGATATTTCTGGGTACGTCGTGAGGAAGCATTCCAGCTCTCAACTCATTTTCATTGATATCGTCTTGATCCGTTTGAAAATCAGCATCTGGTGGAACAATTACTAGATCGATTCTGTTTCAGAATCATCAATTGCCGTCTCCATTTCCAAATTTTTTCTTAATTTTATTTTTGAAAAGAAAAAAATACAGCTACTAAAGAAACACAGCTTTGCAAAAAAAGCAAAATGATATATAACCTTTGTAATGAAATACACGGTTCTTCCTTGACTTAAATATTGTTGAACATAATTAATCGGGTAATCCTTTTTTTTTTGTTTTATTTTATTACGACTGAGACTGCGCTCATCTAGCAATTTTTCTTTCAAAAACAAATTTTTTATGTTTCTAGTACAATTCACTTTTGTTTGGATGAAACCCACTGGTTAGTTCCATAATTATTTAAACCTATTTACTAATTTTAATTTGGTAAATTCACTAGGTCAAGTGGCCTCGTTCTTTGGAGTCTTCTTTCAACGATAGGGTTATCTATCATATGGCGAATATAGGGCTTTCCATGTTCCTGGAGCCTTATTTCATGTTTTTGGCATGCATTTTTATTTCATCTTTGATGTATTCCATCCAAAGGTCCCTGTGAAGGTCTTCATTTCTTATGTACCACGAAGCATTGACGATGCTACGAAGAACCTTGTTTTGAAACGTCTGTGTCATTTTGGCGTTTATTTGCTTGGTACATCCCCAGAGTTGTATACCGTAGGCCCATATCGGTTTTGCCGATATAGCAGCAGCTTATTATGAATTGTAAGCTCAGAGCCTGTACCTATGAGCCAATACATTTTTCTGAACTTTATGTTAAGTTCTTCTTTTTGACATGCTCTCTCCACTTGAGCTTGGCGTCGATGGTCATGCCAAGATATTTAGCTGTATTTGCATATGGCACGTGTTGCGAGTTAATTTCTATAGGTAGATGGTAAGCCTATTGATATATAAAGTTAATATGCGTGGATTTTGTCTCATTACGCTTGATTCGCCAACGCTTTGTCCATTTATAAACCGCATTGGTCATCCTCAGAAGTTTGCTCGTTGCATCGGCGACATTACTTCCAATTAATTCCAATTGCCATAATTGCTGTGTCATCTGAAAAGGTGGCTATGGTTCCTTCAATTGTGGTTGGTATGTCTCTTGTACATAGTAAATACAGGATTGGTCCTAATACACTCCCCTGCGGGACACCGGCAGAGATTTTCTTTAGCTCAGAGTATTCATCCTCATATTTCACTCGAAAATGTCTATTGGATAAATAAGATCTTAGTATGGCCTAGAATTGCCTCGGCAGATCTCTATGCAGCTTGTATTCCAGACCACTGTGCCAAACTTTATCGAATGCTTGCACGACGTCCAGGAATATGCTTGAGCATACTTTTTATGTTCAAACGTTCTTTCAATTATATTTGTTATTCTATGTACCTGTTCAATTGTAGAATGCTTTTCTCTGAATCCAAATTGATGTGGAGGAATTAGCTGTCGGTCCTTAATTATTGGTTTAAGTCTCTTTAGTAATAATTTTTCAAAAAGTTTTGGCGTAATTGGCAGCAGAGAAATTGGCCTGTATCATTTTTTATCGTTAGGTGGTTTATCAGATTTTGGTATCATGATTACTTTTGCTACTTTCCATTGATGCGGAACATATTTTAACCGAAGGGCCGCATTGATTATGTGTAGTAGCTTACGAAATACTTTATCAGCTTTGATAATTTGGCAAGTAATCAAGTCATACCTTGGGGCTTTCTTAACATTCATGTTACTTTTCCCTTCTTCTTTTAGTTCTTTGAGAGTTACTGGCGGTATGTCAAACTCATCCAGCTTGTGAATTGGCATTATATTTTCATTGGCAGTTTGTCTTGGTAGCGGTTGGAAGGTTTCCTGGAGATACTCCGCAAACAAATCAGCCTTCTCTTTGTGACCTCTTGCCCAGGTCTCATTATCCTTTTTAAGTGGAGGTACTTGAATTTTTGGTCTTTTAATTCCCTTTGCCGTCTTCCACAGTGAATAATCAGAATTTTATCATCAGTTAGGCTAACTAGATATCTGTTGATTGATTCATTTTTAACTTCTTTAAGAAGGGATTTAAGATTGTTACATAAATTGTTCAGAATTATTTTGTTCTCCGGTGTTCAAATTATTTTTGCAAGGGCTTACGAGCCCGTCGCTTTTCTCTTACCAAATCTCTAACTTCCATTGGGTAGGATACGTTAAGCGTTTTCTTATTTTGTAAAGTGAGGGTACTTGCCAACGCAGCATAGCGAATTACTCCATTGAGTTGTTCCAATTCGTCTTCCAACTGTCGAGAATTTCTTATCGGTACCTGGAGATTGATTTTCTCCTCCATTAATTTACGAAAGAGATCCCAGTTGGTTTTTGAATTTGTTAATCTGGGTGCACTTTCTCTTTGAAATACCGTTTCACTGACTGTCATGATAACCGGTGAGTGACCCGATACTAGAGAGTTGCTGTTTTCAATGTGAATGTAGTTCTGAGATATACCTCTTGCTTCATAAAAGTCTATTAGGTCCGGTATCTTAGCTTCGTTACTGGGCCAGTATGTTGGGGAACCACCAGAGTAAAATTCACATTTTGATGTCTGACCTGCTTGAAACAATTCTTTACCCTTTGACGTCTTAAGTCTAGATCCCCAATAGGTGTTTTTCGCATTAAAGTCACCTCCAATAATAAAATCACGTCCTAGTGATTTAAATAGTTTAATGTAGTCCTCCCTTTTCAAGTTATGCCGAGGAGGACAGTATATTGCAGAGACAGTAAGCTGTCTGTGTTTAATGTGAATCCTTACAGTAGCGATTGCATTGATTCTTCTTCGATTTTTGTTTCTACATAGTGTTTTATATTTTCTCTTATTAGTAATGCCGAACCACCTCTTGCTCTTAACCCCGGATTTTAACAAATGAAGATTTAACAAAATGGCTTTCGGATAGTTAGGAAAATGACGATTTTTTCTGTATTTAAAAATATTTCTATTTCTGGAATGTGTTGCATAAGCCCATTCGCATTCCAGATTGCTATTCTGAAATCGGGTAATACTAAATTTTTATTTTTATTTAGTGCAGGTGGCGTTATAATAAATACTTTACAGTGTGTACTCAAACAAGGACGGTGGTGACAAATGGGTTAAGAGAAGAAAACAAAATTAGAAAGTCCATTGAACAAAAAAGGACTATTATGCAGTGGTTTTTGATACAACTTTTGTTTGCATAACATCTGTTTGTTATGAATCGCTAAGTTATATTACCTACTAAGAGCCAATGCATTTTCTGAATTTAAGTTGTTTCCTTTCTTTTTTATATTTCCTTCCATCTTAGTTTAGCATCTAAAGTCATGCCAAGATATTAAGCGGTGTTTCCATGCGGTAGTACTATCTTAATTGGAACACTTGCATTGATTTTGATTCATTTAGTTCGCCATTTCTTTGTCCAATTACATATCAGGTTAGTAGCCTTCTGCAATTTACTAGTGGAGTCATTGATGTTCTTTGCTTTTGCAAGTAATGCAGTATAGATATACCAAATCTGTAATTGGTATATCTCTATACTATATAGGAGATAAGGGATGGAAGTATTCAATCTCATATCTTACTCGGAAGTGCCTCTCTGATATTCATGATTTTAAAATTTAAAAAATTGCTCCAAAAAATCTCTGTGAAGTTTAAACTCTAGCTACACTTTGTCAAATTTTTCCGCTACATCAAAAAATATAGTTGAGTATACATATTTGTTTGCTTTCTAGTGATGTCTCGTAGAATGTTTTTCCCCAAATCCAAGCTGTGGGCCTTAAAATAGTGAGCCGTAAAATGTATTTTCTTGCAAACATTCGTAAATGGTTACTGTTATTTTGCCCGGCTTATGAGCATACTCGTTCAAGGTAAGATCGTCCCCTGTATTTTGAAAAGCTTAAAACAATATCTAAGAAACAGTTTTGTTTTCGTTAGGTCATGCTTGACATTTTTACATTTTAAGACACGTCATGTCTGGTGTGATAGGGTCATTGGTAAAACCGCTTTAAACTATGATATGTCGTTAACTTTGATTTGAAATTGGGATTGTAGAAGTGTCAACGGATTCTGTCTGATTTCTTGATTGGGCTAGTGCCACTGTAATTGGTTATTGGGTGACTTTACTTCTGGACATCATTATGTTTTTGGCTTTTGTTTTAGAAGTTTCATAACAAGAGAATGTCTAAATTTCATTATTTAAAGTGATACAGTTCTGGTAGTAGAATGTCTGGTAAAATCTGGAATGATGATTCCTCACGTCAAATAATGTACCCCTCTGTACGGAAATGCGCGTTTGATTTATGCGAAAAATCACATTTGAATTTAAAGAACTTAAAGCTTTTATTTTTAACAAGTTTATAATAATTTCACGATAGCTGATGTTTTCTTCCTTGCGGGCGAAATGAAAGTGAACGAGAAAAATATTTATTTTTATTTAGATGACGGGGCGTCTGCACAGATCTGAAAAATCACGCGGGCAAATGTGCTGAATCATTTGCTATTAATGGTCTTGAACTAGTCAAGTAAAGATGGCAATAATTTACATTATTGATAATTAATTTATGTCGATATTGAACTTTTTGTACTAAAACAATAAACAAAAATATCATCAGCTGTCATGAAGAAATGGCTAAGATTGATGTTTTACAAAAATAAATTATATAATCTAATTTACAATAAATGGATTCTTGTAGGAATTTAAAGTTATTATGCTATACAAGTATATATTCCTATTGGATGCCGATATAAGATAAGTATTATAATTATTATTATTATATACTTAACCAAATAACTTTCATTGTATTTTCTGATCCTGAACACCCTCTTAAATTTATTAAGATACTGCAGAATTCATTCAGAAAGGTGCGATTCAGGTTCTGTCGTTCAGGATTCTTTATATGGATTATTTCATTGAAGATATTAAGAAGCTGGTGTTATATCCTCCACCGTTGGGATATGCTTGTTATTTACTACATTACATTCTGCTAGTACATGTTTTGTTTGCAATTGCAAAATGCTTGGGACTTCCGGCAGTCCACTGTCATGTTTTACCTATATGGCTTCAGATTTTCAATTAAATGTTTTTATCGGAGTTAGTTTATGTTAAACGTAAGGGAAACATGCGGTTGCCAGTAGTCGTATTCAAAATTTAGTCAGTTTCTGATGTAACATATAGGTGATCGTTTAGATATAATGTAAACATTAAAGAGTTTGTACTCCATCCTACGTATGGGCATCGTACAAAAGATGATGGCATCGTCATCAAATTTAGAAAATTGTTGAAATTTAACAGAAATTTTTTTACGTTTTCCATAACACAATATGTAACTATTAGCTTTCTGCCCAACCATTGTTACGTTTGAGATAGATATGGTATCCTCCTACCTCGTATTGGTTTACAAGTTGCCATTAATTATGATACTGTATGTCTTTAGTCTGCTTCTATTTTAAATGTTCTATATTACCCAGGCGAATCTGTTCGAAATGTCTACATTATGCATGTACCCAAAGTATAATTTGACTGATGTTTTCTAGGACTAGAGTGGCTTCTAAGGTTCTTTTATTTGTGTAAATTATAGCTAATGTTTTCAGATATTATCAATAATGGTCCACCCTCCAATCTGAACAGGAATCTCAAGGGCTTTGTGAGCTTTCCATAATCCTTTATAAAGAGATGGCAATACCCTGACACACTCATGAACGATCTCAATTCTTTCAGATTTTTAAATGGTCATATTTGACGATGACATCAAAAATTTTCAGGTTAAGTTTAATTACGTGGATACCTACAAGGAAGCCTAAGAATTGTATTTCCTATTGGAAAAATTCACACTTGTTGAACTCAAGTTTCATATTGGCTTCTTTAAACCAATTCTAAATTTTGCAGATGTTCTTCCTGATCTTTCTCAAATATTATGGTGTCGTCGATATATATATATATATATATATATATATATATATATATATATATATATATATATATATATATATATATATATATATATATATATATATATATATATATATATATATATATATATAAATATAGTATCGTTGGATTGGTGTTCTCTAAGAACGTCGTGTAGAATTCTTTGAAAAATTTTGGACCATTTTGAACCCGAAATGTAATTGAACGAATTCAAATTTGCAATAATTTATTAAAAATTACCATCTTCTGTATATCTGAATCCACTTGGTAGATCGACGGTTGAATAATATCAAAGCCCTCTCAATAAATAAAGCCAGAATGAATACTTACTTTTTGAAATGAGCTTTATTTAGTGTATCAATAATGTACGTTTTATCAAGAAACTCATACGAAACGTACAAATTTCTTTTTAAGTTTTTAGCTATTGCAACTTAGAGCTTTTACAATTTTATTTCATAAAATGACTAAGAAAGGGTGAAATTAGATCTGAACATATCTCATTTTTTTCAAATCAAAATAAATCACGATCAAATTTAATTATAAATTGATCTAATTTTTATAAATTTTGTGCTTTTTATTTCAATATAAACGATATCCTCTAAAATATATTTTCCTCGCTCTAATTCTCACTTGGTTGTACGACGAAAGTCAAACTCATTTTTTAATAAATTTATAAAAATAATATTGACGAAAATACACATAATTGAACGCGAAAACATAAAAAATTAATAATTAATTTAGTTAAATGAAATTATGTATGCGAAAAAATTAACTAAAACCGAATTTATAAACATAAATCAGCTCAAAAGATATTTTCAACATGCAGTGGTCAATAAATAATATAATCAGCTGATTAATGTTTACACTTCAAAATGAACACATAACCTAATCACAATTTCTATTTTGCTACACATTTATTTACAATAACAGCACAACACTACACTATATTCTGAATCCTGAAATACAAAGAATCATTAAAAAAGGTTTATTTATGCTGTCTCAACATAAGAATAATATTTAATTGCATAATTATGCATTAAATACAAAACCAATCTTCATAATGACATAAATGTCATAACAATGGGAGAGAGAGAATATATTTTTATATTGAATGATAGTTCGATGAAATGCCATTACTAGCGTCGCTGTTGTATAATAATTTTGCAAGCCATTCATGTTAAAATCATACATGTGTGCATTAATCATTAAATCTAGTTAAATGTGTATATGAGATTTAGTGCATTGGTATTGTTCATTTTATTTAGGATCGCTTTGATTTTATACATCAAAGCAAAATACAAATTACAATACAACTTAACATTTAATGAAATTGATTTGTTTGGTGTAAAGTGCCATTTTGATTTATTCTCTTTGTGAGCATACTTAAAATAAAATATAGTTCTCGTAACTTTACTATGTATCTGTCTCTGTTTACATTTTAAGTTATTAAAATACCATATTTTCATTTAATGAATAAAAGAAAATGGAAAAATAAATGGAAAAATGATCAATTTCAGGATGAAAATTGGAATTTCTGTTTTCAGTTGAATATAACCTAAGTTAAATTTGAACTACTTTTCATTCAAATATTTATTTACTATATAGTAAAGCCTTACCTTTCATTCATTTTGTATGAAACTGACGTTGATTTTTGTATTTTTTGTTACACTAAATAAAGCTCATTTTGAACATTCCTGCTTCAATCACTTCAAGACTGCTTTGATAATATCCAGTCCTACTCAAGTAAGAAAGCACCGCATTATTTTTCTTGAGTACTTCTTTTTTTAGAGCTATCCAAATGGAGGAATTGTACAGTGATCTAGAAGATGTTAAAATCCCGTCTTTTAATAGTTCGTTCATCTTTATCGTCTTCTCCTTTAGAGTCATAGGATTGTAATAGGCTACTGAGGTAACGAGAGAGTCGATATTGTCCGTATCTCACCTTTAACTTTTGAAGTGTACGTTGTTTGTCGGAATCGGCAAATCAGGGCTTTTCTTAATAAATGATAATAATATTTGACTGTGATACTCGGATAGATGGAACACCATAAGTAAAGAGCGATAATGTTGGAAGCGTGATGCTTAAGAGACTTAAGCAGTATGACTTTAAAGTTTCGAATATAGCCTTTTCCTATTATTCCGTTACAAGATTTAATGCCGGATAATATATAAGATTATATTTATCCATATTATGTCCTAGTTTGTTTATTGCATGCAGTGTTATTTTGGTGGTTCCTCTCAACGGTTTCTAACGTGTCTCATATGAATATAATTTTTGTCGGATCAGTACATCAATTCCGGTTTAATTAAATAAAATTAAATGGAATGGGATTTTTGTTTATTCCATATTTCGTTTTCTCGTCAAATAATTCCACTTCACAAAGTTGTATTCTCGTTCGTTTATTGGGATATTATTTTTAGTACAAGTTCTAAATAGAGAAAAATTTCAAACATGGAATTTTAATGTCATTTTATGTTTCAGTTGTTCGCGACGTGTGATTTGTGTAGTTTATTAAGTTATTAAATAGTATTTACCATACAAATATATATTTATATACATATATTGTTTTATTTACAAATACATATATACATACATATATATTATGGTATATTCATATTATAATAAATGGAATCATCTTTAAGAATTCGGATGATACTAATCAGAAGATTACAAACAGGGACGGTTACGTTTATTGAGGAGTGAAGTCGACATATTCGACTTCATCAAAATCGATGTTGATGAAGTCGAATATGTCGTTCCTGACGAGATCAATTACTCGATTCAACAATCTCAGCATTTGAGAGAGGGAAGGAGAATAAGGGACGATTTAATCCAGGACTATTTTTAATAATTTTAAATACAAATTTTAATCTAAAATATTTGTTGCATTATTATTTGATACATTTCTATTTAATGCATCAGCCAATTTGTTCAAATCCTCCACTTTTGCTTTTTAAACTTCGAATTTTGGTTTCTCTAGTTCGAGTCGTCGTTCTAAAAGCATATTACTAAACGCTTTTTGCCGACTACCAAGTACTCCACCATTATGGCCTCTAGCTGTCGAGGTCTGCGCCTTTTTTGTGTGGCATGTTGTTAAGTTGCTGCAGTTGGCCGGCGGACAGCGGGACGTGCTTTGACGTCATCATTTAATATTGATCGCACTTCATCCGACTCTACAGTAATTCCCAAAATTTCAATGGGCCCTGATGAAGTTGCTTGTGATGTTGGTATTGATGGTGAAGTGCGATCATTAAATGATGACGACAAAGCTGGTGGAAGATGATCCATTCGTGATAAATTCTAAAAATAATAATCATATAAGTAAAGTAAATAACAATATGTTAATCTAATTACATTGGGTAAGCCAAATTCGTGTGCCGAATTTGTATCCCCTACAACGGCGTTTCAGCTCATAATATTAATTATCTGTTCCTCCAAATCGGATAAATTTTTTTCTTCCTAAACCATTAATTCCACTCCGGTTGATAATGATTTTTATTTAGCGGCTTTATTTTTAACGTATACAGTCTGCAATTCGATTTAATCAAAACCTGAAGTTATGTAATTTTATATCATACCTTAAATTCGTCCAAGTTTTTTTCCACTTTTCACTGTCCTTATTCGCACCTCCGACTCCGTTTAATTATTCCGCCAACTCATTCCATTTATCCCTCATTTCCTTCTTCCCATCCTATCTATAATAGGATCTATCATATCTATAATAAAAGC
This sequence comes from Tipula lateralis, assembly GCA_963932295.1. Lineage (NCBI taxonomy): Eukaryota > Metazoa > Arthropoda > Insecta > Diptera > Tipulidae > Tipula > Tipula lateralis. The sequence goes on from OZ010737.1 coordinate 122,144,178, forward strand.
AAATATGTACAAGAAAATTTTGCAAATAAAAATTAAACATATTTGATTTAACCAAAGCATCCTAAATATATAAAGCCAGAATGAATACTCAGTTTTTGAAATGAGCTTTATTTAGTGTATCAATAATGTACGTTTTATCAAGAAACTCATACGAAACGTACAAATTTCTTTTTAAGTTTTTAGCTATTGCAACTTGGAGCTTTTAATATTTTATTTCATAAAATGACTAAGAAAGGGTGAAATTAGATGTGAACATATACCATTTTTTTCAAATCAAAATAAATCACGATCAAATTTAATTATAAATTGATCTATATTTTTATAAATTTTGTGCTTTTCATTTCAATATAAACGATATCCTCTAAAATATATTTTCCTCGCTCTAATTCTCTATCGGTTGTACCACGAAAGTCAAACTCATTTCTTAATAAATTTAGAAAAATAATATTGACGAAAATACACATAATTGAACGCGAAAACTTAAAAAATTAATAATTAATTTCTTTAAATGAAATTATGTATTCGAAAAAATTAACTAAAACCGAATTTATAAACATAAATCAGTTAAAAAGATATTTTCAACATGCAGTTGTTAATAAATAATATTATCAGCTGATCAATGTTTACACTTCAGAATGAACACATAACCTAATCACAATTTCTATTTTGCTACACATTTATTCACAATCACAGCACAACACTACACTATATTCTCAATCCTGAAATACATCGAATCATTAAAAATGGTTTATTAATGCTGTATCAACATAAAAATAATATTTAATTGCATAATTATGCATTAAATACAAAACCAATTTTCATAATGACATAAATGTCATAACAATGGGAGAGAGAGAATATTTTTTTATATTGAATGATAGTTCGATGAAATGCCATTACGATCGTTGCTGTTGTATAAAAATTTTGCAAGCCATTCATGTTAAAATCATACATGTGTGCATGTAATCATTAAATCTAGTTAAATGTGTATAGTGTATATGAGATTTTGTACATTGGTATTGTTCATTTTATACATGAAAGCAAAACAAAAATTACAATACAACTTAACATTTAATGAAATTGATTTGTTTGGTGTAAAGTGCCATTTTGATTTATTCTCTTTGTGAGCATATTTAAAATAAAATATAGTTCTCGTAACCTAACTATGTATCTGTCTCTGTTTTCATTTTAAGTTATTAAAATACCATATTTTCATTTAATGAATAAAGGAAAATGGAAAAATAAATCGAAAAATGATCAATTTCAGGATGAAATTTGAAATTTCTGTTTTCAATTGAATATAACCTAAGTTAAATTTGAACTACTTTTCATTCAAATATTTACTATATAGTAAAGCCTTACCTTTCATACATTTTGTATGAAACTGACGTTGATTTTTGTATTTTTTGTTACACTAAATAAAGCTCATTTTGATCATTCTTGCTTCGTTTAATCGAGACTGCTTTGATTTAACACGTAATATGTCAGTTAAAACTTACATTCCACGAGCTAAATCCACATTTTCCTCTAAATATGTTACCAACATTTCTTTGTGGTTTAAAGTACCCTTTTTGCCAATTATTTGGTACTAGAAGTTTCCATTTATTTAATTCCACTACTAAATTGCACAACGAGAAATTGTGACATTTCATTTCACATTAGTGGAATTTGTTTTCTCATTCCAATGAATCAGAATACAAAAATTTCATTTCAAACAAAATCTCATTCCATGAAACAATTCCATCGAACCGGAATCTATTTAGAATTTTATAATTTCTCCGTTTCAAATTTGTTTTTATTCTTGACTTACTACTACGGACTGCTTCATAGGTATTGGATTTGGAGTATCTTAGTTGAGGTCGAAATGAAAATTGAAAATTTTATTTCTGGAAAGGTGTAATTTGTGGAATATTTGGTCTATTAAGAGTTTTGGGTAAAATTATTACGTCAAAGTGGATGTGTATGTGGCGGAATCTGTTAATATAATCCATAATGAAGCGAAGGCTCGGTTTACAATAAACAATTCAGCAATGAGCGCAAATCGCGAGGCTTCTTCAAAGGAATCACCGAATTGCACCATGGAGACATGGAGATATGGAAACCTCTGTGTTAACATCGATGCGGTACTCAATACATGGCGTGAAAATTTTTGTGATCTACTTAATGTTCCATATGTATCACAAGCTGTGTTTGAATACCCTCAAATAAAAACCGCAGTTATGTTCATTGAAGATCCATCCTATGCCGAAATCACCATGACCATGCAGAGATTAAAGAAAAATCGTTCACCAGGAGTTGATCACATTCACTACTGGTGTTCGACACTGTCCTCGAGACTTTTTAATCTCATTCACCATTCGTAAAAGTGAATTTTAATTCACCCTTCGTAAAAGTGAAATTGAGGTGTTTTGACAATATCAGATGATATATGTGTGATTGGATTAAATGGCAACGAAGTAGAAGAGATTATTGATCCACTGAAACAGTTCCCAAATTTCTGGTTTTTGAGTCCAAGACGCAATTGATTTCAGTAGTGGTAACCGTGCGTTTGAATGAGTCACGATAAAAGTGTGGAAGAGAATATATCAAGGTTAGCCTTGCCACTGGAATTACATACCACCCGGTCTACGCCAATCCATAATAAATCACATACCACTCTGTCATCTCATATTTCCATATTCTAATGCAATATGAAGCAACACAACAAGAGACAACAGAATGGCCAAACATACGATGTAGACGACCACATAAACATATGTCGTAAGCAAAATGGAAGATATCACATGACACCGTGATCATCAACGTGACCACCACTTTAGCAAGTTAAGCAAATAAATCTACTATATAATCGGAACGTCGGCAACAAATCGGTGATTCCAATATTGTATTTCAAACTTAACACTCGTTAAGTCTTATCACTCTTTAGAAATCCAGAGTTATAAAAAATACAATTTTTTAGTTAGATAAAACATAAGTGGCGCAGTTGATAGAGGATATTTTTTAATATCTGTACTCTACGAAAAACACACTCTGCAAAGTGTTCATAATAACCAAAGTTAAAGTGAAACACAACGAAGAATACGAATAAACGTTAAAAGTTATCGCTATCTACACATACACAAGCATTAGGTAGAAAAACAAATCAATAACATCAAGGAATAATAATACCAAGTTTTTCGCCATGGTCTTCACCAATTTGGATTGTTCCTAAAAAGAAAGATGAATGGCGTTTGGTAATCGATTACAGAAAATTGAATGAGAAGACGGTATCAGACCGATATCCTCTTCACAATATAACTGATATTCTCGACAAACTAGAGAAGTGCATATATTTCACTATATCTTAGATTTGGCTTCTGGTTTTCACCAAATCGAGGTGAACCCCAAAGACCGCATTCTCAGTAGAATTCGGACATTACGGACATTAGTACATTCCAGAGGGTTATACTTGGAGAACTATACTTGGAGATAATGTACTTGGAGAACTACAAGGAAAAACTTGTTTACGTTATATGGATGACATAATCATCTTTTCCACATCCTTGCAAGAGCACATCGAAAATTAAAAAAAAAGTGTTTGAAAAATTAAGATCAGCCAATTTAAAGGTCCGATTGGACAAAAGTGAATTTCTACACAAATAAATTGCTTTTCTCGGACATCTAGTAACGTCAGAAGAAGTAAAACCAAATCCTGACAAAATCCGAGCTATCCAAAGATTCACTATACTCCAAACAGAAAAGCAAATTAAAAACTTTCTAGGACTTATCGGATACTATTGAAAATTTATACATAATTTTGCACAAATAAGTAAACCAATGACCGCCCAGGTGGCTCAGTGGTTAAAGCTGTGGCAGTTGGAGCGGGAGGTACCGGGTTCGAATCCCGATAGGGGCAGGATGCAAAAGGGATTTTTCAACATCTGATTACGATCGGTGGTGTTAATGAACACATCTATGACCCCCTGTTGGAGTGCAGCACTCATCGGCCGACCCATCTTCCACGTCAGTACTATAGGCTGGCATGGAGCTATGCAATGCGTAGATGGTTCTACGAAAATCGGACCTATAGCCGTACGTCCTCGATTTGGCCGTTAAGGCGTAAAGTAGGACGTAAATAAGCGAACCGCGAAAGAGCTGGGAGAGCCTTGAGCCCCAAAAAAGATAGCATAGAATAAAATATAAAAAAAAAAAAAGTAAACCAATGACAGAATGCTTACGCAAAGATCGTAAGATAACTTAAAGATGTAAAAAATTATTGTGTAACGAATCGATCCTACAGTATCCAGACTTCGAGAAACCATTTATAGTGACATCAAATGCTAGCAATGTAGCTATCGTTGCTGTTTTGTCTGAAGGCGTCATAGGAAAAGATCTACCTATATGCTTTGCATCACGTACCCTCTCTAAAAGCGAACAAAACTATTCAACTACAGAAAAGGAATTACTTGCTATAGTATGGGCTACGAAATATTTTCGACCATACTTGTTTGGAAGGAAGTTTATTATTGTTACGGATCATAGACCATTGATTTGGCTATATAATTTAAAAGAGCCGAATTCTAAGCTTATCAGGTGGAAGTTAAAGTTAGAAGAATTCGGCTACAAAATTCAGTACAAAAAAGGTACACTTAATGCCAATGCGGATGCTCTTTCCTGTATACAAATTGAAGAGTTACATAATCTAGAAACTTCATCAGAAGATACCTGTAGCTTATTATCAACCCCTTCAGATCCTATTCCTATAAAAAAAAATTCCATATACACATTCGAGAATCAAATCATTTTTCAATTGATATATAAAAGTTTATTAGATAAAACCCTCATAAAACGTGAACCATTTTCGATACTAAGATAAGAGTCACAGTTAAAATGCCACGTAAACTAGGCATAACAACAACAAGATGAGCTTAGAAAATTATTTGGAAGAACACGTCAACTTACATGTGTATTCGCATCCGATGAATACTTTACATATGTATTAAAGGCATACAATGAAATGACTAACACAATATCAAGAACAACAACACCTTAAGTTTATTTAGTTAGATCTTTAAGATTTCTTGTAGATATTAAACAAGAAGAGGATCAAATCGAAGAAATCAGACGAACTCATGAAAGTAACCACTATCGAGGAATCATAGAAAACTATGATCAAATAAAACGAAACTATTTTTTTCCTAACATGAAATAAAAGATAAGAAGTTTCATAAATAATTGCGTGACTTGTCAAAAAATAAAATACGACAGAAGTCCACCGCAACTCCAATATTCTTTAACAGAGACCTCCAAACGTCGACCAATGGAAATTATTCATTTGGATTTATTCCAACTTCAATCACAATCCTTTTTAACCATAATAGACTAATTTAGTAAGTTTGCTACTGCATATTGCTTTACCAACAAAACGGATAAAATAATCCTGTCCAAATTAATACACTTCACGAGCCTGCACGGTTTGTCAACCGACTAATCAAAGACTTTGCGGAAAAATACCAAATTAAAATTCACACTACCACTCCCTTTAACTCTACCGGAAACTCTCCAGTTGAACGAGTTCACTCTATTTTTAAAGAACTATGCAGTATAATTTCTCATAAACAAACTAATCTTTCATTAGAGGACATAATGAATCAAGCGATTCTTTCTTATAATAACTCTATCCATTCGACCACGAAGCTAACTTCATTCGAACTATTAAAATGCCATTATGCAAGAAATAAAATAAATTTCACAAATGAAGTAGACTACTTCACACAGCATAAAGAAATATTCGAACAGCTTTGTAATGAAATTTACGAGAGTACCTTTAGCAAATTGAAAAAATTAATAAGTAAATTAAATAACAAAAGAAAACCTGTATTAGCCATCCAACTAAACCTACTTGTGTATGTAAAGAAAAAGCGTTGAGCAAAATTAAAACCTCCTTATAGGAAATTGAAAGTTGTAGAAGATAAAGGTTTATTAATAAATACTCCCGAAAAATTCATAAGACTAAAATAAAACGTCTTTTCCAGGTGTCAAACAACAATCCAACAATAACTCAAAATGACATCCCTACAAAATAACAAAGGAATCCTAGCATTCAAAAAAGGCAACCCAAGACTTATCAACGGATATAAAAAACTAATACATTTAATAAATGTAAAACCCTACTCAAAATTGATAAAAGACGTTAGAACACAAGTTACAGCACTAGGACAAACAATATCTTCTACCGAAGAATATCTCGTTATTCTTAACGACTACAAAACGAAAATTATAACAGAATACAAAACTGATCAATTAGAGATAACATTTCAAGAAATTCTACCGAGACGTTACAAGCGAGAACTAAGTAACGGATTAGGTTCATTAATTAAAGACCTAACAGGCAACCTAGACAATCAGGATTTAATCGACATACAATACGCAATCAACGAAATGGGGGTTCGTTTCTCGACTTAAATGAGAAAGACAGCATGTTTTTACTTCAGTGAAATTTATATTTTAAAAATATGTGCAACCTATTAAAAATGCGGAAAATAGGTTGAAACAAGGTCCAAGTGTAGTGATAACAAAACTTGAGTTTAATAATCAAAAATGTTTAAGTGGAAAATAAGAAAATAGAAGATAAAAATATTTTCATGTCAAAAAAATTTTGCAATACGCAACACAATGCGAAAAAAAAACAAACAAATTTCATGGTGTTAAGAATTACGATACGATACAGAACACAATGAAAAATACGCCGCAAATTGGAAACATAAATCGAATTCCAATTAGATAAGTCGGCTTGCGACGGAATAATAATAATTTTGTTTTTTTAGGCATTTTTATGGTTATAAACATAAAAAAAGCAACACACAGAAAAATGATCACTAAGGTAAGAAAAGCTTCATAGGAAAACTGTGATCACCACATAAAAAGATAAGTTTAATTATTGTTTAAGAATTGCTTCCACTTTAATAAATCCGCATGTTATATTTCGAATTATTACTAACAAGACTGACTGCGAATTAACGTATAATTGTGAAGTGTATTATATTTTAGGGGTCGGTTTTGCGTAAATGTGAATGTGGTCGGTTGGGCTGAGTGGAATAAAGGTGACATCTATGATCGAATGAGAACACCTGATTTTCCATATTTGGGATAACATGGTCGGTGGAAGAGAGCTTGGATTGGAATCATATTCACGGTATTTACACGATACATGGTAACGTCAAAATTTATTCGTCCCTTATGTTTTTACCTATAGACTGTTACGGAGGGTAAAATATTTTTGATGTTCTTTTTCAACACAAATTTTGGCTGCGGAACGGGTTGGAACTATACATGGGAGGGGTTGAAGTGGTGTTTTGTTCCTCTTATTTTCTGTGTGTATTTTGACGAGTAAGTGCCGCTACGAAGAAGTGTCGTAGTTTTTTGTGGATTGATGGTTTTGGGCTTTCCGTTTTGCGTGTATGTTTATGTGTGTGTATGTGTATGTGTCTGTATATGTGTGTGTATATGTATATAGATATGTACGGGGGTGTGTATGTATGTGCGAGTGTATGTGTGTATGTATGTGTATTGTATATGTATATATATGTGTGTATAATGTGTGTGTATGCATGTATGTGTTTATGCATGTATGTGTGTATATGTGTATATAGATATGTATATATGTGTGTGTATGTGTATATTCTAGGAATATTCTTGACTTTGTTGTGTTTTTGTAAAATATTCAGACATGGTGGATTGCTTCATATATTTGTTCCGTATATATTCCTACTCCAATTTTCTGACGGAAAAGAGCACACTTTTAGTGAGCTTGCGACAAGAATTGCTCATAACAGTGCTTCGCATGTTCCAGTAACGGAATAAAGGGAGGAATAAACCTAGTGCTATTATCAGCGTTATCATCATTTTCCTTGTTAGTGTCATTGATAGATATTCTAATCACCTACAATATTTTCTAATGTTACTTCTTTTAATATAATTCAACGGTCACAAAATGATCCCAATTTTTTTATCTTGGACATATGATCCTATGAAAGCAGACCATTGGGTTAGTTGGTTAAGTGTAATGTCATCATCTTCGTCGTATAAATGAGTATCGGTGTGAGGATTACTCTTTAAACATGATCCGCAGTTAGCTACTGTTCAGCTACTAACCCGACTACACGCTGTAGCAGCCATTTCAACCGCATCTATCAATGTTACGACCGTATTGTTACGATAATGTTTTGACCGCTATCTAAATTTTTGACCAATTTAGATAAGAGATTACGTCTGTAATGGTCTTTAAGGCTTTTTATAACGCTTTGATTCTTCGGCTGTGAAACGGATGATGTGTTTGGTGGCAAAAATGCTAACTTAAAGTGTGAAGGAGAATTGTCGATTAGTAATAAAATCTTGTTTTTATTTTTAATCAGACGGTGTCCCATTTCCGTAAATAGTACTCGAAAATTTCGAACGTCATTCAAGCCTTTTTATGAGCTGTATATTCGACAGGTAAAGCTTTAATGTTTTTAAAGCACCTGGGTGATTTAGTTTTTTGCTATAACAAGCAATTTTTTTGTCACTACCGCAGCCATGTTAGCTCCTACTAACAAAGTTATATTCTCCTTATACGACATTTTGCCGCCAACACACTTTCACCTCTGAACTTAAATGTTTTTTCTGGTGTAATTTTATAAAACAAACCGGTTTCGTCGATGTTTTAAATTTCACTCGCTATGTATCCAACTCGAAGTTTTGGTCACACAGATGCTATCCACTCATCAAGTGTACCTTGCTGAACATCTGACTGGGATCGAAAAATGTCACTTTCTATACATTTGAATTCTTTATTCAATGTTCTTTCTAATTCTACTGCCTTAGTTTTTAGGAAAGGACCAATATACATTTTTATTAATCTGTTGTATAAACTTAAATGGTTTTATAATGCTTCTTCAATGTCGCAATTTTTCAGTCGTAATAAACGAAAAATATTGACAATTGCAGTGCAAATAGGTCGTTATATCCAAACTGTCGTAATACCCGAAGTCGTTTCAAGCGAATGTTGTTAATTAGGAAAACTGAACAAATCAATCATTGTTTTGAATTTCCGACGTTATAAACGACATTTGTTATAACCGAAGTCGTTATAAGCGAAAACTACTGTATGTGTATAAATGTGTATATATATTTATGTATATGTGTATATGTCTGTATATGTATATATATATATATATATATATATATATATATATATATATATATATATGTTTATATCGTTACATTACAGTGTAGATGGTATTGGTGATAGATTTATTAATATGTTTTGTACTTAGGTTTAATATAAATAAACTTCATAAGGTTCCATTGAAAAGATGACATAGTAGGGATAATAAACATACGACTAGTAAACATATTTAAATTAATCGAGGTGGTGGTTTATTAGATTATATATATATATTGAATCAATCCGTAATTACACATAGTGCAACTTGGTTGTAGTGTATTAATTTTATTACAAATTTAAGTTAATTTGTAACAGGATTTTTATTTTATTTTATTTTTTGTTAAACAATCAGTTTTATGGTTACTTAGTACATCATACCATATCTTTAAAATCAAAATTAATTTTTTCAGATTCCTGAGCCATAAGTTAATATTTTTTTTCTGTGCAGAGTTTTGTATTTAAGTTTAATTAGATACTGGAGTTTAAATAAAGAATTAATTAAATTAAAGATCCTTGAGCAACAAATTAATAAATTTATTAATCTAGTAAAAGAATAGAAAGGTGCTGCGGACTGGACACTGCGGATTGGTTATAGGCTTAAATTAACAATAAAATTTATTTATAAATTAATTCTTACAGATACCGGAGCCAGAAATAGTAAGAGAGCATATGGGTGTTTCGGAATAAAGCCTCAGGATTAGCTATTAATTTAAAATAATAAATTAATTTATTAAACTATTAATTAATTCTTACAGATGTCATATTAATAAATCTATAAGCATGTTACAGAATTATCGTAACACTATCGTAATGGATGGCTTAAACTATTATACAATATTAAATAAATTGTTTCAGATACCTGAGCTATAAATTAAAAAAAAATTCTTTCAGAGTTTTGTACTTATGTTTTAATTAGGTTAGTTGTGCGGATGGAATTTGAAATAAACAAAAAAATTAAATAATTAAGTTGCAGATTCCTGAGCGACTAACTAATAAATTTATTTTAGAATTTTAATTTTAAGTTAGTTTTGATTTTATTCAAAAGACAGCAGAGCAGATAGGTGTTGCGGACTGGAGAATGCTGATTGGCGATTGCAGACTTGTAGATTAGAATTGTGATTGTCTTGTGATTGTCTGCTAATAGTAGTTTAGTACCGACTGTCAAGGTGTCTGTAACTGGGTCGCTCTTTCCTAACTAACCTACTTTCCTATCCTTACCTATCGTTTTATATAAACGGCTGTAGGAATAGGCCCGGCGTTATAAGGGAATCTTTCCTAGCGCTTGGTCCTACAGTCCTATCTACTAATCAATACAATACGCAATCAACGGAATTAAGAATCAAGACACTTTAAACTCTCAAATCAACAATCAGATACACATCAATACGCAAATAATAGACAGATTTAATTCCATTCAAACATTCGTAAACAACATTATTAAAAGACTGCAATTGGAAGTCAATAAAACTATTCAAATAACTAACTCGGTTATTTTAGTAATTTTATATGATCAATATTTCTATAAAATCAACCACATCATTGACCAACTACATACGCATTTAAAAGAATTATAAGAACTCACATCTCTTTCCAAATACAAAACCATTTCAAGACATCTACTCTCGGAAAACGAAACTAGTTATATTCATAATATACTTGCACCAGACGGAGTAATACTACAAAATTCTAACGCCATGTATAACCTTTAAGAGCTCAAAGGATTTTATATAATAATAATACACAATTAGTATTTTTGATCAAATTTCATAAGGATCTCACTATCAAGTTAAAATTATCCCTCATAAAAATAGCATTATATATCCAATTCTGCCTGAACAAATTATTCTCAATTCCCTATCCTATCAATATATTACAAATCAATGCGATACTCTGTACGAAACTACGTATTAAGCCATTTAAATTAGACACATTAGAAGAAACATGCGCTCCAGCACTACTTGCACAACTACCGACCAAATGCAACTTCCAAAAAATATCAGAATGCAACCTGCAGAATAACCAATCATTTAGAAGTCAACATGCAAACAGCTAACATTCAAAATCAATACACAGTCATTACTAGAATTCAACAAGAATTAACATTAGAAACACTACATAATCAAACCATTTCTAATCTAAATCACTCGCGAATATTACACGAGCACGCAATATTGCATAGTACTTCTGGACATGTGTCATTGGCAATGATAATATTAACCATTATTATAATTATTATATATTTTTTCATCATAAGAAAGAGACTCTGGGAAATCAAGATAAATCCAGCTTCAGGACTAGAACAGCAGCCTGCCGCTATTCCAAGGGGGGAGGAATTACGTACCACCCGCGGTTTACGCCAATCCATAATAAATCACATACCACTATGTCATCTCATATTCCCATATTCTAATGAAATATGAAGCAACACAACAAGAGACAACAGAATGGCCAAACATACGATGTAGACGACAACTAAACATACGTCGTAAGCAAAATGGAAGATATCACATGACAACGTGATCATCAACGTTAAAACAGCTCTGTAGAAATCCAGAGTTATAAAAAATAAAGTTTTTTAGTTAGATAAAACATAACTCTAGCAATCGGGCCTCGTATCCTCTACATCCACTTCTGATAAGCTGAACTTGTACAGAGACCCTTTGATCAGACCTGTTGTCATGTATGCATGTGAGAGTTGGACATTGACGGATGAGTTCGAAAGACGGTGTCTACTATTCGAGAGAATAATTCTAATTGTGTTATAAATGGCCCAAAACGCGACGTTGATGGCACATAACTAATCGCGAATTCCTAATAGCGTGTCATTAATTGTGTTTCTGTTTTGTTTGGTTTAAACTTGAGATTGGCTGCTCTCGTACAATGATAAATCAGCAGGCCTATTTGAGAATTCGATTCGTATTGCTATTCGATTCGAATCATCAAATTGATTTGAACATGGATTGGTATTTGGTAATACGATCGAAAAAAGAAATGCACACTGCCAAATAATGAGAAGGTAAATTTTGTACTAATGGTCATACCTATCCTAAAATTTATCATATTGTTGAATTTTGACATTTAAAAAGTATATTTCTGTTATTATATTTTGATTCGGTTTATTATTTGACAGTTGAATTATTTGGTTCCTGATAGCATAATATTCATTATCAATAGAGCTTAGCAATTCAGATGGTGGTTAAATTGGGTTGATTGGTACACTAAAACTTGTATCAGCAAACGAAATAGTGCCAGTTATTCCATTCATTTACTGCGTTTCTTAAAAATGTTTCACTCGTATGACGGTTCCATTTTTATCTTCTTTTACGTTTTATTTAATATTATATTTGAAATCGGTCCACACTTTCTTCCAGCCATCTGAAGTTAATAGTTGATTGTCAAAATGCAACCTACTCTAAATCTTGTTTGGATGGACAGCGTGGGTCTATAAAATTTCCTCGTACTAACTACTAATGTGATGGAACGCAAAAAGCTGGTGCGGCTCATTACAATCTCCCAATATACATTGTGTGTCCATTTTTTGCAACAATTTCCTTGATTTCGTTCGATATCATCGCCGAATACATATGTATGTTGAGTACATATAGGCTGCTTTCATTCTGTAATGTTTATGTGGATATTCCCTTTACCACAAACTATGTACTGATGCCTGTTTGTATATAGGGATCCTCCCTCCGCACTACTACTGGGTTCTGAGCTTTCTTTTGTTTCCTCTCACTTCCACTGATACCACTAGTACTCATCATCATCACACTTTTAGTTAGTTTATTTGTAAACCACCAGCATCACTCACTTTGTTGGTTTGGTATCATTTTCTGCTAACGAGGAATACGGTTACCTATATGACAGATATCAGCATTATCGTTGGAAGGCTATGTTGTAAAACCCGAAAGTCACCTTATTTGGAGTAACCCTACTAGAAACTTAGCATCCCCTTAGCCACACAGACATGAGCGTATGCATTATACCTTAGCTTGACTAGCTCAAGCGGTAAGTTATGTCGATTATAAGTTCACCATTCCAGCCGAACGCCATAGCACATTCTCTTACCCAAAGGCTAACAGGGTTCACCATTCACCACGATAAGGCAGGCTTAGGAGTAGAGTGGAGATGCTATAGCAACCTGCATTGTATGAGCACATATGCATATATATAAATATATATATATATATATATATATATATATATATATATATATATATATATATATATATATATATATATATAAATATATATATACATATATATATATATATATATATATATATATATATATATATATATATATATATATTTTTATTTATTTAATAGTACAATCTTATCACATGATAATTTATTACTAATGATCATAACGCACTTATTTGAAACAAATAAGTGAAGCGAGTGTGGGTTTACAAGAAATCAATATTCTGCTCCCAATAATGAAACTTTATTTATTAGATGACAAGCTCATGCGGTTTAATTCTTTTAAGGCGTTTCAATTCTTGTGTTATGTCAAGAAGTTGTATTGCTTCACTGTTAGTATGTTGTAGTAATCTTCTTTCATGTTGGATGGCGAATTCCTGGATCACTTCATCAATCCATTTAACATTTAGGTCGTTGTGTAATTCCTCGTTGGTAACGTAGCGGTAAGCATTTGTTATTGCTCGTAGAAATTTGTTTTGGCTGCGTTGAATAATTAAACGATTTGATTGTTTAGTGCATCCCCAGAGTTGGATACCATACGTCCAAATTGGTTTAATTATCGATTCGTAGATGAGACGTTTACAGTACAGGCTTAGCTTAGAATAATTTCCTATCAGCCAGTACATCTCGCGTTGTTTTATTTTAATTTGCTCTGCTTTTTGTTTAACGTGGTATTTCCAGTTCAATCTTGAATCAAGATGCAATCCGAGATATCGAGCAGATTCAGCTTGGGGTATTTGTATCCCGTTGAGAAATGTATGTAGGTTGCTATTTTTGTGCCGCAACGTGTATGTAACCTGTACTGATCTTAGCTCGTTAAGCTTTATTTTCCAATCCCTGGTCCATTGGCTGATTTTATCGAGTGCTTGTTGTAAATATTCAACTGCTTGATTCAAGGATTCACTTGATGTCAAAACTGCTGTATCATCAGCAAAAGTTCCAATGAAGGTTGTTTCCGTTGTCGGTATATCGGAAGTGTAAATTAGATATAAGATGGGCCCCAATACGCTACCCTGGGGCACCCCTGCTATGGCTGGGTAAAAATTGGAGTACGTTTCTTCATGAAATACTCTAAATTTTCGTTTGGAAAGATACGACAGTTGGCAGTAATTTTGTGGCACTAAATTACTTATCTTGTAGATAAGACCCTCATGCCACACTCTATCGAAAGCCTGTGAAACATCTAGGAATACGGCAGGACAATATTTCTTCTCTTCAAATGCTTGTTCAATCTTTGCAGTCACGCGATGAACTTGATCAATTGTCAAATGTTTATTTCTGAATCCAAACTGGAAGTCAGGTATAATGATCATTGGGTTTACTCGTTTCAATAACAACTTCTCAAACAATTTTGAAATAGTTGGTAACAAAGAGATCGTATGATGCAATTTGCTCTGCTGGTTTTTTTATCATGATCATTTGTGCAACCTTGAAACACTCAGGCACATATGTAAGTCGAAAGCAAGCATTATATAAATATGTTAACATAATAACCCCTCTCTTTGATAACTCCTTAAACAACCTTGGAGAAATTTCATCAATTCCAGGTGACTTTTTGGGATTCAAATTCATATCTATTTCTTGTGCAATTTCTAGTGGGGTGACACTTTTGATATTTAATGGAGATCTATAGACTGGTTTAGGATCAATCGTAGATTGTATGTCGTGTGGTTAAAATACTGATGCCAGATGTTGTGCAAACAGTTCTGCTTTTTCTTCATTACGTCGCACCCACTCTCTATTTTTGTTCCTTATAGGTAGTACTTGGCTTATTGGCCTCTTGTATCTTTTAGTTGCTTTCCAAAGAGAATAATTTGTGTCAGCTTCAGGACCTAGTCCTTTCAAATAATTTTCAGTGCAAGCTTCTTTGTGTTCTTTAATTAGTCGGTTAACTTTATTACTTATCTGATTAAAATCTCTTTTGTCAATAATGTTTCTAGTTCTATGCCATATCCGTCTTTTCCTACGCCTTTCTTTTATCAGTTCTCGAATCGCCAAGGGGTAATTAATCTCCTTTATGCCTTTCTCGCATAATACGGGTGTAGCCTCTTTAGCTGCTTCACGCATAGAGTTAATAAAATATTCAGTTTGTGATTCAAGTTCTTGTTTATTTTTCAGACTAACTTTTAACTCAATTAGGTTGTCCAGTTTCTCTCTAAATAATTCCCAATCAGTAAATTTATTAGTTATATTGAGTTTCATTTTCTTTTTTATGATTAATGTACTCAGAGTCATTAAAACCGGTGTATGATCGGAAGTAAGTTCGTCAATGCCTTCGACTTCAATGTAATTGGAGGTTACTCCTTTCGAAATATAAAAGTCAATCGAATCAGGAACCTTGTTGATGTCTGTAGGCCAGTAGGGTGGTTTACGTGATGAATGATATTCACAACCTGACATTTCTATTGCACTAAGAAGTTCTTTTCCTTTTCCTGGTTATGAGTCGAGATCCCCACGCAGTATGTTTTACGTTGTTGTCACCTCCTATAATAAACCTTCGTCCAAGCTTATTGAAAATGTTGACATATTGATTTCGTATGATATTATGTCTTGGTGGGCAGTAAATCGCCCCTAAACTTAGTTCCGCACCACCATGATTGATTGTTATTACGGTACCTTGCTTAAACTGCTCTGTAATTTCTGCTTGTTGGAAATGTAGGATATTTTGTTTGATTAAGATTGCTGTACCCCCTCGAGCACGACCACTGGGATGCAATGTCCAATAGGCTCTATATCCCGTAATTTTGATAAAGTTTTTCTCTGTATAGTGTGTCTCTGATATTAGAGCTACATCTATGTTGTTGGTTCTTAGGAAAACATCTAGTTCTTGGGCTCTTGCATTAAGCCCATTAGCATTCCAGGTAATTATACGTAGGAACGTTGCAGTCATTTACTTCTTTTGTTTTAGCGGTTTGTTTGGTGGCTTGGAATTATCTTCATACCTATCCTAAAATTTATCATATTGTTGAATTTTGACATTTAAAAAGTATATTTCTGTTATTATATTTTGATTCGGTTTATTATTTGACAGTTGAATTATTTGGTTCCTGATAGCATAATATTCATTATCAATAGAGCTTAGCAATTCAGATGGTGGTTAAATTGGGTTGATTGGTACACTAAAACTTGTATCAGCAAACGAAATAGTGCCAGTTATTCCATTCATTTACTGCGTTTCTTAAAAATGTTTCACTCGTATGACGGTTCCATTTTTATCTTCTTTTACGTTTTATTTAATATTATATTTGAAATCGGTCCACACTTTCTTCCAGCCATCTGAAGTTAATAGTTGATTGTCAAAATGCAACCTACTCTAAATCTTGTTTGGATGGACAGCGTGGGTCTATAAAATTTCCTCGTACTAACTACTAATGTGATGGAACGCAAAAAGCTGGTGCGGCTCATTACAATCTCCCAATATACATTGTGTGTCCATTTTTTGCAACAATTTCCTTGATTTCGTTCGATATCATCGCCGAATACATATGTATGTTGAGTACATATAGGCTGCTTTCATTCTGTAATGTTTATGTGGATATTCCCTTTACCACAAACTATGTACTGATGCCTGTTTGTATATAGGGATCCTCCCTCCGCACTACTACTGGGTTCTGAGCTTTCTTTTGTTTCCTCTCACTTCCACTGATACCACTAGTACTCATCATCATCACACTTTTAGTTAGTTTATTTGTAAACCACCAGCATCACTCACTTTGTTGGTTTGGTATCATTTTCTGCTAACGAGGAATACGGTTACCTATATGACAGATATCAGCATTATCGTTGGAAGGCTATGTTGTAAAACCCGAAAGTCACCTTATTTGGAGTAACCCTACTAGAAACTTAGCATCCCCTTAGCCACACAGACATGAGCGTATGCATTATACCTTAGCTTGACTAGCTCAAGCGGTAAGTTATGTCGATTATAAGTTCACCATTCCAGCCGAACGCCATAGCACATTCTCTTACCCAAAGGCTAACAGGGTTCACCATTCACCACGATAAGGCAGGCTTAGGAGTAGAGTGGAGATGCTATAGCAACCTGCATTGTATGAGCACATATGCATATATATAAATATATATATATATATATATATATATATATATATATATATATATATATATATATATATATATATATATATAAATATATATATACATATATATATATATATATATATATATATATATATATATATATATATATATATATATATATATATATATATTTTTATTTATTTAATAGTACAATCTTATCACATGATAATTTATTACTAATGATCATAACGCACTTATTTGAAACAAATAAGTGAAGCGAGTGTGGGTTTACAAGAAATCAATATTCTGCTCCCAATAATGAAACTTTATTTATTAGATGACAAGCTCATGCGGTTTAATTCTTTTAAGGCGTTTCAATTCTTGTGTTATGTCAAGAAGTTGTATTGCTTCACTGTTAGTATGTTGTAGTAATCTTCTTTCATGTTGGATGGCGAATTCCTGGATCACTTCATCAATCCATTTAACATTTAGGTCGTTGTGTAATTCCTCGTTGGTAACGTAGCGGTAAGCATTTGTTATTGCTCGTAGAAATTTGTTTTGGCTGCGTTGAATAATTAAACGATTTGATTGTTTAGTGCATCCCCAGAGTTGGATACCATACGTCCAAATTGGTTTAATTATCGATTCGTAGATGAGACGTTTACAGTACAGGCTTAGCTTAGAATAATTTCCTATCAGCCAGTACATCTCGCGTTGTTTTATTTTAATTTGCTCTGCTTTTTGTTTAACGTGGTATTTCCAGTTCAATCTTGAATCAAGATGCAATCCGAGATATCGAGCAGATTCAGCTTGGGGTATTTGTATCCCGTTGAGAAATGTATGTAGGTTGCTATTTTTGTGCCGCAACGTGTATGTAACCTGTACTGATCTTAGCTCGTTAAGCTTTATTTTCCAATCCCTGGTCCATTGGCTGATTTTATCGAGTGCTTGTTGTAAATATTCAACTGCTTGATTCAAGGATTCACTTGATGTCAAAACTGCTGTATCATCAGCAAAAGTTCCAATGAAGGTTGTTTCCGTTGTCGGTATATCGGAAGTGTAAATTAGATATAAGATGGGCCCCAATACGCTACCCTGGGGCACCCCTGCTATGGCTGGGTAAAAATTGGAGTACGTTTCTTCATGAAATACTCTAAATTTTCGTTTGGAAAGATACGACAGTTGGCAGTAATTTTGTGGCACTAAATTACTTATCTTGTAGATAAGACCCTCATGCCACACTCTATCGAAAGCCTGTGAAACATCTAGGAATACGGCAGGACAATATTTCTTCTCTTCAAATGCTTGTTCAATCTTTGCAGTCACGCGATGAACTTGATCAATTGTCAAATGTTTATTTCTGAATCCAAACTGGAAGTCAGGTATAATGATCATTGGGTTTACTCGTTTCAATAACAACTTCTCAAACAATTTTGAAATAGTTGGTAACAAAGAGATCGTATGATGCAATTTGCTCTGCTGGTTTTTTTATCATGATCATTTGTGCAACCTTGAAACACTCAGGCACATATGTAAGTCGAAAGCAAGCATTATATAAATATGTTAACATAATAACCCCTCTCTTTGATAACTCCTTAAACAACCTTGGAGAAATTTCATCAATTCCAGGTGACTTTTTGGGATTCAAATTCATATCTATTTCTTGTGCAATTTCTAGTGGGGTGACACTTTTGATATTTAATGGAGATCTATAGACTGGTTTAGGATCAATCGTAGATTGTATGTCGTGTGGTTAAAATACTGATGCCAGATGTTGTGCAAACAGTTCTGCTTTTTCTTCATTACGTCGCACCCACTCTCTATTTTTGTTCCTTATAGGTAGTACTTGGCTTATTGGCCTCTTGTATCTTTTAGTTGCTTTCCAAAGAGAATAATTTGTGTCAGCTTCAGGACCTAGTCCTTTCAAATAATTTTCAGTGCAAGCTTCTTTGTGTTCTTTAATTAGTCGGTTAACTTTATTACTTATCTGATTAAAATCTCTTTTGTCAATAATGTTTCTAGTTCTATGCCATATCCGTCTTTTCCTACGCCTTTCTTTTATCAGTTCTCGAATCGCCAAGGGGTAATTAATCTCCTTTATGCCTTTCTCGCATAATACGGGTGTAGCCTCTTTAGCTGCTTCACGCATAGAGTTAATAAAATATTCAGTTTGTGATTCAAGTTCTTGTTTATTTTTCAGACTAACTTTTAACTCAATTAGGTTGTCCAGTTTCTCTCTAAATAATTCCCAATCAGTAAATTTATTAGTTATATTGAGTTTCATTTTCTTTTTTATGATTAATGTACTCAGAGTCATTAAAACCGGTGTATGATCGGAAGTAAGTTCGTCAATGCCTTCGACTTCAATGTAATTGGAGGTTACTCCTTTCGAAATATAAAAGTCAATCGAATCAGGAACCTTGTTGATGTCTGTAGGCCAGTAGGGTGGTTTACGTGATGAATGATATTCACAACCTGACATTTCTATTGCACTAAGAAGTTCTTTTCCTTTTCCTGGTTATGAGTCGAGATCCCCACGCAGTATGTTTTACGTTGTTGTCACCTCCTATAATAAACCTTCGTCCAAGCTTATTGAAAATGTTGACATATTGATTTCGTATGATATTATGTCTTGGTGGGCAGTAAATCGCCCCTAAACTTAGTTCCGCACCACCATGATTGATTGTTATTACGGTACCTTGCTTAAACTGCTCTGTAATTTCTGCTTGTTGGAAATGTAGGATATTTTGTTTGATTAAGATTGCTGTACCCCCTCGAGCACGACCACTGGGATGCAATGTCCAATAGGCTCTATATCCCGTAATTTTGATAAAGTTTTTCTCTGTATAGTGTGTCTCTGATATTAGAGCTACATCTATGTTGTTGGTTCTTAGGAAAACATCTAGTTCTTGGGCTCTTGCATTAAGCCCATTAGCATTCCAGGTAATTATACGTAGGAACGTTGCAGTCATTTACTTCTTTTGTTTTAGCGGTTTGTTTGGTGGCTTGGAATTATCTTCCAATTTATCCACCCTATTAGTAAGCTGGCTGAAATTATGTCTCATTTCTGCCTGAAATTCGGTGAGCATTTTCATTATATTACTAATGGTTGGCTCGTTCATCATAGGTTTCTGTCTGATTTCTTGAATTAGATTGTTGTTTGAGGTGTTGGTGACCTGGGCGTAAGAGATCCCCTCTTTAATAGTATTATATTGTGGGTTTGGCTTTTGCTGTAGGCGCTCTACTACTGTGGTTTTCCTTGGTAGTTGAGCATTTAACTTTTTCTGATATACCTGGCATCCTTTGTAGCTAGCCGGATGGCCTTTTTCACCACACAATGCACAAGTTGGTATAACATTTCGTGGCTTTTGACATTGGATTGTTTGATGGTTCTCTGCACATTTAACACATTTGGCTTGTCTATTGCAGAAGTTTTTCGTATGTCCTAACTGTTGGCAGTTTGTACACTGAGGTATACCTTTTACCTTTTTAGGTGGTTCAATAGTTACCTTGCAATACAGCAAGTTCTTGATTTCGTATATATTCTTATTGTTTTCCCCTTGCAACAGGTCTACATAAAACAATGGGAAATGTCTAATAATTTTTTCATTATTAACTGTCGACTTTTTATGAATGTTGATAATGTTGGTTACTTTATGGCCATGGTTCTCGATCGCCGCTTTGATCTCTTCGCGATCAGTGGACGACGGTAAACCTCGTACTACAACTCTGTACCATCTGTCACTTTTGAGTTGGTATGTATGATATTCCATATTATAGAGCGTACTGTCTTTGTTATTCGATTCAGTGACTTTTATGTCGCTAAGTAGATTTTTTATTTTGCGGTAGTCATTTTCGGACTGTGTTGTTATTTTGATATTTTGATATATATATATATATATATATATATATATATATATATATATATATATATATATATATATATATATATGCATATATATATATATATATATATATATATATATATATATATATATATATATATATATATACAATATATATATAACTACATATTTATAATAATAAAGCATCGGCTTCCATTTTAAGACTTACAACTTTTGTATCCTCTTTATATGGGTTAGTTAGCAAAACTTATAACGAACATAAATTAGATCATGATCGAACAAATAATGCTCGAAATCGAACTGCCAAATAAGGGAAATTCTCAGTCGTTTGTGTTTATACGCGATTGATTTGGTGTTCGATTTCATTTTGTACGTTATCGAATTCAAAAATACCGATTATTCGATATCGTCGTTTGATTATTCGATATCGAGTACCCAAATAAGGGCCCTGGTGTGATAGGGTCATTGATTTGAGTTAGGCGAATCGAGAAGTTTATTATGCTAACTTGTACACAGTAATTTTATTTGGTGCTCTACCCAAACTCAGTACCATGAAATAATATTGCCGGTATCATAGTCATTTAAATTTGAGCGGATAAGCAACGACAACAATTTTGAGGCGATTTTGGTTATATCTGTGTTTGTTTCATTGTGGTCTAACCCAAACAAACTGATCATTTATATATACACGCTATCACCCATTCCTAATGATTGTTAATAGATAATAGTTTAAACTTTAGACGGTAGCCGACTATTGATAACTGGCAGTTGCAGTACTTCATAACTTAATAATTATATCTTATCGTCGTATTGGTTTACCAAATGTATTGAATTATTAATTCTTGAATTGATAACTTATTTTTGAGTGTGCGAGTGTAAAATTTAGACAATAAGTAGATTATAAAATTTAACCACGTTTGTCTGTCAGCGATTTTTAAATTAAGTTGCGCGGTACTCTTGGCCATATGGTTATAATAATCGACTAAAACTGATGGTCTAATGTTTGAAGGCTATTGGATGCCCTACAGTAGAGATTATCTTTTAGAAGAGGGCTCCCACTATCGGTCCCATTTATTAAACCTTTTAGCTTCTATATATTTGAACACACTATCAATTTGGATAAACCAAAACCTATTGTAAGAGCTTCATATTTCAAAAAGAGCATTCAAGAAACAGTAGTTCATAGATTTGTTTATAGCCAGGAGAGTAATAAATATTATGCAGGTGGAAGTTATAACCCCAAAGATATTCGATGATGTCAAAAGGCAAATACCTCTATTAAGCTAGGAACAATATCGATGTAAATCTAGAAAACCTAAATCATGCTTTAGACAAGGCCGACGAAAAACAAACTTTAGGCTCTATCAATCAGACAAATGAGTCCATAAAGTATGTCTCATATCTAGCTTGACGTTAAGAAACTCTGATCTGAAGGCACAAAGCATATGACACGAATACATGATAACAAATCGCGTACACAAACCAATTCATCAAATAATCTTCCCTATTGTATCGAACCACTTGAATGTCCGCCGATAATATACTTTGCTTGTTACACTTGCTTTTATTCATTTTATTTATGTTAAGTTTAGTTCACAAAATTATTGTAAATATATAAAGTTATATAAAATAAATAAATATATTGTTAGAATAACAAAATTAAGAAAAAAAGAAAAAAAAAAAAAAAAAAAAAAATTAAGAAAATTAAGAGTGGACACCATCATGTCAACAGTTATAAAGTTTTTAATAAAATCATTGATTTGTGTAATAGTAGTGTTGATTTCCGAGTCAAGGGCCCAAGGTAACTATAACATGTACGTTAATTATTGTTTAATATTTTGTCTTATTTTGATTTAATTAATAGTCAGCAATGGTCCCGAACTTTTTGAAAAATTAATTAAAGAGTTCATCGAAAAATTGGAAAAATCTGAAATTACAGGCAACGGCCTTCCGCTTTCAGATTGGTCCGCACCAATAAAGTACGTATTGTTTATACATTAAACTCATGTGTTCGATAATTTATCTCATTTACTTTACTTTCTAGCGCAACCTCATATGGCATAACAGCATTGGGAACTGTTAATTTTCATTCTGGTTTTGTGAACAGTATTGAAATTGCAGCACTGGACAATATTTATATGAGAACGATTGTGGAACATGATTATATACAGATTAACTCAACATTTTATTTTAAGAACATTCGACTATTTTATGATCTAGAAATCGAGTTGAGCGAGTATAGTGATTTGGGAAATGCACTGATTTTAATTCCAAAAGTCGAATATACGCTATCTGCACTCTATCACTATAAAACAAACATAAAAAAGTTCGAAGTATCCAGCCCGTATGTCACTGTAGCTAAATCGCAAATGAAACCGTATCCGTATAATGGTTATACACAATTAATTATTCAGGAGGTGAGTACTTGAGACGGGGTATGAATATTGCGGGGTATGATTGGCTTTTAATCGGTTGGCAATTTTTAGATGGCAACACCCAGTTTTTATAAACCACTTGTGGACTCAATTAAGGTGGATTGGATTGAATCAATACAGGAAAAACTTAGTGAGGTCATAGCGACTGCAGACTATCCAGAAGTATGTCATTTTTGTAAACAATTAGAACTTTAATAATTAACAAGATAATTGGTTATAAGTATATCGTATATGAATTTGCACTGTGCTGTTGTTAATTTATCTTGTATCTCGGTTCAGAGCATTCATCACTTTGACCTTGATCTTCTTCTTGACCTTGATCTGTTTGACCTTGATCTTCTTCTGTACTACATTCTTCTCCACCATATTCATTGCAAAATTCTGCTTGATCTTGATACTGACAACCACGTGAGCTACGGCAATTGTACGTATAGCACTCTTGTGAACAGTGCATCCAGTTTCTCGTCATGCAGCCAGAACAATCTATAATATATAAAATGTTAAAAAACGCGAATCGCATTGTATATATGTATGTGTTAGTATACCCCAGACATGCATTAAGTTAGGCCGAATACGCAAATAGATTTTTGGAGCGACACAAAAAGCTCCGCAACGATGATACTTTTTTTGTGTACATTGCCAGTTTCCGTTTAGTTGGCGGCACTTTTTAGGTGCTATAATTGAGCAACATTTCTCTGGTCTCGGCTGTGGTTGTGGTCGTGGTCGTGGTCGAGGTTGTTGCTGAGGTTGTGGTCGTGGAGGTCTCGGATCAGCTGGAGATGGTGTAGCTGCATTTTGAATACGCTCAACCGTTCGTTTGCTTTCACTTATGTACACAGGAGTGTTAACCACATTGTGATTGACTTCGTTGATAGGCGCATAAATTGTATTATTTGTCTGTATCACATTTGTTAGCGTGAATGATATATTTGTATCCTCATGAGAGTCCGATTGAAGTTCGAGACGAGAGGATTTTGTTGAGTTATGCAATTGGTGTGGTATAATAATTGTTTGTGTTTTGCTTGACGTGGGTGTTTCGGTTGATGCTGGTGTTTCGGTTGACGTGGGTGTTTCGGTTGATGTCGGTGTTTCGGTTGATATCGGTGCTTCTGTAGTAACAGGTTGGGGGATAGGAGGACACGGTACTGGTTCTACACATCCTGGCACTTGTGATTGATGGCAATGAAATGGTTGTATGCATTGTTGGCAACTATGTGGTTGAATACATCCTTGCACTTGCGATTGCTGACAAATATTTGTTTGAATGCATTGCTGACATTGAGATGATTGTTGACAATTAGTTGGTTGTTGTATAATTTGAGGTTGTACAATTACTGGTTGTTGTACAATTTGCATTTGACCCATTTGTTGATAGCTAACACAACACGGTGATTGATGTTCGCAGTAGTATGAGCTCATCATAAAACCATTAGGACAAAATGAAGCATTTGCCACCGATAGGCTACAACTTATAATAACACTAAGCCACACTTTGAATATTTTCATCTTAGTTTTTGAATTAAGCACACGTAAGTCACAGAATGATATGTAACTTAGCTTGAAATGTTTTGATCATATTCGTTAGTGTTTATATAAAGTACACCAACAGTCGTTCAAATTGAACTTCAACCTATTTAGTTGATAGTGAATACTGCACAAAATTAGACAGTACCAGGAGATAAGATAAACCAAACAAAATTTGGACTACATCACATTGCATTTAATCAAATATATTGTATTTCCGGTTTAAAACATAACTTTGAGTGTGTGCTTTAATAAATAAACTTTATTTAGAATTACACTATGTTTGGTTTCAATATTGCAATATTGAGGTATAACTTGTTGCTAGCATTATAAAAGCCTGGGCTAGATCTTGAGAAAGTCGATCCACACTCATGTTATTCCCAACTGAAACCACATATAAATAAAGTTGCAATCGTTACGAGATCCGTCTAGATACTAGTCGCCTGATAACCAATATTTGGTTAGAGAGTGGACACAAAATCTCAAACGCAGTTGTGATTGCTTTTGAGAATGTAGAGGTGCAGCCCTATGTCTACAAACACACAAATCTTCAAAGGTGATTCGAGTAAGGAAGCAAGCTCAAGAGAGAGTGTTTCCCAGTCGGTAAGCTTCATGTAACGGTAAGCTTTAAGTGGTGTTATTTTAATATTAAAAGCCTTAGATTATTAAAAACCTTAAATTAAATGCCTGGGTTAGTTAAATAAAATACGTCACTCTCCAGTTTAATATAAATTTAGTGAAGGAAATGGAACAGAAACTGATATCTATCAATCATCTTCCTGCGAGGAACTTTTATAGTTTATACGAGCATAATCTATGTTGTTAACGTTAGTACTTCCACATAGAGGAGTATGTTGCATTAGCATTCTCAAGCTCTACACTCCTCAATGCATCTTGAGATATTTGAAATTTAAATGCACGCTATGGCTCTCGCGGGTAAACTGTTATACAGAATTCTACCACTGCTGATGTTAAGTCCAGAAACCGAACCATCGAAAACTTAAGGTTTGAAGCGTGTAGCTTTATGTAAATTTGAATGTAATTGTAAATCTGAGTTGTTCCTTGTATCTTGTAATCCACTAGGCCGGTTTCGATCTGATGATGACGTCATTGAATGACTGAGTGGTCGAAAAGGTCAAATCCATCTCATCAGGCATATGCTACCGGACTTGATGTTCATACTGTGCGATTCGTATATATATGTTTAGTTATGTCGCGACAGTACTAGTGAATTACAAGAACTTAACTCGAAATATTTTTATTAATTAATTGTGGCGTGAGATAATTTAATTGTATTTGTTGGAGTTGCTCAAGAACGCCACATAACTCCCCCGAAAGTGAATTCCCCCCTCCGAATAATTATGATTATTTGTGCCGCAGTGCGTGGGGTGCCTAAATTCGCCCGCTTAGTAAGAGGCTTGTTGCGACATGAAACGAACCTGACTGCATGCTGTATTTGTGGGTGCCCACATTCGCCCACCTTATTGAATTTGGCTTTGTTGCAGCATGAAACGAACTTCCTGGAAATATCTATACCTTGAAGCGTGAAACGGTACTACCACGTATTGAAAGAGAAGGCCGGGAAATTCCATTGTGGGAAGTTAAACTTTTTGCCGTGTTAGGCTAGGCAGGAGGTAGGATGAAAATTATCGGGTATTTTTGTGTCAGAAGATCTTGATGTGTAATGCCCTAAACAGGGCCGTTGGGGTCACCAATGAAGAAAACGTATTGCTTTAATGTAATGTAAATTTGAATGTATGTGTGAAATCTGAGTTGTTCCTTGTATCTTGTAATCCACTAGGCCGGTTTCGATCTGATGAAGACGTCATTGAATGACTGAGTGGTCGAAAAGATCAAATCCATCTCATCAGGCATATGCTACCGGACTTGATGTTCATACTGTGCGATTCGTATATATATGTTTAGTTGTGTCGCGACAGTACTAGTGAATTACAAGAACTTAACTCGAAATATTTTTATTAATTAATTGTGGCGTGAGATAATTTAATTGTATTTGTTGGAGTTTCTCAAGAACGCCACAGGTTCAAATCAGGAACTAAGCATAAATCTGTATGTGAATTCTGTATGTGTTTTCTAATTCTACAGAAGTTGATTTGCTATGTATAGTAAATATGCTTTAACTATTTCTTTCAACTGCTCTCTGAAAACGGTTGATCAACGGTTGAACCAACCCGGACCATATCATTAAAAATTCAGTATAACTAAGAGATGAATTTACCTTAGTCGAAGATAATAATTATTCAATTCATATTCAATTCATATTCAATTCATATTCAATTTATATTCAATTCATATTCAATTCATATTCAATTCATATTCAATTCATATTCAATTCATATTCAATTCATATTCAATTCATATTCAATTCATATTCAATTCATATTCAATTCATATTCAATTCATATTCAATTCATATTCAATTCATATTCAATTCATATTCAATTCATATTCAATTCATATTCAATTCATATTCAATTCATATTCAATTCATATTCAATTCATATTCAATTCATATTCAATTCATATTCAATTCATATTCAATTCATATTCAATTCATATTCAATTCATATTCAATTCATATTCAATTCATATTCAATTCATATTCAATTCATATTCAATTCATATTCAATTCATATTCAATTCATATTCAATTCATATTCAATTCATATTCAATTCATATTCAATTCATATTCAATTCATATTCAATTCAAATATTCAATTCATGAAAATTGCGTATCAATGGAGTGACTCTGGATGATTAGGATGGAAATAAAAATAATATTAAAATACGAGATGTTATTTAACAAATAATTATATTTCAAATTTTTTTAAAATTTATCGCTTTCAATGGGGATCAGATCATCCTCATCTACTGGAAATCGATTCCGACTGTATAGTTGTTTTCTTACATATTTGTTCGATGTTGGTGCATAACTCAAATTTTCATTTTCGTGAAAAAATTTTATATAATCAGGCTGTGTATCAACTGGAAGAAATGTTTGGGGGATTCTGTATGATTTTGCCGGGTCCATCAGTTGTACAGGCCTTCGATGTCTCTTTGCAATCCGTTCTGATTTCATTCTAGCCGCGTGGTGTGCATCATTATGAACTTCAGATTTTGAAGGCTTACGTGAGAAAGTTTCAGTTTGAATTTCTTGCTTATATCGATAGTTTGATGGGGTTTCAAACCAATCGCCACTTCCTTCATAGTCATTCATACCCTCCAGTCGTTCGTTATCACCTCCATCCCATATATAAAACTCTTCGTTCAGTGTAACAGGAACATATCCATAACAAGTTCCTGATAGTTCGCACGGCGGTACATGAACGTAGAATGGACGTAGAACTGGTCCACGACGATACAATGGTCCATATTTGAAACCATCATCATAACAACCGTAGCATTTTCGACTGCCATAACCACTATATTCATAATCATCGTAGCATCCATCACAATTTACACTTTGTGGATATAAACCGCACAGTGTATATGGCCAACGATAAATCGATATACATTGCGGTGGTACTATGGGTTCGGGTATGTAGACCGTATGGCGACCACATCCATTTTGTAGTCGACATTTACGTTGTACTTTCGTATGCATCGTATGCGATTTACATTTCGCACCACAAACTGTATCTCTGCGATACCGGCATTTTGAACTGTGTTTGAATTTTCGGCACGATTTTGGCCGCACTACTGAACAACATGGTCCACTCGTACGTTTCGATGTTTTATTACGATTAACGTTGATATTATTAATCTCCGTATTATTATCTGGTACACGTGTCTCATAAGCAATTACATTTAAATTAATTATCGAGGTTATGTTGTTCACTACCGTTGATGGCACTATTGTTGAACGATAACTATAGCATGATATTGATTGTTCGTTGGTTTGGTTACATTTTGGATTTGATGTAATTTGAAAGGATTCCGGTGCACTGCATACTATAACAATGCATAGAGCCACGGTTACAACACTCAATCCCACTTCTTTCATTTTATTACACTTAACACTTAACTTAAATCTTATCACAGCATACACTAAACCGTTGTATCATTTATATTTAAATTTTCATTAACACTAAACTGTTGGTCGCAAAATATTTTTTAGTTACGAAATTATCGTTTACACTTGAACTATGCTATGCAGTTTCTTCTAGGAAAAAGAGAGAGAGAATAAAACGTTTTTGATGATTAGACGTCTTATCAAATTGTTACGGTTCCGGATCATACTCTTGAATAATATTTTTTTAATACCACCAATTTTATTTATGTTCTAATATACAGTTTGTGGTATAAGTTTCGAAATTTCAAATTTGGGATGCATATAGCAAATACGAAATGATGCAACGGAATATTAGATCTAGAGGTGCTGAACAACGAACGCATTATCAAACCCACTTTGAATATCCAAAAATACTCCTCACATTCGGTAAAATGAAATTTCATCGGAACCTCTAGGGTGTCCGAATTTTTCTTCGAATTAATCTCAACTAGCTTCTCTAGAGTTCCGATAGTAACACTAGACTATTCACTTCTTCTCAGAAACAGATCAGTTTTGATATCTTCCACTACTGAGATACATTTTCTGTACTTCATTTGAGATGATCTTTACAACTACCAGTCTTTTGTTTCATCGATGGTCATGGCTTTGTTGAGAATTTCTCATGTCTATTTTCTCTATCGAACCAGTTGCCTAGTTTATAAAGAATTATCTCATCCACGATTTTAAAGTTTATGCCTTCCCACTTATATTCCGTCTAGCAATAGTAAAACATCAATCGCCGCCAAGTCTTGGTCTACTGCCTACATTGAAGTTAATCAGGTAAGATTTATTTCAGGACGAAAATATGTTTTGAACAAATATTTGAGTTAACAAAATTAAGGTTTGCATATATCATCCAGCACGTGTTTTGCATCATCTATGTACAGTGGGTATGGTCACCACCAAGAGGTGATAGTCAAAATGATCAGCGTTGGGTATGTTGCATCGTCCAATCACTTGTCTCTTAACAGCCTCATATCAGATTTCAATGGTTTCCAAGATGAAGTCATCATTCTTTTCAAATATGATCTCAGATATACTGGCAATAGGTTTATAACCAACTCAAATAGCAGAACGAGAGCTATCCGAAAAGAAACACAGGAGATCCAGACAACTCTCGGTGAATTTCATATATCTCGGGATGGATAGGTAATGGCTAATATAACTTGTTAAAGTTATGTTCAGGTAATAGCGTATCATTAACCATACCAATTTCTGTTATAACTAAAGTGAAATTGTTAAAAATTTGTAAATGTACCATAATAATACCCACTATAGTATTCCAAGCTCCAATTCAGTTTTTAACGAAACGCAGCCGAGCATGAACTCCACAGAAGGAACTCCGTAAGGAAGCAGTGAAGTCGAACCCATAGTTCCAGTAATCGCTCTATAATTGAAGACGTCTTTATTTTGACCACTGGCCACCACACAATTGAAGGATATAATAGCATCAGTTTCAACATAAAAAATAATATTTTGAGGCTTAAACTCGAGGCCTTTTAAAACGCTCTTCTTCGAATTGTCAGAATATTGCAGAAGATTTTTCTAAATTTGTACAAATGAGGTTTATCATATATTTTCAGGTTACTATACCTAAGAAAACAATAAGATTATCCATGCGTCTCATCTAGTAATTGGTCTGCCAAGAATAAAACACGACGACTCAATGGTCAAAAGTGATGGGTGTGTTAAGTCACTCAATTGTTTCCTCATCGGTATAAGAGTCAAAGCAGAGGTAAAAATACTACCTGAGGACTTTGGAGGATACCGATAACTTGTCTAGCTCCATTTTCGAAAGCTCAGGAAACGAGAGACTAAACGGTTAACTCATTTGACTGTAGTGGGATCAATGCCAAAAAAGATACATGTATGTATGTCAATACAAAAGCATCCTCAATATTCAGAAAATTGCTGCCAAGAAACTCTTTGGTATTATGGTACATTTCAAACCGAGTAACAAGTTCACGTAAGGCATGGAACTGACTTGGGAGATAGGTATTTAATTATCCTTCATATTTGCTCCTAGCAAATTGTGGATTGCGGAACTAAACGGAATGCAAGCTTGAAAAATAATAAGTAAGTGGTATACTGTAACTCAGCTAAAAAATTATATCAAATCCACCCGCTTATAATTGGAATACATAACCCATAAATAATGATTAGCGTTCACATCAAATATGATTACAAGAAAAAATTGTTTACACTGACTCTGCAAAACTAGATCAGAAAACTCCTCTGAAGAAGCAGGTGTAATAGATTCAAACGTCAATTGCTTGTACTGGGGTTTAAATCAACATTGATGTACTGCGGTCTTGAAGTTGTGATTTATTATCCAACCAATGGTTATCGGGCTGTCACCGCCCAAGTGGCGTAGTGGTAAAAGCTGCGGCAGTTGGAGCGGAAGGTACCGGGTTCGAATCTCGATCCGGGACAAGATGCAAAAAGGGATTTTTCACCATCGATCGTTTGGGCGGTGCGATCGGTGGTGTTAATGAACACATCTGGATCCCCTGTCGAATTTAGATTCCATGGGCCGTCCCATCGTCCATGTCAGTACTATAGGCTGACATGGAGCTATGCAATGCGCAGATGTTTCTACGAACAAATCGGACCTATAGCCGTACATAAAAGTGGTATCACAACGGACCATTCGCCGGTCTTAGTGAGCGTTAGCAGCGGCAATAACATAACATAATATAATGGTTATCGTTGCTTCCTCGGTATGACTCTCGCTTAAGTTACATGATTAAGGAAACATGATTGAGGATCGGCACAAGGAACGTACAGTCACTTGGAAAACCTGGTGCGTTTGACGGCCTTACACATGTATCAAAGAGTATCGGCTGGAACTCGTAGCGCTCGAAGAAACTCAATGTCCTAAAAAAGAAGACCATGTGTCCCAGGGCTATACGTTGCTACACAGTGGAGATGACTTCGGAAATCTTGGAGTTGGATTTCTCATGGCGCTACAGGCAAAAAGGCTGTACTGGATTTTTAGGCAGTCGATAATCGAATGTGTCAGCACTGCATTCACATGAGATTAGCCAACCTGTCGATTGCCTGTGTACATGCGCCCACTGATGTAAGCCAATGCCAAGATAAAGACTCATTTAACAATAATTTGGATAATCTGATAGGCTCTCTACCTGAGCACGATGTCAGATTGGTGATAGGTGACTTTAATGATAGAGCTGGCAGAAATCAGACCGACTTATGCGATAATATAGGTCCGTACTCCCGACACGAAACTGCGATCGAAAATGGGGAAAGAATTATGTATACTTTGTGATCGCTCATGATCTCAAAGTGGCAAGTACATTTTTTCCTCATAAAAACATCCATTTGGAAACATGGATAAATATCGCGTAAAACATCCCGAACCCAAATTGGCCATGTGTTGATTTCTAAAGGGTGGGCGCGGGTTGTCCAATATCTTTTCGGTCGTCAACAAAATTCGTAGGTATATAAAAGATACTTAAATATAACTCCGTCCCTCTGTGGTTAATTGTGAACACAACATCCGTGGACCTGGTGTAAAATATACGTAAATCTCGGCATTTAAACAGCTTACAACTTTTATCGTAGAATTAGTATTTTTTTATATCGATCAGCAGCCAAATACGTAGATTACATAGATACAACCGAGTATGTGTATAGATTTGCAATGATAAACGGTATTATCTATGAAACTTTTGTTGTTGGGCAGATGCTGTGCGTTGTGAGATGTTATTTTCTTAAATGTACAGTACGCCTTCACTTAGCGTTGGATTTAATATCTTTTTTATTCTTCACTTAATGTTTTTTCTTATTTTTTCACTTAAAGCTTACTAGTTATAATGTTTATATTAGAATATATTTTCACTTCCAGCTTTATGCAATTTTGGTTAGTTTGGTGATTAAATTAACTGACTATTTTTTCAGTTTAGTACCCAAAAAAACAACCGTTTAGCACGTGAACAGAAAAAGAAAAAAAAATTGGTTTTCACTCGATACCATTAACTTAAATAACCTGTTAAGCTAACTCGCTTCACAACAAGTAATTCTCGACTAACCGTTCTTTCGGTTTTTTTTCCTCCTCTCAATTCGCCAAAAATTGCCCACCTGCATTCGATGTATTTTTTTTGTTGTTTTGCCTCGGTCAATACTATAAAATGTCAACGAAGAAATTTCACAACCGACAGCGCAGCGAACGATCACGGCCGCGGTCATCGTTACAAAGGGTCTGTAGGTGATAGGCCCAAGCATGGGCCACAACGTACTGCAAGATCGTCTGAAAACATTACTGCTGCTCAAAAAAGTGTTCAAATCAATCCACCAACCTCAATTCGACGCCGTGCTAAGGAGCTTGACCTTCAAAGAACAAGTTTGGCCACAATTTTGCACAAGGATTTGCATTGGTTTCCATTTAAGATTTAGTTGACACAAGAGCTTCTTCCACTAGACCATTTACGCCGCCGTACATATGCCAATAGGATGTTACAGCTCGCCCATGACAACCCCGATTTTCATGAAAAATCATGAGTGACGAGGCATAGTTTCATTTGAATGGATATGTGAATAAACAGAATAGTCGGTACTGGGAAATGGAAAACCGTCAAATTATTCATCAGTCACCTTTACATCCATTAAAAGTGACAGTCTGGTGTGCAATTTGGTCAGGAAGAATCATTGGACCTTACATCTTTGAAAATGAAAACGGTGTAACGGTAACTGTAAATGAAGAGCGATATCGTGATATGATTGAAAAAAATTTAGCGCCACAACTGCTTGCTTTGGGCTTGATTAACATGTGGTATCAACAAGACGGTGCCACATCGAATACAGCCAGGGTTGAAATGAAATTACTGCGAGACCTCTTTTCACAACAAGTTATTTAAAAAAATGGGGATGTTAATTGGCCTCCACGATCGCCTGATTTGACTACTCCGGACTTCTTTTTGTGGGGATATCTGAAAAGCAAGGCTTATGCAAACAAACCAGAACCAGAAACGCTTGAGCAACTCAAACAAAATATTCGTGATGAAATTAATGAAATACCGCGTGAAATATTGGATTTTTTATTACTCACGATAATGGGAGAGGATATCCCTTGCTTTGGAATCGGGTTCGCCTTGCTTTGGAATCGGGTTTTATATCCTCTACGTCCACTTTTGAAAACAAAATATCTTGCAAATACAGATAAGTTGGAATTGTACAGAGTGTTGATCAGACCCGTTGTTATACGTTTTGCGTTTTAATCCGAACCGAATGATACAGCGATCTTTGAAAGGAGAGCCGCCTTTCGGTAGGTGATGAGGTCGCTGTCGGCGATGATGACTCCACGGCGTAGAGAACGATCTGGCATCTTCTAATTGCTTGCAACAGCATGAATAGCTAGCTCGTAATCGAAACCGTTGGAGTCACATTGGTGTCGCGGTGCGGACCAATAATAGTCTGTAAAAACCGAAAATAATAGCACCGTTTGTCTCTCTGATTACACTGCCTCGTGTCCCAATTTCAGGTGATATCAATGGCGGAAGTTTTGAATGATTTAACTGTTTGTGAACAGCCACTAAAATCTAGCCTTACTTACCCAATAAATTCTATGATTGGCTAAGCTACTGGATCGCCTAGTTTTTGTAGTATTTTAACTGTCGTTAAGATTTTCGACTATACTTTAATTTTGTATCGTTTAGAACAAAAAATCGTCAAGCGACGAACTTTTCTTAATGAAACCTCGGCAAGGAGAAATGAAAACCGCAATCTTAATATTTTAAAATTCATTTTATATTTGAACACATGTGAGCTTAAATTATATTAATACATTATTTTGACCTCTTGCTTACTGGCCTGAAAACTGTGTTGTATACCTAGCTCTCTAGGTGTAATACCTAGAGAGCTAGGTATACAAAAAAAATTAATTATTCAGATTCGTATATATCTTCTTGTATATACAAGATATACGTCCTCCGTTCTATGTTTAAATCATCTTGTCTTTGGTAATTTTATTTTGATTTAGCAAACTCTTAAGAATAATAATCTAAAATCTAAAAATGTCGTATAGTGACATATATTGCTAGTCATCGGGACTATACACATCAAATGCCCGATCATCATCTTTGAACGAATCCAAATCCTCTTCATCAATTGGGAAACGATTTTTAACCACTTTATCGTGTTTTTTTACGTGCGCTTTGGTTCGCGGACGATATTCCACTTCACTTTCGTAATCATCATCATTATAAAAACTGTCTTCACTATCATCGTTTTCGTAATAATTTGGTCGTCTAGGAATGAATTGTTGTGGTGGTGGCATATATTGTATTGGTGGTGGTGCCATGATATACGGTGACATATATGGCGGTGGGGGAGGATAATACATTTGAGGTGGTTGCGGTGGATAGTCATAGAAAGGTGCAGATGATTGTCGAGTTCTTCGACGATCCGTTTGATCCGAGTGTAATACATTTGATAGTGGCGATCCGGCGTATTGATTCTCCAAATCTTCCATAGTACAATTTCGTATAATAATCGAACCATCGGATTCTTCAGCTACACATTTACGCGATACTACTGCATAATCACCACTCTCCTCATCGTCACCACCATCTTCATCAATAGCGGTAATATTGAAAATTCGTTCAAAGTCTCTACGGTCGCCATCGAAAAATACACTATCATCTTCGTGGAATGCCGGATCAATACGATCATGGCCAAAATATCCATTCGACGTACTATAGTAGTTGTCCTCACACGATCCAGTCAATTCACATGGAGGTTCATGATAATGAGTTGGACGTAGAACTGGTCCACGACGGTACAATGGTCCATGGTCATAACCGTCGTCGTAGCAACCGTTACACGAACCACTTTCATAACCACCATAATAATTTTCATAGCCATAACCATAGTGGTCGTAGCATCCTTCGCACGAACTACGTTGATATCCGCCGCACGATGTATACGGCCAATAATACGTTGAGATACATCTTGGTGGCGATGGTTGTGGTATATGCACAGTACGACGATTGCATCCACCACGCGATGAACATTTACGGCGCATTTGTGTGTGCATAATACGTGATGTGCATTGTGTTCCGCACATTTTGTGACGATGGTGATGGCATTTTGGACCATTCGACGTCTTACGGCATGTTTTTGGACGCACCGCAAAACAGCATGATCCTTTTTCCGTATAGCCAAGTCCAAATTTACCACCGGTCGTCGAAGTTTTATTGTGGTAGATATGAATATTGTTAATGTTTGTGTTATTTATGTTGGTCGGACTATCAATGATATTGGTGTTGTTAATCATGTTGTTCAGATTAATTACCGTCGTGATATTATGGCCCGGTACTGGTAAGCTATTTGAATATTTCATTGGAACATTATTGTCGTTTGTCGTTACAATTATACGTCGTTCACCAGTTGGCTGAGATTGATATTCAACGTGATTTTCGGTTATAACATCAACTTCTTTATTGATAATGTTTTCTATAGGAACAAAATGAACGGGTGCAACTTGGGGCACGCAAGACACTGTATTACATGGTATTATTGCAGGCGATTGAATAATTTGTTGTTGCTGTTGAACTGGATAGTAAGCAATATTTTGTACTGGTTGTGGTGCATTTACTACGTACGGACACTGTGCCTGTCGTTTTATTCGTTTTGATTTCACCTCTTCGATACATTTCTTATACGCCTCATATTCTGTATGAATACAGTCATCTATTATCGATTCGGCGCATGGATCGTCAACGGCGGCTTCTTCTTTGCTCGTTGCTTGTGCAATTATTAGCCCAAAAAACAAAATTAGTGAGATCACCTTCATCTGGAAAAATATGATTATGATTAGAAATGGCATATATTCAGTAACATTGAGGTATTATTTATTTAAAAATTGTAGGTGAAACCTGACAGCATAAAATTATCTGTTTTCTAGTACCAAACAAACAATCCATCCTATCGACACCGGTGCAGATCTGTCAGTTTTACCAGATATATAAACATTTTACTTATTTAGGGTTCGAACGACGTAAAACCCTTTTTTCAGGAAATCCATTTTGAAGAAATTCAGAATTTTGCACAGCTATTAAGTTACTTCAGGGATTTGACAAGTTCTATTACTGCAAACGGTTTTCTTCCAAATCTGTATACACACAGACGACATACTTTGGACAACAATCATTATATCATGGTGGAAAGAAACTGTAGGATCAATAACAAACAACTGTACCCATATATCAACTACACCGATGCACATAACAAATGGCGAGAAAACGAGCATTGCTTTTAGACATCTAATCGTACAAGCATTGGAAAGTATTGTAACGTAAAATAACTTAGATTTTCACACATACATGACATTAATCGCTAGATCGTTAGTATCCGCCAGTAAACCGCTACTCGCTAGTAGTTCGGTTCTTATCTTTGCTAAATAAACCATAGAACACTAGCGAGTCTAGTACGGTTGGTGTATTAAAAAGCAACTATAGTTGCTTTCTTACCGACCAACCGCTAGTGAACGACGGGTTAATTCGGTTCTGGTCTTTGCTAAATTTACTATGGTTTATTTAGCAAAAATAAGAACCGAACTACTACCGGTTCACTTGTGGGTACTAGCGGTTGGTCGGTTGGAACGCGACTATTATTTCTAATTCAACTGCAAGTTGCATTTATATTATATATTCCCAGTCGACAAACCGCTAGTAGAAAGGATTTCATCTTTACTATGGTCGATCAGAACACTTAAAAATTGATAATACAAGCAAGCACTATCATTAATGAGTACTTATAAATAGTGTGTCTATCTAGTCTCTCAAAACCTTCATTTTTGTGAGTCAAAACTGTCAATACGAAAGGAAAAAAAATATTTTTATTTTTGAGACAAAGAAATAAAATAATTTTTAAATAGTTGTCGACTGGCAACAGAGCAATCTAGAAATTAAATACTTCTAGATGGCTCTGCTGGTAAGCGATTATTGTAACAATTATACCGTTTTATCAGACGTAATATAACTAGTGGTCCGCTTATTATCGATAATTTTTTTCAAATGTCACGAATGCGTATCCCAGAGCTTTCTTAAGCTTGGGATACGCATGAGTGACATTTGGAATAAATTATCGATTCTTAAGAGGACCACGAGTTATATTTGGGTGGAGAATATAATGAATTGGTGTGAAAGATAAAATATTTAATACCTCTATTATGAATGTCACTTACGCGTCACCGAGTTACGCGACGTCACTGAAATGACATTTTGGTATTATGAATGTCACGGTGAGCGAGAATTTTGTCACTTACCCTCACTTACAATTTGTCGGTGACAGCAAGTGAGAATTTTGTTTTTGACCAATTTAAAATACGTTTTTACATTTTTTTTGGATTTTATTTAAATTAAAATAATAATTTTCTTTTTGGTGATTTATTAAAATAATAATTTCCGATTTATAAATAATAATTTTCAATAATAATTTTCGTTTTTAATATAATTTTCTAAAACAGCAGTTAGTTTTCAAAATTACAAACGGCAGTCAGAATCCAAAATTTGTTGAAAATAAAATCCAGACATCGCTCAGTATTCGAATTTTTGAAAAATTGAATAATTAAAATAAACTGAACTACAAAACATTAAATTAATTTACTTTTAAAAACTTGAAATTTATTATTTTTACACACCGCCAAACGTCAAACATACCGAAATCAAAACAAAAAATAATAGTTACCAACTTAGGTTAGGTTAGGTTAGGTTGAGTGGCTGCTACAGCACACTTAGACCGGCAACGGTCCGTTGTGATACCACAGGATCTTACTCCCCTTTTACCCCTATGACTTAAAAAGTTACCAACTTAAAAACAACAAAATATAGAAAATAACGCACTATGGTGCGTTCGTCACTCACTCAAAATAAAGCGACAATCATAATACCAAAATATGACTCGAGTGACGATACACGTCACGGTGACGAGTGAGATGAGGTGACATTCATAATAGGGGTATAAGTTGACAGATAGTTATATAAGAATTTTTTTTTTATTGTGTGCTACTTTGATTCTAATGAATTTATTTTTATTAATAAAAATCACCAAAAATAATAAATAGTAGGCTATTGCCATAACAACGTTTTTCCCAAAGCGACAATACAACAGTGTTGTATTATCACTTATTAATAACAAAAATAACAAAAAAATTGCATAGTGAAATAGATGATTTTTAGGTATGAACTATATTCTCAACACAATAAACGTTGTAAGAGACCATTGCAATGGTAGTCTCTTTCAGCTTAAGCTGCATTAACGAGATGAGAAAAGGGAACAAATACAATGATCCATGGATCACTACATTGACTGTTGCAGCAGTTGCAGGATTTTATCTCAGAAAACCAACTTGTTGCATATGCAGATGATATATTTGTGATTGGATTAAATGACAACGTAGTGGATCTTGATCCACTAGAACAGTTTTCACCTTGCATTGGTCCCAAAATCAACGAGTTTAAAATCAAATATCTGATCTCTGGTTTTCGAGACCAACACGCAATTGATTTCAGTAGTGGTAATCTTGGATCTCTCATTACTTACGATAATAGTGTGGATATCAAAAATTGCTTTGCCGCTTGGGCCTTTATACTTCGTCCACTTCTGAAATATTTTGCAAATGCGGATAAGCTGAAATTGTACAGAGTACTGATCAGACCCGTTGGCATATATGAGAGGATGTGAGAGTTGGACGTTGACGGAAGAGTACGAAAGATGGCAATGTTGATGGCACATACCTTAAATGCAACGTTGATATACCGAGCAAATTTAATGCAAATTCCTGATATGGTGCATGAAATTATAGGAAAGCGAGTACGTTGGCTCGGTTTCACAAAACCGAATGTTGCACCGATCGATTAATGAACCAAAACCGAATTTGAACCAATCGATTAATGATTTATCCCTATCAAGGGTTCTAATTTATTTCGTTTTTAGAAACTGTCAAAAAATAATATTCGCGATTAATCGATTTTAGGGATAGACCCGTGACGATAGCAAAATAACACAAATCTCATATAATCGCAACCACTAATACATCACAATAGGGGTATGTAAGCAATATTATAACTAATCAAGATTCGAAATTTCGATATCTTTATAGTACAATTGATATGTGAAGCAATCCTGTGATGCAATTTGCAGTTTCTCTGGCCAAGAACAGTTGCCAAAATGGTAACCAAGCATCCTCTCCCAAATTCCATAGTTTTTCTATTGAAACAAAATCTATTAAACAAAAGTTGGAGCATTGCAAGAATGTCCTTTCTTATGGCGGCAGTCCTTCTATCACGCAACCGTAGTCTACCATATGAGATGTTTCAAAAAAATAAATCACTTTGCTTCGAACTATATATAATACTTATGGCATCTGTAGTTCGTAAACAGTTTCAACAACTTTGGCTGATTATCCTCGATACCAGCAACACACAATGGTATTGCCACGAGTCTATTAATTGGTCTGACCAAATAAAAATATTTTTAAAATTATATTTTTAAAAATATAATTTTAAACTGACTAAACTGTCAGAATA
Source organism: Tipula lateralis (assembly GCA_963932295.1). Taxonomy (NCBI): domain Eukaryota; kingdom Metazoa; phylum Arthropoda; class Insecta; order Diptera; family Tipulidae; genus Tipula; species Tipula lateralis. The sequence continues at coordinate 122,185,050 of OZ010737.1, forward strand.
TATGGGAAGTACTTATACACATTTTTAAGATACCGCATATGATGCCATATACTGGCTATCATTAGCGTTTATCGCAAGCTGATATAAAGGGATTTATAGATTGATAAATTTATATCACACGCGCACACACGGCTTATCTATGAACGGTGCTAATCTCTAAAATTGTATTACGTGCTGATTCCGTTCTCTGTCTGAGACAATGTTGCCAAAATAGTTTACTTTATCCTGGAACAATTTTAATTTCTCCGAATTAAGCATAACCTTTGCGTTCCATGAACACGCGACTCAACATGATGATGTCATCGAGATAAACCACGCAGAACCGAATCGCTCCATTTTGCTTCTTTACTATAGTAAACACCTTAATTGATAATGTTGTAAAATGCTGATGAGTTTTTTACTATTTATATTATGTTTGTAATAAAACACTTTTCAGCTTCTGTTTAGTAGTACTGAACAGAAGCTGAAAAGTGTTTTATTACAAACATAATATATATAGTAAACACCTTTGGTGACCTTTATATATAAGACCTTTGGTGAACACCAATGATTTTTTGATGGTGTAATGAGTTCTTCCTTTTCCATCTTGGTCAACATCTCCTCGACTTCGATTTTTACCTAGCGGTAATCTTCTCGGTAGTTGCTTGGCGGGCTCTAATATGACTTGTCGATATTTTCAAGTACACCTGTATATTCTGTGATTCTTCCAAGTACACCTGTATTTTCTGTGATCAGATGGAACTAAGAGCTTTGTCTCTCATTCAATCGCGCCACTAAGGACCAGGGTTCCATGTTCTTCACTTGATTGTGATACAAAATCACTTTTGTAGGGCTTTGTGATTAAGTGAGCTTTCTCCATACCTCAGCTCCAACACTTTCATCAATTTTTCGTAACTCCGTCTGCAAGATTTCGGTTCTAATTCACTCAATGATAATATTAGCGCATTTTTTCGTTATTGATCTTCTTCATCTATCCCTGTATAATCAGTCATGTATAATCAAGTTCCATCGAAGGAATTGCACTGGTTCCTAATGACCAACCTTTTATTTAGTCAATTTTACCACGCTTAGTGTCACGGATTATACAATCGATGCGACAAGTTCTTCTAGTCCTTGAACGCTAACTTCGTTGCTATATATTCTTGTATCGAATAAATCACAAAGCCGGCCCACATCTCCCCAAACTGTTTTCCTGTTGTTTTAATTGTTGTTGCTGTTATCGAGGCACGCTGTTAGCTAGATGCTTTTGTTATTCCAGCTGTCTTGCAAAAATGTCAGCCAGTTGGGTAGTGGATAAATCTCGTCGGTCGTGGCTTGATGAATAGGAGAGTTTATCAGCACACCGCCAACTCGATTTCGATTCATGTTGTTTACCAAAAATTAACATGCAACGGATGACAAAAAAGCGATTGTGTGTAACAGCATTCGTTGGGCTTATCACATACAATGCACACCAATACGTTTAAATAGTTCGTAAGGTCTCTGTTGAGATGCGATAAGGGCCGTTTACGGCCTCTAATAGATTATAATTATTCAAATATAATGGATAAATGAGAACACTGCAACGTAAATTCCAAATTCGTCCGTTCGAATACGATTAGCGGTATTTAGTACATGTAACAAAAGCACCTTGCATACATAAGGCTGCATACATCAGTAGTGAAACCGTTAAAAATGTACTTTTCCTGATTAACACACAACCAATCTTTATCTATTACGAAGTGATATTCTAGAAAATGTAATAATGCGTCATTTACAGTAAATAGCTTGCGGTACATTTGAGGGGGCTAGTCTAACAAAGTTGTTCGTTAGATACCATAATCCCAATATCAGAACACCAGCTGATATTGATAAGGCTATAGAGAAATTTCGAGAGGTCAACAGTAAAAGCTACAACTTAAAGAAAATAGCCAGTATAAATCTTTTTCAATAAAGTGGAAACTGACAAGTGCCATTAAAACTCGAAAAATTCGCATTACGGTAAGAACAAAACAGTACGTGCTCTAATCTTTAAATAAACTCTTGTCAACTGAGGAGACAGATTATTCTTTGTAGAAGACAAACAAAAATTTAAGAAGACAGACAAAAAAAAGAATCTATTTGTAATAAAAACACAATTCTAAATAAGTTAAAAAATATTTTTTTAAATTTTAAAATTAATCAAATAAAGATAGAGAGAATGTTTATAATAAACATGAGAATGAGAGTTTATACTTAATAACTTGGTTTTAACCGGTACATGCTTCCTTTGCCGTTTGCAAAGAAATTGCAAAAGCCCAAAAACCGTTCACAAATAGAGAACTTATAAAAAATAATGTTCAATTGAAATGGCTCGATCATTTGGCGAAGAGGCGATTGTAAAGAATTTCAGTAATCTGCCGACTTACTGAAATTCTTTCTCGTGTCTTGGAAATTGATAAACACGTAAGCGAACAATTTGGAGAGATAATTGAAAAGTGCTGCTACTTTTCTATAGTTACATGTTAATTTTGATCCGGACTATGGATGCTGATTTTTACGCTTTTGAGGAGCTATTAAAACTGGAGTCGCTTCACGAGAACATGAAAGGCAATGACATTTTCAAAGCACTTAAAAGTGCAGTAACGAAAGTCACTATTTTAAAATGTACAGCCATTGTGACTGATAGTGCCAAATCTATGACCGGCAAAAATATTAGGAGGTTTCAAAAGATTGATGAAAGCAGATGGTATTAATTATCGAATACTATATTGTATTATTCATCAAGAAAGTTTGAGTGGGTCTACAATGGGAATGAGCAATGTAATGGACTCGGTTACGAAAATAGGCAACAAAATAAGAGGTAGAAATCGTCTCTCCATCGAAAATTTAAAATATGTTTAGAAGATCTACATGCCTAATATGTGTGATCTATTACTACACAGCAACGTTCGATGGTTGATTTCAGGTAAACTATTAAATAAAGTTTTCCAATTTAGAAAGGAAATTCATTCCCTCCTAATAGAACAAGGCGAATCAGATTTGTCCAATGAACTCATTTCAATTCAATTTCTTATGTTTCTTCACTGATATTACCCAATATTTAAATATTTTAAATAAATCTTTGCAAGGGAAAATAAACTGCGTTTATTAAAATCTTATTTTGAATAATCTTGACATGCCTCGAAATCACATTTCGAGGCATGTCAAGAACTATTTGGTGAGATAAAAGTACTTAACAAAAATTTAAATTTCATAAAGTTTGCTCTTATGTTAGATATCTTCATTGATAATTTTTCGAAACGATTTTCAGGTTTTGATTCGTTAAAAGCCAGCTAAGCGGTGTTTAATAATCCAATGTCTATTAATGTCGAAGAGACAGATATTCAGTATCACATGGAATTGTGTAAATTACAAGCCGACCATTTTTTTTATCTAGAAAAGAAAATGGAATTGAGCTCTTTTTATATTGTTACCGAAAGATAAATATCAAAATCTCTCCAATTTTGGATTACAAATAATATCTATGTTTGGAAAGAGACAATTAGAGTACAATTAAACACCGTATAGACACGAAAAGCTCCAAAATACGATATTATTACCGACAATAATGTAAGACAACTACCCGATAAATGCTTAATAATAACATTTCTTCTCAATACGATGGTGTGGACTAGTTGTATATTTAAATATCTCTTATGACAATGATACAAAAGTCCAAATAACGATAGGTTTAACCATTTTAAAGCTTTTTGAAAACATATTCCAAATTTAAAACAGCAAAAATGCCAGGTTTAAATAACCATCAATTTCGATTCCGGAGACAACATGGAACCATAGTTCAGAGAATTATTGATACCATGAAATACAAGTTTGAGGATAAGAACTGAAGATGGAAAAATAAAATCGAAGCGAAGTGCATAAAACAAACTTCCAAAATGTTTTGTTTGCTGGTGGTATGAAAATCAAAACTGCAGTTGTTAAACAAATACACTCCTATTCATTAGTTTAAGGCCAATTTGTCGATTTTTTTACAATCTAGTTCACATTGAGTTTTAATAAATCGGGTAATATTTTTTTCAAATCCTAACATTATTATTATTTTTTTTTGGTAAATAAATTGTTTTTACATTATTCATTAGCTTAATATCAGTCGTAATAATATGTTGAAATTATTTTCGGTTTCAATAAAAGTGAAATATTTTAAAAGTGATATGTCTTAAAACAAACGAGAAATGGCAATCAAATAACCCAAGAAAAACAGTTAACGTATACCAACAACTTATAATACTATAAGAGAAATTGTGTTAATTTCCATAGTTAATTCCACATTAATTCCACATACACATAATAGTTAACACATAATAGTGATGTGTTAACTATTAGTTTCGGAGAAGATTTCTAGATGGCATACTATACGGTTTAACGACAACAATAGATGGCACGCGAAGTAATTTTTTAATGAAATGACATAATTACAAAAAAAATACAAATTTTGTTTTATTTATTTACAATTATTTTTAAATATAAGCATTTTCTTCAATAATTTCCAATATCAATCGTAAAATTAAAATTTTTTTTAGATTTTCAATTTTGGTTTCGTTAATAATTCGTTGAATATGGAAAACTGCAGTTAAAAAATGTAAACATTTGGTTCAACATCTACTAGTGCCATCTTTTAATCTTTTCCGAAATTATATCATCTTGGCACATGATATCGACGCGATTTCCCTTATAGTTATAGTAAGTTATTTGAACGTATATTAAAATTGAGGCATTTAAAGGAATAGGAAAACAATTTGGTTCTACTAAAACTGTTATGAACAGCTACCTCTCTAACTCTACTGGCTATGGCACATCTAATCAAGGATGCACGTATTCCGCCACAACTATTAAAGAAAAAGACTCTTTATATTATGGAACGCATCAAATAGAACGAAGCAATAGACTTCACATAGTATAATTAAGGGCAGCATTTTGACTGTATGTGAATGGTGAGCTCGTTAAGTAATGTACTAAAAAAATGAGTGGAAAAGAATCTTGTTCTCAGAAGAGAACCAATTCAAATATGACTATCCTAATGGTTGCAAGTTTTATTACATGATTCGAGGAAGTAACTTTATTGCGTCTTCACAGCGGTGCAAATCGAGTTATTTATTTATTTAATGGTTATAAATCAACACATTCCATTTTGCACACACATTCCATTTTGAGTATAAGTTCATTTACCAGACAATATTAAAATAATCTTACAATTAACTTTAAACTACCTATATTGTCATTCTAGCACGCCATATAAGAAATATTGATTTAAACGAAGAAGGATTTCGAGCAGATGGAAATCGATGATGAGCGGGCTAAAACTAGTATAGTTTAACTACATTCTCCAAGAACAGACCAAGTATAGGGGAAAAAATTGAAAAAAACCTCCTAATTCCTACAGTAAACTAAAACATTTAATTTATCCTCAAATTTAATTACTCTATATTCCCTCTATAATTACTCTATATGTAAAATCTTGAATATCGTAGCTTAGTCTGACACCCCAATTGTCAAAGTCTTCTTACGTCATTTTAGACGACTATAGTTACGTCATTTAATATTTGCTATTATCATAGTCGTTTCTTACGTCTATAGTCTTTTTAAGCAACATCTGTCAATTCAAACGTCATTCATGTTACATCAATTTTCCTAGTGAGTACTAAAGTTAAAATAGAGCGTAAAGGTAGATTATTTTTATGTTTATATTTAAATGATTTTCTTAATGTCATTGTCTTATTTGAATTGACTTCAACAATACCAACTTTCACACGACGTGAAACATTAAACAACCTACATTAAGAGATTGAGATCTACTGGCCACCCACACGGGATATAGACATGTTTAAAGACATGCCGTAAAAAAAAGGGACAATACCTATCTTACATAATCTTAATTGTGAACCCGGGTCAAATAACTGATAAGAAGTATAAAAATAACCACGATCAAGTAATTGAAGCCAACCAATAAAATTGTGTTATGATCTGGGGAGCTATAACCTATATACGATACCATTAGGGGGCTTTTATGAAATTTTTACGATTTCGTATTTTCCGATCCACCGCGGATTCCTATTGTGAAATTTGTTTTCGGTCGTAAAGTACGAAGATCGTAAATTTCGCCGTTTTTGAAACAAAATGGAAAAAACAAAATCGTATTTTACGAAAACCGTATGGCAAAATACGACTCCCCTCGTTTTGTTTTTTTATTTTAAACACACACATACACATTTGTATAAAAATACTCTTCTACTGCATGCTTTTGTCTCTGTTCATTGTTCCTATAATTTTAACATCATTGCATTGCATTTAACAATCTTGTGAAAAAAAGATAATAACAAAAAAATTATAGATCGAAAAACCCTTTTCGGATTTCCTTTTCTAATTAACTTTCAAATGTATAAATTTTTTGAGTTTGCCTCTTTTTACATTTGTGTTACTAACGAAATTACACGTGGCTTAGTATAGTACCAAAGCATTCTTGATAGTGATTGAAGCAGGAATGTTCAAAATGAGCTTTATTTAGTGTAACAAAAAATACAAAAATCAGTTTCATACAAAATGTATGAAAGGTAAGGCTTTACTATATAGTAAATATTTGAATGAAAAGTAGTTCAAATTTAACTTAGGTTATATTCAATTGAAAACAGAAATTTTCAATTTTTATCCTGAAATTGATCATTTTTCGATTTATTTTTCCATTTTCCTTTATTCATTAAATGAAAATATGGTATTTTAATAACTTAAAATATAAACAGACAGATACATAGTTAGGTTACGAGAACTATATTTTATTTTCAGTATGCTCACAAAGAAAATAAATCAAAATGGCACTTTACACCAAACAAATCAATTTCATTAAATGTTTAGTTGTATGTAAGGCCTCAATAATATAGCAATGCATTTAAAAATCAAAATTTTTCACTGATCATCGACGAAACCACAGGCATTAGTGTAAATAAATGTTTAGTGATAGTTGTACGGTATTTTGATTTTACTATAGGTAAAGTGCGAGACAGATTTTTTGGGTTACTGAAATTAAATAATTCAGATGCAAAATCGATTTATTCTGAAATTATAAAATATTTTGAGATGACTCAAGTGCCAATAAAGAATATGATCGGCTTATTTAGAAAATTTGGCTCGCAACAAATTTTGTTTTGCGCTTAAAGCGTCAAATGGAGTTCAAAGAGTTTCAACAATATTTTAATATTGAAACACATAAAATTTTAAAAGTGTCTGGTACTAGATGGTTATCTTTGAAAGCTGTGACATCGAGAATCCTCGAGCAATGGGTTGCTTTAAAACATTTATTTTTATCTTATCAGCTGGAATCAAATGCTGATATGGCCCAAAAGATCTATTTGGAAATGAACTATGAAAACCTTATTTACTTTAATGTTATTTCATATATTTTAAAACTCACAAATAAGATTAATATTGAATATCAGTCTGAGACGCCGCGAATCCATGTTTTACTTCCTACAATCAAAGGTTACTTCAAAACCATTTTATCTAACTTTGTGAAACCGAATGTTATCAACGATAATTCCTTAGATAAAACAGATATTTTAGATATCGAAAATATTTATATTGGAGCAAAGGCCAATATAATTATAAGTGAAGGAAGAGTTTCACCAGGCAGAGTAAATGTAAATTACATCGAATATCGTAAGCAAATCAGCAGTCGAATTCAATTCGAGGACGAGGTGTTGGTGGCCGTTCAGTGCTTAGATCCCAAGCAAAAAGCAGCAACACTCACCCCGCTGATTCAGTTATTCCCCAAATAAATAGACGAAACAAATATACAGGATTTAGATTAGGAATGGCGTTATTTAATTAATCAACAGAGTGTTGACATTCAGTAAAAAATTAGAGGAGTTTTGGCAATCTATTTTCAACATGAACAATGCTAAGGGAGAAGTAATGTACCCATATCTTCGAATTTTCGTGGGATCTATTTTAAGCTTTCCACACAGCAGCGCAACTGCAGAGCGAATATTTTCGCAGGTTAACTTGATTAAAGATAAAAAAAGAAACTTATTGTTGACGACGACGGTAAATGCGATTCTAATTGATCGAGAGTTGCTAGAAGGAAGTTCCGTATAATTAATTAATAAATTCCATAAATAAAATTCCATTTTATTATAAAATTTTATTTAAATATTTGAAATGTGTTCCTTTTTTTAATTTAGTACAATGAAGAATGTATACTTTATTTATCCAAATATGTGTTATGTGTAGAACAATATAAAACTGTAAACGTATGTGATTTTTAAGTTTCTTTTTAAATAAATACATATGAAAATAACCACATTTTTTATTTTTATAATACTCCCCTTTTTGCAAAATACTCCTCTGGTAATAATATGCATGCTACTCTCAAAATTTTAAAAAACGAGAGCCCTGCTTAGTAGGTGACGAATATCGTATTTACGAAATACAATACACATATAATCGTACATATTTTTGTGGACATTAATTTGGATACAACTTTTTTGTTATTATTTAAGTAAAAGAATTCTTTTATTTTAAAAATAACACAAAATGGCAAACTTCACTGTCCTAAATTTTATGACCAAAACTATGATCCTCAATTAAAACGATCTAAACACGTGCTTCAAAAAGCTTTCTGCAATAACCTTAGTATATCGAATTAAAAAGTTCGAAATATTATTCAAATTGCATACTTTCTGTGGTAGATAGATTCAAGAATAAAACTTTTGTCAGAATTATAAAAAATGTGATTTGTATAGCATTCAGAGATAAGCATTAATTGTATGAACCATAACTTACTCTTAGTTAATGATTTCTAAATAATTCTCTTTGATATACTACAGGCTTTGTTTATAATTTCACATAGAGCTACACACAATATCGGATAATTAATAATTATCAGTCATGATTATGTGACAAACACCTACACGAAAAACGTACCAGAACTCGTCTTAGAACAAATATTTAACTAATTTTTATTTGAACTGCGTTGCGTACGATAAGATTAGAAGCCGAAATTTTTAATTTATTTACTCATCGCAAATATGTAATTTCGTACGCATATTCTATATACCTATATATAGACGAATGCTAACGCACAATTTTCATGCATTATGATTCGTTCGGCAACAGCAAAAAATAAAAAACAATTTCTAATAAAAAACTGATGCAAAACATCTCGCGGAAACACTCCCATTCGGCTAACCGAATTGTTTGACTTACGTTGGGTGTATTTTAAAAACCTCAAACGATGTTAACCTTGTGTACTGACACGCATGTACAGACTTATAAATAATTGGTTACACAAAATTCACTATCACGTATATAGATTGAATATTTCACATGCTTTGCGTATGAAATATAATCGGTATCCAATTGCTCTAAAGTTCAAAAAACAGTAGCGATTTATATATTGAATTTTCCACTTCACTTTGATACGCACTTTTTTTTATTTTTATACGATAAAATTATCTAATTAATAAAATTTCGATTTTTAATTTGATAAAATAAATAATTTGGAACACAGACGATAAATTTATTAAATTCCATTCCATTGTTATTAGGTTGGAATTTTCACTAATCACAAATTCTTAATATATTTGAAATAATTTTTGGTTGAATTTTACTCACCGTAGTTTTGTCAACTCAACCGTTCGATGGTATGTGGCCGTATATAAAATTTTCTTTTTTCAGTTTGTTCATAAATTTAATAATTGCGAATAAAAAAAATGTTATCATAAAAAAAATTATATGTAAGAAAATGTATACAGTGAGACGGCAATAATTAAACTATCGATATACCTTCTTACTGATCGATTAAAATAAATTGGTTGTGAGCTAGGGCAACCAAAAATATGCAATTACATATTTTTTTCAGTGCACTTATTTTGGAAAGAGCAAGATACAAATCCGTTTCATAAAAAACTAAGCATTTCAAAGCCTTAAGTTAGTGCATTATTTTACATATTTTCCTTAAAGTGCATATTTTTGCATATTTCGCCGAAAAAGTATATTTTAAAAAAAACATATTTTGGTTATATTTTTAAAAAATATTGTTCTCACAAAAATATTTTTACTGCCTTAAGTTCAGATTTCCAAATTTTATATATTCTGTTTAAGCTTACTAACGCCATCAATACCAATGTCTATATCAGGCTTAATGGTATAGTAAACGGTTGTAAACGAGGTTTATATAAAACAACCGGTGAAAACATTAGACGTAATATAAAAAACCATTTTGTATCGATAGCCATTGACGAAACTATACCTATGAAGTTTGTAGGTATGTGGCTAATGTTATCGTCGGTATTATGCACCCCGACCAGACACTCTTCAAACAAAAATAATTGTAAACCACAGCTTTCCTTGAAATATCAAATCACACCACTATAGCCCGAATTTTTGAAGAGTCAGTCAAAATTTTAGAGCATATTTTTAATGCATAAAACCATATTTTTAAAGCATATTTTAAGTGCTTAAAACAATTTTTTAAGAGCATATTTTTGGTTGCCCTAGTTGTGACATATAGGAGTTAATCGGCTAAACAATAAGATGTTCGAATTAGACTAAAATTGCAGATCGTGTATTTCTCTTTAATCTTTTTCACTAAATTAGAGATTAGGGCAATGATTTGAGATAGTCAAGAATCTGAACCTATAATCTTCTTTTTGTAACTAAAAGATGATAGATCGTTCTAAATGCTTTTAAAGTATTTGGATTATAGACCTTTCGTCACTATCATTGACAAAAAAAAGAGGAAATCCTGTCTAGAATGAGTATCTTTAAAAATCTTCAGGATGAAACAACAGAGACTTGCTAGATCAACTCAGAAATGTTTAGAACCGTGTGCTTTCAACGGGATGAGTTGGTAAAGGCACGAACTATTTTCGAACGGTAGGTTGATCTAAACCTTAATCCTTTTTCACATTTAATTCCATTCCCTCAATATCCCGTTTACTTCACTATGGTCTAGCAGGGCACACACATGTTTCGACAAAACTCCACGCTCAACCCTGATCCTAAACCGGCTCAAAAATGATGCCATTGAATACTCTGAGTAAGTAAAAAATTTCGGTAACAACCATTAGTTGTAACAGATGATTAGTTGTAGAATTGAGGACTCTGAACTACAAATTGTTTTATGCAGGAAATATGTATGTGTCAAGTCTCAGGAACCTGATTTAGTGGTGGCTAATCAAAAACTAGAACCATCAAAGGCAGCGATGTGAATATACCTGTTACATTATGGGGAATTATACAAACAAAACGTAGAAGTTCAGTTACTCATTCATTCGATTCTAAATCCATAATAAATATTCTTTAATACAACATTTTAATATAGTTTTGATAGTTATTTCTCTATATAGGGCGATGGAGGATGTTCTAAACTGGTTGAAGCATAATGCGGTATTCATAATCTTATATCATAATTTAAGAAAAAATTGAGACTCGACTTTACAAATTTCAAGGATGACACTCATGTTGGATGGTCATTCATTTAATAATGAAATGGGACACCTGTCTTACTCAGTCTATGTATTGTCTTGGAAACTGTATGATGGATTGACTATAGCTTTGCAGAGTACAACCCATTGGTTATTGTTGGAAAGATCATTTGCGGAGAGACCAATTATGGTACTTCAGGTAGAGGCATTACCGAATAAAAGGTTGATAAATATCACCAGTAAAATAAGTTTACCTTAGATTAGACTTGTAGTTATTTAGAGCATTAATTTCACTATACAAAGACGAGTCTTGAGAACGATCGCAACAATACTATCAGTTACTAACATAGCTGTATTTTTGAGGAACACACAGGAATTATAGGTTCTGGAATGTAATAACTCGTAAAATAGAAAGAAACAGTTAACCACAGTCACCGAAGGAATATATGTCATTAGAGAATTACATGATGAGTTCTGAGAATACATGATGGATGTAGTGTGCAAACCGAAGGCATGAAGAAGGCAAAATATAAAATTTGTCGAAACGTTGAAAGTCGCTCGAGCTGTCGTACCTGTTAGTGTGGTACGTGGTTTCAATGAAACTTTGGACGCAGCTCATTTCTTATATTTACAACCGAAAGATTACACAAAAAGTCATAATAGATAGGCTAATCTTTACTGTATGGAACCTATTAAAGCCTCATTCGTCACAAAACCCGGTCGAAAAAAAATATGTGATGTACCACATTTAGTTAAATTGATCCGAAACCATTTCTTTAGTAATGGCAACCATGAGTATCTTAGAAGCTCAGTTAAAATTAAAAAGCTCAATTCAAACCGCATCATAGCCATCATTAATACAGTGTCAAAGTAATCTTTAATAAAACTTTAATAATATTAAAGATGGCTTTGACCGCATCAGCAAAGAACTAGCTCAGTTATGCAAGTCAAGAGAGATTACGAAATGATTATCTCAATTAACGAGAATTAACGAGACCGATAACTGCAAAAAACACAACTCTACATATAATGTCACATAACATCAAAGTTGTTAAAAGCCATGCTGTTGCCAAATAAAATAATCTATGGCTTAGAGGCCATAGATTATTTTATTTGGCATATATATAAATATATATATATATATATATATATATATATATATATATATATATATATATATATATATATATATATATATATATATATATATTAATATATATATATATATATATATATATATAAATATATATATATATATATATATATATATATATATATATATATTATATATATATATATATATATATATATATATATATATATATATATATATATATATATATATATATATATGGCTGACTAGCTACAGCCCAACGAATGTTTTTAAACACAATCGCGTTTTTATGTCATCCGGTTGCATGTTAGTTTTTGGTCCACGGCGAGAATCGAACTCGAGACCGCGGCGTGATGAGAAACCCTCTTAACCATTAAGCTACAAACGGCTACAACCGTTGTTACCAAAACGTTTCCAAATTGTTGAACAAGGATTACCAAATGCTTGACATTTTAATACAAATCACATGTTAAAATTCTTTTAAATACACAATTGTCTTAAAACCAGAATACCGTCATAAAAGCTCACCCATGTGCAATTGATGTATGGTACTGATCGCATACACAAAACCGACGACATCATATTAAATTCTTGTGAATTTTGTTGTTCTCGAAACCATCTTATTAGCTTTGTCAACAGTTCCTCGAACGTATCAATCGTAGTTTTGAACCCAATATATGTCACAATGTGACAATGGGCCCGTCAATACAAAGCGATGTTTTATGAATTATAGTCAGATTCCGTAAACATCGAAACACCCAGTAGTAATCCATCTTCAATTCGAACTAAGTCAAATATTAGGTTGCGAGCAGATTAGGATGGGAGTCCTGAAGGTATATTTTCGTCTTTTTCATTTTACACGAAAATCGGTCCTGAACTTTTAATGAAGTGCTGAATATAACTAATGTCGTTCCTGATCACATTCGTCAGATCATTTAGGAGGGATGCTTGCAGACAAGTAGAGCATGAGAAATATACTGTTACTTCTTTTTTTATATATCTACACAGCTACGACAATATTTGTGTAGGAAACTTAAAGTTTGTATGCATATTTACCTATGTGCGACCTGTATAAGTCTGACATTGTCGAAGCAATTTCATTTCTGTGAAAAAATTCATAACCTCAAGGTTGGCTAATATTCAATCTCTCTGACGGAGGATAGACAATCTTAACGAATCTTTAATACTTGGTTGCAAACATTTCTGTAAATTTGAAAATTAGCACTCTATGGGATAGATACAAACTGTCGGGAATATATGCTTTCTTTTTGAAAGTCAAGGCGTATTAGTGGTAATTGCATCCTAAGGAAATATTTTTTCCTTGAAACTGGTTTGGGTAAAAACACTTTTAACACTTCACTACACATATCTATTTTTTTTTCTAAGGCTTAGAGGCCGTAAACGGCCCTTACCGCGTCTCAACTGAGACCTTACGAACCAATTTTAACGATTGATGCACGAATGTTTTTACACACAAACGCATTTTATGTCATCCGGTGGCATGTTAATTTTTGGTCAGCGGCGAGAATCGAACTCGAGACCGCGGCGTGATGAGAAACTCTCTTAACCATTAAGCTACGACCGGCGACATATATCTATAGTCTAGTCACATGATCATCACATCAAAGAAAATATGGTGACCAATAATTTAGCCTCATGTCACTTAACCAATAAACCAACTATAGCGATATTGAAAATACCATCTATCTTGGCCTTCATTTTTAATTGTATAAATTTTGGAAAGAAAATGTTCGCTTGGGAGGTATTTCACGCTTGGAGGAGAAATTCAGAGGGGGAATTGACTACAACGACAATCTTATTCGAAAGGAAACCAACAGTTGGCATTTGTACATAATGCAAATTGGTCTCTTCTAGCTACACCTATCAACCTACTGTACAGACAAAAAATTGCCGATTGACTATATATAGACTTCTGTATATCAAATGGTATACCGGTCAGTTCTGGTTCCTTAAAACTAGTTAACATTGGCTTTTTAAACAACAGATTTCTCATGATGGAACCTATAATATAAAAAGCCTATAGTGCTGACTTTGCAAAATTGTGACAGCTGATGAATTCAACAGAAGACGGTATAGATGTGATGATTCACTTCATCGATCGTAATTAAATAAGGAAACACGTTTTTGTGCTTCGTTTTTATTGTAATTCAATCTCAGTATTCCTCACGGCGATACCTAACATGAAATTGTCTTTGAAAACGTTTTCATTATCATCGTACTTCAGACACTAAATTTCAAAAAAGTTAAAATTGGAACGTGTCGCTTGTCATTATCGGCTATTATGTGTGTGTGATAATAAACGCAGCTAATAGTTGCTAATTAGACAACACGTTAACTCTATCAAAGACAAGTAGTATCCAATAACGCATGTTTTTCAAAATATTCGTTATCTTGACAAAAGCTTGTTACTGTTTACTTAAAGTCGAATTGGTTCTATATGCGTAACACCTATATATGAAAATTGTTGTACAATACCAAAACTGAGGACATTAGCATGTGAGTTATAAAAAATTGCGTACACTTATCTATGTGTTATATATATATAATATACATATAAATAGTTTTTTTTTGATAAAACAGTCGTTATCATTAAATTAGATAAAAGATAATTATAGTCGGCACACACAAAAATATGCATATTTATGTTTTTTGATAATTTTAAGTATTTATTGTACATACAGTGAGACTATTCTTTCTGTTAAAGGTAGATCGCCAGCTGTCCCAAATGTAAAATGAATAAAAAAAAAACGACCAATCGGGTTTCAAATAGAATCTACTCAGTCATTTCACACACGTTGACTTTCAGGAGTCTTATCAGTCGTTATCATCAGTTTGTTCGTTCAAGGTAACCGCATTTGATTGTAATAAATAAATTGTCGGCTCAATCAATAAATCAATTTTAAATTTGGTTTTGTGACATTTCTTCTAAAAACTTTAGCCATTATCAACACGACCCATACCGAATCAATGGATTTATTTAGATGATTGTCAAAAGTCTTTGCATATTGGCAATGGAAAAGAATGTCAGATATGTAACCACCTCATGAAGCACTACATGCTTTCAATCTTTTAGTAAAATTTTCCGACAGATGTTGTAATAATTATGGTTCTTTCAGATGTTGAATGGTTTGAGGATTATTAGCATGAACTTTTTTCTTCAAAAAACCCCAAAAGAAAACTTTTCGAGAAATTATTCGTTCAGCAAATATCTCTTTCAAATTGTTTCTGTTGCTGTAGAACAAAGTACTTGTTAAAAAATTAACATTTTCTTCTTTTGCTGCCCATTTAACAAATGTACAAGGAACCATATTTACTAACCGCAATGTTTATACTTGACAGCTGTCAATAAACGGAAACCATTACAAGCCATTACACTACAAGCAAAACTTTACTCATACCTATGCTGTGACCAAATATCAACCTTTAGTGGTTTCGTCAAGTCGTCACAAGTGGGTGTGTTGACACAAGCCTGCTTATTTTTTTTCACGAGTATAATCAAACAAAAGTATGAACCTTAGAGTGTGTTGGTAAACGAAAAACTTCATATAAAATAATTCAAAATCACTCGTTTCGACTACTTAAGGTCTATTTTAAAAAAAGACGCACACCACATAAGTTTTCTATCTCTACTAAAGAGCGATTGTGTCAAAATGACAATATTGCATTTGGTTATGTACATTTTTTTTTACTAACGAGATGATGACATTCTCTTTCGGGTTTTTACTATGCTTTTTTACTTAGGTAGTGTTATTTTTTCTATACTGCATTCGTAGAAGAATATAAGAATATTCACCAATACCGCTAAAGGTTGATATTTGTATACAGCATATGCATAAAGTTTGGCTTATGTAAGCACACACACTTGCGATGAAGTTGGTTAGTGAGAAACGAGTAATTTTGATTTGATTTTATATTGTCTTCGTTTACCAATCCACTTAAGGTTGATATTCTCATTTGATTGTACTCAAAACCTCCTCTACTAAAAGCCGTTTCAAACTTTTTAAATCACTAATATAATTTAAATTTGACAGACATTTCATAGTGTTAGTTACTTACAATAATACAATGTAAATTAAAGTTTAAAAAATTTGATCATTTAAAAAAATTTTCACTATTGGTTAGTTCTTACACATATAATACAGAGTTCCGTTATTCTTTTTTGGCGTATATACATTCGCCAATACTACCTAGTGTCTGGCAGAAACCATTTACTCTATTTCTGTATGACGATATGTTATATACGAGATTTTGTTGGGCGCGTACAAATACGGTAAGCAGGCTTATGTAAACACACACACACACTTGCGATGGCTTCGATTTTAGTACACAAAAAATACAAATTGTCACCTCAGTACTCAAGTGTTCAAAACGCGTTTTTGTCATTTTTGAGTTAGAACCGACATCTAGCTAAAATAAAATACGCTTTCGATTGATATTTTCAAAATTTCAATATCTTAATTCTATAATAAGATATAAGTGTCGCAAATGTTAAGACATATAATTTCAATAAGATTTCTGACACTCAAAACAACGATAACGCATTTTCAATATAGAAATAGGTTAATATACAAATTTATTATTAATTTACTAAAAATTTAACAATATTTGATTTTGAAGTTAAATAAAAAAAATGTCTATAAAATTGGCAAGATAAATAAATGTCGCTTCAAAAACAGGTTTTGGTCTTATGACCTCTGCAAGTGGGACTTACTACACTAATCAACACACCTTCATCAGTAATAAATACTCCACCATCTCGAAAGAGAAAGACAAATGTGATAAGTTGAAAAAGAAACATTAGAAACAATGACCGACAGAAGGGTAAATCATATATTGATCAGAAGGGGAACTTACGTCCCACTCCCGCGAGAATAGTGAAACAATTTGATTGGTCTTGCTTATTTCGATGTGGTAGCATATTTAATCCTTCAAGCAGACAAACTATACTCGATGCATTCTGGGAACTCGACGATAAGTCAAACAAATTTATTATGCTCAATTTGTTAAAAAACTTCCTGCCAAACGAAAATCGAAGAAGGTTCCTATCAAAATACGGAAAAATACCCATCACTATTTTCTCAAGTTTGAGGAACGACCAAAACCGAATTGGATGAAGATCTTGATAGAAAAAATGTAGACGAAAGCACAACTGTAATTAATAATGATCTACAAAATGTTTTTGCTCTTCCAAAAGCTGAGATATGCAACTTTTAATATAAGCGGAAATTTGCAGTGTATAATTTAACAGGGCACTGTAATTTAAATAAAATAACAGATTGTAGCATATTGACCGAAACGCAAAATGGAAGAGCTGGTAATGATCTTGAAAGCGCTTTCCCACAAAATTCTCAAAACTGTTGTTAAAGATGTTACAGCGATTAATAGAATTATTCTCTGTTCTGATACTTATGTTGCGTAAATTTTTACAAGAAAATCATTCAATAAATTGTATTATACATAAATATTCAGAGCCTATAAGCACACTCAGCTTCAGGAGGTTGATTCAGTTCACAGTGCATCGACCGGTACCTTCGAGGTTTAACTATTTACAGTCCAATATCGCTATTACAAAAATTAAAAAAAATTACCAATGATAAAGTTCATTTACGTCTTATGCAGATGCAGAACATCGATTTTTATAACTTTAACCAAAGATTATTTGAGTCCGTACATCAAATTTTTGGTTCTAAATCCATTTTTTTACAACCACCTAGTGACGGATTTATAATTACTCTAAACCCAAGAAACAATCCAACCTAAATAAATTGTTCCGGTGTCCGATTATAAAAGTTTAAGTTAATTTTGTTTATATTTCTCTAATTGGAAAAATGCAGTTTTTTCTAATTAACACAAGAATTTAAGTGTATCTTCTTTGTGCTCTTTTCAGAATCTCGTGAACCACGTGGAATATTTTTCATTTGCGTTGGTTGCTTCCACACATTTGAAATAAATAGTTTCTAAAATTTTTATCTTTTGAAGATTCCGTGAAAAATATTTTTTAATAATTTTTTACTTGACTTGAAGTGATCAGATGGTAAAGATAAATTTTCATCTTGCTTGACCATACACGATCAACAAGACCGCAGCTCGATTTTTTTGTTATTTTATAAACTACATATTCTAAAAAATAATAAATCTACTTCAAATGATTAACTTATAAAGTTGTTAACGAACGCTACTTCAATAAAATCTGAATCCTCAATTTCTCCTACGTCATTATTCAGTGTTGATTGCATTTAATTCTGCATTGTCGATTTCTACGGTTTGACTTGATACATCATATGCGCCCGGCTCTAAAATAAACGAACAATTGTCTTGTTCATAATTAAGTGTTGATGCGTGAAAAATTAGTTTACTGGACATGAATTTAGCGATAGTAAAATTAAAATCGTAAACCGAAGGATTAAAATTATTTCCTCCTTTAGAACGTATTTGCGAAAATAAATTTTCTACTGCATCCGTTTGCAACTTCGATGTTAACACGTAAAAAATGGTGACATCTTCTTCGCATAACGTCCTGGTCAGTTGTAAAACAGCCAAAATAGTTTGGTTTAGCCCATCTAGACAAAAAATTTTGTTTTTACTTTTCACCCTTAGTTTTTGTAAATAAATGCACATATCTTTTAAAATTGTATGTGGTTCATTGCCATCTACCAAAGACAGACCTGTGTTTGCTTTATTCAAGCAGAATTGCCCTACGCTATTTAAAGCATAAAATAATCTGTCGAATTTTGCTACAAATACAGCTGTAGCAGATGCATTTTTGTTTAATTTTTCCATTTTAAAATTTCTAAATATTTTGATGTCATTTGCACGGCTTCAACTTAAAATTTGAGTAGTCAAACTTACCCTCATTCTCTCAAATGTATTGGAATATATGTACCTTGAAGTTAATTTGCGACACACTCTCGTCACGTATTGACTGTCAATTTGGTATAATTCATTGATTACACTCCAAGTAACCATCTCTTCTGGTGAAATTACATTGTATGCTATAAGTGTTACTTACTGATTTAAATAAGTGCGGTACATCATACAGTGCAAATATTTTGATCGTCAACGATAAAAAAAGGTTAATTTATTTTTACTCCAAGCAATTTGTATACGCATTTCTGTAGTTAGTGCCTTCATCACAAATAACTCCTCTTACTGTGTTACCTAGTTTATTAACTAAAATTGGAGTATTGTGTTGTAGCTGTATTTTCTAAAATTGGAGTGTTGTGTTGATCTTCATACCGAGTGGACGTTTTTTACTGCCGGTTTTTGTTTATATTAAATAAAATAAATGCGTTGGTTGTGCGTGTGTGTGTCTGATGTTAAAACCTAATGGCAGATGAGTATCATTATTATATTATATTATTATATTTATTTTATGTTATTATATTATATTATATAATATTTTTATGTAACATTTAATTTCGTTCTTGCTTTTTATATATTATAATATATAACGTATAATATTTGTGTTTGTATCTTATATACAAATACAACATTTTTATATCACGATTTTTCATGTTTTGTTTTATGTATGTATCATGGCATACTAGTAAAAGAGATTTTAGAGATTTTTTAATTTAACGCGATCACCGCCATTGTGCAGTCGTTGTATAAATTGGCAATATACAGGGTGTCCCCGATTGGGATACTGATCCGTTACGGGCTGATTCCTTGGTTCATTTCATGAAAAAAATCGTATGGCAGGGGTACAAATAATGTATTGGGGGATTGTAGAGGAGATCATAGCGGATTAAAATTAAGTAAAAAAATTTATTAGGGCATTTTTTTGAGAAAAACTCAAATTTATGAAAAAAAATATCATTTTTTTTTTATTTTTTTAACTTTAAAACGCCATAGCTCTTAAATGGATACAGATGCGAGATAGCCAATGAGATCTTAAATATAGCCTATTTAGTTGTCCGTCAAATGAGACTTTGTTAGTTGCTGTCCGATAAAAATTTTGTAAGTTACAGCTTAATATCCGCTTGTATTTTTTTTCCGAACCAAATTTTTTAAACGCGCTGATGCAGATGCAGATGCAGAACATCGATTTTTATAACTTTAACCAAAGATTATTTAATATTATACTCGAACAAAATAGTCCGTACATCAAATTTTTGGTTGTAAATCCATTTTTGTAAAACCACCTAGTGGCGAATTTATAATTACTCTAAACCCAAGAAACAATCCAACCTAAATAAATTGTTCCGGTGTCCGATTATAAAAGTTTAAGTTAATTTTGTTTATATTTCTCTAATTGGAAAAATGCAGTTTTTTCTAATTAACACAAGAATTTAAGTGTATCTTCTTTGTGCTCTTTTCAGAATCTCGTGAACCACGTGGAATATTTTTCATATCAAAAATTGACCCCCCCCTGCCATACGATTTTTTTCATGAAATGAACCAAGGAATCAGCCCGTAACGGATCAGCATCCCAATCGGGGACACCCTGTATATGTATATATGTACATTCAATATATGTGCATTATATATGTACATTCAATATATGTACATTATATATGTACATTCAATATATGTACATTATATATGTACATTCAATGTAATTTGAGAAGTGGTATTGGTTTAGATGTTGAAAACGCCAATAAACACAGTACAGTATACATTTCAATGCCTACTCGAGTCATATTTTGTATATAACACGTTTTTCGTTTATAAATTAACATGTTCAGACTGTCCATCATTTTACATAAGACAAACCGGTAGATCCTTTAAAATAAGATGTAACGAACATATAAAGGATATCGGTAAAATGAATGCTGAGTCAAGATTTGCTCTCCATATCAATAATACTTTACACAACTACACAGATATGGATACAAACTTAAAAATTCTCTACAAGATGAATAAAAGCGACCAAATGAACAGGCTAGAAGAATTTGAAATATATAAAAACCGCAAAAATAAATTTCTACTTAACAACAAAATTAATACTATGACGAACACACTTTACGAACTAGTTTTGAAAAATACGTCACAAAATATTATACCTTGAAAATCAAAACACTCTACCCTAGAAAAAGTATAAAAAGGCATAAAAATAAAATTTATTATTTAGTTCATGATAAATACTGAAGATGGCAACTTGATTGCCGAAATATATTTATAATATAAAAAATAAAAATTCCACTATAAGGAATATTTTTGAACTGAAAATATCAAATTTTTATATGATTGAATTTTTCGTTTAGTTCATCAAAATTCTCTTTCCTATGTATGAAAGAGAATTTCTTGTTTATTTCGAAATCTCCTATATAATACATGAGGCTGATTTATTTTATATTTTGTGCAGGTGCTATATACATACATATATATCGGTACATACAGTAAACCCTTCCATATTGCTGATTCTAGCTGATATGAATTCTATACGAAGGAAAATTGGGATATCTGTAAGACTATTGCGGTTTTTTGAGGTGGTGCCATGTGTATTAATGGTACAAGGGGTTGAAGATTGTTTAAATACGATCACTACCATTATACGATCATTACTTTGACGATAATAATTATATATATGGTCATTAGAAATTTCTTATTGATTGATGACATTTTAATTGGCTAATATGTTTAAGTTTGATTTAGCATATTAATGTTCATTTATCAGAAAAATCGTGTTTTAACGAATCGCTTTTATTTCTTTTGATTTTATTTTGTCAATAAACTCCAATATATGGCATATGTCCTTTTGTATATACTATTGGTATATACTCTTCATCATCTTTGTCTTATTATTTCTATGAATAATATTTTATTGAAATAATTTCATTTATTTACTTGAAGTTGTAAATGTATAGGATTTCTTGAGTGACATGGTTAAGATTGGATGGGTATTACTTGGTCGGTGGTCTTAACCAGTGGATTGGTTTACTTTAATAAGCTACTACTTTGCTGCATAGATTATCCTCTTACATACTTTTAAACTTTCTGAAACTTTTGGAGCTCTGCTGAGTGTCCTCCAAGATTGTGGTAACGTACCTTAGATTACCGTGGTTGGTCGGCTTGTGCTTCTCCTGTCATATCATATCATTTTGGATGGGGTTAATGGAGAAGATGATGAATCATAAAGTTAGAAAAAATGATAACAGTAGCTGATAATGCTGTTTGTAGCTCAGATGTATACCTCAGAGGGGAACTTATTTTAGAGGATTATAACGATAATTTATTTGAAAATTAAATCTTTTAGCCTCGCTCCATATTATATCTTCTTTAGTTGCCACATAGCTTATGACAAATTTATCCGTGCTAAACAAACCTCTTGACATAAATAGACAAATATATTTTACAATGTTGGGTTCTTTTTCACCATTCTCAAAATCAACCAAGCTGACAATATGATCACCACTCTACTGTATTTGAGGTCACCCCGAATTTTAATTTCATCGAACAATATAACATGCTGTCTTACCCTATTAGACAAATCTTTAACTTTTACCCCAATTTGTTCTATTAACTTATCATTAAATTACGCTTCACATTTCTGTATTTTTTTATACAACTATGCAAACAATAACATATTCCGGATTATTTGTACCAATAATTGAAAAATTTACATTTCTTTTCCCGGGAGCGGAAAGATAAGTTTTAAAAAATTTTATTTTGAACACTAGAAAATTGATTAGAAAAATTCGTATCTTGATTATTCCAGTCACAATTTATTTTGAACTTCTCTATCCAAGCCAAAAAGCAGACTGTGTCTTTGGACTAGAAAGCAATCTTCATCTTGCCGTTTATCCCTCCCGCAAATGATACAGTTTCCAGCAAATTTCAAATTTTGGTCTTTTTAAATTACAACTTTTCTCACAAAACCAAAATTAGCAATAACGAAGGATTCTCAAAAACAAAACAGTTACCTAACTTTATCAGTTAAACAAAAAAAAAACCTAGCATTGTATTTGTATATAATTTGTGGCTAAGCCGGTGATTTTTAATTGGGATATAATCGACGATAAAACAGGACATTGAAAGTATGTTAGAATAAATGATTAACGAACCTGAATTGCATGGTGTATTTGTTTGTGCCTACATTCGCCCACCTTAGTGTTTGTTGCATTGGCGTTGTTGCAGCATGAGACGAACTTCCTGGAAATGTCTGAGCCTTGAAAGCACAGAACATACAACCACCATAGCATAGATAGAAAGACAGACAATTCCATTGTGGGGAAGTTAATTTTTAACGTGTTTAGATTAGGGTTAGAAGAGGTAGGAGGGTGTGATGAAATTTTGGGAGTTGTGTCAAAAAGATATTGACGTGTAGTGTATAATGTCCCTTCCTAATCAGGGGCGTCGGGGCCAGCAATGTAAAGCATGAAATTTTATATGTATTTCAATGTGTGTTGGTATCTATATCATGTTCTAAGCCGTTTTCGATCTGATGATGACGTCAATGAATGACTATGTCATCGAAAAGATCAAATTCATCTCATCAGGTATATGCTACCGGACTTGATGTATGTACTGTGTGCTCGATTCGTATATGTACGTTTTAGTAGTGATGCGTCAGTTCTAGCGAATTACAAGAACTTAACTCGAAATATCGATTTTATTTTGATTGATTGTGGCGTTATGATATAATTTTGTATCCGTGAATTAAAGGGTGGGTAAATTTTAAGGGCCGCAGTTGATTTTGAATAAAACACAAATTATTTAGGAAATTATTGTCACTTCTTTTTATTATAATAATATGGTATGGTTCAATTATGTATGGAACAAAATATCGGCCAAATGGCCGCCACGACATCGGCGGCACACCTCCATCCGATGGTCCAAATTTTGGCATAATTGAGGTTCTGTGCCTCATAGAACCTCAGATCTTCATGCTCTTGAGGTAATGTGCCGAATTATCTCATCCTTTAGCTCTTGAATTGTTGCTGGCTTATCGACGTACACCTTTTTTTTTTTAAATAACCCTAAAGAAAGAAGTCCAACGTTGTCAAATCACATGCTCTTGGCGGCCAATTGACATCGCCACCACGTGAGATAACACGGCCATTGAATTTGTCACGCAAAAGGCCATTGTTTCGTTAGCTGTGTGCAAGTGGCACCGTCCTGTTGAAACCACATATCGTCCACATCCATATCTTCCAATTCGGGCCATAAAAAGTTCGTTATAATCTCACGATAGCGAACACCATTCACAGTAACTGCTTGGCCGGCTTCATTTTGGAAAAAATACGGCCCGATGATGCCGCCAGCCCATAAACCGCACCAAACAGTCACTCTTTGTGGGTGCATTGGTTTTTGGACAATCACTCTTGGATTATGATTCACGAAGTGCACGATATACATTTTGATTTGAACGCTCATTTTCATAATATGCCTGAATAACTTTAACGCGTTGCTCGATTGTGTATCTTTCCATGGTTCAAATTGAGTTAGTCTAAAATTGAGAAATGTCAAATTAAATGCAGAAAAAACTTGACGTTTAGGTGTGGTTCACATTCAACGTCAGCCCTTAAAATTTAACCACCCTTTATTTCAGTTACTCTGGTCGCCACAATGTAAAGTCTTACGTTTGAAACCATTCAAACTTGAAATTGAATTATCTCGATTTTACAATTTTGTTGTTTATAACACTTAAATACTGAGGTGAGGAAATGGCGCCACATTAAAAAAGTTAATTCAAATTTAAACCAAAAAAATTAGAAAAAACCTCTAACGAATTGGAAAATAAAAATAGCAGTAAATGAATTAAGCGAGCATAAGCCTGTTATCATCACAACTGACGCATCACTAACGAAAAACATATTTCTGTGATCGATGTCTTCACCATTTTCTATTCAATTTCTAACAATCGGGTTTTTTTTAATCTAACCGATTATAACTATCATAATATTCTTAGAATAGCATTTACTACCACTAAACAAGAAGGAAAACATATCATTTACGCACATATCATGTAACATTGGAGAGATTTTATTTTCTCCTCATAATTTCGAATTCGATTGAATTAGCTCCTAAATGTAGAGGAATGAATTTAAACAAACATTCATACAAAATTAAAACAAAAAACTTAATATGTATTAGTAAAAAATTATATAGCCGGCAAAACAATGTAAAGTAGAAATAACAAAAAACTATAATAATAATTTGTCACCGCCCAGGTGGCGCAGTGGTTAAAGCTGCGGCAGTTGGAGCGGGAGGTACCGGGTTCGAATCCCTATATGGGCAGGATGGTAAAGGGATTTTTCACGATCGGTGGAGTGAATGATGACCCCCTGTTGGAGTGCAAAATTCATGGGCCAACTCATCATCCATGTCAGTACTATAGGCTGGCATGGAGCTATGCAATGTGCAGATGGTTTTACGTAAATCGGACCTATAGCCGTACGTCCATGATTTGGCTGTAATGGCGTAAGGTAAGGACGTAAATAAGCGAACCACGAAAGAGTTGGAAAGTGCCTCGAGCCCGAAACAAGATTGTAGAGATAAAAACAAACAAACAAATAATATGTCTTCTGTAGGTTTTGAGTCATTTTCATAATATTGAATCATATCGAATTAACACCCTTTCAGAAAGGCTACAAAGATTGGAGCAGAGAAATTCTGCTTTGTTATACTAATCACTAACGAGCCACTCCACCAGGCAATCTTACCTTAAAATTCACGATTACCAACTTTATGAAACAATTCATCGGGATAACCAAGCAAGAGGTGGAACTGCTGTTATAATAAAAAACTATATTAAACACCATTATCAATTACCCGAAACCCAGCTTACCATAGTAGAGATTACATCTACCAAACAACGCCTTCAGATAGGATCAGTGTATTGTCGACCTAGATATAACCTGAAGAATCCGAACTATTTGAATATCCTACAACAGTTCGATGGTAAATTTATACTAGGGGGTGATTTTAATGCAAAGCATGTTGACTTTGGCTCTAGGCTTACAACAACCAAAGGTAACGAACTCAAAAATTCAATAGTAGAAATGGGATGTAACGTCCATTCCACTGGCAAGCCAACATATTGGCCCACGGATGCAGGTAAAACTCCTGATCTACTGGATTTCTTTATATCAAAACAAGTTTCATCAAATTTTATTGAAGTAGAGGATAATTCAGATATGGACTCTGATCTCTCTGCA
Source organism: Tipula lateralis (assembly GCA_963932295.1). Lineage (NCBI taxonomy): Eukaryota > Metazoa > Arthropoda > Insecta > Diptera > Tipulidae > Tipula > Tipula lateralis. The sequence continues at coordinate 122,211,725 of OZ010737.1, forward strand.
GTGATACTTTCCTTAAGCGACAAGATAATTAGAAAGGAAACGAGACCAACTCTTGCCAATAAGACAACTGACTGGGCGCGCTTCAGATCTGAAGTAGAAAACAAGATTAACTTACAAACACGACTAAAAACTATTCAGGACCTAGAAGAAGAGGTAGAAAATTTAACCGATATCATTCAGATTACCGCTTGGAATAATACTAATGGAACAGTATCAAAAACCATTGGTAAAAGTTACCCAAGAGAAATTCGGAATCTTGTCTTAGAAAAAAGAAAAGCTAGGAGAAAATGGCAACAAACAAGGAGTCCATCTGATAAGACGATTCTAAATAATAAATCATAACAGCTTAAGCGAGAAATTCAGAAGCTAAATGAAAAATCGTTTTCTTTGTATCTGGGAAAATTGACCGCTGATGAAGATACGAACTACTCACTATGGAAGGTAACTAAAAGTATAAAAACCCCAATTACGCAAATCCCTCCTATTAAGAGAAATGATGGCTCGTGGGCTAGGGATAACAAAGCAAAAGCTGAAGAATTTGCTAACCATTTGGCTGATATTTTCAAACCAAATGAGATTGAATCGGATATTATAATCGAAAATGAAAGCAGCAATTATGAGGGTGGAATTCCTCTAACAACCCAAAAAGAAGTTACCAGTGAAATACAATTCAATTTGAAGTCAGCAAAGGCACCTGGATATGACCTTATAACGGGAGAAATTTTAAAGCAACTACCAAAGAAAGCTATCGCTAAACTAACCCACTTGTTTAATGCTATTATTAGATTAAGACATGTTCCTTCGGCCTGGAAAGTTGCGGAAGTTACTATGTTACCGAAACCAGGTAAACCGCCTAATGAAGCTAAATCGTATCGTTCGATATCACTGCTCCCTATCATTTCAAAGCTAATGGAGAGACTACTCTTGAAGATAATGAAGCCAATAATAGAAAGTAGAGACCTAATACCGGGTCACCAATTTGGGTTTAGATGCAAACATTCTACAATTGATAAGGTTCACAGAATAACAGACATTATAGAAAAGGCGTTAGAAGAAAAACAAATTTGTTCGACCTTATTTCTGGATGTGGCAGCAGCTTTCGATAAGGTATGGCACGACGGTTTATTACATAAACTTAATGCTATGCTTCCGGGGCCATATATTGATCTTATGAGATCATATTTATCTGATAGGCTTTTTAGAGTAAGACAAGAAGATGAGTATTCCGAACTGAGAGAGATAAGGGCAGGTGTTCCACAAGGCAGCGTTCTAGGTCCAGTCCTTTACCTACTATATACAAGTGATATACCACAGCCCGACCACGTAAGCATAGCAACGTTTGCTGACGACACCACGATACTATCAACAGAGCAAACTGTGGAAGAAGCGGCGAATACACTTCAATGTGCAAGTGATGAAATTCACCAGTGGACCAAGCGATGGAAAATCAAACTTAATGAATTAAAATCTGCCTATGTCAACTTTAGGAATAAATCATTGGTTAATACGCCGACAATCAGCTTAAACAATGTGATGGTGCCGAACGTGAACTCTGCTAAATACTTGGGTATGACTCTGGATGTTAAACTTAAATGGAAAGAGCATGTGAAGAAGAAAAGAAAAGAGCTTGATCTTAAATATAGACAATTGCACTGGCTAATTGGGCGAAGGTCAAAATTAAGCATATGCAACAAAATACTGATTTACAATCATGTTCTTAAGCCGATCTGGCTATATGGCATTCAGCTTTGGGGCTGTACTAAGAATACAAACATTAAACTTATACAAAACTTCCAGAATAAGGTACTTCGGAGTATAGTCAATGCACCCTGGTACATTCGTAATAGTGATTTGCATCGTGATTTGGAGATTTCAGATATAAAACTCGAAATAAAACGATTTGCATCGAAGCACGAATCAAGGCTAATGGAACATGTCAATGCAGAAGCCTCTCGGCTACTGGATAATGAACATTTGGTTAGGAGACTTAAAAGAACCAAACCCTTCGAGCTCGTTAGTATGTGAGCAGCTACCTACCAACGAACAGGCACTGTGCATCGCTGGATCAACAGTGACCACATTATATTTTAGTTTGTAAGAATTCAGATGTAAATTGATGGTTAGTCTGGAAAGACTAGTTTCAATAATATAATAATATAAAAAAAAAAATATCGAATTAAAAGGTTAAGTGTATCGAAGTTTATCCAACTCACACAGGTTTCCAAGGAACATGGCATATATGGTTAGTTAGGATAAAATACGCTCTATAGTAAAAAATGAACCCAATGTTCATAGAATGGAAACCTCTGTGTTAACGTTCATGCGGTATCCTTGATACATGTCGTGATCATTTTTCTGACCTACTTAATGCACAGCAAACGAAATTATCGGTGACTACCAAGTAAATTTCCGTCTAAATCGGTCAGACACTGCTCAAGTTTTTTCGCTACCGATGCTTCTTTCCAAGTACTATGAAACATCCAGCGATGTACAAAGCTAATGGTATGCGCTTGAATATTTTGGAATACCAAACAAATACGTACACGTGTATTAAATGACAGTAACGCAGTCACAATACTGTGCAAAGGTGAGAACAGGCTATCGAGAACTTTTGCAATTGCTTCTGGTGTTCGACAACGAGATGCGCTGTCTCCGAAACTTATTAATCTCATATTGGAATATATCCTTCATAAAACTGCAATACCTCAAGACAATATCTTATTCCAATCAACTTTTAGCATATGTAGATCATATCTGTGTGATTGGATTAAATGGCAACGGAGTGAAAGAGATAATTGATCAACTAGAAGCTTCCGTTAGTCTCAAAATCCACGAGTCCAAAGCCAAATAACTGATCTCTGGTTTTCGAGACCAAAACGCAATTGATTTCAAGACCACACGTTTGAAGGAGTGATGAGTGTCAAGTATTTTGGATGTATAAAGCTGATTTTGTATAGAGTGATAATCAGACTCATCACCATATGGCCTAAAATGCAACGTTGCAACGTTCTATTAGGCACAGAGATCAAAATGGTTCCTAAAGACAATTTATTTCCAGTACCATATAATGCCACGTCAAATATACTTATAAGTTCATAAAGTTTTTTGTAACCCTGCTAATGCATTATGGCATCTAGCAGCCTAAAATTTTAAGGTGAATCCGCAATGAATCATTATTTGTATTTAAATTATCAACTATACGAATAAGGTTTTTTGTTCAAGTTGGCGTAGCACAAGTGAATATGTACAATCGAATTATATGTGCATGGTATACAGGCAACCATTCAACCATTAAAAACTTAATCAGTTAATTCTGTGGTATTGCAGAATATTTTTTTATGACACTCATTAAAATCTGACACAACATGATTAAATACTGGCAAGTTTAATGTGTTTTTATATAATTCATTTTTGAAAAATTCCAAAAATATTCCAATATTAAAAGATTGTATGGGAAAACCGGCGTTCAACGGTTTTTATCTCCATAAATGGACCATCAACATTTTTAATATTAAAAACTCCCACGTAGTAAAAAATTTCACTTTCGATCCCTTTAGGTTGCGCAGAACAGATCCGGTCCCATCTATATGAGCTATAATTGGAATACTTTGTTTCAGCAACTTTGAAAGAACTTTAATTTGATCTTTTGTCAGTCAATATACCGGGTGTTATTTTAAACTGAGACGATCAAATATCTCGAAAAATAGCCACTCTACGAAAAAATATCCATAATCAAAATTTAATCATACCGCGGGGGAAATACATTAGTGCAAAAAAACAGTCCCCGCTTTGTAGGTGGGGCGGGGGTAACTTTTTAAACTAAGATAGGAAGTCATATTTTTGATTGCAGATACGGATTCTACGACTAAAAGTACGTATGATTGGAATGAAATATTTTGTTCGGTTCATGATAGATGGCGTGTACACAACTGAGAAGTGTGTTTGGTTGAATTTCAGCACTCGCATTTCTGATTCGCTCATGTTCTCACGTGTTGGTGGTTCTTGTTTGTTCTTTTTGTCTTTGAGATAGCCCCACAAACATAAATGTGGTGAGAATTGAAATCACGATCAAAAATTTTGAAACCACATGTTCCGTCAGTTCTAAGCTCAAATTTTCAAGTAATATTGGCAGTTTATTTTCTAAAAAGTTTCGGTACATTTGACCATTCAAGTTGCCTTCAATAATGTGGGGGCCTATGAGTTTTAGGCCTATGAGCTTTAGGGGCCTATCAGCAGGCCTAATAAATTGTTTTGATGACGAATTTTATTTCAAAAGTATTGCAGAATCGAATGCGTGTGTTCTAAGAAGAAGAAATTGAAAAAATTTATTTCGTCGTTTACAACCCCATCTATGATGAACCGAACAAAATATTTCATTCAAATCATACGTACTTTCAGTCGTAGAATCCGTATCCGCAATAAAAAAATATGGCTTCCTATCTTAGTTTAAAAGTTTTTCCATAGAGTGGCTATTTTTCGAGATCTTTGATCGTCTCAGTTTAAAATAAACACCCGGTATAGTAAAATGATTAAACATTGAAAAATGGAAACATGTATTTGATTTTATAATTTTTTTCAAAGATCTTGAATATCATCGCGATCATCATCAATAGTGTTACTAGTTCTTCTAAGCCACATTTAATACAGCGACCCCTTTGTAATTTGTAAGATTCCAGTCATAACACTCTAGAACTTGATTTGTTAGAGATTTGTGAATTTATACATTATTACATATAATTATTATAATTATTTTTAAGTTAAGTTGATAATTTTTCGATGCATAAAATTGCTGGAAAATGTTCGAGAATAATTTTCGGTTGAAAATAATTAAAAAAAAATTATAACTTTTAACTTTCAGTTGGAATAGCAAAGACACTATCTGCATTATCGATTTTTTTAGTTTTTCGTCTGGAAACTTTCGACTAACTTTAAAAGCATAAACTAACGCCATCCATGTTCGGTATTATTAAACGAAAAAATCGGAAAATTAATGACTAAGAGACAAAAAAAATCATATATTGGGCTTAAATTAAATCTCAACTAGAATATGAAGTCAATTTTTGGTGGTCCAATGTTTTCAGAAGAAGTTTATCCTTTACCTCGGGAAACACGATTGCCCGTACGACCATGAATTACCATATTATTCTAACGTATAACAATTGCTTCCATATGAACTAATTTAATTGGATTCACATAGAACAAACTATAGAGACAATGAACACAGGATAGGCAAAAGAGTTTAGTAGAGATAGCTTTAGAGGTAGATTGAAGCACTATTTTACTCCTTTTCTTTATGTTCCACGTTTTTAATATATTTTATTGAAACAGTCTACAACCTTATTTCAAATAAATCAATCGCAAAGTACATCTATTTTTTTATTTTTTCATCATTTTCGGACTCACTTTTGAGAGTATAGACCAAGATTGGCCTATTTTACAATAGTTTGCATGATATGATACTTAAACTGGCCAATACTTAAACCACAGATTAAGTATTAAAATAACAATTATTACAGATAAATAACCTAAACGCTATGGGATAATTTTTGTCATTTCATAATTTTGATTTGAGTGAAAAATTATCGGCACAGAATACAATCAGGTGATCATCGATCTCATTATGCATACTCGATAATTAGTTAACGAAGACATTTTGATACCAAGGTTGGAGCAAGTCTCATGGGTCTAACGAGTTTTTGACGATTTTCATTATATTGAGGTGAGTGAAAAACTATCGGCACAGAAAACGATGTGATCATCGATCTCATTATGCATACTCGATAATTAGTAAACGAAGACATTTTGATACCAAGGTTGGAGCAAGTCTCATGGGTCTAATGAGTTTTTGTCGGTTTTCATTATATTGATTTGAGTGAAAAACTATCGGCATAGACAACGATCAGGTGATCATCGATCTCATTAAGCATACTCAATAAGTAGTAATCATAGACAGTTTAAGACAAAGGTTGAATCAGTCATATGATGGGGTAGTTATTCACGATTTTTATAGTCTTGAGTTGAGTGGAAAACTATGGTTTAATTTACAGAAATTTCCTGTTCGGTTGTTTCGGATAACTTTAATAGTATTGAAAACAGCCTTTTCTACCAAATCAAAAATGGTAAGGTTATCTGTGAGGCAGAGTATAGTCTTAGTCTAAGGTTATACATGTGGACTCCAAATTAAAACATCAATAAGCTTGTCGTGCGCCTTAGATTTTTTAATTGACTTTTCACGTTGACGGTCGCAGTATTAGAATTGGTTTTTTTTGCTGCCATTTGTGGCAGTTGAGCTTTCTTACTTATTTCTTACTTACCGATTCAACCAGGTTACTGCATCATATTTAGTACAAAAGATTTGTTTATATATTTTATACTATGCAATCTGTTTTTGGGTACTCAAGGCTTTCCGAGCTCTTTCGCGATTCGCTTTTTGCGTACTAGTTTACGCCTTAATGGCCAAATTGAGGACGTACGGCTATAGGTCCGATTTTCGTAGAACCATCTGCATTGCATAGCTCCATGCCAGCCTATAGTACTGATATGGAAGATGGGTCGGCCCATGAGTTCTGCACTCCAATAGGGGGTCATAGATGTGTTCATTAAGACCACCGATCGCAATCAGATGGTGAAAAATCCTTTTTGCATCCTGCCCCTATCGGGATTCGCTCCAACTGCCACAGCTTTAACCACTGAGCCACATGGGCGGTCAAAAGATATTGACGTATATATAGACTATAAAAGCATAAATTAGTGACCTTATATAGCGAGGGTCGTATATAAACCCTCCAAAGTGTTGTCAAAAGCTAAAGTTACATATAACACAACTATACATAACTTAGTTTTTTGCGAACGTTATGCGAAAACAACTATGCTAGAAATATATTAGGTTACACCATAACCCATTTATCATAAAATAGTGTTTCATGCTGAATAGGTGGATTAGTTAATAGAACAACCGTGCTAGTTAACGTAACACAAATAAGTAGTGCATTTTGGTGTTTTATACAATGGAATGACCCCTAATTGTGGCAATGACATAAGTACATGCTTTAAACAAAAACAATCATCGCATTTAAATTGCTTGCTATAAATTTTTATTTTTATATTATAAATAAATTAATTATAAGTACAATTAATATAAATATGGGTGTGTGTGTGTGTATTTACATCTATGACTATACGTGCAACATTCATAATTTGGTTTTCCTATTTCCACGGGATGGGCAACCAAATTTACTTATTTGACTCAAACGTTGGCTTGTATTCGATTTAATTTGTTTCACGTTTTTTGTATTTGCCTGCAACGTATGCGTTATAACTTTGGTTTCAAAAAATTCAACAAAAAATTCAAGAATCTGTTCGCTTAAAACATTAAGACATATAGTATTTTACTTCATAATGACATTACCTGATTTGTATCGATGTCCGTGGTCGTCAGTCTCGATCGGTAGCTCGAGCGATTCCTCGTCCGAATACAGTGAATGGGATAGCGCCTCATCGGATTCGATTGAGTCCGAATATATAGATCCGGTTTCGATGTACAACGGTTTTAGGTGCGAATGGTGTGGAAAATGCTTTGATTTTAGTTTGAGATGGGGTCCAGCCAATATACGCGGTTGTGGTTTTTGCGATTGAAATTTTGGTCTAAGTTTGACCGGTTTCGGTATTATTGTGTGTGTCATTTGGTCTCGTGGATGATATTCCATGCGATAATTACCGTGCGTATTTGGTATGAGCGAATGTTCAACTGGGCCATCGATATCATGTTCATCGGTTTCCGAAGAGTGCTCGTCTGATATGTCAAATGAGTCGTCGTCCGATTCGTTTGATTCGCCAGAGATCGAAAATGAAACTGGATTTGATTCATCATCATGACTATAGCTATCATTATCGCTATCGTCGTCTTCACTATCGTCGTCATCATCGTCGTTATGATGATGATGGCCGTGATGACCACCATGATGGTGATGATCATGTTGATGGTGATTATGATGATGATGATCGTCTTCGTCTGACGCGTCGGATGAATCACTGCCAATCGATTCTAAAATGCTGGCATGTTTTTCAATCGCTTGCACTGGTCCCAGATTTTCGGCCAATTGAACATACTGTTGGTTACGATTTTTGCACGAGCCCATATTAAGACCGCAACATCCACATTTTTCGTTGCCCGCATGTGTGTTGAGCTGGTCAAGCAATTCTTGATACTTGTGTTGAATGGCATGATCGCCTTGATTCTTATGGATTGAATCGCCGCCCGATGAGGATGAATGAGATGTCGTGTGAACAATACTTTCGAGTAGCTTTTTGCCAACCACATTATTCGTTGGTACATTTTTCGCCGAACCACCATTTGTAATGTGAATGGTTTCAAATTTACTGGAAAAATAGAATTTGTCAAACGATAAAATGTTACTTATATGAAACGACGTTGCGGGATGATCGGTGTTTTACCTTGTGGACGCTTTTTGTTTTTTATGACAATTATTTCCGTGGTATGTTAACAGTAAAGCTAAAGTAGGTTCGTTTTTTCCACGCTTCGCACGTTTAACGTCATCACCAGGCGTACCTTCATGCACTGTCTCACTAAAATACACGCATATTTAGTTGTATTACTATATACCGAAACGCATTGTGGTTCTACCTAAACAAACACACACATCCACACACACTACTTACATCGGTTCTATAACAACATTTTTTGTAACCTGACTATCACCACCGACAACGGCCGTTCCTGTTCCTGTTCCTGTTCCTGCTATACACAATCCAATCCAGCTTACGCCCAACGATATTAAAACGATTAATTTAAACATTTTGTCCAGATTTAAATTTTCATATTAGGTTTGTTGCACATTTGATACAAGACTAAGTGTCTACAACCATTACCATTGCTTTTATATTGGCCAGCATTTTGTTTATAAATTCGCATGTTAGAAAACTAACACTCTCGCGTCATGTATTATGTCATTAGAATCATAATATTTTGCTGCCTTCAATATCATACAAACTACATACATAATAAAAACAAGTCAAGGCTAGAGAGGAGGTAGTTGGGTGGGTAAATCTTTATGATATCGCAAATCAAATGCATATTTTGCAGTTTTGTCGATATAAAGATTAGGTGGGAACCTACGTGCTTTGACTTCAAGATATTCTATCCAATGGAGAAATAGATACGTTTCATTAGTTCTGGCAGGTTGGACGACCTTTCCGCTAAATTTATTTATTATTTATGTGCAACTGTTTACATAATATAAGTTTATGGTGAGTGTTTGGTGTTATGGAAGTTTGATGACATTGAAAATGTAAATTTAGTGCGAATTACACATCGCTTTAAGTCTTCTTGTTTTCATAAAAGACGATAAATAAATCAAATATTTGTAATTCTTAAAAGAAACATTAAGAATTGATATATCAATTGACAAACCATACAGAGTCATTTATCACAACGGCTTAATGTCAATAAATAAAAAATTGAACATAATTGAAACATTGAACATAACGTCCTCAACTACCAAAGAGCAGCCAAACTCTATTAATTTTCTAGATTGCAATGGTAGTTTACACCGTTTACATATTTCACCCACTCGTCTACATTACAGCAAGTTGGTGGCGTTCACAAATACGACGAATAGTCACGCCACAAAAGTGAAGTATTTATTAACAAAATAATCGAAAAAAGATTTCGAGTCAAATTCTGTAATTCGCTAGAACTGTTGCAACATAGCCTCACAACATATATAGAAACGAAATGCAACATACATCAAGTCCGGTCGCATATGCCTGATAAGATGGATTTGATCTTTTCGATCACACAACGAATCAATGACGTCATCAGATCGAAACCGGCCTAGCGAACGAATATTACAGATCACATACACAGATGCCATATATTTCATAAGACAAACGTCGTCATCGGCTGGTTGATTCAGCGCCCTAGCTGTCAATCAATGCCACTCTGTGGGGTTCAAGTTCAACTCCCACCATTCATCATTAGCTGTCACGATTACAGCTCCTCAGCATCATTTATAACTATTCAACACCACTACCGAAATAAATTGCGTCTTGATCTCTAAAACCAGATATTTGGTTTTGTACTGGTTAATTTTGGGACCAACGGGAGCTGAACACTGTTCAAGTGAATCAAAAATCTCTTTCACTCCGTTGCCATTTAATCCAATCACATAGCTAACATCTTCATATATAAAAAGTTGATTGGATTGTCGTAATAAGATATTGTCTGAAGGTGATTTACTTTTACGAAGGATGTATACTTCAACATGAAATTAAAAAGTATCGGGGACAGCGCATCTCCTTGTCGAACACCAAAAGTAGTTGCAAAAATTGTCGATAGTCTGTTCCCAACTATACAGAGTTTTTACTATACCGAGAATTCGCTGGGGGCAGCATCGACAACCGAGATTTCCAATACTTCCCAGATACTGCTCACTTCTTCAGATTGATAATTAGATCGCACAATGTTATTGCTGACAATATCTTGATATTTTTTTTTGCGTTTTCATTTATCAGACCTTCACAAGATCCTCCCTGACTTGAACGAAAATTTCCATCGTAGCTTTGCAATGGCCAGATAATGGTTTGGTGAAGATACTGGAGCGAGCTAATATAGGTGTACACTAAAATTGCAAAGAGGAATAAGATACCTACATTTACTATATAAATATAGTGCACACTAGATAATATGCACCTTACTATTTATACAGGTCCAGTATCAATGGTGCTTTGAGTTCCTTTAAAAAAAACGACCAATCAAACAATAAAGACGTTTTAACTCATCGGGCACTACCAAAAACTCAGAAAACGAATAATACTGATTCATTAGAAATTATCCAAAAATCATTTTCCACCACATTGCGCTCTTATTATGTATGACGTGACTACACGTGCATCTTTATTGCCGCGATTACACCTTGACTGCCGATAATGCTTAGATCAATTAATAAAAATCCAAGTTCGAAAGAATTTAAACCCTCTTTGGACTTGATTAGTATATTGAGGAATAAAAACACTCTTTCGTTTTGTACTGGCATACCACGGTATATTTACTTTTATTTCTACATACTTACATATAATACAAAACTATTTATTGTTAATCAATCATCACTATATATTAAGATATGTCAGTTTGATAAACTAAATTACAGTTTTGAAAATTATTCTACGTTTATGATAATATAGATAACAGTAATCTATAATCCAACAACCTTGAAATTAAACTACAGTAAAACTTTACTAAGTCGATACCTTAATATGCGAGGCCATAAACGGCCCTTACCGCGTCTCAACTGAAACCTTACGATCCATTTGAACGTATTGGTGCACATTGTAAGTGGTCAGTCCAACGAATGGCTTTATACGCAATCGCTTTTTATGTCATCCAAAGAATCGAACTCGATACCGTGGCGTGATGAGAACTCTCTGATGAGAAAAGGCGGTGATCTCAATATTGGATTTTAATGTAACTAATCTAATTTTTACATTTTCTAGGTTTTGTACTGGCACCACTGCAATGGTCGTAATAACTTTTGCAAATTCGTTATTATGGCTAAAATTATAGTTTCAACTATGTATCGGCCCATTTTACCAATGTTGATTTCCAGATGTTCAATTGTCCCTAGTTTATCGACTTTACATAACCTCAAATAAAACATTCTGACCATCGACGTTTTTGAAGACATATGGACCATTGGTTCCGCCAACCCATAAAGCGCACCAAACAGTAATTGTCAGTGGATGTAATGGTGATTCGACAAAAGTTTGTGGATTATCCTCACTCCAAATGCGACAATTCTGTTTTTTACGTACCCATTCAACCAAAAATGGGCGTCATCGGAGAACAAAATCTTGAATGGAAATTCAACATCAATATCAATTTCTGCTTCAACCCATTCGCGCATACTGAGAACTTCAACGAATTGATTGATTTGGATCTTTAGTGCGCATCTCACGGAATGCACATTATCATTGAAAGTAAATGTGGTGTGAAAACGATCTATTGTTATTCGATGTATCCGCTCTGAAGGACGATTATGTACGCCATAAAATGGACGAAGTGCAAGATAACTTTGACGAACAGAACCTTTATTTTTAAAAAATCAACAATTTGCAAGCGTGGCTCTGATGTAAGCCTATCCATAATGAAATGTCACCAAACTAAACAAAAAGCAACTATCAACTTTTAAATGGGTTGACAAATAAAGCAGTGTTGCCAACTCAAAGTTGTGAACCCCCAAAGAAATACCCTTTATTATGTTGCGATACACACTTTGAATTCTCTTTTGTATACATTACGGTACCATATTTCGGCTACACGATGGAAACGTTGGGGAAGAAGTGTACTTATATCATTCGGTCGCTTAATCCAAAAAAGTATCGTATCGCTTTCACATATTATCAACAAACTGATATGGGGTTTAAATTATTGATTCATTATATGACGGCAACAAATCGATTATCTGAATCTCTTTAATATTAAATATATCATCCATCATCAATCATCATACACGACAAGATTTTTGCATAATGATGAATCTACTCGAATGTCTACAATTTAAAGACCTTTTTCAGGCGTCAGTGGGAAGAAAGACTAATATATGTGCTGTAGAAAATCTATTATATCTTTAAGGCTTGTAAGTAGGCAACGCTGCTGATCTAGTAAGACACATTGATATACCGTAGCCAATTTACTTAAAAGATTCAACGATCAGTCTATAGCATTAGCGAAAACATTTCCTCAGACTTAATGGAAAAGGTATTAAGAGGCCTTAAGGTGGTTTAACCACCAGCTGAAACCAGGTATTCGTGGTTAATTTCTATTTCGATTAATAAGACGACGAATCAATACAAGCTTGGTCCCTACATATATTTGAAGAAGATTTCCCATCTTTTGAACAATTTAAAGGCTTCCTCAAAAGACGCGGTAACACATTAAGCGATTGTAAGGTAAAGAGGATCAGTTACACAATCAAATCTCGGGCATCATGAGCAAGAACGATCATTCATATCTTACCTAAAGCTTTAAGTTGTTCAAAATGTGACTCTCAACCAACACTTGGGATGCACTTTAAACAAAAATTCAATGGTAACCAAACTAAGCAACCATGCAGTTTCATCGAGCTTAGTACTTCAAGAAAGAACAAACTGCCAAACATCTTCTAAATTGAAAGAAACTCTAACCAGCCCAAATGAATCAATGAATAGCAATTTTCAAGCCCTGCTTCCTACTCGTAAAAATTCATGATTACTATGAAAAATATCAAACATGACCGAGAGATGTATCGAGCGTTTACAACTTCCAAGACAGAATGCGAATATAAAAATTTAAGGTTTGACACCAGATACGGCACACACACAAAGGGAATGAAATCAATAACCCTTTCGTCCTATTATGATAGCCAAGAATTGAATATTAATATCGCAATATTGAATAAACGCCAGACTCGATTATCAACCCACTATACTTTAATTTAATTCATTGTGACGACACTGAATAATTAGTTAGTGAATTCAAGTTCTTTAACATTTTTCAATCATTGGACGAAAATTCATATCCAGATTTAGTAGACTCAGTTCAAATAGCGAAATCCGATAAAGTAATGCCAGAACACATAGAGCTGCAGGAGTAAAGAATACACAGCAATAACAATTCATATTGTTATCATTTATCTACCACATCTTTGCGTTGTAAACGAAACCAGTAAAACTATACGAAAATTCGATGGGTCTGCAGATCAAGCAAGGGGTTTTTTAAATGATAATCTATTATAGCTGGACCCACAATTCAACCAACAATTTGGTCAACTGTAATACCATAAAATACTATAAAATCACTTTTTCTGGGGACATCGAAAAATGTTTAGACTAGTAATGGTTGCAGAAGAAAATCAAAACTACCAGAGATTTCTGTGGCGTGAACTAGTCAACGAACCCTTTGTTGAAACCTTTTGTACTCACCACGGTAACATTCGGTTTACCAAGCTCAGCATTTTAAGCTTTCAGAGCTTTACATCGATTGATATGGAAACCCAATTTCTCGTGTGGCCAAGGTCAAATAATTTTTATGTATACGACCTTCTTACACAGGAGCGAACAATGTCTAAAAGGCTAACTATTTAAAGGAGCAAATTAAACTCGTTGTTGGTTAATCAAAATTTAATTTAATAAAAATTGGATATCAAACTCGCGGAAGAAAACATAAACATTCTTGGCATGAAATGTACGGCAAACCTGTCTAAAGCTGTGACGTCAAATAAGCGATCTTTAATTTCCCATGCATCAAAAATATGCGATCCTTTAGGTTGGTTTTCACCATCTACAATTATTTCTAAAATGTTATTCCAACATTGCGAGAAATTTACAATTATGCAATGTTTGGCTGTGGTATAATGTCAAGCTATAGATGACATGGGCAATATTAATGTCAGTTCAATTTTTTCAAAATCCCAAGTCGCTCCAATAAAACCAGTCAGTTTACCACCATTAGAATTATGTGGAGCTTAACTTTTAGTGAAACTGACTGTTGCAATTAAAGAAATCGAAAGCCCCAACTAAGTTGTATACATGGACCGATTCAGCGATAGTTTTATCATGGCTATCAGACCATCCAGTAAAGTGGAAATCTTTTGTCGGTAACTATCGAGCGGAGTATTTCCTTTCAAACTTCTAAATTTGAGACAATGGTGAAAAGGATCTGCACGGCTAGAATTAGAAAGTGATCGTTAGCCGATGAACTAATTGAAAAAAACTTTCCCATTCAACAAACTAATAAGAATTTGAAATTTTCTTCATAGGTTGGTAGCAAATTCGAAAGACAAACTTAGTGACAGAATTCGAAAAATCAATATGATTTAAAATTCTTACATTCTACCCAAATCCCACATCCAGACCCTTCCTAACTTCACATCTCATACTTCAGCAATATTGGATAGTCAAAGGTCGAGTACTCATATAAGTGAAGAAATATGTTAAATGTTTTCGACAAAAAGCCACAATATCCAATCAACTTATGGGAAATTTACCAGCTGTCAGAACCACACATACCAAACCATTTAGTAAATGTGGAGTAGATTATGCGAGGCCGATCTTATAGTCAATAAAAGAGGAAGACGCGCTACAGGGGAAAGGGTTATATAGCAGTATTTTTTTTAATGGTTTCGAAAGCCAATTTATTGCAGCTCTAAAGCGATTGGCTTCTAGAAATGGAGTACCAAGCAAGATCTTTACGGTTAATGGTACCAACTTTATAGGAGCAAAGAGACAACTCATGAGATATTTTAACTGTTAAAATTTAAGTCTTTAATTGCAGAATATTTGACTCAAACAGCATCCAATCGCATAACGTTCCACAAGCAGCACCTCACTTTATGCAGCGGTAAAATCAGTCAAATCTCTTAAGCACAGACACTGATATTTGACGTTTGAGGAAATGTCGACGCTATTATCGCAATTATAGGCGATATTAAATACAAGGCCTCTTTTTGCAATTTCGGAAGATGACACCAGAGTATTGAACTTTTAATAGGGTCAAATATTTCAGCAAAACCAGAAATGGATCATAAAAATGTGCCAATATCCAGATTATCGTGAAGCCAAGGTAATAGTCACTACCTGCATACAAATTTTGTTAAGTGCTGATACGTTCTTGACTGATGATCAATTTAACTTTGGTATTGTTTTACGTGGATGTGTCCATTTTTCTAAATTTTTTAATACGTACCTATATTATTACATAAGTCGGTCTGATTTTTGCCAGCTCTTGCATTAAGTCACTAATCACCAATCTGGTAACGTGCTTAGATATAGAGCTTATTACACATTATTGTAAAATGAGTCTTTAACCTGCGGTAGGCTTACGACAGTGGTTGCATATACATAGACAATTGACAGCTAATCTCATGTACAAGCGTCACTTACAAATTCAATTATCGACTGCTTGAACAAAACAACCGTTTTTACCTGTGGAAATCCAAGATTACCGAGGTCACCTTCACTGTGTAGCAACGTATAGCCCTGGGACGCAAAGTCTCCACTTTTAGGCCATCGACCCTTTCAAATATGTCATAAGGACATCAAACGCGCCAAGTTTTCTAAATGGTCTAAATGTGGTTCTAAATGTGTCGATTCTTACTTTCGTGTCCGGCTATTTAAGCTGGGCTTCGTTCCTATGTTGACGGTCTGATGTTTTAACCAGATTTAATCAACATCCTTAGGTTACTGTAGTGGTATTTGATAATCTTGGAGATATATAAATTTAAATTAAGCTCAGGATCAAAAAATTATGTTTTTGAAGAATCGACTGTTCCAACCTGCCACAGAGTTATTGAAACAATTTACATCCAGACACAATTATAGTCAATTATAGATATGAGGCTTATACATTTGTAAATGATTGGTGAATTTTTGCATTCGACTGTGTAGACCTAGCCCGTACGAGCTAGAAATTCTGCGATTGATCATGATTATTTGGTCCCGGACATTTCATATGACGCGGTAGAAACTCGAGGTTTACATTCGACTACTTAAAATACATAAACAATTTCAAGGATAGCCAAAGTGACAGGTGATACTAGACTTTATGATTCACCACAAACTGCCGTTACACTAAATATTTACTTATATTTTTACATATTTACATAGTATACCAAACTATTTATTGTTCATCACTTATATAAACATATGTCAGTTTGATAACTAAATTACAGTTTCGAAAATTATTCTATATAATAATATCGATAACAGTAATCTATAATCCAACAACCTTGAAATTAAACTACAGTAAAACTTTACTAAGTCGATACCTTATCTAGCTCAATCTTAAGAGGTTAAATAGTTTATGCAAATCGATGTTCCTCACAACGAGGTTCAACTGTACTTATAAATACATATGTTGTTTGAATTTTGACAACTGAACACTATACAAATGAATGAAGATTATTGTTTGAATAGATAAGCCGATAATATTAAACAGTCAATATGCTAAACAAACTATTAAGTATACAAACATTTGGATTGTGTCTTTGATATAGGACCGGAAAGAAGAGATTAATGGTAATTATTATTTATTATATGAAATATTTTCTAGGCTATACTAGAGGATCACTTCAAGAGGTTAGTATTAACGAGTTCGTATAATTTTCAATAACTGACATGTTCGACCAGATTTCTATCTAGAATCGCAATGACTTGTTATATAGCCAATCGTTATCAAAAACTAGCCAAGTTCACTTCTCGCAAGCGCAATACTTTCACCAGCAATTTCATCAAATATTAGATGATATAGAGAATCGAAGATTTAATCAAAATACATATTGTGTTGAGCTAACCAGTCACAGCTTAAAAATCAAACTACCCATATTGTTACATTAGCTTTTAAAATCATTCCTAATATTGTTAATCATTCTTAAGACTTAATATTGTAGGGGTTTCTCGACTAAAGCGATAACATCAAGCGTGTGTTAATTTAATGTCAATTTTGAGGGTTTTGATGTTGTAACGGAATAAACTGATAAGCCAATTTACTGTATTGGATACGACTTCTTGAAACGATGACACTGGATAAACGAAAGCCAATTATACTACTATCCAGCATGAAAGTGAAGAGCAACAATGTTCTTTCAGATCTGGGATTATAGAATTTATGGTAGAATTTATGAAACGTGAGTAGTGAGGCACTGAATACTTCAGCTAAACTGGCAGACAAAGTGAACATTGTTATGATGCCATAAACCAAGTTATGTCACCATCATCATTACATTACGGTCGTCATCAACGTCGCACAGTAATAATACAACACAAAAATGATGTTCGTACCATAGACATAGCAGTAGTTCACACAGTTTAGCATCTCGTAAAAGGAACACCCAGCAATAATCACAATGTTTCATCATCTACACAAGATGGATTGCTTTCAAGTCGTTAAATGTTTACGTCATTAAACACAGGGGGCGGATGAAACTGAAATAAACGAATTGTCGATTATATTTATTCGATGCCTATCGTAAACAGCAGGAATTTGGGAATTCGATTCGTATTGCTATTCGATTCGAATCATCAAATCGATTCGAACATGAATAGGTATTTGGTAATACGATCGAAAAAAGAAATGCACACTGCCAAATAATGAGAAGGGAAAATTTTGTACTAATGGTCATACCTATCCTAAAATTTATCATATTGGTGAATTTTGACATTTAAAAAGTATATTTCTGTTATTATATTTTGATTCGGTTTATTATTTGATTGTTGAATTATTTGCTCGCTGATTTAATAATATTCATTATCAATAGAACTTTGCAATTCAGATGGTGGTGAAATTGGGTTGATTGAATTGTACACTAAACCGTGTATCAGCAAACGAAATAGTGCCAGTTATTCCAATCATTTACTGCGTTTCTTAAATGTTTCACTCGTATGACAGTCCCATTTTTATCTTCTTATTTCCCACTCATCATCATCACGCTTTTAGTTCGTTTATTTGTAAACCAACAGCATCACTCACTTTGTTTGTTTTGTTTGTTTGGTATCATTTTCTTCTAACGAGAAATAAAAAAAATAAATAATCTATGGCTTAGAGGCCGTAAACGGCCCTTACCGCGTCTCAACTGAGACCTTATGAACCATTTTTTAACGATTGGTGCACATTGTAGGTGGTCAGCCCAACGAATGTTTTTACACACAAACGCGTTTTTATGTCATCCGGTTGCATGTTAATTTTTGGTCAACGGCGGGAATCGAACTCGAGACCGCGGCGTGATAAGAAACTCTCTTAACCATTAAGCTACATCCGGCGACTAACGAGAAATACAGTTACCTATATGACAGATCTCAGCATTATCGTTGAAAGGCTATGTTATAAAACTCGAAAGTCACCTTATTTAGACTAACCATACTAGAAACTAGCATCCCCTTAGCCACGCAGACATGAGCGTATGCAGTGCCACCTTAGCTTGAGTAGCTCAAGCGGTAAGTTATATTTATTATAAGTTCACCATTCCGGCCGAACGCCATAGCACATTCTGTGACCCAAAGGACATCAAGGTTCACCATTCACCACGATAAGGCAGGCTTGGGAGTAGAGAGGAGATACTATAGCTACCTGCATTGTATGAGCGCATATGCATATATATATATATATATATATATATATATATATATATATATATATATATATATATATATATATATATATATATATATATATATATATATATATATATCCCGGTAAACCATGAAGTTTAAAATATTGAATTTGTCAATCACAAGACTGACATTCATGTTGTTGAATATGGCTCCTAAGTTTGTTTGTTGTCTATTTATAAGAAACGCAAACGTCAAGTTTATATTTTGGTCATAAATGTCAAGAATATAACTTACACGAAAGTCATATATTCTGACTTTTAAGTCAGTTTTAGACAGTACTTTAAATGACTATTTAAAAATCTTTACTTATAAGCCAATTATTTGATAGACAATAAAGTCAATTACAATGCTTTGGCCCGCGAGTTTATTATATAATAAATGTTAAAGACTGAATAACAGAACTCAGACCTAATTACCTGTTGTTAGACTGGCTTTAAAGTCAGTTACAATAATTTGCCTTAGTTCGACCACGAATGTTATAATCTTTTTCCGAATAATACGACGAATAACTGGCCTGTGGTTTACCAGGTATATATATATATATATATATATATATATATATATATATATATATATATATATATATATATATATATATATATATATATATATATATATATATATATGTATATATATATATATATATATATATATATATATATATATATATGTATATATATATATATATATATATATATATATATATATATATATAACTACATATTTATAAATAATAAAGCATCGGCTTCCATTTTGGGACTTACAATTTTTTACTTTTGTATCCTCTGTATATGGGTTCGTTAGCAAAACTAACAACATAAATTCGACCATGATCGAACAAATAATGCTCGAAATCGAACTGTCAAATAAGGGAAATTCTCAGTCGTTTGTGTTTATACGCGATTGCTTTGGTGTTCGTTTTCATTTTGTACGTTATCGAATTCAAAAATACCGATTGTTCGATATCGTCGTTCGATTATTCGATATCGAGTTCCTAAATAAGGGCTCTGATTTTGTTCAGATTAATACTGGAGCAGACTTTTCGATACAATACTGGAGCAGACTTTTCAGTTTTCAGTTGGGTCCGTCGATATCCTAATAGCTATAATTTGTACAACATTCGGATTATTCAGATTCAGTCACATGGCATTTGGTTTACGTAATGCAACACAACTTTTTAGACTAAACTTTATGCATACGGTTTTAGAAGGACTTAATGTTCGATTCCTTACATTAACAACACGTGTCGAATTGGTCCTCCAGCGTTTCAAGGAGTATCATAAGTAAACGAAGTGTGTTCATAAAAGCCGAAGTGAACTTTTCCGATCTCGTTATCAGTGAAGCAGGAATCAAGCCATTGGAACGTGGTAAGGTCATTGAGTTTGAGTTGCCGAAAACTGTGCATGAACTGGGACGTTCCCACGGCATGATCAACTTCAAAAATAATGCTCAGTCCATCGTGTGGCACCCCTTTTAATGGTGAATGAATGCATTAGACTAAATAATTGAAGCTGTTGTACAAAATTTTCCCTCTTTTCGCACAGATTAGAGCAAATTCGAAATGACAATAAACTCAATTATAACAACTGGACCTAAATTCAATCTACTGTTTTATTTGTTTTACGGACGACATATACATATATAGAGGTGATTCTCGTGCTACTTTTGGTGGGATGTTATACGAAAAAACTATACCAGGAGACCTGATCAATTCAGCAATCATCAATTCCGATTTCATCTCTACTTTAAAAAATCATAAACCGAATAAATTTCTTTTAAAAAAATATTGACTCCGTTTCAAGTATAAGCTTGAAGTTTATATTATAAGCTTGAGTGACAAATTTTTCAGAAGAAATAAACCCTGAGCCTACTATCTCAATCAACAGATTAAAACCTTGTCATTGAGAGACAGTCGATTTGGAAGATGTCAACATGAATCATCAGCAGTATCTACTTCATCTACAATTACTGATGATACAAAAATACCAACCAATATGACAAACAATTGAACTGAAAAATCCCAAATTTTTGGAGTAGTGAGAATGTCCACTAGAGAATTGTTGATCTCTAAGTATGAACTCTATAACCAATCTATTCTACCTGAATTAAATTACTCATTAGTTGCTACATAATCTTTTTATGCCAAAAGTAGAGAAGAATATAACCCCCAGAATGAACCTATAATATGAATCATATTGTAATTCAATAATTTTATTTATTCATTACTCAGCATCTTTATTTCCCCACACAAACAAAACTCTCATTTTTATACGACCTATGTAAAACGATCTATATGAAACAACCACCCTTTAAATAGTATAAAAATAACTTTGTTTCTTTAAATAGCCGCGCTATTTATTCGCCAATCTTTGTTCAATCTATTGATTTCTAGATGGCAGTATTATATTTTTTTTAAAAACAAGTCGCCTGAATGTTGTGTTTTGTTTCATGCTTATGTAAATTGTTCATGTTTTTTTCATGTTTGAATAATTTATTAACCTTCGACATACAGTCATTTTGATACAGGTGTATCGGAATACAACAAAATTGGGTCTACTTGTTCAACACCGACCACATAAACCATTAGTAGCTACCTTTAGAGGAACTTCACGCAGAACTTGACTCAACCAACTTACTACTAATCTGACTCTATCATAAGGCGTTGTGTTTCTATCAAGATGAACGTTGTGAACATTAAAATTCTCGATGACATGTTATGTACTCAAACATTGCCAATGTGAGAAGGTGACAGTACTATTATTTCACAAAAAAGTAAATATTAGTTCAGTATATGCAGTAATTCAAGCCATATGGGGCTTCGGTTTAACCTTGGGACTATATCTTATTGTTTCAATGACTGTTAATATATTTTATTATTAAAGTACTTTATGGATGTGAATCGTCAGCGCAGTGATGTGACCAGACTAAACCACATCATACAAAAAATACTGGTTCATCATGATGTGGTGGAATTATACGAAACAAAAATAATTTTACTAAACCAGGACTGTTTCTTAATCATAAGTCTATAAAAACAATGAATTAGAAGTGACATAACCACAATGATTTATATATATATATATATATATATATATATATATATATATATATATATATATATATATATATATATATATATATATATATATATATATATATATTTGAAATTACAAGTTAAACCTAATAATAATCGTCATTAAAATATCCATCATAATCATTACAACCCAAACCTCCATAACTTTCACAAAAATCTCCTTGATCAACGTATCCACATCGATTTGAATTGAAACAGTTGTAACTATAGCATGCCGAGGAACACTTATATCCACCATTAATACATCCGGAACAATCTGTATGTATGGGCAGAAACAAATCAATTAATCAATTCGATATACACCAAAACACCAACTGCTTACCAATAGTCCTTTGGATACTTCTATACTCATAGTAGTATTCGGTTCTCCATTGTGGTGGCGGCATTATTAACATGGGCGGATGATAATGAATGTATTTCGGTCGCAAATAAATATTTTCCCGATTGCAAAAATTTCCGCATCGTCTGTATTTATTGTGGTAACAGCGCCAGTTGGCATGATACTTCCGTTTGCACAGTTTTGGTGAATAAATTGTACAACACTTAGTGACATCCTCGGTCGTTTTTATTGGCTCACTTTCATTCTTGATTCTTGATTGGCTTTCATTTCGCTTCATATGCACCTCACTTTTAACTGTATTGGTATTATTTACGTTAACCGGTACATAAACATGGTTATGAGAATAAATAATATTTGACAACTTTATATCAATCACGCTATTTTCTTCAGAGTTTTGATCCGGTTGTGGTTTCGTAGTGGTATGCTGCGTAGTTGTTGTTGTTCTAGCAGTTGTTGAAGTTGTCGCCGTCTCTGTGCTTGTTGTTGTTCTTGGTGTTGTTTCTGGTGTGGGTGTGGTAGTAGAGATTAAACGCCCTAACTGAGTAGTAGTAGGTATCACTGGAGTTGTTGTAATGTATGGTTGATAATAACACGGAATTTGTGAGTAACACATTTGGATATGTTGACATGACTGATAATGGCATGGACAGGGTGCCGTTTGGCATGCAGCATAATGATTTATATAATAATTTGACGGTATATAACTATAATATTGATACTGAGCTTGAGCATAGCTCATGCTACAATGTTGATATGAAAATCCAAACGAAACGCCACAATTATACTGAACACAATATTGATTATTCCAATAGTAATTCGCCGGACAGTTTACTATATAAACCGATTCTATATCACTTAAGCACGCTACGGCAAAAAGTATGGCCGCAAATTTATAAATCATTTTCTAAGCACTTTTTCAACTATATATTATTTTACTAGGACCAACCACTCGAATCTATTAAATGCAACTGAATTCTATGCACGAAATAGTCCCATTTTAGCATAAGTCATAAAATAAGAAAGTATGTTCTTGAACTTTAGACGTAGACTAATCTTTTAAAATAAAACTAACATTAAATATGCAATTTAATTTTTGTTTATATACCAAAACGCGGATTAAAATTTTTTTGTGATAAGAGATTTGGCGAAGATTTTAGAACATCTTATTTGTACATTCCATTTTTACGCGTTGCTGTAGTTATCTAATGTATGCGTATACACGTTGGGAGTTGGGACTGCACATATTTAAATTATCTATACTGACATTGAACCTATACTTATTATGTTCAAATACTTATCTCATTTCATCGTTGAGAGATACACTAATTTTGAATAATGATATATAATTCCTAACGTGGGGATGTTTTGTAGAGAAGCTCATACACTCTATATATTCATGTGTCTAATTGTATATGCGGACGAATATCAAACAACAAAAGCACCAGTAAATTTACCTCCAACTGACAATTTTTATTGTTTGTTTTTTTTAAAATCCGTCTGACTTCATCGTTTCGATCACGAGCTAGCTCTTACATACTGTTGCAACAACCAAAAGATACCAGGTCGTACTCTACGCCGTGGAGCCATCGTCACCGACAGTGACCTCTTCTCCTACCGAATGGCGGCTCTCCCTTCAAAGATCGCTGTATCATTCGGTTAGAATCAGCGGGACGTGACCGAGCCAGCGTACTCGCTGTCCTTTGATTTCATGCACGATATCAGGAATTTGCAATATATTCCTCATCACGTGGTTAAAACAAACTCGGTAAGTGCCATCAATTTCGCGTTTTGGGCCATATAACACGCATGATTCTTTTCTCGAATGTTAGAAGTCAACTCTCGTACTCATCCGTCAATGTCCAACTCTCACTTCCATACATGACAACGGGTCTGATCAACACTCTGTACATTTTCACCTTATCCGCATTTGCAAGATATTTTAATTCCAAAGGTATTATTGCATAAGTCGGTCTGCTTTCTGCCAGTGCTAGCATTAAAGTCACCAATCACCAATCTGATGAAAATGAGTCTTTATCTTGGGGTTGGCTTACATCAGTGGGCGCACGTACACAAACAATTGACAGGTTGGCTAATCTCATGTGCAAGAGAAGCTTACTCATTCGATCATCGACTACCTGAAAGTCCAGTACAGCCTGTTTTACCTATTGCCCAATGAAAAATCCAACTCCAAGATTTCCAAGGTCATCTCCACTGTGTAGCAACGTATACATGACACATATGGCGTCCACTTTTAGGCCATCGTGTTTCTTGGAGCGCTACGAGCTTTAATTTTTTGTAACGAAAGTTCGATATAATAAAACTGAAATAAATACATATTGTAAATTTGTATGGGCCATCATCAACAGAAGGACTAAAGAGATTCTTATATGTAGCAAAACTAGACAATGAGCTGTTGAAAATTGGTAGCCGTGAAATGTAGGCTTCAGTCATTTACTATAACATCATGATAAGTTATTGAGAGGAAATGTAAATCCTAAAGCATGCACAGGCCAACTTAAAGAAACGACAATATGTGGAAGACACAACACGCGTAATCTTATGAGTCATGTGCTAACATACATATCATGGTACAATTTAAAGTGATGACAACACGGGATGAATACCACGGTGCTATGGTTGATCTTTATAAATCGGAGCAACAAAAAAATTGCTTACTTATATGAATCCAGTGATTGTATCATTAAGAAACCTATAAGAGCCGCATGAAGTAATGACCTGGGAAGTGTTAGAATTTGCTGAACCTACTTGGCTGTAATAATAAGATAACGGTCATAGGTTCCCGCCCATTGTGAAATTGATGGCAACTAAGTTGCAGACAATTTGGTCAAAAATAGGTTCTCGCTTTTTTTCGTCGGACCTGAACTAGCTGCTCCGGGATTTCTTCACATAGTGAAACAAACAATCAAACCCGTTGCCATATCGAACCCGTAAGGAACTACTTGCCGTAAGGAAAAATACTTTATAAGGCGGCTTAACCCGAAGCTGACCAAATACGTTCTTTCGTTGAAAAAGGACAACTTGAGAATTTTGGTTTCCTTACTTACTGGCCATGGTCGTTTCAAAAGTCATCTTCATCGTATAGGACTTGCCCGTGATGCCGTATGTGACGAATGTCTTGAGGATGTTGATGACAGACTACACTTCATCAGCAGCAAGTGGTATTGTAATATGGAAGAAAGGTAAAGTCAAATTGGTCAGTAGGATTATTTTATCGATGGGATTTGAAAGCTTTTGATTTCGTTCATTTGATAAAGAATATCTGTTTACTATATCATCGATTATAATGAGTGGATAAAACAATATGACTAAATAAATTGAAAATGGTTATTTTTAATTTATTATTTATTGATTAATTTTGAATTTTCATTTACCCTTGATTAACTGAATGAATAGTTTTAGGGGTCGTTCTGATGCTTGTCTAAATAATCTTCAACCTCATCGTTCAGAAAACTCATGTCATGGGGGTTACCAACAGTCATTGCAAACAAGCAAGCAGAGTTCTCACCTTTACCCACATTCTGGAACACTTGTTTATTATCATCGTCCAAAAACTCACGATAGTGGACACAGCTCAAACTCTTCAATCCCACTCGGCGAGCACGTTCTTGATTATGTTTTGTCGTGCAAACACACGTAATAGTATGGGCGCCGATACTTCGTGCAACTTTATACGCGTGTAGCATTAATTTTTCGCGAAAAAATTTCCCCCGCATTTTAGCCGCGATCGCAATTTTAAAATAATGCATACTTATATCGAAATTATATTCGTTTTCGGTTTTCATAGCATCGGTTACCATTTCATAAACCAATCGCACGTAATACTCTACTGGATATGTGTGCCATAATTTCAATGATGTCATCGGCCAAGTATAGTTTTCCGCAATCATAGGAAACATTATTACCACGCCAAGTATTTCATTCGTCTCCATATCCAAAGCAACCAATGAACTTCCACCGGACATTAAAAATCGAGCCCGGTCCATGTACTCACTGACAATATCTTCATGTTTGTGGGTGCAAAACGAACGCAGCAGCAGATTAGTCCCAATCGATTCGCGTTTCAGAAAATCGAGCGCATCATCGAACATGTCCTCTTCCAAATCTTGAAATATAACTCCATCTTCTTTGCCCCACACAACAAACGGACGTTTTTCATCGGTATAGACATTTCGTGGATCTAATAGTAGAACATTTGTCATATTTTAATATACACTTTCTAATTTTGTTAATTACATCAAATTTCAGGAATATATAAAATTTATCTACAATAAATGACGTTTATTGACTAACGGTAAAATAATGAATAAATTTAAATAATCCATAGTGTTTTCAACGGGCCCTTGAGGCGCTGTGCATCATAAAAGCGATAAACAAAATGACATAATTCAACAACGCACAGAACTGTCATTGATCAAAACAAACATAACCTCACAACTAAATGAAATGTGTAATCAGCTTAAATATAGATCAATAATTGTTTTTTAATTATTTGAATAATCAAATTTTATGTTAAATTAGTTTAATAATTCAAATCATGTTTAATACTATTGAATTGGTGCCGAAAAAATCGATCGTTTTGCCTGCATCGTTGAAAGTTGATAGCGGCTCGGAGAATGGTGAAGATTTCGGCGGTAAATTATACTATTAAATTAATCTTATTATAATTAAATTAATCTTATTATTTTCGTTTAGAATTACTTGGTGGTGTAATAAAAAATGGTGAATTGGGTTGGATTTCAAATGGGGCGCATTTAGATATATATTTAATGAAAAATAAAGAACGAATATCCAGTTACACGTTTGAGATAAGCTCGAAGTAGGTACCCTAGTGCTATATATTAAGCACATCCAATGTTTAATACTTATGTTATTTCAGTTTACAACCATCTCTTATATCGTGTGTAGTCGAACTATTCATTCCCGATATAAATAGCCCGATTTTGGCAGTATGTGTCCAGTTTGCTGAAAGCAACGGCATGATATGTATATTCTCAGTGCAGGGATCTCGTGTATTACAATCGCTTGAGTTTTCTGACAAAATAACGAGTTGTTGTTTTATTCCGTCACACGCTCTCAAATACAGTGGAATTAAAATATTCGATGGATGTCTCGCGGTTGGAACCGATTTGGGAAAAGTATTTCTAATCGATTTGGGTCTGAAAAAGTACAGTGAGGTTTTACACGATAAAATGTTTTTTCGGAATGAGATTGAATTGGTGCCGGTATTTAATGTACTCGTAGATGAAGGATTTGAAAGTATAAAGGGTTCAGTGAAAAAAGCACGAAAAGAGAATTGTCATATATCTGTTCAGCTTCAAGTATTACAAGATTCTGGAACTGTACTATCTATGATGCTGCTAGCTCCGCAAATGACTTTAGTAATAGGTTTATACGATGGTCGGATGATTTTGTACGATTTAAAAAATTTACAAGCTTTTCATTTGGCATTTCCTCCCGAAATGGAATGCCCACTCATGAAGCTGTCGTTTATTGAACCGCTTGATGATCCGCGAGCTTGTATTTATATTTGGGCACTACACTATAATTCAAAAACATCAATTGCTGTTATGCATTCGGTTATGTTCGAACACAAACAATTCGATCCGGATGGTTATGTGTATTTCGAAAATTTTCAAGCTTGTTCAGCACGACTTAGTATACCACTATTTGATGAGCCTAACAATCGTCCGATTAATTGCCAAAGTATACGAAATCGGGCTACATACGAAGAGGAAGAGGAAACATCTTGTATCACGATTATATCGTGGGAAAGTTTGGATCGAAATCGCATAAATTTTTTTGTGTTTGATTTGAATCAGTGGTACAAAGATCAAATGCCTGAGGTTTTAAGTGCCAATCGATTACCCAATTATTTAGCCCTATTCGGAATGGGTGGTGGTAAATTTGGATTAGATTTGTGGATATATCCAAAGTCAATCATTCCATTTAATTCGGTGCAACGCTTAGAGGAGCATTTCTATCCTAACTCGTTGAGTTTCAATTGTATTGTGTTGTCGGAGAAGCGATGTGATCATTATCATTGGACCGGGGTTCAAAATCACGCGATTAATTATTTAAATGGAATGGGTTCGAAAGGAATTGTAGATCCTAATGTGTGTTTCGATATGCTAACGAGTACGGCGATTTACCCTCAATATTGGGACGAAATACACGACAATCGATTGGAATTGACAGTTGCGATGAAACGCACCTTCTTGCTATCGATAGCCCTCGAATACAACTGCTTACGATTATTTAAAGAATGCATTAAGCTGTGGGGTGATGGCAGCCATTTAGGAGATGGAAGAAACGTCGGAGTATCACTATCTACCATCACCGATTGGATATCACATCGATTCGGCCATATTACATCTTACTGCAAAACACTGTGCCAGTCGTTCTTCAACAACATTGAACAACAAATCGACTATAGACTAAAAAAGCAACTCTCCTACAGTTCTAAGCAGCTCAAAACGCTAGAAAAATTACTAGAATTGATTTTGACTGTGAATAAGATGTATATACCCGAAGAAGTCCGAAATCGGTTAGGAGCGGAGAAGGAGACAATCAAAATGTGGCACGAGTATTACGAAATTATTCTCTGGCTTTCGAATACCGAAATATTACCAGAAGGTGCAACCGTCCCGTATCCCTACGATATACTTAACGATTACTATAAAACGCAACGATATACGTTCCGAAAATTGGATCACTCAACTCGAAACTATCTTTTTATCGATGTTTTTCTAGAGACTAAATGTAATCCAAAAGAGTTGCGTAAATTATGGAAGTCCACGGATGGTGATTATCCACCGATTTGTCTCGAGGAAATGTTGAATATTTTAATCTTGCCAAATACATCGAATGAGATCAAATATATTCTGATTTTATATTTTTTTATGGACCTAGCGGTGGCACTCGAAGAGGATCGTTTCTGCAACGTAATCGAAAATTTGATCAAATTCCCATCAGTTTTTAAATTGAACTCTTCGATTATAAAACGCATTCAGGCTTACTGGAAATTAGATCACGGTCAACACGAGACTGCACTCGATTATCTGTTTTCGCCACTCTCTGGTGAAAAGTCATTCGAAACTTGGGAAACTGAGTTCCTTATCGAGACCCTATTGTTGCAAAGCTTACCTAAATTAGCGCTTCGTGTGCTGCAATTAAATAATCCGTCGATTAATTCATTGCTCGAAATTAAAACTCTGCTTGCCAATAATCTGATCAGTGATGCTTTTAAAATCCAGCGCATCAAGAACAATATAAGTTTGCTGAATTATTTCTATAAATTTTTATTCAACAATTGTAAATGGGAACTGTTGCTGGATTATGCGCTCAACGATACAGAAATTAAAGTTCTATCGAATTTTCTAAACAACATCAACTCGAACCAGTCGGAAAATTTTCACATCATCTTTCTACTGCAACGCGCTAAGTACATAGATGCTATAAAGTTGCTGAACAAAATTAAAAAGTTAAACAGCAGCACAAACTTAAATATGAACAACACCAATTTGATATTGAGCGCATATAATATGACGCTTACTCCGGCGATTAAGAACATCACCAAATCATATTTTAATTTCGAAAACGAATACAAATTGCAAACGGAGGTGAACGGAAAGATCGAACAGCCGTTCAGTAAACAACTAATCGAAAATCCTGTTAACTCTTCGTTAAATTTGCACAAAATCATATTCAATTCGATCAAACACTGTCGGAATGGCGATCGAGATCGGGCTCAATCGGATCGTATTCCATTTTTGGAGAATCCTTATATAAGTCGAAGTGCTAATGAGAACCAAATGAACGATCAAACAGCGATTGTTCCGAAAGTTATAAATTCGTTCGATTATGGTAAACGCCGTAGCGATCCTGAGCCACAAGAGTTAATTGAATTTGTACAACCCAAGAAGAAGGTGATGACCGATTCAGACTATAAAATCAAGACACTTAAAGATTTTAAACATACCCGAAAGTATGATTTCTCACAGTCGTATAATAAGCTTATGGAGAATAAGCGGAATAAAATGACAACGAGTGACTTTACGTTTCTGTCAAGTTTGGCGGTTGATGAACCACAAAAAGTTGATGAACCACCGATAGTGGATGAAGTGGACCTCGAAACTACGGTTACAACACGACAAGAATTCAAAACCACCGATGATGAATTTTTCTCACCTGAGAAACTAAAAATAACCGCCGAGCTATGGAACAGTCAAATTGACATGTCAATTGAAATTGATGAGTTGGAAACCCAAGAACCGAGCAGGAACGAGGATCAAGTTACGATTAGAACAGCCGATCCGTTGATTCCTGAAGAAAAGGTTACATCAGAAATGTGGAATCAAGGAATCGAATGTGTTGCGAAAGATTTGCACCATAAACTCTTAGATTCACCGCAAAAAGAAACCAATAGAAATGAAATAGATGAAATTGTAGAGAATACGAAAGAATCAGGGCCAAAATCTGATCTTTCATTGTACCAAATCTCAGATGAAAAAATTACAGCCGAAATGTGGAACCAAGGAATTGTTCGTGAAAAATCGATTGAAATGGCACGAAAAGCTTATGATCGACCATCAAAACGGCGTGCTCTGCGCAGTATGTCCAAAACTCCGGAACGATCGTTCAGACGGTCGCGAACAAAGACTCCTGAACCACTTACTCCGTCACGAAAATCAAAACGGCTTCTCGAAAAAAAACCAATCTTAGTTCCGGAACCCGTGCTCGAAGAAAAACCAGAACAGAAACCATTGGAAATACCTTCTATCGTAGTCGAAGACTACTCGAAAATAACCAAAATCGTGGAAACGCATTGTATTATCGAGTCATCGATTGTTAGTGAAATTAATCCAGAACCAATAGTACGCCGGCCTATTTTGGATGACACCGAAAAATCTGAATTTCAAATACCCGATGAAGACAGTAAAACTGCATCATCTTCGGAAAGTTCCGAAATAGAAGTAGTAAAACGAATGCCTGTTTTAAAAGATGAATCTGATGTGTTCCAAAGTGTAGAGGAGACATCGAACGAAACTGACAATTTAGTAACTCCATATCAAAAGAAAAACTTATTTAAAGATTCATATACGGAAGAAGAAATGCAGCCAATCGTAGTAAACGATTTGTCCACATCATCGTCGTCGACGTCTGAATCCGATTATGATAAAGACCTTGATTATGATGAGGAACCCGATTATGATGAGGAACCCGATTATAATAAAGTCCGATATGAAGCTGAAATTAATTACGAAGATGACATTGAAGAAGTTTCAGAAGAGGAGGACATTTCCTATGAACAAGAGGATCCCGATCGTTATGAAGTGATCAATATTCTAACTAGCAGTAGTTCAGACGAAACTAGTAACGATTTTGAAATAGATGAAAATTCAAATCGCAATGATAATGATGAAATCGAAGAGCAATACATCGGCGACAACAAGACCGATGATGAGAAAATTATATTCGAATCTCAAGAGTTACCCACCGAAGCTCTGAATTCGGATAGTGTAGCGAATATTATTTACGAG
Organism: Tipula lateralis; assembly: GCA_963932295.1. Taxonomy (NCBI): domain Eukaryota; kingdom Metazoa; phylum Arthropoda; class Insecta; order Diptera; family Tipulidae; genus Tipula; species Tipula lateralis. Next base: position 122,243,880 of record OZ010737.1, read on the forward strand.
AATATGGATATTGACGTACCCTTCGATGAGGAAAATGTCGAAACCACTAACGCAATTTTAATAGAATCGACGAACCCTGAAATTTCAACTCAAATCGTAGAATGTGAGACACCAGAAATTGTTAAACCGGACGATATAACTAGTGTCTCGGTAGTAATAACGGAACCCGATGAACATGAAAAAACGACGTTGACTGCATCAAATGATAATCTAAATGAAGCTGTGATTATAACCGAACTCGAAACTGTAATTGGTGATGAAACGGTAACGGAAGCAGCAAACACAACTAGCATTATTCCAACAATTGTGGAAGATGCATCATTTTTAAATCAAGCAATGATTATCGATGAAACGGCGGCAGATAATAAGCCAGAAACTGTTGTGGAACCTCAAGTTTCAGATACGAATCAAAACATAACATCTGTAGTAAGCGAAAGATCATTCGCATGTGTTGGTGATAAAACGAAAGTGGAAAATAGCAGCACTGCCACAAGTTCCATACTAATCGAGGATTCATCACTATTAAATCAAGCCATGATAACCGATGTTACGGTTGAAGAAACTAAAGCCACGTTTGTTGCAGAACCCGAAGATAATGCCATGACTGGAGATACAACGGAATTTCAACAAACTGAACAAAATACAACTGTGGAAGATACGTCGATTACAAGCGATATGAAAGATGATTCGAATACTTTAAATGAAGCTCTAATTATGGTCGATGAGGAGGTCACAGATAATGATCTCGAGAAATCGAAAGTTGGTGAAGTTACTTCACCAAAATTAATTGATTCATCTATGTCCGCTGAGGCTATAGAAACCGAAAATCGTGCCAGTCCTTATTTATTCAGAAAAACACGTGGACCATCTGTTGATCTCGAAATTAGCACAACACCGAAGCGATCAACTCGTGGATCCTCGGTTCCCAAATCAATTGCACCTCTCGATGGTGATGTAGTCAAGTCTCCAATGATTAGGAAACGAAGAGCTTTCTCAACGGATTCACCCACTCCCCAAAAATCAAACATTTCCAAATCGGATTTAGAAATAATTAAGGAAAGTGAAATTCTTTCGTCGGTTGCTATAAATAGCCCTATTAAAACTATATTAGCTGAAAAACTACGAAACACACCCACTCGTCGTAAGAGCATAACTATTGAACATACCGGAACACCAACTACGCCAGGTCGCATAACAAGAAGAACTTCGATAACTATGGAAGCTGAAAATACGCCTATAAAATTGGAAGACACTGTAACACCGACACGAGGTCGTAAACGATCTAATAGTATCGATAACGAAACTATGTCGTCAAAGGTTTCTGAATCAGGATCAATTACTAAAACCACACGTAAAACGAATAAAATCTCTACGCCCGACAGTGAAACTCAAGATAGTCCGGTCGATCCATCTGAATCGGCTGACTATACGTTAAATCGTCGTTTAACGCGTCATCAATTGGCCGTTATGGAGAAAATGGAGGAGAAACGAAATATTCCATTAAATATCGAAACCGCGCCTAAAATATCAAAATCATCAACTACTGGTAAATCAACAAAACGGACTAGGTCTAAAGCTGTGAAACATGAAGATGACAGCGTAATTAATAGCGACAACGATTCAGTAGCTTCAACCGGCTCGAGTATGGTATCACGAGCATCATCACTTCGTTCGAGAGGTTCACGAACAAGTCAAACTAATAAAACTAGTGTTAAAGGTAAAAAGGATAAAAAACCAACAGAATCGACTCCTCCGGCCGAACCACCACTTCCAACGATCGATGAAGATTCAGAAAATGAAGATGGTTCATCAGGGCCTAGACTACGGGCTAGGGTACAGTCTAAAAATAAATCAGTCTTATAATATTATTCTGTTTTAAATAAATTTTGTTTTTGTTTTTGAACAAAGGGTAGTTTCTTTCCTAATCCTCACTTCTTTACTGTCTTGATCATTACGTTCCATCGTCTAAGAATTTAAATCTTTTAGCGTGTTCGAAATGTTAATAATTTATTTTACAACAATTTTACATTATATTTAAAAACACTTTCAATTCGAACACAATCCTTCATCGACCAAGGAGCCCAATGGTTTTTAGTTGGGTCCCAACATATCTTGTGGTCGAACCCATTGATCGAATTGTTCCTCGGTTAGATAACCTAATTTTAATGCAGCTTCTTTTAGGTTTGTGCCTTCTTTGTGCGCGGTCTTGGCAATTTTAGCTGCCTTATCGTACCCAATGTGTTCGTTTAGTGCCGTGACCAACATTAAAGATTCGCTCATCAATTTCGCAATTCGATCCACATTTGGTACAATGCCCTCGACACAATTGTGTGAGAATGTTTTCGACCCATCAGCTAAAAAAAAAAAAATTATCAATTTCGATTTGAGAGGCAGTAATATCGAGTTTTCTTACCCAAAAGTCGAATTGATCGTAAAACATTCGACACGATTAACGGTTTGAAAACGTTCAATTCAAAGTGTCCGCTCATGCCACCGACAGTAACAGCTACATTGTTACCCATTACCTGGGCACATACCATTGTTAACGATTCGCATTGTGTTGGATTAACTTTGCCGGGCATAATTGAGCTGCCGGGTTCGTTTTCAGGTAAACTCAATTCACCCAAACCGCTACGTGGTCCCGACGCCAAAAATCGAATATCATTGGCAATTTTGAATAAACTAACAGCTATGGTGTTAAGTGCTCCCGACACTTCGACCATTGCATCGCGAGCGGCCAATGCTTCGAACTTATTTGGTGCGGAGACGAATGGAAGTCCAGTAAGTTCTGCAATTTTTGCTGATGTTTTTTCAGCAAAACCTTTTCGTGTATTTAATCCAGTGCCGACAGCAGTACCACCGATCGCCAACATATATACACGTGGTAACACTGAATCGAGACGATCTAGTGCGAATTTCATTTGTTGCACATATCCACTGAATTCTTGCCCCAATGTCAACGGTACAGCATCCTGTGTATGGGTACGACCAATTTTAATAATGTCTTTAAATTCTTCAGATTTTTTGGCCAACGAATCGTGTAAAATTTGTAAACTTGGTTTTAAACGTTGAGTTATTTCTACAGCCACAGAAATATGAATTGCCGTTGGGAACGTATCGTTCGATGATTGAGATTTATTTACATCGTCGTTTGGATGGACTGGTTTTTTTGAACCTAGTTCACCGCCCATAATTTCAATTGCCCGATTGCTGATAACTTCATTCACATTCATATTGGTTTGGGTTCCGGAACCGGTTTGCCAAATAACGAGTGGAAAATGATCGGCGTATAATTTGCCCGAAATAACATCATCGGCTGCTTGTGAAATGGCATCGGCTTTTTTCGCATCCAACCCAAATTCTTTATTAACTAATGCCGCCGATTTTTTTAGCACTCCCATTGCCTTGATGACGGGTTCTGGCATATGCTCTGTGGCATCACCAATGGGGAAATTGATGACCGAGCGCATTGTTTGAGCGCCATAGTATTTGTCGGCTGGTACTTTTAGTTCGCCAAATGTGTCACTCTCGAGTCGGAATTTTTTGCTATCACTAGCCTGTAACGAAAATAAAAAGAGATTAGTCTGATTTATCTAAATTTCGTTAAATTCAGAACACAAAAAGATAAGACTAGATTCTTATTAAGCGAAGAAGAAGAAAATAAAACAACAGCTGATCTAGATGTCGTATGCAACAAGCTGACATAAAAATTCAAAAACAATAGTCAACAAGGATTTTGTATCAACAATCACTTACCTCGTTTGAATCATTAGAAGTTGCCATTATGCGTTGAACGATTCAATTTAACTGATATCTACAATGTAATATTGAATGAATTAGAGCAAAACAAGTTTTTGAAAGTTTTGTATTGTATAAAACTATGCAACTATGTTGATGTATAATAGTGAAAGGTTGATATGTATTATATACACAATTAGTTCCAAATACCCAAACGAATTGAGATAAAACTAGTGCTGGTAGCTAATTAAACGTTATCATCGCTTTTCAGTTATATAATTTTGCGATAAACGCTGAAAGTTGAAATGTGTTACAGTGAACATTCGTAGAGCGTAGGCCTATCTAAATAATTCTCTACAGAATTAATATAACTTCCTTAACGTCGTGGCAACAAATATAATGTAGAAACTGATTGCATGATGAAAATTTAATAGTGTAATCGGACGCCAGAAGTTTGGTGTCAAGAACATGTAACCTTTTAAGATAAATGGCGATACATGTCGGAAGTTCTCATTTTGCATCGGCTATTTATGTCATTAGATCCACCTAAAGATAGGGATAATGCCATTATGAATAATTGAACATGATGACCTCTCTAGCGAGAAGGCTGAGCTTAGGTTAGAAGTAGGTCTCTTGTTCAATTATTCAATTTGAATGATGATTCGAACAAAGCCAAGGCACCAAACAGTTATTCTATAAGGGAAGGATGTGTAAACTGGAGATAAAGTGATCTTAAAAAACTACAGAATTTTAGAGAGAAAAATACGGAGGTATAGTATGTTACATGGCGCAATGATTAAGAAATACACTTACAATGCGAAGGTTTCATTTGGCTGACGATAAAAAAACCTGAATATGTTGTGGTAATATTTGGTTTAAAAGGTGTTAGTTGAGACAAGGCTTGGGTTGGATACCGACACGAGATGACGCTTTTTATATTGAATCAGCAACCTTTGGATCTAGTAGATCAGTAAGCCGAAATACTAGGATTCTAATAATCAATTAATCCATTATATGTGAAAAATAAATAATTAAACCCAAACTAAACCCAAAACCAATGGCTATCCAATCCAGATCTCATAAGAAATACTATTTTCATCTAACTGTTCAGTTACATAGTTAGCAAAACCAGACATAGAAACTGATTACTCCTGACATAGAATATGGGTTGGACTTGAAATTTGGTTACACATGTATCAATTCACCGATCGTAATCAAACAATGAAAAATTATAATTGACGCAGCTTTAACCATTGTGAGATTTAGTCGGTACAATTCATTTTCTTACTTGAAGTTAACTCTACCCTTACTTAAATACAAATTATTTAGCTTTACTTAATGGCTTAAGCTACGTCATTAAGAATAATTGATCGGATCCATCTTCCATGACAGTTATGTAACTTGCAATTATGTAATGTTGAATTAAATTCAAATGAAATGAAAGAAATAATTTGGAGTAAGCACAATAATCCGGGAAGCGCCCAGTATTTAAAATGGGCACAATTGAAAAGGGATGAAGGCACTATGGCACAAAGAGCGATCTGGGATCTTCTAGCTGTTTACAACAGTATGAACAGCTGGTAGATCGAAGCATGGTACGTACCAACAACGGTCTATAAAAGCCATTTGGCACTATTATTTTCTGGCAGTAGGGCTGTTTATGCAACTATTCGAATTTTAAATAACTGGAATAACTGAACCATTATAAGTTAAAGACCTAGTAACTTATGTTTTCTTCAGTTGTCGATGCCACCCAGCAGAGTTTCAGTATAGTGAAAAGTGGTCTTAAATACTCGTTAATGAAGCACTACAACAACTAGTATGGCGAAATGAAATTATACCCGAGAGATGAAAAGTGGACGCGTAATGCCGAATCTTTAAATGAGTGATCGCTTGTATTTGCTGTATAGCTCTCCTTTGCAGAACAATCAGGTTATAATTTTACATTATTTTGTGTTAATCATTTCTCTGACGTTCAAAACTATCGGTAACTACCAAAAAAAGTTCTGTCCAAATCGATTAGTAACTATTAAAAAATTGTTTATGGATAATTATTTTCCACGTAAAATTTCGAGTGATTACTCGATATCTGTGTGATTGGATTAAATAGAATATTAATAGTATGGGACTTGATCAATGAACACAAACAAGCTTGCAATATTCAAAAGAGGAATCGTTCGTGCCATATAAGATTCTAACCGCAAGCTGATGGCACATATCGAGTTTAAATCACGAAATCAGGAATTTAAAGCAAAATCAACTGAATGTCTGAGTACTGATCTGGAACAAATGGGACAGCGATGCCTTGAATGAAAAATATACTGTCAACAATATGTCCAGAACAGGCATCTTAAAACGAGAAGCGTAATTTTGCTGACCTAATCTTCCGATGCACAAATTTTGTTTTATTATTTACTCATTTCAAACACATGACATTGTTATTATGAATTATCAATAAATATGCAATTTAGTGCTGATAATTAGTCAAGCAAACACTATAAAACTCAATTGACGCGGATTACTCTAAGACAAGATAACACACGAACTTTCTGAAAGTGTATTGACCCGAGTTCTTAAACAACAGCTAAAACGCTTTATCTTTCTAATTTACAAATCAAACCTCAATTATATTTTGAATTACGACTTCGACTATAAACTTGTTTTATCACTTTTATATATAAAATTTTATAAACTATTGAAACTATTCGATCTCACTGTTCTTAACAAACTGAAGCGCATCACCGTAAATCAGCTATTTATATACTAAATATTTTTTGATTTGAGCAATTTTGGGATATTAAATGTTAACATAAGGTTGTTTTGCTAAGCCAGATGTAATGAGGATTAAAATTACAAATATTCCCATATTGATAAATGGCAAAAGTATCAAGAATGCCAAAAACACTAAAATATAATTATGCTTAAAACGAGAATTTCTTCTATAATTCCACATCTATTGCAATGAAAAGGTATTTCAAAAATGTCAAGGTTGAACTGGACATGCTTTTTAATCATATTCATCTGGTCAAACGACACGTTATGTTTGAATTAATCATTATGCTTCTATTTAATCGAATCATAATGTACCCTCATAATCGTAATCACTGGACAAATTACACCTTGCGACATTAATAATTAACGAATTTTTATATGCCATTGCTGGGTTTATTTCTTATTAGCTATTGTTGAATTCAAGGTCAATTTGAGGGCAACGAAATTTGATATGGTGGCGTTTCAACTTCTGGCCAAATAACACCATAATAACTATAACAAAATTGTTGGCCATTGTTGGCCCGTACCGTGTCAACAATCTGACTTCGGTTTCGATCACGAGCTCTTCATGCTGTTGCAAGCAACCAGAAGATGCCAGATCGTCTGCCAAGCCTCGGAGCTATCGTCGCCGACAGCGAACTCTTCACCTACCGAAAGGCGGCTCTCCCTTCAAATATCGGTAATTAATTCGGTTCGGATCAACACGCAGAACGTGACCGAGCCAACGAAGTCGCTGTCCTTTGATTTCATGCACGATATCAGAAATTCGCATTAAATCCTTGACCCAGTGATTGAACAGAACTCGGTATGTGCCATCAAACGTCCATGGGCTATTTTGACCTATATATCACGCGCGTAATTCTACTCTCGAACGTTAGAAGCCGTACTCATCCATCAAGGTCCAACTCTCACATCCATGACAACGGTTCTGATCAACACTCTGTAAAATGTCGGCTTATCCATATTTGCAAAATGTTTTGATTTCAGAAGTGGACGTAGAAGATATAAAGCGCGATTGCCAGCAGCAAGACGAACTATGATATCCTGTCTCACACTATTATAATGAGTAAGATCCAAGATACTTGAATCTCATCACTCCTTCAAACGTGTGGTTACCACTACTGAAATCAATTGCGTCTTGGTCTCGAAAACCAGAGATTAGATATTTGGTTTTGGATTCGTTGATTTTGAGACAAACTGTTCCAGTCGTTCACTCCGTTGCCATTTAATCCAATCACACAGATATCATCTGCATATGCTTAAAGTTGATTGGATTGTCGGAATAAGAAATTGTCTTGAGGTGTTTCAGCAAAAATTTTCAAAAGCCTGTTCTCAACTTTAACACAGCATTGTGACTGCGTTACTGTCATGTTACACATACGCATACCATAGTCGTCTCTCTCGATTGATCGAGTCATAGGCTTGCTTGAAATCTAAAAATACCTGGTGTACATCGCGAGATGATGTCGAAAATTTATGTTTTACCCATCATATTTCATGTCAACAATATTAGCACTTTAGTAGGCATGAAGCTAGCAGTGCAATATGCAGATGATATTCGTAAATTTGCCCTATATAACACAGCATTGTTAATAGCCGTGTTTCATGACTCCAACTGATTCAGATCAGATCATATTTTCCATGCAAACCAAAGACACATTTTGAGCCAAAATGAAATTTGGATCAAAATGTGTCTTTGGTTTGCATAGAAAATGTGATCTGATCTAAATCAGTTGAAGTCATGAAACGCGGCTATTATTGTCCGTACCGTGTAAACGATCTGACTCGATCGGTTTCGATCATAAATCAAAATATCATTCAATTAGAAAAGCCGTGAAGCAATTGTCACAGAAAAGAAGTTCTTTCCTTGTCGTAAGGCTCTATTTAAAGGATAGTTGCACCATTCGCCCCAGTATTCGCTGTCTTTTGATTTCATGCATTATTTTTCATTTATTTCTTGATCTCGTGATTACAAAAAACTCGGTATGTGCCATCAGCGACCTTTGGCTAAAACTACACAGTAACATTTATCCTTTTCTTTCATACGTATAGAAGTAAGTGTATGCAAATCATGTTTCCATTAGACTTGCAAACTTCTTAAATGATTTCCTTAATACGAACAATGGTACATATCAGAAGTCAAGATTAAGGATCGAAGTCCTTAGAAAACCTGGTGATTGTGTAACAGTTTTATCATATATTTCTGATTTAAGAATGAATCTCGTTGGACACCAAGAAACTCGATGACCTCAAAAGTAGGACAATTTGTTGGTCAACAGTGGTGAAACAATGTTGTGTCCGAGATATGGAGAATGGATAATGGTCTACTTTCAAATAGATAATAGCTTTAATTTTTATTATTAAAATTGGCTGGAACCCTTTAAGGTTCCGAGCAGTTTGAACCAGGTTAGAGAAGACAGTAGATTTACAGGAATAGTCCTAGAGTTGAACACAAGAGATCTTATGCAGTTGAAATCCGAACAACTGCTGATGAAGTGTAAGTTATCAACAATATCCTCAAGACATTTGTCGCATTCGGCAATCGGCATCACTGACAAGTCCCATGCGATGAAGATGACTTTTGAAATGGCCATGGCCAGTAAGTAAAGAAACCAGTATTCTCAAACTGTTCTTTTTCAAGTAAAGAACGTATGTAGTTGGTCAGCTTCGGGTAAGCCCGAAATTAAAGTAAGAAGTAGCGCTGAAATTATTTTTAAACATTACTCTTCATGTAAAATGACAGTTACAATACTGTGTTAAGGTTGAGAAGTGCCTGTCGAGAGTTTTTTTAAATAAATTCTGATCAAAGACAACGAGGTGTTTAGGTGATTAATGAATGTAAGTACCTTAGATTTTACAACGTCGGCCAAATCCATTCTCAAACGAACACTTTTAGTCCCAATATGTGTTTGTTATCCTGTTGAATGCTAAGATTTCCGGGTTTATCCGGCATCGTCGATAGTTGGTTTGCAAATTGGACCCGTGATCCAATACAATCTCTGGGAAAAATATTAAGAACCTGAGCATGGGAAGAGTTCGATAGTTTCTTTTACTTGTCCCTTAAACTTCTCGCAGTTTGATACCACAAAAGTGGAAGATAGACCCAGCGGGCGAAATAAGAGAAGCAGTATACTTTATACTCTTGTTTCTCTGTATCCAGTGAAGTACTTTAAGCACTTCGGTTATCGGAGACGATGCAGATATGATGATTTTAAGACTGAATCTTGTACTGAATCTTACTTACAAGATAATTTCAAGCGGAAGCAAACCAACCATCATCTCGAGTGTTTCAGTTTCGAAATTTATTCGTCAAGATAGCGGAATGGCATGATCCTCAATATTTAGTTTTCCATGGACCTGCACCTGAAAAATACCAACTCAGTTTTTGTAGAGTACTGATAGGCACTGATCGAAATGGTTGGCGTACAGTTTATACAGATAATCTTACAGCATTCAAGGCGTCGTATTCTCTCATACAACGACGCATGAAAAACTGCAATACATTGATTCTTTCGTCTTTTTGATTCAGGAATCGTGGATTCAAGGGAAGAAAATCAAAGGACTCAATCCAGGAATCTCAGGTGCTCTCCTAGTAAGTGATACCTGCTCGAGACCTAGAGCCTGTGTTTTTGAACAATAACTTGAGGTTCTAGTGGCCTTTGCTTATTTTCCATATTGTTCGGAACTGCATCCTGCACTCTAGAGTTTATCAAAGTTATAGAGTACACAAACCGTAATGATATCTCAATCATTACCAGATGTGATGCAAACTCACATCACGTATTCTGGGGTAGCACCGATATTAATCCTAGAGGGATTTCCCTCTTTGAATACCTATCCGCGTCTGACCTAGTTATCTCGAATGTGGGCAATAGACCTACCTTTTTGACATCCTCAAAGCAAGAAGTAATTGATATTATGAGAAAAGCGGTCCTCTAAGTAAGCCTAAAAGAACTGGGACACCATGGTGGACTAGGGAATTGGGCAGACTGAGGAAGCAAACAAAGATATTGCACTATTAGCAAATCCCATACATTCCTAACAACACGCATACCAAAAAGTCAGATCTGTTGAAACAGCACTCCATGAAGGACGGATTGTAAAATCGCTGGACAACAAGGAATTCGCATTGAGAGCGTTTCTGAACATCGAAGGCGCGTTTGACTACGCTTCCTTCAGTGGAGGTGAACGATATGGCAAGGAGACCACACTTGTTCAGCGGTTTAGTGCCACGCTTAGGTCAAGGAGAATTACTACAAACATAGGTAGTGATCCGAAGACGGTGACCGCCCGAAAGGGATGTCTTCAGGGTGGGGTTATGTATCCACTCTTGTGGTCAACTCTCTTCTAGTCCAACTAAACGACAACGGATTTTTCTGCCAGAGTTATGCTGATGACATCGCCATAATACGAGGAGGTAAATATACGGATGTAATATGTGATCACATGCAAATTGCGATTTACATAGTTATAGCCTGGTGTAGTGACTAGGGTCTGTCAGTTAACCCGAGGAAAACTGAGATGGTTCCTTTCACGTCACCGGGATACCACTATGTTAATAACGGGTGATTTTTTAAGAGCTTGAGAACTTTTTTTAAAAAAAAACGCATAAAATTTGCAAAATCTCATCGGTTCTTTATTTGAAACGTTAGATTGGTCCATGACATTTACTTTTTGAAGATAATTTCATTTAAATGTTGACCGCGGCTGCGTCTTAGGTGGTCCATTCGGAAAGTCCAATTTTGGGCAACTTTTTCGAGCATTTCGGCCGGAATAGCCCGAATTTCTTCGGAAATGTTGTCTTCCAAAACTGGAATAGTTGCTGGCTTATTTCTGTAGACTTTAGACTTGACGTAGCCCCACAAAAAATAGTCTAAAGGCGTCAAATCGCATGATCTTGGTGGCCAACTTACCGGGCCATTTCTTGAGATGAATTGTTCTCCGAAGTTTTCCCTCAAAATGGCCATAGAATCGCGAGCTGTGTGGCATGTAGCGCCATCTTGTTGAAACCACATGTCAACTAAGTTCAGTTCTTCCATTTTTGGCAACAAAATTTTGGCTCGAAAAAGTTGCCCAAAATTGGACTTTCCGAATGGACCACCTAAGACGCAGCCGCGGTCAACATTTAAATGAAATTATCTTCAAAAAGTAAATGTCATGGACCAATCTAACGTTTCAAATAAAGAACCGATGAGATTTTGCAAATTTTATGCGTTTTTTTTTAAAAAAAAGTTCTCAAGCTCTTAAAAAATCACCCGTTATTTGTATATGATAACATAGTAATCCTTAAATTGACCAATCAGTATTATGGCGATGCCACCTTCGACCAGCAGCCACCACATAGTACACTACAAGAATCTAAATCGACAGTTAGTTGTGTTTGCCCTAAACATGGTACTTAACCAATAAGTATGGTTTCATTATCCTACAATGACCATATCCCAACTTGTTAAGGAGTTCTGAAGGACGCGTTATCAAACACTCATTCTTGAAAGAAGGTAAACGAACATTTCATTACACATTTTTTCGTTATTGTCATCTCAATAGCATGTTAACCTTCTTCTGATAGCACAACAGCTTTCTTAAGGCTTTACTTTAATGAAGGTACTTAACCCGTTCAAATAACGAAGTGGTTAAACCTGCGGCAGTAAGAGTTAGATGCACCAAGTTCCCAGTCCCAATAGAGGTAGAAAAAGGAATTTTCCATATCAGTATTAAAGGCCGTACCGGAGGTAAAAAGGAAACTGGGAAACTTTTGAGAGTGCTTCGACTACAAAACAAATAACAAAGAAAAAACAAACAAATAAACAATTACTTTAATCGTGTACACCGGTAATCTTGGTGTTCTTATCTTTGCATGAATTAGAAAACATGATTTGATAAGCGCAACGGCGCCGAACACAAGTTATTTATCATTGTCGTGTAACTGTAAGTTAAACAAACGTGGGAGTTAATTGTGACGATTGTGTTAGTGAGCTGGATATATCATCACAACAGAGAGCGGATTGTATTTAATTGTATTAATAAAATGATCAAAACGGGAAGGGGAAGGTCACTGAATGGAGAAGCAAGTTGAATATCCGAAGAAATTCCTAACCATAAATATCTTATCAATTTTCTTATCAATCGATGAAACACAATATTTTATCGCACAAAACTCTTATTAATCCTGGGTGTAAATCGAACACACCACTCGGCAACCAAATTTAGAGTATAGATATGATCAATCATGTCATCGTGAAAATTCTAGCTGATCTACATTGAATCGTTCACTTATCACATCAATTAATTAAATTTATAAATTAAATCCAACACCTTACACGGTACGCAATATATACATAATGCATAAGATCTATTATATAACGCTTACCATTTGTGATGTAGAAAATTTTTTCGAAAAACGATTTATTCCAACCACAGGCACTTTGTTGCATTGATTAAGAGCACAACTGAGTCTGCTCTGGAGCAATTGAGATGATATTTTATAAGCCATTTTATTGGAGTAGTATTTATGTCGATTAAAGATAATTTTCTTTGAATGTATTTTTTTTATTATTTTGTAACTTTTTCAACCGGATTTTTCTTAATTTATGTATTATTATGAGACGAACACTCGAACGGCGAAGATGTTGTATGAACGACGAACGAAGAAATGTCAAACAAAACCTAAAAAATAATAAATAGAATAAATAATTTGTACTAAAAATAAAAATTTAATTGTGTGTGTATGTGTCAAAATGGACTTTTTGCAAACTTTTTGAGTTTTGTCGAGTGACATCTTTTGCTGAATAGATACTTTATACGTTTTATTTTATTAAAACGTCAAAACGACCGGTCACCGGTGTGTTTACATCCATTCAGTCGATATTCTAGTTGATTTAAATTACTTTAATTTATAAATTAAATTCGCATTAAACGATGGACGACGTAATCGAAATGGATGTACAAATATCTACAGACACAAATATCATGGACGATGTTGAAATGAAAACACCTCCCGGAACAGAAACAGTAGTGGAAGATGAAGGAGTCGATGAAGTTGATAACCGTGTTGATGATCAAAAGCCAGTGATTCCAAACGTAGAAGAAACACCTGTCATGCCACTTGAAATAGTTTCCCAAGTTGAGGATATTAAAAACGACGAAATTGAGATTACAACGGCTGACAAAAATGAAATAGAAGTGATGGAGGATCCAAAAAACGAGGAAGATTCGCCACTGGAAGAAACTGAACCTGTTATCGTCGAACCAGAAACTGAAACCATTCCAAATACAAAATTAAATGAATTAGAATATTTTAAAGAGAAACGTCTTGTCGAAATAGCACGTTGTTCGTGGAACTCGTCATACTATTTGCGTGGCTGTCTATGGTCGCCGGACGGCACATGTTGTCTAGGCATAGTAAACGGTGATGGAATGCATCTGTTTGAACTGCCACCGGAGTTTTATGAATGTCATGATATTGAATCGGATCGACCATTCAATGTGCTCGATTCGGTTGTTCACGTACCAGAAGGTGGAACGGTATATGATTGCTCCTGGTATCCGAGTATGCATAGTATGGTGCCGGAAACATGTTGTTGGGTTGCGACACGTCAACACGAACCAATTCATTTGTGGGACGCATTCGATGGTAAACTGAGATGTTCATATCGGGGGTACAACGATGTCGATGAAGTTGAATCGGCCATAAGTGTTGCCTTTTCATCTGACGGCCTTAAAATTTACAGCGGATTCCGGAAATCTATAAAAATATTTAACACCACTGTGTAAGTACGTAATAGTGAATTCAGCCACATCTTCATATAATTTATTGTTGTTTTGTAAATTATAGCCCTGGAAAGGATTGCGAGACGTACAAAACAAACTGCCCGATCTCGTCGATCGCTATAAACATTTATGACGATAATGTTGTGGCGCTTGGTTCGTGGAATAAATCAATATTTTTGTGTGATCCTCGTGATTACGAACTCAATTCAACTGGGGCACTTTTATCGCACAATAGTGGTGTGACCTATATGAAGTTCCTATCTCAATACACGCTCATCTCAGGTGCTCGAAAGGACCATCAAATTCTCAAATGGGATTTACGATTCCCAAACGAACCCATTCAAATTTATGAACGTACTGTAAATACAAACCAGCGAGTTTATTTTGATGTAAGCCCTGAACAAAATTGGCTCGCTAGCGGCAATACCGATGGCCATTTGAGCGTGTGGAATTTAGACGACAGAAATACCGATTCGGTCAAAATTACATTTCCGCTACATCACGATTGTTGTAATGGGGTCAGTTTTCATCCGTATAAGAAAATTATGTCGACTTCGACGGGGCAGTTCCATCAAAGTGTGGCTAATGGTGGCGATGACCAGGAAATTGAAAAGCGGCCAGAAGAAAATTCTCTTATATTTTGGTGGTTTGGCGATGTCCTGTTTAACAAGTAGAATTTCATTATTCATTAAAACTAAATAAATTTATAAAAAAAAATAATTATCGGTTTTTGAGAATGGTTTTATAAAGTGAAAATTCAAAACGGAGGTTTCAAACCTGCCACCTATTACCGAATAGAAAAAGTTGTAAATCACCACCTGTAGTCCCAGCATTAAAAATCACACTTTTACAATTGTCAAATTCAATCACAGCACACTTCACGTCTTTCTTTTCGCAAGAACACATGTGAAGCGATAGTTCTTCGCGGTTTAACGCTGACAAATTTTTTAGGTATTTTACCATTTATTCAATAAAATTAAATAAATTATCACTACATTATATTTAATTAGTGTACAAGTTATACAGATTTCGTAGATTTGAAGTGAATATTAAGTTAATTATCGTGGAAAAATTGTGCTAACAGTCTTTCGTAGTCTGGCAATTTTCGTTGTCATCGATTTTTTGTGTTTAGAGAGAGAATTTTTTTTTTTCGTTTCATGTAGTGGAAATTTTTTTTTTTCACAATTAGAAAAGTGCTTTGTGTCTTAAATTATTAATAGTATAAAATTTCTGTTTATTCTAGATTCGATTTTAAACTCCTATCTAAACGGAATTAACAAAACGAAAAATCTTTTGTTATAAAAATTCATTACCTTCCCGAACACTACAAAGGAAATACGAACGAAGATGCCTTCAGACGCAAAAAAACGTGAACAGCAACGTAAGAAGGATGCACTCAAAAATCGTAATTCAAAGAAGGGAGGTGCAGCAAATTCTAAAACAGATGACAAAGATGAGAAACAAGTGCTCGAAAATGGAAAACCAAAAGAAGAAGAAATGACGGCAGAAGGTAATTATAGATCTTTACATCTCTCATTCGCTTAATTAGTTGTTTGGCTACATAAGAAATAATACTTGAACATGACAGTTGTGTGTTCTAATTAACCTATGTAATCGAAACATAATACGTTCTCCGTAACCAATCGATGTTACGATTGTGGATCACGCTTGGTTGAACAATAAATTGGAATTTCTAAAGAACATGTGGCAGTTTCATGTGATTCCATGCTACATGTTAACTATTAAAAAAGTGCAATTTAGGTCAGACTCGCTTGAGAAAAGAGAGATGAGAGAGGCACAATTACAACATACAGTGCAAATTTTCTCGTATGTGAAATGTTTTATTCAATCGCAATCAGTGAAAAAGTTACAGCTGATGTCTCGAGTGTGACGTAAATCAGTTTTTGTGTATTGATATGAGTCATGTTACCGATTTTATATACTCACATATATATGTGTAGATATGCACACAAGGTTGTTCTGAATCACGGATTTACCCAGTGTTGTTTGAAGATAGTGAAATTTGATTATTTGATTAACCATGCTTGTTTATTTTAATAAACTTTGATGGAATTCTTTTGATAATGAGGGAACAATGGAGTAAACAAATAGATGTAAAGTATTAACAAGTAAGTTCAAAACACTTTTAATGCTCGGATTTAAGAATGGCCGTCAAGCCTTCCCTATTTCACTAAACCACGTTCATCGGTTTCTTGAATCAACCGAACAGGAAGAGGTAGTATGGGGCACAATCGGATGAGTTTGTTAGATTTTGTAAGACCGTTTGGGAAGAAATCATGATACACGACATCAATAAAAACTGGTTTTAATTCATTCGGTGATTTTGGTTGTACTCCAATCATTAAATTTCTAGATTGCATGCCATATCTATGATCTCACTTTATGTCATTCATTTCGAAACCATATTTTTCACTTGAGATTATTTCACGTACCAGTTTTGCAGTGACACGTCCAAATTATTAACCTAAATGTCTTAATCGAAGCCATAAACGATGTTCAAATTGGACTACGACTATAGATACTCCAATTTGAGCAGTCCATCTGAAGACTTGATGGAGGACATTACTTTTTTTTTAATTAAATATATTTTTCCTTTATCTCCATTCTTAGGAGCATAGGGCGTCTACTAGAATTGTTAGCTCCTATCGAACTCTATTTGGGGCTATTCTGTTTAGTTCCTCCCATTTTTTCCCTATTGGCCTTCCAACTTTTAATTTCCTTGCTTATTCCATTCTAATGACATCCTGGATATGTCATTTGATGTCTTTCTCAGCGTGTGTCCTATCCATCTCCATTTTCGCTTCCTGATCTCCTCAATGTCCACTTGGTTTGTTTGTCACATTAATTCTTCATTAGTGATCTTATTCAGCCAGAAGCATTTGGTCAATCGTCTAAGGCATTTATTCACAAACACTTGGAGTCTTCTTGTGATTTTCTGCGTATGTTTCCACGTTTCACTGCCATACAGCATTACTGATTGGACACATGCATTGAACATTCGTATCTTGGTGTTTCTTGACAGGACGGACGTATTCCAGATATTATAGAGCATATTGAAAGTGTTTCTCGCTTTATTGATGCGTTGGTTAATGTCTTTTTCCGTTCCGCCTGTTCTTGATTCGGTACCGCCAAGATATACGAATTTTTCGACATCTATTATGTTTTGCGGTTGATGCTTGGTTGGTGATCTTTGGTCCAGGCTTTTGTATTTCTTATGTTTATCTTGAGCCCGACATCTTGTGCTATTTCTGATAACTTTTGTAGCTTTTGCTCGATGTCTATGTATTTGTGTGTTAGCAGGAAATTCCGGTTTGTGATGTGACGCCTAACTTGCGCATGACATTATCCAGTACTATGAGGAACAATAGTGGAGATAGTACACAGCCTTGTCTAATTCCTTATTTATTGTAGTATAATGCCACTCTGATTTCCTTTGAGTTTAACTTTATTTCCAGCATCCCGGTACATTTTCGGTTATTTTCTTCGGGATGCCTACTTCACAGAGTGCTTTCCAGATTGCGCTTCTATTGATGGAATCGAATGCGCGTTCGAAGTCCACGAAGAGTAGATAAAGTGGTGGTTTCTTTCATTGGATTGTTCGACGATAATTCGGACTGTGTTGTGGTCTGTACAGTTTTTCTGGTCTGAAACCAGCTTGTTCGTTTCGTATGTATTGGTTGACAGTTGGTGAGATTCGTTCTAGGATGACAATTGCTAAAACTTTCATTGTACTGTTGAGCAGGGAGATGCTTCGCCAGTTTTTACATTCTCTTAAGTAGCCTTTGGAATCAACGATTCCAAGAGGTTAAGCTCTCTTTCCATTTTTTCGGAATTCACCCAGTATTCCATACTTCTACTAATAGTGGTGTTAGTGCTCCTGCAGTTGTAAATGCGTCTCCATTGAGTAACTCAGGTGGCATATTGTCGGTTCCAGTGGCTTTGTTATTTTTCAGCTTCATTGGTGAACTTCTCGCTCCGTTGGTGGATGGATATTTCTCTGGAAGCTCCTCAATTGGTTCACTATCTATGCAGTTGTCCTCGAAGAACTCTTTCCATCTAGTTAGTTGTTGGTAATATGTAGTTAGAACTTGCCCATGTGAACAAATGGCGGTGGTGCATTTGTAAATGTTTTGGTGACCTTTCTACACATTTGTGTAATGTGCTATGCGCACATGTTTCTATTTGTTGCCGCTGTCTCGACAGTCGTGAAAATGTCTCTGTGTATTTCCTACGATCACTCCTTGTTAGTTTCTTTAATTGTCGAACTGTATCTTCATATTGTCTTCGATTTCCGCCATATTTTGATTGCCTAGTTTCGAGATTTTGAAGTGTACTGAACAACGTATCATCTTAAAGGCCGAAATTAATTACTGCATTACTAACAATATTAAGATAGGGTTAATATTTCTACAAGATAGATTAAACGCTCTAAGCTCCTTCCTGTTTTTGGAGAACTAAACTTCAGCTTCTCTCCAGATCGGTGACGCATTTGACCTGTCTGTAATCGAAACTCCATAATTAAGATGAATGAATAGCTTACGGGTGGTTACTATCAGCGAATCCACTTTTATATAAATGTTCTAATGGAGCAGTATCAAATCTAAAATCTGCAGAAACATAAAATTGTAGATTTTAAACTGTAAGATCAATATCTATCCAAACTTAGAAGAGAGAATCAGAGCTCAAACATTAAAATACACTTGGTTCTATATTTTACTAATCTATTAATTTTTTATGTTATTTTCAGAAATTCTTTGCGCGAAGCTCGAAGAAGAAGCCCGTATTAGTGCTGAAGCACGCGCATGTACCGGTTCTTTGGCCGTCCATCCACGTTCCCGTGATATAAAAATGGCCAATTTCTCCATAACATTTTTCGGTTGTGAATTACTCCAAGACACAATGCTTGAATTGAATTGCGGCCGTCGATATGGTTTAATTGGTTTAAATGGTTGTGGCAAATCATCGTTATTAGCTGTTTTAGGAAATCGTGAAGTTCCAATTCCCGATCATATTGATATATTTCATTTAACTAGAGAAATTCCAGCGAGTAGTAAATCGGCCTTACAATGTGTCATGGAAGTTGACGAGGAACGTATTCAATTAGAAAAATTAGCCGAAGAATTGGCAACAATGGAGGATGATGATTCTCAGGATCAATTGATGGACGTGTATGAGCGCTTGGATGACATGGCGGCCGATAAAGCTGAAGCAAAGGCGGCGCGTATTTTACACGGTCTCGGTTTTTCCAAGGAGATGCAACACAAACAGGCTAAAGATTTTTCTGGTGGTTGGCGGATGCGTATCGCACTAGCTCGTGCCCTATTCGTTAAACCTCATTTACTGCTACTCGATGAACCGACTAATCATTTGGATTTGGAGGCCTGTGTCTGGCTCGAAGAAGAATTAAAAAATTACAAACGTATTTTAGTTTTAATCTCTCATTCGCAAGATTTTTTGAATGGTGTTTGCACGAATATCATTCACATGACGAAGAAGAGACTAAAATACTATACTGGTAATTATGAAGCATTCATTCGGACTAGATTAGAATTGCTCGAAAATCAAGCCAAACAATATGCATGGGAACAAGATCAAATCGCTCACATGAAGAATTACATTGCACGTTTTGGACACGGTTCTGCTAAATTGGCGCGTCAAGCTCAATCCAAGGAAAAAACACTAGCCAAAATGGTGGCTGGCGGACTAACGGAAAAAGTAATCGACGATAAAACGGTTAATTTCTATTTCCCATCATGCGGTACAATTCCACCACCCGTTATTATGGTGCAAAATGTTAGTTTCCGATATAGCGACGATACGCCTTTAATTTATAAAAATCTTGAATTTGGTATCGATTTGGATACACGGATAGCCTTGGTCGGACCGAATGGTGCCGGCAAAAGTACCCTGCTCAAATTACTGTACAGTGACTTGCATCCAACTTCGGGTATGATACGCAAAAATTCACATTTGCGTATTGCTCGATATCATCAGCATTTGCATGAGCTGCTCGATTTGGATGTTAGCCCATTGGAGTACATGATGAAAGCTTTCCCGGCTATTAAGGAACGCGAAGAGATGCGTAAAATTATTGGTCGCTATGGATTAACTGGACGGCAACAGGTATGCCCAATTCGCCAACTTTCCGATGGACAACGATGCCGTGTTGTATTCGCGTATCTTGCATGGCAAACGCCACATTTATTATTACTCGACGAACCGACAAATCATTTAGACATGGAAACAATTGACGCCCTGGCCGAAGCAATAAATGATTTTGAAGGTGGTATGGTGTTAGTTAGCCACGATTTCCGTCTCATCAATCAAGTGGCCGAAGAAATTTGGATTTGTGAAAATGGAACGGTGACTAAATGGAATGGCGACATTTTGGCTTACAAGGATCATTTGCGCTCTAAAATTATTAAGGAGCCAACAGAAAATGGTTCGACTGCGAAGCCCAAAAAGAAATAAATTTAACCAGTTTTTCTCCAATTTTACAACAACTACATATTTCTATTTATTTTCTATATAATTTTTTTTTAATTTTTACATTAAATTTGAGTTAAGTTAGAAAATTTTACCGATTAATATTTGCCGAATCACAAATCAATTTTTCATCATTCGTATTAATTTCTCACAATATATAACCGTTTTTGTAAGATCTAAAATATTGAAATTGTGAACCGTTTCCGGTTTTGTTATCAGTATACACAACAATCTGTAATTTCAAAGAAACGAAACGAACACTGTATACTCGAGTTAATTCGAGTTGCGTTGTATTCCAAATAGTTTATGCTTCTTTGAATTTATAACTATAAATTATTTCAACACTAATTATAACTATCGTTACTACATATTTATCTAGGTGATAATATCATTAATTTATCAGTTGATATACCAACAGTTAGAAAACAAAAAAAAATTGGAAAATGAAACAATTTGAGGAATTAAAATTTTTAATTCAATTTTCAGTAATTTTGTTATACATTTACCTTCAATTTAATTAATTTTTGCATTGTTCTCACAGTTAATTACATTTTTTTGGTACTAAAGTGAAAATTGAATTAAAATTTCCGAAAAACAGCAAAAAAAAAATTAAAAAAATATATGTTAAAAACTCAAAAAAAAGCTGAAATCAAGGTATTTTTAATTGTATCATAATTTTCATTCGATTGCTGGTGAAGTTGACGGCATTTGTATGCCGCTAATGTCTTGTTGTGAAAGTGTCGCAAGTTATAACGATTGAATCACCAAACACCATTGATTTGATATTTCTGCAAACACTCATGATCTCAAAGTGGCAAGTACATTATTTTTCTCTTAAAAACATTCATTGGAAACATTGACACTTCCCGTAGCCAAAACGACTATGTGTTGATTTCTAAAGGATGGGCGCGGGTTGTTGAAGACGTAAGATCTTATCGTTGGTCAACAAAATTCGTCTGGTCACTGCAAAGCTACAATATAAATGTTCGTTCAAGTCAGGGAGGACGGGAATATACAACGCGATTCTCCTGTGAAGGTCTGATAAATGAAGAAATGCAACGTTAATATCAAGATCTTGTCAGTAATAGCATTTTGCGATCCAATTATCAATCTGATGATGTGCACAGTGTCTGGGAAGTATTGAAAACTTCGGTTGTCGATGCTGCCCAGCACATTCTCGGTATAGTGAAAACAACCCAAAAATGATTGGTTTGATGAGGTGTGCCGCCTTGCTGTTGAGCAACGAAATATAGCCCACAATGAAGCGCAAATTCGGTGGACAATTGCAAGAAGAAACAAAGCATTGCTTGTTAGAAGGGCAGCTAAACGCATTTGTAGACGGAAGAAGCGTAAATGCTGGAAGGCTAAGGTCTTTATAGTACAACAACTCAGCAATGAGTGCAATTCGTGTGATGTCTTTAAATGAATCACCGTATTACACCATACCTTAAGATCTCGGTCAACGGCCATTCGGGACCAGGATGGAAACCTCTGTGTTAAAGTTGATGCAGTACTCAATACATGCCGTGAAAATTTTTTTGACCTACTTAATGTTCCACATGTATCACAAGCTGTATTTGAATACCCTCAAATACAGACTGCAGAGATGTTCATTGAGGATTCATCCTATGAGGAATTCGCCATGGCCATGCAGAGATTAAAGAAAAATCGTCGTTCACCAGGAGTTGATTTCATTTATTCAGAGCTCTTGATATGCCTGAAGAATGGAAAGTCACCGGGTTATGCCCAATATTCACAAAGGGTGATCGCTTGAACTGCGAAAATTATCGCGATATAGCTCTTCTTTGCACAGCATAGATGTTACTGTCATAAATCATCTTGGAAAGAATTACTCCTAAGTGGCAAGAAATTTTCGGTGACTACCAAGGAGGATTCCGTCCAAATCGGTCAGTCACTGATCAAGTTTTCTCGTTACAGATGATTCTTTCCAAATACAAAACATCTAGCGATGTAACTCGATCTCGAGCCTTAACTCGATCAATCGAGAGTAGGCTATGGTATGCGCTTGAATATTTAAGAATGTCAAACACACATCTGTTTTTTAATGACAACGCAATCACAATGCTGTGTTAAAGTTGAGAACGGGCTATCGAGAACATTTGCGTTCAGTTCAATTGGAACAGTGATCAGTTGGTCTCAAAATCAATAAGTTCAAATCAAACATCAAATCAGATTTCTGGTTTTTAAGACCAAGACGTATATGATTTCAGTAGTGGTAACCACATGTTTGAAGGAGTAATGAGATTCAAGTATCTTGGATCTCTCATTACTCACGATAATACTGAGAGAAGGAATATCAAACTTCGCCTTGCCGCTGGCAATCGGGCATTATATCCTTTACGTCCACTTCTGAACTCAAAATATCTTGCAAATACGGATTAGCTGAAACTGTACAGAGTGTTGATCAGACCCGTTGTTATATTGTATGGATGTGAGAGTGACCTTGACAGATGAATACGAAAGATGGCTTCTTGCATTCAAGAGAAGAAGAATGCGGGTGATATATGGCCGAAAACGCGACGTTGATGGCACATACCGAGTTCTGTTCAATCACGAGACCAGGAATTTAATGCGAATTCCTGATATCCTGCATGAAATCAAAGGACACCGAGCATGCTGGCTCGATCACGTTCTGCGTGCTGATCCGAACCGAATGATACAGCGATTTTTGAAGCGAGAGACGCCTTTCGGTAGGTGAAGAGATCGGCGACGATGGCTCCACGACGTAGAGAACGCAACAGTATGAAGAGCTGGCTCGTGATCGAAATCGTTGGAGTCAGATTGTTGAACCGAAGCAAAACCGTTCACCTGCAAATGGCTATCACTGGAAATATAATAAGACATAAGAGAGACTGGTAAGCAAGGGTTGTTGTCAAAAGCAGAGACTTGATTACGCAGAAACTTATTCCCCGAAAGGCAGGTATAGCTCCATTATAACACAAAATACAATCAATTTGATCTTGATAGAGCAATTGGAAGTAGTGACTGCATTCTTACAAGAAGACCTCGATTAGATTAATATGACGAAAGTAGCGCGTCTTAAAAAATCGTATGGCTTGAAACAAGTAAGCCAAACTTGAAAAATCAAGTTGGACAATCAATTGCTAAGATTTGATCTAGCCAAATTTAAAATCGATCCCTATATCTATAGCCAAGTTAGTGGAATCACAACGAATAAATGCTATCATTATAATATGGTCAATTGCAATCCAATTTCGACGGTTAGCGAATTGCCGGAAATGGCCGCAGTTCCATATAAACCAGTTGTTGAAAGCCTAGTATTTGGACGCAACGACTAGACGAATTCAGTTAAAGGAGTAACAGAGACAATCAACTATACAGAATATATATTTTTGTAAATCACAGTACCTGGAATTCAACTGATTCGACAACAGGCCGATATAGCATTCACTTCGTCACACAGGTTGTGGTTTGGTCAAATAAATTATTATGAATATTATTTATCGAAAAAATTTTTTTTTTTTTTTTTTATATGTCGAAGCTTTAAAGAGAATATACTCATAAAATTTCTAAGATTATACTCATGTTCATCTTAAGCTGTCCTTTCAAGAGAATCGTCAGACACCGATCACTTTTAGAATATTATACGGACATCTTTCAGAAGAATAATAATGTAATATTACGACAAAACCCAAAAGGCTACAAAATGGTCGTTTTGAGACATTCGATAAGCAGTAAAAAATGGAAGAAAATGTCATTACTTCGACGAACCATGAATCGACTGGCCAACTGATTTACACTATTTAATGTACTGTTGAGACAAAACTTAGAAAAGAGAACTTTTCCACTGTTGAATAAAGTATTGGGAGGATCCTAACATCTTGATTCGGCACCATGTCAAACAATTGGATTTTTGTCCTGTAGAAGCAATAATTTTCCAGCTTATATAATAATAAATGTTTTTAAGAGCTTTAACGTTGAAATAACCGAAAATAGTACGCCAATGATTTATAAAAGAAGTGTTAGTAGATTACAAAGGGCATTGAATAGTAACTATTCCTTTAAAAAGATTGTATCAATCAAACCTTTCCAACCACCTGTACCAACTGTAAATTGATTGATATACTTGATCTGTAAAGTAATTAATTTTCAACTCTTGCAATATTCCATCGTAATGTTAGCCAATCAATTTGAGAGTGTAAAGGACAAAATCGGTCCGTACTGACATGTACATCATAAAGGTCATTCATACCATCGATCGTAATTCGGTGGAAAAAACCCAATAATATTTATGTCTCTATTGGATTGAACCATTCTATCATCGATTTGATGGTCAGAATTTGAATTGAAATTGCTGTTACCCAGAGAGAACTACTAAAGAGTACATATTAGTAGTAACTTAAATGGCTTTATTATTGGTCATTGCCAAAGATCAATGTAGACGCATTATCAAGAATATAGCCCTACATGATAAGACATTGACTTGGCGAAAAATATTGCCAATATTGCAATGATCAATAACGAAAGAACGAACAAAATTACGTTGATGATGTATACAAAATACTGATAACCAAACATAAATTCGATCCACCAACACCCGAAAATACTGGTTGATCTTCCATGAATTATATCATGTTTATTACACGTACAACAACACCAATACACAGATGGAACAATTCTCACTGGAATTGATCTCAAAATCCAAAAACACAAAACTACTCCCTCTCCGGTTGGAAACTATAAAATACAGACATAAAACGCGAAGATCGCGATACAAAAGACAATATAATACAAAATAAGAATACATATAATATGCTCTCATATACGTACATACGATCGAATTGATTATAGTCGCAGTCTCAATTCAGTGTTCAGCCATATTTGATTAGCTCGCATACACAATAATAATACACAAAATGTCAGTTTAAGTGATAAAAAGAATTGTTTCCGAACCAAAATGAATCTACAAGAAGTTGATTTTATGATGGCTGCAGCTTTTGGTGCATTGGCCGCTATATTCATTGCATCATTCGTTGCACTACTATTTATATGTCGTCGACAACATCGGAAGCGAGTTGCATGGGATCGATTGAACAATACGAATGGATTAAGGTTAGCGAAGTGACATAATAGTGTACGATTTTTGTTAACTATACATATATCGTTTATATCTAGAACCAGTACCCGTAAACCGAAGAAAGAGATCGCACTCGCATTGAACGACATCAATTTGGGCAATGCGCTCGAACAAATATTGAACGATCAACAGTGGGTGGATGATGCGTCTGGTTTAATGCCCCATTGTTTGGCTATCTTGCGTACATGTCATAATTTAACAGAAAAACTGGCAAGTTTAACCCTCGGTCCGACTGCGATAAAGGGCCAAACGAACCGTTTAATTTTATCGGCACGGCGTGTACCACCGCGCGTTGATGATGTTGTGCGCAGTATGTATCCGCCATTAGATGTAAGACTACTCGAGGCGAGAACATTGGCGTTAGTACTAGCGGTGGGACAATTGGCGCTACTGACACAAAATATATTTGGCAATAATAAGGAGTTGCACTGGATCGATTTGGGTTTAGAGGAATTGGATAATTTGTTGGTCATACTGAGGAAGTCGGTCCAAGAAGTGGAGGATACTAATTCCAATCGACATATTTTTATCAATTAATTTGTATTATTATGATTTTAAGGTTTTATTGTAATATGAGTATATACGTGTATGTATATGTTATTAAGCCATAAATATATCGTTATTGTGTTGACAGTACATAAATGTATTTAAGATTTGGGTATATTGAAAACTGTACGTAAAGGATAAAGTTCCAAATACGCTGAGGTTATACCAGCAAAAACCTTGAGCTACCAGTTTTAACCACCACAAGGTGAAATGGTTTTTGTCATATGTCAGTTGGGGCAGAACATCCTGGATTGAAATTCAATTCACCATGTGTTAGCTATAAATAGGCTGGAATGGAGCAAAGTAATATGATGATGTTTTTTTCGGACCACTTTAATTTGGCTCACAATGAAGTAAGAGGGACATTAACAGGGAACGTGTTTCGACAATTGATTGATTATGAGCTGAGAAGATAACCTTAGCGAGAAATTCTTTACGCCTCAGTTTGTTAGTTTGAACATCCTTATCGAGTTATAAAACGTATTAATAAATTTACGGTTCAATTTACAATACTTCAATTTACTGAAGTTATTAACCCGCAATCTTGATTTATATCACTCTATCGCTTAACCATTTGTTATTCCGATTTATTTTTTAGGGATAATAGCTCGATTACCTTAAACGAAACTGAACATCGGATGAATATTTCTTCGCTGCTGGAGTACGTAAGTGTTGTATTCTGGAAGATATGGATCGAAAAGTTTATCGATGAAAATAGTCGACACAACCAATCAAAAACCGAGTTAAATA
The DNA here is from genome assembly GCA_963932295.1 of Tipula lateralis. Classification (NCBI taxonomy): domain Eukaryota; kingdom Metazoa; phylum Arthropoda; class Insecta; order Diptera; family Tipulidae; genus Tipula; species Tipula lateralis. The sequence goes on from OZ010737.1 coordinate 122,271,082, forward strand.
AGCTGATTCCGAAGACTTTGCCAAACACTAATCAATCTGTTAACCAAATCTACTCCCGAATTTATACAACTAATATTTTTGAATTTTGAAAAATATTTCACTTCAATACTATTCCATTTGTAATTTTTGAATTTATTGGTAACTGTCCGCGAGAGCAAAAACATCATCCCCAATACACAAGTCTGACGAATAAATACGAATCGTTTATCGATCTGTTCAAAATATATAAAAATTTACGATTCAATCCATCATCAGTTGGGATTTTGAATAATGTAAAGTTGGCCGTGTTACTGGGTGGTGGATAAATGCAAACAAGTCAGCAACAGGTGTAAGGACAAGTAGCAAATATTTTAGCTCTCAATTCGACGAGGAATACAATTGGAATCGTTCCCCGGAACGGGAAATCATTATTGTGTTGAGAAGAAAAGATGAGCTGAGAAGATAAACTTACCGAAAAATTCTTTGCGCCCAAGTTTGTCAGTTTAACCCTTTTGCACTTTTGAATTATACTGAAATTATTAACCCACAATCTCGATTTATATAACCCTTTCCCTTTAAGATTAATTGCTATCAGTCTTCTTTTTCGCGATAGGGATTGTCTCAATATGCTTATGTTGAGAATTAGGGCAAAATACACTACAATGTATACGAAGAGGATCAATCGATTCAGTGATGCTCGAGCCAATCGTACTTAAATCCAGATCATTTCACCAATTAAAGTTGTGAACGATTCTAAAACGGGGAAAGAATTGACTTCTTGGAAAGAAAAAAATTTACAACTCAGAAAAGCTGCAAATGCTAAACCCACTTGGTTTTGACCTTTTTACGTCAGTAACGTACGTAATTGTAGTATTCTGTAAGATATGGATTGAAAAGTTTACCGACGAAAATAGTCGACGCAATCAATTAGAAACCGAGTTAAATAATCGGTGTCCGAACACACATAACCGAAAAAATCTACGCCCGAATTTATACTACTACTACTACTACTATTTGTAATTTTCGAGTTTGCTGCTAATTTCCCGTGACAGTAAAAACATCATCCGCCTATGCAAGTCTTACGAATCAATACAAAACGTTGAACGATCCGTTCAAAATATTAAAAAATTAACGTTTCACTTGCATCATCACAGTTGGCCGTGTTAGTGGATAACAGGTAAGTCAGCAACAGGTGTTAGGACAAGAAACAAATATTTTAGTTTACAATTCGACGGGAGTAGGTAAACCAAGAACTCAGGCATACTCCGAAGGCGAACTATCGAAATACTTAGGCATGACTTTAACGCTAAACAAACGTGGAAAGAGCTCAAGAAGAAAATGTAGATAACTCGTTTTGTGATTGTTTTTTATCACTTTCGACACGAGGTTAATTCAACAACATTGATGAACTTAATTCAAATTTTGGCGAAGAAACACCATTAAGAACCAATGTTCAAACTTTTCAAAAAAAAAAACATAGTGAATGCACTATGATGCATAACATCATAACGATCTCAAGATGAAACACAGATCCAGTCAGCCGGCTTCGAAGGACAAAACCTATAGAAATATTGCGGTTGTTAAGATGTCGAACCTGCAAAAGAAAATTATTAATAGTTAATCAGCAATAGAAGAACACATAAAATTATACTTATCTTATTTAGAATCAAAATAGGTGTACATCCCTTAAATATTGTATATTAAATATTGAACACCTGAAATAATTATAAATATTGTTAGTATTACACACACATTATTACATAAGTACCTACCTGTATATTAATTTATATATTTTATTATCTTACTTATATTATTAACGTTAAATTCAAATTATAAACTCACCTGAATAGCTTCATATTATTATCTATGTATAGTTCATATTGCAGTTTAAAATTGTAAAACTGTTAAGTACATATACCATTAAATAATGTATATTCTTGACCATACAGAATTCGTGGTCATTCTCTCACAATCTGTAGTATTGTAAATACATAAATTTGTTATTTAAAATTTATTATTTGCAATCATTCAAACCATTCAAAGTCACATTCACACAAAACATTCATCATACAAACATTTTTTGGAGGTTCTATACCGAGATTTTGTTTTGTGATTTCAACAATTTGAATGGCTCGAGATTCTCAAAATTAACACGAAAAACTGAGTGAGTACAATAAGTTTAAACACGTTCAAGAAATTTCGTGGCATACGATTAAAATTCAAGTTTTAAGTCTATCGAACATCTTAAAACTCTTATCATAAAAGTGTATAAAATAAAGTGACTGAAGATAGTGATATTCGTTTTGTAACATTCATTGAAAACTTTGAGTGCATTACCGTAATTAGTGTCAGTAAATTAGTGCAATTCATATCGTTGAGAATCAATAATCGCAAGGTTTCAAAATGAATGTGGATGATAAAAAGATAATTGATCGTGCAATAGACAAGAGAACACGATTATTTGATTCACTAGACCGCATGGAACGCTTTATCATAAACATAACTGATCAAACAAAAGTGGAAGAAATTGTGGTACGGCTCGAAACTTTAAATGATGTTATGTTGGAATTTCGAAAAATCGAAGATAAAATAATGTCATATGCAGATCAAATCTCTGAGATTATTGAATTTGAAAATCGATTTTTCTCGGCTAAAGCCACTCTTCAGCGTCATATCAATCAACGTAACGGTAATACCACAGATATAAATGAACAATTGAGACAAACGGTAAACCAACTAACGTTAAATCAAACCACGTTTTTGGAGACGTTCAAATCGGCAAATTCGAATTCATCCGATATTCGATTACCAAAAATAAAAATTCCATCGTTCGGCGGACAGTATGAAGAATTTCCAGCGTTTAAAGATCTCTATGAATCTTCTATTCATAACAACGCTTCATTGAGCAACGCTCTTAAATTTCAGTTCCTTAAAGGCGTTTTACATGACGATGCAGCTTCATTAATCAAACACATCAAGTGCACCTCTGCTAATTATGAAGAAGCGTGAAGTAAAATTGTTGATCGCTACGATAAAAGAAAACAAGTTGTGTCTAAATATATACAATTATTTTTAGATATTTCACCGATCACGAAATCAAATCAAATAAATCTTCGGTCTATATACAATACTGCTGATGAGGCGATACGAGGTTTGCGTGCATTAGGGGTTGAAGCAGAAGAACGAGACCCGTGGTTAATTAATATTTTATTAAGCAAACTTGATCCAGAAACTCGTCAACTATGGGCACATAAAACATTGCATAATGATTTTCCCAAATTCGAATCATGCTTAAAGTTTGTTGGCGAACGCTGTGATACTCTTGAAAACAGTGAATCCATTTTAACAGTTTCTGTAAGCAGTAAATTGAACAGCACACGTGTCAAAATAGCATCTCATCATGTAGTTAATTCTTCAGCAGTCAAACGAACACCAAAATGCCAATGTTGTCAAGACTATCATTTACTGTTCAAACGCCAGAAATTTAAAGCAATGCACATTCCAGAACGAAGAGAGTTTGTGTTAAAAAACAACATTTGCTTCAATTGTTTAACAGTAGGACATTCTTCAAAAACATGCAGATCACAATTTTCATGTCACTACTGTAAGGGCGGCATCATTCTGCTCTTCATTTATCGTCAACGCCTACCACCACACTAACAATTGGAGTACAAGATCAAACAACATCACAGTCTCACACAGTTCAACAGCATGGTTCAATTACACAGTTCAATTAAACATGGATCAATGTACAGGATCAGAGCATTTATTACCAACGGCTGTTGTTAATATTTCGAATATTCACGGAGAGTTTCTTCAATGCAGAATACTTTTAGATTCAGGATCTATGGGAAATCTCATTTCACAATCACTCATCAAAAGGTTACAACTTCCACAAACCAAGTCCAACACCATTGTAAGCGGAGTAGCCTCAAACACAACGTCACGATGGAAATCTACGGTAACAATTTCATCCCATATTGATCCAAAACGACTTCTTACCATTGATGTACATATCTTACCGACACTTTCTTCATTACCAATACAATCGTTGACAAAGCTGCAATTACACCAGTTAGAAAATTCAACATTAGCAGATCCTAATTATAATATAAAAGGTCCAATTGATATTATATTGAATGCAGGCACAGTATTTAGTGTTTTATTATCTGGTAATTTCAAACTGCCTAACTGTTCAGTCACTGCTCAGAATACGATCTTTGGATGGGTTTTAGGTGGTGATACATCTAATTTAGCAGAGCTTTCAGAACGTATCTCATCAAATTCAACACTCTGTTCAATGCATACATCATGTTTAGATATTGATCAGACACTACAGAAATTTTGGCAGTCGGAAGAAATTTCATCATCAGTAAAACTTACACCTAGCGAACTTAAATGTGAGGAAATATTTAAGAAAACAGTAAGACGGAATTCTACAGGACGATATATAGTAACACTACCATTTGCTGAAATTCAAAAACCATTAGGAAACTCGTTACGATCGGCAGTATCACGATTACTAAGTATCAAGAAAAAACTGGAGAAACGTGCGCAATTAAATGATGAATATCATTCGTTTATGTCCGAATACCTCTCACTTAATCATATGGAAAAAATACCACCCGAAGAAATAAACATCAATACACCAGCAGAACATTTTTACTTACCACATCACTTCGTAATTAAGAATGATTCGTGCACAACAAAGCTACGCGTCGTATTTGACGGTTCGTGTTCATCATCATCTGGCGTTTCATTAAATCAAAACCTACTTGTCCGATCTAGAATTCAAGAAGATTTAACAATAATCATCATGCGATTTCGAATGAACAACATTGCCTTTTGCGCTGATATCGAAAAGATGTTCAGACAGGTTTTGGTAGATCCAAGCCAGAGAGATTATCAACGTATCGTTTGGAGGTTTAATCCTACTGCTGAAATTGAACATTTTAGATTAAACACGATAACTTACGGTACAGCTTCAGCTCCTTTCCTAGCAACTAGAACAATACACCAACTAGCACAAGATAACAAATCTATACATCCTTTAGCAGCAAAGACAGTCGCTCGAGATTTTTATGTGGATGATCTTCTCACGGGCACATCAACTGTACAAGAAGCTTTAAATTTACAAGCTCAAGTAGTCAAACTTCTAGATTCTAGTGGCTTTACACTACGTAAATGGTCTTCCAACTCCTCCACATTCATGAATCATATTAACCAATCAGACTGTAAGGAAAGTATTCCAATATTCAAGCTTGAAAATGATACAATAAAAGTGTTAGGACTTCACTGGCAACCTGAAATAGATAACTTTGTTTATAAGGTGCAATCATACTCTCCAGATACAATACTTACCAAAAGAAAATTTCTTTCACAGGCATCAAAATTGTTTGATCCATTTGGATGGTTGTCTCCTGTGTTAATCAACATCAAAGTTTTATTCCAAGAATTATGGTTGTTCAATTTAACTTGGGATGATCCACTTCCAACACAATTTACTGAAAAATGGGAAAACATTAAGTTAAATTTGAAACGTTTAGAAAAACTCAAAATTTCGAGACAAATGCTATTCAATAAAGACAAAATTCAACTTCATGGATTCAGCGACGCGAGTGAAGTCGCATCAGCAGCCGTCATATATTGCAGAAGTTATGATTCAAATGGGTATCCAAGAGTAAAACTAATTACCGCAAAAACGAAGGTTGCCCCAGTTCGCACAATATCCATACCTAGACTGGAATTAAACGGAGCTTTACTATTATCTAGGTTATTTTCTCAAGTACAACAGGCCTTTGTGGATTATGAAGTTGAACGATGGGCTTGGTGTGATTCAGAGATAGTACTTGCCTGGCTATCCAGTCACCCAAATCGGTGGAAAACTTATGTGGCTAACAGGACTTCAGAAATTTTAGATCAATTACCTCGTAAACTTTGGCGACACGTGGACTCAAAGGATAATCCGGCAGACCTAGCATCACGCGGGATACAACCAGCAGATCTAATAGAAAACGAATTTTGGTTTTCTGGACCATCTTGGTTAAGGAACAATGCTGCTATGTGGCCATCAACAATAAAGGAGTCGTTGCTTACTACAGAATTAGAAAAAAAGAAGCTAGTACTTCACGTTCACACAACTACAAAGGTAACGAATTCGGTAGAAGATTTATTAAATCAAATTTCATCCTGGACCAAGCTGAGACGTATAATAGCATTCTGTATAAGATTCATTCATAACTGTCAACCATCCACTTTGAAAAGAAATGGCCAACTCACAGCTGATGAACTGAAAACAGCTGAAAAAATTTGTATCAAATTTTCACAAAAAGCTTGTTTTTCATCTGAAATTAACGAACTAACGAAGCAAAAATTTCTCAAGGGAAAATCACATTTATTAACCTTGGCACCTTTTTTAGACTCTGAGAATATATTACGAGTCGGAGGACGGCTACATAACTCAGCAGGTGCTTATGACAGGAAGCATCCTATCATTTTGCATCACTCCCATATCCTTAGCAAACTGATAGTATCCCATCTACACATATTTTTCCTCCATCCTAGTCCATCCTTACTTTCTTCTCTTCTTAGGAACAAATATTGGATAGTTGGAAGCAGTTATCTAACCAAACGAGAGTCTCACAATTGCACTAAATGTGTGAGATATAGACGAAGCACGTCCAAACAGCTAATGGGAACACTACCGCAACCAAGAGTATTACAATCAAAACCATTTAGTCATACTGGTATTGATTATGCAGGTCCAATCATGCTACAATCCAAGAAGGGCAGAGGGGCTAAGCTTATAAAAGCCTACAAGAAGTTCAAAGCAATATTTTCAATGACTGAGCTGACCAGAAACTATAAGAATATTCAACTATTTTGTGCCGAACGAGGTATAAATTGGCATTTCTCACCGCCGTCAGCCCCACATTTTGGTGGAGTTTGGGAGGCGGCCGTAAAAAACGATATCAACTCATTGGAAGTCATCACACCAGTACACTTTCAAGTTATGGGTCCATTAACAGCAGTACCAGAAGCCAGTTATGAAAATATTCCATCAAATCGGCTTAAGAGATGGCAACAAGTACAGCAACAAGTCAACACTTTTTGGACCAAATATCATAAGGAATATCTCAATACACTCCAACAACGAAACAAGTGGAAGACAGAAACAAATAATTTAACAGTAGGTGATCTAGTACTTATAAAGGATACATTACCTGTTGCACATTGGCCATTGGCACGCATTATCAACGTTCATCCTGGCCACGACGAAAGGGTCCGAGTAGTTACATTGAAGACACAAAATGGAATACTGAAGAGACCAATTCACAAATTGGTTAAATTACCAGTTGAATGAATACCAATGGTACTTCATGGGGAGAGAATGTTAAGATGTCGAACCTGCAAAAGAAAATTATTAATAGTTAATCAGCAATAGAAGAACACGTAAAATTATACTTATCTTATTTAGAATCAAAATAGGTGTACATCCCTTAAATATTGTATATTAAATATTGAACACCTGAAATAATTATAAATATTGTTAGTATTACACACACATTATTACATAAGTACCTACCTGTATATTAATTTATATATTTTATTATCTTACTTATATTATTAACGTTAAATTCAAATTATAAACTCACCTGAATAGCTTCATATTATTATCTATGTATAGTTCATATTGCAGTTTAAAATTGTAAAACTGTTAAGTACATATACCATTAAATAATGTATATTCTTGACCATACAGAATTCGTGGTCATTCTCTCACAATCTGTAGTATTGTAAATACATAAATTTGTTATTTAAAATTTATTATTTGCAATCATTCAAACCATTCAAAGTCACATTCACACAAAACATTCATCATACAAACAGCGGTGGTTAAGTTAATCGTATAGTCACTTTGGTGCTTACCACTGGTTTACACTCCACAATTGTAGGGACCAAGGGTATATATAGTTAACAGAACCACGAAAATCGGTTAAACGGAAGAATTATACTTATTTAGAGGCTTGCAAAAAGAGTATAACAAATGGGTCAGAGTACAAATCAGATAGCGCTAGAGGTTTTAAAGAAAATTGAGCTACTAAACTCATTCAAGACCATCTCGCAAGACCTCGCATATATGTATTTTCGAACAATTCGAAGTATTCATTTTGAAGGATGGAAAGCTTATAGATATAACCTAAGTAGGCTAGAAATTTTCGGATTACTTAGCTTGTACTATTTTCTACTTAAATGCTTAGAGCGATTTATATGTCTTAACATGACGTCATCAAGATGGCGTATTATTTGTGCTGCACCTTATAGTCTTGTAGTCAACTTTTTGATATAGTCCAACGAAACGACACTGCTATTCGACCAAATGGCGCGATGGGTAAAGTTGTACCCTTTGGAGTAGAGGGTTAGGGATTCGAATCACTATACAAGGGTAGGATGAACAAAAAGAATTGTTATCCTCTTGATTGATTGATTGATTGATAGGACTGTAGGACCAAGCGCTAGGCAAGATTCCCGGATAACGCCGGGCCTATTCCTACAGCCGTTTACATAAAACAATAGGTAAGGATGGGAAGGTATGTTAGTAAGGAGAGAACGAACCGGTTACAGACACCTGGCAAATCGTTTACTAAACTACTGTTAACTGACAACAACAAGACAATCACAATTCTAATCTACTAATCTGCAATCGCCAATCAGCATTCTCCAGTCCGCATTACCTATCTGCTCTGCTGTGTTTGAATAAAATTAAAACTAAATTAAAATTAAAGTTCTGAAATAAATGTATTAGTTAGTCGCTCAGGAATCTGTAATTTCAACTCCCGCCCACACAAGTAACCTAATTAAAACATAAGTACAGAACTTTGAAAGAAAATTTATTAACTTATGGCTCAGGTATCTGAAACAATTTAATTAATATGGTATGATAGTTTAAGCCATCCATTACGATAATATTGCCATAGTTCTGTAACATGATTATCAGAGAAACAAATAAACTAAGGCGACAATCTTCAGCAGAACCATTTTCCTGTTACATAATAGTTAAAATAATATAAATTGTTAGTAAAATCTATATCCTTTTCACATTACCATTGGTTCTTATTCCATCATATGTATTTGAGTTACCTCAACAGTTGAAACTGGTGTATTTAGGTTAGTTATCCTGGGGTCTTCTCATTATATAATATGTTGCATATAAAGTTGCGTCCATAAAATTCCAGATCCACCACCATCTAACGTGAGAGGCAAGATTTATTTATTTTATGACCCGCCAGCATTTCATATAAATTTCATATTATGACGACCAAATAAACTGTCAATTCGTGAAAAGGGTAAATTATTTATATAAATAAATAATTGAGTAAGTTAGTTATAACCTGCAGTTGCAGTTAACTATAACGTTATAAAATTCAATCATCTACACAAGTTCTAAAAATAAATTTACTAGATAGGCATCTGTAACTTAATTATTATTAATTTTATTATTTATTTAAACTCAAGTCCGCACACCAATCATAGTTAAAGACAAATACAAAACTCTTATTTAATTAACTGACGGCTTCTGCATCTGTAACCATAAATTAAATTAATATGGTATGCTAGATTAAGTACCCGTCAACCATTATGCTGATGATACCATAATATTAGAATATGTTTGTCAGAAAATGAAAATAAATCTCTGAAAATATTTTACATTCCAAAATTATGCAACATCTTTTTTAAATAAAATAAACTTTCCTTGTCAACCCCCTCCAACTATAATCATATTTACACTTATGTAAATAATTAAAAACAAACTTTTCCATAATTTATTATTATTTTTATATAAATGGTCATGATCAGGGATGTCACTTTATAAATAAAAAAACAAATAATTGGTATTAACTTGCAAAACGCACCATTAAATCCAAATACTAAACTTAATACGAAGCTTAATAAATTTATATAACGCATGGATAACCCACAGGCACGTATGCACGACACACAGGCAATAACAGTCAGGGTTGCCACATACATGCAGAAAGTATGGAGCAGAAGCGCCCCAAAAGTAGAGGAAATCGACATCCCCGGAGCGAACTCCATTCAAGCAAACCAAACACGATCCAAATTCCACCAAACATACATCTATTTGTAGCAAACAAACCCCACGAGAACCCAATTATAAGCATCCAAACTAAAAACTCATTCAAAGCACACTCAACAAAGGAACACCAACCTACAAATTAATAAAAAGTGCAGACCTATCTCAACTGACATCCAACAAACCGGAATCTATCCAAACACCCCACATTCCGGCGAATCTTCCAGCTCCCATTCGCGTCTAAATCCCCACATGCCAACAGAGGCTCTTAGCCGCCACCGCAACTAGCTCAACCCTCATGCCACTCCCACTCAAATCCAGCCACGGAACCCCCCTCCCCCTTAACCCCAGCAGTACCATGAGGCAAAGGACAGATTACCAGCTACAAATAATACCTACAAAAACCGGTTCCTCCAAAACACTCCTGCACAATCCCAGCCCACGCCAGAATCAGGCGACATTCTCCAAAAATTCCGCCAAAACATCAAAAGCTCCCGACACTCTACAAAATTGAATGCCTCCAGGACACCACTACAAAAATGCTAAAATCCCGCCGACACCCAAACATTCTAATAGTTCCAACTCCCCGCCACTAAAATAAAATCCCCTCCCGACCCAAATGTAGCAAATTTGAATAAGCGGCTACTGAACCCATAAACAGTAAAACTCGATGCAGATCCGCCACATCTACAGTAAAGTGACACCCCGAACGTAGGCATACACATCCTCTAAAACTCTTCAAAACAAGGACAGTCAAACCCGATACAAGACACACACCTGCATTCTCAATCACCGGAAACGCATCCTGGGACTACGGCCGAAAACCATTCAATCCCCAAACCCACGACCAATTCAAGCACAGACCCGATTCCAACGACATTAAATTAAAACCATCAACACTCAAATGTCAACGAGACAGCAATAATTCCCCAATCGTGGCCTAGAATCACTAACCAACCAATCCTACAGTTCAATAGGAATCCCCGATACCGCGGCTAGTTTCGGAGGACGCCACCAGACTCCAGACCGAGCCGAAAAGAACATGTTGGAAAAACCAACCTCGATCGATACCTGAGCTACAAGCCAGCTATTCGCTCCGCACATCTGCAACTGAAAGGAAGCTTCCAAAACTAAACCCAACTAAGACAAACATAAAAATTAATCCCACCACGGCAACGGCCGAGAACCCCCGCTTACATATGAAACTTAAAACACGAATAAAATCCACTGGAAACGAGAAGATTCACCATAACATCATGAAGTACTCAGACAAATAGCCGTCAAACATCAACCGAACCAAGTCCACACCTCCAATCCAGATCAATGTCCCGCTATACAGGTAAACGTCCCGCTACAGAAAATATCCCGAACACACCTACAATTCAAACGCCCACAACTGAACCACTCGTGCCAGAATCCATCAACCACCAACAAATATATGTTCAATTAATTTCCGAATCTCTACCGTGCCTGCTCTACCTAGTCGGAACCTACTCCAAAATATGTTAATCCACTCCACCTCAAAGTTCCTCCGCTCCACACCCCCACATACAAGTCACCTCGCTAGTCGTATAAAAACTGACCCTTCGACCATTAATCTATACATGGCATCGCATTAAAATCCTAATTGTATTACAGCCAAAAACTAAATTTAAATTCTCAAACAATAATTAAATATAAAAAAATTACATGCAAAACCCATCAAATAGCAAACCCAAAAACCAGTAATAATATGTAAGGCACTGTATGCATTTATATGTTATATTATATGTACACAAATATAAACAAGATCAAACCTGTATACATTGCCCGTATACGCATTGGAATATTATTGATTTATACCTGATCTATATATAAGCAAAATATATAAAACAAAAGGGAAGGGAAATACATAGTCAAATATTTAGAATTTTATTTGACTAATGCAACTAAGAAAACAAAAACAAAATAACGTGCTTTATAAAATTTAACAAAAATTTATATGCAATCGTTTTCAAGGACATCAAAATTTAGACTGTAGAATGTGAATTTGTGTTTTCCACACTGATGTATATACAAAAAGACACAAATACACATGCAGATTGACGGCGTTATAATTCAAAACTCTCCAAAAGTCCCCTCCACTGTATGCCTTGAAATACATTATGATACATAAAACAAAATACAAAAATCACTCAGAGGAAAGGGAAATATATGATGGTCGAATTATGTGATTGTCTCGTCAGACGAAACAAAACAAAAAACACACGTGTCGCATTCAATCGTTTGCAACGGAAAATTGTTTGTGTGTGTGATATTGCAATTGATGTATATATAACTATATACCAATACCATTACTGGCAATGTATACACGTTGCAAACTGACACACACAAATGCGATATATGTACATCCACCTTAATTTATATAAACACTAAAACCTAAATATATAATGCAATATATAATATAATATAATTTAATATTAAATATAATAAAATATAGTATAATGTAATAATGATACTCATCTGAGATTACAAAAATTACGCCACAAACACACACACAAACAAAAACGAATTTATTTTATTTAATTAAACAGCGAGTGGAAAAAAACACGTCCACTCACTGTGACGACTAACACTGAACTCCTCTCAAGTGCAACTGTTTTTAATAAGTAATAAACAAAAAAAGTTCACGCGCATTAAATGCTGCAAATGGCATTAATGCATCAAACAAGAAAAAATAACGTTCATCCTGATACTGGTGAGCATTTTTTTTAACAAGCTTAGATTCTAATTCTAATGAATAAATGTAATAATTTTAATTTTGTAGGCTGCACTCAAGAAACCCGTATTAATATCAAAGATCAAAATTGTTTCTCATTTTAAATTGAACCATAAAGACATCATAAATATGTAATTCTCAAACTACTAACTGCTAGGAAGTAAAACAATACCATTCAAAAATACCAATCTCCAACAAAAAGAATTGTTATCCTCTGATTAGAAATTCATAAATTAATTTAGTCTAACGACTAAATGGGTCAAAGTAGTCTGAATGATGGGATTTTTGTTTTTAAACTTATTCTGGAAACTGCGGAGGAAAAGAAAACATTAGCGGAAAGCTTACGGTTCATAGTTCGCATCAAAAGCAGTAAATGGGTTATATGGCGTCACAAACTTTTTATAATGATAATCAAAGTGGGTATGTTGTTCATAAATGTTGTGGGAATTTTCGGATGTTCAACTAATATTAACAAAGTTTTCTATATACGACAGAAGGTACTCGTACTTGAAGAATTCAACAACTAATTTGCAGTCGAACTGACGAACTGTCATTATCGAACCGATCTCTCATAAGTTGGTATATTATTATAGAACCAATTTTCTCTTTATTGATCAATTATACAAATTACAGGCAAATTCAAAATTATTTAGCAGTTTCCACGCCGGACCTGAGCAAAATCTGTCAAAATAAATGGTAGCATCATTAATCTTAAAAATTCCAAATCACAACCATGTATCTTCCAGCTACTTACTTTTGTTCTCGTTACAATTGGTATATTGCATAACACAATCGTTGGGGAAGCTTCGTTCCTCATTATTAGCGTCTCGCCCACAAATTGGTAGATATATTAATGGGCATGCATCTTGACACTCCTCATCATCGGCGATGACGGTTGTGACAGCGCAAACCGCGAAAACCACTACGATAATTATGAATAATTATTACAAAGGTGCAACACGTCTGTTATATAATCACTCGAATACTTACAAGCAATTAAGAAGAAAACTAATTTCATTTTAAATTAAATAATTTAATTAACGATTAAATATGTGCACAATTGAAACAGCAACTGATTTGAGGCCAACAGAATCTTTCATTATATATAGCAAAATCTTATTAATTCCATATCATTGTTGTTGGTTAGAAAGGTTAAAATGTCAAAAACTTTAGAATAAATCGCAAACGTACATATGAGTTGTTCACCTTGATAAGAGCTATAATCTATACGTTATAATAACTATTGCATAATACATCTTTCCAGTAATCCACTAAAGAAGGGGTTATCGGCCGCTTTGAATTTGCAAATATCAAGGTGTGTGCGCAGTGGGGAACATAGTTGGACAGAAACTCGCCCCTATAAACCATCGTAGTAATGCACTCTTGATTTTTGAGAAACTTGGATCAACGTTAGTAAATAATCTCTGCTAGTTTCTGCTTGTATAAAGGTTAAGAGCTCAAGCTAGTACATATATGATCCGAGAAAAGGCAACTTCCGTCGCCGTTTTTGCCGCTCATCTATTTACCGAATATATCAACCGGACAGTACAGGTTTAAACAAAGTGAACCGCCATTTATCGTTTTTAAAACGAGATAACCTAAAGCTTCTAGTGGTCGAGTGGGGAACATTCTATATTTGCAGCTTATTCACATTTGCAATGTATGTATTTAGATTAAAGACGTAGATGTCGTATGGTCGACGATACAAAGCACGATTAAATGAGAAATGTAGCATATATCTTATCAATAGCTTTTGAACTCTAAAACCAGAGATCAAATTTTTATTTTGTTTCTACTATATGTTTAGGGACGAAATACTCTAAACTCTTTTTCAAATCTTTTTCAACGCCCTACCTTACGCCCTTATCGACGACGTAGGACCGATTTGTGCATATACCATCTACACATTGCAGCATTCTTCCATGACTGCCTACAGTACTGCTATGGAAGATGGGTTGACCAATGAGTCAAATGGTGCAAAAATCACTTTCGCTTTCAGCGCCTTTTGCGATTCGAAACCTATCTTCTGATCAGATATTTAGTTTGAACCCAAATAGGCTTTAACAACAACGGAAGACTCTTTCACTCCATTGCTATGAATTTCAATCGCAAAATCATAAAAAAGGTCAAAAGCTTGACCATTGTGTCAGTCTTTTAGACTAAACATTATATGTGTTGGCTTACCTCCCATCCTCCTCCCCGTATATATGCCATTATATTTAGTAAAATGTACTGTTGTACCCTGTGTGCCCTGTAAGCTGGAGAGTATCCGAATCTTCGTACTCGTTACCCAGAAATGGTCAGAGTTATTATCCACGTCTGAACCACGTCTGCCAGTACTGAACTGTCCTAAAAATAGATTTCTAGAAGTTATTCCGACGATTTGTTACTGGCTGCAGTCCATACACTCATTCGGGCGTTGGACGAAACTCGGGATGGTATACCTACTCTATTTTACTTCTCCAGGCTTTCGTGTTGGCAGTTGATAAATGTTTATTGTCTATTGAATTTCTTTATAGCAATCCCAGCCTTCAGCAGCTTTTGCTCGTCTTTCTCGATTTTTTTTACCGAGCCTTTCCCAGAGTTCTGTTTTCAGAGGAAACACCAACCCTTTTCTATGCTAATAGGAGGACCATTGTTCTTCTTGTACATGGTAGATATGTTGATATTAGCTTGAAATTCAAGCCGTCTTATTCAAACATTTATGTTATGATCTATGAGGATATATAAACGGCATGCCAAGTACACTAACCATTTCCCTTCACATAAAACAATTTGTAGTTCAGAGTCTTCAGTCCAAGATCCTGTCCCTTCTGCCTCATCCAGAGTTTGTTGTATGTCACCAACACCAGTTAGGTTATCTCATGTGGCGGTGGCCAATACTCTTTCTCCACTTTCTTCCTATTGATAAGCGTTACATTGCCATCTTTTGAGCCTTATCAATAATAGCAACCACAAGCTTATTGGCATTGACAAAGCTGAGGAAAACGTATGTCTGTTTTTCCTTTTCTGTCCTTATCTCCAACGGAATGTTTATTTTTTGTGAGAGCTACTAAGGCCTTCTTCTTCTTTTGTAGTTAAAGCAATAGGAACCAGCTTTTATGCTTCCTAGATTACCTTTTATTTTTGATGGACTAACCCGATCGTTATTATTTCTACTTTGGAGACCAGTTATTAAGCTCGATGTCCTAGAGCTAACTTTCCCGGGTTCTTAAGAGATCTGATTGTTTGCAGTTGATTGTTTCCAATACTTAATCCTAGGAGTAGCGAAGAAAATAAGGCCCATCTGTGCAGAAGGGAACTTCTTCTGACAATCTGACTCCATCGGTTTCGATCACGAGACAGCTTTTCATACTGTTTCTTTTCAAAAGATGAAACTTTTACTTTTAAAATCAGTCCAGAGTCAAATAACAAAATAACAAGCGTAAAATAATTTCAGAAGCCTCGCGTGTCTTTGATCCTTTAGGATTTCTATCCCTTTCTATCATTTTATTAAAGATTTTATTTCAAAATTTATGATTCATAAATTTAGATTGGGATGACAGTTTGCCTGAACATTTTGAGAAATATTAATATTAATAAATTTTTAACGTTACAGTGTATTTATAGAAATAAATATTCAATGTTACAGTGTACTTAATGGTCAAAATCTATTGACATCTAAAACCAAGGTAGCACCAATAAAGAAAATTTTTTTACCGAGGCTAGAATTGTGTCCAGCCCATCTTCTATCGAAACTTTTACTTCAGGTTAGGGAGACAATAGCTCCTAACGCAAAATGTTATTCGTGGAGTGATTCAACTATCGTATGAGACTGGTTATCTACTCATTAAGCTAAATGGAAAACTTTCGTAGCTAATCGGACGAATCAAATATAGAAAAGTTTTCCAGGCATCACTGGGCTCATGTGAAATTCTCAGATAATCCTGCTGATCACGGTACTAGAGGTGTTTATCCAGTAAAACTTGTGAACGTGATGCAATGGTGGCACGGTCCTGACTGGCTGACGAAACCAGAATCAGTTTGACCTTCTACAAAAGACAGCCCTGAAAACGAAAAAATTGTGATTGAAAAGAAGCGGCTAAGACCAAAACCTTATGTACACTTCAAATCTCCTCAAACAAAGACTGGTTTTATAATATTTTTGAAAGGATTTATAAACTTTCAAAAATCTACCGAGTAATTGCTTATATTAAGCGATTTATTGATAATAGTAAAACAAAGAATCCAGTAGAACGAAAATACGGCGAGCTGACGGCCAATGAAATCGACAAGGTCAAAACATATCCCATCAAAGGATATCTGTGCATATCAGTGAGTGACTTATCCAGTTCAGCATTTTTAGCGACATTAAAACGCTTTAATCTGCATAATCTGCTAGTAAAGTGTCATCATTGTTTCATTGAAGATTTGTACATATAAGTATATTCGCTCTGTTACTGATTTTCTGACACGTGATACACTGACACTTTCATTTTCTGAACTGGTATCGCTCCATCTCTGGTTGCTAATAACGTTTGGCCATTCTATTTGTCCCGGAGTTGATATTAACAGTTAATTCAATGATACACGTGTTTGGTGATTTAGAGGTTATGTTATAAAGCGTTATTCTGCTACTCGTCAAATTATAATCGGTTTAAACCATACCTTTAGATAAACCTTGCTGCGTATGTGTAGAATACTAATGTATGAATTGCTTCCCTCCGATTGCTCCTTTTATATAGAACTAAGCTTATATGCTCTCTACTTAATTATGACATAAATGTCACTGTTGGAGAGCTTTGTAACTGAGCTCTTTAAAACTAATAACATTTAGTCTTTCGTGTTTTTCTTATTTCCAGCTGTTTCCTCGGCTTCTTATGGTATGCGCAATCGATCCCTATTTCTTCGTATTTTAACCCCACGACATTCTAATGTGGCTGCTGATACTTTAGGTTTAGTCATAGTGATCGTTAAAGTTTTGAAAGTGATACACTAATAAACGGGCCACTGACATGTCCATAGATATGAATTCACTTGATGTTTTATGGAGTGTCATAGAATCTTCGGTATAACAAGTAGAAATTCACTGAAGCTCAGTTTAAGATTGACGGATTATATTCTTGTTATTTATAATATTGAAACCAGTCTTTCCAGACTAATCATCAATTTACATCTGAATTCTTAAGAACTAAATTATAATGTGGGTACTGTTGATCCAGCAATGATACAATGCATGTCCGTTGGTAGGGAGCTGCTCACATACTAACGAGCTCGAAGGGTTTGGTTCTTTTTAATCTCCTTACCAAATGTTCGTTATCCAGTAGCCGAGAGGATTCCGAATTGACATGTACCATTACCCTTGATTCAATTTTCGTTGCAAATCTTTCTATTTCGTGTTTTATATGCGGAATCTCCAAATCAAGATACAAATCACTATTTCGAATGTACCAGTGTGCATTGACTATACTGCGAAGTACCTTATTCTGGAAGTTTTGAATAACTTTGATGTGACTTTTCTTAGTACAGCCCAAATTTAAATGCCATATAGCCAGATCGTCATGTCCATAATTTTTACCTTCGTCCAATTAGCCAGTACAATTTGTCTATATTTAAGATGAAACTTTTCTTTTTTCTTGACATGCTCTTTTCATTTAAGCTTAACATCTAGTGTCATACCCAAGTATTTAGCACATTTCTCGTACGGCACCATCGCGTCGTTTAAGCTGATTGGCACGGATTGTTCGTCAAGTTGACAGGGGCAGATTTTTCTGGTCCACTGGTGAATTTCTTCACTTGCACATTATTCGCCGCCTTTTCCACAGTTTGCTCTGTTGCTAGTATATGGGTGTCTTCAGCAAACGTTGCTATGTTTAAGTGACTGGAATGTGGTATATCATTTGTATATAGTAGATATAGAACTGGGCCCATAACACTTTGTTGTAGAACACCTGCCTTTACCTGTCTCAGTCCAGAATACTCATCTTCTTGTCTTACTTTAAAAAGCCTTTCAGATAAATATGACTTCAAAAGTTCAACATATGGTTCCGAAATCATAACCTTTACTTTATGTATTAAACCCTCATGCCATACCTTATCGAAAGCTGCTGCCATGTCCAGAAATAAGCTCGAACAAATTTGTTAATCTTTTTACACTTTTTCTATAATATCTGTAATTCTATGGACCTGATCAATTATTGAATGTTTTCATCTGAATCCAAATGATGATCCGATATTAGGTCTCTACTTTCTATTATACTTGGGTTCATTCTTCTTAGGAGTAGTCTCTTCATTAGCTTTGCAATGATTGGGCGGTTTACCTAGGTTCAATGCCGGGCATGAGCATAGAAGGTGGACTACCGTCTCTTCCTCCTTCTCTTCCATACAGCTTTTGCAAAAGTCATTAGCTTCTAGACACCTAGCCTCCTCGTATGTTCTTCAAGTAGGCAGTGTCCTGTGAGTGCCCCCGATCGTTTTTAGTTCGCGTCTTCGTAGGGAAATCAATGTCTTTGACCGTTTCAAGTCCAGCTTGGGCCAGACTTGCCTTGCTGCCCTACATGAGAGAGTGTTCGTCCACCTTTCATTCGTTGAGGCTACTGCCTCCTTGTTCAGCACAGTCTAGAGTAACTTAATGAGCCTCCCCAATTTTGCCCTTTCCGGTAGCAGTTGGAGATTTGTACCATGCCTCACTAGTTCGTCCGCCCTGCAGTTCCCCATGGCGTCTGAGTGGCAAGAAACCCAGACTATCTGAATGTTGAATTGATCACTCATCTCATTCAGAGACATGTGCCATCCAACACCAATCGAGACGTTAGAGAAACAGAATCCAGTAACTTGACTGCCGCCTAACTGTCCACATAGATTACGATATCAGTCGAGGATACCACATTATGTCTCAACCAATTCAGGACCATCTCAATCGCTATCACCTCTGCCTGGTGCACGCTGCAGTGATTAGAGAGACGAACTGATGTGATTACTTTCAATTTATCACAGAAGACTCCAGCATCCATTTCCACAACCGACCCACTCCTCCAAGATCCTCTTGAGGAAGTCGGAATTTTTCTCGAAGCACAAAGTCTGTGTAATGTTGTCTAGATTCGCCAGTTCCTTCTTTAGCGATCTAATTATGGTCGAAGTCATCGTTCATGTCAGTACTATATGCTGACATGGAGCTATGCAATGCGCAGATCGTTCTACGTAAATCGGACCTATAGCCATACATATTGTGATATCACAACGGATCATCCGGTCTAGTAGCCAGCCAACAAAAACAAAAAGTCTTTTTTGATGACGTTTCCACTGAATATCGACGGGCAGAAGGTGAAACATGACCTCCAAGGCACGTGTAGGTGTTTTCCTCAGCGCCCACTTATAAGCATGCAAGCCGTTGTTTGCACTCCCTTGATCACCTGCCTCCTGATGGTGGATCCCTCCACCTCCGAGGTAACTATATCCTACATCTAAGCACATGATTGATTAAACCACTTACAGGGTAATCCACTCCTAGGAACGACAATCCCTCCAGAATTGCCTCCGTCCTTAAATTGTTAAAGACGCCCTCAATATCAAGGAACGCCACGATACAAAATGGACATACCCAGAAGCCTTTGTTGCCCTCATATTGAATTTTATTTCACTATTACCTTCGTTCTCGGTTATTAGATGGATTCTATCCCCCTAAATGGTTGCTTCTCCATTTCCGATTATAATATCCGTTGCGGTCTCATTCGGTATGAAAATATCAGTCCGGTAATCAATAAATGCTTCTGAATTTCTCGATTAAGCTGTTGTGATTTGTTATTTAGAGTCGCTTTGTCAGATGGGCTCCTCGTTTGCTGCCATGCTAGTAGTTTTTATTTTTTCTAAGACTAGGTTCCGAATTCCTCTTTGGTAACTTTTACCAATATTTCCATTAGGGTCTGTTTTTGTAGATTAATATTGCTTTCTAATTCAGATCTGAAGCTCTCTCGATCAGTTGTTTTATAAGCAAGAATTGGTCTCTTTTCTTTTCTAATGATCTTGTCGTTTATGGTAAATCTTTGCAGAATAATCAGAGTTCATATCTAAGCCAATATGATATGGCTTGCTAGTGGAATGTACGTTACATCCCATTTCTACTGCTGCATTTTTAAGTTCGTTATCTTTGATTGTTGCAAGCCTAGAGCCAAAGTCAACATGCTTTGCATTAAAATCCCATTGTAGGATATTCAAGTAGTTTGGTTTCTTCAGCTTGTATCTAGGTGGACTATACACCGCACTATCTTAAGGCGTTGCTTGGTACATGCAATCGCTAATATCGTAAGCTAGGTTTCGGATGATTGATAGTGCTGGCATGGTGTATAATATAGTTTTTTTTATTATAATAGTGGTTCCTCCACTTGCTTGGTTATCCGGATGAATTGTTTCATAAAGTTGGTAAGTCCGAATTTTAAATAAAATGCCTAGTGGAGTGGGTTTCAGATATCAAACACACATTTCTTCCTTTTTTTTAATACCGTTAGTGTTCCAAGTATAGCAACTCTCAGGTTTTCTTAGTTGTTTCATTTTGAGAGAGTTAAATAGAATAATATTGCAGAATTACCCTGCTCCAATCTTTGTAACCTTTCAGAAAGGTGATTATGGCATTCATATTATTTTGAATCATTTTCATCAAAGTACTTGAATGTGAATTCTTGTCTCGGTCACTTGTGCATATGATATACCACCTTGTGGCGACCAGAGCAACTAAAAATAACTCACAACTAGCTCACGTCACACGCAATTATTAAAATCGATATTTCGAGTTAAGTTCTTGTAATTCACTAGTACTGTCGCGTCATGACTATTCGTATACAGTAAGAACATCAAGTCCGGTAGCATATGCCTGATGAGATGGATTTGATCTTTTCGATCACACTGTCATTCAATGACGTCATCATCAGATCGAAACCGGCCTAGTGGATTACAAGAACAAGCAACAACTCGGAAGAACAACACATTTCAAATTGACAGCAAGCTACACGCTTCAATCTCTTACATGATGGCTAAAAGAGTCTGTGGTTGACTTTTATCTAAAGTATTTTTTCCTTTTTTGAAATTCTCTCGCTACCAGACATCCTAGGTAGTTTGCAAAATGGGCTTGTGCACAATATGAACACTTTGCTGCGGAAGTCCTGGGTTCCCTTGGGAGTGTGGCTATATCGCTGATAATGTTTAAAATTCCGTTACATGAACTGTCGGAATGCGGTATGCATAACTAAGATATCCGTATCTTCTCATAAGATAAGATTCCGATAATAATTCTTATCATCTCAAATCCTATATAATCCATTACAGAATTACATCCGATGCAACACTCAGCTATACACCGATAACAGCAGCTAGATGCATAAAACATGTAAACACATATTGTGTTGTTGGTTGCGATACACACAGAAGAGCTTTTCTCCCAATTTTCCATTTTCTTGTCTTCCAATCATGATCATCCACAACTCTATATATGTTTGTACTTGAAAACTACAACATGCATACACATATACACACACACACACACACACACAATCCGAAATGCAATTTTACAGCATAAATTATACCGTACATATATAGATAATTTCCCAGCTTCTAACTCCCTGAACAGAGTCGGCGCAAAACTCCTTATGTATAGATAAATGCAATGCATCTGCAGCAACAACGCAATGTTTGCACTTTGGTTTGTGTTGCATGGAAATGGGATTTGGTATTTTGCAATATCATTACTGTTATTATTTACTTTATTGATACAGTTTGTTGTTGTTATTATTTTTCCGATAATTATTTTCTCGGAAAAAACTTTTTACGCTGTTGTTGTTGTAGTTATTTGTACGATAAGAGGAAATGCATTCTATTGTGTCTATAGCTCGCGTTCTATTCTTGTTTCTGTTTTGTTTGGTTCTACCCATTTCGTAGATAAATAGGAGTAAACGAACCAGCAGATGAGATTCAACAACAAAGCATGTATTCCGGTTCGATTATATATACATGTCTAAAGGAAGGAGGGTAAAATGGGTGTGTGGGTGGATGGAAGTGAAATAAAATATAGGATTTGAAAGAATTTTGAATAATTGATTTTATTGAATCTCAATTTGTTGGATGAAGACGATGACGACGATATGGGAATTGATATTGGGTATATAGAGTATTGTAACAAATATCTACATATATTCAAGATATTTTTCCAGATGAGTAGTACAAAGTCAATGTGGAATTGGTTCAATAGGATAGGATTCATTTATACTTTAATGTTGTCCATTCGAATATTTGTTTGAATCTGTACAATTTGTATAGTTGGACCAAACTCGTGTGTACAATTTTGCATTGTTCGTTGTTTTGGGTGCCCAAATCCATTTGAATCTGTACTGTAGACTTGTCAAGTATAGTCTTTAATTACTAGCAATGAAATAGAAATGAAATTAATTAATCAACATGTGCATGTAAATTTATAGTCCAGCCCATATACAGCCTATCCTAGCTCCTTGTAACTGTCAGAGCTCCTAAGCCCAACGCGCGATCCTTCAAGTAAAGGTTGATAGCTGCCTTCAATTTGTGCATTTTATACTCCAACGGAAACTGAAAACCGGGCAACGACTTCCACTTCCTAGATGTTTGATAAATAAATTCCCGCTTTGGTTCTTCAGTTAGAGGTTTCGTCAGTTTCACCGTAAACCTATGTGCATTAACCGTTCCTCGTGTTGCCCGCCCTGGCGTAACAAATGATGGTGTTTCTCCTTTAATTCTGCAGAACATTTACCATTTATTAATCTATAGAACACGCAGAGTTCTGCAACATCTCTGCGGTGCTGTAGGCTCTCTAGATCTTTCGTAAGTCTGGAGTTTCGTATTATTCGGATGGCACGCCACTGAACTCTATCCAGTAACTGGAGAGCAGTGCCATATGCTCCACCTCAAACCTGACAGCAATATTCTATACACGGTCTAATAAAGGTTTTATGTATCAGGAGAATCTGATGATGCTCATCTAAAAAACCAACTGCATCTATTGAGGAACCCGAGTTTTCGTGAAGCTGATTTGGCCAATGCTATAAAGTATTCATTCCATTTTAAATTGTTGCTAATCTGAACACCAAGCAGACGAATTGAGTCACAATTCATAAGAACGTGGCATTTTACCACAAAAGGGTAGTCGTTGTGACTTCTTTTGTCATCGTGCTCAAGAACTGAACACTTCACGCATTCCTGTGACGATAAATTTTTATAAAGACCTCGGTATGAAGACGTACAAAGTTCAACGAGTGCAAGAACTAAAACGCTAATTGAGCTGAAGAACTATTATACAATAGTGAGTATTAATTCAGATGAAACTTATTTTCCCCTCGGAAGCTTTATCGACAAGCAAACAAGCCATATTTAGGGTTCAGAAAATCCAAACGTAACTATGGATAAGTTGATGCATCCACAACTAGTGACTGGTCCATTTGATCCATGAGAAGTATGATTAAAAATGAGTAAGGAGTCGACATTGAGGACACACACAGCATTTGGTTTCAACAGGACGGCGCAACTTGCCACACAGCAAAAGAAGCAATCGGTTGTTTCGACACTGTCTTCGGGAATCGAATAATGAGCCGTAACTGAGATGTCAATTAAACTCCACAACTTTAAAGATAAGTGTTGCGATAACAATCCAGAGCCTATCCAAAACTTGAAAGATCAAATCAAAGATGTATTGATATCGAAAGCAACCCATACAATCGAAAATGTTCTCAAAAATTGGATTGGCAGAATGAGGAGGCAATCGATACTCTTACTAATAAAACAAACCAAATAAAATTGCAAACGTTAGATTGGCCACCATTTAGAACCAATAGGGATTTTCTCCTATTATTTTCAGAAAGGTGACAGCCAAGGTCTTCTCTACTTTCATCCTATTGGTAAACGTTGTATTGCCATCCTATTGAGCCTTGCTTATCATTGAGGAACTCTGCAAAGAGCCTCGCCATGTTTTCTTGGAATTTTCCATTCTTCGAAGCCGTTGGTGACATCTCTTAAGATCTGAAACTCCTGGGTTCTTTGACTTTGGCACTGACATAATCGATGGGTACGTTTATCTGTTTTTTCTTTTTTTTCCAAATTCTGCAAACAGAGATTAAAAATTTAATAAATCATTAAAGTGTTACGTTTGATGAAACCCAACATCGAGTAAGCCTTATTGACGATGAGACACTAGGCCCGAATTACTGGCCGAGTTTGCTTGTTTCAAAAACTCGTGCTTGGAATAATAATCATAAATGCGTTTATTATTGGATTTGGAGAATGTAATGATTTTGCCACTGCCTAACATACAGGTTCATCAAGGTAAAGACCACTCACAAAAAGTGATCTTAACCAGATTAAAATCTAATATGATCTAATGCACAATATCTTGTAGAAAATATTTTAATAAATTACAAAAAAATAGAGGATTTAGCTACCTGAAAGCAATCCGAAAGTGTGTTGTCGATTTTAACATACATCTTGTAATGGAACATAGACAAATCATTTGGTCTCGAACCTTTACAGATCTTGATTTAAGAAGAACATCCAATAAATAACTGGATTATTTGGAGTCATGTATAATTGGAAGTCCTATATGGAAAGAACCAACTACACCACAATATATATCCAATTTCAAAACGTTAGGCCAGTCAGTTTTGGGTTAAATAGAAGTTAATCGAACCCTAATACATGTATTTACTATATTAGGTATGTTATTAGTCCGATAATGGCCATTAAATCACAAAAGTTAATGGAACAAACGTCAGTGTTGATTGGAATAAGAAGACTGTGGTCGAACCTCCAATTCAAATCGGGACAGTAAAAATCACCAGCATAGAGCTCGAATTGCACCTAATATATTCCGCATAGCTAATAATGTGGCAAATTTAACCACAGTAAGTTCAACCTTAGGATTGGGGAATAATAATTCACACCACTTCCTTATAGAACTAGTTATTGTGCTGCAATCCCGTCGACAAACAGAAAAGTCAGATTGCATTTCTTATCTATACATCAGCACATTCAGAAGTTATAATCGCTTGTTCAACATTCGTTTGCTAATTATTGATGATATACACTTCCCAAAAAAACGTTTCGGCTCCATTGTGTCCGAGAGCATAGTTGTCATTAACATGATCTGCTAGACCTGCCATATACGTGCTAGATTGGGTGTCGTATATGCATAGCTAGCACAAGGGTTAGACAAGAAAGCTTTAGTAAGAAGTTAGGCCACCAAATAAATATACGACAATGGAGATAATGAGTCAATTCACCAAAACATATAGCTAGTACACGTTTAACGGATTTAAGCCCCATTATTTATCGAATGACAGTTTAGATTTCCAGTAAATCTTGTATCCTATATTGCATCTTGAAACGTATTCTTTAGATCTTTACAAATCAAACACTTGCCTTTAAGAAGAGCGGGTTTGGCATTATCCCCAATTTTTTAGAAGAACAAAGTTTCACACTCCTGGTTCTAGTGAAATGAACAAGCTCGGTCTGGCTAGGGCAGACAGATTTTTTAATTGCCATTTGCATGTGCTCGTATATTTAACTAACAGCATTATGGCTATGTCATCGCCATTAAATTGCCTTTGTGGATAAGTTTTTGGGTCTGTTTCCTCAGCTGCTAACCTACCTGGTCCACCATATAGTTCCAGTTCTCTTGGATCTTCTAAGAGGACAGATGTTTTAATATGAGCTAATAAGTTTTTCCTCGAGTACAGCAGCTACTTTTTACTCTCATAGAACTTTTTGATGATCATTGCTGAAGATTGAAATGATTGGTTGAAATGGAGCCTGTATAGTTCCCAATATATAGCAAAATACCACATATTTCGAATCGTGATAATAAGACAAATCACTGGTGTGACTTTACTAATCTCGCACTATTGATCAAGAACTAAATATACTTCCTCATACAGTTTTTTCATTTCCGACTCATCTGGTTAACCCATTCTCAAATCATGCCATTGAAGAGGTTGTGTGGTGGCCACGTTATGAAGTAACAAATTACTCCACGAAAAAGAGTGAAACAACTATATGTAATCCATATGTTGTAGTCCGAAACCGCTATGCTTTTTAAAACTTCTTCAAATTTAAATTTCTTAGATGGTACAATGAGGATGCTGTCAATTATTGTTTACAACCAAGCCCAAATTCTGGTATCCAACCTAAATAAATAACATAAACCCATCAGTCTTATCTAGTTTCTTTTGAAATATAAGGATAAGGTGTTGCATCAACACATTAGAAGGTAAGTTTTCTCCCGAAATCCATTAGTCTAGTTTGCTGACGAAGCTTTAAATTCCTCGTGCCAAGTTTCAAGTAATTTCGGCTCTACGATTGATAGATCAATCGCTGTAATAATCAATCGCTGTAATCGCTGGGTTTTCCTCACTCCAAAAGTTCTTGGATCAACTGAATTTTATACACCTTCAAATGTAAATCTTTATGATGAATATATCATGCTTACAGCATACCATATTTCAAGATTCATGATAATGTGCAAATACCGAAAGGGGGTTATGATGTCCGGATCGAATGGTGCGGTGATTTTTTTTGGAGTATATAAAGTAATCTAGTTGGCTCGTCAATAACATTGCTGAAGCCATGACGCGGTTAGGTTGGCCAGATTAGAACAAGAACAGAACTGAAGAAGAAAAACCATACAATACAATACACATATAAAAAAACCGAATCTGAAAGCTGTTCTAACGATTTAGAACATAGTACCTATTTTTCCATTTCAGTACATGTTGGAGTTCCATAAACTGTAAAACGTCAAGTTCCTTCCACGCCATTTCCAGTATACTATATTGTCGCGTCAGTCACAATGGAAATAAATGGAATCTCTTCCAGGTTATGGCTTCTGCCTTTCTCCTTCCACACTTAGTTTTTTGAAAAATTTTGGAGCTTTAGAAGGCAGTCTTGTGGCTTACCGAATGATAGTTCCATAGTTCTCTCTGGTGCTCACATAAAATCCCTGCTCGAAACTATACAAATTATTCAAGAATATTTGAGTTTCCCGTATAGGATTAGTTTGTTTGTTCGTCTTCATGTGTTGGAGGACATCTAATTTGCCAATGTATGCAATTGGCTCTATTAAACACCTAAAAACCCACTTCGTTTTCTCGTTTTATAAACCTGGGGTACTCTGCTAACACTCTGCAGCAGCGACACAACAACTGTAAAAATAAAATGATCATTGCCAAATGGCATGCTAGATCACTCTCTACGCCGTGGAGTCATCATCGCCGATAGTGACCTCTTCGCCTATACCCAAAGGCGGCTCTTTCTTTATAGATCGCAGTATCATTTGGTTCGGATCAGCACGCTGAATGCGATCGCCCCGGTACTCGCCATCCTTTAATTTCTTGCACGATATCAGGAATTCGATTGAACAGATCTTAGTATGTGCCATCAACGTCGAAAAATAAGAAACCATCGTACGTACTTATCCGTCAAGGTCCAACTCTCACATCCATACATGACAACGAGTCTGATCAAGATGCTGTACAATTTCAACTTATCCGTATTTGCAAGATATTTAGATTTCAGAAGAGGGCCAATCTTGATATCCTCTCCCATTTAAATCTCATCATTACTTCAAACGAGTGGTTACCACTACTGAAATCAATTGAGTCTTGGGCTCTAAGCTCAGAGATCGGATATTTTTTTTTTGACTCATTGATTGAGACCAACGGAAACTGAACACTGTTCGAGTGGATCAAGTATCTCTTCCACTTTCATACAGTTATCATCTGCATATGCAAAAAGTTAATTGGATTGTCGGAATGAGATATTGTCTTGAGGTGTTTCACTTTTACAAAGGATGTATTCCAATATAAGATTAAAAACTATCAGGGACAGCGCATTTCTTGTCGAACACCAAAAGTTTGACACAGCATTGTGACTGCGTTTCTGTCATTTTACACAGATATACTTATTTGTTTAGTATTCCTTCGATTGATCGAGTCAAAGGCTTTTTGAAATCTAGAGATACCTGGTGTACTTCACGAGATGTTTCGTAATACTTGGCAAGAATCATCCGTAGCAAAAAAAACTTCATCAGTGACTCCTTGGTAGTCACCGAAAATCGGATACTGTCAAAACAACAATGAACTCCCCGGACGAACTTAAGTACCCGGACGAAATCTGGCGCTTTTGATGACCTTATCTCATGTAATGTTAAAACTTAATGGTCGTTATTTTCTCTAACTGAAAAACCAAATGGCCACCATCCTGCACTTGATATTTTGTTTCTTTATGAAGTTTTATTTAATTGAACCCCAAAATCTAGACAAAACCGAACAAATGTTTCCTTGGAAATCCGCAAACCTCTAAAAATCCAGAACACGTCCGAGGTAGTCCAGACATTTGGTAATTCTGGACGCGGTATTTATCACCAATCCCGTATATTTCTGATTCACTTCATAATCTCTCAACCATCTAGCGTAGTCTGATGATATTTTCGATTAAAAGTACCACAACTAGCTCTGTTTCATTTTTTATTCGACTATATTCATATATTAAATCTCCCCAATTACGACTCTGATTGCTAGACAATGATGCTATTATTTCTACTCCAATTTCATTCTCCACACACACACGTACACAAAAATAAATCCAAACGGCAAAACAAAAACCAATATTCTCATGAGCTGAGCACGCGTTTAGTTCTCTCACTAGTTTACTATACGTTTTAAATTTCTACACATGAAATAAAATTCTCCACACACAAAGTAAGCGTAAATCTCCATCATCGCGCTCCCCTTATTTATTATTGTATATAAATTATTTTTCTTCTTCACATTGGAGCTCTCCATGCATTTCAATTTTATTTGTTGTTGCTATTTTATTTATTTTGATTTTGTTTTTGTTTTTCATTGCTCACATTTTCATTCAACATTTCAGAATTCAGTTGTCATTTGGTTGCGGCACAGATCGAGTGTGTGCTACGTTTTTTCTTCATTTTATATTTTTTTTTGTTGTTATCTGTATCATATAGTATCGTTCTGTCTAGTGTGTTTAAAAATTTTCCGATTAATTTCCGTATTGTGCATACAAAATTTTGTGCCGGCTAATCAGCACTTTGGCCCTTTATAATTATTCGTTTAACCGCGTATATTGAAAAGAACGTGGACACGAGGATTTAAAGTGTTCCCAGTACTACTGGTCGTGCATATTGTTGTAGAAAACTCGACTTCTTGTTGTGTTTTTGTGGAGTGTAAAAAATACAAAATTAAGAAAATTTACAACAAAATATGTAATTTTATAATTATCAAAGTGTTTGTGTGTGTGTCCAATTGTGAGTTTTAATTAAGAAAAGTAGTTTCGAAGTGAAAATCGACCGTTAAATTTATCAAAAGTGTTATAATTTTTTTGGTTTTGTTGTTGTTTTGTGTTTGTTATGTTTTCCTTTTGTTTTGGTGGTGTTTTTGGATTTTCTTTTGGTGGTTAAAGCCGTATCATCATCATCATCATCAAATCGTCCCCTTATATATATGTACATATATATGTGTGTACAAGATTTTCCTGTGTTCTTGTGATTTTATCATTAATAACTTAAAAGGTAAGAACAACTTTTTTTTATTTTCATGTAAGGAACGCAAAAAAAAAAAATTCGCCAGACAGTTTTTTTTTAGTTTAAAGATAAATTCACGCCCTCCGCATAACTCGTAGCCGTCATACATGTATAGCAGAGAAGTTTTCCGTACATTTTCTTTTCTATACAGAATTTATGGTTTATTCGTTGTATTTATACTGTGCTGGTGTTTAACGAGTATGGAAAATCCCGGAAATGTGCTTTTTTTTATTTAATTTTTGTTCTTGGGGAGAACTTATTATTTTTATTATTGTTGTTGCAAAAAATGTTTAAGACGGGTGGAGGTTTGTTTATACATATTGATCCTGTACACGGTTTTACCCCATATACATACATATATACAGACACACAATCCAAAGTGAAAATTAGATTTATTGTTTATCCTCCTGATGTTTGTGAGATTAAATTTTTTTCCCTGTGTTTTATATGATTTTCAGGGTGGTTGTGATATGCGTGGTGATATATTGCATTCCTGCTACGAAAGAGGGCTGCGATGTCAACCTGAGATAATACCTTTTGAACTTTTTTCATTTTATTTGTATAACAGAATAAAATTTTTATTAAATTGAAACGCGTAGAACGTTTGTACGATTATAATGCACAATTTAAGAGTTCTTACATATACCACACACTTGTTTACAGCATTGGTTACCAGGTTATGGTACAAAATGATTATTTATTTTGGCTAACAAATCAAATTTATAGGTTTTATCGCTATCATGAATAAGCATTAACATCTTGATCTCATATTGCGAACCACGATCTTGAACAAATCTCACCATTTGCCATCGTCAAGAACCCACCATGATATATTATCCTTATATGCAAACATTTGAGTATTTTGCTGGTATAACGTGTTGTTTAGGTGTTATAAAAAATGAATAATCTCCAACATAGGCATCATCATTGCTATAATTACTTTTTTAGAAAAATGTAAGATAGTAAATTCTATGTTGTGGAAAGTAAAGCTATGTAATGAAACCTATATGTGAGCCTCAAAATTCGGCTTCCTTCTTAATTTGCTATCTTGAATGCATGCTGATTACTTGAGTAATTTAATTTAAATGAGTGAAATTTTGCGACATTACGGTACTCTAGTAATTAAACTGTCACTAAAATTTAATTAAAGCAACAAGAAATTTTCATATGCTCAAGACGAAACTTTTGAGTGAAATTTAAATACTTAAACTTCTGTAATATATTATTTGATACGACTTGACCAAATTTTTAAACAGCCTTCAGCCAAAACCTAATTAATAGTTTTGAATAAAATTTAAAAATTGACATTTTAATGATATTCATTATCATTCATTATATAATTTTTGACAAAGTATAATTATGACTATTTTGAGTGAAAATTATTTGACTAATATTTGGTTTAAATTAAAGTTTCACTTACTACAGTGTACTTATAGCATTTCAATTGTCTTAATATTTATTTACTCACATTGATTTTATTGAGTTGTCTTATGAATAAAATTGAGTGGTATATGAGTGCAGGTTAAATTAACTTACAAGTATTCAGTCGTTTATGTATCAATAAAAACTTCGGAGTTCACACTGTAGATTCAATAATTAAATTAATTTGAGTGTTATTTGATTTTAATATTTAGTTAAAACTTACGGTTTTGAGTGAAATTTAGATTACCATTGAACATTATTCAAATTAAACATTTATACATTAATTCGCTCAACATAATGTATTCACACTCGAGGAATATCTTATCCTAGTTATTACATACTATTGAATTGTTAAATTTGAGTGATATTTTGATGTTTGATTCGAGCTAGATTTGAAAACATTGTGTTAATTTTTTATATTCTAAAAAATTTGAATTTAGATAATTTAGTAGATGAAATGCTGTCTGTTGAGTTAAATTTAAAAACTGTTTAAGACAGTTTTTAATATAACACGTATAAATTATTGTTTGTTTGAGTGACGTTTTGATTAATTTTTGAAAATCAAATTCAACAAAAAAATAGTTTTTGAAATTTTTTAAAAAATAATTAAAAATTCTCT
Source organism: Tipula lateralis (assembly GCA_963932295.1). Lineage (NCBI taxonomy): Eukaryota > Metazoa > Arthropoda > Insecta > Diptera > Tipulidae > Tipula > Tipula lateralis. The sequence continues at coordinate 122,303,537 of OZ010737.1, forward strand.
CAGTTTTAATAATTTTAATATTTTTGGCTATATTCAGTCAATTTCACACAAACATTTTCTAGCATCTAATGTTTCACTATTTCATCACATTTGGGGGTTTACATGCCAAAAGCGAAGACATCACCCATTCAGTGACATCTTGAAATATTAAAAACTCTAAAAAATCGTTATCAATTTAGCTGAATGGCATATATCCACGATCAAAATTCAATCAATTTGAAAGACCTGATAGAACACTCTTTAAATTTGGACAATAAAAATAGAGATCTTATTAAAAAGAAATTTAGAATGGTTGTATCTCATTTTCCCCACTGTTTTTGTTTCTTCAACCCTACCACAAGACTAGTAACTCTCTACACAACATCTTTAGGATAAACCGTTTTAACTATCAAGTATTAAAGGGTTCCCAACTTAACAGGTATGGAAAAAAGGATATTTACAACAACTGGTAGTTATATGAAGCCTAGAATTAATTCGAAAGTTTTCATCTTTCACGTTTAGCAGTATCAAGAAAACGGCACAGAGAGTAGTAAAAAGTCTCCCAGGCATCGTCAATACTCTGAAATCAAGATGCAACATGAGTTTATAAGTTAATTATTTGACGACAAAAATCCTATCAATTAGAAGCTATACACAATTAGAGAATGCTTTAATCATCAAAATGGCCATATTTTGGTAAAAGAAAATATCTCACACAAACTCGGATTGTTGAGAAAATAAACTCTGTTGTGGACAAAACTGGATTTTTGAGAAACTTGTCGTTGAATTTCTTGGTTTAAATTCCGTTTCGACTCACAAACCGCCATTGACTCGATAATGGAATTGATATTTCTGAATTTTATCGATCATATGCAATGGCCACTGTACTTTCTGGATTTGATTTATTTCGACCTATGTTTGATCATTCTTGAAGTCTTATATACCATACCACATACACATTTAGAATATGGTCAGATAAAGGGTCCGCCAAATAACTTTTTTGTTTTTGAAAATGAACTGATAAAAAAAACTACTGAATATTTTCTCAAATTTTTCTCAAATTTCTTTTTTTATTTAAAAGTACAATTCTTCCGGTTAATAATGGAAAATAATTTCATTCAAATGGCTGCCTCGGCTGGCCATGCCTACACGATCGGTCCAATTTTTAAGAACGTTATCTCCAATTTTTAAGTACATTATCTCCAATTTTTAAGTACATTAGATTGTGTGCAGCTGTATTTCACCAATGGCTTCACGAATATTGTCCTTTAAAGCGTCAATTGTCTCTGGCTTGTCGGCGTAACACTTATCTTTGAGGGCACCCCACAAATAATAGTCCAACGGTGTCAAATCGCAGCTCCGAGGTGGCCAAACGACATCAGCTCTGCGGCTGATAATGCGATCTTCAAAAACAGGGCGCAAAACATCGAGTGTAGCTTCAGCTGTGTGGCACGTAGCGCCGTCTTGTTGAAACCAAATGTTTCCAATATCCTCCTCTTCAATTTTTGTGAACAAAAAATCGTTCAACCGATAACGATCGCCATTGACTGTATAACGGCCAATCCTTGCTCATTTTCGAAGAAAAATGGCCCAATTATGCCTCTGGACCAAAATCCGCACCAAACAGTGACTCGTTTTGGGTGTACCGGCTTTTCAATGTATGCGTGCGGGTTTTCCGTGCCCCAAATGCGACAATTTTGCTTGTTAACATACCCGCCAAGATCAAAATGAGCTTCATTCGAAAAGATGATTTTTTTGGCAAAATCGGCATCTTCTGTAAGTCGATCGCAGGCCCACTCAGCGAAGCGAAAACGCATTGGATGGTCAGTTGGCCTCAATTCCTGAACCAATTGGACTTTGTATGGCGTCATACCAAGGTCTTTATGCAAAATTCGGCTTAATGATGTCTCCGAAATGTTCAATTGTTGAGAACGACGGTGAATTGATGTTGATTGCGCATCACGCACACTTTCTGCCACAGTATCAATATTCTCGGGTGTACGCACTGTTTTTGGCTTTTCACGCTTTGGTTTATCGATGAGGATGCCAGTTTCTTTCACTTTTTTCACAAGATAACGAACATACGGAGCTGACGGTGCTTCTCTTCTTCCAAAATTCGTACGCAATTTTCGCACACATTCTGCAACATTACCATGATTTTTTTTGTATACACAACCATATTCGTTCAGCGGAAGGATAAAACTAATTATCTGTCAAATCAGACATGAGCTAAGTATTACCATTCACGAAATAAGCACTAGTTGAAAAAAAAACTTTAGATGGCGGACCCTTTATTATGATGTGATCAATCACAGTTAATCACAACTATATTGGTAAAGGTACCATTTATTAAGAATGTTGCATCAATTTTCAACGAACATTTAATTTGTTCAATAATAGATAGTGTGATCGAAAACTTTTCATAAATTGGAATAATTTGTCATAAGGAACGTGAAAATGGCTAATTAAAAAAATCAGAATTGAGTCCATCTCAAAAAAGATGGTTGAAAGACTTACTGAAGAATTAATAATATGCGATGCTCCGCAGTGAAATTTAAACTCTGCAACATCAAAGCAAGCGGCTAATTTCAACGCACCATATTTTTTTTTGTTTTGTGTCCTACGTCACTAAGGTTCAATTGGCCCATTGTGACATCCCTATAATATGTTGCTATAGGTTTAATTTATGTGGATCCATCTGCACATTGCATAGCTCCATGTCAGCCTAAAGTACTGACATGGAAGATGGAAGATATTTGGGTGTTATAAGAAATTTCTGGCTATATGTTTTTATGCTATGGCTGTCATTTGAAAATCCTCTCCTTTTTGTGCGAGTTCGACAATAAACATAACTAAAGTATTCCACTATTTGCTCCTCTTGTCCAATCATATTTAACAAACAAGCTTCAGTTTCAACATTACTAGCATCGGTTTCCAGAATTGATTGATTGATATGAATGTACATTTCTGGAGACGATTTCAGAATTAAGCCGAGTCATATCATACATGTATTCCACATATACAAAAAGACAAGGATAGGGAAGGTATTATTAAATTAGGAAAAACGGGCACATGTACATACAATATATTCCGCTTTACAAAACTTTCAGCGAGGAAAATCCAGGGAAGGTTAGGTTTGGTTAGGTTGTTATGGCTGCTATCGCACACTTAGACCGGCGATCGGTCCTTTGTGATACACTACACGCAGCCTTAACCACTGCGCCACCTGGGCGGTAAAAACAGGGAAAGTTTTACTCAAAATTACACTCAAATTTTATGAGTTAATCAGTAAGTTAAGTCTAAAATTGTAATTTCAGTTTACTACATGGTAAGGTGCTTATTACTTTCTCTCAATTCATTACTCTCAATTCATAAACTTATTAATTTCTCTCAATTATTATTTAACGAAATTATTTCAATTATTGATAAAACTGAAAATTTGAGTTAAATTTCACATTATTCTGAAAAAAATAAGATATATATTCTCCTTGTATCTTTCATAAAAAGTTCAAGTAGTATCAGTGTTTTCAGTATTTTGTTTGAGTGATATTTTGATTATACTTAGTTACAGATAATTTGAGTGAAGTTTAAATATTTGAAAATTTGAAAACCATTTTCTCAATTATAGCCCTAAGATTTAGTAAAACTGTTGTTGATGGATCCATTTTCACTCAAACCTTTAAATTTCACTCAAACAAATTTTAGCATCTACGGGGATTTTATACTACAACGAATTATTAAATCAGCCAGTATGACGAATTCAAAGTTCGGAGGAATGCAAAGCAAGTAATCCGGTGCAATCGATACGCGACAGAGAGACATCACAGCAGTGAAAAGGGCAGATGAAACGTAATAGAGATCACGTAATAGAAAAAACATATATTTACTAACTTCCGTGCTGATGAAGAACAACAAATGGTAAACAGAATAAATGGGTTTTGAACAATCCATTCTATTTCAATGGCATTGATAAAATGACCAAGTCCACAAATACGACGTGTAATGATTTGAATGTTAGTGAGTCGTGAAAATCTTAAACCCAAATTAATGCCAGCCTGCGCAATTGTATGCATAATTAATGTGCCCTATATAGTACACGTATATGATCCGAGTAGTTTCAAATAGTTCGAAATGTTCGAAACCGGAGCAAAACTTTACCAGCAATTGGTAGAGAGGACAATTGGTAAACTCAGTCGTATATAGCAGTCAAAGTGTTATTGCCACGACTCGATTGAGATTATCGACAACTTACACATAAATGATCGGTAATTACTAATACATTATACATAATAGATAGTCAAATTATTACTTGATTAGCTGCACACGACAGAGACACACTATATTTTGAGTACAGCATGGAACAGAAAACATTTAAAACGCCTTACATTTAAGTTTAAATTATCTATAATAGATTTTAAGCCATTTTGCAGATAAACATACCAAATAAGACAAAATCACCATAAAGGAATGTGGATGAAAATACAGCATAAATTTTCTTTCTTATTTAACAGGTCTTATCTGTTTTAACTCAACAGGACTACTAAATTTTATAATTGGAATTATTTTACTGAGTTTTCATTGCTCGTGAAACTAAGAGGACATTACGATACAGTTAAAAACGTTGACTTTCTAAATAGCAAACTGTAACTCCTAAAAACAAATATTTGATAATGAAAATGGAGTAAAACACTCTATTGACATAAGATCAACAATATAACTAAACAAAGTTGGATTCATCAGCTTTAAAATCAAAAATACATTCTATTATTTCGATAGCGATTTAGACCTAGATTTGGTGCATTGCTACAAAAAACCTTGGGCGGTTCTAGCATATCCTGGACAAATACTCTTAGCTGCCCTTATGAATCAATGACTATTGCCGAACTTTTTTCATTAGTGAAAATTATTTACTCTAAATCTGTTTGCATTTAAAATTTCCTTCCGCATCCATAAAGGAGATTTGGGTTTTATAATAACCGTTTTAAGAGTAACACAAGTATCGAAAACTGAATTAATGTAAGAATTAATGCTGATTACTACTTGTTGTAGTGTTGTTACTATGCTGAAAGCGACTATCAAAACTGAATTTCAACATAAAAACTAGCTGGTTTCCTTTTGACCACTACTATATTGGATTATGCACTGTAAGCACTCGACAATTCTTACAATGTAAATTGCGTTGCTTAAGGAGTATTATTCAATTCCAATCGATCGTTAAGTTGTAATAAGTTTGAGTGTTTTTTCGCTCATAAAGAGATAATTTTATTTAAGCAAGTTATTGATCAATCAGTATTAATTAATTGTACAATTATTAATTTTATTTTTTTTTAAATAATTTTCAAATTTATTTAGTTAATACTGAATTACTGAGTAATATTATGAGAAAATTTCACTCAAAATGTTTTTGAGTTATAACGATTAAATTGAATTTAATATGTGTGTTCGTTACTTTAAAAATAGTTTCACTCAATACTTTCAAAGAAATTAATAAGATCCGGTTGACGATGAGCTTGTGATTTATTACACTATTCTTCCACGAGCATATGTATAATCCCAATGGAACATTTGCTAGTTCTGACTACTTTTATTTGTAGTGGTAATTTACACTGTTAAAATTTATCAATCGTATATTTTTCAGTAAGAATTGCAATTTAATCAATGATAAATTTCAAAGATATTTGGAGCCTGTGAAGTTTCTAACAAAAAATATTCCTATTGGAATTGTATATGCATACAATGTAAATGGGATAATATGGCGGCTGCGTAATTTAACTCAACACCCAAAAACGAAAAAAGTGGTATTAACAAGTATCCACGGTCTCCGTTTGGGGATCGCTTCATATGGATAATATGGGCCATACATAGGCACATTTCACCTATATTCCCGAATGTTGCCCAAATCACTTGTAATAGGAGTAAATTAAAAAATTCGAAAATTTAACTCAACACCCCAAAACGAAAAAGTGGTATTAACAAGTATCCACGGTGTCCGTTTGGAGATCGCTTCATATGGATAATATGGGCAATATATGGGCACATTTCACCTATATTGCCGAATGTTACCCAAATCTCTAGTAATATTAGTAAATTAAAAAATCCGAAAATTTAACTCAACACCCCAAAACGAAAAAGTGGTATTAACAAGTATCCACGGTCTCCGTTTGAGGATCGCTTCATATGAATAATATGGGCCATATATAGGCACATTTCACCTATATTGCCGAATGTTGCCCAAATCTCTTGTAATATGAGTAAATTAAAACATTCGAAAATTTAACTCAACACCCCAAAACAAAAAAGTGGTATTTACAAGTATTCACGGTCTCCGTTTGGGGATCGCTTCATATGGATAATATGGGCCATACATAGGCACATTTCACCTATATTCCCGAATGTTGCCCAAATCTCTAGTAATAGGAGTAAATTAAAAAATTCGAAAATTTAACTCAACACCCCAAAACGAAAAAGTGGTATTAACAAGTATTCACAGTCTCCGTTTGGGGATCGCTTCATATGGATAATATGGACCATATATAGGCACATTTCACCTATATTGCCGAATCTTGCCCAAATCTCTTGTAATAGGGGTAAATTAAAAAAATTCTAAAATTTAACTCAACACCCCAAAACGAGAAAGTGGTATTAAATACACGGTCTCCGTTTTGAATAAATTTAAATGACATACATTAATCAATCAAATTATTCGTTATTATTTATTATATTCAAGTTTTAAGTATTTCGTTAAACATTTTAAAAATCAAAAATATATACATTTTTTTAAATTTTGAGTGAAAAATACTAGAAAAAGGGATACATACATCTAAAAAGAAAGAGACAGATACAATATATACCAATACGATTTACGCAGCCGCCATATTATCCCATTGACATTGTATACATATACAATTCCAATAGGAATATTTTTTGTTAGAAACTTTACAGGCTCACTCAAATCTGAAATAAGAAATACTTTTTCTTATTGGAGGTAACTTAACAGTGTATTACTATACAGTGTATTATTATAATATGCATTTAACAGTGTATTAATGATTAATTTTTTTGAGTAGTTTATAATAATGTTTCTTTTTTAAGGTTACTAAATAGTTTGATACAAATAAATTAAAACTTTATCAAATTAGGATACACAATTTTACTCAAACTTTATTTCAAAATATGTCCAACATTTATATTAAATTTAAGTATTAGTTTGTTAATAATTAAGATTATGATCAAATTCTCGTAGCATTTTATCTGTTCATCATTAACATTCAAATTATCTGGAGTATTGCTGGAGACTGACATGTTTGTAAATTAAATATTTTCATGTCTTGCACTGATAAGTGTGAATTGTAAATATTGAGTTAAGTTTGAGCTAAACTGCAATATTATTAAAAAAATCACAAAATTAATAATTTCATTTATACTTCGTTAAGAAATTTTGTCCTTTTATTTTTGAGTGATATTTTCATTTACGATAGTTTGAGTGAAATTAGAATTTCTTTTAAAATTGGATTATAATTTTTACATTACTTTCTACAACATAGAATTTTAATTTATTTTAATTTGAACTCATAACAAATTGAGTTGTATCTTTAAGAAATTTAGTGATAAACGATTTCTAAATTGAGTGACTTATTTAAATTATACTTAAAATTTAAATTTAAAAAAACAATTTATGTGTTTTAGTTATTATTTATTTATTTTAAAGCTACCCAATAAAACTGAATGTTGAGTGTAAGTGAAATTTGAATATTGATAAAAATTTCACTCAAACTATTTTAACTATCTAGATCGGTGCGGAGGTGCCTCTGAATTTCAGTAGTTGTTAATAAATGTACATCGTTTTCACAATTGTAGTCCAAATTGAACATTCATTTTTGTACCAAAATCTGTACATATACGAGTGACATTCGGATTACTGTTATTCAAAGCTGATTTTGAGTAGTCGATTTGAGTTACAATTATAGCTCATAGTTTGAGAAAGGTAAACAAAACTGATTTTTTATTTCTTTTCTAAAGTTGGTACAAATAAATTAAGATTTAATCAAATTAGGCTACAAATTTTCACTCAAATTATCTTTCAAAATATGTCCAATATTTATACTAAATTAAAGTATTAGTTTGTTTATGATTAAGATTGTGATCAAACTCTCATGACATTTTATCATTTTATTATTAACACTCAAATTATCTGAAATTACCCCATCAATAGGGACTGAAATCTTTGAGAATTAAATATTTTCATGTCTTGAACTGATACGCTTGAATTATAAATATTGAGTTAAATTTGCCCTTAATTGCAATAGTATTGAAAAATCACAAAATTAATTGAAATAAGTTATTCTTCGTTAAGGAATGTCATTTAATTTTTATTCAATTTATTTTAATTTGAACTTTTAATTAACTCATCACAAATTGAGTAGAATTTTAAAAAAAGTTAGTAATAAATAATTTTGAGTGTAAGTGAAATTTTGAATATTGATAAAAATTTCACTCAAACTGTTTTAAATATCTAGATCGGTGCGGAAGCGACTCTGATTTTGAGTGGTTTTTAATAAATGTACATTGTTTTCACAAATTTAGTCCAAATTGACCTTTCATTTTTGTACTAAAATCTGTACATATACGAGTGACATTTTGATTACTTTTTTTCAAAACTGATTCTAAAAACTGTTAGATACACTGGTGTAAGTTATTCATATTGGATAATTTCTACTTTTGTTGTTCTTTTTGAATTATTTAAAGTCGAAATGTTAAATTTGAGTGAAATTTTGATTATTGAACCAAACTTGTGTTGGGTTCCCTATATAAACCAACTAGTTGGGACATTAAATGATGCTGCACAGTGATCATCATGTCGAAATAGTCGTGACTACTGCAATCGCAATTACTAAGGGGCGCCATCATGTTAAAATATGAATTTTTCTTAAATGTAAATAAGACAACGCGAAAGTGTTTGATGCATCTTCGCGCCCATCGATTCAAGAAGCCTACGCGTTTTTTTGTATTTCTGTTAATTTTTTGTGTATATTAATAAAAATCTTTTACATCGTCTTAAATGAAAAAAAGATGAAATTAAGAAAACGAGCAAGACGATCAAAATAAGCAAACGAAGAAATTTCAAGAAAACCAAGAAGAAGTTAAAGACGGAAAAACGCATTTTTAATGATGGTACATATTTTTTTTTTATTTCTTGTTCGATTTCTTGAATACATATATGTATATATGTATATATATGTTATATATGCGCGGTGTTGTGTCTTAAGAAAATAAATTTTAAAGCCATACCAAAATACTACGAGAATATATAAATTTAAATATTTGTGTTCGATTAAGAAAACACAACATATTTTGTCAATTTCGATGCTGGAATGTGCGTATCATAAATGGTTTACGAATTAGTGTTGTATCCGCGGATTATTTAAGTATTATACTATACAAGACGATAGTACATATATGAGACATGTCGAAATGCAATTTGTATTGTTTTTTGCTACATCAAATTCAAATCACATTTTTACATAAATTAACGATATGCTGCTTCACCAATATCTTTCGGAAATAAAATGAAATTTTTCATATATCAAAGTACACAGTCGATGGAATGCGTGTGTGTGTATTTTGAGGTAGTAAACCGAGCCGTCTAACCAGACAATAAACAACATAATTCAACCTTAATTTGTATGCATTTTGGAATAATCTGAATCTTTTCTAAGTACAGTACTCATATATACGCGACATGATTAGAATATAAAACTATATATAAAGTCTTTTGGATCAATGTACTGTCGTCTTCGTCTTATATACCGAAACATACTCATATATTCTACCTAGATAAAATGGATGGTGTATATACTACACCTAGATTTTGTATATAAAATTAACATAAACAATCTAATTTAGTGTCACATAAAACGTCTTTTTGTTTTTAAGAATTTTTTTTAATGATTTAATTAAATTTAATTACGTATCCATATACAAATTAACTACCATCCAACCGTCGTAATGGTGTTTAAATTAAATACGTGCGAGGTGGCTATAATTAACCATAATATATTGAGAATTTATTGAAACGACCTTTTTTTCTCCATGTATACCTGCTCCCTGAGTGACATGCCGTTGCCACCAAAACGACAGCAACAACAAAAATTAAATCATCTCCCATCCAATTAGGTTCAATACACAACGTTAAGTGTAACACTTGTATATGAACGATACATAAAATACCCCATTAACCTCTAAATAAAAAAAAAAATTCTATAAATTATCTTTAAGATCTTATCTTTTCCTCTTATCATTTATTATTATGATTATTGTTATTTTTATTATATTTTGCTAACGTTGGTAAACATAACATTTTGAGCAAACAAACGAAAGGGAATACCATTGTGAATAACATATTTTAATTATCTATGCGTACCCCAGTTTGAAAAAAACTCCTTGTCGCCCTCTTCCCCTATCGAACGAGAAGGCTAAAACAAAAGTTTGAAATTAAACAGATCCCTTCCTTCTCCTCCTTCTGACTGTATATACACGATATGAACATTCTCTGGCTGGTTCATACAAAAAAAAAACGACTGTGCATACAGGAACTGAATTAAAGTGTGGAAAAACAGTAACGGGATACAATATAGATTGAGAAAACGAACCAAAACAAAAAAGGAAATACGATATGGGGATCCTTTTGTACGGCATAAAATCCCCCTCGTGTCGTCGTCCCCCACCCAAAAAAAATTTAAATGCGAATAAAATGTTCATCTTTGAGTTTAATCGAGGCACTACACTATGTACTATATATACGACACAAGAGGGTTACATTTCAATGTTTATTTAGGATACGAATTTTTGTGTAAATATATATAAAGGATGTGCAAGGGATGGTAGGTGAGTTTTGGGTTTCATTCGAATCGCGTCAAATTTTTTCGTAAGATATTTTATGGTGGTTCCAAAAAATGCCAAGCGCGCAACAGGTGTTGTGGTGTATTGTTAGGCAGTTATTTGTTGTGGTTTATGTTTTCCCAGTGTTTCAAATCATCAGGAGTTGTGTAATAATTTGTTAAAATAACTTTATGAGCATAAGAATATTTCCTATTAATCATTACTCACTTTTATGGGGACCTTACCGGTTTTTAGTTAATTTGATTGATTTTCGAGTTGTATCACTAAGCTGACTATATATGCTGGAAAGCAGGATTGTCATTTTTAAGCTGGAAGGGTTAAGTGTTTATCAAAAATAGACCCTCCCAAAAGTTAGACATTCCGTCATTTGCCCTTATGGCTTTAAGTAGCATTAGAGAGGGTTTCCTTAGAAAACAAAATATCTAAGTACCAGATCGAATCCGAAATTATTTTTGAAATACTCAGTAACGGTACTATATCCTAAAGTAAGAGTTGAAATTGAAAGTGAAGCGTTGATGACGACATCTATATGCAGGGTAGGTATCGATATTTGTTATCGTTCATTAAGTGAATGAAACCAAATAACAAAATCTTAGTAGATTAGTCAGCAGTCTGATTTAAATTTATTGAAGCAATCATTTATTTCTCCAAATTCAAACCAGATAAAGCGACAGGCCAATTACAGGTGACAAGGGCGTAGAATAATTGATAATCACAACCAATCCTACTAAAACAAGAATATGTCACATCCACATTGGATCCACATTGTAAGAGCAATTATAGTCTATAATACCAGTATGGTGGAGTGCCAAAAGGATATCGTGATGATTTTAGGTATTTTTACCAATTAATTGTAATCTAAAACACCGTATTAGAACACACTAGCAGCAACATAAATAGACTTGTACGTCACCAGTTGTCAGTAAAATAATCAAATCGATTTTAGGCTTGTGAACAAGAAGTTCGACTTACAAAATATCAGATTGCTATTAGGGTACAAATAGTGAACAAAAGGAAAGGCTTCTATAGATATAAGCCATAACCAAATAATCAAAACCCATTCACTATTAAACTGGAGAGTAAGAAGTGTCATATAGAACCTCAAAAATGATAATGCTGTGGGCAAAACCGGAGACATTCAGTCACAGACTCCTCTTTCTACATTTCATCACATAAGTCATTATGTACCTCCGAGCCTTTTTGCCAGTGTTGCCCAAACTTTGTTTTCGTATGCGGCACATTAATTTATTTTCCACTTATCGTCTATTAGGACCTCATCTCCCTTCCTAAGTTTTAGTGCTGCATTCGAGCACGCTACTCGTACTCTTTCCCCCAGCAGTTGAACAACTGTACCATTTCTGGCTAGTTTTTATGTCCTATCAGTTCTACAGAACATATACGCACACTTCGAAGTTTCAGAGAAGACTTCAGCCATTACTCTTCTATCGATCAGAACTATCCGTGAAAAATTTACCATTTCAATTTCTGGTGCCGATCCGATTTTCATGATTCACTGGAGGAGCTCAAACATTTGCCAATTGTTTAGTTTGCGACTCAATTATGTTCGGTGGCCGGTGTGTAAACGTTTTCACTGATCTGTTTCAGGTCACGTCCATATAGATTGCTCTCTGCATATCGAATATATCCGTAGGAAGAAGGTGAGACTGAAGAAGGATCTTCTGTTAGTTATTTAGTTATTGACATATTGCATTGCCCAAATGTTAAATTAGAATTCGATTCATTTTGCTTTTAACGTAGCACTTGCAAACTTTAAGGCTATATGTCTTAATGAGGGTGGTCCCGACACTGCCATATGTACAAATTTTAGCTGACATTCGACCAACAGGCAAATGTTCATAGCCAAATCTACAAGATGTGTCGAATCTCAAGAACGGCATATACAATACCTGTCAACATGATAAGACTACTTGATTGACCTTCAAACAGTTCAACTATATCACTCTAACGACATCTATCCGCAAAGAACACAAAATTGCTTTTTATTCTACCCACTAGATGTAGTAAAATCTATTGTTATTTTGAACCACCCTCTCTAAATTATAAATGCACGATTGTTTTGAATCGTTCACATACGATTATCACACGTTTGCATGTTTCCAAATTTGAACTGAGTTCATCGTCAAGTCTGGAATTAAAACATTTTACCGATTTTGACTTAGACATAAATGTGAAATGTTAAATTTGAAATAAAATGTTTCGAAGAAAATTCAATTGAATTTGGTACAGAAAAACCGATAATATGATGATGTTTTCCCAAACATCGTTGTAAATACTTTCCCTATACGCAAACGTTATGTCTGGTAAGAATCGAATACAAACAGCGAGACATATTGCTGCTACTTGTTTATATAACGAATATATAGAACGATGAAAAGTGTTGAAAAAATTTTCCGTTTACAATATGGCATTTGCCTCGTAAAGTATATTTTATACTCGCGCTGCAGACTATATAGTTACAAGAAGAGGAAAAATTTGTAACCAAAAACAAAAACGAAACGGAAAATTTTCCGTTTTTAATTTTCTGCGGTGGATCAATTATTTATTATATTTTTTTTTTATTAATTTTCTATTTTGGAAAATATATATTTTTAGAAATTTTTACGTTTGTTTAGCGTTTTGTTTTGATTTGAAATGGAAAACGTACACTGTGTAATTGTACCGTATATAGCACGTACAGTGGCTGAATTAAACGAACTTGTTATGAAAATAACAATTGATTGGTATTTTACGACGTGTCGTATCTAATCACGTTGTTCATTGCAACGCTCAATTAACCGCAAAACTGATTAAATTTTGTGATCGGACGATATTATGTTTAATCAAAGTCAAAGGTTTATTAAATAAGTGATAACGATTTTATATAGCTTTTTGTTAAGATTGTCAATAATCTTGAATGATTTTTTCTCATTTAATCTTTTCAGTAATATCTAATCAACTACAGTGTTGTCACACGAAAACTAATCCTAGTACGTTGTTGCTTTATTCTTTAATATTCCATATTCCGATTTTATGTGTGTATGGTGCTTGATATATTCATTCCTTGATGTCACTACTGTGTGTAGCATTATCCATCGTCCAAACCTTATCGTTCCGAACGGGTTTCTTTCTGAGATGTTCGTATCGACATGCTTAGAATATCATGACGTTTTTCTTCGTTTGACAGTAGTATCCGAAGGGTGGGCATTTTTGTTGCGTTTTATTTAGATGCAAAGTTTTCTAGTAACTAATTATTCTAGAGGTAAGCCTGTAAGCCATCGCTGGCAACTTTTTAATTCGCCATATTTTTGGAAGTAATTTCTCAGTATCTACGTAAACTTCTACATAATCTTTACCATTTTTAAAATTTGTCCTTTTTACTCTTTGCGTTGCAGTTCTAGTTTCAGATCAACTCCGTTTCACCCGCAAAACAGCATTACTTTATCAACGATCACATGATCACATCCAGACAAATCTGTACCAATTCAATCGGTGCTCGTTTTATTTCTAGTATAGTTGCCAGTTTAAACACTAAAGTTTGAATATACTGAACGGTCGTGTTATACCCGCGAAGTTGAATACCGTAGGTCCAACTCAGCTTCAGAATTTGAGTATATAGATTTGTGTAAATATTGTTCTATAAGATTTATGCTTTGATTTCGGCGTCCAATTATAGTGAAATAGTTTCATCCTATATAAGCTATTGTATACTCATTTCAACTTATGTTACTCCTAGTCTACCGTGCAAAACTCCACAAGTGCAAATGGTTTTTAAGAACATATTATCGGACTAGAGTAGAGAAAGTGAACTACAGCCTTTTTTTTCTTCCACACTCTCAGCAATGTCATTCGATTTTATTATGTTAGGAATCGGTACTTACGAAGTGCTGTTCGAGCGGTTCAAGTCAAGTTTCGGTTACACCGGCTTTGTTACGTTCTTCGTTAAGCTGTTTGCTTATCTGGACCCTTAGCCTTCTTAGGAAGTGCTAACTGACGCTATATGAAGAGCCGCTCTTGCCCTCGGTTGAATCCCTTTGAGTACAAATTTGAATGTTGAACTACTCACCTATCTCGTTCGTATAGGTATGGGTGGCACCATTGCCAGTGAACCTTATTTCATCAAACGAATTGATGTCTGCCTTACATAATCATATACAAGTTCCGCGTAGTATACGCTGCAGTACTCCTGTACTTCGGAACCATCAATTACAAATTCCAAAAACTCAGTTTCTGACCTAAATTCGCCCTTACAGAATTGCCGAGAAGGATACAAGCTTCGATTGATGTACAAAAACAGAGTTGTAGTGTAGTCAAGACTCCTCAGTTCTTCTTTACACTGAATATTGGTCGTAGTTTGCTTACACAAGATATCAGCAGGAAGAAAATGAAACGTTACCTTCAAAACACGTGTAAGTGTTATCTTTACACCTTATTTTATTAGTTGTATAGCTTTGTCTTGTTTGTCTTTAGTTTTATTAAAGTTTCGAGATTGATGCCCAGATTAAAGGTGCTCACAGTTATCCCTATACTTAAGTATTTTTGTGAACGAATAAGTGCCTCTCGCGTTGTTGCTTCATTTTGTCATATTCTATGATGCTTCGTTCTATTCATTCATAGATTTCACTATGGTATGTACCATTACTTTTCGCCTAAACCTGATTGTTACAAACGATTTTCTAATTGTCCTTCTTCAAATACCAACTATTTGGGTATCATCACTGTTGTGCAAAAGTTAAAATAAAAAATAAACTTCAATTCCAATTGGGTTGTACAGTTGTTGAGGAAATACGTAAGACATACAAGTATTTTGTACAACATAAAGACATCGTGTGCTTCAAGAGCGCTTACAACACCTTAAGATGTTTGTTTTTCGTTTGTCTAGAAGACAGATCTAAAATGTACTAAGGTGTGTGGATAGCCGGTATATATGAAGTGGTTGTTTGATTTATTTATTACTTACTTATCTATTTGTCTATTTTGTTCCTTGTTTGTGGTGTGCTCTGAAACTGAAGTGTGTGCTTGGTTATATAGAGTGATGTGTTTACTATGTGACGGAGTGTTGAACTGTTAGTCAACACATAAATTTGTAAAACATGTATTTGTTAAGCTATTAAAAATAATTAATAATAGTCCAGGCTGTTGCACTTAATCTCGGTATGGGTTTTAGTATGAATCATGGAACACTTATATTCTAAACTAGAACTAATACTTTTGGAACATCTTATATTTCATACTAGAAACCAACATTCCTTTAATGCACGATTTAATTTCAACGATTTAATTGAACTGAGATTTCAGTACTTCAATACATACAGATACGCCATTGTATAAAATGTCTGTCTCTATGTAATGGTGTGCTTCGTTAGTTTGCACTACTATAATTCTTGATGTTATCTGTACATTTTACTACTGCCTTGATCGTAGATCAGATTCCGTTAAGGAGTCATTGCGAGTTTCCTTATTTTTGTACGAGTATTATGGAGGCAAATAGCTCTTAAGGTTTTCCATTCTCTTAATTAACGTGCCTTGAGGATTGTAATTGTCAAGTCTTTTTTTCATTACTGTAGTATTTCTATGGGAAATGTGGTAAGGCACTTCCAGTGGTGCATGTATCTGGTTTAGAATATTTTAGGTGGATAGCTACTTAAATTTATAGACATAGGAAGTGTCTGCCATTTACAAGTTGAGGTTTCGAGATAAGTATCAAGTGATCTGTTAAAGAATAGGTCACTGCGTCGGCTACAATGGGCTACAGTAAAGGCTGTTTCGAAATCAAAATCAACATCGCTTGATTTACACAGTACGGTCCAGTTTCGGCTAGTACTTGGCCAGTAATTCTTATAGGTTGTATGTTAGTAATTTTTCCCCAAATTGTCCCACCATGTACTACCTCTAAATATCTTCAGTTTGTTTCGATCAGATTATATTTTATATCACATATTAAAATTTACAAAGCTAACAGGTCAGATTAGTTTACAGGTTTGATCGGTTTTGATCATTATGGAATCTCTTATTTGACCTAAGCATTTCTACCTCTTATGGTGCGCTATTAATGTTTGTTTTTCGCTTCTGCCAACAGTTACATCAATTTTGTTTTTAAATAACGTTTTGATTTAGCCGGTCGATTTAATGTCCTTTGAAGGCTAATATATCAATACCTTTATCATTCATATGGTGCATCTATTCACTATAACGCAGATTCTAAAGAACTACCATCTGCGCATTATATAGCTGCATATACCAACCTGTAGTATTATTTTGCTGATCGTTCGGTCCTTAAGTACGGGTGGTGGTGATCATAGTTGGGTTTTACCATTGGCAATAGTTAGGGTCCATATAATTCACCATTGAACCGGCACAGCTATATCCACCACGCAATTTGGTCGGTAAACTTAAGTAATATCATGGGTTACCTCGATGCGAACAATAATCGGGAGAAGTTCTACCGGTCTAATAAAAAATAATTAAATCCAATGAAAACAATGGAAAGGGTGCATCTTTTTAAAAATCATTGAGCATTTCTTTTGTCTATGACAGATATCAACAGATATCTACAGAGTGGTGAAATTTGACATTTACGACTGCCACATTGCTGCCCTAATGATCATCACTGAAAAAAAAATCCTTAGAAGCACAATTTCTCGGATGTTTAAACGTAAAAACTGATAGTTAAAAAGCGAGTGAGTGGTGGACTGCCGCTGTTCAGGATCAGAGAGCAATTTCTTTTGTCCTATATGTTATATCCTTCTTCATATATTTCGAAAGTTAGAGTGTTAATCCACAGTCAGAATAAGAAGTAGAGTTGCTTTAAGCCCTGTCACTACCACAAGGATTAAAAGATAGCTTAACAGTAAACAATTTAGTGTGTGCTCATTCAGGGATATTTTAGGTGATTTTGATAGTATTCCGTTTCCTACCATCATCACTAGTTATGCACCAAATTCGTATTGACCAAATGATTATCTCATGGGTTCTAATCATGCTTCCGTCTTGTATTGATGGGACTAAACTGAAGTTTTTTCTTCAGTTTTTGTTAAAGTTTCAAAGGTTAAACCCCCCTCCCCTCCCCCCTGAGAGGTTTTTGATCTATCCTGTGGCACTTGTTTATTGATGTGTCATTTGTTAAACTTAAGCAACACGTCTTTCTTTTTAAGAGCTATACTGATGTCTTGATCGTTACTGTTTCTGGTAAACACTTAATAACATTTTGTCTAACTTAACGTTGTAAGTTCAACAAGGAGTGAAGACATATAGTAGTGCGTTGAGTACAGTTCGCGTTTGCATGTCTTTATCCATTTAAAATCGGCTTGCTAGTCTTTACCAAGCAAAAGAATATTTTGCGAGAGGTTCGCTCTTTATCTTTTTGAAAAGACTATCACCAATTTTCAGTTTGCCATAAAGTTCTAGATTAGATAGTAAACTTTGATTTTTTGGTAATACAAGAGCATTTAGGAAACCCCTAAGAGCTTAAGGGGTTTGACAATCTAAATTGTTAATATTTTAAGTCTACAGGATATGTCATGCTAAGCTTTTAATGTTGATATATCCTCCATCCGAATACTTGCACTACAGACCATTTTGTTCCGCCATCATTTCGACTAAAGCACATTTCGTCGAATAGTTTCGGTTTTGACTTTATAGAGGTTTGATCAGTCTTAAACCTCATATACCAGAAGTTGATATAGTTAATGACAAACTAATACAATCTATATTGGCTGTCCTATCGAAAGATCATTGAATGCCCTAACATTTCATAAACCGGGTATCGTTGTTTTTTGAGTAACGCTTCCTAATCATCATTCAACACTAAAAAAAAAAATTTAAAAAAACTTCATCATCAACGATTTGGTCAAAAAGGATCCTGATTTAAACCTGATCGGGGCCAAACCCATTAAATAGTGTTTAAAATGATATTAAAAACTCCGTTCATTACCAAATTACGTACCTCATCTACTTGTCAGAACACGAAGTAGTTTATTCACCAACTTAAAATCTGAGGTTAACTAAATATGCTCTGACCTCGAAGAGTTGTCTAGCATTCAATGTTTTTTGATTTCAATTGTTTAACTATAGATCTCTTATGGTAGGGATGGCATCTCTGTCGTTTAAGTTCTTGCAATTTACCAAAGCCTTGATAAGGATCTCACAGTGTGCATGGTCCAATTATTTATATCCCATATTATACTTATAACGGATGGCCATCTATCGGTTTAAATTTAAGCCACCAGTTATTTCGTATCTGGCAATACTTATCTCATTTATTCTGTCACAAAATTTAGTATATTATCTCCACTGAACGAAATATATCGATTTACGCTTGAGCAACGTTGGGATTTATTTCCAAAACAAAGACAATTGGTCGGAAATTGCACGAAAATGTCTTGCTAAATTTGGTCGAAGAGAAAAACCAACAGTGCCCGGTATAGGCAAGTTGATTGTTATAGTTCGTGAAACTGGTTTCATCGGTGATGCGCCAAAACGTGAGCTATTCGTACAGTGCGTACACCGCAAAATATCGAAGCTGTGGCTGAGAGTGTGCGTGAGAATCCATCAACATCAACTCGTCATCGTTCTCAAGAATTGAACGTTTCACTCAGTTTACGTCGATTTTGCGAAAAGATCTCGGAATGAGGCCTTACAAAGTTCAATTGGTCCAAGAGTTGAATCCGTATGACATTCCGCTTCGTTTTTACTTCGCTAGATGGGCTTTTCGGATATTAAAAATCATATTTTATGTGGGTTGCAATTTTGGTATAAGTACTCAAAGGTAAATAAACTGTCACAGTTATAATATGTTGCCATATATTGAATAAGAAATTAAATCACCTTGAAATTTTTTATATGCAATGCAATCCGACCACATACATACATATAACTATGTTGATTCAACATCCACATCAAGAGTAGTTAAAACCTTCACCATTTCGAACGTATTTTCATTCATAACAACGAATCGAATATTTGTTCGTATACACCACAGCACCTCTATGTACAAGAACAAGATCAATTTTTATGTAGGCTGGACAACTCCAGAGGGGGTTCTGAGTAACAAGTTTTAAGTTTTTGTTATGAAAACTATTAAATTTTTCATTACAACATGATCATGCAATACACAACATAAGCAATGAATGAACGACTCTATATCACACGAAACGACTTAACGTAGGAAGTGCAATTGGGTGTGCAGTAATGGAAATAAATATACAAAAATTGTAATTCGACATTAATTCGACCACAAAATACTTGTATAATGTTATAATGGGGGGGATCTATATGTGCGTCTCTGTAACAAAATGCATCCCTAATTGAATCAGACAGGTTAATAATAATGATACTCTTGCTCTTCTATATACAAGACGGGAACGCAGAAACCTTTTTTTCTGTGTTGTCAATTCTTCGGAATTAAAAAAAAATAATGTTAGGGGATCGAATGAATGAGTCATAAAAAGGGATACACACACACACACATTAGATATGTTTGACTAATTTTGATTGATTGGTAGCAGTCGGTGTTGCTCTAGGTAACAACACCCCCCCAAAAAAAAGAATATAATATCGAACTAAATTGGGAGGGTGCTGGAATGGGACCAAAAAAAAATACTAAAACAAACACACGAAGTACGTCTTCTTCTGCGTGTACATGATGAATCATCTTGACATTTATTACAGTGTATATACATAATTTTAATGGTTGGATTGATACATTCGAATCAATCAAAATGGTATAGATGTGACTGAACCCTATGTACATATTTAGATGTACACCACTTTCTGCCTCTGTGATTTTCATGTGTGTCGTCTTGTTGTACATGCATATTTGTGTCTGTATTCAGTACAGTTCGTACATGATCCCAAATAAAATCATATCGTGTTCTGTTTAAATCGAATTATGTTACACAAAACATAAAACAAGCAATAAAAAAAATTAAGATATCGAGAAACGTCTTTTAATATGTGCGCTCTACTCTGTGTGCTATAAATAGAAAATCTGTGTGTTGTACTCGTGTATTGTATGCGGGAATACGATTCAACACTTTATATATTTACTCTTGTTGTTGTGTTTCATAATTATTTAGTGTTTTTTTTTGTTGTGTATAGTATTGAGACAGAAGATGCTGCAGTTGCTTAGAGACATCTCATAACCGACTGATATTCGAGATGCTATATACATATATAGGAGTGTTATGTATATACGTCCATACTCGTATACACATCGAAATTGTGTTTAATACTTTAATTTAAAACATATTTCAAAAGACCGACATGTTGATTAGTACACTAGCAACACTCTTAGACTACCAACATGATGCTTGGTATGCTTAAATAATTTGATTAAATTTGATTGCATCTGGACGTACCGTCTGAAAATCTGGCTCCATCGATTTAAATCACATGTTGAGACTGAAACTCGATTTAAAGATGCACGTTCAGTCGCATCAGTATATTCATAAATGATCGATCAGTTTAACTGACAGCTCCTGAGTAGTTACTCGAGAAGTAGTTGCGTCTAACAGTTTAATAATAGTGGAGTCGAACTCTTTTGCAATTGCAATTCTTTAAATAATTTTTAAACAAAATTAAAGCAATTTCGTGGATACATACGATAAATAAAGCAACATTTAGTGGTTAAAGCTATTTCGAACCGAACTGGGATCGAATCCCGATAAGGATTCAGAACAACACTGTTAAGCTACGTTAGGATCATAATGTAGAAATGTACTCGTAAACGACCTGTACCGCATTTCAACTGAAACCTTACGAACCATTTGAACGTATTGGTGCACATTGTAGTTGGTCAGCCCAACGAATGTTTTTACACAATTGCTTTTTATGTCATCCGGTGCATATATTAATTTGGTCAACGGCGAGAATCGAACCGCGGCGTGATGAGAAACTATCTTAACTATTAATCTACAACCGGCGACTAGGTCCTTATATAAGGTCCTAGTTTAAATAGTCCATAAAAATGGTCAGTATTACCGATGTGCCGAAAGATAAATTTACTGTCATAAACAATCGGTCATTCCTCTAAGCCAATCACTGAAATCGAAATACCAAAATCGAAACATAGCTCGTATAGATCTATAACTTACACCATGTCCTAATGGCCATTACATTTAATTCGAGATCATATATAGTTCAATTATATGGTTAACGATGATTAAATACATCAACTCAATGTCGTAACCAATCGGCCATTCCTTTAAGCCTCTTAGAAATTCCAAAATCGAAACTATTACTTATGTCGATCAACAACCTGCATAATGTCCTTTTGGTCCTTTCATTAGGTTCTAGTCCAAATGGAACAATAAAACGATCAGTATATTAACGATTTTTCTTTATAAATTCACTGTCATAAGCTCATAACTATATCGGCCTATTCTATACTTAAGCCTATCTGAACTTATAAGATCTTACAAATTCTCGTTAATCAATAATGACAGAATTACCACTTAGCTCGAGAGTTCCAAAAATATCTACATCCACATCTTCCATTTTTTTTATTTTTAATTAAAAGTATTCTCATTGATTAGCAACAACTTTATGCCATCTTTCTGGCAACATATCGATTCTGTGTCATATTTCGAAACGATCCACGAATCGACCTAATTTTTGCTTCTTTGTAAGTAGTAAAGTGTTACTCAGCCAGGCCATGAGTCATCGCCCGGAACAAATAGTAGTCAAAAGGAGTAATATCTGTTGAATTCAGTGGGTGACGTAGGATATCTTATTGAAGGGCCTTGAAAGTTTACTTGACAAATTTTGCAACGGAAATATCACTTTGTCATGTCTTTTGGCATATTGTGGTCGTTTGATTTGTTTAGATTGGATCTACTCGTAGTGGATCTACTTTTCATCGTTCGTCACGATTCGATGCAAAAAATTCCTTCCGATTTTGGTTTTGAAACAACGACATTCGACGTCTCGTCGTGTGTTATGAATTTCCTTCAATTCTGCCATACCTATTGCCTTGAGACGATTTGCAATAGCTAGTTGACTCACTCCTAATTTTTCAGCAAGTGCTTCTTGACTTTTGCATGAATTTTGGATTAAGGACTTTCAGAATGTTCCCCATATGCTTCATGGGATTTAATACTAGTTACTCGATACATTTTTAGATTATAATTACGTCACTCCCGTCGTCCGTTGCTGTTAGGTCTTCTTTCGTTTACCTTTACTTAGATATAAGTATTGCCTTCTGTAATATTAGAAACAATTTTGAGTACTCGTCTGTCAAGTTTCAAACTCTCACCTCAGATACATGACAACGAGATTATATTTGTCTTTTGTAGCCAACGAGAGCTGTATAGTATCCAGAGAAATATAGTGTTCTGTTACTTTGTCGCGACTTAATTCAATCACACAGAAATTCTGAAAGTCCACGATCCACATATAGATTAGCTACCTTGTATATAACAAATCCAACTGTTGTTCCAGTGAAGTGGAATGTTTGCCATAATATTATTTAAGCCACTGGTTTGTTATATCAATCAGTCCTTCCAAAATTATTTCGCGAGATAAAAATTTTGGAACTATGGCCATCGCGCAAGCAATACAGGCATGTATTGTCATCCTGCTGAAACCATACAAGTGTTCCTGGTATAGGAATACCATTGAGTATTGATGTCATAATGTCTAAATTCAAAAGTCTTTGCAATTGAGCCAATGGATGATTGAGACTATAAATTTTACAATAATCTTGAAGGCTTTGTGAAAGAATTATCAAAAACCATCTAGACCGGCAAAAAATTGGTTACAGAGGGTTACCTTAATGTATCTCAAATGATAAGATGATGGTACAACGTTTGCATGGCCTTGTAGAAGAAACGCGAGACATACACAACAATATCCATAATTTATAGCCCATAGGGTATATATCGATGTTCCTGAGCGAGAAATAGCTTCAAAGTTCAAATCATGTAGCAGCACTATACGCAACCAATCCGGAGTGAACAGATCAACACTTACAACGATCTCGAAGTGTGGTGACAGTATTTATCTTTGCGCAGTTTATTTCTACACATAGATAGACATCCAGCATGTCCAGCATTATTGTTGACTATACCATAATTGGTATAATTCCACCATCACCGCGAAATGTAGTGCTATATGAGAAGGACATTCTAATGTAATGTTTACTTATAGACTTTCAACAGGCTTATTATAGTATTGATGATTGTCATCGTTGGGATTTTACATGTAAAAAAAGTTGTTTACATTTTTTATGTAAATTATGTAAAAAACAGCGTAAATTATAAAAAACGTAAATTACAGGTACATGAAACGTAAATTACACGAAGACAACACTCAGTTGGCAGTGTCATCTGATTTAAATGTCAAAAATATACCGACGTGTATATTACATGTAAATTTTATAAACTTTGCCAAAACACCTCAAGTTATTATTGTCCATGATTATTTGGAGAATAAATCCTTTAGGAATATGTAAACCAAGTATAAGCGCGTAATCTATACTCCGATGATCTTGGAACGACAAAAGCATGTAGAATGGGAACCTCGAGAAATTGCCGGGCATTCAATTACGTAACCACTCCAGGTCGATAACTAGCATTACATCTCTAGGGCATTACATATCAACTATCTTGTAACTGCACATTTACTACATTACATTTAGTACGAGCATATCATCAGATTCTAGTGGTTTCATTTAGTTCCGATTGCAACTCTTTCTTATTATTAAGAATATTCTCTTGGCTTATTTTCTCTTTGTTATGAATATTCATCGGCGTGTTGACGTGAATAAAATTATTGTGATGGGTCAATATACGTTGTTGGAGTTTGTTGCTTCTCGTAAAAAGATTCTTTCATCTTTTAGGTCACACTGACAGCCTCACTCAAAGTTATCTCTCGTTGTACCGTAAACTGCTTTTAGAACGATTCCTGAATTAATAAGTCACAATGCAATATTTAATCCACAATTGATGTCACTCTCTATTCCATATTCCGCGTCACCATCTATCTTCGATTACATTTTATTATATGCCGTCACGAAATCCAGTATGTTGTTGCAGATAATAATAGTGAGTGATGGGTTTTGAAACCCGGTTGAATTTCTTCACCAATAGGGATATATATATATAAAAGGTGTTTTTTTAAGAGGTTGCCGATTTTTTTTTTGAATAAAACACATATAAAATTATGAAATGACCAACATTTTTTTTTATTTGGTAGATAATTTTTTGGCATTTAACATTTAAACACAATTTCTGGCATATGGCTACCACGACTATTTTTCACAAATGTCATTCTGGAGGTCCAATTTTCCAGCACTTTTTCAAGCATTTGAGGGCGTATGTCAGCAATGACACGTTGAATATTGGTTTCCAAAGCGTCAATCGATTGAGGTTTATCCACATAAACCAATGACTTCACGTATCCCCACAAAAAGTAATCGAGTGGCGTCAAATCGCACGAACGCGGAGGCCAATTCACCGGACCATTTCTCGAAATAATGTTGTCGTTGAAAGTTTCTTTCAATAAGTCGATTGTTTCACGTGCTGTATGGCAAGTGGCACCATCTTGTTGAAACCACATTTCATCCATATCCATATCTTCAAGATTTGACAACAAAAACTCATTTAACATGGTTCTGTATCGATTTCCATTCACGGTAACGCGTCGTCCTTCCTCATTTTTAAAGAAATATGGACCGATGATCCCACCAGCCCATAGACCGCACCAAACAGTACATTTATCAGGATGCATTGGTAATTCTTGAACGGCGTGTGGATTATCTTTGCTCCAAATGCGACAATTTTGTTTGTTGACGTATCCATTTAACCAAAAATGCGCCTCATCACTGAAGAGAATTTTACGGTAAAAAAATGGATCTTCGTTCAATTGATTTAACGACCAATCACTGAATTCACGGCGCAAACGATGGTCGTGTGGCTTTAATTCTTGCACCAATTGAATTTTGTATGGCACCAAACCCAAATCTTTACGTAAAATTTTCCATAAAGTCGATGGACAAAGTCCAATTTGCTGAGCACGACGACGAATCGATAAATTGTCGTTTTCTTCGACACTGGCCTCAACGACAGCAATATTTTCTTCTGTACGAACTCTTCTCATTCTTGTCGGTGGCTTGGCATCCAAAAGAGTGAATGTAGACCGAAATTTGGTAATTACGTTCTTTATGGTGGTCTCTGACGGACGATTATGTGCATCATGAAATTCACGAAGTGCTCTATAAACATTTTTAATTGAACACTGATTTTGAAAATAAATTTCCACGATTTGAAAACGTTGTTCTGGAGTTACCCTATTCATAATGATTTGCCAAACAATACTGAGTAGAAATGCCACTTTGAGCTGTCAAAACAACTGTCATAAAATAAAACGACATCTATCGGAAAAACAAACCTCCTAAAAAAACACCCTTTATATATATATATATATATATATATATATATATATATATATATATATATATATATATATATATATATATGTATTTATACTAGCAGGCTAAGCCCGCTACGCAGTGCACCGCCTCCAGGGACTATTAATAAAAACTTCGTTTTGCCATATACATTATTTGTAGGGATTGTTTAGGTAGACAAAAATGACCAACTTATTGAAAGTGTATGAGTATTCGGTATGTGAGTGGAAAGAGCATGGAGCACTGTCGATGATAACGGAATATAAAAAAAACAAACCACTAAACATTTATTTTTTAAATTTATTAAAATTGATTCTTTAAAATTATGTACATATCACTAATTATGACAATATTACTAAAACACAATATTAGTGTCTTAATGCAACAGAGTGTTCAATATTTTTTGTTCTCCCATCTTTAGCTAACACAAACAAACTGGATGGTTTGCCCACTCGAAACCACGCCACGTATAATTTTCGTGTGAAAAACATGATGTGCTCAAATCTAAACCACAGACAGACATCGTTTGGCCTTGAGACTTATTGATAGTCATTACAAATGTCAATCTAATTGGAAATTGAAGAACAAACTCATAGGCCCCCACATTATTGAAGGCAACTTGAATGGTCAAATGTACCGAAACTTTTTGGAAAATAAACTGTCAATATTACTTGAAAATTTGAGCTTAGAAGTGAGACGGAACATGTGGTTCCAACATGATGGTTGTCCTGCACACTATTCAGTGGTGGCACGTGAAATACTTGATCGTGATTTCAATGGTCGCTGGATCGGTAGAGCTGGTCCGATAAATTGACCCGCCAGATCACCAGATCTTCTTGCGCCAGATTTTTGTTTGTAGGGCTATCTCAAAGACAAAGTTTACAAACAAAAACCAACAACACGTGAGAACATGAATGAGCGAATCTAAAATGCGTGTGCTGAAATTCAACCAAACACACTTCTCAGTTGTGTACAATCATTTGAAATGCGTATAAATAAGTTCATTGAAGTCGCAGGCCATCATTTTGATAACCGTTTTTAAGCTAAAATTATTTTATTCACCTGCAATTTACATTAATAAATTATTTTGATGACGAATTTCGAGTATTTCCAATGAAAACGTGATGTTTTTTATTTCAAACGTATTGCAGAATCGAATGCGTTTGTTCTAAGAAGAAATCGAAAAAATTGAATTTCATCGATTACAACACCATCTATCATTAACCGAACAAAATATTTCATTCAAACCATACGTACTTTTAGTCGTAGAATCCGTATCTGCAATAAAAAATATGGCTTCCTATCTTAGTTTTAAAGTTACTCCCATCCCACCTACAAAGCGGGGGTTGGGGACTATTTTTTTGCACTAATGTATTAAATTTTGATTATGGAAATTTTTTCCGCAGAGTGGCTATTTTTCGAGATAATTGATCGTCTCAGTTTAAAAGAAACACCCGGTATATATATATATATATATATATATATATATATATATATATATATATATATATGTATATATATATATATATATATATATATATATATATACATATATATATATTCCCCATTGTGATGTTGTAATGTTGTGAGATAACGAAATAGACGCCTTCTTCCCAAATCAGAGCAAAACTCAAGTATAGAAACCGCCTCAACATAACTACAACAACAACTATAAAGCAGGGGACATATTGGCATTTCAAAATAAGAATACAATAGAAGTCTTGTGAACTAAAGAAACAGCTAGGTTGACCTTCAGGAGATATCCAGGAGATAGCGACGAATATCTTGTGTTGAAGTAGGAATAAATAAATTCGATTCATTGAATCAGATCTTTTCAATGATCATTAATACTTATTGGTATTGTGAAGATAACCCTTTATAGTTTTATGGATTCTATCTATGGCCAAACAGACGAATATAAACTGATCGAGGTTTTGAAATTAGGGATTCCAAGAGGAGGCTCGCCATCTCATTGAATTCAAACCCAGGGATCAAAGAGTTTCTCAGCTCAACTCGTGCCATACAGATGATGAACAATTTGTTACTGAGTAGAAACCACCTGCACAAAACGTAAAAGCTCTGAATTTAGCAGAAACTAAAAGTAAAACTATCACGGAAACTTGTTATATGCAAAAATCACGATGAACCTTGTGTTTTTGACCGTCTACTTTCCAGAGCTGTTTAACTCGTTGAGGTCATGAGACACATCGGAGTTTTCAAACAGTGATTCTTGCTCAAAACATCTTAAAAATTAGTGACGAGAGTGCTGAACAATCTACCTTTAGTGTTGAACATTCTACTCATTATGTTATCTGTAGTGACACTTTCCGGCTTTACACAACTGGATATAACCATCTTTCTACCACGGTTGGTATTTTACATGTGAAAAACGTTTTTAATTTTTTTTTATGTAAAAT
The DNA here is from genome assembly GCA_963932295.1 of Tipula lateralis. Classification (NCBI taxonomy): domain Eukaryota; kingdom Metazoa; phylum Arthropoda; class Insecta; order Diptera; family Tipulidae; genus Tipula; species Tipula lateralis. The sequence continues at coordinate 122,332,235 of OZ010737.1, forward strand.
ACAGAAAAGGTAAATTGCATGTAAAAAAACCTTCACAGTGCCACCTGTTAAAATTTTTTACACTTTTAATTATTCCACAAATTTTTATATAAAATGGTAATACATTTTTTTAACAGATGGTGTTTTTATCACAATTAGATTTGAAAAGAGATGGCGCAGTTTTTTTACATGACATCATTTTTTACATTTATAATGTAAAAATACAACGTTATGTAAATTATAAGTTTTTTTACATTTTTAAAACCCAAACATACATACCCAAATGTGATGATTGTAAATCACATAAAGGATTACATCAGAAATCTGTGCTGTATACGTAATCCGGTGTTAAGGCCACTCACCACTTTTGGACGATACTTAGACTAGACGTCCTTTATTAATATAATAGGTATGTGTAACGATTTGTTGTAGCGGAGGGATATTATTTGTATAATGTCCGGTCCAGCAAATAAAGAGTACTCGCGTTAGATGACTTGGGTAGATTCTATACGTTCGCAACATTTGACCACCATTTTTAGCAATAGATATAGATGATGAAACCTAAACTTATAATTTGTGGAGACCTCTTGTTGAAGCGACCACAACTCTTCATTGGATGTAGTGCAAGTGGACCGAAATCTAAAAAGTTACACATAATCTTGAGTTTGAAAACTGTCAAATCTACCAATAACAATGTGGCTAGTCTTATTCCCGAAATACGAACATTAAAATTAAAAATGCTTACAACACGCGTATCTTAATCCAAATATAAACGGTCCATATAATTAAGTCATTCGTTAAAACACAAAACCACTATAGTATACATGTGGCGCGCGTAAACGGTAAAATCAGTTGGTTATCAACAAATTATCGATCATTAAGTGAATTAATTGTTTCGAAACAGTATACAATAAAATCCCGATTAATTCAAATAAATTTTTAATTTTTAATCTGCTGATAAATTTAATTTAATTTATAAAACGACGAATAAAAAAAAACTTCAAAACTTCTTAATTTATGTACTCGATCGATCTGAAGAGGTTTAAAATTTTTGTTTTGTTGTTTGGATTGTGTCGTAAATCCGTAAATATCCAATTTATTTAGTTTCTTTTGTGACGAGACGATGACGAAAATAAATTCATTTCTTATTGTTTGTATATGGAGTTCTAATTTAACGCGCTTAAGTGTAACAAAAAAAAACATTTTTAAGTGGCTTAGATTTGTTTTTATCTCCAAATGTGGTTCATGCATGCGTGCGGCATCAGTGGGAGAATGTTTAAATTTTTAACACATTTTGGTGTCATTTGGTCGATTTGGAAGAGAAATTTATAAATATGTGGTCAGTTGGTACACCCACTATACACATTGTATAGCCATGGACCGATATAGTTTTGTTAAACAAACATATAATTAATACAAGACCAAATGCTGCCGTAATAACCAATTATAATTGACACTGAATTCAATAAGTGCGACTTGCAAAGGTAGTTATACGTACAAGCTTAATACATTTGTCATCTTCCAAGAATAAGCTATAGAGAATTCTACCACAGTGAAAACAGTGTTATTCACTAGAACTTACTAAAGTACTCAGAGTTCTTTGAAGACAACGGTACATGTAGCGAACAAAATAAAGAGCTCTACGATGGCAACAGTAATGGCAGTAGCTCTAACTCTACAACTAGCAGAAGCGTGGAAGGTAGAATTCCACAGAAATGGAAAGAAGGCTTGACTATAATAATTTCAAAGAACGGTGATCTTATAGAGAATGCTTTACCTGGAGTGGCACCAAACTCCTCAACAGTAGTATAAAGTATTAGGATGATCATTTTTGAACGAATGTCACCAACGGTGGTTGACCGTAAGAAGCGAAAAAACTGACTTTAGACCTGGAAAAGCTATAGATCACATCAACTAAATTCGTTTTATCATCGAACAATCAAACATATATGGAGCTTCACACTACATCTACTTTTCGTGGATTTCTATTCCATCAGTAGATGCGCCATCTGGAAAGCTCTCTTAGAAATGGGCATTCAGAAGACAAAAATAGAACTAATTAAGAGTAACTCAGAAAACAGAGACGCCACAAATAGAATGCAGTACAAGGGCAAACATAGTGATAAATATCACAACACACGAGGAGTACAAGGATGTGTACTCTCTCCACTTCTGTTCTTAATGGTGCTGGATAATATGTGATCCAGTCGAATTCAATTTCCAGTCGAATTTGTGGGAGGCCAAATACATCTTTAAGTTTTAGGTCATATAGAACTTAATGAAACTCTTCTGAAATCTTCATCTTGCACTTAGGAATATGCAAAAAATCTACAAAATAAAATTGTGTTGGATCAGATCTATTAGTTTGTATGAATTTGAAAGTTTGATCTTGACGGATGAGTTTTAAAGATGGGTTCTATAAATTCAAGAGAAGAATCATGCATTTGGAAGGGAAAACGATTAAAAAAATATGTTTCTAATAACGACGATAGTTCCATGTTGTGGAGAATGACATTTCTTGCTGGGTTTGCAAAAGTATGAAAATATTGGTCTGAAAAGTGTTAATGTCAATTAATAATTTAAAACATTAGGTGCACAGTTCAAGTTTACCAATATCACTTGGTCAGATTGACAGTAATCTCTAAAGTATTTGTACAGATTCGGCTAACTATAGACATCTATCAATAATTGAAAAGCAAAGTTGAAGAGCAAATTACTAATTTGGATTAAGAGTTGAACACTTCGACAATAAAATATTACAAATTTTATTGGAAAAGCACTCGAAAGTAAGGTTATACCGCTACTATGACAAGGAAGTGTAAAAAAATTTGATAGATAGACATTGCCGCTATTCACTTCCGTAGTACTTTTGTACTTTATTATAGGGTGAGCGTGTGATGACCAGCTCTTCATAAAGTAACGTACAAAAAGAGAATCGATGCTTATAAACGGTCGCTGAGGACAACGTGCCTTGAAGGTCATGTTTCACCTTCTCCCAGTCGACATTTATGGTAAGCAGATGGCGGCAATTACGGCCACCTGAATATCAGCCACATCTCAGTGGAAATGTCTTCAGACATTTCCACTGAGATGTCTTCAGAAATGTCTTAGACTACGTAAAACCGACTTTGTGCTTCGAGAAAGGTTTTCGAAGATCCTGTCCCTCAAGAAAATCTTGGAGGAACGGATTGGTTGCGGAAACGGAAGCACTGCAGTTCTTCACAGATAGCTCCAAGCTACACGGTAATGTAGGACCTGGAGTCTTCAATGAAAAATTGAAAGTAAATATATTAGTTCGTCTGCCTGATCACTGCAGTGAGTACCAGGCAGAGGTGATAGCGATTGACGAGGTTCTGAATTGGTTGAGACATAATGTGGTATCGTCGACTGATATCGCAATTTATGTGGACAGTCAGGCGGCAATCTAGTTGCTGGACTTCGTTTCTCTGACGTCTAGAGTGGCGTTGGGTTGCCACTTTTCTCTGAATGAGATGAGTGAGCATTTCAATATTCAGATAGTCTGGGTCCCGGCCTCTCGGACATCATGGAGAACTGCAGGGTGGACGAACTAGCGAGGCATGGTTCAACTCCCCAACTGCTACAGGAAAGAGCAAAGTTGGGGAGGCTCATAAAGGCACACAAGACTGTGCTTAACAATGAGACAGTAGCCTCAGCGAATGAAAGGTAGACGAACACCCTCTCATGTAGGGTAGCAAGACATGTCTGGCCAAATCTGGACTTGAAACGCTCAAAGTCACTGATCTCCCTACGAAGACGTGACTAGAAGGAAGTGACTTTTGCTGAAGCTGTATGGACGAGGAGACACCTCAGTCCACCTCCTATGCTCATGCCTTGCTTTGACACACAAAATACATGAATATTTGGGTAAGTTCTTAATGAACTGCGTCTCTGATCTCGGAAACTATAAGGTGCGAGATTTATCACGCTATATATAACTAGCTCAAACTGGTTCTCATAAGGGTAATAAAGAGAAGTAAGATTCTATGATATCACGATGGACCTTCGCCGATCTAAGTATGATGTAGCAGCCACTCAACCTTACCTAACCTAACCTATATACATTGTGAATATTAAATAATAGTAAATCTGTTCATGGTGGATTTTATTAGCACAAAGCAAGTAAAGCAAGTTCGTCTTAAACCAATCACACAAGTATCATTTGTATTATGCAACCATCTAGAACAGCGCATCTCTTGTCCAACATCAACATTAACTATAAAATTCCATCCATTCCTCGGGCCTAACTTCGTATTGTATAAGAGCCCAATAGAAGTCTGTGGTTTTACCAACATATTGTAGTTTGACTAACAAGATTGATCTCTTAAGATAAAGGTCTATTGCTGATAATTAAAACCTGCTCTTTTCACTCAAATTGGTTACTCTTGAAGGAGTAAAATTATGTATTTATGAATTAGTTCGACAAACCTTATTATATTCCAAATTTTTCATTAATCCATTCGCGCCCTTTGGTAACCCGAGCATAAGGAGTTGGTGTTGGCTCCTTCCCTTCTTCACAAATATGACGAGTAACAGCAAGTCCCATAAGAGTATCGACCCCAAAATAACGCACAATAAATCCGGCACCACCAAAAATTTCAATACATTGTGGTTCGCCATTGTATTTTTCGTATTCACCCCATATTTTGGTATCCCCTCCGTCGCCTAGATATGTCTCGTTGTTAATGCGTTGGTACGCTGTTTTCAAAATTCCAGTTTGTACGTCGTGCGAACTCGTATGTCCTTGTTCCTGCCACAGTGGGCCGTGAGAGCCAAGCGGCGGTAATGCCACGGGTTGTATAAACGAATTGAAGGTTAGCGAATGTTGTAGTATAACAACACCGAACGACCAACGTTTGCTTACATGTAAATAATTTGGATGAACGTACCAACTTTCAATTGCATAGTATATGAGTTGATCCAGTCTGTTACTGCCAACGCCAATATTAAAATTGGCTACTTGCCACAATACGTCAGCCGAAGTTAAAACATGTTTTTGTGATATGATGTTGCCCGCATAGTACCATACTTGGGAGGTGTTTCGATCAACACGAATCAAACAATGGTATGGAGTGTGTTCAGCAATTCGTCCAGTGGTTTGAACAATGATGTTCTCCTGAGCCTGAATATAATTGCGATAGTGTATATATTAAGTTGAATGAACATAGTAATTAATAATTTCTTACCTGTACTGCCACTGCCAGAAGTACTATGAATATGATCGTTTTCATCTTGTATGCGTTGTTGTATTCCGTAAGCGAATGAATGCCCGTTCGTTTGCTGGTGGGTTTTTATATCAATTGTTAATTGTACTATCAACTGTGCGGTACCGATACCCATTCCGATGACAAGATACGAGTATATAAGTACATATTTATGTTCGCTAACGGACGCGTGTGATTTTGACTTTGTTATCTATTTGTATTATTGATAAAAAATCTACTTCGATGTTATAATGACATAATGATACAAGGAAAATATATTTTGCAACCGGAAATTAAATACAACAATTCTATCAATAAGAAATTATTGAACACTTACTTCAGATATTGACCTCTCAAAGATTGGTAAAACGTTAAACCGCTATAACATAACCATGAACAAGGATTTTATCGAAGTAAAAAATCAGCTTATGCTTAGTGTGTATAAGCTGATTTGTCATTCCGATAACATACTTGTTAATGGAGTCAATTGCGACAGTTGTTTTGTAGTGTGTTGTACAATTTGAAAGATAGTACATAATCTTGTAATCGTTCAATAAGCCATACACTGCTAAATCAAAAACTAGGTTGGGTTAAGTTTAGTAGCTCGTCCTGAGGACGAATGATAGACAAATGTAGTCCATTACATTTAGTCCTGTATGAGTTTCAATAAGGTGGCTTTGCTTTAAGCTTTCGACGAAACATTAAATATCATCTGGGGGCTTATATGAAAAATTCGATATCGAATAATCCGCTATTATGAAAATAAAAAGACAAAACGAGATCGGATTTTCCGAAAATCGAATGTCAAAATTTCACTGCTAGTTAGTAGACGAATTTCATTTTGTGTTATTGAATTTGTATGTTTTGAATGTTTTACATAACAAGGAAGATTTCATCAATGGATTTCATTTGATAAGTCATTAGTCAATTAAAACACACCAACAAATTAAAATTTAGCAGTTTCAAGTGAATTACCCCACCTATTATTTCTAACTTCATACTTACATTGGTCAAATTCGACCAATAAATAATATATGGCTTAAAGGCCATATATTATTTATTGTAGGTGGTTCACATTGTAGGTGGTAAGCCCAACGAATGTTTTTACACACAATTTATTTTTATGTCATCCGGTTGCATGTTATTTTTTGGGTAACGGCGGGAATCGAACTCGAGCCCGCTTCGTGATGAGAAACTCTCTTTACCATTAAGCTACAATTCGACCAAACAATTTCACTATAGGAAAATTCGCGGCGAATCGGATTTTTCGATATCGGAAAAAATCCGATATAGCCAGGCGTCTAATTTACTAATATACTTTCTAATTTTTAACCTAAACACCTTCGAAGTAATATTGTTTCAAAATGCCGATGGCTACACTAAATTAGGATTTGGTCTTGATCTACCTAGTTATTTTATAAAGTTTTTCTCAAAAAAGCAGATCATATGTCAATACATAGTGATATTTCCATTTCAATCCAGGTTGGTAACATGTGACACAGATTCTGATTAAAGGTTTAATGCAAGTGACAATGATCAGCCATTTTGTTTAGATATAAAAGGTTTTGAACTGCTTACAATATGTTTAGAGCTAATTGTAGAACTATAATTGTAGCCTGATTCTAAATATACTTGAACCTATAATTTGAAGATATAAATAGAAATAAGATAAATTGTCTAAACTTTCAAAAAGTTCATTATGTTCCGCACAGATGGCTCAGTGCTTAAGGCTGTCTACGATCATAGCCCACAGTATTTTAGTAGCTCGTCCATCTTAAAATCTCTTTCACTCACAAACCAAAGTAACTATAGATTGAACATCTAGTATAAGTTTGTATTTGTTTTTCTAACTTTTTTAAGATACCAGAGCCCTTGGATACTCGATATCGATTAATCGAACAACGTTATCGAACAATAGGTATTTATGAATTCGATAAGATACAAAATGAAAACGAAGAACAAAGCAACCACACATTAACATAAAACGACTAGAAATCGGTGATTTACAAATTAACTAACTATACGTGGTTAGCAGGTGATGATAATGAGTAGTGGGGTCAGTGGAAGTTAGAAGCAAAAAGAGACGGGTCAGTTCCCAGTTGTAGTGCGGAAACAGGATCTCTCTATACAAACAGGCAACAGTACAGAGCTGGAGATAAAAGAGTATCATCCACACAAACATTATAGAATGAAAGTCTTCTACATGCATATCGAAATGTATATCGGGCGACTGAAATGAGCCACATTAGCTTTTTGCGATACAGAACCTTAGTACGGGGAACTTTTATAGTTTCAAAATAGCGCATTTTTCGATATCAGGTGGCCTAATATGAAATTATTCGATTTCGATTTTTCTCGATATCGAAAAAAATCGATTCGAAGCGAATTTGTCCTAATATGAAAGTTGGGTTTCGAATTTTTTCGATAGTCTCAATAATTATTATTATTATATTAGTATTATTATTTGAACACCTTATTCTTTTTAGAAATAATTTAAAATAATCTTTTTAATAATTATTTACTAAGTTTGACAAAGGCGATCAGTCGTACATAAAATTCGCCAACAAAATAGCAGTCGGAATTTTTCGGTGCATTGTGCGTTCGGAAAAATTCGCTGGAGGCCTAATATGAAATTTTTCGATTTCGTTTTTTTCGATATCGAAAAAATTCGCCCTATTATAAGGCTTAAAAATAAAAATTCGAGACGAATTCTTTCGAACGCACATGTTATCGAATAAATTCGCTCTATTATGAAACTAAAAGGAAAAAATGTCAGCGAATTTTTCCGAACGCATCGAAAAAATTCGACTGCTATTTATTCGACCCCAAACTTGGTTAATAATTATTAGTTTTTCTTTAAAAAATATATTTTTAAAAATAACAAGGTGTTCAAATAATAATGATTATATAATAATAATAATTATTGAATATAATTTAAATAAATTATTCCGATATTGGCATAAAAATTTCGATTAAAGTTTTATTCTTAATTATTTATGTTTAAATTGATAATTTTATGTTATCGTGACTTATCGTGAAAACCAACTTTCATATTAGGACAAATCCGCATCGAATCGAATTTTTTCGATATCGAGAAAAATCGAAATCGAAAAATTTCATATTATTCCCTCTGACTTTTTTTCCTTTTAGTGTCATAATAGGGCGAATTTATTCGATAACATGTGCGTTCGAAAAAATATTCACCTGGAATTTTTATTTTTAAGCCTTATAATAGGGCGAATTTTTTCGATATCAAAAAAAAAAGAAATCAAAAAATTTCATATTAGGCCCCCGGATTTTCATAATCCGCTTTCGTGTCTGATATCGATATCGCATGAAAACATAATAGCCCCCGTGATTATGACAGCGACGATATAATTCAGCTTCCAAATATTTTGTGAAGCTAAAATAAACGGACCTATAATAGATTTAAAACCAATCTTGCCAAAGACATTTTAAATTTTCTGGGTTCTTTATTTGTTTTTACAAAGAACGTAACTGAGCCAGTGTTTGGCTATACATCAAAAGATAAGTCATGCTAATGAAGAAGTTTCGTATAATTTGATCATTTTCCATTATTTAAATCACACCTATATACTTAAAACTACCCCACAAATCCAGCCAAACATATGTAACTCTTTTTCATACTACCACAAACTACAAATAAGTATAATGTATAATTACCACAATAAGAGCGACCGCGGCTTGATTAGATTACATAAGTCTTTTGTTGTTTGTCGTCAGATTATGTCTTTTCACTCTTCCGACAAATTAAATAATAATAATGGAAAATACTTTCAATTGCAATTTTTCTTTGTGTTCCCTTTAAAACATGTCTTCTAGTAATTTCAACCATGTTACAGGGTGGTGATGGTGTTTCATTATTTCACGAAATTCTAGAAACGTAGAAGAGACATGTTTATGGTGTATATAGGAATTTTGTTTGTTTGGTAGAGACGCGGAGCTTAATATGGTATTTTTATAGATCATGTGGTGCAGGAATGTTATGTCTTTCGTCTATGTTATATTTTTGAAAATAATTTTGTGATAAAATTATTATGCACAAATAATTTTGTGATTTAGTTTTGTTTTTATTGAAATAATGAATATTTTTAATTTTTTTTTAATTAAATACAGAATAAATGCCATTTCAAATAACAAATCCATCATTATTTTTTTAAAGTTAATTGTTAGGTCAACAGTTTAAATGTTCTCGAGTGATTTGTTAAATTTTTGCGATGCACAAATAATTTTGTTAAGGACTGTATATCGAAGGCATCATCAATGGCTCACCGAATTTGTAAAATATATAATACTATTGATTAAGTTGGATGAATCTGGTTCTTCCTCTGCTCCTTCGTTAAAGATCATTGAACTTAACACTTCTGTCTTTTAAAAAATCTTATTGAATTGTATCTATAAAAACACTAATAAAACACTGGGATTCTTGATAAAAATTAGCTCGCCATTTCTAGAAAAGGCTTAAACGAACAAATTAGATTTCTTGAATGTGATTTGCGTGTATAGTTTACCTTAGCACATGTTACCTTTTCCTCACAGGAAGGACATGTTGCCCGCTTAATCAATTTAAATCATTAAATGTTTAAATACATTTAATGTATTAACGCATTCTATATATTACGTTAGAAACTGAATAAAACATCTGATAAACTGAGCTGAAAAAATCGAGATGGTTCAATTGTTTCAGAGCCTACTTCATGTAAATATATTGCAAACATAAAAATATTCGCGATTTCAAAGCCTACTTAACTACAACACTCAATTTTTTGACGAATGCATTAGGTTACCCTGTATAATACTAGTATGCAGTTCTGGTACTTACGTAACATGATAAATATTAGCAAGAAAAATAAAAGATAAGCGACAGACAAAACGCTTTCGTAAAATACTGAAAAATGAAAAAGGCGCAACATCTCATCTATATAACCGACACACAATGCACGAAATGTACTTGTTGTTGTGTGTAAACACAAAAAGCTTTTTAAATTGCTATTAAACAACATAAAAAGAGCTTAATGCTTTTTGATATGTTGTATATGTATACGTACATTGGAAAAACCTATCTCGTCGTTTGCATTAAACATTAACGAGTTGTAAAAATTTGCGGTGTAATCGAATTGCTGTACTGTATATGCATCGAATTAAACGTATACGCTATTGTCGTATATATGTTCATATGGTATATCTACACCAACGATGATGCAATGACCTGCAGCCAATTTAATTTATTTGATATGGTAGAGTGGGTGGAGTAGGTGACTCTACGATTTGTTTATTTATTTATTTTCCGCTTTCTATACGCTCGTATATACATACGATGCGGTTGGACAAGCCAAATAGGCACGAAAGAGATACAGAACACCTCGTAAGATAAACATCATTAATATATAAAATTATGTTGTTCCACTGCTTGTATATGATGTGTAGGTGCTTTTGTCTATATGCATATAGGCCTCCCACATACATCGAATCATTGACAGACAAATTTTTCGATGTTTAATCCAACATATAGTTAGAAAAAGCGAGGTGGACAGATCATTTGTATAAATGATTTTTAATTTTTGTTTGGTTTGCAACACTTTCGTCCAATTTTCTACTTTCAGCGAAATAAACAACACTAATTATTTGTTTATACAAAACGGAAGTGATTAATTTAATTGGTAGGCTTTTATTTATTTATTAACACGTGCCGATACGGTTATTTGGAAGAAGAATTACTTGCTAGGTGGTCATCGGTGATTATGGCTTTAGCTCCATTGATTTGAACCCTGATAGGTGGTCTGATAGATTATTTGACATACTACATGAGTGTTAGTCACTTAAATGGGTCCAACATCATCGAAATGGTTAATTAACAGACACATGTGTTAAAAAAAGAATATTTTATACAAAAAATATATGGGCAAGGACGATCGCAGGACATTGGGTTTGAATGATGATTCATATAAAGTATCAGATTTTAAACCATTCTACGAATGCGTTTTTCACATACCGAAGAAAAGTTAAAGTGCTCGTTGTATGATGTATACCTCAAATCGTTCGCGTCTTACTGTGCACAGCTGTAACTTGTGTCGATTTAGGTTTTGGTTAATTTAAGAGTGGTGTCATTCGATTTCAACTTCTCTATTTGTTAGTTAACTAACCCGAAATTACATTCTGATGGCTAAGCTTCAAATGAGGAATAGTAAAATTCATTGGTTCAGCTATCCATTGATATATGGAGTGACCAGTTTTAGTCTATCAATGCCAGTTTTAGTCTTTGAATCTCAAGATAACACAATGAGATTCTTTAATGAGTCGTTTACTCTTGAAGTATTGTCGACGATTAGGCATTAGCTAGAAATTTCTAAAACTATAATGAGCACGTCACGCAGAAAACACGATGGTAATAACATTTGTGAGATTCTAATTTTTACTAGAGTACCGATACGAGTACGTGATTCGATCGATAGATGGACTCATGTTGGCAACAACATATTACTTTCTCACTATTATATCACTATTCATTTCACTTTAATACATATTTTATTTTATTTTTATTTTCAGGTTAGTGTCAGAATAAACACAAGGTTTTTGCAATTGGAATGCGTAAGTTATATTTTCAAAATAAGTTTATTTATTTCAAAAGCTCAGAAATGTAATTGTAATCAAAAAATGGAGAGGGCTGAAGGCTTCTGGTCGTATTAAAAGAATCGTTCGTGTTTTTAACAATGTCTTAGATATATGTAATGGTTAAGAGTTCAAATGCTACTGGTTGATGCAGCTCTTTAATTTTCATTCAAGTGACTTAGATATTCTGAAAATTTAGGCTTGTAATCTGCTGTAGAACCAGAGTATTAATTTTCATAGAAAGTAAGGCCATGTGTTTAAAAGACTGCTATATGGTGTCCCAAGGTAAACGATTTTCGATACTTGGGTATTTTATCTAACTATAAATGTCATGGAAAGATTCATTTGAAAGGATTTGTTCACTTTTGAGAATTTGTGCACTGTTTCCAGTGCGTTTATTTTATTTTACACTTAATTACACATTATGGTACCCCGTGCTAGGTTGGCACCTACCAAACACCTCTAATACAGATGTTTCTTTGCCAAAAGTAGATAAATGGTTAGTACAGTTGTGATTGTAACCTTAGTTACAGAAGTTTATATTGTCTAATGTAGCGTAACAGCACTTCATGCAAAAGTAAGCAAATATCTGTAGAATACAATGGAACACCAATTGCAGTTTAAAATATGAAACATCTGAATTGATTTGTTACTTTATAACAAGACGTTCAAAAATAACCCAATAGTTGTGAGCATGAACAGACTATTATAACAGGTAACACTGTATTGTCTTACCAAGACAACACCAGGAAACCTCGTTATCATCGTTAAATGATGCTCCTAATGTTACCCACATTAATCATAGTAAGGTGTTGCGAATTTATGCTCAAATCTCGAATTGTTCAATTAGGGCTAGATAACTTTCAAATCTCCGTTTTCACTGTTATATTCGTAACTTCACTTAGTTATGGATGAACTCTTCTCCAATCTGCATAAGTTTGACTTTGTTACATCTGTTATACGGTTAAGTTCCTGCTCATTTACTTCAACGTTTATCCACATCGACTAAGGTTCGGTAGTCATGATGTTGGGCCGAAAGCGATATTTATAATTGGCCGATAGCGATATTTGTAACAGCCCGGCTTTTGATTGAGCTCAGGAATAAATACTTAACCAATAATTTATGAACCCATTGGTCTAGACTGATGAATTTTATTAGTGTTCCGACTTCCGACGTAGACTTACTAGTATGGTAGAGAGTGTGAAACGCTAAAATATTAGTATCTGTCGCTAAAATATTTGATACAGCAGCAGAGAGTGAAATAATTATCAGATGCCCAGATTTAAATTTGAGAAAATAATTTCATTCTGCAAATAAATAGAAGAAGAAAAGTTCCTTATTGATATTTCGCCAGATAGGGAGAGAGTTATTTAAATTTTATGCGGACTGTTCTAATCCTTTCTTTGCGTCTACTCGTTCACTGTTATATGGTTTCGATTAATCTGATCGCAACAAAAATGTCATGCAGTATTCTGTAACATCTGTGTTGTGATGGTTATTGAAGTTTTTGGGTCACTCACGCTGCATTTAAAGTTCTTCATTCTATAATTAGGCTAAATCACATCGAAGTTCACATTTTCGCCTCTTAACGAGCTCACCAATCAATTTAGCGATCACCTGATATCCGTGTTGGTTCCTTTTGATGTAACGGAAAATATTTAAGCTAGTAGGAAATGATGTAATTAGAGCTCATGTTACTAATCAGATCTAGTCATTACATCTAATCTCAAAAAAGACCAACGTTTTTCGGAACACCTGAAGGACGTTAGTAAAACGGATAGCTGTGATATACATTGCTTCATCAGATGCTCTAAATGATTTCAATTAGCTTTTGCAAAAATAACAATTTATGGCAATCGTCTTCATAATCTAATCTAAACAGGTGCCTATTCTAACTTTTTCAGTGGTAAAGTAGGTAACCTTTTTGAATGTTATAAGATGTTTGTTCTAAATTTGGCTGGCAATAACGTCCGTTGAAAGAGAACTATGAGAGAGTTAAAAATGCTTCGGCTTCATAACAGATTTTGTGTATCATCTCATGTTTGTAACCTGTATCTTTTACGTCTTTAGCTCGACCATCTTTTTAAGACTTACCCACCAGTACCACAACTCAAGATTGATACAAAACAAATGATCCAACATACTGTCTAGCATGATATACGAGTTCAATTTTGGCGCCACAGTATTAGAAACAAACGACAACGAAGCGATCACTTATTGTTACAATTAATAAGTGATCGCTTCGTATAACTTTAATCGAACATTTCAAATTGGGTCAACTATATATTGAATTCGCCGCTTCAATTGTTGCATTTATTCCAAACTCTTTTAAATTGTCGCCATCCAATACAATATGTTCTAATTAATTACATATCGAAACAAATGACAACAAATTACTTCCGTTAATTCCGCGGCGCGCGCGCATTTAACATATGTTCAACAGTATGTATGAATACAAGATTTATCGATGGGGTGATGACTCCAAATGATACTTAAAGTAAAATGTATGACTCTCGATTCCTATTATAATTGTATAAATATCGCGTCGAGCTATATAAAAAACATAATTTGAATCTTTATGTATTTCCTATTCCCCTCGCCACCATCATCATCATCAACATCATCGACACAAGATGAAGAAGAAGACGAAGACAATGAGTTCTATTTTCGTGTAGAATAGAAATTAAAAATAGAAAATTCAGATAAAATGTTGTTGAATTCGTCGCTCCGGCATATCGATTGTGTCGCTGTGTATCTTATTAAATGTATTAAGATGACTGCACTCTCAAGATAAATTAACGGTAAATTTTAAAGATATGATCTTAAATGATTGGAAAATCATGTTATGATTGTGTATGCAAAGCAAGTTTTTTTATTTCTTGCTTTGTTAAAGACGTGTTCTAATATGACGTTTACCTAAATGTACTCCCCAGTAACATACTTGTACACTCTGTCAAGGTAAATGAATATGTAAATAGAGGCGACAGTCTTTGAAGATGTGTCGCCTATCGAATTCGCGCATGCATTCATTTGAAATATTGTTATCACGACGTTGATTGTCTAATAACGACCACAACAACAATTGTAGTAATACAACACATATCGGTTGTCATTTATTAGAACACAATTGACTCGTGACAAAGTCATGATTACATGCAATTTATGTACGTGGACAAATTTATGCGAGTATAATGTGTGTGCACTATGCATGATTAGATATGCAAAGGCGATTTGATTTTCTAATTTTAATTGTTTATAATTTTTATGTATGCACAATGAACATTTTACCACATTTTAGTTATAAACAATATCCGGGACTTTATCCCATTGTCGGTAGCAGGCACTTTTATCCTGATCTGAATCTTATGGAATTTCTAATATCTCACATAGAACATTTTTCGAATTGTGGCATGCATGTATCTCCTAATTTTTATCGTACGAACCCGATTACTCATAATAATTCTACTTTAATAAAACCTGGGGTTGTCGAAGGATAGGAGGTACCCCAACCTGTTGAGATCTCTATATCGATGATCAGCATCCGTAGAACCAGAATGAAATATCAACATAAATCATGTACACTGCTAAAAACACCGAATCGCTACTTAAACACGAGACCATATGAGCTTTAAATTAAGTGTGTGTAACAGACACAAATTATAAACTATAGACCCATTCGTACACCTCTTGGCGTCTTGAATCGAATGTCGTGCTGCACCTTGTCTTTCGGGATTTCAAATTATTTCGAGTGAGTGCTACCATTGGCGTTGGGCCGATGGCTGTTGAAGTTATATTAAAGTAATGGGGAGCCTTATATTGTATGGAGTGTCACTGCGTTGTCGATTATGCTATACCTTCAATTCTGCTCATGGTTCCATTGTTATGGCAGAACGGATTGAGAGACAATAGTTGACTTCTGCGATGAACTTGTTTGTTGTGCTGTACGATCTCAGTTCTTGCTGGTATAATAGTTCATTTGCTCGTGTCTGCAGATTTTTATGTTGCTCGAAATATTTCTTGACTGGTTAGGAAATTATTGAAGTTTCTGACTTTCTTTGGCACGGGTAGGTTGCTGATAAAAACCTAGAGAGTAAAAATTTGTTGTAAATTAAAATAAACTGATTGACATCTGTTCGGTTTCATAACATGATTATTGTGGTGGCCAACAAGTTGGAGGTTTCTTGAGACAGGTGGAACCTTCCTAACACAATTCATGAGTTTATTGTAGTCAACGGGTTGTCACCAGTTGGGATATATGTTTCCAGTTTCATCTTGGTAACTTATTTGAGATCTCTGTCGTGTGCTTTAATCTTGTTAGATCAGATCACCGGCCATCCAGGTGATCTAATAGAGAGTAAGGCTTAGTAGTGGTAGTTGTTGTTGCTTTTGTAATATATTCACGGGTCATGCTACCAAATAGAATACAAAAGAGGTTTTGTTCCTTTTAAACCTTTTAGCTTTTGACAACTGTATCAATCTGTGGTCGTGGCTTCCGATTTACATCTATATTTCTACCTTTTAAATCGAACTAAATTAATAGGCTTAGACCCCGATTCTGATAAACAAAAACTACATCCATATTTTTTACCTAAGACTGTTTGTGCCTGTGCATCTTAATCAGGGGTTAATGTCTTAAAAAATTGTGTTTCAATTTTTTGTACAACAATTTTGGCTTGGTAAGCTCTTGTCAAGCTGTGATCTGCTCACCGATATTTATTACCTATATAAGATGAAGGCACATTTTACATTCACTATAGGAGTGTCTGTTGAGCATGCTCTTGGTAATAGGGAGTTTAATCGGGATACTTAATCCGTTGTGATAATACACTCGCGGACAAAATTAACGCATATTTTTTTTCTGTAATAAAAAAAAATCCCGCTGGTCAATTTTAATACTACTAGTGTCAAATGATAGCACATTTATATTTTTATCAGAAATCACTTTGAATAAAGTTTACTGCAAGCCAATCAATTAAATTTTTCAAAAATGCTTAATCAAAAGTGCATTGTGTTTGAAATCCAACGCAACGATCGGCTTTTGTTCCATTGCATATCAATTATTTTTAAATGCAGTACCACTAGTTCTTGAGACCTAAAATAAAATCCATTGTAATATGGCACCCGTTCAAGAGCTGGAGGCGGTTAAAGTGGTCATATTGTATCAGGAAGATTATACACAAGTACAAATCGCACGAAAATTAGGAATTAATCAGTCTTCGGTTTCACGAATACTTAAGCGGTATCGTGAGACCTTAGAGTATAAAAGAAAGCCCGGACAAGGACGTAAAAGGTGCACAACCGAGCATGACGATCGATTTTTAAAAATGAATTCGTTACAAGATCGAAAGCGAACTTCTACTCAACTCAAAAATGAGTTACTTAGTGCGCGTCAAGTGAATATTAGTGTCAGAACAGTGAGACAAAGATTTAAAGAAGTGAACCTAACTCCAAAACGGCCCGTTAAAGTTCCACGGCTTCTTCCCCGCCACAAATCCAGCCGTTTAGAATTTGCTCATACTCATGCAAATTGGGGAACTGATCAATGGGCCACTATTCTCTTTTCAGATGAGACCAGAATCCTATTATGGAAATCCGATGGACGTAATCTTGTATACAGAAGAATTGGAGAACGCTACGCACCGTGTAACATGGTGCAAACTGTAAGCTTTGGTGTAGGTTCAATAATGTTTTTGGGTGGAATCAGTTGGGAGGGCCGTATGGAGCTGGTAGAGATTGGTTTGAGGATGAATGCAGACTGGTATGCTCGGAACATTCTTGGCGATCACGTTTTGCCATATGTGGGCTTCATAGGTTATGACAGTTTTGTGTTAATGCATGATTACGCTCCAGTCCACGTTGCTGCAACGGTACGACAATATCTCCAAGATATTGGCATTCGTGCACTTAAGCGGCCACCAATGAGTCCTGATCTTAATCCGATTGAACACGTGTGGGACATTCTAAATGCCGTATAAGAGCTAGAAATGATACAAAGCATTCTACTTAGTATGCCCAGAAGGATGGAAGCTGTAATAAGGGCACGAAGGGGAAATACTCATTATTAAATTAATCAAATTAAATTGTAATAAAGCTAGTTTTAATGTTTATAAACCCAATCAAATAAAAAATTTGATATTTTAAGTTCAAAAATATTCCTTATAGTGGATTTTTATTTTTTATATTATAAATATATAATCTTACAAAATTGCAAAGCATATTAACAAATGGCTTACAGATAATATAACTCTCGAACATGACCACTCAATTAAAAATAACATTGAATTGGTCAGAAAAATTGAGAAAATTAATATACCAAATAATGCAAAACTCGCTTCCTTCGATGTCACAAACATGTATTCGAATATACCAGTGAAAGAAACGTTGATCATAACCAAGAACATTTTAATAAAAAACGGAACGAACAGTAACACCGTCGAAGAAATAACAAAACTATTAGAAGAAATTACAAGTCAAAATTACTTTACATATAATGGAAAATTCTACTCCCAAAATGATGGTCTACCAATGGGTAGTCCTCTATCTGGAACGTTAGCCAATATATATTTAAATCATTTCGAAAATAATTACATCTTAAATAATAGAAACAAATTTTTAAAGAACATTAAATACTGGCACGTTAGAATTAGAACAAAATAATGCAATTAATTTTCTGGATCTAACAATTAAAAACATCAATAACAAACACACATTCAAAATATTTAGAAAACCCACGCAAACGGACCAAACTATACATAAAAACTCAAACCACCTAAAATATTTATTAAATATTTATACCAGCATAAAATAGCCGCATATAATCATATGATACACCGATTACATAAGATCCCGATGTCAAAAGAAGATTATCAAAATGAACTTAAGATAATTAAATACATTGCACATAAAAATGGTTATACCACGGCCAAAGTGGACGAGATAAATCGAAAATATATAGTCAGAACCAATTACCGACAGAACACTACGTTACAATTTGATGATAATACCCAAGGAAAATACGTTATTGTGGATTATAATAAAAACACCAGCCAACATATCCAGAAAATATTCAAAAACTTTGGATATAAAGTTGCATATAAAACGCATAACAAATTAGAACAACAAATTAGATCAAATAGTAACATTACATTAGACAGCGGAATTTATAAATTAACATGTTCAGACTGTCCATCATTTTACATAGTTCAAACCGGTAGATCCTTTAAAATAAGATTTAACGAACATATAAAGGATATCGGTAAAATGAATACTGAGTCAAGATTTGCTCTCCATATCAATAATACTTTACACAACTACACAGATATGGATACAAACTTAAAAATTCTCTACAAGATGAATAAAAGCGACCTAATGAACAGGCTAGAAGAATTTGAAATATATAAAAACCGCAAAAATAAATTTCTACTTAACAACAAAATTAATACTATGACGAACAAACTTTACGAACTAGTTTTGAAAAATACGTCACAAAATATTATACCTTGAAAATAAAAACACTGTACCCTGGAAAAAGTATAAAAAGGCATGGAAATAAAATTTATTATTTAGTTCATGATAAATACTGAAGATGGCAACTTGATTGCCGAAATATATTTATAATATAAAAAATAAAAATCCACTATAAGGAATATTTTTGAACTTAAAATATCAAATTTTTTATTTGATTGAATTTAAAAGTGGAATAAGTCACACATTTGAGAAATTCTTAATATGAATTTTAACAAGTTTATAAACCGCTTTTAAAAATTTAAACAAAAAATAGTTCGACACATTTTAACATTTTTGCAATGAAAAATAGCCGCTATAATTTCACATTTGTGCCTCTTTTGAGAAAATTATAAATTTGGAATCATTTGATACCAGTTGCACTGAAATTGTCCAGCGGGATTTTTTTTATTACAAAAAAATATGCGTTAATTTTGTCCAGGAGTGTAGTTTGCTTTCGTTGGTGATGCTAGGATCTTCCAATACTCATGATTAAAGTATGGGCACAGATCTCATATGATTTAAGACAGAAGTATGAGGACAAACTTTATGAAAGATGTGCCGGACTTTTATCAACAAAAGATTTCTATCTCTTTTCTTCATAGAAATCTGCATCGCAATGATTGTATTTCTTCAGTCACTGAATATAGCTGTGCTAATGTATTCTATTAGCTTCTGGGTTAGTATCGCTCTTATCATCTGCTTAATAATAATTCAAGTCTTATCTTGAAGTGACATCTTTGCGATGATGTTATTAACAACTTTTTCTAGAGATCTGGTTTATATAATATAATAGATTTTCCGGTCCTAATCATAATTATAAGGCTATCCATTTACTTTCGTCAGTTGTCGACTCACCTCATGTAGTTTTTACCTGATCAATTCCGCCGATGTGGCTGTTAAATGCATTCTTTTTATACAATGTAAGTTACGCTATATCACATGATGTGGAATACTTTGCTAGGAATCACAACTGGTTAACGGCTACTTGGTTTTTTCATTTTCTAACAAATATAAAGTTTTCTGACACGACCTATGTATTTGCAGGCTTGTAAGAACTGGAATGTTTTGTTAAGGAATCTATAAACTGCCAAAGACTAGCGCTTAGTAACGGAAGGTGTTGTTGCTTTACTGTAAATATTCACGGGTCGTGATACCAAATAGAGACAATAGAAGAGGAACCCTATAGTTTTTAACAACCATTTCAATCTGTGATCGAGGCTTCCGATTGTCATCTATTTCTACCTTTTAAATTGAAATAAATTGGCAGATTTAGGCTTTTATTTTGATAGACATTGTCAAATTCAGTCTTAATTACTTGAAAAAATCTTAGTTAAGACTGTTTTCTAATCTGTGACTGTGCATCTGAATTAGAAGTTAATGCCTTAAAAAATTGTGTTTCAATTTTTTTTCCTGTATCTCCACTTTAGGATCATAGGGCGTGTACTAGACTTTTCCATCTAAATCTGTTTGAGGCTACTGATTTTATTTCAGCCCATGATTTTCCAATGTGTTTGGATTTCACAATTATATCGTTTGCTTCCACGTTACAGGTGGTCTTCCTACTTTTCTTTTTCCTTGTGGGTTTCATTCCAGTGCCGTTCGAGTTATATCGTCTTGCAATTTCTTTAATGTGTGACTGATCCATATCCATTTACACCTTTGTATATTCGTCTCAATGCTCTCTTGATATGTTTGCCTATATGTTGCTCGGTAGTCTTCGTCTGGGGCATTTGTTGACGAATACTTGTAACTTTTTTGATCTGCCGAGTTTCGCATCCGTATAGAACCACTGATTTCACACATGAGTTGAATATCCGTATTTTGATATTTAGAGAGAATACAGAAGTGTTCCAGAATTTGTGTAGCATGATGAAGGTTGCAATGGCTTTATTTATTCGCTTGGTGATACCTTCGTCTGGCCCGCCGGTTATTGATAGAGTACAACCGAGATATACGAATTCTTTTACATCTTCTATTTGTTTTTGGTTGATGCTTATTGGTATGGTTATTGTACTGTTCAGCTTCATTGGCTTAATCTTATTGATGTTGATTTCTAGACCAACTTCGATCGCTAAGTCCGATAGTTTCTGTATTTTCTGCTGCATATATAAATATTTATGAGATAACAGGCATATATCATCTGCGTAATCCAGGTCATTGAGTTTGTTCGTTAACCCCCATTCAATGCCATTGGGTGACTCACCGTCCATTTTCCTCATGACACTACTAATACTACTATAAGAACAGTAGTGGTGAGAGTACACATCCTTGCCGTACTCTATGATTGTTGTATTACGTTTCACTTTGCTTGCCTTTATGTTGTACTCGGTTGCCTGCATTCCGATACATTTCTTGTATGAGTTGGATTATTTTGATCGAGATGTCCATTTCGCAAAGTGTCTTCCATATTGCGTTCCTGATCCACGAAGAAAAGGTATATTGACGAGTGTCATTCATTTAATTGCTCTATGATGATGTGGACTGTATATATATGGTCAGTGCAATTTCGCCCTGGTCTGAATCCAGCTTGTTCTTTTCTAAGTTTTGTGTTTATTGTAGGCGATATTCTATCGAAGATGATCATTTATAATACCTTGATTATTGTGTTAAAAAGCGATATACCTCGCCAATTTTTACATACCTTTAGGTCACCTTTCTTAGGAATCATTATAGTCACCTCTTCTTTCGATTTCCGCAGTATTTTACCCGTGTTCCATATTTCGGTTAGGAGGGGCGTAATGGTTTTCATTGTTGTGGATGTCGCGTGTCTGAATAATTCGGCTGGTATGTTATCCGTTACGGGTATCTTGTGGTTCTTCAATTTCTCAATTACACTATTAACTTTCCGCTCCGTTGGTGGATGGGTTCGTTGCTAATGGTTTCGTTGTCAGCGTTATTGGGTAATGTGAAGTTTACCGAGCTAGTTGGTGTTCCATTGCCGAAGTATTCTGCCCATCTCTGTAGCTGTGCTTCTGTTGTTAGCATTTGACCCTTTTAATCAATTATGTTTGGTATGTTGGTATATTTTCCTGTGATCTTCCGTACGCATTGATGTAGTCCGCGTATGTTTCCAAATGCTGCTGCTTCTTCTGCATCCCTGAGAATGTTTTTCATAAATCTTCTACGATCTGCTCTTGCCAATTTCTTAACTTATTTTGCCATGATTTAGTATTTGCTTCTTATTTCTGGCGTGTTATGCTGGTTCAATTGCAATTTGAGATTTCGCAGTTATCAATTTTTAGCCATATGGTGTCTGTTATCCATGGTTTGCGGTGGCGATCCCGGTATCCGAGCGAGTTAGCACCTGTTTCCACATATGTTTCCTCGATTCGTTCCCATTTTGCTTCATTATTGGTATTACCATCAATGGTTGACAATTTGCGTTCGAGCATGTCATTGAAGGTCTGTTTTGTTTCGCTATTTGCTAATCTTTCAATTTATTGTTGAATGATTTTACCTATAAGATGTCACAATAACTAGGAGTTTCTGGTGGGATCATACCTGAGCATATATTCTTGGTAATTAGGGAGCTTAATGCTAGAGTCGACTGAAATCGGTATACTTGATCCGTTGTGATAATTTTGCTTCCGTTGGTCATGCTAGCATCTTTCAAACTCATGATTAAAGTATGGGCAGATATCTCAAGGTACGCAAACTTGAATAATATACAGAGTTATATATCCCCTATACGTTTGTTAATTCAATTTATTCCCATCACCTTAGAAAATCATTTTATCTCTAAATAATTTCAACAATCGTATCATCAAACAAATGCAAAAGTGTGAAGCCATCTATCAAACACAGCATTGTTGTCTATAATTGACATTTCATCGCATTTTGAAACAATACGACACTTTAAATGCAACAAGACATTGTTCAATTGCGGTCTCTTATAACCTATTGTTTGATTGAATGTCACAATGGATTTCATTATTACGACAAGCTCGTGTGTAAACATATAAGAAGTTGTCGGGTGGGTGAGTTTATTGTTTTAGGAGGTGGTTTATGCGATTTTTCGATTGATAAGCCGACATGTGGTATAGACAACTTAATTCCGGTAAATATGTACATACATATGTAGACCCATGTGTTTCAATACCAATTTTAGTAATAATACTAATCTACACACACCTACGATCTATAAACTCAATTTTTTATGCAATAAATTGTCTCATATTTCATCTCAAGACAACGAAAATCGCTTAAAATAAAATTATATCCAGTTGATATAAGTATGTGTGTGTATTGGTTTGCGATAGAGATCACTTTGAAGAAAAGTGTTTCGACCATTTCTTCGTTTATTTTCTTACATACACAAATTTTTTTTTTGTTCGGTTGGCTTTTTATTTTGATTACACAAGACATTAACCATAACACCTACGAAATTCATTGAAGTTTTTTTGTTTTGGGTTTAATTTCGGTATGTGATGTGTTAAGTCATAATGGAGCGGTCGAGATATTGATGCGCGATGATCTCAATGCGTGAATTATGGTTTATTTTGATTTCGATCTTATTTTATTATATATGTATATAGGTAGTCGGGGGTATATAAATTAATGATGACGGTATATTCGGTTTTTGAAAAATTGTTTATAAAAGATCCGCAGAAGATGATAACATATGTATATAGGCGCATAATTCAGTATATTGAACTTCGTTCATATATACGTTTACGTATATGTTATAAATCAATCAGATATATGATCAAGGGTGTCCCATTCAAATCATCTTATAAACTTAGTTTATGTAGTTTTCCACGAGACATACGACATCTCAAAACATACTCATTGACGTTTCATGCCGGAATCTATTTATTTAGGTCCGATTTATCCTCAAGGTCCGATTTACGTAGAACCATCTGCGCATTGCATAGCTCCATGGCAGCCTATAGTACTGACATGAAAGATGGGTTTGCCCATGAATTCTGCACTCCAACAGGGGGTCTTAGATGTCTTCATTCACACCACCGATCGTAATCGTTTGGTGAAAAATCCCGTTTGCATCCTGTCCCTATCGGGATTCGAATCCGGTTCCTCCCACTCCAACAGTCGCAGCTACCATTGCGCCACCTGGGCGGTTGTCCTTTATATATTTTCTGGGCTATAATTCTGACATGCATCTTTTAAATTTGCTACTTCAACATCAGAGTAGATGTCGGATTTTATTCTATTTTCTTAGTACCTTTAAGCATCCATAGTTTTCATTTAGACAAGTTAGATTCAATTTTCAGTCAAAAGTCTGCCTAAGTCGTCATTTATCTTTTCTGAGATCATAGAACGTCACAGTCCCTCCTATAGGATATTGGGAAGTATCTCATCTGATCCTGGTATTTTTTACTCATTGAAACTTGGTAGTTTGTTTGTGAGATAATTTCCATTTTATATATTTGAATCCTTAATTTTGGGAAATGAGTTAATTCCTTTAAGGCTACCTGATTAGTGTGAAATTTTATTGAACCTAGCGGACTTTCTCACACAAAGATCTCTATTTCAATATTTCCACTATGCGAATACATTTCCAGTACACTTTTTGACAAGATCTGTGCAAGTCCCAGTCTTTTGTTTTACCGGGTTTCAAGGCTTTGTTGAACAATTTCCTTGTTTGTTTTTTGACTCTGCAGAGCTACCATGGTACCCCAGTTCACGTCTACTGCCCTTTCTATTCATTGTTGAACATCGAAACACAAAATGGATATTGTACAAACTTTGAAGTCTGTACAATCTCCACTTTGTGTTTCTAGGATTTATAAACTATTAATAATTCTATAATTTATCATGTTTAGCTTGTTATCTAAAACCCTCCTGTTTGAGTCTTTTCCACTTAAAACCCATGAGGCAAAAGTAATGTTAAACACTGCCTATCTTGATGATGTCAAATATGTTGGTTTATTTCCCAAATTTAAGATGACCCGGTCAGATTCAGGCGAGTATTACAAGAGGAAATACCTCTTACATTTATTACCGTATACATGTTGTTTGTCCAGTTTTCGACTCCCAATATTATTCTGACCCTTTTGTTTACCTTTCTTTTGTTAAATTTCGAACAGTTCCGTTTTATTTTTACAAATGATTGTGTACGTTGGTTTGGTACATATTGCTATACTGAGGGTATCAGTTCCTTGGATAAATCGTGTCTCTAATAAACGATTGGTGATATTTGCTTTAGTTTGCAAACTGTCGGTTTCCTGACAAAACAAAATTAACTTCAGCTTTACCTCCATATCTATTGCGAAACTTCGACTTTAATATTTCGTACCATGGCTAATAAATAAAACGTGTTGATTTTATCCAACCATACAGTCGATTTCTCATCGCTTGGAGGCTAGTTAACCCGTTTATTTTATAACTCACAGTTTTTTTCAGTGAATCTTTATAAAGCATGGTTTCCATATGTCAATATATACTATCTTAATGGTACACTCTATACTTCATTAAACTGTCGTCAAATTCAAATGTGTACAGACATAGATATATAATTAATGAATCGATTTCAATTACGAAATACATAGAAACAAAGAAATCTCCAAATCATTTCAATAAACATAATCATAATGTAATTATGAAATCAATCAAAAGTCAAAACTATAAACGAACTTGATAGAAAATCGTTGGAATTCGATAAATTAAATTGGCATTAATCCGTATCCGCACCACATCCTCGATATATATTATCATCAACCGCATTTTCGAAAATCATAAATTTATTCATTTATCATAAACTCATCAAATGGATATAGATGATGATGGAACGAGTGTGCATGGTACATGAGCATAACTATTTTTGATGTATATATGTACGTATACGTATGCGGATATCAAAATATGTTGTTATCTATTTATAGAAAACGTACAACGATAATTGAAATATTTGGGGCAGAAAACTGTTTGACTTCGTTCACACAGTTCAATCCCGGTATGTAAGAGATATTGAACTCACTTCACGTTTAATCCATTCGAATCAGCATCGTACAAACGATACAATCTTTCATTTTTTATAATAAATATGGAAAACAATATCTGTTCTTTCTATTTATGTTGTATATATGCGGAAAATTAATGATGTGTTGCATATTCCATGTCTGTCAATGTAAAAGATGCAAATAAAATTAATTAAATTTGTCAGATCGCAGATAACAGAAAAAAATAACAAGATACGAGTAACTGACGTTTTCAATTACTAAACCGTTTAGATAATCACGATACGTCTCTCTCTATATGAGAGGATTTAACAATGTGCCTAGTAATCAGTGGAGTTGGAAAAGTTTAGTTTGTTCGCATTAGCACAAACTGCTGCATACTTTACATAGTTACATAAAAAAAAATAAGGAAAGTGGTAGGCTTTGAAAACAATTTTACATTTTCATTTACCCGCCGTCTACACTATGCAAATTCACTGATATTTTCTATCATGATAATTTATGAATGTGTGTGTGTTTTTCAATGTATTGCTAAAAATGTTTGCTTCAAATATCATGTCTGGGCATTTTACTATCATGATAATTATTTTGAAATGTCAATGTTTTAACTGTCAAAATAATATATTTTTTTACATTTATTTTATTTAATTGGCTTAACAGTCACCGTCACCGTTTTTCGGTACAAATCAATTTATTTAACTGTACTTTCAGTCGAAAATTGCGACATTTGTTAAATAATACAAAAATCGAATTAAAAGTATGGGGTTTTTCAGTTTTTATTCAAATGGTTGATATAGCAACACGTCTTTACTCCAAAATTAATATTTATAATGAGGAAATCTAACCTCACAACTTGACATTTCGTAATAATTTCATAATAATTTTTCGCGAAATAGCCTCCTAATAATTTGCTGATAGTGTCAAAATTTATATAATATACTCACACATACAATGACAAATTTGATATTATGATAGAAAATATCAGTGGATTTGCATAGTGTAGACGGCGGGTTATCAACAACCGATTTTAAGTAGGCTTTGAAATAATTGAAAAATGATAATTTAGTCGGCTGAATTCAGTTTGTCAAAAGTATTATGCAAGAAGTAATTAACGTCCGACTAAAAATCTTGTTGAAATTTTGCTTAAATATGAGTTGTTACAGTAATAGTGAAACGACTGAAATGCTAGAAAATCCAGCATATTAGGAAAATCTTATCGATCTATAGCTTAGACTATTTAAGACAAAGATGGCGTAATTTTCAGATCTATACGACTTATAAATAAGTTTAAGTATGTTGATTTTAGTGATTGATTAAGAAGTTTGGCTGATCTGGCAACAATGCATAGCCCTTATTGTCGGCCACTAATACGAATACTACCTAACGAGAGCAAAAGGTAAATAAAATATTAAAGTGGATTTCATCAAGATATGCAGCCTTCCACAATGACCGATGAATTTTAACTGACAAATAAAAAAAAAATAATCCTTACAACAATTGTAGGTAACAATCCTGCTAGAAAAGAGAAAAATAAGGAAAGTGCAAAGAAAACGGGGATAAACGTTAGATTGTCACAAACAATAAACAATTACGATAATGTCGCTACGAAACCATTACATAAATGAGGAGATAATTAAAAATTACTACCAACCTTAAAAACATAATATTGATCGCACAATGACCTGATGTCGTGTACGAAATAAAACAACCAAAGTCACGTTCGGAGTTGTTTTGAGTCTACAAGAAAATCAAAACAGATCGTTTGGCTCCAATGGCTCTAGTTCGTTCCAACTTTTCAGTTTGGCATATAATTGTTTACAACACAATGACGAGATAGTATTTAATCGAAATCGATGAAACCAGCTTGTTGGCGCGGTAACCAGAAAACGGAAAAAACTCAGTTTGTTTGAACAAATATGCACTCGTATACATCTTCGCTTTATTTGGTGTGATCGAAGGATATAATTTAGAAGAAAATAATCAGAAGAAATGTGATGAGAGCTCATTTGTGGATTCCTAAGTAAAGAAACGTCATTCAATGAGACACTTAAATGTTCAGGCTGATAGAGCTCCAATGGAGTTAAGGGACAGTAATGGATTGCCTATTTTATGGTTAAAGATGCCTATTTATTTCTTCTTATCAAATTTAAACCCGTTAACTCACGAGCCGACTGTTGTAAAAGTTTGGATGACATCATACTCACTTTAATAATAGCGTAGTGCGAAATAATTTTAGGACTCATCAGAAATCCAGAACAACTTTAATCGAATGAGTCATCTTTTTTTAAAAAAATTTTAAAATGTGTAAACATTTTAGGATCTGTAATGCAATTGTAAATATATCAATCAGTAGCAGTATTCCAAATATTTTGCTCCAGCCGTTAAGATGTTTTGCAATGGTCTGAAATTCTTTTATATACATAAGATTTCTTGACCTTTTTTAAGCTGGAGTTATTACTTATAACATGTATAACTGTGTTTATGAAGATTCACGTGTACCTGAAGTATTATTTTTTAAACGTAGACACTAACCGATTGATTTGAGAACCGGACACAGTCAAAGCTGCACCGCCCAGGTGGCGCAGTTGTTAAAGCTGAGGCAGTTGGAGCAGGAGGTACCGGGTTCGAGTCCCGATAGGGATTTGCAGTATGCAAAAGGGATTTTTCACCACTTGATTACGATCGGTGGTGTGAATGAACACAACTATGACCCCCTGTTGGAGTGCGGAATCCATGGGCCGACCCATCTACCATGTCAGTACTATAGGCTGGCATGGAGCCATGTAATGTGCAGATGGTAAGGTACATCGGACCTAGAGCCGTACGTCCTCAATTTGGCTGCAAATCGTAACGTAAGGACGTAAATAAGCGAACCGCGAAAGAGTTGGGAGTGCCTTGAGCCCCAAAACAGATTGCATAGTAATAAAATATATATAAAAAAAACTTAATTTGTGACCAAATGTTTAAGCTTTTTCTGTACGATTATAGAGTAATTATATCATTACGTTGATGGAGTCAACGTTGTTGTAACAAACCATTGTTGTAATTGATAGTGTACATTTATTATTTTATCAAGATCCTATTCTGTCCAGTTTGAAATATCCTAACTTATGGTAGTTATGGTGAAGTAAACCTATCAGTCTCTAGGTCTCTAGTTCGAGCAAAGTAACAAGTATAGTTTCGGTCACACAAAACCATTTGATTTCGAACGTGATGGTCAACTAATGCGTCATAATTTTGAAACTAAGTTCTAGAAGTTCAGTTGAAAGAATCGCTATCAAACTAACCGGAGGAAGCTTAAGATATTGCTCAAACTCAAATATATATTTTACCAAACTGGTTTAAGTTTTCTTTATATTTGATTGTGTGTTCCATGGCTAAAATAACTCTGTTAGTTTGAAAGAACTTGGAAAGATATTGAATTTTTTTGAAGTATTTCGGATTTTTAAAATATGTTTTAGGCTAAAAACATCCCAACACTTTTTCAGTTCCCTTTTTACTTCTTCAATTATTCCGACCCCAAATAAAGGTTGTGTGGCTACATCGGCCTGATTGTACTACACTTATTATAAATTGGATGTGCACTGTCTTTCACCTTGATGAAGATGTATCATAACTATACTTAAAAAATTTTAAAACATAGTAAGAGGCTACTTGACAGGGGTTAGAGTGTTAACCGCTTTATAGTAATTAATGGATTTCGGTCTTATGCCCATTGATCCAATGAAATTCATTCACCGCTTACGATAAGCTCTACTGTGGTGTTATTCTTAATGGGTGCCATGTTTTATCAATCTTTAACTCTGATAATTGCCGCATGCTAAGCTGAAAAGTTAAAATAATTATGTTGATTTTAGCCCCACGTTGGGCGCCAATATTTCAACAAAGATTAAGATTCAATGGTTAAGAATGAAATTAACGACTAATATGTGTTGGTAGAGTGCTTAACCCCATCCTATAGCTTTAATTTGATACGATCTTTCGAACTACGAAAACTGGTTTGCAAAAATTTAGATAAACAGAAACAGAAAAAGTTTTGAAGTAGTCAAATTTAAGCTTCACAACCTTACCATTATCTTTCGTTGATTGTTTGAATTATAGTTCGTATACACTCGTATGCTTCTGTTACAAATCGTACAGTCCAGGTTTTTTAAAGCGTTCCAGGTATTTTTGTGGTCCAGGTATTTTAGTGGTATTGAGATCAACTGCACGTAATAAAAGACAAGTTTGGGTGCAGCAGTTGTACACTATTTCAACAAACGAAGACGAATGTCCTTTTACAAAATCAAATTAATAATAAACTTCAATGCCGATCATTCGTCTTCAAAACAATGATTGAAGCGATCATAATTATGATGATTATACCGAACAACTGAAACAAACATACATCTTTGTAATTTATGACTTCTTTGTTTTGAACTCTTTTAATTGCACGAAACGAACCAAACAATCTTTATCGCAGTAATTTATTAGTATTCACATTGTGGCATTGTTATTAACAATAATTAATTTAAATTATTTATTTGTGTATTGCTAATAACTATAATAATAATTTTTATAAACAGATATCGATGATATATATGACATACGATAGTTGCATGCGCAACGACCGGATGCTATATATATACTTCCTTGTAAGTAGATTTCTTATAATTTGTCGAACTATTCTTGGTAAATTTTAATGGCGATTTTGGCACCATCAAATTATCGATTATGATTAGCGAAATAATCAATCAATGAACCGTGTTTGATTAGAATTTTAATACGAGTTTGGAGGAAGGAAGTATTGTATACAATGCATATCCATATATAAAGACGTAATGACGTAAACCTTACAGTTAATAATGCCTTTATCAACAGATTTATGAAATTTGTATATTATAGTTTTTTGAAAGATTTACGATTTTCTATATTTTTCAATTTATTTCGAATCCAAAGTTCAAACATCAGCTCAAAACAAACACTCAGACGTATATATTGTGTTTATACATTTATCATGTGTTGCGCGCTGTCTATCGTCATTGCCCTCTGTTGTTCGTGTACTTCGTATATACACAAAATTAAATTTTGTGTTGAAAAAGAATATTTTATTAGCAGATATTTTTTAACAGAATCTACTTACTTATCTGTCTGTCTGCAAATGATTTGTGTTGAAATATAAATGGGGAAGTTAAGTGTTTTAGTTTGTTCGTTTTTGGCACTTTATACAATATCTTCGCCTCCCAATCTAAGAAAAAGTCAAAGTGATCACACAGAAAAGCAAAAGTTAAAAATTAATAATCTTAAATCGGATTTCGTGTTTAAATGCAATTTTAAATTACTTAATGTGTTGTTGTTGCTGTTTTTTGTATATAACACGTTCACAGCCAGCAGTAATCGCGACCATAAAAGTACAAAATTTCCCACACCCAAGTCTCGCTACATGTTAAATTGATAACATTCAATGATAACCTGTGTGCACACAAGAGTATTATTATTAGATAATTACAGCTGTTGAGGTATATATATATATAGCAGAGTTAATAATGAATGCAGAAATTTTTCATCCATTCCTCATGTTATCACAATTTTTCATCGCCGCCATAAACTTTCCATTCTCCATCGTATCTACATAATTAACGTGTTGAATGTGCGCTCGAGATTGCATTACTTGACTGCTTGTGTATATATATAGAAAGGTAATAGTTATAACAAAAAAGGGTTGGGACTCTGGTAATTGACTTCAAGAAGGATAATCCAAAATGTAAACGACTTCTGCAGTACTGTCACACGTACTGCATGATATTTACATATCTATACATACATCATAATAACAACCATAAACAATGGCTGTAATTACTGTAATTATTTAGAATGGTTTTGAATTGTTAAATATACTTGTATATGTATCGTATTTGATGTATGATATGTTTTGTGGGTTGGTGCACAATCTAAAATATTCGTCTTACGTGCAGTCTGCAAAATTTCACATTTGGTTGCCTTACAATATCATTTTTATCTGGAATTATTTTGTCTTTCTATAAACGTAATCATCCCTGCTTATATGAAATACGCTCTGCATAAGTAGTTGGTTTCTGTTCCTGTTACCATCTGTTTGTGGGACCAAAACACCTTCAACTAATTCGAAGTTACCTTTAAGCATTCTATGTTACGGTGGTAGAGTCGTAGACCATCTGCACATTGAACAGGTCCATGCTAGTCTATGTGCATTGAAGCAGGAGGTGGTAGATGTGTCCAGGCACATCACCGATCGTTTTCGAATGATGAAAACTAGCTTTATGATCCAGCCCCTATCGTGATTCCGGTACCTTACGCTCCGACTTATGATACATAATTGTAAAAGTGTTTGTATCGGTTGCAGAAGATAACGGATAATCGGATTTTAAAACCTTCCTCTCTGTATGCCACCATTCTCAAATAATAAAATTAAATATTATTAGGGCAAACACTATATACTGGCCAAACCCACTGAGAATAATTCCAAATGTGCAAAATACACAGCTAGATGTAATGCATTTAAATGATAGTTCCTTGCATTCAGTCTTCGTTAAATTGAACAATTTTGTAACTTTCGTAATCTGCCATTTGGCTGTTCAGGAGTTGAATGAGAGTATTAAATCATACTCTCCAAAAGAACTCTTAAATATTCAAACGATCACTATTGGAATAGCCTTCCTTCAGAAGGAGGATTGAACCTTTACTAAGAGCGGGTGGAAACTATTAGACATAGAGAGAGCCAGACTATGGTGATCACTTCATTGAGTTTAAAAATGAACCTTGGAATAGAAATACAGAGTCTGTCGAGAAAAATAATTAATCTCGATGGTTTTAGATGAGCAGATTACTCATTTAAATCAGTGAAACTTCCTGATGCATGCGATTTTTTAACTACTTTATTTCAGCAGGGAATATCAGAAATTTTCTAAGTCCGCAGTTCAGATTCACATCCCGTGTAAGTGGAGATAGATGATCCTATATTTTATTCCTAAAAGCGGAAGACATCCAGAAACCGAACCAGGCATATTCGCCTTTTCTCATTTCTTTTGAAGACCATATAGAAGGTAGTAGATAAATACAATAAGAGTGAGTTTTTCTATGCGAGAATTCACTCCATAAGAATCAGTTTACCATGCTGGTATAGAATAGAAACCATGGCAGATTAAAGCAATTTCGTCATGTAAGATTGAAAGATCAATTACGGCAAAAGAAATCGCTCTTTGTATCTTTATTGATATTGACGGACAGTTTTATGACACATCTTTCGACTCCGTTGGTAGAGCAGGAAAGGAAAAAAGAGTAAAGAATACCTTAAAGCAGTCGATCCATGCTCGATAAAATGCAGTCTATCTATTCTCATGAGCAGAAAAATAACATTTAAATGGGAGAACAGTCTGTTACTATTAATACCGTGAAGGGATAGCGCCAAGAGGGCCTTTTATACCATTTTCTATGGTCTCTCGTAATTGACGAGCTTCTTATAGTCTGACCAACCATGGATCAAATCTCTAGGATCATGCGAATGATCTGATCATAATCATTTGGAGAAAATTCGATAGAACCTTATCGGATCGAAATCAAGAAGCCATCGATACAGTGCAGGAATGATACATATTGACATGCGACTTAATAAAGCCCTAGTAAAATATTGATAGTGTCATTCGCTTGGAAGACACATCCGCTGCTTCTCGCCTCCGTTTTGAATGGCCATTTTTCTAAAATATTAAAAGCTTTATGGAAATACTGGGCGATTGAAGCCATAAGGTGATCTACTGATCATATTAAACACTTCTTTAACTTATGTCTCGTTGGAATGATCGATTGCGGTGTTAAATGCGCAAACTTTATTAAATGAAGTACAAGGCACAGCTTTCATTATTAGATCAATTCGAATATGTCTCACTGCTGCTATGGAAAAGATGCGACTTAGTAGGTCATCTTATAAGCCTGGTTGAATCCCAAGACCACTTGCTTACTTGCATGGCGTCCCATTGTATAGTTTTTTTTAATGTGGTTTTCCCTGATCAGGATGAGTACAAAGATCCTTCTTTGGTCAGGGTTGGAAAACTTTTGGCATGAATTCGTCATAACTTAATTTCTAGGGATGCATGCGGCAGAGTTTTGTGCAAATTAGTTTAATCAAAGCCTAAATAGTGAAATAATTAAAAAGGTCAAAGGCATATATGAGAATGCAGTTCTAAATATCTTTTTAAATCGCGCTGGTCTGTGGCTTAATGCCCACTAGTAAAGGAATCAGTGTGTTTTTTCTTTATTTAGAAACCAACATGCAGTGGTGTAGGAATTATTTTACTGATTTGCAAAGAGAGACAATGGTTTACCAAACATGATAAAGTTCTTATCGTTCATTTTACATTTCAAAATCTATGAATTGAGAATCGGATTAAAATTTGCTCTTTCTCTGCTTATATATTCTCGATTTATAACACTTAGTAGAATTCAAGTCGATCCTTTGTTTCTACTCAAATTTGTGTAAAGATTAGCAATTCTGTCTATATGTAACCACTGCTGTGTCTTTATCGTCAAGAACTCGAAGTTGTAATTGATCTCACTGTCGATAAAACCGAGAATGTACAGTACTATATTTCCACATAACGTTGTTTGGTGTTTCAATGTTCTCAGAGGATGATTCTAGATGATAATTATAGTTTTGCCTAAAATCAGTAACAAATCCGTACTATTTCAACAATGCTGCCAATGCTGTAATGATGCTGTTCTATGAAATAAAGGTTTTAAACTCCATATCCGGTCGTTTGAAGGAATTTCTCCCCGCAGATCATACACTCTTCTTAATACTGCCCTTCGACTGAGCCAGTTAACATACATATAGTATAAGTATATAACATTTCCTTATTGACTTTCTGCATCCAAACAAAGTTGGTAAAATTCAAGGTGCAATGGCCAAGCCAAGCTGAAATTTCTGATTTCACAGATTCGTACAACACATTCTTTAAATTTGAGGCTCATAATGCACCTTTTTGGGTTTTGTGGTAAATTTTTCTAACATCTGGTTCATAGCTGGGGTTTTATATTTGCTTTTGAACATTTATTGTTGACAAGAAGTTCTGCTGCTTTTTTAATTATTGTAGGTATAAGGCGCGATATAGCAATACTTTCAGAATGTCTCCGATGGTAATACTTTTCATTGGCACAAGTTGTGTCAGTTCGCTCCACAGACAGAAGGTTGCACAACTCTTTATAATATAAACAATGGAATTGTAGAATAATTCGTCTCAAAACCCTTATTGTATACCAAGACTACCATTTTGGAAGTTAAAACATGATATGCTGTTTGAACTCACTTTATATAAAGCAAAGTTTGACACAACCAAAATAAAATAAACTTCAAACAAAAGAGGATTACGAGCGAAATTCGATTCCATATTCGACCCCAGCTACAAAAAAAAATTACAAAAATATTTTATAGAAAACTTTTATCGATAGAACATCAATCAAACTATACCATATTTAGGCAGAACAAAAAATAAAATCGAATAACGATTTTTTTATATTAGTTTTGACATTTTCCAATTGTTCGAGCGATAAAAATAAGATAACAAACAAAAAAAAAACTTTTTCGATTCTTTTCATCTTCCTCGAAATGCCAATATTTTAAGATAAATTCCAAAAATAAATTTAAAATAAAAATTCGGCAAAAAAATTTGTTTGAACCCATGATAGTATATGTACGTACGTACGTTCACGCTTGAATCGAGATTAAAACAAAAACAACCAACTCTTGTGCGTATCAGCTGCGGGACTGCGATCCTCCAAAAATTGTGGTACACCGCATATCTTGTATAACTCAATATCTCGACGTTGACACATTTTAATCAAAAATTTGTTCAGGAATTTGTTCGTATTACTCAAATTGCACATTTGTGTTGTTGCTGGGATGCTGGTAGGATTTTTTTTGTTGTGTTCAGATTTTTTAATTTAATTTTCATTTTTCCTTTTTCGATTAAACAAAACCTAAACCGAAGATAACACAAGAACGTGAGGAATGAATAGCAAACACACGAACATTGTATAGAAAAACCCACGAAGTAGCAGAATTGGCTATACGTTGCTATGCCAATTTGTGTGTAGACCTGTGAGGGGTACATGTCGATAAATATTTGTATAAATCTGGATGATAACGAAGATGAGATGCGGCTAGACTTTTGTTTTGTGTTTATAATGTTGCGGCTATTCTGTTGTTGTGGTCTGTGTTTCGCATCATGTCTTTGCGATTGTATATTTATTGTGTTGGTCGCTTTTTGTGATCACGATTTTACTATTGTTGCTGGTCTTGAAGATTTATAATAGAAATGCAATAAAATGTTATTTTTTTTGTTTACCGTATCTTGTTAGGATGCTGTGGTTGAAATTTTTCTTTTTCATTTACACAAATTTTACAGATTATGGTCTTATCTCTTATTTTAATCTCATCAAACTAATTTACATTCAAGCGTATTTGGTTTTTCGAGTTAATTTAAATTTATCTCAAAGAGCTTCAATAGTTCCATGCTACCTCATCCAGCTATCTGCTGCACGTAAATAGGCAAATTTTCTTCATAATTATTTAAACTATTGATTAGGTGGTGGCGCCACCCATTCAGATTTTGAGCGTCTGAAGAAATAATGATTACTCCCAACGTCATTCTTACTAATGTCTAAAGGATCGTGTAGAAGTGTGCTCCAAAGCCACTTCGTACACTAATAGAACCACTTATAAATAAGGATACTCTTTTCTGAATTGTTTTAAAAAGCTTTAGGTTTGTCATTTCAACTAAACTTGATCACCAGGAGATAATTGTATTTTTTGTCGGAAAAAAACTGAAGTTCGGTTCTTTTAAGTTAAATCTTACCTCGAACTCATTGGTCCAATTGACAGAGAGGAAAAGTTCAGCAGACAGAAGAAGCGTGAATGGTGAAAGGCTAAGGTTTTAAGAGACACAACAACTCATTAATAAGCGCAATTCGCGTTGTTTCTTTAAAGAGTCATCGAGTTGCGCCATATCTTAAGATCTAGATCAACTGCCATTGGGATGGAAACCTTTATGTCAACATCGATGAGGCACACTATAATACTCTTGATTTTCGGCGAGGCAACTTTACCGGACTTTTTCTATCTTGTTCGATTGGTATGGTGAAAAGAACCTAAGCTTTTAAAGATTTTAAAAATTTCGTGGTGTAGCTCTTCTTTGCACAAGTTATACTGTCGTACATTACCGTGGGAAGAAGTATAGAATTCCATCCAAATCGGTTAGTCACTGATCAAATTTTTTCGATACGGATGATTCTTTCCAAGTACTAACAAACATCTCGCACCAGGTAATCGAGAGAGGCTATTATTAGGATGTGCTTGAATATTAAGTTATACGAAACAAATACTTCCATCTGTGTAAAATAACAGTAACGCAGTCACAATGCTGTATCAAAGTTGCAAACAGATTATCGAGAACTTTTGCAATTAGTTCTGATGTTCGACAAGAAGATGCGCTGTCCCTCATTTTTAAGCTCATTTTCGTAAAAGTGAAAGACATCAAATCAATATCTTATTCTAAAAATCCAGCCAACTTTTTGCATATATGCAGATGGTATATGTGTGAGTAGAAAGAGATACTAAAGATACAATAAAATGGTGTTCAGCTTTCGTTGGTCTCAAAATTCAAAACCAAAAATCTGGTTCCTGCTGTTCAGACCCGTTTTTATGTGAAGATGTGAAAGTTGGACCTTGACGAATGAGTACGAAAGATGTCTTCTAACATTCGAGAGACGTCAAAAGCAGACGAATCAACGTACCAACGCACATTCCTAGTTCTCACGATGATTTAATGCACGATATACAGCAATGGACAGTGAGTGTGCTGGTTCTGTTACGATCTGTCGATTGATTCGAATCGCCTGGTACAGCGATCTTTGAAGAGAGAACCACCTTTCAAAAGGAAGGTAGTTATCAGTGATGATAGTTTCACGGCGTAGAGAGTAATCTGACAATTTCTAATTGTTTACAACATTATCATGGCTGGTTCATGATTGAAACCGATTCATTTTAATCATTTTTTCAGTAACAAGGTTCTTCTAATTCTTTCTAGCCAGCCAGATCTATCCACATACAACGCATTGTCACGTCTTTGAATTTGAAATGGTTGTTGCGTTAGTCACTATATCGATAGTTTGAAGTTGTTTCAAGAGTTTTCGGCTGTTTCTGAAGCCTATATATAGCCTCTAATGGATGCTGCTATTCTTCTATAGTGGCTGTAACTAGCTGATCCCTGAAAACATCATTAAATCGTCTAGTGATATAGTTTCTTGAAAGCTAGACTTTTTGATTTTGGTTTTACGACAAAATGGGCTAGACCATAAAAATTTCCAAACCTTCAAAAAATTGTTTAGAATGACATAATGGCGTGACATAATTACCGACGAAATCACATTAATAATCACAATGAGCCTAACAAATCACAACAACAAATTTTGTTTCAATTGGTGACTTTCTTTCTTTATATTAACTACGGTGGACAAATTTTTAACCAACTACAGTGGGTCAATATTCGAAATTTCAGTAAGTAGTTTAACTGACATTGTACTTTGGTATTTGATTAGAATTTTATAGGACTATTGGGCTTTATTGGTTAGAGATTTTATGCCATTAATGTTTAAATATGATTTCGGCCATGCGACGCGTAAAAGGCGCAATCTGTAACAACAATTTTCACCTGTGTGGCATGTGGCTCCGTTGTTTGGAACCACATGTCAACAAGATTAATGCCAGCTAATCGAGGTACGAAAAAATGTCTAATAATGACCGTCTACCACTCATTGACAGTAACATTCTGACCATCATCGTTTTTGACGACATATGGACCAATGGCTCTGCCATCCTATACAGCGCAACGAACAGTAATTTTCTGTGGATGTAATGGTATTTCGACAAAAAAAAACTGTGGATTATTTTCACTTTAAAGGCGACAATTCTGCCTTTGGTCGTTTCTGCTTGGATCTTCTTCAATGCTTTCCTGGTGTAGCGGCATCTTCACTGCGTACTGTTCGGCGTCTCACGGGATGAACATTATCATTCAGGGTAAACGTGGTCCGAAAACGATCTATTGATATTCGAATTAGCCGCTCTAAAGGACGATTATGTACGCTAAAAAATGGACGAAGTGCACGATAAATTTGACGAACAGAACCATTATTTTGATAAATTAATTTCGACAGTTTGCAAGCGTTGCTCTGATGTAAGTCTATTCATAATGAAATGCTAAATTAAACAAAAATTCAACTATCAGCTGTTAATGGGTGGTCAAAAAAAGCAGTGTTGCCAACTCAAAGTTGTGAACCACTAAAAACATCTTTTATATGGGATTCTACTGCATGCCATTTAGAATTTGTCAATCGTTTGTACATATTCTTGCCTAAGTTGATCGAATCAAATACGAGTCTTTGATTGAAAAAGATTGGAGGATAGATTCGCTATAGGTTCGATTTGGGAACATTTTGGGAATAACTGATAAATTATTGAAAATTTTGGTCTTACCAGATTTGATAAAATTATAAGATACCCTGTTTCTGGTGTACCTCTCAAGCATTTACTAATATGGGACAACTTAAATCGAAAATATAAGGTTCTGCTGATTTTTGCTACAACATTTAAACGTATTTCGAATGTGACAATACTGCACTTCAACCATATCGATTAAATTAATGATATTAGCTTCATGATCGGAACTATAATTTATTCATCGTCTTATTGCAATTACACATCTTCAATTGTAGAAATATATTCGTCTAGATCCAATCGTGTTGTATCTTTATGAAGTAAATGTTTTTTGAATCCACAATCAACAATCCAGATATTTTTCTAACATTTTTTGGTTTCTTAAACTATCGCACCGACATTAATCTGGAAGAAAACTACTTGTATGTATACTGTAAAGAACGGTAATAAAATAAAATTGGATTTAAATTTTGTGATTGTGGTGGGTCGGAGGTGGTTCGCGCTGTTTCGACACCAAATTGTTCGACACTTCTATACCATCTTTATCGTTTCTTTTACTAAAAACTTTTTTGTCTTGTCTTATGTGCATGCAAGCCGTATATTCAAGTAGAAGTTGATACTTTTTGCATTTGAATTATTTATTTATTGTCTAGATTGGGTTGTTGGTATTATTTATTTGATGAAACTTGGTGATAGTGTATAGTCATAACGCGCACACAACTGAAACGTGTGTTTGTGCTCTCAAAACATTATATATGTATGTCTATAAAAATAGCGAGGAAGACGACAATGTTGGAAAAATTATGAATTTATAATAAATTATGGTAATTTAACTCAATTTACAACAAAGATGTTTTGAATATATATAAGCTTTTATGTAACTTTACCATTAGATTGGTGAAAAGCTGTTCGACGAAATTTTATGAGGGTCGTTTGATAAGTACATGAGTTCGACAATATAAAACTAAATGCACTTAGTTTACCGATTCTTCTATTTTTTATAGTTGACTCCGGATCATTAGAGCCAAATTGCTTTCCAGTGAGTCAGATTAATTTGCAGTAAGTTGCTAAATTAAGAATATTATTGTAATAGTAAATAATTCGATGACATTTGTCTAGGAACTGTAGGTCTCCACATTTCTTATATTTACTTTTTTTCAAGTATATGGATAGTGAACCATTTTTGAGAAAAGAGTGTTGAAGATATTTCAATAAATTGATTAAAATCCTTTGGCAGGAGCTGCTTCCTGACCTGGATATTGATATTCTTCCAACACTAAACAAACAAAATGAGAAATAAGACAAACATCGGCAATAACACTTAATATAAGTCTACAGAAGAGTTTCATACTGACATGATAGATGAGTTCTACACTCTGCTGGTAGTTGAAACCGTGTCGAAATTCTATAAGGTGTCGTCCTATATGTCGCATCACAGACCCCACTACTTATAGTGAGCCTAAAATTCGGTTCATCATGTAGTTATCCAAGTACAAGTGCTAAAGCGTGCTAGTGTTGGTCAGAAACAAATGAACCATTGCCGGTTTTCCTCCTATTTTCACAGTTTCTAGAGAAGGATTTAATTCTCTAGCTAGCCTTTTCGATTTTTTTCCAAAATGACAGCGCCCTGTAAGTATTTCTAGGACCTCACCCAATAAGCACCTTTGAAGTAAAATTAGAATTTTGGCCAAATTTGGACTCTACATATTTATATTGTGTCAGGTCAATAAAACTAGAATGGGTATGTTTCAGAGGCAACTGATGAAATTTTAGATTTTTTAGAAAATTGGACCGTTTAGAATGGGTTCATCACCCTAGCTCTAGAGATTCACTACTATATGTTACCTCCGGTATGAGACATCCGGTCTAACCAAATAGCTCTTTGTAGTTGGACTATATCTTCCTGAGGCGAGAAGTCTTATAGAGAACTCTTCTTTTATGTCTCTGTTTTTAGCCTCCTCAGTACTTTTAACTGTATTGTGAGTTTGCTTTCGATCTCTTTGGTACCGAGAATCGTCTACATCTGCAGTACCGAGAATCACTATGCTCATTTTACCTTTCCCTTTGGTAATTATACAACAGGCCATTTCATTTTTAGAGAGGTAGGCATTGGTTGAAGTATCTACAAGACAATTTAGCGGGTCATCCGGCATTAGGATAGGGATCTTGTTTGATACGGATTTTTCCATCATTTTTACTATTTCCTCCAATTAGTGCTTCTATGGTTTCCAAAATCCTTCTAAACTATCGGCCCAATAGAGAGCGCGTAATTTCCTTCGGTGTTATCCACTCATCAACCAAGTTTCTTCTATAGTACTTTGCTCCTATTCACAATGAGAAATGTGAAACCATGTAAATATATTGATTTCAAGTCTCATAAAAAGTATCTCTCTTTCTCGCCATCGCCAGCTATATATAAGTCTCTAATTGCTAATCTCCTATCGGTACCGTAGTGATCTTAGTGTTAAAATCAACTGTATTGCACTTAACCTTTAAAGTCAACTAAACCAAAGGTAAAACAAATGATATCATCCATTCTTTCTCATTTTGTTGTATGCGCAAGCGCGCGGTGTAGTCGACCTAATCTTACATTTTTCTTCCACTTAAGACTGTTTACTTTGAGTGCAACAAATACTCTTACTGAATACTGATACTCTTTCATACAGATATTGGATAAGCACATCAAACCAGCTAAGTTGTGTTATAACAACTGCCAGTTTTTCATGCTGAATCGTTAACTCGTATTCGTGAAGTGTTACTTTAGTAGTATCTCAATCATTTCTGATCAAGAGGCTTACTCAGAAATTGCTTCTTTCGATATCTGACTAACATAAACGGTCTTCACAGTTAACGAACAATATACCAATGATCTGACATTAGTGTCACCATCTCTTTTCGGAGCCATGTACTTATCATACACCTCTCGTATTTCGTACGACGATGGCGAAACAATAATAACTGTAAGAAAGCATCTGGTGTTTATATACTATTCTGCAATCTAACTTCCTTGTGATGTGAAATCTAAGAAATTATTGAACGTCTCGATTTCAAATTATATACTTTACGAATTATAAAAGATGAAAAATAATTCACCGTGAAAATAAATTGTTTGTGTCCATTTCGTAAAGTTACGGAATTGTCACGTTTTTTTTTGTATAAAACAATTATGTTTTTCTTCGTCATCGTCATCTTATTGTTACGATATACGATACTGCAAAATAACCATGGAGTTATGATTATCATGTACGACGTCTTAAAGTCAAAAGAGTACGAGAAAAAAAAATGTTATGAGTTTCGCACAATGATGGATTGTTTTGGTGAGATGATAAGGAAAATGGTGAAAATGTGTACATCTTATGAGTTCTATGTATCTATGTATGTGTGTCTTTTATGCTGAGACCATGGTTTATATATTTAATTATGTTCTTTCTTCTCGGGGTGATAAAATCTTTCCGTTTGT
Source organism: Tipula lateralis (assembly GCA_963932295.1). Taxonomy (NCBI): domain Eukaryota; kingdom Metazoa; phylum Arthropoda; class Insecta; order Diptera; family Tipulidae; genus Tipula; species Tipula lateralis. Next base: position 122,375,451 of record OZ010737.1, read on the forward strand.
GGTGCGAACAAAATGTTAAAGAATTTGAAAAATTTAACTTTTGACCATTTATCACAAAGTGGACGCGCACCATCTTCATGATAAACGATGTTAATAACAAAATTCAACTTTATGATGCTGGAAGTGGTGATTTTATTTATCATGAAAGCTTATAGTTAAATTCGGTCAAACAAAATCAGATTTCATTAACGGTGTGTCAACGCAAACATTCACTCACACTCTGTTCGTTATTTTGTTGAGGTTATTATGAACAACTGAGATGTTTAAGTATAATTCCACGTCAAATTAGTAGAAATGGTGGTTTTTCATCATGTACTAACTACAAGATGGCGGTCTGATTAGTTTTCGAATTGTGATGTTCATCACTTCCTCGAGGTATGTTAGAAGAACCACAATGCACTCAAACAGCACAAATTACATTTAATAGAACCAAGTATGAAGCTTCATTTAAATTGGCAACTAGTTCTTCTGCCCTCTTTGAGTCAGACACAGAAAAACAACCGGAACTAATACGAAAACAACCGGAACTAATACGAAAAGATTTTGACCCTAACTGTTGTAAGAGAAATCTGAATACTGAAACATGGATGTTCGGGACGTCTGGTTCATATATAATTTTGTGCAAGCACGACCTTTTTAATCACCCTTTGCTCTAACAGTTTTATCAAATAAACTTATCTCAATAGATTTCCTATTGGTTAGATACAATAGGCAGTTCATGAAGACGAATTCAACCGTTTGCTAAGACCAGATCTACATCGCATTACAGGAAACCAAATGCTGCGTTTCAATCGGTATGTTATCGTCAACAATGGTCAATTGAGGTGATAATAGTGTTCTGTCTTAAAACGAAATTGTATACATTACAAATGATCGTAACTTTTAGTAAAATCTTCTCAAACAAACTAAAGGTAAAAGGTATCTATAACTTAAAGTATCTATACCTCTTCGAAGGTTGCTGCCATTTAGGAATATTAATTTCACGGGGATGAGATACCATATGGGCGCTATGTGCGCGAAAACTTTTTTTTGTTATTATAAGCCTGGCGGGTTAATCCATCAAAGTCCGGGTATATGGAGTTGTACATCTTTAGTATTTATGTTGGCCAAAAAATAATGTATGCATCATAAGACGGTGGATGATAATCCACCATATCGTAGTAAAAGGTTCTTGGTTTGAATATCTTAACCAAGATTTTGACCCCAACCGTGTCTTGCAATATCTAAAGTCATAAGATTTCCTAAATTCCTTAAAGGTAAATTAGAATTCTACTAGAACTGGTCTACTGGTCAAGAATTACTAAAACCACTATACCTTTTGGACTATATTTAGGAGATTTATACACTTATAATCGTTAAGGTCGTTAAGGTTCTTTATGAAGGTACCATCTTTAAAGCAATCGGAAATGTTTTGAACCCGTTTGAAATATTTTCCGTATTTTGATGTTTTTTGATATTTTTTTCGGTTTAAGATTTTAAAATAACCGGCTAACAGTTGTTTTTTATTTTTTGATATATTGCGACTGAAAAGTTCTACGGTCCGTCACATTATTTCTAAAATTTATTATAATTTTAAAGACGAAAAACAACAATAATCAAAGACAAAGACAATAGAACGATTGTACGGTCTCTGCAGAATATTTCCAAGTGGTTCCGACGATTCTAGACGACGTTTTTTTGTAGGGGATGAGCCCTGAGAATTTGGAAATTATCCACTGACGTCATTACTGTGTGGCTCTGGTAAAGTTCATATTTTACGAAGATTCACAACTGACTCAAGAAATTATTGCTGATGAATATTAAATAAACATCTGGGATATGGGTCCCACGAATTTTGAATGAGGTTAAAAAGATACTCGAATCTAATTTGTTACTGGTTACTGGTGACGAATCTTGGTTCTTAAGTACGATATAGAAACCAACCAGCAGTCCATAGAATGGAACCCAATATCAGCAAACCCACTCGTAAAATTTAAGCAACAAAAATAATGATGTCAGTTTACTTCACCCAATCAAAAATTGTAGCTGTTATTCCCCTGAAAAAGGTATCGTCATGGTTCAGTTGATTACTGCAAAATGGTATACTGAAGACTGCTTGCCAAAACATTTTAAAAATTGGTTGGAAATTCGGTTGAGAGGATTTGCGGCGCCTCTTTTTACATCATGACGCGTCAGATCATACTGCTGAAATAACGAGTAACTGTCCTCTGATCTAGCTTTGTAATTTCTTCTTTAGGAGAAATGTCTTTAACAGGAAAGCGGAGACAATTGATGCGGTTAATGCTGAACTGAGCTTATAAAGCAAGATTTAATGACTGTTTTGAGAAAAAGATCTATAGTCTTAAGAAATGCATTGAAATCAATGGCGATTATGTAAAGAAGATAAAAAACGAAAAGATACGAAAATATGTTTTTTGTTTTTTTTTCTGGTCAACTTAGCGAACTTTTGTTACTCTCCGCTTACTTACTTTTTTACGATTACATATATTTCTTCCTGATATAAAATAAATCAGAGAAAATTGTCAAAAACCGAAATAAAAAAACCGTTGTTTTATGTTTTTGAGTGTTAAAAAAAACATGTTTTTCGGTTTCTGTTAATAGGTTTGACCAACCCTAAATGAAATCCTCAATAGAGACTCTTCAACTGTTGTTTTTGCTCTGTGGTTGTCCAAGGTTAGAACGGAGTCCTGACAATTTTTTAGAGGTGGTAATAATGATCTAATGATCCGGTGAAGCTTATTAATAGACTCTGTCAATGTTTTGATGATATTGACCAACATATATACCAACTGAAGTTGAGTCAACGGTTAAGGGAATATTGGCAAAATATGCGAGGCGAGTATAGGTGAGGTCTAGAATCTGATGACTTACAGTGGCTCATTTTCTCTGCTTCTGTGTACCACAGTTACGTGATGGACTGTCTATCTGTGCTCGACAAAAGTAATGTGTGAGATATTTTACGCTTCATTACAAGCTCCAGTAGGTTTAATAGTAAAGTATAAGAGAAATGAGGTATCAGGCGAATCCGAGAGTAGTCTATGTGTGCGTATATTGACAGCCACTATACAATCTTACTTAACCTTTACTGTACCATTACAGCTTTAATATTCCAAATGATGGTTGCATCAAGTTGAGTATTTGATGATCGTTATTCTTGCTGCAGACTTTATAAATATCATAAAGATTTCTTCTTTACCGCGGAACCATACTTGTGGTATTATCTCAAAAGATAAATTTAATTTTCACCCACTTCAAACATCCCCGACATGCAGAAAATACACTGATATACTCGACATATAATGTATATAATGTCAGCATTAGCTATTCCTTTGCATCTTCTCTGCAACATACCGTGCAATTGGGACGTTGTTTTTAAAGAGTGGGTCTTAGCAAGAGGAAACTGTAAGAGGATTGTGTCGTGTGGCATCGACGACATATTCAACGCGTTTCAATTGAAATGGAAGCAACTTCCTAGGTACAAGTCTGTACAAAAATTTGGTCAAAATCATCAAGTTACGTAAAATATTCTAATGGTGGTATTCTTTCTTTATTTTCAGGTATGCATTCTACTATTGAAAACTGAAGATACTCTCTTGGAGACACGTATATATAAAGGTAAGGTCTTTTTTTTGTTGGGTGTATGCTACCGCATATTTAGACCGGCGATGGTCCGTTGCGATACCACTATATATATGTATGGCTATAGGTCTGATTTACGTAGAACCATTTGCGCATTGCATAGTTCCATGTCAGCCTAGTACTGATGGATTCTAACACACCACCGATCGCATCGCCCAAACGGTCGATGGTGAAAAATCCCTTTTTGCATCTTGCCGCTTATCGGGATTCGAACCCAGTTCCTCGCAGTTTTATCCACTGCGCCACCTGGGCGGTTAAGGTAAGGTCTTCTTACAGTATTAAATCCTCACGTAACTAGCTACTTCATCAAAATATCCCAAACTTTCAAAATATGTTCAAAATATAAATTATAAACCAACAACAGTAATTAGTCAGAACCTAATTACTATTTATTATCTAACAATAATACGGAATACAAACGAATACTGATGATACGGTATTTATCCTAAAACACAACAGATATAATTGTCTAAATACAAAAATCAATAAAATTTCCAACTCCTCATCCTCCTCGGGTGCAAAAAGTTTTTATCTCGATTATGCACAAACATTGCCCGTACCAATCGAGTAAACCATATTCAATATGCATAAATTATAATTCTATTACTTGATTGCAGTACTATATGAAGTCTATTGTCTACTTCGTATATAGAGAGAAACTACCACCCATCTATTTGCCCAGCGCACACCCATCATTCACCTATGTGATTAATTTTAATTGAAAATTCATAAACGCATGAAAAGTTTTGTGTTTGAATACCAACATGAAAAACTGAAATAATTATACCACTTCTAGGTAAACAGATGAATATTTATGACATGTACATATACATATAGGGATGAATACAGTGGATCAAAAATGTGTGCAATTCTCATTCACACACACACACACGATCTTAACAATAGTGTATCGATCGGAATTTTAAATATCGACTATACAAAACCACAAAATTTATACCTTGAACGCTTAAGGTTCGCTTAATTGTGTGCGTGTTCGACTTAAACCGTTTGGCCGCACAGTAATTAGTGCGCCTCGACTTGTTTAACATAATCTAAACTCGGATCACGTCCATCTATTAATTTATGTCTAAAACGATGTACGCGATCTATATACAAAAAACCAAATCTTATAGACGTTTGGGCATGACTTTTAATTAAATAGTTTAAACAAATGAAAACATAAATCTTAATTGTTAAATTTAACCAAAAATATCGCGCATACATCGTTTCCAAACTAATTTTTATTAATCGATCATTGTTTGGCGACATTTATAAAAAACCAAGTGACGTATATATAGTGCGTACGGTGATTAATCATTTTGTATATGTACGACTTACGCTTATAAAGTAGTTCAGTGGTTTTATGACTTGAGTCGGCGTAATATTGGTATTCGCCAATAATTATAAGACAATTGGGAGAAAGCATTCAACCGAGCAACTTGTAATGACATCCACTCATGACGTGTTCTGGAATTGAAATCAAACTTAGGCGACAAACTATTCCGGAGTTACCATCAGCAACATTATGCTATAGTGCAGTTTTGGGTGGAATTTAAGGAGGTATCCTTCCAGAACCCCGAACTGCTATTTCTATATAATAACACATGACGATTCTCGATTTGAAAGGCTTTCACGCGCAATCCTGAATAATGTAAAACGTCTCTCCTCCCAAAATTATGAATATTATTGCCTAACTGATACTAGCACAATAAAAACTTGGGTACCATAAAGATGTTAAGACAATCTAAGACATCCAGATCCTCCACAGGCTCTCGGTCTAATGAAGCAATCCGTGGCACCGCAACTTTAATCATCTAATTTTGGTCCCGTTTAATGGCAATCGATGCTAGTTCTAGTGCTGCTTATTGTTCGGTTACTATATAACGGTTTTTATCTCCAATACACATTTTGCTATCACTCTGGTTATTCTCTCTTCCTCTCCGATTTAATTTCCTTTACCAATCTCAGCAAGCCACGATTTGTCCATTGTCCATATATACCGAGTATTTTTCTCGTTGATGCCAGTCATGTGCAACCTTAAGTTTTGAATTTGAAAAAAAACGTAACTATTCCACTTGGAGCCTTTGTAACTACATACATCTCTAAGTTTGTTTTTCTGTTCTTCTGTACTAGAGTAAAAGTACTTTCGGTGCTATCGGTTTAATTAACGTATAGATCAACTGTACATTGCATATCATATACTCTTGAATAATTTCGACATTGTAGTAGCATACAACAGGCATTAAAGGCTATGTCACTCAAGACAATACCTCGTGATATTAAAGACAAAGTATCAAGTGAATTGTTACTCCAAGAAATTTCTCCAGGAAAAACATCCACTTGGATTCATGACCTCTTCCGTACATCCTGTTAAACATTGTGAAGCCAAATTGATCGTGTATGTTGAATTCGCGTTGACCAAGTTATGAAATCCACAACTGTTGAGGGAAGGGCATATCAATCGAATTATGCTGAAAAAAAGTTATCCCTTTCGAATATCAAGATCTCTGAATAATTGCTATTAACTCGAAGTTATCGATTCCCTTTAATCTCTGCCTCAGTGTACTTTTATACTGACTGTATTGGAAGGTATTATATCACTGGATGTAACACATGAATTGAGAAGGGAATGCTCAATCAATGTTTACGCCATGAATTGAAAGTTGTTGAAAGTTTCGACCAAAGTCTCATGTGACCGTAGTCTTACTGTATGCACTTTGATAGATGTGTATAAGAGATTACTTGTCACATTCGAGGGGAAAATAGCATGCTTAAAACGCAATGTATATGGTACATACTGAATTCCATTCAACCATAAGATGATAAATTTAATAACTCCTAATTAATCAGAAGACAATGAGTCCGCTGGCTCTTTCACACCCGGCGTATGTTGGAGCAATTTATTAAAATAGAGCCACCTGTTGTTCAGTGAATAGATCATTTCTCGCATCAATAGCTCTATGAGATGGAGAATGAAGGTCATCCAGCCTTCCGCAGAAGGAGTTTAAATTTTAATTCTTAAATTATCAACTATAAGACATACTGCTCGGTCGCTTTCTTAATGAACACACGGTGTCTACCGCGGTATGATTGAACATGCTATATTTACCTGGGAACGAGTTATGTGCGAGTTCATGCTTCAGTTGCAAAAGCATGGCTGATTAGTATAAACCGATTTTGCTTGTATAGTCGGGCTCTGTTGTTATATAGACTTGTGTATGATGACAAACTGTGAAGAATTAGGTAATCGAGGTGGTTGATTGCGAATCGTATATATAGAATTTTCGATTTGGTAGCTGAACACGACGAACTGTTGAGTTTCAACGATTATCTAAAAATTATATAGCTTCATGCCGTCCTTTAAAGCATACAAATGAAAGGCGAATGCAAAATTCATGTGTATTTACGACATCCATAAAAAGCAGTTGCATCTTTTGATCGCATTTAAGTTTAAGATAAACGAAAATGATTGTTAAAAAAGGTGAATTTTTAGACTGATTACCAGTTCAATTACTTTATGGTTTGGTAGTTTTATCGCTTTAAGATGCTTTAATCTTCATAAAAATTATTTGTACGAAGGTGGAATGAGAAGTCTGGTAAAATTGCTACAAATGGCGTCTCAATCGCAAATCTCAGATGTGTCAACACCATCTGTTACTAGACAGATCTGTTACTATACACCAGAAATCAAAAAGCAGTCTAAATCGTGGCTATATATATACAGAAGATGGCTAAGGCGGCTTTATCAACCAACAAGGTCATGGCCACAGTTTCCTGGATGCGGCGCAATCTACATCGATTGCCTTAAAATATTACGGCGAATAATACTGCAACTTATTTGTCCGTTTCGACGAAGAAAAAGTTATTTTCCATCAAGACAATGCAGTGTTGCCATGGCCAAAATCCATGAATCACGATTCGAATTGCTTCCACATCCACCATATTTTGAAGTGTTGCAAAAATTGTATAATTCGGAAGATATAGAAACATTTGAAAATCGTTGGACTAAGTGTATCGAGCTAAAGGGCGACTACGTTGTAAAATAACTTTTTTGGTGGCCGAAAATACACTTGGGTGCAAAAAAACGCGTATTACTCAATTTTCCAAAAAAGTTGTTAAATATAAAAAGAAAACCAACATTAATTTTAATGCAGATTCAAAGTCTATCCCAATACCTATCCAGTGGTATCTTTATTGTACTTGTACCAAGCCAACAAAGTGATTTTCTGTCCAATTCATACAGCAGGCTTTCGTGCCATGAAATAAATCGTCGTATCAATGCGGTTCAACTCGGAAAGCGGCTGCAAGAAGTTCGTGAAGTCGAAGTTAGTCGGTGGACAGGTAGAAGATGACTTCGAGAAGTTGATTGCTCATAGACCAGCAAAAGAGCCTAAACTCTCTGACGAGTGCAGGATGTGTTTATATGGCACCGTTGGACCCGAAAGAGTATACATAAGACAAGGATAGCGATATATATATAATATTGCATTCAAGAACGTGTCTCGCATGGCGGTGAGTTGTGCATGTTTTGAGAAGGCATATCACTAGAGAGGAAGAATTCTTGTATTCATCACCCGAGCCAATACTGTTTGTCGATCAAGAAGAATAACTTCTCAACGCTATGTTGAAGAGGAGTACGTGGTACCTTTACGTCGTATACCAGTACCTTCAAGAGATGGATGGGCCTGTTATGGAATGACCAGTTTGAAGCCCGGATCTCCATCACATCGAACATTTATGGGACGAATTGAAGTAAAGTACGAGCCAAAGATGGTATGCCAATGAGTCTCCAGGAGCTGTAACAGGCGATCGGAGAGGAATGGGAGGCGAAATCTCAAGATTTTGTGAACAAATTTGAGGAATCAATGCAGCATCGAGTGGAAGGTGTCATTTGACCCAGACGAGGAAATACTGGACAGGTATTAAAATAGGCTTTGAATATTTTTGAACTTTTGTGGAAAATTGAGCAATTAAAGTTAAACATTGTAAATCCGACAATTCTACTTCAAAGAAAATGCTTTAATTAGATATTGCTAGATGATTTTTATATATTAAATCTATTCAGCCTCCTGATCATCTGATTTTAATTCGCAATTCATTTTCAAATTGTTAACTGGCAACAGCCCTTTTCTCTACAACCATCCTTAATTAAATTAAAATCAAATCGATTACAAATTGTGAACGACAAATAAAATCATTTATGTCATTGTCTGTAATTTAAGCACCCGGTAGTAGGTAGTAAATGTCTGCAAACCTTTCGTTTACATTTTGTGTATACATTTCGACATTAATAATTAATGAAACATCATAACCATGTATGTTTTCATCTACTATACAGATGTACGATGTCGTTACCAATCCCATTGTACTCAGCCTCAAACACCATTCACACACATACATATATAGTAAATTTGCTTACATGCAACATCCAATAAAAATATAGGATTTTCTCTCCGATTTAGGTATCGAATAGGCAAGAACTCCTCATTCCACTTTAAAATTGTTGTCGGTACTCGTTATTGTTGTGATTTTGATTTCATTTCACATCGTATATCCATACTGTATATAGTTGTACTCCTTGCAGTTTCCAATATTATGTGTCACATATGGAGCTTTTTATTTGTTGTTGTTGTAAATTGTTCCAAGACATAGAGTAAAGTATTACAACATATATATAAGTAAAAAGCTTTTTTGTTGTTTGTGCCGACGAGGGTTGTGGGATGCAGGGTAAAAATGGGATTTTCTTTTTTTATATTTGTTTCAACTTTGTTTTTCTCTAAAGTTTTATGATCAGATTACATAATGTTAATATGTTTGATGCTCTTAAAAAGTCAATTTGAATAAAAAAGGATTTACTCTGCATATACGAGTATATATATGCTAGATGTACTAGATAGACGTATGGAAGAGGAAAAGTTTTCCTTTTTGGGGGGATACAATAGAAGTTATAGAATGCTACTTTTATATACGTAAATGGTCAATGCTCTATTCTATGCAATACTAATACTTCTTAACATTATATTATGTTTGTTTGATTCGAGTTCCTCACTTTCGTCACATGTTTTCCGTGGTTCGATTTATTCACTTGAAATAGTCGATTATTACCATGATTGTGTGCTCTTATTTTGTATTGCTTTTAAATATTATAAGCCACTTAGGCAATAACAATTACTACATCGTTGTTTTTCCACCAGAGAACTTTCAGTCCATCATAAGGATGCTATAAGAATAACCAGTCCCATTGAGCAGAGTAGTACTTTACCTCCTTACCATGTTGGGTTTCATTACTTTTCGTTTATCGATTCATGAAACTGTCACTCTGTGACTACAGAACAAGCTTAGTTCTGACGTCTTCACAAAGTGTACTTTTTCATTGAAAATCTCCAAACTAGGCGTGCATTACCGGTGAACGATAAATCAATTTACCGGTTTTCCGTCCAAATTTCTTTATCGAGTTAGATAAATTTTAGTTTAACAGTTTCAGAAAAACTAAAACAAATAGTTTGTTAGAACGAGATGAGACAGTTCCTTACTTCAGGACTAATCAAAAATTATTTTAAGAGTTCAACTGATTATTTACTACCAGCTGTCAAGAATATAAATAGAATATATTAATATAATATTCCGTCCCAAAATCGTCGGATTCAATAAGAAATATTGTAATTACTATTGGAACAGCTTATTGGCTATACTGGAACGCTTGTCCAGAAATACTTTCCAAACCACAACCGGTAAAGATGACAGAAAGATTAAAACCCGCCATTCAGAAGAAACGCGAAGTAAATTTAAATGATAGGAGCGCCCCCATTAATACCATGAAGTCTTTGGAGAAAATATTAGAGGTGAAGTAACTTATAGAACATATTTATATTTTGCGTTTTAACACTTGTCCACAGTAAACCGTAGAGAGCGCCTCAATAAATATATATACTGACATGAACCTTTAAAAAACTATTAACTGACATGAAAGATTTGAAGACCTCATTATTGTTGGTTGACAACTGTGTTTAAAATGGATTTAAAAGCTATTAATTTACCGGTAAATTATCGGTAAATCAGTAAACCGAGAGAACTTTTATCTTTAATCGGTAAATGAAAAATTCGGTAAATTTGCATCCCCTATAGTCCGAGCTTGCTTCTATTTCCACATTTAGGGTTTACATATAATTTTTTTGACGTATATTTTGATATTCCTGGTTTGCTCAATATCATTATCAGGACATTCGTTTGTTGTTGTTTACCAGCCCTTGCGATTTGAATATGCTATATTTTCAATATTTAGTACGGCGCAGTTTTATGGAGTGTGTCTGTTGTTGTCGGTATAGCTTCCGTACCTGCTTTCAATTTATAGCTTAGAAATCTACTTAGTAAGCCAACCAAACTTTTTATCTCGATGAGCTATCATACTTTCTTTTTTCTTGCTATTGTATGACTTTTGGATCAACTCCTCATTACATCACTTGATTTAATTATATTAAGCATACCTAAAGTCTGTGTTCCTGGACGTATTTGGTCTAGAGACGTCCGAGATCTTACTCAACTGCTTTCATCAATCTTCGCTTAATTAACATCAAATCTGTTTCATGTATTACTGAAACGTTTTTTAAGAATTCACTCATCTTTTCGGTGTAAGTCGTTGACGTAATGTTAGGGCAGTCGTGTAAATATAAAAACATGAATGTGAACTCACATTAACACAAGATACCTCTTTCCATTATGCGTTCCTTCCAAAGAACGAATTATGCGCGGCCATGATTGTAAACATATCTTGATTGGTGATTCTCGAAAGAGTAAATAAAATCTGTGAAATTATCAATTTTATGTCGAGGACAAGCGGGTATTTTCGGGTTGAAATTTTTTTTTGCAACTGCAGTAGTATCAGCTTCGGTATATTGTTAAGGTCGAAAATGATTCTGTCTCAAAACATAACCCAACCAAACACTAAATACAACGATTCACTTTGGTTGATAGTTGGTCGTTCTCTAGTCGGATAGTCCAGTTGCATAATCGCTTTTCAGTCAAACAACCGCTAGAACTCGCTACTCAACCGCTACAAGCAAGGTCTTTGCTTAATTCACTACTCCCAATTTCTCTTTATTAGTAGTAAGAAGCAGTTAAGTATAATTTCGCCACTACACGGCTAAACGTAGAACCACTGGTCTTAAAAAAAAGAAGAGTTTTGACAGACTATGCACAATCATATAAGTTATGTTTTACTCATATCATCCTTTTTTAAGCGTTCCAATCGACCAGTCAATACAAAACCCTTTTGTACTATCGATTGACTAGCGGAAACTATCGGTTTGTAAACTGGAAAGCAATGCTGATGATTGCTAGAATCTGGTTTGTTATTTCTGATTTGAGGTGCAGACAGATAATTAGAAAGTCTTCATCGTCAATCTTGTCGTGATATCGACTGATTATAAAGGGAAATAAATGTAATATTTCAATAAGTGTGATATATATTAAGTGCCATCTTTTATGAAACACATGAAGTATACATTTGTTTTTCGTAGTTCAAACATCCTTGACCTCATGTTATATTATATATTTTAATATGGTGTTCCTCCATTGAGGAGTATAGGGCGATCACTAGACAGAACCATCTGACTCTTCTCTATTTTCATCACTCCTCATGTTTTACTGAGCTCTTTCCTCTTGAGCTCTTTATTTGTTAATAACCACCTGCAAATTTTGTGTTTCCATGTTTCACACCCATACAGAAGTTTATGATATATATATATATATCGACCAAATGGCATGTTCAAACCTAGATGCGCATTCTGGCGGAAATAAATACAAATAGATAGAAAACCGCCAGTCACTCTATCCTTGGTGACTCTATTACCAAGTGCTGTTTTAAGGACAAGTCCCGCTGTTACCAAATTGACAGATATGACATCGTTCGAATATAATTGCGGCTTAATGTTTCCGGTTAAATTTAGAATTTCATAATTGTCTAAAATATTAATAAAATTTTACATCCGGATTTTTTTCACAATTTTTATAACAATCTGTGACACCAATACGGAAACCCGTCCAACAAGCTGTTTGCAAATCAATATCATGTCAGCGCATTGACAGCCAATCTGTTAACAAACGTATTATGTATTGTAAAATCAAAATAATATCATTTTATTTATGTTTTTATGATGAACATTAAAGTAACATAAATTTTAATGCTCTTCCTTCTCGTACCCATAATCGGAATGCGAAACAATGGTAAAATTGTTGGAAAATGATTCATAAAATTTGTTAGGCACATAATTGTGACAACAACAACATATGAGTGTTGTCATTCAGACACAATTTATGATTACATGTATCATGGCATAAATATAAATAAATATACATATATATATATATATATATATATATATATATATATATATATATTATATATATATTATTATATATATATATATATATATATATATATATATATATATATATATTATATGTATATATGTATATATATATATATATATATATATATAATATATATATATATATATATATATATATATATATATATATAAATATATATATATATATATATATATATATATATATATATATATATATATATATATGTATATCTATATATATAGATTATTTGATTGTTTTTTAAGAACTGCTCGGTGTCCAAAATGTATTTGTGCAGAAGTAGATCCCGCTACTGCCTCTGATTTTTTTTTTCCGGTTTTTACAGGCCATTGTTGGCCCGTACCGTGTCAACAATCTGACTCCAACAGTTTCGATCACGAGCCAGCTCTTCATACTGTTGCAAGCAGTTGGAAGATGCCAGATCGCTCTCTACGCCGTGGAGCCATCGTCGCCGACAGCGACCTCTTCGCCTACCGAAAGGCGGTTCTCCCTTCAAATATCGCTGTATCATTCGTTTCGGTTCAGCACGCAGAACGTGACCGAGCCAGCGTACTCGCTGTCCTTTGATTTCATGCACGATATCAGAAATTTGCATTAAATTCCTGATCTCGTGATTGAATAGAACTCGGTATGTGCCATCAAAGTCGCGTTTTGGGCCATATATCACACGCATGATTCTTCTCTCGAATGTTAGAAGCCATCTTTCGTACTCATCCGTCAAGGTCCAACTCTCACATCCATACATGACAACGGGTCTGATCAACACTCTGTACAGCTTCAGCTTATCCGTATTTGCAAGATATTTAGATTTCAGTAGTGGACGTAGAGGATACAAAGCCCGATTGCCAGCGGCAAGGCGAACCTTGATATCCTCGCCCACACTATTATCGTGAGTAATGAGAGATCCTAGGTACTTGAATCTCATCACTCCTTCAAACGTGTGGTTTCCACTACTGAAATCACTTGCGTCTTGGTCTCGAAAACCAGAGATCAGATATTTGGTTTTGGACTCATTGATTTTGAGACCAACGGAAGCTGAAAACTTTTCCAGTGGATCAAGTATCTCTTTCACTCCGTTGCCATTTAATCCAATCACACAGATATCATTTGCATACGCAAGAAGTTGATTGGATTGTCGGAATAAGATATTTTCCTGAGGTGTTGCACTTTTACGAAGGATGTATTCCAACATGAGATTAAAAAGTATCGGGGACAGCGCATCTCCTTGTCGAACACCAGAAGTAATTGCAAAAATTCTCGATAGCCTGTTCTCAACTTTGACACAGCATTGTGACTGCGTTACTGTCATTTTACACAGATGTACGTCGAGGAATTACAATTTTTTATATATGAAACTGTTTAGTGAAAAAAAGTTTACAATAGAATTCAAAATATTGCTCATCGCTAGCGACTTTTCCCCATAGTTCTGGACTAGCTCGAATACCGTAACGGTAGAAGTGTTCGTCTTTCGAGGCTTTTTACGAACTAAGCATTTTTAGATATCTTCATACGAGCTGAAATATACTGATAAGCCAGACTATGTGCTATCGAACGAAACAAGTAATTATCAGATTCTAAGTATAGGTTCTAACGGGTTTGGCGCAACGTGAGGCCGAATTAGTTATTCGTGATTTCATGCTCCTTCTCGTATTGTGGCCGCTGTTCGAACAGTGCTCGGTTTAATCGCATCAATTGAGCTCGAAACCATTCCTAATTGATGGTTTCGCTCGATTTCAACAGTTCATAATATAATAACACCGCCCTGGTCCCACCAAATACACAGCAATATTTTCACAGCGTGAATATTCGGCCGAGCTGATGCATATAGAAGCATGACTCAGCAGTTCCCATGGTTTTATAATGAATCCATTTTTCATCATTCGTAACTATGCATTTTGTGCCGCAGGATCAGTGGTTCACAGGCAAAAAACGACGCTCAACGTCTCTTCGATTCAAAGCATAAGGAATCCAAGTTCCTTGTTTTGTAGTCATGTTGAACGCATATGCATTCGCTTGGAAATGGTTAAGCGGATAACTGTTAACGCTGCAGCAAGCTTTTTTGCGTTTGGCACAGATCCTCATGGAACAATGCCTCAGAAGGTTTTTGAACTTCCTTCACGCGAACGGTCGTCATTATATATATATATATATATATATATATATATATATATATATATATATATATATATATATATATATATATATATATATATATATATATAATATATATGTATATATATATATATGTATATATATATATATATATATATATATATATATATATATATCTTCTAGCAAAAATATTAACAGTTGTTCCAAGTGGCACCACTGGTAAGACTGACTGAAATGCCCACTAAAATGTTTTACTTTATAACTCATGCTCACAAAGTAGACAAACTTTTTTCTTTTTTTATGTTGGTATTATCAAAGAACTAGGCCATATTAATAGTTTAAGTGTAATGAACGAACGGTAGATATTGAATTCTTCTTCTACCATCTAATAGTAAAGCTACCAGAATTATAAATGTCACTTCGAGTAAACATACACAACCTAGTAGAATAAAGATTTGGGATCACCTGAGACTGCGCCCAGAAGGCGAATTACCGTAACCCACTCTGTATTGGTAGCTTATGCCACTGAAATCTAAGCAATTACCTTTAAGAATTGGATTATATTTTTCCGAACAGTTATGCCGAACGACATCTTCTTTAATCGTTATACCTCAAAAATGACTCTTGGAATCAAACATACAAGATAGGTGTCGAGGCTATCGCCATTATATAAAAGTGCACGGCAACAGCATATATGCGTACTTAATATCGTGTATGATCATTTTCGGTGCTGTAATGTTTGACGTGGTAT
This sequence comes from Tipula lateralis, assembly GCA_963932295.1. Lineage (NCBI taxonomy): Eukaryota > Metazoa > Arthropoda > Insecta > Diptera > Tipulidae > Tipula > Tipula lateralis. The sequence continues at coordinate 122,391,340 of OZ010737.1, forward strand.
TCATAATATTGTAGGATGTCTATATAAATCCAACATTTTGGACTATGCCAAATAGGCTATTGTCTGTGATTCTAAAGCATTTCGTTTGCAAGAAGGTACCAAATACACTCGTGTACGCAAACCAGTTCAAATTCTAATTCCATTTTCTGGAGATTAAAAAAAAGATTTCACTGTCGAGATGATCATCTTTTCATTAACGAAAACGACATGAGATACAAGGTTTGAAATTTACTACGGATCCAAGCTAACCACGTACTCCATAACTCAACTAGGTGTGACTCACAACACCATCAATAAATTTCTGTTTTGCAGTCAAAATGGTGGCTCAATTCGCATTTTGTTTAATTACAGTCTATGTTGTTCCCAAACGATTATGTGTTGAAGATTTAGATATGCAGTCTTCATGATACTTGTCTTCGTTGAATGATACATGACTGATTTGTCACCTGATTTATATTGAAATATTCTAAAGCTCCCATCTCTTCAATCCTTTCACTCCCAGTACTTTACTTATTTTTAACCATTTCATGAACTTGGAAAGCAACCCAAAAAGCGAAAAGGCCAAAATTATAATAAAAATGACACTTTAAAAACAAGTTCGTGCCTTATGACAGGCACCATGTTTTATTCTAAATAATACCTTGGGACGTCATCTCATAAAGATAAAATAAAAAAAAAACTAATAAAAAATAAGAAAATAAAAAACTGTCACGATCGCGAAGAGTATAACAGTTCATGAATTTTAGAGCAACCCAGATATGGGCCTCTAACATATCTTTTTATCGAGCCGAAACTCTTCTAACTGTTTTTTAGTTACCTTAAGACTTTCTATCTTAAGACTTTCTTGGAGAGCTACGAGTTCCAAACTTCCAGCCGTTGGTCAACTATGTAGAGTAGGTTTGATTACCTGACTGATTATCATTCCGTTTTTTTAACCTATACACGAGTTGTGGAGTATCGACATGTTTTATAACAAAACTAAAACCTCGTACACACATAACCTTTCACCTTTAAATCTTAACCTAACTGTATCCCACAAATCAATTATGTTCACACTTTCCATCAAATTAAAATTAATTTTCCAAACAAATCTCAACACCAATATAGATTTACGGTTATGTACACAAGAGACGAAAGGCAAAACGTCACATACCACAAAATTAACCTCAATAACCTATATTTATACAAATAGAAAGATAGGTCCAGCACACACAAACAATAATTGACCGCATCTTCTCTTATACAAAATAATAAACCAACAGACAACAACAATGTGTTCTCGTCTCAAATCCCACTGTGCCCTCGTCGTACGAACACAATTAATTTTCAATGTTTTCTTTGGAACACACAACAGTAGAAGAAATTAAAACTTAATGAACTTGATAGAGATTTTAAGATATTGGGAGCGAGAATCCCCCCATGTAAACTTTGTGCACAAATGATGATGATGGTGATGTTCAATAAGACTGTGCAGAGAGAAAGAGAGTTAAAAGGTCAAAGTTTTTCTTATTAAATTAGTTTTTCGGTTTGATCTTTATACTTCTTTGTCGTATTCTTATTATTCATTTTCATGATTTTGTTTTCTTGATTTAGTTTCTACGTATTTTCATCTTAATCTTCTTCTCGTGTTTCGCACAAAAAGATTATCAATTCAGGAAATAAATTGAATATAAAAAAAACAAAAACTTTTCTTATTTTTCATATTTTGTTGCCATGTTTGTTGTTTTAATATAATTTAAGATGAAAATTAATCTTAAATTCTTCCTCATCAACATCAGTATTTTATTATTGTTCATGTGCTTCTAATAATCGTTAAGAGTATAAAACCGATTAGAAAAATATTATGGACTCATTACTCGGTCGTCTTGTGTATTCGGGTCGCAATATGCCAGGGTCAGTGGTACAAAAAAGATACGGCAAGCTATAGTACAGATAACATAACCGCAGTAGCTAAATCGTCTCACATGAGGATAGAGCGTTATAGTGCAATCTGTGAACGGACGCTATAAATTTATAGTTGGCCTTACTTGACCTAACTGCTCCTGGCTTTTATTTTGGATAAATGTGTGAGCAGGAGTAGCAAAAATATTTTGGCGCCAATATTGCTTACGGTGAAAATGATGCAGCACACCCAGACAAAGAGTATGAAGCTGGAGAAGGGTGGGATTTGGGCTTGGGACACGAATCACCATTAAATAATGTTAAACAATAGATCATCTTCCCACAACATACTTCAGCTGGTCATTTTCATCATACACATAAATTCGGGATTTTATAGCATTGGAAACGCCAAGATATGTGCCATCTTTCGGAAGTCTCCGCTATATCACTTGCTTAAGTTGCAAAATCGTAAGTTTTAAAACGCAAAACGTTTTTACCAGCTATAGGTAACATACGTATAAGTAGGTCAATTGAATGGTGATTCTTAGTTCTTGTACTCGCATATAGAGCGACTAAAATAACTACACTGATTAAATCACAAGGATCCTACGGCCAAATGGCATCCGAAAAAGTTCAACTGCTTTGTTAATATGATAGCTCTCTTGGAGTGAAACATACAGTTAGGTACCATGTTCTTCTAGTATGATTCCTATGACTAAGTTGCATTGTGATGGCAGTTATGTGAAAATATATTTAATGCAAAATGTAAGACATATGTTATGGATCCTCACTCCAGTTTGGATTTAACGTACGCCATTACAAGTCAAATTTTAAGCGTATTGCTATGGAGCCAATTAACATAGATCATGGGCATTTCTTTATGTAAGCGTTTGTACTGAAACAGAAGATCGGTTGGTACAGGAAGTTTACTTTTGAACAATATGGGCTAATGATGTCTTAACGGTTTCAGTATGAGCTATTAATTGACATAGATTTCTACTCTGAAGCATTCGTTGTACTTTTACTCCTTGGTATTTATCTGAATAATTATTTTTTTGTTTCTAACCTTTCATCTGTTTTGCGACTCAAGGCATTCTCAACTCTTTTCCGATTCGCTTATGACGTTCTAGTTTACGCCATTACAACCAAATCGATAATCTACGGTTATAGCTCTGATTACTTCGTAGAATCATTTGCACATTGCATAACTCCATGTCAGCATATAATACTGACATGAAAGATGGATCGGAAATCCGTCAATCCAACAAAAAATCAAAGATATGTTCATTCACACCACCAATCATAATCGGATGCCATGATAGAAAATCCTGTTTGCATTATGCCCCTGTTAGGATATGGTATGAACTCGGTACCTCCCGCTGCAAGAATAAGTATTTCTAAACCAACAAGTTAAACCACGGTTTAAAATAAAAAAATATTTCGACCATACATATATTCTTAATCCATCTTAACAGTTGAAACGCAACCGAGAATTTGATATGTGTGGGAACAATAAGAATACATCCGAGGTGTGACTGGCGCTATCAGTATAGAATATATAAGTTAATCTCGCAAAACCTTGCAAAAGTTTCAGTTATCGTCCTACCGTTTTGCTTTAAAAATATAAAAAGGACTTTTAGTAGATATTGACTTCCGGCAGGTTTTCGAAATGACATTACGTGCACGACCAGACGGAAATATAAATAATTTAAGAAGGCGGAAATAATTCCAGAACTAAATGCCACTAGTTCAACCCACATACACATATAGATTAAAAACACCCAAGCGTGATTGATGAATCATCACCATCCCGGGAATAGAACCCGAGACCCCCGAATGTCAGAGCAAGTACGCTACCTTCTCTGTCACGAAAGCGTCTTTTAAACTTATGTCTGACACCCTATCTGATTAACACGAGCCAGAGTGATAAAACTATCTCAATATTTTTCTTTGTTATTGTCTGGTAGAGGTCTTTGTAGCACTTTGACTGCTGTTATCATATATTCTATAATTTTCATATATACCTCAATTCATTCTTCCTTCAAGCTTTTGAAATCGAAAATATTTCTCAGAGGTTTTGACATCAATCCAAAAGGACTTGTGGTTCTGACTCCAAGACGGTGCAGTCGTAAGCGAACAATAGCTGATTAATGGTACAAGACATATTCGCATATTCTAGTTCCAAATAGCAATAACTGCTATAACTATCGGTCCGGTTCTGGTGCAATGAATGGTGCATACAAGACTCAAACTATCATTTCTCTCAATTCCAGCATGTCTCGGCATTTACATAACAACTATCCTATTGCTGGTTACATTATTTAGGCCTTTGGATCAGCGTTTACAAAGAGCTTTATCGCATGCTCTTCCGCTTGACAAATGGTGCTGTTCATCATCAGGACTTAAATATGGACAGGCTATCTCGGTTCATCTTCATTTTGTATAACATATCTTAGTTCCCTGTTCGAGTTCTTACTTTAAGATGACCTATCAATGCACTGAAGGCAGTATTCTTTTTGATTTAGAGATATAATTTGGAAAAAGTCTTAACAGTACCTCCATAGCTGCGGTTAGGGAATCCAAATTTACCGAAAATTTCATTTACCGGTTTCGGTATTTTTTTTTCTTAATTTACCGGTTTCCCGGTAAATTTCGGTAATTGTTTAATCTACAAAAACATCATTGAAACATGTAATATATCTTAATTATTTACTTATTATTTTTGTTTTTTTGAGAAAAAAGACATTTTTAAGTTAGTATATAACCGAAATTTGAAAACGGAGCTTAATTTCATGAAACTCAAAGTAAAAATTGAGCTTCTAATATTTCGAACTGAAATGGCTGTATATTCTATTTGTATTGTGAGAGAGAAAAAAGCTTAACAGATAACTCATTTCTTGGTATAAGATAACCTCATAGCATAAAGGGTGGCCCATAAATTAATTTGGCTCTAAATACAAAGACGAACGAATGTTTTGTAGAGCGGTTTGTTTTATTAGAAAGAGATACATTGTCATTAAGAATTAAACACCCTTTCATTCAAATGACTATAATAGCTTTACATTCTGCCAACGCCTATTTTTCAGAATATTTTCGACTGTATACATTTTATCACGTCAATGGTTAATATAATTTGATCTACTAAATCTTGGATAATCTCTAGATGATAAGCGTAATACTTATTTATACCTTAACGGCTTCCTACCAAAAAAGTCGTTCAGAGTCAAACCGTAGATGCTTCATGTCATTTTGACGTCTCCGTTACGACTGCTTATTTGATGTTTCCAAATATTCTGCTTGTCTATTTTAAGAACTTAGGGTATAGTTTATCATTGCCTGGTAACGCCGCGTATTAATGTAAGAGCGGCTATTTGCTAATTTTTTCTAAAGATTTTTTAGTAAAACAGTTCATTTCCTTCCAATTATTTGTGCGTTCCACAGCCCAATTTACGAACGGACAACCGAAATACAAAATGCGCATCACAAAACAGCGAGAAATTCTTGAGCAGGATGGCGACTCTTTTCACTAATTGTCTTGCAGTTATTTTATTTCTACTGAATTAACCACCTAAATTTCCTACAGTTTGGGTAGAATACTTCTGATTTTAATTAGGGGTAAAATAACCCGTACCGTTAATTTCAAGCATTAAAGAAATTAAATTTCATAGGACGATAGAAGTTAGTGTTGACACACTCGAATTAACCATGAATTAACCTTAAGTCTAGTCACATCTGCGTAATGAAATGAATGAGATGAAGCAGATTTATATCAGCACGTTTAAAAATATCGGTAAAATTAAATCAAAACCCCTATTCATATAGATCCATAAATAAAAAGAATGAATATAATAAGAACGTTTCTTTTTAATAAAATATAATATATAAATTATTTTATATATAAAATATATTTTATTTGTATAAAATAAAATATATTTTATTTTATACAGTCAAAGTATGAAAAGATATTATACTAATTATATGAATTTTTTAACTTTCGGTATTTTCGGTAAAATTTTGAAAATTTACCGGTTTTTCGGTAATGAAAAATTTACGGTAAAACCGGTTTACCGGTTTACCGAAAACCGGTATTGGATTCCCTAGCTGCGGTCAGACATGTTTGCATAGATTCAATTATAAATAATTCAAGCTGTGCGTTGTACTTTATTGAGTTAAATTGGTGCATTCAATAGCCGTAGGTCCACGATACCAAGGACGGATAGGTGACCAAGGATTGAATGTGACCAATAGTTGTTTCCTCAAGTACTACCATTGCACCATGGATCTGAATAAATTAATTGCTCTTCTGTTACTTATCGGTTAAAAGATTTTCGTCGTCAGCCTCTGTATGCTATTTTGATGCTCATAGTTCACCCCATCAAGTAGACCACTACAGTCCGACTGGATCGATGTCAACAAAGAGCCTGGAAGGTGGGTCTCAATATAAGTACTATACTAATAATTTCTCCCAGCTCTCAATATAACTTCCATTCTCCCTATTCCATTTGAGTGATCCCATAAGAGTAATTTTGCAAAATCTCTTAGTCCTCTTAATTCGAGGTTGTATTCCGTTAGGGCCTCTTTAATCACTCCAATCCATGAAACAGCTTCCTCGTTTTTTTAATTCCTACACGCCATTTATTTATAGGGCAGTTGTTCTCATGCGCTTAGTAAATAATATTATGCAGCTGAATTTCGCATAAGTTCCAAGCCATCGGTTGACTCAATGGTCTCCACTCCATTTCTAAAGGCATTTCAGATCGGAAAAGTGAATTGTATATGTACCAGTTTCAATGATCTGCGAGCTCTGATTTTTTGTGGCTATAGAGGTCATTAAAATATAATGACCTCTATAGATCAAATCTGATAAGCAAATGTACACACGATGAGCCCTAATAAAATGCATGCCAGTAACTAATTAGAGTGTCTTTAAAAGGACAAATTTGTGTTAGGTTGAAGACCTTTTTCCTAATTGCATTAACAAATTTAAAATTTTTGGAAACAAGGCCTTTAAGAGATATTCCCTTCTTGTATTTGTATCATAATCGATAATAAAGCCTATAGTCCTTTCTCTTTAGAGTAGACAATAAGCCGTTTGACTTCTACGGAGGACATTGAATACGCTTCGCACTTATCCCTGACATATTTACCATGGTCCAAGCAGTCCTCTTTCGATACTCTTTTTAATACTCTTACTCCAGGATGAATTGCTTGAGTAGTTTGTATTGCCCCTCTTAAAGATATTATACGTGATACTTTATCTATTTTATCTTCCTTTATTGTGCTCGCGTTACCCTTGCTTAGATTTACAACTCTTAGATTTACGCTTTACTCACCAAATGCTCTCTGGAGAAAATGTCATTTGGCTGATAAACAGACTGCAAATAACATTGTGATAGGTTCAACTATATCCAATCAGCATTTTGTAAATCCCACTCCTATTAAGACATCGTAAACCGCATTGTAAACAGAAATCAAAATCATAATTTCTATTACAACAATATAATGTAAATTGCCTTTGGGGGGCTGACCACTATTTGGGAGAGAAAATAATTGGCCCTCCACTTTCACTTCAATATTTCGTGTGTTCGGTACGTGTTGACAAGGGCTAAATGTCATTTCAAAATACAAATTTAGCATCAAAACGCCATAAATCAAATATACAGTCGCATGTATTGCTATACAGCCCAACCACATAATTATAATCTCAAAAGCAAACAATTTCGGAAAATTTATATAAAATCCCACCTTCCGATACTCAAACTCAACATTTCAAAATTTAAACGTGTCAGAAATGCCAAATTTACATATTAATTACAATTTTCACTATGGATTTTCCAGAAAAGCGATTTTCTTGGTGTTGTTATGGTTGATGTTATTATACGTAAGACGATTGGTGTAGCTAACCGCCAAGGTGAATACAATTTAAACTGTCACGTTCATACAAAATTTCACTCTCTAGAGTCCTAATTGTTTAAGGCTTAACGATACTGTATAATCGTCACAATTAAAAATTATGTGGATCCAGAGAGCGAGAGAGAGGAGGATACGCTTATACCGGATTGATTTAATTACTAACGACAACCAAACACTCACACACACAAATACAATATCTAAAATGTCAATAAACTGTGAAATATATAGTTTTCGTACTGTCATTAATTTCAATTGTTGGAAAAATTGATTTTTGGTACGAGCATCAAACCACATAACAGAACTACTATATAGTACACCCACAAACCGTTCGGGTTAATGTACTTCCACCATCGATGGAATGGGAAAATTTGTGGGAAAAATTAATTTTTTTCATTTATTTCGATCGATTTTAATTTAATATTTTTATTTAGAAAGTTTTGTGATTAATTTTATAATTGAATTTAATTCGAATATGTGTGGGTGTGTGAGTGAATCTCCTCGAATTACAAACAACATATTTTTTTGGTTTTATTCCGAGTGTTGATATATGAAAAGGATATTCGATTTGGGGTTGCCATATTAATATGATTTTGATTAAATGTTGCATCAATACTGAGTGTTCGTAACATAAAGGATAATAGAGAAGTAATTAAGGACTGTTTAGAACTATAGTTAGATGGACTCAAATTGACAAAAGAGACTAAATCACACTCTTTGAATAACGATAGATGCGCCCACCTATAGACAGTATTTTATGTGCTATCTCTTTCTGTTTACTCCTTAATGCACGGGGCAGCATAGCGTCTCTACAAAACAAATGCACTCACTCATCCACCAGAGATTTCAGAAGAGACCACTACTCTTCACTTTCTTCACCAATCTTAGCTGCACTTGCCACTAGTGAAGATTTGCATAATCTTCACTTCACTTTAACCCATTTAACACTCCACTGGTTAAAACAATATTTTAAAACTGCTTGTAGTGTACAAAACTTATTTGCTGCGTTCATGATGTGGATTTCCTCACTGTATAGTGATATCTCTTTCACCATCCCATCAATATTTTCAAGATGAAAACGGCTATTATTACCGTTTGACACTTAAATTCAACATAAAAATTGTATGACCAACAACTTACACTGTTGCCTCTCGACGATTGCTGCGTTTCTTTATATGCATATAAGAGTTACACTTTTCAACGCTTTTTGTCTTTAGTACGGTGCTAACCTCGGAATATGCACTACTTTCATCTTTATCTTTTGATAAAAGCTATACCCTTTCTAATTATGTAGATGATTTCGTTAACCATCTTGATGGTGGTTTTTAGTGTGGTCTCGAATTTGGTTGTGAATCTCGTTGATTTTCGGCTGCAGTTGACTCCGCAATCCACATTAGTTTCTCTTGTGACATCGTTTCTGCACAGTATGCCATCAAGAAAGTTATTTGTTCCAGTTCATTTGGTCGACCACTTTTTATAAATGTTTCTTGATAGTTCGGTTGAACCTCCTCTGCATGTCGCCTCGGTTACCAATATAAATAGCTATCTGTTCCGTAGATGTTCTCACCATATATTGCTGCATCTCTTCTCGGGTTCTAGTCCTCGGCCTTCTTTATATTCTGAATATATATCACAGTTTCGACACCAATACTTCCCGTTGATCTGATATTCCACTCAATAAGACTCTGTCCTTTTTCTTCGCGGCAACACCAATTGTTCGTTTTTGGATACCATCATCCATGTTCCAGTAACACTTTGTTTCTGTACTAACAGTGATATTCCGCGCCACGCTGTTCTTCGATTTTTCTTCAGCTAATAACTTGAATCTTCTTCTTGTTCGGACTTTGTAGACTTTATATGGTAACACCATTTCTCTTTCGTTTAACCTGTTGTAAGATCGAATATCATTTGTTCCTCCTGATGGACGTTTTCATCTTTCCGTCGTTAAAGCGACATTGACAATATTGTTTTGGAACTTGACAATCTTATCCGTTTCATTACCAGTGGTTCGTTAAACGTGTTCATTCTCTTCAACTCTGCGGCACTGATCATTGGTCGCTCTTTACTCGTGAATTCTTTCTACTACGTTATGACTGATTCGGGTTGTTTCGAATTGTGTTGAAATTGATTGTGCTTTCACCTAGTCGATATTCTTTTCGAATCGATAAGCCGTCCAATCTCTGAAGTTTTACTTCAACGCCATCTCATCAAACTGCTCCCCCAATCCACTAAAAAGTTTTTAATATTGTTGCGACAGCTCTTCTGCATCAGGGTCTTATGTTAATGACATTCTTGCTATGTTCCTGCTGCTGCAATTTGTACTGCTCTTACTGGTTCTTTATGCCTTACTTTTTACAGTTTAGCGTTTTTTGTGGATTAGCGTTCACGAACGATGTTCCCTCTGATATTTACTCTTTACTTGTTTTATCTGGAGATCTTAAAATGGTTGAGACTGCTTTTGCGTAAATATTTATATTTTCGGCCAAATAAAGTATAAATTGTAGGGTTCCCGATTGGTTTCGAATCTGGTTCTCTCTTAATACTATACAATGCAATCTTCACTCTAGACTTTTCCTATCCTAACATTTAGGTTACTTCCTTGATACGGTGCTGACCTTTGAATACGCACCATACTTTCATCGTTGCTTTTTTCCTTTCTTAAATCTGTAGAGAAAATCGTTGATCATGGTTGTTTTCGATGTGGCCTCGAATTTGGTTGTGGGTCTCATTTCAGAATCTGGTTCGATTGATCTGATGCGGTTGAAACTCTTCGTTTACTAACATTAACAGCCATCTGTTCCATCGTTGCTCGCACGATGTATTATTGCATCTCTTCTCGCGTTATGGTCTTCGAGCACTTACATTCTGCACAGATATCGCAGTGTTGACACTATTACTTCCTGTCGATAAAATGTCTCTCTCAGTAAAATCTCTGCTTGACCTTGGCAAAAGTTGTATTAACTCAATCTAGCAGTTTTTCTTCTTATGCCCCCGGCACTTTGCTTCTCGTCAACACCAACTACTCCACTTCCATGTTTCCATCAGTGGACTTTCACTTTTGTATAGCAAGTTCCAATAACACTTAATTTCCGTACTAAAGGTGCTTTTTCGTTTCATGCTGATCTTGGAAGATCCTCCTTTTAGCTAATCCTTACTCGAGCCATCTTTGGATCTTCTCGCTGTTCGTTCTTTATGTCTTCATGGTTCCACCCCTCGGTCCTTTCCCGCTGTCACCATTTCCTTTTGCGTTAGCACTGATGTAAGACTGAACTTTATTTTGTCCCTCCTGGTAAAGGTTTCCATTTTTCCGTCCTTACAGGGACATTGTCAATTTTTTCTGGGGCTTCCCAATGCGAACGATTTCATTTCGATTAAAGTGATACTTTAATCGTTTTCACTATATGTTCAACTCTACTGCACTCATCGTTGGTCGTTGTTTACTCGTGACTTGTTTTTGCTGTCTGATACTGATTTAGGTGATTTAGAATTGCAGTGGAGACCAGAACTAATACTGACGCAGGTTAGTTCATTCCGCAGCGAGCTGTTTCTAAGTTTAAGACGGTTTTTTAAATCGCATCAGGTTCTTCAGACATATAAAACCTTTATTAGACCGTGTATAGAATATTGCTGTCAAGTTTGGGGTGGAGCATATGGAACTGCTCTCCAGTTGCTGGATAGAATTCAGCGACGTGCCATCCGAATAATACGAAACTCCAGACTTACGAAAGATCTAGACAGCTTACAGCACCGCAGAGATGTTGCAGAACTTTGCGTGTTCTATAGACTAGACTAATAAATGGTAAATGTTCTGCACAGTAAACGGAGAAAATACAACCATTTGTTACGCCAGGATGGATAACACGTGGAACGGTCAATGCGCATAGGTTTACGGTGAAGCTGCCGAAACCTCGAACTGAAGGTTCAAAGCGCGAATTCATTTATCGAACATCCACGAAGTGGAATTCGTTATTCGGTTTTCAGTTTCCGTTGGAGTATAAATTGCACAAGTTCAAGGCAGCTATCAACCTTTACTTGAAGGACCGCGCGTTGAGTGCAGGAGCTCTGACAGTTACAAGGAGCTAGGACTGTCTAAAAGTCCGCCCTGCTCCCAATTAAAGCTTAATTTAAAAAAATATATATAAGTGCATTCATTCGTTGTTGATCATTGACTCCTCTTAATGCGAATTCGAATTGCGTTCTGAATATCTGATACGATGCAGTTTCGTCGAAAGTGTGTAGTATTTTGAATTTTACTAGTACGGTGGCTCCTGTTTGGTAAAATAACTAACCCCTCTCATTCAGTTTGTCGATTTCACTCATTTACCTCTTTTAATGTTTTTGATTCCATCAATTCTCATTGTCGCTCAAGTTTTTAATCTTCGAGTCGATTCTCTGAATTTTTACTTTAATTTCATCCCATCAAACTTCTCCTTCAATTTTGCTATTGTTGCAACAGCTCTTCTCTCAGGGTTTCCTACTGTTCGTTTTGGTTGTGAAACAGCATTTCATGATGAATTCTTGATTTTACTTCTGCTTCTCGGACGTTTCGCCTGTTTCAATTTCTGCTGCGGCTGTAACTGTTAGTCTTGTTACGCTAGACTGTCAGATAGTTGCTGCTAATCAGCTAACAGTGCCTGAAACATCTCTGTATCGAATCCGATGTTGGTAGGCTAGTGTTCGGTTACCCTAATATTGACATATAAAGTTTTTAATTCGAACCAGCTTCTCTCGCGATCACTACCCCATATCTCGACGCAACTTAAACTCACGACTTTGAATGACGAATTTAAGAGATTACGTTTGTATCGAGCACCACCATTGCTGTGTCATCCAGCTGCACAAATACAGTAAAAAATATCTACTTCTAGCGTCAAACATAGTCTCTAACCTCTATTGGAATCCAGAATAAGTACGGATTGAAACTCCTGTCAACTCCTGACCTTGATCACTTTAATGCCACACAATCGGTTTTAAATTTTGCTGTTGGTAGTGCTTTTCATTCAACCCACAGGTGTGATACTGATGCCATAAATGTCGAATCTTCAAAAAAACTCCACATATTAGGTTTGGGTAACTGAACATTATATCTAACCGCCCAGGTGGCGCAGTGGTTAAAGCTGCGGCAGTTGTGCGAGAGGTACCGGGTTCTCGAATCCCGATAGGGGCAGGATGGTAAAGGGATTTTTCACCATACGAAATCGATCGGTGGTGTGAATGAACATATTTATGACCCTCTGTTGGAGTGCAGAATTCTTGGGCCATCATGTCAGTACTATAGGCTGTCATGGAGCTATGCAATGTGCAGATGGTTCTACGTAAATCGGACCTATAGCCTTACGTCCTCGATTTGGCTGTAATGGCGTAAGGTAAGGACGTAAATAAGCGATCCGCGACAGAGTTGGCAGTGCCTCGAGCCCCGAAACAGATTGTAGAGATAAAAAAAAAACAAACAAACATTATATCTAATCTGTTTGACTTAATAAGTGAACCAACATATTTATTCGAGCCTATAGTGAATTACATTAGGTAAGAAAGTTGTTGGACCTTCGAAAACTTTCTTTGTTTTTATATGAAAGACTTCCGTATGAGAGCTTCCCGTTTTTATCCCGTTCAGATTACACTTACCGTTGACCAGATTACACTTACCGACGTTGACTGGTCAAAAGATTAACAGAGTAGATCCCCTAGTGGTTCATAGTTGCTATAATGAAACCACATGATATCCAATGTGCTTTCGACTCAGCGTTTCATACTGTTGTATACCACTTGCTAGTATGGCGCGCTATATCAGGAATTTGCATATAAAGAAGAGGAGGTACTTTACCAAAATGGATTCTCATGTGGATCCATGCGTAACAACTGTCATGTTCATATGACATTTGTGTTCAGTATTCATGGACACCATCAATAAACTTACGCGAGTATAACGTTTACAAATTGTGAAAATTTATTTCAAAAATCAGTGCTCAGTGAAAAATTCGAGCATTTTATGGTCTTTATCGTCCAACTGAACGCACTGTTCCAGAAACAATCAATATATTTGGAACCAATTTTTCACTGGATGTTCTCTTGCGTCCTTCATCCGCTGCTCAAAGTGCATCCGTTTTTATCGAAAAATTGTGCACTCAAAAAAATTTGACTATTTTCATAACAACACAGTTATCAAATACGGTTTTTAAAATCCTTAATAATACAGTTTATTAAATAAATAGTAGTTTTTGTTAAATATCAAATTTTGTAGTCAAATCAATAATAATAATGGTTTTTTTGAAAACAACAATTTTAAAAATGTTTCTATTATTATTTTGATAACAAATATGAGTAAAATTATAAATTTTGGTTATTAAAATTACTAAATAGTTATCAAATTTTTAATTTGTATTTGTTGTAAAACTAATAACAAATATTTTTAAATTTACTAGTAAAATAAAAAATTTATTGTTACTTCAACAATTTACATTTTTAAAATCACAGTTAATTATTATTTCCATAGTGAAATTTATCAAAGTCAATTAATAAACCTAATGCTAGTTTAATGTTCTCAATCAACAAAAATTCTCTTGATCATTTTTTTTTAAAAATTTTACTATTAATTTTATAATTAGTTTTTTAAATATATTGCAAAGTAATCATCGAAGAGAAAAAATATTGGTGTAAATTTGTTGGTAGTTAAAATAGTAACGTTGGTTATTATTCCAGTAATTCTAATTGTTAATTTAATTAAAAATTATTAATGTTTGATCGTCATTGCTATTAAAATAATAACGAATTTTTATTTCAATATTAATTTTATTAGTAATAATTTGACATTTATATTGATAATTGTTGTTATTAATTAAATAATATTATTTGTTGCTGTGTTGTTTTTAATATTATATTTATTCATTTGCGAGTGAGACACTTTTAAGTGCGGTTCATTTTTATTAGTGTGAAATTCAATCTATCTTAAATGTCGATTTTGAATGGAACTAGTTCAAGCTCAACTAATTTGATAATTCCGGATATTATACAACAGTATATAATTACAGAAATTTTGAGAGGTAAGTTTACTATAAATAAGTTTATATTAAATATTAAGACTAATGACAGTATAGTGATGTTCATTTATCAAGACATTTAATTATATAAAAATTCAACTAATCTATTTTGTTATTTGTTTGGTGAGTAATTATAATCAGATGCTGCTGTTGACGTGAAATTGTTGCAATACATCCAACCTAATAAACATCTAGCTATCGCTTGAACAAAACAAAAACATATTGGAGCGACTGCTGACTATTTAGAAAACTGGATATACTTTGGTGCTTCATTTAATCTATGGCTTAGAGGCCGTAAACGGCCCTTACCGCGTCTCAACTGAGACCTTACGAACCAGTGTTAACGAATGGTGCACATTGTAGGTGGTCAGCCCAACGAATGTTTTTACACACAAACGCGTCCCATTTTCATGGTGCTTCATAAGTAAGTATAAAGTTTATTAGATGTATTTAAATTGAATAATCACATATTTTATATATATTTTTAAAGTTCTTATAGATTTTAAATTAAGCTGCCTGATGTTAATCAGGAACCTGCTTGTAGTTCTATAATTGACTTTTTAGAGATACATTGACACATAGTATGTTTGTTTTAACAATATAACATATATTGATTTTTATTATATATTTATTTGAAGGGGTTCTTGTTTTTCTTGTTACAGATAGATAATTATTAACTAGATGTGACTTATTCCACTATATATTACTTTAATAAATAATGCAAATTATATAAAGGATATTCAAAACCAGAATCACAAACGGCCTTTGTCATTGTGAAATACTGTTCAGCTTTAAGAGGAAATGATGCATAAGATGATTCGGAAAAATGGAGAAACTATATGAGATCCTAACCAAATCTTCGGTATTAGACAACATTAGATCGGTGAATATATCAAACTATATCATTATTGAGTATTTTGATTTATTTGGATTTTAACATCCAGTAACTTAAAGTTAGTATGTTTAAATTAAAAAAATTTAATTTTGAAGTTAATTTTATAAAAAATATTTGAATTTTAAAAATAAATAAATATACTATTATATATATTTTAAAAACATGTAATACGTGTTTTATTTTACATATAAAATTATTTATTATAACAATAATGTTATTATTAAATTTACAATATTAATAATAAAATTTATAATTCTCACTTTTAACGTCATAATATCTCCAGTTAATTTGATAACTTCTACATTCATTGTTTAACTTCAGTCCATTCAATTAATAATTAGTTTATTTAAATATATAATAAGAACTATTACATGAACCATACATATTATTAAAAACGAAGTTTGCGCTATTAAATTATGTACTTTGACTGTTAAATCGATAGTGTTTTACTATTAAATTTATTTTCAATTTTGATTTTCTCCATATTTGTTGCTCTCAGAAATAGTGATTATTTTAAAAACTGTTCATTAAATTTATAACCATTTATTGTTGGATGTATATTAACAACTTTTTTATTAATTTAATTCCATTTTTATTAATTTAATTGTAAAATTTTTTTGAGTGTGTACATACAGAATAGATTTAACAGCTTCCAATGCATCCTGAAAAATCCTCTGTTTGGTGCGATTTATGGGCAGGTGCGATTTATGGGCATCATCAGACCGTATTATGACATAAACTACAGAGTAATGATTAATGTATTTTTATTGCGGTTTCAACATGGTGGTACAACGTAGTGCAACACAACGATGGTGGCACACAGTAGGCCAAACTATCAATTTATTTGAAAACAATTTTACTAAGAACCTCATGTCATGAAAGAGTCCCTGATCTCCAAGATCTTGTGTCTTCCGAAAGCCCTTATTCGACCAGCCTTTACATACATAAATTTTGAACTGTCATAAGTCTGTAAAAATTAACTTAGAACGGATTTGAGTCATAGTTTGACAGAGCAGTGATAAGCTCTATTCTCGTGACTAGGTGATTCAGCACGGATTCGGTGCTAGTTCCAAAATTTTGCAAAGGTTATGTTTAATGAATGCCTCATGTTTGGCGTTGTTGAACGCCACTGTTAACAATATCGAATCGGCTAGCCTCCAATCACCAGTATATTAACGAGTATATCAATGGGAGTTGGTATAATGTAACATTTCGATGTTATGAGAATTTAATGTTCCTGTTGTTGTTGTTGTTATTATCTTCATTTTCCAATTATATAATGTTGTTGTTGTTTTGTAATAAAATCCATAAAATTTACATATAATTGACGTTTTGTAAAACGACGACGATATAATATATAAAACGACAACGACGACTAAATAACAAACTTAACAAATTGAAATCCGATATATTCTTCGAATTGTTCAACTTTAACCAATGGCTTTTTTGTTGTTGCGTATATATCACCGAAGTACGCCAGTAGCGGACTCTTAAGTTTAAAATCAAATTCGCAAATCAAACTATATACGTACGTGTACATTCATATGTGGGCGTACGAGACGAGATTCCATTGGGAAAATTAATTTTGTTACATGAAATTGGTATTTCGTGTATCTAGAGCCTGCGGTGTTTGTTGTTGTTTTCAATTTTCAATTTTCAACTTCAATTGACACCGTCACATACATGTATGTATGTATATATACGTCGAATATATACGCATTCACGAATCCCCTTATTCATATACTGTTCAAAAGTTGAAAATTCAAAAAACTTGAAATTGAAAATCAATATTTTTTGTTGCTATTTTGAAACTCAATCACATTACATCTCCGCGGGGGTTGCCTCACTTTGATTCTTTGTGTCGTCGAATAAATAAATAAATTATTTGGCCGGGTATGTTATATGTACATATATAAGTATATGATATCACCGATATATACCGCGATCTACATAATATCTATATGTATGTACGAGCGTTATCAACATTATCTCAACCTGTTCTTGTTTTCACTTTTTTTAACTTATTTGTTGTTGTTGTTGGTTTTTCTTCTCGATGGAAATTACATTTCATTGATATGGAAATTAGATAAGTCTCGAATGATGATGAGATGCGTGTTGATAAGAACTATGGGTGTATATTTGTGCGGGGTGCGAAAAATGATTATCTCATTTCGAATCGAATTTTCGGTTTGTTTGTGTTTCGTATAACGCGTCGAATGTCAATATTAAGTCTATTATACGTGAATTTAATTAGTGCGGCATATACGAATTGGGCGTGTTATACCACATATGCCACTTCGTGTTGTGTGCCACAATATCGACTTGAATATATAATTTTGAACGCGTGTTGCTTCACTGGGACGCGACAGTAGATATTTGAGGTTTTCATTTTAATTTTTCATACACATAGAAGATATACATATTCTGACACAATTTTCTTCTCCCAACGGATAAACTTTTTTTTGTTATCTTGCCAGATTTGCTATTTCGTCTGTTTACAACACAAAGAACAACAACTCATAAGCGTTACAATAAATTAACTATGAGCATGAAAATGCCGGAAAACATTTTTATAATTTGTTGGTTGTGTAGATAATTACATTTTTGAGTTGTTACAGCGTGAAAGATAGCGAGAATAGTTTCGACAGTAATTAGGGATTTTGCTTCATCGTGCCATTATCCTTGGAAAAAATGATTGAAACAATAGTGCTAGTTTTCGAGCATTAAAAGTCTACTAATTGTCAATACTTTAGACTGGCAAGTAACTTTGTTATAGGTTCCTCGATTAAGTTCGTAAAATAACTGCAAAAGAGTTGGAAGTCCTTCGGCCTCACAAGCTATTGTAAAGAGAAAAATAAATAAACAAACAAACCTGTCATATAAGGAAAGTAGAGAAATGAGGCCCTTAGCATGAGGCCTTGGGAACTACAAACACATGTCACATTTTTAAACTCACCTGTAAGACCTAATCAAGAAAAATTTCCCGGGTCTTTTTTAGGGTCTTTCTTTTTTTCAAGGAGTTGCAATATTTTCCTCAGTGGTACTTTCAAATATCTACAAGTTGGTGACAGTTTCGTTATTTGATCATTATGACTGACGTTACGATATAATTTCAACCCTCTTCCCTTCCATTGTTCAATTCGTCGTCATCCTTTACCAAATCCTTGTTTGCATCGCTTGCATAGCTGTTACAAGCTTAAGATTTTGACAGATTTTCACTCGATTTGTTCCTCTGCTTCTTTATCGCCCAAGATATTAGCAATGGCTATTATTTGATCTCTCCCAGCAATTAATCTCCCAACCTTCCAATTCTACCCTGGAACGTTGGATCTACTTAAATTAGACGTTTACTTTGGGTGTTGGCCTAGTCATGTTCTTCAAATGTTTCTTTTTAAGACAACTCTTTGTGTAGCAATGTCGTAGGGTGTAAGTCGCATGATATTCGATAAAACTTATGAAATAGGAAAAGATTGGAATCTCTGTTTAAGTTCAATTCAATACAAATCTTGTGTACTTCCATACTTTTACTCCAAGAAGCATTATTTTGTCGAATTATAGATAATGGCAATTTGGCAGCTGGCATTTGATCTTCCTCTCATGAATTGCGTTTCATATTATATAGGTGCTCTTTTTATGGCATTAGTCCGCCGAATGACAAAGAATTTTCTTAAATTGCACTTCCCTTAAAATATGACTAGCCATCTGAAATTGTTTCCCCAAGTCTTGATTAGCTCATTTGAGAAACTCTGTCCGTTTAGTAAGCCCAAGGAAACTGCAACTAAGTGGTTTACTGAGAAGCTTCTCAACTAAGCCATGAATAACGGTAAAACAGAAAATATGAAGTCAAGTCCATTCCAAAGAGAGTATCAGTAGTGAAAATATAACGAGATCAAAATCCTTCGGGGAGGAGATGGACAGCCTCATGGTAACCATTAAACTACGACTACAAATTTTTCTACCGTTTATGCTGATGACATTGCCATAATACTGGTAAGTAACGGATTTGGATGTATATGTGATGACATGCAAATTGCGATTAGCAAAACCTAGGAAAACTGAGATGGTTCTTTTCACTAGACGCAGGGCTTTAGGAAACTTAAGCTTTCAGAAAATTGGGCTTCATACGAGCCCGTTCTCTTCGGAAGTCAAATATATGAGGATCTGGTTAGATTCAAAGATTACTTGGCAAAATCATATAGAAGAGAAATGCATAGAAGCTTACAACATTTACTTGAAATGCAAACAGTCATTTGAAAACAGACCCGTGTACTGGCTAAACTTTTCGGTGATGAGACCCATAATATCGTTTTCTGTGCTTATTTTGTGGTTTTGAACGATAAGCGAGGTTGGAGGAGACCTGTAAATCGCATTCAAAGACATGTTAGGTGTCTTTCTTCTCCCTATCCATACAGCTCCTTCAGAAGTCGTGAAGATAATTCCTTTTATCATGTGTTCTCAAAAGTGCCTAAGAGTACTCCTAAGTTCGTTCTCAAAAAATGTCAGCTTTCTGAGCATGTCAAGAGTTTAACGTTACTTGTCTCACTATATTGTACGTAGTGGACTTTTCATTTGTCGAGATTTTATCCCATTTTATAAGCGCTAATCTTAGCCCTGCAATCAATCGGCTACTCTATACAAAAGGGCGTAGTTTTCCACCAGCAATAGTAAATCGAACCTGCAGTCCTGGCAGACTCGTCTGCTTTCCAGTTACCAAAAACACTTCTGAACGATCAGAGACCTAGATAATTTGGATGTTATAATGTACATTAATCTCGTTCCGAGATGAGTGGCAACTCAACGCGACGCTGGGTGAAACTGAAACTTATTCCAGGAATTTAATAGCTGTTTGACCATCAACATAGATAGCAATTTCTTCTATGGCGATTAGTGCTATGGCGAGTTCAAACGGCCTGCTTAAAAGCATACAGGCCGTTCTTTACACATTTCTCAATATTTCTTATATGTTACTTTATCAAGAATTGTCCACCATAAGTAAGTTCCATATATTGGTATATAGGTTCTAGCTGTACCAATGTAAAGTCAATGCATCAGCTCCTATTTTAAGCCCTAGAGTAACCGACAAATAACACAGTTGTTTAAACTGCGGCAGTTAGAGCGGGAAATATGAAGTTCAAATCCCGATACAGACAGGATGCAAACAAGATTGTTTGGTCACCCTCTTATTACGATCGGTGTGTGAATTACATCTGTGATCACTTGTTGGAGTTTAGATTTCATGAACCGACCGATCTTCTATGTCACTATACTATATATAGCCTACCATGGAACTATGCAATGTCCAGATGGTTTCGCGTGGATCGAACCTGTAGCCACACGTCGAAGAGATATCACAGTCGGTCAATTGAGCCTGATTGACAGAGGACAAAACAACATGTTGTTAATTTTTTCCAGAATATGGATCCTCCAGCTAAGTTAGTTCAAACAGTCGCTTGCTTACAAGGCAAAACAATGTTCATATAGCCCTTCTGGTCACAAATGCCCACATGCCTTCGGAAACTACGATGATGAAGTATGTCTTCAGAAAATTATTTTGGGTAACTATTTGGGTATCACACATGGCCCATCATACCTCTCCGCGGTGACGATATGATAATTAAAGACGATAATTGCTTAAAATCGTTTAGTAAATAATCTATGGCATAAACGGCCCTCATTGTGACTCAACTAAGACCTTCCGAACTGTTAATAAGGTATTGATGCACATTGTAGGTGGTGGTCTGGTCAGCCCAACGAATTTCGTTATGCAGAATCGCTTTTTATCTCATCCGATGCATCTTTATTGATGGTTAACGATGAGGATCAATCTCGAGACCGAAGCGTGATGAGAAACTTCTGTAAATACTAAGCTAGAACCGGCAATATAATACTGATTGCGGTAAATAAATCGGTGTACTATATGTCATCACATCCACATGCAAATGGCGATTAGCATAGTGGTCCCCATGGGCCTTGAGCTGGTATCGTTTATTTGTTAAACCTAGAAAAACTGGTCTGCATTTTTTATTTGAAATTTTTTAGGAAAAATCTCTTTAAAAATCAAGCATCTGTAAAATAAATGAGATCGGAGTATAATCAGATCCGCAGAACTATGAGTTAGGTCAGAGGAAATTTCTTAAATACTGAAAATAATTATTTACTGCCTAAAGTGCAGTTATGTCGCTTGTGCAAGATTCTAATTTGTCATGAACCAAGACAAATGTACTTTGAAGGTCTCGGTGTAGATTGGATCACAGTCTCCATTTGAGGATTATATAATGACTTTAGAGGTATCGGATATCTTCATCATGTTGGAGAACAAACAGATTTCGGGACTAACGTACGCTGTTGGAAAAGAATGTCGCAATAGACCAAATTATAGTCTGAGTGGCGGAGATAGGCTGGATATTCGATTTGAGTTTTTTGCCATAGTTTTTTGCCGAGATAGGCTGGATATTCGCCAGTCGATCTGAGTGGCGGAGATAGGCTGGATAGGCTCGATACAGTAATCCATCAAAAAATCTACTTGGTTTCTACCTTAAAGTCATTGATCTCATAACTTTTATTTACATGAAAATTAGGATAAGACCTAAGAATTTTACTTAAGACTTAAGCTGTAAATAACTTCCAGAACCATACAGATTGTAGTACAGGAGTCGGACGCATTATCCATAATTGCATATGTTGTTGTACTACTAAATCAAAAACTAGTGAAACAGAAGAGCCCCTCTCAGTATCCGTCGAAAGAGATTCACATAATGTCCGTTACAATAAGAATAACACCATGATTAATCGATCAAAGCCTTATAGATATAAGGATATAAGGTCAAATTCTAGATGAAAGCTAACATACTATGGGAGGGTTTTATATTCAAATGTCATTTTGAAAAGATTCAAACTCAACACAAGCGGATTTCAAGTGAAGTAAGCAACATTTTCCTTGAAAGTCGATAACCCTTGGTTTAAAAGTCAAGTAGGATAAGACCATTGAAATCTCATGGAACTGAGTAAAAATACCACCTCAAAACGTGTAATTTGTCAGTGCTATTTGACAGTGCTGTTATGTAAGTCACGACATATCCTTGTCTATTAAGGGTATATAGGAGTAGACTAGCCTTCCATAATCCAATATACAACAATAAGGTTTCGACTAGTGAAAAGAAACAGTGAATGTATCGAACGATTAAAGTGTTTCTCTTCTTCGACCTTTATGATTTCACGCACTCTTAGTGTTTATAAACCATAGTTCTTTCCAAAGTAATGGCCAACATAAAACCGATTGCGGCATTTGAGATGTCCCCGCGCAACTGTAATGATAACTAAACATACTGTTTAGATCTTATGTCAATCTCATTTCTTTTGACGTACATAACCATTGTACATAAGGAAATTGGGTTCTTCTTACACGCATTAGTTAAATTAGATATTCAACCATATCGAAATTATAATATATATTCTATAGCTCTATTGAACCCTAATAACCTTTACTATTCTTATATATTTATGTTATGATCAGACACAAATCTAACAAAATCACAAATTGTATTCATAAGAAAAACCAATCCCACCTTTTTTGTTGTTTGGTATCTAATCGTATAATTGCAAAACTAAATAACAGCAACAACAACAATACGATGAAGGCATTACACAAAAAAAAACGAATCTGATTCCATTGTTACGGTATGATTCCGGAAATCAATAAAATTCAATATTAAATGGCAGCAACAAGCGAATAAATCATGACAATTGCGAAATGTGTTCGAGTTACAGTAAAGTCTATGTGCATATGTGACGGAGTTGGGGAGACGGATTGCAGCGCAATTCAAGGTGAATAATACAATTAATCTGTCTGTTTCTATCTATGCTATCTTTGTTTTTGGGGCTCAAGGCTCTTCCAAGACTTTCGTGGTTCGCTTATTTACATCCTACTTTATGCCATTTTATAGCCAAATCGAGAACGTACGGCTATAGGTCTGATTTATGTAGAACCATCTGCGCACGTCGCATAGCTCCATGTCAGCCTATAGTACTGACCATGAATTCTTGATTGTAATCAGATGGTGAAAAATCCCTTTAATATCATACTCCTATTGGGATTCGAACCCGGTAATTTTCACTCTAGTAGCCGCCCATTCTAGCTGGTCGGTAATAAAATTAATCAAAAATCTTATTGAACGCAAGTGAGTTCTCCTACAACACTGGATTTTTTTTCGAATTAGCATGATGTAGAGATCTGAACGATATTGCAATGTAAAAGCTCTTGGCGTACTCCAGAAATTGCCTTGTATTGTATTTCAGTACAATTGATCATTGCTTTTCAGTTCATTGACCCACTTCGATCGATCAGCTGCAGTAACATTAGCTTTCTCTGACAGCTTTAAGTTATTCGCGCTTAAATTTATTGACTCACTCGTTTAAGTGCTATTTTAGGTTACTATCCATAATATTTGAACGGTCCTTGTACCGTGTCATCAAACTAACTCGATCGGTTTCGATCAAGAAACAGCTCATCATATTGTAGTATAGACAATCAGAAGAGCCCACAGCGACACCTATAGATGTGAAATGCAACTCTCGATTAAACAGTTCGGTATATCGTTCAATCTCATACTGATACTAGATCCATCAAGGTGAAACTTGTAACGCATAAGGCGTTGTTCCTTCACAAGGCTGGTTTCAATTTTATGATGGCCTCATTGAATGACCGCGATAGTTGTAGCGAATTACAAGAAGTTAGCCCGACAATTTGATTTATTAATTTATTTGATTGTGGCGTGATGATAATTTTAGTACACATTACATTACTTTCCCCGCAAGTGAAATTCCCTTTCCGTTTTCGATTATGAATTATCTATGATGATTAGGCTTGTTTCGGCATGAAATGAACCCCACTGCATGCTGTGTATTATTTTGTTACTGTCTCTCATTTTCACACCTTAGTGCTGTTTTTGGCTGTGTTGCAACATGAGACGAACTTCCTGGAAATATCTGAGCAGCGCGAAACGGACCACCACACCACATTGAGAGAGAAAGAGCAGACAATTCCATAGTGAGAAATTCATTTTTGTCGTTAAGTTAGGCAGGAGGTAGCATGAAATGTTGGCAGGTTGTGTCACAAGGAATAGACGTGTAATAAGTGTTCCCTAAAATAGGTTGGGGTCACTAATGTAACGCATAAGCGCGGTATATGACTTTGAGATTTATAATTGGAGTTGTTGCTTGATATGCAAATGTTTTAATTCGCTAGACCGGGGTCTCAATTTGTTGATGACGTAATTGAATTACCGCTTGATCGAAATGATCAAAGTCACCTCATCATGCATATGACCACCGACCTTTATGTATGTAACCTGTGTGATTCGTATACATGTATGTTCGTTTAATCGTGGTGTGATAGTTCTAGCGAATTACAAGAACTTTGCTCGAAATTTCGATTTAATAATTTAATTTCTTGTGGGACGTGATGGAATTATTTTGCTTACTATGGAACGCCACATATTACTCCGCCTCAAGTGAATTTGTTCCTCCGTGTTTGATTATGAATTATTTATGCCGTAATGCGTTAGGGTGCCTTATCTCCCTCGTTTAGTGATTAGGCTGGTTGTGGCATGAAGCGAACTTGACTGTGTTGCAGCATGAGACAAACTTCCTAGACTGCCACACCACATTGAGTGAGAAAGCAGACAACTCCATTGTGAGAAATTAAGTTTTGCTGGTTTAGGATACGCAGGAGGTAGCATTTAATTTTGGCAGGTTGTGTCAGAAGGTATTGACGTGTAGTAAATGTACCGTAAAACAGGTTGGGGTCACCAATATAACGCATAAGGCGCTATATGATTTTAAGATTTGTTGCTTGTATGTAAATGTTGTAATTCGCTAGGGTGGGGTTTCAATCTGATGATGACGTCATTGAACTTCCGTTTGATCGAAGAGATTAAATCCATCTGTGGCTCATTGAGTCATAACCAGTGGCTCATTGAAAAATTCATCTCCTACATCTATTGCGTAACAACGTATGGTCTTGGGGCACACGGTCACCACTCTAAGGCCATCGAGTTTCAGCCGATTAAAATTTTTACATATAAGGTCGTTAAGCACTAGGTTTTTAAGAGAATGGACGCTTCATAAGCAGGTGTTCGGAGTTAGATTAGTGATATCCATTTATTTATATTACTGAAATTTTAAAAGCTTAATTTTTTTACGGATATGGGTCACCCGGCGATCCAACCAGATCAACGATTTGTAATTTTTATATAAACTTTGATGTTTCTCTAAATTTGAACCGAGACAGTAACAAATTTAGTTTGAAAATTCCCTTACCTAATTCATCGGGTCGTGCCAGTTTCCATAACCTGAAGTTATAAATACCGTAAATGGTCCAGTAAGTCGACATTGCCGACATCAACGGCATAGTAACGTTCGATACAGTTTTCATTTACATAATAAATGTCATCAATCGGAGTTAATTGCCACCTGAGTACAAGCAGGTTTACATAACCTTGTAACGGTTTTATATTGTCTGTTGTTTGGTAGGCTGTTGTATAAACTCACCTCTTTTACCTGTAAAAATTGACCTCCTACATTTGCTTATGTCACTCTCTGGGATCACTATTAAGTAATACATCGAGAAATGAGATAGTATAATTTTTTTACCACTTATGTCCTCCAATGCAGCAGTCAGTCTCCTTTCAATTTAAAGGGAACTGTCTTATGAAATCTAAATTTTTAGTCTTAAAGCTTTCTGCTAAAAACATGGGTCTATTGTGAATAATACTCTCCTCAACCCTACCGTCGTGTCGAGCCAGATGGCCTACTACTCGTTTTGAGAATCAGTATTAGTCTTTGTTCATCTATTTCACTGTTATGAAACCAACCGTCTAGCATACTATATACATCTTGAACAGTGATGTTACTAACTAATCCATCAAAATCCACTATGAGAATGACTATTTATTTATGACAAAAGAGTGTTTGCGGAATCCTGATAAAATTGTTTTACTCTTGACAGCAACATTCTGACCATCATCGTTTTTGAAGACATATGGACCAACGGCTTCGTCAACCCATAAAGCGCACCAAACAGTAATTTTCTATGGATGTAATGGTGCTTCGACAAAAGCTTGTGGATTATACTCACTCCAAATGAGACAATTTTACTTGTTTCCATTCCGAAGTGAAATATTTTCCAAATAACAAAAAATGAACATGTGTGAGTTAATATAAAATTGCAATCATTAAGGCAAATTATTGTAGCATAAATGTTGCATGAAAATTCCAAAATATCAAATACCAAAGCACATTAAAAATATCAATAACCAATTGAAAAAAGAATGAACTATAAAATAAAAAAGTTATGAACTTTGAAAAACAATTGCCAAATGTCCAATCCGAGGGGTCGACAATATAGAAAGGTAACGTCACAACTACGTTATGTTGCACCAAATTACATTGAACAAATCTGTTCAACCTAAATCAAAAAGCTATTTAGGTGCAACATACCGTAGTTGTGACGTCACTTTTCTATATTGTCGACCCCTGTGGTTGGACATTTGGCAATAATATTAGAAACTTCATGCAATAAGCATTCTAGAAAACCTCTTTTTGATTTTGGTTGAACAGATTTGTTGATTGTAATTTGGTATAACATACCGTGGTTGTGACGTCAGCTTTTTATACTGTCTATCCTTTGGATTGAGTATTTTTAAGATCAATACATCTTATTATATGTTAGTTTGTAAGTCATAATATGCATTAAGCGTTTATTATTACAATTTTTAATTTGCCAAAATGATTAGTTTTTTTTTCAATAAAGTCATTTAGGTGAATAAAATACTAATACATTTATAACATGTATACGTATACGAAAAATTAGGAATTTTTTTTGGGAAGTATTTCACATTCATGTTTCTATTCAATAAAAGTGGGCGTCATCGGAGAGCAAAATTTTGAACGGAAATTCAACATCAATATCAATTTGTGCTTCAGCCCATTGTTGGCGCATACTATCGTCGTTTGGCTTTAATTCCTGTACAAGTTGTATCTTGAAAGAATTTAATTCAAGATTCTTTCATAAAATCTTCCATAAAGTGGAAGTACACTTTGATTTGGACCTTCATCAATGCTTTCCTGTATAGCGGGTACAGCTTCTACAGTGTGCACTGTTCGGCGTCTCACGGGATGCACATTATCATAAAGAATGACGTGGTCAGAAAACGATCTATTATAATTCAAATTTGCCGCTCTGAAAGACGATTATGTTCGCCATAAAATGGACGAAGTGCACGATAAGTTTGACGAACCAGTATTTTGATAAAAAATTTCAACAATTTGCAAGCGTTGCTCTGATGTAAGTCTATCCATAATGAAATGTCAAACCAAACTAAACAAAAAGCAACTATCAGCTGTAAAATGAGTTGCCAACTAAAAGTTGTGAACCTATAAAAAAAACACCCATTAGATTGCAAATTGGTTTAAGAAGAATCACTACCACAACACTTGTCTCACAGGCTTTAAGGAGGATAAACAATTTCAAATCTTCTACTGGATTAATCAAGAGTATCTGTATGGACAGTATTTTATTTAAAAAAAATTGGCCTTCAACAATGCGTTGCTTTCTGTTTTTCCAAGTTAATCATGGGACAGCGTTTTATTTTCGCTATCCATTCGCTATCCAACCACCCTGAAGATAATTGTTTTGCAATATGGAATATGATTTCATCCATATTGCTTGCGTCGATCCAGTCGATGAGAATGATACTCTTTCATGATGGTATTGCCATTGTTCGTTAAAATCACTAAGTGTGTGAAGTTATCCCACGATCCCATCCCAGAACAAAATAAAATGTTTATCAGGTAATACTAATTTCATCCTATCCCAGGACTTTTAAAATCATCTCAGAAAATAGTGAAATTGATCGAAATCGGGAAATCAGTACGCAAGATCGAACAAGTTTCTACCTTCTATCAACAAAAACTAGGAATTATAATCAATGAGAATATTTCCCAAAAATTATTAGAGTTTTAAACGATCTCATGTGTAATCGAATTGATATCATGTCCACTTACTATGTGCAAAACTTCAAGGCCAGCCGTATGTTGAGATTTGCGCTATAGCCCCATATGTATAGGGCCCAACTTGTTCATGCTATGTTATAAAGATTTATATTGATGGTTCCCTTGAACCACGAGTGTCGTGATCGATCTCGGGATGAAATTAGTATTACCTGATGAACATTTTATTTTGTTCTGGGATGAGATCCTGGGATAACTTCACACACCTAAAATCACTACTATTTTCGTTTAGTCCAAACTGAACCACACTGTTTTATAAATGGCTTAAATTGTAGACACTCGACATCGCTTCAATTTCTTATTTATTTTGCGAAATATAAAAACTTTTCGAAATATCTAAAATTCCGAAATTCGAGGTAAATTTAACAACGGACAAACTTTACCATATACGAGTAGAAAATCGAATAACGACATGAACACTAAAAAGTTTATTTGTTCGTTGTGAGTATGAGGTGGAAGCGAAACGGGAGGGATTACTTCAAAATCAAATTAGAAAGCACTGTATGTATAGTATGTAAATTATAATCAGAACAGTATAAATAATTGTTGTTGTTGTTATTATTTTAATTAAAAGGTTTTTCGAACAAAAAAAAAAGGTAATAAACTGACAACAATTTATATTGTTACAATTTAGTTTTGGTTTTTTTGGTTAAACTAAATACGATTTAAACTTTTTTGACATATTTTGTTTGTTTATATATGCTTTCGATTCGTTTTAGCGTAAAATGACATATTTTAAACCACAATTAATTAATTACATGCGGGAAAATTAAAAAATTAATGTTTTATCGTTTTAAAATATAGTTTGGTACGGGGAAGTTTGTCACAAATAGTTGGGGGATAATGTGTACAAATACAGAACATTATCGTTTGTTTGACGTTCATTTAACTCTGTCTGCCATTATATAGCCAAATGGAGGACGTACAGCTATAGCCGTACCATGTTAGCCTATATAGTCCTGCTATTGAAGATGGGTTGGCTCATATAATCTGCACTCCAATTATGGGATCATTCACACCACCGATCGTAATTAGATGGTGAAAATCCCTTTCGCATCTTGCCCCTATCGGGATTCGAACCCGGTACCTCCCTGCTCCAATAGTCATACTGTAGAAATCTTTAAATAGCATCGTAAATGAATTTAAAAATGAAAGTTTGAATTCATACGAGGCAATCTGGCATTCTTACAATACGTACAGCTTTTACCATCAGTACAAACGTCATTCCACCTTCGACGTTCGTTAACACTGCTTTTATTGTTGTAATCTGGTATGTGGTAAAAACCGACAAAAAAATCTGGTATCCTACATTTAGCATTTTCAGATGACGTAATTTCTACAATCAAGTCTTTCTGGTTGCTCTGGCATAAACCTATAGATATTTTCATAGAAACAAGTCCGGGACAAGTAAATGGTCATGGTCTGGCGACCATGGAAGCCAATCAGTTACACAATTGAAATGATTTTGATATTCTTAAAGTTGATTTCTTATTGGCGGATCGATTGGTAATGGACTTAGCAGTCAGTAGGAAGCTAACAATATGTAATCAAATCTTTAAAGCTTATATAAATTCTTTTAATAAGACAAACTATGTTGGTTCATTCTATTAACGTGCACTCGGTAATCTATGTGAATAACGTAGCTATATCGAGAGCATTGCATTGCGTACATACCAGTGTGGTTTACCATTAAGATCGAAGTATTCGTGACTGCATTCTTCCCAATTTTATTATGTTGGAAAAACACGCGGAACACCACAGCTGAATACCAGATGTCCAGATAGGTTTAGGTATCATATTGTACAGCAAGACCTTTTTTTTCTCCAGTCACTCAGGCTCAATTGGCCCATTTTGACATCCCTTCCCAGACGCACACTCTCAGTTCCGGAATCGGTTTGTTCTTCCAATGAAGTCCAAGATATCTGGTATCCTCAAGGTCGTCAATTGATCCTCAAATAAGAATTATGATCTGAAAAAGTGCAATTTATGAAGAGTATGAAAAACAGGAGCACAAAAAGTATTCAACAGTTTCTTCCTCCCCGTCCCCGCACTGCTCGTGCAGTATTAGATGTTTCGCATTTTCGTTTCGAAACATATGACTATTCAGAGAGCAGTGCTCTGTGATAATGCCCAGCAAGATACTTAAAGTGCGTCCATCATAATTTAAGAAAGACGGGGATCTTTGCTGGTTTACTGATCTCACAAAGGTGGATGTCGCTCCCAATTGGCCCAATTTATCGGCAAATGAGACTATGGGTCTGATCACTGAAACGTATATAGCCAGTACACGCGTCTGGGTTTCAGGCCCCGTAATTTACCAAATGACAGTTTGCATTTCCAGTAAATGTTGCATGCTTTGTTGCATTTCTCTTCTATATGTTTATGCCAGGTATAATCATCCAATCTAATCAGACCCTCAGATACTTGATTTCCGAAGAGAGTGGTTATCGTGAGCCGCAATTTTTGAAAGACTAAAGTTTCAAAGAAGTGCGTCTAGTGAAAAGGATCATGTAAGTTTTCATAGGGTTGACTGATAGACCCTGGTCACTAAATTAGGCTACAACTATGTTAGTCGCAGTTTGCATTCGATCACATATTACATCCGTATATTTACCTACCAGTATTATGGCGATATGATCAGCATAACCCTGGCAGAAAAATCCGTTGTCGTATAGTTGAAGTAGGAGTGAATTGACCACAATACACCACAAGAGCGGAGACAGAACCTCACCCAGAGGATATCCCTTTCGGGCGGTCTCAGTCGTCGTATCACTACCTAAGTCTGCGGTAATTGTCCTTGACCTAAGCATGACGCTAAACCACCAAACAAGTGTGGTCTCTATTCCATGAATTTCAGCTGCATTAAAGGATGCATTGTCAAAAGCGCATTCAATGTTGTCCAGTGATCTTTCATCCTTTCTGGTATGCGTGTTGTTTGGAGTGTATGGGATTTACTAATAGTACATCTGTAATAGTAATAGTAAATCATTATCCCTGAAATGCTTGTCAACCAATCGCTCTAAGCATTTAAGTAGAAAAGAGGACAAGCTGATTGGCTGAAAAAAAACATAAATCAGTGGATTCGGTTTTATATTTTACAAAAATTTTCGATCGTGTAATTAATTTTCAATAATTTTACAGAAACTATGTTGAAGTCCTTTATACCATACCTTATCGAAAGATTGTGCTATATCTCGGAATGCTGCAGAGCAGTACTTTTTTTGTTTCAAGGAGTTCCTGATTTTTAATACGACTATTGTTCTCAGAGTCGTTTCTGAAATCAGGTACTCCCTTGAGCATTTTATCGAACAGCTTTGTGAGAGTATGGGTAACAAGTTGATTTGGCGATTTGAGTTAACTTTTGTTTCATCTTTGCCAGGTTTTGGAAGCAGTATAATAAATGAAGTTTTCCAGATTTCTGCAAAGTGACCTGTTTTGATAATAACTTTAAAAATATAAAACCTTGGTTGTTTGTTTGAAATTGTGCCACTAGTATTTTGATTGGCTTGCTTTCAGACGTATCTTTTCTTGCCCAGCATTCGTCAGGGAGCCGAATTGGACGGGATGACATTGTTGGTCGTTTCTGCTTACGTGCGGTTTTACATTGTGAGAAATTCGTTGCTTCAGTAGCAGCGAGTCTAATCACTTTATTTAACCTTGATTTAAGATTAGGTGATTAGGTGAGTTTTGTCATTAAGAGCTGTTGAATATTCGAAAAAATGTAATTTTTTTTTAAATGAGCAGAGTTAATCGGCGTAGCGATTTTCGCAGCTTGTATAGCATAAAATACTAGTTACTTGTTGTACCGCTACACCAATTTCATAGTTTGTCAAAGAAATATTAAACGAAGAGTTAAACAGAAAACAATTAGTATCTAGTTAGAAATCTAGATGGCGCTAGTTTTTAAACTTGCGTATTAAGAGGTATTAATACCGAAGAGTGATCAGAAGAAAATCGTATAGCACGTTCCGGTCATTGTTATACAAAAGCCTATAGTTTTTGCCTGTCATTTGACAAGTATGTTGGGTGGCCAGTGTATGTGGTCCACCGTTTCATTCTGTATACATTCCCATAGAGTTGATTTCCTTTCAAAGAAATTAATGTCGAATAGGTGGGCAGTAAATCACAGATACGATGCATTTCCCTGACAGATGCTAGTTGCTTGGATATGTTCTTCTCTATATTTTTGGAGTTCACAATGGCTTATTCTGTTTGTCATTGTGATAATGATAGCAGTTCCTTCATGTGATTTTCCGCTAGGATGCTTAGTATCGTAGGTTGTTCATCCTGAGATCTTGATCGATATCGGTTTCAATTAGAAAATAATTCTAGTTTATGTTGCGCTAACCCATTTGCGTTCCATATCAGCTAGTCAACCGGATGTAATCCAATTCCTCCGTGATCATACACTTTTTGAAATATTTTTTATTAATCCAATTCTAAACCAGTAGAAATAGAATCAACTCTCGAAACCAACTCGCCATCCCATAGAGTCAGAA
The DNA here is from genome assembly GCA_963932295.1 of Tipula lateralis. Classification (NCBI taxonomy): domain Eukaryota; kingdom Metazoa; phylum Arthropoda; class Insecta; order Diptera; family Tipulidae; genus Tipula; species Tipula lateralis. The sequence goes on from OZ010737.1 coordinate 122,424,630, forward strand.
AGTGACCATTACATACTCTCTTACAAAAACATCAACTAAAAATTTTCGTACAGGAGAGAATAGAGGAATATAGATGCAGTTCTTCAAAAAAGGGGTAGATTAATACAGAAACTGAAGCAATAAGTATCTCGATAGATTGAGCCATTGGCGTATCTAATATTTAGGAATACCCATACGGTGGTTTCAGAGTACTTTTCAATGATTAACCGATTTGGATAGAATCTTATTTGCCTTAGTTACCGATGATTCGCTTTGAGAAACGAATATACAACCGAAACCTGCACATGTCACAGATTCAACTGTCAATGTACCGAGAATATTGCTGCCCCCTCCACTCGTCTTGGCTTGTACGTAATATTCCATCGTAGTTGCCACATTTTGTCCAACCCAAGCCAACCATATGTACCAACAACGAGTTTTGCCCAAAATCATTACATGATCGTGCTTTAAACCAAATTTAATAACTTCGGAAACCGTTAATTACAGTCCCAAATACACTTAATCTTACAATAAAGTCGTAATTAAATTTATTTTTGGGTGGCCAATTAAGAAACGTACAAATCATAAATCTGTGCTCTAATCGCAATCAATAATAATTCTTTCCAATCTTTATTAATGATCTGGATTTGTTTGTGTATACAGAAGAAATCCCATTAAATGCGAAGAAACAGAATCAAAATCGAATATGCGAAAGATGTTGGCTCTGGAGCAAAAAATAAGAATGTTTAAACACAGCAGCAGCAACAACAATCATCTATGGTATATCGTTGCGGCGATCAATCATATATAATTAATTGGTAGATGCATGTAAGTATATAATCGCGGTCGCGGATTACAACGACATAAACTGTTATATACGTTATAATCGGTTTGGGAATCTTTGTATAATTATACACTTGATGCGAGGACAGATGATCATAGCACATCGTCCCTCTTAATGATTTCAATTAATTTTCATATATGTGCTGCTCGTATCTATCCAATTGACTTAACATGCTAGCACATAACCAAACACAGATCTTAACCAAATCAATTAAATTGTGATAAATTTCCAATTTTCGATCTAAATTTTGTATTGTGCGTGTGTGTACATGTATCTCTCATCTCATCTTCAATTCAATTGAATTTTTTTTCTTAGTTTTGTTCTTGTATATACATTTTGTGTTGATGATGGCTTGGAATTGAATTCTATATCGTGAATTGAATTCAATTGAATCTAAAAATCAATTAAATTTAGAGCAGAAATAATAATTTGTTTATTGTATTATCTGATGAGTGGCGTCTGCGTGTATTCTGTATAGTTGGTTTAGAATTCATATTGAATTAGGTTGATCTTAAAGATGTGCTGTTAGTTCGAGAATGATTTTATCATACTCTGAATTTATTATATAGTCTTGGGATATTGAAAAACGTGGTCGGTTCAATTTAAAACCTGTTTGCAAAACCATGCATTTATATGATATTTTACGGAAAGGAGGAGCAGGATTCTCAGAAGCTAATGATATTGGCTACCCCTCAATTTAAGGGCTTAAAACAACTTTATATAAACTCTCTTAGTTTTTTCAACAAGATTTCTAGCTAAACAGCACAAGACAATCAACTAAACTATATACGAGTATATTATCCAAACAACTGGGACTGTTTTCAGGCTTGCTTTATCAAAGCTGTGGTCGTACTTAATCAAAAAACCTATTAAATTTGACATTCTGTCGCTCTACTCTTCTGTTGCATGAATAAAGTAAATGATAAACAAATGATAGAGTAATAGACACATAACAGTTATTGACTGGGTGGTATGCAAAGGATATTTCGAACGCCTCCACAGTTGGAGTTGTGCATGTAAATAACGTGTTTTTACATTTTTGACAGTGCCATCTGTTTTAAAATATTAAAAATAAAACCGACGTATATTAAATATAAATCAATACTCAGTGAATTTTAAAGAGTTTATTACAAAAGAATCCGATTGGTCAGTCTATAAACTATGTCAAAAAAGCCCAGTTGTCACTGTCTACGATTATTTTGAAAATAGGTCTCAAGGAATATATAGACTAATTATTAGCACGTAATATGTACTTCGTTAAAGTTGGAACGTCGAAAGAACGTAAAATGGGGATCTCGAGGGTATTGCTGGACATTACATAACATAACATCTCCAGGTCATTACAATCAACTTTCTGCTAACTTCAATTTTTTTGCGTCTCGTGTAAAAATTATTTCCACTTTAAGGTCACACCCATGATTCTTCAAAATTTACAAAAACAGATTTAGAACAGTTTATCCACTTATTTGATACACAATTGATGTCAGTCACTATTCCATATTCCCAAACAAGAGCTAAAATTAAGTAGATCAACAACTATAAGGCAGGAGACATCCTGGCAGATCAAAAAGTATCTGAAATAATAGGTACCTCAAAACTATCAGAAACAATAGAAATCTTGGGAACGTTGAGCCAAGAGTATCTTGTGTTGAAGTATAGATAAATAAATCCGATGCACTGAATCAGATCTTTTTAATAAGTTGAGTTTGATATTGTGAAGATAACCCTTCAAAGTATTACGGACCTTGTCAATGGACAAATAGGCATATATAAACTGATGGAAGCTTAGAAGTTGTCGGCTTCCACATAATGGTTCACCATCTAATTGATTTCAAGGAATCAAAGAGTTACTCAACTACAGATAATGAACAATTTATTATTGAGTGAACATGAGCCATCAGCAAAAGGGTCTGAAGATAGTAAGAAAAACCGTGAAAGTAACTAGTTATAAAACCATACTAAATCTAGTTAATGTATGCTTATCAAAATGCAAAAATCACGAGAAGAAACACAAATAGCAGACTGAAGGAGATCTGGAATAATCTTGACCGTCTACTTTCCAGAGCCAACAACATGTCGCGGTCATGAGGCTCACTTACAAATTCTATTCGTAAAATATTGAGAAGATTTTTTAACAGATGGTGCTTTACTTTTAATGAGATTTAATAAGAGATGACGCGTCAGTTTTTTTTTACATAATATAACATTTTACATTTTTTACATACATAATGTAAAAAATAACCTTATGTAAATTATACGTATTTTACATGTGAAAAACCGCGTAAATTACATTGTGCAATATATACACGCCTATATATAACGCCTCTTGAACTGGGCTTTCCACTTTATAAAAATAGAAAATATGTTACTCAAAATTATAAGCTCTTGAATTTAAAAGGGGAAGTTTGTTAGCTTAGCTCTTTAAGGAGATATTAAATATGCAGAGGAAGGGCTGAGTTAACGTTGATTCTCAACACTTGAATGTACATTTTGATTGTTTTTGTTCTACATAAACTATGAATCTATGTATGAGCTTACGAAAAAACACACACACTCGATCTTGCAGTATACACCCTTAGTCGGGTACGTTTATAACTAATAAGCGCACGATCGTATTACAATTTTCATTTCATTTTAAAACTAGGGTGGTCATAGTTCTATAGTTTACATGAGACCTTTACACAAGAACAACAAATTTGGATTTTCTCCGCCTTGACGTGTTTGCTGGCGTGTTTCGTCCCAAAATAAAACTAAGACAATTTGTTTTGTGATGTGCCATGAGCAGCTCTACTGTTATAAATATTATATCACACTGTCATCACATTCAATTGCTCAAGCATAAGTTCCAGATAGCCAACCCTCCAAATATCAAGTGCTCTGATTGAATTCAATCAACTCCAGGTTATTGATTTTTCTTTAATCTCTGGTTTTTCATCACGAAAGTAACTCATTATTGTATTCACCATAGTATTCAGTATCATACGAAAAAAGTACACTCTTCTTACGTCTGATACTGAAACATGATCCGCAATGATTTTATTTAGGGCAGATCAATATAAGACTCTCACATCGTCCACACTGTCACCCAAGACACAATCCTTTTATAAAACATCTTTCGTTATATTCACACTGTCATTTTCTCCACAGATTCATCTAAATCATTCGAAGTACATCTCTTGCCCTTCTTTTAATAATTTAAAACCAACCCACTTAATGTATTATTTTTAGCTAGCCTTCGTTCTGTCTATGTGACAGTACTCATTTTATTGTCACGTCATGTTAACAGTTACTTTTAAAATCAAAAATCATATAGCCACATACAGATTGCCTTATCTTCTACCCCCACATTTAACCAAACATACTTCAATATTGGAATCGAAAAATATTACTATTTTCCTATCCCCATCATTTACTGCCAGTTTGATCCCTTCAAAAATTCCGATTAGTTCAGGGTTCATTATACAGATACTTTTATCCACTCTAAAAACTTCTCCACATTCATTCTTGGCATAAAAATACCAACACCTACTCCATTATCACTCACACTAGCATCTGTATTAATAATGGCGTACTGCGAATACTGTAGATCGATGTTCTCAAACATAATTTTAGCGATCACTTCTTTCATTTCTTTATTGAATTCCTCTATATTCATGCAAACAGATAGGGTACTAGGAGTGACGATCGAAGGGCAAGTATTTCCCATATGCTTAGGGGTGGAGCTTTTTTTCCACATTTTGATCTAATAATTTCCCGTATCAACACGAATCAATTTCCGATGTTATTCAGAACAGACATATAATTTTACGGTCAGGGATACTCCAAAATGTTAAATTTATTAAGAATATCTCCCACCGGCCCGTTTGTTTACCAGTTAAATTCACACCAATACACTTTGAGGGAAAATTTATCTCAGCTACCTTATTGGACACCTACACTCATCTACCTTAGTTATCTTACTCGTTTTAAGATTTTTCTGTGTTGGGGCTCAAGGCAGGGAGTGACTTGTTCGCGGTTCGCTTATTTACATCCCTGCTTTTACGCCATTATAGCCAATTCGAGGACGTATGGCTATAGGTACGATTTTTCTAACCATCTGCACATTGCATAGCTCCATGCTCACTAGTTGCTGACTAGTACAATCAATGTTAATGCCAAACCCGTTATTGTTTATCTGTTAGAGGAAAGGAGCATCCCAAAATTTCAAACCATTATACCAAAATTAAATATTGTCATCGTTGGCAACCCAATATCAAACATAATTGAATTCAATCAACTATCGTGACAAATAGATATTTTGGCTTGGGAGGGAGAGACCCTATAGGTACCTCCGACTCCTCAACAACACTTGATTAGGTTAAATATACGTTGGGTTGTCACATAAGAGAGTCGATTTTTTAGACTGACATTTATAATTACATTGTAGTGTTGTCATATTGTTTTTTGGGGTTAAAATTTGGGCTTTGTTCACATACATTTACCCATTATCATTCATATAAAATTTTAATTCTGAAAATGGTTAGTTTTTCAGTACGTCGGTCGCTGTTCCTCGCAGTACAAGAATTAGCACGATATATTTTATCTTAACCCTGCGTAATTCTTTTGGAATTTACAGCGACGGTTTCTCGTAAAATCGTTTCAATCCTGTTGTGTATATATGACCTCTTTAGTTGGTTCCAATTTCCTGCTTTCTAACTTTTGCTTTCCGCTTTTGCATTGATAAAAATATATTGATGTATTAATGATTATGGCGATCTTGGAATCATTTTCATGATTTTATCAGAAACTGGAAGTTGTCTCATCTCTTTTATACTTATATGAATAGCACGTCCTTTGCCAGGTAGTCCTGCTGATTGCATTAAGGCAATGTAGTTACTCGTTTCAACTGTGCATGTTCAGTATAGTTTTTAACTTCGGTTAACCGAATTCTGGGTAAAAACGATATTAGTGCTTCTCTGCTGATTATCGCGAATTCATTTAGGATCAGCTATTATCGCCATAAATATGTTCTAAATCCTGATCATATATGTTTGGTCGATATATGTTTTGTCACTTGGTTGAATTTATCGTTTAGTAGTCCAAACATGATCGGCAAACGATTCCCACAGAGCTACAATCACTCGTTAGTACATTATTTGTTTGTGATTACTTAAGGTTCTAAAACATACTCAAATGATTTAGCAATTGCATTAAATCTTCAAAACTCACTTTGTAACGTGGTACTGATTTGCGTGCGTATACTGATGGTAAAACGAAATAGTCTAAACATCAGCGTTTCAATAGGACCGTCAAAAATAATTCTTGATTAATCTTGAATAATGAAGTAGAGAAAACCGACAGTTATTATTTTATAATTAAAGTTGGCTGGAACTCTTTAAGGTTCCGCACTCAATGCCATTAAGGGCCCATGGTGCAAACCTAGGATTTCACAAAGCGCACAGACGTGCTCTGCAACCTTAGCAAACTGGAGCAGTTTAAACTAGGACAGAAGCGACAGTAGATTTACAGGAATAATGCTGGAGTTAAACACAAGGAATTTAATGCGATCGAAGCCGGACAAATGCTGATGAATTGTAAACTATCATCAACATTGATCAAGATATGTCGATCGAGACATTCGTCGCATACGGCATCACTGGCAAGTCCCATGCGATGAAGGTGACATTGCCATTAGAAACGGCCATTGCCAGTAAGTATAGAAACCAATATTTTCAAGTTGTCCTTTTACAATGAAAGAACGTAATTGGTCAGTTTCGATAAGGCAACGGTTTTAATTGTTTCTTTCACTTTGTGAAGAGAAAGAGAAGCTGCTGGTTACAAAATATAAGCGAGACTTACAAAATATAAGCGAGAACCAATTCGAGTTAAACAGTCTGCAACTCTGTTGCTCTCAATGTCACAATGTGCAGGAACCCCACATGACCGTTACCTTGTTGTTACAACCTAAGGAGGTTCAGAAATTTCTAACATAATCTACAACCAGTTTAGAGCTGGTTAGAGGATTGTTCAAGGAGTTAAGTACAGTTTTACTATCCGTACATAAAATAATTTCTAGGTCCACAGAGTTGGGGGGTTCCCAAACTGCCTGAGATTCTCAGATCATGCGATAGACGGTAGTAACCAAAGCCAGCATCCTGTTCAGAGACAGAGTCATTTGAAAATAATACAAGTGATTTGGATATCTGTTTGAGCAAGTCTCGCCAGAATTACATATCCCTGGATGGATAAAGTACCTCAAATAATCTGTGGAAATTAAAAACGGGCAGGAGCCTATTAATAAACATGTCGATTTCTGGCATAGCTCGTATACATTCATAATAATTGATTTATCGGCTCAGCACTCCTCAAGTGAGAAGCAGTTGAACAAGTAGTATCTTAAATAAAGGATTATAACTGGAGTAGAGAGAGAGAGAGAGAATAAACTCCATAGGAGAGGAGTTAAAGCAATGACAGTTACAGCCCGACAAGTGATATTCTGCAAACAATTAAGTTTAACAATTGAAGTTTTTACTTTAACCCCTGGCCACCAAACAATAGATAAAACAAACCTTTAATAACCGATAGTGCCTAAAATCCTAAATTCGTCACTCAAAGTAGCTATATTCAAACGTTACACTAACTTATTACCAATGTAAGGAAGCCTCTGGAAAACCCATCGGATATAAATGCACGCCACTGCGTGAAATCATATTGGATCGAGTCGCAAACGTCAAATCTTGTCGTTCAAATTATCTTGACATTTTGTACAGTTATATAATCTTATCTGACCTATGCCTCCGAATCAAATTATCAAATAAATCATTTAAATATTTTAAAGCTGCCATCATAACCTTGGATGTCTCTAATATGTATCTCCCCAATCATAAATTTATCCGCATCGTCACGAAAACTTTATCAAACAATTCGTACAAATGACATTTTTCATTTCTTAATATATTGAACGTCGAAAAAAAAATCATCGAACACAAAATTCCACCTCTTTTGCCACCTTCCAACCACCCCATCATCCTCAGCCGTAGAATATTTAGGTATACAGAAAAAAGTTAAAAAATTTCCCAATTTTCTTTCTCCCAAGTTGTGTACAAAAAAAATATAAAACGAATTTTTCATGTTGATCGTCGTACCATAATGAAAATATAATAAAAAATTAATTTTAATTTTAATCCTTGTTGTTGTTGGTACGGTGGAGGAATGGGCAAATACGTGATGGACATTTGAATTCAACTTGATGGGTTGTATATTGGGTTGTTGTTATATATCGTGTGTTTCGTTGCGAGAGTGGCAGCAGCACGAAATGAGTACAAAAATTTGCGTCAGTTTATAATATCGTCAGTTTATTAGTTGGGCCACATAGAAATCGATTTATGAGATCATATTCGTTTCATTGTATAACACAGGGAATTTTAGATAGTTTCATAACTATATGGAATTTATGTGCTACAGGGTGTTTCAACACAAATATTCAGAATGAAGAGTAGAAATGATAAATGGGAGTTGCATTTGGTAGTGGGAGGCGTAGAATTGAAATTTTGTTTTCTTTGCCACACCATCTGACGCAGGGCTGCTCAATAATGGCCCCAAATCTAAAAATAAATATGGGTGTTGCGATACACCAAATGGAATATGACGACTTGTCCATATTTTGTTGCATTATACCTGACTCAATATGTGATTGGTTTGAGTATTTTGTAAAAGTTTGTTCAGGGACCAATTTCGAGGGCTAGATCATGAATCTCTTGTATATATCAATTTGAATGCAATTGGAGGTTGCGTTGTTTAGTCAGTATATACAGGGTGGAGCAAAAGACCTTCTATCATTTTGATTGCCTATAACGGTGTTCAAAGAAAAGATAAGTAACTTTGGTTTTCATAAAAAGTTTATTTGGTCCATACATTTTTTTCGTTATGATTGGAAAATTGTCTTGCACATCCTGCAACAACTCAGGCTGAATTTCTTCAATTTCGTGACGTATATTGTCTTTAAGATGTTGAATCGTTTGGAGCTTATTCACATAAACTTTTGATTTTAAAAAACCCCATAAGAAATAGTCTGGTCCTGTTAAATCCGGAGATCTGGCTGGCCATTTTAAATCGCCATTTCGCGAAATTAGTCTTCGTGAAAAAAATTGAATTGTGGAACGGACTGTGTGTGCTGTGGTCCCATCTTGCTGAAACCACATGTCCTCTAGTCCTTGCTCTTCTATTTCAGCTGGCACAAGAAAACTTCGAATCATGTCTTGTTATCGTTCGGTATAGTAACAGTATCTTCAACACCTTAGTCATTTTCAAAAAAATAGGGACCAATATTGCTTCCAGCATCAATACCGCACCACACAGTGGTTTTAAGTGGATGCAATAATGTTTGATGAATAACTTGAGGATTATGTGTTCCCCAAAATCGACTGTTCTCTTTATTTACGAGGCCACTGAGATGAAAATGGGGTTCATCAGACAGCCTTAAAATTGCATTACTGTACTCAAATCGTTGATCAGAATCACGCGGTAGCAATTTTTGGACTAATTGTCTCAAATCAGTTTCAAAATTCGCCTTAAACTGCGTGCAGAAATGTGTAACTGGGAACCACGTCAAATTGATGTCTCTGCAACACTATCGCGACTCTGCAACACTATCGCGCACCAGAAATACATTTTCAGCGTTACAAGACGTTCGTTTTCTTCCAGAATAAGGTGTGTCTGCTGTCGTACCGTACTGCGCATGTAAACGATAAATTTTGGTTTTGTAAGGCACTGGACGATTAGGATATTTTTGACGCAATTTCTTCTGAGTAGCAATAATGAAATGATTATTTTCAATAAATATTGTTACTATTTCTGGTCGTTCTTGTGGCGAATATTTATTCATTATAAAATTTGGACGTCTACACAACACAATTGTTAAAGCGAAACTGAGCTAAACGACACGTAACCAAGATGACACGCAGTTAAAATGGTAGTGGGACTTTTGGCCCTACTCTGGATAAAAAGAGAACAGTCCTCATTCTTGACTAACCTTTATTCTCTAAAATTATCCTCATATTTTAGATGGAAAATCAACCGACCACAAATACAGACAAAACTTTACCAACCATAAATACAGCCGAGGTAGTGGCCAGTTACGAGACCTCTAGGATCTCCTCTCAGAACGATCAAAACTATACTAAATCGATGGGTTCCAAATCGACCTTTGACTGTATTGTTCTACTGTTTAGAACTCAGTACACATCTAATCGACTGCATTCTCGTGTCCAAAACTGTGAATGCCGGCATGTATTTAGCAATTCAACAAGATTTATTGGATATATATCCGCCATAGTCACTTCAATTGAGCAGAGACCATGAATGTACATAAGGTTTATATATAAATGACAAGCAACTACATTTTTATTTCCTGTCGCCGGTTGTAGCTTAATAGTTAAAAGAATTTCTCATCACGCCGCGAGTCTCGAGTTCGATTCCCGCCATTGACCAAAAATTAACATGCAACCGGAAGACATAAAAACGCGTTTGTGTGTAAAAACATTCGTTGGGCTGACCACCTACAATTTGCACCAATCGTTAATATTGGCTCGTAAGGTCTCAGTTGAGACGCGGTAAGGGCCGTTTACGGCCTCTAAGCCATAGATTATTTATTTCCTGTAATGTCTTCCCAAATAAAGAGAGAGTGAAATCACTGACCGTTATTGCTCAAAAACGTATCCAACATCTATGAAAACAAAACTACTCGATTAAAATATTATACATTTGACAAGTGTCGGTCGAAAGATGGCGTTTTACGAGAGTATGTTGGTCAAAATCGTTATACACCGGTACCTATCATACAAAGACGACTACACTTATTTAACTGGACTAAGCCACGAGAGCATTCATTTTTATACTTTTGGTGATATTTGTACTACTGAACATATCGTAGCACATTGCAAAATTTACTGCATCCCTGGATTCATATTCTTCCTTCTCAAGGCATCAATCTATCTTCATACATATCAACAAACAATACCAGGACATAACGAATTGGTGAAACTGTGATGAGGGCACCCTATCGATACCATATATTACCCTATAGCATCGGGCTCAATAGCGCACAACATCAATCATTGGAGAGTCAATCCGTAGTATAGACTATATACCAATATATAACTTTCAATCTACGAAACATATGTTCATCACCCGTAACAGGCCATTGTTGGGTGACAGGTTGAAATGAGATAAAAATATTTGAAAAAAACAATTTGACATCTCCCATCGAAATCAGAAATGTAATAGTGGCTCTGTAATTGTATGAAATAATGGCTCTACCGAAAAAATGGTGAAAGAGACAATCGCACTAATCTCTTTACTAGTACTGGTGTTCAGATCAAACAGCGTACCTCAGAAAGCGTTGTTTTTATTTAAAATGACTTTACATGAGGACAAAAAGAACCAGACTAGCTAAAAAAACCTCTATTGGGAGACGTTGGCATGTAACTGGGCTTATTTCCGTCCCATCCACAATGGAACCGTCCATTATATAAACGGTTGCATAACCACATTTTCATGCTGAGGTAACGATTTCACCCTGAGGTAATCCAAGTAGAAACACTGTCTTGAAGAAAAAACATTCTCTATACTATGGAAGACACAACGATTGGGTCTTATCAGCAAACCAAATCTGCTATAAAAGACCTTTGTAACATACGTTATTGCTATTCATTTGCTATGTACTTCCGATCTTTAATGGCTCAATGGTCGGTGCTAAACTTTCGAATATCGAATACCGTGTAAAAATATTTTACGAATGGAAATGCCTGATTCAATTTCTCACTGGTAGGTTTCGGAGACCCAATCTCAAGCTTATATAGAATTTTGAATCATTGCAGAACTGTCTTCAGGTGACTAACTGGTGCAACAGAGGAACAAAATATGCGATATACTAAAAGGAATTTCGGAATCTAAAACCCCAAACTGCATCAATCTTACATTAATAAGAAGTGTAACGGGTGAACCGAAATCATAGTGAAGTATATATATTTTAGGTACCCAATTCTTGTCATGGTCATGACTATTTCAGGTTATACTAAACTAAAATATTACAAACTGGTCAAAAATGAGTCTTAAGAATCAGAAAAGTGTAAAGTCAATTCGTAATTATTACACCTGAGAGTATTGTGGAAACGTGATGGTCACTAACTCGTCCTTGGATAAAATGGCCAGGTACACCAAAAAATGGCATTTATTAAAAATTTTGAAACAAAAGAAAACAGTTGACTCAAGGTGATTAACAGCGCCATCTTAAACCAATACCATGAGGTATATAATTGCCAGATGTGTATTATTGTCTGAACATGATACATACTGATGGTGCATAAACCATCTACAATACTTATTTCTTTCTTGCATCTACACGACACAGACACAACTACACCCTACATATATATATACTTATTTTCTGATAGTCATATACCATGCCCAAATTGCACAACATATGAATTACTGACACATTCCCGCCAAACAAAAATATTTATGTGATTTGAATAATTTTCGATTTTATTATTCTCCCCCCCATTTTCATCTGCATTAGCGCTAGAATAAAGTGGAATTTTGATTTCCTTGTATATTGTACATTGTACCTACTCCAGTTTTAACCCTATATTGTGCACCCTCTCTCTACCATACGTGTTTGATTCATTCAAAAAAAAATTATATGAAATATTTAAACTCACTATACATGTACCCTTTTCGTCTCATCAACAAACCGCATTCCAACGGTACCGCCACTCATCCCGGTTAAACGACGAATACATAATAATTTCACACTTTTCGTCTTGGCAACGGCAGCAGTAACAACAACAACACTGTACAAATTTTATGAATCATTTATTTTATTTTTTTAATGGGTTTTCCTCTCGATATACCTTTTACCTTACTGTACGTACTCGTATATATACATATGTACCTACATACACCTGTATATCGAGCATGATGAAAATGATTCCGAACTCTAAGACACCAACAAAATAAAATAAAAGGGAAATTTTTTTTTGTTTTTTTACGAGATTTCAACTCCACAAAAGTTGTGATGAAAATTATGTCTTAAGTAGCAAATTTTAGCACTTTTCTTTAATTTTTATTGGGTATCCCCAAAACAGTGATTGGATTAATATTCGTTAATAATTAAATTGTTAAGTTTTCTATTGCCGATGGTATATACTCGTATATAACCACTCAGAGAGCTTATGATGAAAAGAGGTAAATGGTGTTTTGTTCCCGATACTGCCCGGGGAAATGAATTAATATTGTGTCGAGACGTAACACACTATATGTGTGTAAGAGTTTTATGATGTAATTGAGATTTCGAATAAAGTTTTACGATTTCCAAAAGGTTGGGTTTGTGGGTTATAGGGTGGAGAGGGATTCTTTTCAATTTTTTTTTTATTTAACCATTTCGTATATGAGACTATTGAGAGTACTTTAATATTTTTTTTCTTAATATTTACAGTAGCACGACACTAATAACTAATGTTCATACTTTTTCTCATTTCAGGTAAATAGAGGACTTGTGGGTGGACAAATTCAGGTTACGTAAGTAAAATATGACTATCGGGCGTTTAAAAAGTCCTGATGTTTTCGAGCAAACATCGTTATTTTCTATACGACTGTGACAATTTCAATATCTCTATGAAGGTCACTATAACGAGTGTACCAGAAAGCGCTTACTATCTCTGTTAGAACTTTATTTTGAATTCGTGTAACTATCTGTTAGTGCTGGTTTTGGTGCATCCTGTGGCGTTCTGAGCAACTCCAACTAATACAATTAAAATTATCTCACACCACAATTAATTAATAAAATATTTCTAGTTAAGTTCCTGTAATTCACAAGTACTGTCGCGTCACAACTGAACGTATATCTACGAATCGCACAGTATGAGCATCAAGTCCGGTAGCATATGCCTGATGAGATGGATTTGATCTTTTCGGTCACGCAGTCATTCAATGACGTCATCATCAGATCGAAACCGGCCTAGTGGATTACAAGAAACAAGCAAACAACTCGGATTTACAATTACATTCAAATTAACATAAAGCAATGCGCTTTCTTCAATCCCAATAATTGAAAACCACATGTCCAGATTGGCTTGTTCAAAGTTGTTATTGAAACGACTAAAACCAATGATCATTATACTTGACTTTCAGTGTCGATTCAGAAATAGACATTTGTCAATTGATCAAGTTCATCGCGTGTCTGACATAAAGGTCTTATCTGCAAAATAAAATTGTGCCACAAAATTACGCAAGAAACATACTCCAACTGTTACCCAGTTATAGTAGAGGTGCCCTAAGGTAATATATTAGGGCCCATCCTATATATACTTTACACTTTCGATATACCGACAGCGGAAACAACCTTCATCGGAACTTTTGCTAATAATAGAGCTAGCTTTTGCTAATCAAATAGTTGAATACTTTCAGCAAGCACTCAATAAAATCAGCCAATGAACCATTGATTGAAAAATAAAGCTTTACGAGCTAAAATCAGTACATGTAACACACACGTTGCGGTATAGAAATAGCAACCTTCTTACATCATCCGGGTTACAAATTCACCAAGCTGGACCTGCGAAATATCTCGGATTGCATCTTGATTCAAGATTCATCTGCAAACACCACGTTACACAAAAAACAAAGCACATTCAAACCAAAAACAATTGGTCGGTAATTGCACGAAAATATCGTCCAATATTTGCTCGCAGAAAAGGACCAACAGTGCCAAACGTGGGCGTACTCGTACCCGAAAATATCGAAGTTGTGGCTGAGAGTGTGCGTGAGAATCCATCAACATCAACTCGTCAATGTTCTCAAAAATTGAACGTTTTATGCACCAGTTTACGTCGAGTTTTGCAAAAAGATCTCGGTATGACACCTTACAAAGTTCAATTGTTGCAAGATGTGAAGCCACATGACCATCCGCTTCGTTTTCACTTCACTAGATGGGCCAACGTAAAATTGCGGTGTCGATTTTGGCCAAAAAAACATCTTTTTTGGGGTGAAGCTCATTTTCATCAATAAACCGCTAAGAAGCTGCGATTTAACACCATTGGACTATTTTTGCCGTTAAAGACAAGTGTTATGCCGACATGAAAGAAGATAACTACAACATACCAACAGTGAAGCCATACAACTGAGACACCTAAGAAAGAGATCGACCAATATGATGTATGATGGAGATCTGTACACTGGTTTAGGATAAATTGTAGATTGTTTGTCGTGTGGTTAAAACACTAATGCCAGATGTTGTGCAAACAGTTCTGCTTTTTTCATTACGTCGTATCCATTCTCCATTTATGCTCCTTATAGTGGAACTTGGATTATTGATCTCTTGTATCTTTTAATACCTTTCCAATAATATTTTTGGTTCTCAGTAATGCCATATGGGTCTTTTCCTTCGCCTTTCTTTTATAAGCTCTCGAATCGCCAGGGGGTAGTTAATCTTTTTTATGCCTTTCTCACCTAATACGCCAGATATTTCTATTGCTTTTAAGACTTCTTTTACTTTTCCATGTGTTATGCGGCGAGATCACAGTATGTTTGGCGTTGTAGTTCTGGAGGGTAATACCTCGGTCCTAAACTATAACATTAACCTCCAACGACTATACTTAATCAGTAAAACATTGTTTTCCATCCGAACTCTATTCTTATGATGAACAGTTTGCTTAATTGTTGAAGAGTGTGTATAGGTAATCCCGTAAATATTGCCGCCACATTCATGCTTTTGTTTATTTGTTCGCAAGTATGGTTCTACCATCATCCGAACATGACTTGAGTTAAGATGTTTATTTACGTTTCTTAGATCTTGCAACGTCACAATGGCCGTGAATTCAGGGCCGCTTCGATTTGATATTTGTATGTGTTACCGATTTCACAGCCACCCTCCTATATTTCGGCAAAATTTGAACTGGCTGGAAAAACTACATTTCCAAATTATACCATTAGTAAAGTGTAAATGTATTAGTAGAGCGTGCCAACTCAATAGGGTCAAATAGTTAAGATGCCTCTAAATGATAAGTTCGTTTTGAATATTTTGGTCGGACTCATTTTAATCTCGATCATCAGCAATCGAGCATCCAAGTAGTGTTTTAACTCTTCTATTGTGGCACTAGATTGTGCATAGCAGCTGTAGATATATGCAAATCACTTACTTTTTCTCGCACAAATCCCGCTTTGGGGATATTAGCTCTTTCCTGTGTGATTCCTCTGCCACAGGCCCATATTGCAGTTTTGGCTCATATTGCAGGTCCATGTGGCGTCGATTACCCAGCTACAACCTTCCATATTTTTGTATCGTTCGCACAGAATATAGCGATATCAACTTTAGCCTTGTGCACGGATTGGACTAATACGTCCTGTGCAACTTCCCAATGGTTTAGGTTTAGGTGGAGCAACTTCATATAGCCTTCGTGTTTCTTTCAATGCCTCCATGAATGCCATGCACTCCCTGCTATATGATTACCGTTCGTCCTGGTCTGACAAAGCATACAATTTGCTTGTTCCTTACACTCTTTTAACTCCATGACCATCTCTTTTGTATTTGTAGCAGAGTCGAGGGCGATGTACGTCACATCTACCTGGTTTCCGCGTCACGTCTATCTGTCTATAGAGGCACTCAAACTGCAACACTGCAGTTTGAGTACCTCTATAGGAAGTTCTCAGTGATGTGATGCTGTATATCTGTAGGTCTTTTGCATCTACAAACTCATCCATTATCGCCTTATGCTCACCTCTATCTTTGTTGTGGCCTCATCAATGTCTTTAATTTCGACCAGAACCTCATCATTCTGTACTAATATTTGAATTGTTGCATCGGCACTAAAAGATTTTTTTAACGCAGTTTGCAATCCCAATTTCTTTGCCTCCCAGCTTCCCCCTAATTCTAGTAGGAGACCGTCCTATGCTGTTCTACGTATTCGGGTCATCTTATGAGAGGTCATTCAGATTTGAATCCCCTTTCATTTTCTTAAGCATCTCAGCATACGATAGAGATCCACTATTCGTTATCAGGATGGCATCAGGACGAGGACGCGGTGGTTTTAATCAGTTGCCAATTGGATACTTCTTCATTATCTGGTTTGCTTTCGCCATCTATGTTTTCGCAAAGAGTTCTAACTTTACTCCTAACTCTTGAGTTTCATGAGATTTCTCATTTTGCTGTTCGATGTCATTTTTGATTAATTTTCCAACGGCACTTTGTCTTTATTTCTCGGGGTTGAGATGGTTGGTGTCGTCTGAGTCTCGTAGCATGCTGTTAAAACACACTCTCTTATAACAATGTGTGAACAAAGAAATATCTTCTGACTTGTAAATCCAAAGTTCCGAATTTCTTGCCAGTTTGTCAAATGATGAGGTTCCTTACAAATAAAACATGCTGTTATCTGTGTGGATTGATTACCTATGGTTTACTCGAAGGTCTTAGTTCTGGGCGATGCTTGTGTACCACCAACCATTTCTACTTCATCCCACTTTTTCCCTTGAAGTTTCATAAACCCTTAGATTGTATCAAAGTCTCTTCCCTTACGTAATTTGAGGCTGCTATTGGTGATAAGCCAATTTTTTTTGTTCGGGCTAAGGTGTTAATTTTTTTTTTACGATAATAAGACTTCAGGCATTTTTAAACCATTACATCAATTTTTTTTGAATTGACGGTAACCAGCAATATATATTTATGCCATTGGCTAAGACATTTTCTAAATGTCCATTTTGTAAAATAATTGTAGGACCTTCAATTATTTTACAAAATGGCTTACTGATTACCCCTATCACACCTGTCAATATAAGACCTGCCAAATCAATATTAGAGCTTTTTTGGGATATAGAAGCACTTCCAACTCTTTAACAGGTGCAATTCAACGTCATACCTTACTCCGCAGCTAAATCGAAGAAGTACGACTAGAGGTCCGATTTGCAAAGATCTCATTGTATTACTCCATGAAAGTCTGATACAAAAGATAGGATTGCCCCTATCGGGATTCGAACTCGTTACCCTCTGCATCGATTTGTTTAGTGTTCAAAACATCGCAATGTGATCTAATAAAATTTGTCGAGATGATATTAATTGGAATATTGGAGTCACCGAATACAAGAACCACATCAGATGGATTTGATATTCTTATGACTTCCTCAATTGCATCAACGAATGACGCATAGTATTCATTATATTATGTTAATTGGTATTAATGTATACACAAATCCAGTCAAGTCTTGATGGGAACAATTTAACTGGATCACTTTCTATACCTAAGAATGCATGGCTATACGTACAGCACCTCCAGAATTCCAAAATATTTGGTGCTAGATGCCAGATCGTTCGCTTTACGCTATGGAGCCATTGTCGAACCTATTTGCCTATTAAAAAATGGTCCTAATCTTTCAATAGGCACTGGTGACCAGTGTAGTCGCTGTCCTTCGATTTCAGTCCCGATATCAGGAATTTGCATTAAATTCCTGCCCTCGTAATTGAAAAGAATTCGGTATGTGTCACCAACGACGCGTTTGGTCCTTAAAATATGTTGGCTTACATCAGTGGAGAAATCTATAGCTCCATGATTTCCAAAGTCATCTCCACTGGGTGACAATGTATAGTCTTAGGTAAAGTGGACTCCATTTTTAGGCTATCCAGTTTATTGGAAAACCATGAGTTCCAGCCTATTCTCCGTTATACACGCAAGGTTTTCTAAGTGATCCTTAATCTCGTATCCGGGTACTTAAGAGTGGTTGGTTGTTACGTTGGAGGTTTTATTGAATTTTTTTAACTCTCGAAGTTTTCATGGATGAAGGTCGTCAGTCCAGCGACCCAACCAGATTTAGTTGCTTTCTACGACAAACACTGGTCTCCCACCACAAAAGTTTTCTATGGGTCTTATGTTTCGTGTGAAATATTAACGATATATGAATGCCCCACCCATAGGGCTAGAAGTTTGCTAATGTTACTTTGTTATATTGGAAGATCTAGTATTCCGTAAAACAGATGTCTGTCAACTTGTTATGATTGTTTTGAGTTACTCTAAATTAAAGGTTTAATCGTTAAGCACCCTTAACTGCCCGTTAGTAAGAGATGTATCTAGTATAGTCATCGTCTGGGCTTAACCACACTAATTCAAAGTTGGTTTTCCTATTGTTCCCTACTTGTGGACAGCCGCAGGATTTATAGGGATCTTACGTTCGGTTTCTGCTCTTAAATTTGTAGATATAGTGCGACTGTCCACATGATGAGATAACGGTTCAAGTTGCTGTTAAGCATGTTGTTAGCGTAATCGGTCCCCCATAAGCTCTACCAATAATAACAAACAGGTACGTCGTCAAAGAAGTTTCAATTCAAAAATTCGTTACGTTCGTCACACTCCAAATGTATAAGCTAACGGACCATCTTTATACGATTGCAACGTCCTGTTATTACAGCTCACCGAGTATGCGGAACCAAATAACTAATTATCCCAAATTGTGCAGTTGTCTTTAGGCAGTACCATTTTCCCGCCTTTTTTATAACATAATAAGACTGTATGGCATTCCACAATCGTATATACAACCAAAATGGTACATAATGATGCAAATTCGTGTTCGACATATATACACATAAGATAAATTACACGATTAATAATCAAATGGCGCCTCTACCAATTTGTATCCCCACACATTGGTATAAACCGATGGTATACAGTCAAAAGTCGCAAATTTTAAATTTCGTCGAGAGGCAGACAATTGATGTACATATATCCGCATACGTCAACTTCATGTAACATGAACTGTACCCAGTTTTGTTATGTTGTGTGTTATGTTTATGCAAATTTTAATAAGTTATGACACTTGAACATATTGTTATGTTCATGTTATGGTAAATAATTACACCTAAGTCGAGTTGGCGTGTAATGATACTTGACTATCTACATATACGTTTATGGTGTTGGTTTTTTTTTCTAGATGCGAGATGAGTCAAAATCGACATTTATTGATCACGAATTATGTACATTTGTTTGCATATACTCGTCTATTATATGTTTATGCATTGAGATAAGACAAGTAGTTTTAGAAAGTCTAGAACACTCAGAGTTGTATAAATGTGGCGCATATGTGGGTTTGTTTTGTACATTATAGACGCGATGTTACTTTATAATTGATTCGATTTGTGTATTCACATCTAAATCTTAGACTAATCCAACATGCATCGATAGAGTATAATAAAACCCGATTATAGTTTGGAAACTAATTACTTCTCGTATATACAAATATATGTATGTACGGGATAAAGAAAGTGTTGCAATATACAAGATACTTAAAATAATTAATTTAATTCCGTCTTGAATGCAACAAATGTATAATCTTAAACGAGATCGCGGATTATATACACAACAACAACAAACAAATAACACATATATAAGACAAAAATTGATTGTTTCCACTCGGTGTGCACACTGTGTAGCTGTAACCAATTGCATGGAAAATTAAGAAATCGACTAGGAAATCAACAAAACAAATAGTTTATAAAGGAGATTTCAATAAGAGGTTTCATTTTGAATTTGAGACGGTACGGGCCATTGTTGGTTAGTACCGTGTCAACAATCTGACTCCATCGATTTCGATTACGAGCCAGCTCTCCATACTGTTGCAAGCAATAAGAAGATGCCAGATTGTTTTCTACGCCCTGGACTCATCGTCGTCAACAGCTTCGCCTACTACAAGGCGACTCTCCTTTTAAGGATCGCTGTATTAGTCGGTTCGGATCAGAACGTAACCGAGTCAGCGAATTGCTATCCTTTGATTTCATGCACGATATCAGGAATTCCCATTAAATTCCTAATCTCGTGATTGAAGAAAACTCGGTATGTGCCATCAACATCGCGTTTTGGGCCATATATCACACGCATGATTCTTCTCTCGAATGTTAGAAGTCATCTGTCGTACTCATTCGTCAAGGTTCAATATCAAGGTCATATCCTCTCTCACACTTGATGCTGGGCAGCATCAATAATCGAGGTTTTCAATACTTTTAACTGTTCACTTCATCAGATTGGTAATTATATCACAAATGCTATATTGCTGACAAGATCTTGATATGTTCGTTAGGAGAAATCGATGAATGCTTATTTCATTGTAAAGAGAAAAGTATGTCATTTACCTTTGAAAACGATACCAGCCAAATGATTGCCACGACTACGCTTGCAGCACCATATCTCTTTCATGAAATTTTTCATGACCGATTTGCACATTTGCGGCTGTTTGTCGTATTTCTCTTAAATCGATTGTGGAGTATAGCCATAGACCTTATCTTTCACGTGGCCCAAAGAAACCACCAGTCTAAAGGTGTTAAATCACAAGATCTCCGTGTCCAATTGTATGATCATCTCTTGTGTGGAACGCAGTGCCACTCTGCTGAAAATAAACGTCATTCACATCAACATCTTCCAATTCCGACCATAAAAAAACCGCACCAAACAGTGACACGTTGAGGATGGAAAGGATTTTCTGAAGCCTCCGAGATGAAAATGGGCCACTTGCATGAAAATGATTTTTCGATGAAAATCGATTCGGCGTTGATCGACTGGCTTGAGTTCTTGTGTTAACTCAACTTTAAAAGCTTTAAGACCTAAATCCTTATACAAAATACGGTATAATGTCGTTTGTGAAATGTATAATTATACAAAGAGAAACCAATAATCCTGAATTTTCTGAGCGATTTTCTGACGTACTCGGTTTCGATTCTTCACATCGCTCACATGTCCAAACAGCTCAAGTTTTTCCTCCAGTTTCACTATTGTCAAAAGATGACAGCTACAAAATTGACAGCTGGCCAAATAGCAGGCTATTTAAAAAGAATCCTCTTATTGGAAAACCCTTTAGTATAAATTCGAAATACACGAAAAAACTATTAATTATCTGCTTACATCTAGCACAAAATAGTTAACACCCATGTTTCAACCCCACCGAATACATATAATATATGAAATCCAGCCAGACGATCAACGATAATGACATCCGCACCAATTTATTGTTATATGTTTGGACTGATAATACATGCATCAAGCCGTTGGCTAATGAGATACATTATCTCGATGTAGGGAACTAAATTACAACAACAATTTGTATTGATGATAAGGGATGCAGGAAATTCGATATAATTCGGAAAATAAACGGAGTCTCGCAAATTAGAGATGAAACGGAATTTCCGGCAATTTTTCACCATTTGAGCAAAACGGAAATTTAATTATTCGGAAAACCAAAATGAAAACTACTACTGGTTTTATGTATGTGTATTGTGTTACAGAGGAATCGCATGTGGATGAGGAATATAAATTATTCAATATCAAAAACTCATTCCAGATATACGTTAGTATTTTCTGTCTTATGGTATTCTTTGGCTTTCCAATGGAATTTGTATCTATCAATGCTCTCGTAATATTCCTGTGAAGAGAGAAGTACTCCATAAGTGATTCCTGTCTCGATTTTAAAAAGCCATCTGATTTGTCCTGATCCAACTGTCACATCTATACCGGTCTGTTCGACACTCAATTTCAGCTTATTCGCATTTGGAAGATATTTCGATTTTAGGACGGACCCTATAACATCCTCTCTCAACAGCAAACTGAGACTTCTCATCAAACCCACCAGTTTTACGTTTTCACCAAAAGTCTGCTGGAGGCATCGGAAGCTTCTTCAGCCGACCTTCTCAGAAGAATCGCATTGTATATTGTCTCGTTCTTAACAGGTAATGGTTTCTGTTTACGAATTTGGTTGTAATCCACTACGATATCACGTCTTAGACAATCAAAGCGCGTTTTACGTAGATGGGCAAATGTTTCCAAGGCCATGTATTTGTGTGGAGAGAATGTACTTGCCACGGTATTGTCCTATGGTATTAAATAGGTCGATCTAATTTCTGCCAGGTTTAGCATTAAAATCACCAATCTCGTACGAGACATTCATATAAGAAATCCTTGTGCATGAGACGTTTTATGATAGTATTTTTTACCTTACTAATAGTCTCATTTAAGGTGATATTGCATTTGTTTGATAAATATATCTGACCGACAGCATAACTTTATCTGATTTCGGCTGCCATTGTCTATTGCATTTTTTTGTTACAGCAAGAATTATCTGTCTTTGGACAAGTCTCATTTAAATATACGTGTCTCATTGTGCGTTCTTGATTCATGAATCGTGAATGCAAAAAATAAATTAAGAATGTTCAATCCAGGATAATCACCCCAGGTTCTGTTCTGACACGGGATATAGGCTCCAGACCTAGAGCCAGCGTTTATGTTTGACATGATAAATGTATATTCTGAATGAAATCTGTTTACAGTATACTTATTTGCATCTTATCTTAAAATTAGTTCAACCTCTCTTTTGAAAACAAAATAATTCACATTACTCTTGTTTGACTTAAATCAGATAACTGTCTCTTACCATTGCTATATAGAGAATTCAGGAACTTAAGCAACACAAATTGGGATCTAAATAGACGACAACTCAAACAAACATTAATAATAATAATATAAAAGTGCTGAGGAATGGAGAAGCATTGCCAACCTGATTGAAAAACACAAATAGGTTCCTGTAAGAAAAACTATCAGAGCTGTAATAAGCTCAATGGAAATGGGGCGCCCTCTTTGAGTAATGAGCTAAACAGACTAAAAACCCTTCTTAATCGGAAATCCATAAAAATCGGTTAAACGGAAGACTGGGCTCGTTGACTTGTATAGATTCTCACAAATAGAGTACAAGAAGGCTTGATAGGTAGAGGTTTGTATCTTGGCGGTATCTACTATAACTTAAGAGGAAATAATAAAGTGGGTTTGGAACTCAACAAAAATTAAATTGGGAACGGTTTGCGGTTCTTATGAAAACTCGTTTCTCGAAATCATAAATAACAAACTAATTGACAAGTTTCAGGGATTGGAATCTGGCAGTAGAAATGGTGACACAAGATAAGATTAGGTGGATCATTCTCAGAATTTAAAACACCAGAATCTACCGATGTGAAGTTTGTACTAAATTTGTCCTAAACCAACAAAAACAAAACCAAATGTTTGTATGTAATTGTGCAATGTAAACATTTAGGCGATTACACGATGATTAAATGATTTTCGTTATACAAATGTGTCAAATACATAAGTCAACCATATCAAATGCATAAGTTAAGCATAAGTTAAGTAAAACCATATTATAATTTAATCTACAAGTTTCATAAATTTACCTTTAGCTTCCAGACGTTTATGTGTATAAATCGTATGGGGTTGCTACTTTAGGGTAATACTAAATAGGGTTACAGGTTATTCTCATCGGTTTCACTTGTAAGGGAACAACATAATAGTACTACTGACTCAATCACTAAGTTTCATAAATTTATCATGGAGCTCACTTAGTGAGACAGACGTTTCTGTGAATTTATGTGTATAAATCGTACGGGGGTGCTACTTTAGGGTAATACTAAATAGGGTTACAGGTTATTCTCATCGGTTTTACTTGTAAGGGGACAAAATAATAGTTCTACTGACTCAATCACTAAGTTTCATAAATTTATCATACTTTATCATACGTCTCAATAAGTGATCTCCATGATAAATTTATGAATTTTAGTGATTGAGTCAGTAGTACTATTATATTGTTCCTTTACAAGTGAAACCGATGAGAATAACCTTAAACCCTATTTAGAATTACCCTAAAGTAGCACCCCCATACGATTTATACACATAAATTCACATCAACGTCTGTCTCACTAAGTGAGCTCCATGATAAATGTATGAAACTTAGTGATTGAGTCAGTAGTACTTTTATGATCTTTAAACCTGCATTCATGTGTAATCCCCTTTATTATCATGTGTTCGTGTTTCTCGCTTTTATTTTATATCTAAGAATGTTTTGTATGCTTAGAAAATATTTATCTAAGATTAGAATAGTGCTTCTGGATTTAATAAAAAGCAAATTGGTTTTTGAAATTTTTATTATCTAGTTTTCTTTAATTCAATTTAATATTATTTATTTTTTTATTCACTTCCATGATTTAGCATAACATGGCAACATTTTAATTTTATTTTAACAATTACTAAGGCCCTGTCCGATTTCTGTAATAATGGAATAATTTTGACATAAGCGAAATAATATATGTATGCAACCAAATTATTACAGCAAATGCGTGTTATAATTTTGACATATCTGTAATAATTTTAACACAACAACAATGTCGGGCAATAAGAATATTTTAAATTCTTGAAAGTAATTTTATATATTATATACTCGCATGTGTGTTAATAATTTGTATATGCAATAATTTGTATGTGCATATAGTATGTTATTAAGATAAATAACACTATATTAGGGTCAAACTCTACTTCAATCCTAATTATGACTTATTAGAGTTATAAACTATTTTAATATTCACTTTAATATTAATTTGTACACACTTTTTAAAACGTTTTGTAGCTTGAAATTTCAAAATTCAAAAGTCAATATTATTACAGAATTCGGACAGCAAACGAACTTACATCAAAATATGGAAGAGCAAATTATTTCGCTTATGTCAAAATTATTTCATTATTACAGAAATCGGACAGGGCCTTAGTGTATTTGCCTAAATGTTTACATTTCACAAATACATATAAACAAGTTACATTGTTTTACTTGATTAGGACAAATTCAGTACAAACTTCTTATAGGTATTATGAAGCGTGAACTTTTGCTTAAGTTTGCCCTAATTTTTATTATTAGGACAAACTTAGTACAAAGTTCTCATGCATCAGAATCTTCTATGGGAGGGAATGAAACATATAACTTAATATATTCAGAGCCATTTTGGCTTTAGGATACATTCTAGAAGCGTGGAAAAAGGCCTAGATACGATCGAAGGCCATAAGTTGTCAACCTATAAGCCTGTGCTCGTTTTTATTTAAAATGATAGATGGGTATTTCAACTGTATCATTTTAATTTGTTATTGTATTCAGAGTCTATCAACTAACCCTAAGAAACAAAAGCTGGTTCTTATCAATAGACGCAGGACTCTAGAAAACTGAGCATCTTCTTATCACTAGACTCGGGGCTCTAGAATACTGTTAACTTTGAAAAAATCAGGATCACACAATCTCGCTTTCTTCAGAATATTGAAGGATCGGGTTTTATCGGAATTCCCACCAAAGATCATAGTTTTGGTTTAACAATGGTAGAAGCACTTTGAAGCTTTATATAATTCGGAGTCATTGTTAGCTGTGTAGCGAAAGAGAAGAAGAATTTGTTGAGTACACATTCAATCCTGTACTTTATAGTTTCTTTATAGACACAGATCATATTTAAGGACCCACTGACCACCCTCAAGATACTTGATCTCTACTTTCATTCGTTAGAGAGAAATATCAATAGGATGTAATGGAACCAAAATCATTTATGTAGACGGTTCCTTTCCGCATTACTTACAATGTATTAGTAGTTGCTATTTTTGCGGTGGAGTACATGATACTAGTTTTTACATTCGACCACATAATCATTCACTGGTTAAAACATTTGATTCGTAGAGCGATAGACTTGAGTCTATGTGGGTCGGTTTTTTGGACTTATGTTACGGTGCACTAAATCGTGAAACTGGAAACATAGAAGGTTGTATCAGAAGTATAACCGTTTAAGTTTTCAACCACAGTGCAGCATGAATAACTGTCCACAACCAAATATGATCAGCACACGAAACAAAAATCAATAAACCAAAAACATTAAGAATAAAAACTTTGTAATACGCTAGAACAGAATATATGATGATATGAAACTAATCTTTTTCTCATCAATAATTTCTCATTGACATTGAAGCGTGTAAAGCTTGCTGTAATGTAAATTTGAATGTATGTGTAAATCTGAGTTGTTATCCACTATCCCACCTTGTAGTAATCCACTAGGCCGTTTTCAATCTGATGATGATGACGTCATTGAATGTCCGTGTGATCGAGATGATCAAATCCATCTCATCAGGCATATGCTACCGGACTTGATGTTCATACTGTGCGATTTGTATATATATGTTTAGTTGTGTCGCGACAGTACTAGTGAATTACAAGAACTTAACTCGAAATATTTTTATTAATTAATTGTGGTGTGAGATAATTTAATTGTATTTGTTGGAGTTGCTCAAGAACGCCACAACATCATTAGATGAAAACTAAGGTAGCACCATTACAGAGCACTCAGATTCAGTACTCTAAATTAGGAAAGGCTCTACGTTTTTAACGGCTTGTTAATTCAACAAACAGAACACGATTATAATTAGTCACCCGTAGCAAGTACCACTTCTCCCCGCATAACACGGCCATGTTTATGTTTTATGATAACCTTATACGCAATCGAATTACTTTAGCTTATTCATCATGCACACACGCGGTCGTTGCTCAGCAGGACACGATTTTCCATGAGGTTTTCTTATGCCAGTACAAACTCTTACCGTAACACAACGGCGTGACCCATCAGCTCAAAACTGACCATACAGTGATGCAACAACATTATAGAACACAGAAACCAAACGCACACATTCAATTCAAAAGAATTCGGAACTTATTTCGTTTGGTTGATTCAGCGACACAGCTGTAAATCAGTGCCCACCATGCCATGGCCAACAGAGTTCATGCAATAACTTCCATCCACACATTCTCACACAAAGCATTGCCACGTCTTGTTTCATTGCATTGCGTTTGGTTCGAATTGGATTGTTAGATTCTGTTTTCTATTACTATTGATTTAAAACAAAGCGTCTTAATGTAATGACGGTTCTGTCATCTTAGCTCTCTCGTCCACGCACCCTTCTTATTAAGGCATATAAGTATATACTGAAATTTATTGTCAATCTCCATATGTCATCAACCCTTATATAATGCAACTATTTAACTACCCAAACCAATATACGTCCACTCATTGCCTCTATAGACATTTATAAATTACAGCACAACTACTTAATCCTTAAAGCTCTTAAATATTTATAATAGTAATGATAATGAGTAATAAGTGAAATAGGGCGTGAGTTCCAAGAAATTCAAAAATATTTTAACTTTCATAATCCCAAAGTGTTACAAACAGAAAGGGAATTACTTCCTACTTGCACACACACATACACACACATACACAGTTCGGCATATCTTATATACATATACTATGAAGAAATGCTTGGCAGATTATTTTCCAACTTCTCGAACACAGCAATTTATCGTTTTATTGAAAACATAATCATCTTGAATTTTTACACATCATTAAATTTTGAGATAATAAGATTTCAGTTTCTCGTCTTGTAACAAGTCAGTATATTCGTTTATGTACAGAAAAGTTTGTTGTTGTACATTTTGGGTAATAAGATTATGAATTTTATCTTATACGTATTTTGCCGACCCCGTGTCTATCTACAATAAAAATAAAAACAAAATTAATTTTTTTTATATTTTGGTGTATATCGAGCTGACACAATCTTCAACAGTATTCCACGATGAAAAATTACCTTCCCATAATTATATGGTACGGTGGACAGACGCACATAAATAATTTCGAATCATTACCGAATTTAATACTCCGATTAAGTAAATTTGGGGTCAGCCAAAACTATATACAAAATTTGATTTACAATCCAATTTTATTTTGGCAGCCGAGTGTGAGGTATGCATGCGGGTAATGATATCGTGTGAGAGGTGATCTCTTGTTCTTAATTCAATTAATTATATTTGAGCATTTTAAACATATTGCACTAAAGAAAGTGGCTATTTATCATTTTCACGGGCCTTAAATTTGTTATTCATTTGAAAGTATGTCGACAGTTGACTATAGATATCAACTACCCGTATATTTTATCGGGTATAGTGTATTCAATTTGTATTTGGTAAGATAGGTTGACAGTCTTGATAAGTTCTTGAGTTCAGTAATTCGTGAAATCGACTTGTTCCAAAAATAAATCTAAGATTTTACCTATGATTTTGATAAAGGCGCTATTTCTAGATCCAAATTAATAACCTGTTCGTCTATCAACAGCGTTATATGTCCACTTCACCCAAATGTTTCTGTAGGTAATTTACTCCTATCTTGCACCTCGAAGATCATCAAAAGATATTTACTGTATTTTTACACCTTTTCTGCAAAATGATTTCTTTTTCTTTCGATTCCAGATTCCTAATGACAAAACATTTTCTGAATAACTACAAGGTTTGATGATCCATAGTCAAACCTCGTAATGCTTCATTTCTCTTTCTGCTTGAACCACATCCTGAGGTTTTTGATAAAGTTTTCCATATCCCCATAGTCACTCTACTAGAGGTCCGTCAAGTCATAAAACCGAGCTGCTTTGAAAGAAACAAAACAAACGTAGTACTGTATAATTTCTTCTTCCTCTAACTTTTCACAGTAATAAGACTGTAACCATGAGAATTTTGTGAATCTCCAGTTCTATTCGCGTATTTATCTATGAGATAATGTTCTATAACAACCCACGCGCAGATGTCATCCAACCAATACCAATTGTCTCTATCTGTAACAATCTGATTTAACAATTATCTATCATTAATTGATTGTTTATAGTTTCCTCTCAAAACAAGGCCTTATACATATACAATGACCTGTATTCCAATGCTAACTTTGCTTAATGAGAAACGGTATGTTTAGTCCTAACGAGCAAATTTTAATTTCTGCTCAATCGAAATGCTGTAGTATCTACGACTGGTGGGTATTAAACTGGACTGGTTTGATTCAGTTACAGTCTACCTCATCCAATATCTCACGTCTGATCGGTTTTAGACTTCTGGATCCCAAAATATATTTTGCTTGCTGCTCATTGCATTGTAGATAGCAATGCAATGAGCAGCAAATCAAATGTAGATGGCTTTTATTAAACCAATCTTATGTTTGGGATGCGGGTGACCTCTCTGAGTCGGTAGAATAACCTAATTGCTGTAATTGAAAAGCAACATGAACGCAGTATTCATGGTAAAAAATAAACAAAAGGAAACATCTACGATTTTCGATGGCCTAGAAGCAGGCGTATTGAGTATAAATACACGAACAGAAAGTGTATTCAATCAATTTGAATTTAAACCGCAACAAGTTTTAAGTGAAATAACCAGTGAAAGTAGAAAGAAGAAGTGAAATAAAAGTGGTGCATAAGTGAATTATTGTAATAATAATCAACTTTGGTGAAAATAAGCAATAAGGCACTTTTATTCAAAATCCAGTGATCGCCCCTTATTTTGGTTGGAATCCCTCGTAAGCAATCAGAAAAAAATCTTTGTTCTGTCCACATCTGACCGTGTATTTTTCTAACATAATCCTGTTTAATCTTGTCGTATTAAGAGACTAAGTCAAATTCGTCCAATTGGAGATATTAAAGGACAAATGCTGTCCTCTTATAACAAAAAAGACGCCCAATAAATTATTTTGGAGTTTCGAACCTAAAAATCTCTAGAAAATAGTTAGTAGCCTTAAGAATAAAGTCAGAACATATAATATTCAGATTGATTGGAATATTTTTTAGTTGCACAAAAATAATAAAAACAAACTAAGATCTGTTCGCCAAACTTCTTAAACAAACTTAGCGAAGAAATTTAAAAATTAGCACATATGCATGGTTTAAAGGCACTGTCATATTGGAATTGAAAGAGTATGGCTGAGATCCGGAGGGTGATGTATACACAATGTGTCATATCCCCAAGAGTATTATGACCGCACTGACCACATCAGGCATATCTATAAACACCTGTACGTACCTTGATTATCTACGTGGCATAACCATAACCGCCGTCTGGTATATAATGGATTGTCTAGCGGATTATGTGTTTCCATACGCCCCAATTATTGGACAGCAATGTAAATTAAAGCATGACGATAACAGACCGGCATTTTTGACGAGCAGTGTAGATTGGATAAGACTCATTAAAATGACACCTATAGAGACTTCGTGCGTTGCGGTTTTTGATGGAAGATGATAACTCCTATACGGTAGGGAAAATTAACTTGCTGGTCTTTATATCTTTTGTACCATGTTCAATACAACAGGTGGTCCTGATAGAGTTGTTCCGTTGAGTAACATCACTAATTTTCTCCCATTGAGCATCATTTACTCAAACTATTTCAAACATGTATTCGTTTTCACACTGTTCCACAATCGTAGAATAAGTCAGATTATACAGACAATTTTACTTGAATCCTTGAAAAGAATTGAAGACAGATTTAGTAGTAAAATCGTTACTAGATAAGTCTTATTAATATGCGAGATGCTTAAAAAGTTGGTAAAAGCAATGAAACTTTATTAATGTTTTACAAGGATTGAAAGATCAGTAAAAATAAGGAGTTCATCATAACCACATTTATAACCTCATTATAACCACATTAACCACAATACAGTATGTCAGGTCCGATCATCTCTGAAGCGTGCACTAAATTTGACATTGACCAAGCCAGCATTTTATTGATATGATTTATGCTTCAGCCCCGAGTTGCTGTAGCCGAGCTGGAAGGTTTATTAGTTTCTGTCAAATATTTAAAAAAAAGTCCAATGTGAGCGTTATTGAACTGAGGCTTATGTGTCCAATGTGAGCGTTATTGAACTGAGCGTTATGTGTCCAATGTGAGCGTTATGTGTATTGTTGAACTTAAGCAATTTGACTTTGTTATTCAAACCTATATAGTAATAAGTGATGACTATATATATAAGTAAAAACCAGCTTGCTGGTCTTTTCGAGGTGGAAGAACATTCATGAGCTATCTATCTCCTCCCTTCCTAGAGAGTTCACCTTAATTTTCTATACAAAATGTTAGTTTGTTGGCAATTAAGAAGATCATTTGGGGATAATCCTGGTGCGATTGACCGCAAAAATGCTGATATTTAGTTACAGATCACCGGTTGTATATACACTATGTTATGCTTCTGTTGAGAAGTAGTTTTTTTAACTTAAATTTCGCTTATGAGCAAATATTAACAGGGTAAGGAATGCACACATACTCATTCATTACCAAGCAAAGAGACAAAAATATTTTGATCGATATTCTTACGGATTACGGTAGTTTAAAACCTTTTTAGATTGTACGAGATTTGTTCGGGATTCCTTGTGTGCTAACTGGTCGCAAAGAAGATAACAAATGTGTTCATTTTCTCTCTTGTTGTCATCCTTCGATTCTAAAAAACTAGTTTTTTTTTAAGATCGGCAACCATTCAGAATTAGTTGAGAGATACCATACGTATCTCACACAATACGCTAGCTATCTAGGAGGATATAATCTCTCGAGTTGTAAGAATAACATCTGCCTCAAAATAAATATTCACAATAAATATAGTTGGGTGATGTCAACTTCTAATTTCCAATAGTTTCTATGTTTTGTTGTTTGCATCTTAACTGTTGTCATGGTGTTGAGCATAGCAGGTCTTCCTTTAGTTGGCTCAGATTCTAGAAAGAAAAGACTTCTGTAAGCTATTTTTAACGGCGTCCCGTTTATTATTGACCCGAATAACATTACAATAAATTATATAACATTAGAACCACAGATTATATAACCACAGATACTATGAAGTACAAACCACCACAATACCTTATCCGACCACTCTCATTGCGATATAGTAATTTTACAGGTGGATCCATATGCAGTTAATTGGGCTGATGCCGGGTTGTTCATGCTAAATTGTGAGTTGAAATATCCCATTTGGAGGTACGCCACTGGCATAAGCAGAAAATGTTCTAAATTTGTGAACAGAAAATCTATGAAACAAAGAAAATCTATGAAATCTATGAAACAAAGAGATAGCAATATCTACATTTTCTCTGAGAGCCGAGCTGCTATAAATTGACAAAACCTTGGAACTTGTTTAGATAATAACTATCTTGAATCGACATGGTAGTTTAAATGAAGTCACAATTTTACCGATTACCCAGGCACATGGATATTGAAGGAAACGTACTTTTTAATAAATTGAGCCGAGTGAGTGCGTCTTCTACTTTTGTGGCATGTAACATGTTGTTATTATTTCGTAAAATAAATGTCGACTGTCATAAGATGGAACAACCACATCTAATATCCTGTTCTTCTTTGAATTGTGAAATGTTGCGTATAGGAGAGGAGATACAAAAATATTGTGTACTTACTTGCTGCGTGCTTTTATCTGGCAAAGTCTTTCCACAAACTGCATTACTTTTGATCAATCTAACGTTCTTGAAGATTGCCTTCATTATGAGACCAAACAGACTGCGAGTCTCAGACTATTCGATTTGATAGGGATTCACAATGGGCCAATCGAGCTTCATTGACCGGGGGAACAGGCATGTCGAAAAACAATTTAATATTATAAAAAATATTGAGCTCTACAAACTCGGTTTTTTTTTTGGTAAAGTTTCCACTTGCTCAGTTTGACCGTCTCACTTTCAACAAGATTTAAATTTGAACATTCAAAAAACAATCTCCTTGTGAATTGGTAGTGTCTGAAACATACACCCGTATCATACTCTAGTATGATTTACCGAAGTTTCTATTTTGGCTCAAATCTATTTCAATATGACCCTGCCCTCATTTAGGACAGTGATTCATTGTAAGTAACAAGGATATGCGTTTCTTTCCAACCCCAAACAAGGCATTTAGTTAAGCAGGGTAGATGCAGAAATACGACGTGCTTATAAAAGTACAAATAATGGATAGTGGCTACAAACATGTACCACGACGAGTCAGATCTATAAAATTTGTGGTATAGCTGCGGACTTTACATGCCTTATACTCAAGACGATCAACGAATTTTACCTCGAATCTATCATTTAGGATAGCCAGTTATGGAATACAATATTGAAAGGTAACCATACATCACAATAATAACACAGGAGATTGTACGGTGAGTAGCAGTAGTGGTTATATCTTGAAGCTTATTCAACTTTCCATGCTATTTTGTTTACCAACTGTATACGACAATTGTATTACATAATAAACATACTTATTGCAAAGCAATATAATATACATATCCATTCGGGTAATAATAATCTCGAAATATACGTCTGCATAGATTTGTTGAAAAGGATTCAACAAGGATTCATAACAATAAAATATTATTCTACAATAAATTTATACCTCCCATCGTCCACCCCATATCGCTTATATTATTATTCTTACATTATGGTTTGTTGTTGTTGTTACGTTTATGTGCTGCTTCGATATACAACAACATCCATTCGTATATAGTCGAAGATTCACATAAATATAAGATAAATTATACGACTATCCCATATTATGCATGAATATGGATATGAAAAAACTACTTTGGGCAAACTCATATCAAATACGAGCACACACAATAGAAGGAGTTGTGCGGTGTAATCCAGAAATATTAGGGATGGGCTGCAAATTCGAGATGACAATTAATTTAAATTCTTGTCTGTATTTTGTATATTTACGTTAAGGCCGCAACACCACCGCCACCTAGAGACATGGTAGCAAAAGGTGTTGATATCGTATCGACGTGCACGCTCGAGGGTTAATTTAAAAGTTTTGCTTTGTATTATTATCATTATTATTGAACACTATCGATATAATGAAAATAGTGAAAAACCTATTAATCAACATCCGAGCTACATCGTCGTACTACTTCCCTATATACTCCTTGTCTTCGTGTGTGAGTTATATTGAGGGAAATTCCTTAAAAATTCAATAATGAAATCATGTTTTTGTCGACTGATAAAATTCGACAAACAAAATATTTGTCTTCCCCATATACCGTCTTTTTGTATCACATACCCTCACAGCCATCGTATATCTGTGATAGATGAATCAGCTTGAATTTGGCTTTCCTTATATTTGTGTACAGTGTTTGTGGAGATGAAACGATGATTTTACTAAATTCCGGGTGAGTCATTGGGAAATTTTATGGTTTGCGTATTGTGGTGAAACGATATAGGTTATTAACTCTGGATTAGCATCTTATGGGTTCGATAATATCGCGGTGATATTATAGGTTTTATGTGTGTAGAAATGATACACGACAGCCAATAAAAAACAATTGACGCACTCAACTGGCAATATATTTTTAAAGCCGCAGTAATCTCAACTATTTCTTGGCTAAGATTGCATGTTCACCGTATTATCGACAAATATCTGGAATAGAAACTGTTTTCAATTCATTTGCCAAAATAAGTTTTGGAAATCCAGTTTTAATTGTGTAATAAGCCTAACTTATTAGAAGACTTCATTCTGTCGATTTACTTTTATCGGCCTTGCTCGTTATAGATTTGTTAAACACAATGTATGCTTCCTAATTTGTCCAGGAAAGCAGCACAACCGCCCAGGTGACGCAGTGGTTAAAGCTGTGGCAGTTGGAGCGGGAGATATCGAGTTCGAATCCCGATAGGGGTAAGATGCAAAAAAAATTGTTCACCATGAGATTACGATATGTGGTGTGAATGAACACAACTATGACCCCCTGTTGGAGTGCAGAACTCACGGGCCGACCCATCTTCCATGTCAGCACTATAGGCTGGCATGGAGCTATGCAATGTGCAGGTGGCTATAGGAAAATCGGACCTATAGCCGTACGTCCTCGGTTTGGCTGTAATGGCGTAAAAGCAAGAACGTAAATAAGTGAACCGCGAACAAGTAGGTAGTGCCTTGAGCCCCAAAACAGATTAGATATTAGATTTAAAAAAAAAAATTGCAGCACAGCAACAAAAGTGAGGGTATATTTGATGTTTCATTCAAAATAACCGCGCCTAACTAAACGAATCGTTATGTATCTTCTTATATCGACACAAGGTTTAGTCAGATTGTATTTAAAATGTCGCAGCCGGAATCTAAACCAATGATAACCAAACGAACTTTCTTATTTGAAAATTCTAAGCTTTTTGATCCGCTAGAATGGTTAATATTGGACGTGATTCAAACACAAATTGTTTTTCAAGATCTGTGGGCAGTTGTAATATGTTGGGATGAAAATCAAGTTAAAATTCGTAAACAGATGGTTGAACTAAAAACTAGAACTACCACAGTTGCATGGGTTTTGTGCCGTCTCTAATCAAGCACCTCTTAATGAATCGATGCCACTCTTAAGACTGAAGCTTAACGCAGCGTTAACATTCAAAATAAGTCAACAGCATATCAGACACAACCAAACACTAATCCTTGTTAATGGTGCTACGTGGCTTCTAATGAAAAACGTGGCTTCTAATGAATGTCGAAACATTTCGATTTGGTGAGAAGGTTAAAAAAATTTCAACATGGTTAAAAGTTTCTATAGTTATTCAAAATTCAGTAAGCAAGAAATGGAATAAGCAGATGTCATAAAACGATCAGGTTCTCATCGACAAAACGACTTGTTAATTATAAACGGTTTATATGAAGGATTGGAATTTGTCTCAATTTTCGTGATTGTTTAATATATTTCGTTAGAGCTTCTATTGAAAACTAATGCATGCTAAACAACTGGAAGCGGAACAAACCAGACCAAATGGGAAATTACTATGGGAAGCCGGAATTAAGTCCACGAAGCAATAATAGAATCTCAATTTTTTTAACAGTATCATCCAGTGGCTGGAACAATATGGTTTCGACTTGTTGGATGTCCGACTCCAGATGGACAGGTATTTATCCCAACTAGCCCACAAGCCGTATTAATAACCAAGAATCTAGATTATTTGGATGCTGAACTATACTCACTCATCTCTTTCAGCGATGAATTTAGTAACCCAAGACATTATTACAATGGCATTCAACCACTCTATCAGGTTTGAGCAATCAGTAAAATAATTTCGCCTTACAGTGTGGACCTATCGGTTTAGTGTAATAAAGATTTGTCACTTTATATCGCATACGTCCACTGGTTTATGGGTGATAGCTTATTTCTCGTATTAGCTACCTTTTCAGGCTGTTCTTGACAATACGATCACTTCTGTTTAGAAATGATTGACCTACCCAATCCTCCCTTGTTGTAGTATAAATCCATTGATTGCTTAACTTTAGAGGGTTGATTGAACAGTTTTTTATTGTGCCCACCTGAATGTTGACAAACTTTCTTTCAAGCAGTATAATTGATTAAATAGTTGGCACGGCACTTCACCTCCAGTAGAGACGGTACAATTCATCAATCCTGCATGACTGATTCTATATACTAGCAATATTAGAAAACATCCTGAATGTCAGTTCACGGACCTAGATCTTTCGGGAAATCTGAGTGTTTTCTCGCTTTAGAGCTAAATACTATTTTGACTCCCTTCCATTCCCTTTATATCTGGTTTACTCTAAGAGTTTTATTAATATTACCTTTGATCACGCAAGCAAATCCGTACATCTCTTATATACAATCCGTTATTTTCTTACTAAATCTCCAGTATGTTTATAACGAGTGGGATTATCTTAGAAGAGAACTTCCTTTCAATTTGATAATAGAAGAAAAGTTCCAAGAATTCCGTATTTAATGGTGTCTGGTTTAATTAGGCAACTAAAATCACAGTTCTGAAGACCTTGAGCAGGTTGCATCCAGGCAGTGATAACACGGACTAGTTAAAATATACATACAGGCAGGCCAACTCAGCGTTAAAGTAGTCATGAGGCCTCTCGTTAATAAAGTTTCTGCTATATACCTCCTTATTTCTACCACAGTTCATCCTTAAGAAAACCATTCTGAACTGCCCGCTAGAATACTGAAATATTAAAAGGCCCAATGTCGAGGATCAGAATAGATCCACTGCAGCTCTTTATATACTCTTTGAAAACTTCTCTTCAGGTTTTGAATAACAAATGTGAGTTGAGGTCAAACAATTAACATAGCAGGGATAGCTTTGTGGCGTTCTTGAGCAACTCCAACAAATACAATTAAATTATCTCACGCCACAATTAATTTAATAAAAAAATATTTCGAGTTAACTTCTTGTAATTCACTAGTACTGTCGCGACACAACTAAACATATATATACAAATCGCACAGTATGAACATCAAGTCCGGTAGCATATGCCTGATGAGATGGATTTGATATTTTCGATCACACGGTCATTCAATGACGTCATCATCATCAGATCGAAACCGGCCTAGTAGATTACAAGATACAAGGGACAACTCAGATTTACAATTACATTCAAAATTTACATTAAAGCAATACGCTTTCTTCAGCTTACTTCTTCTGGTGAGGGCCATGTATCGTCACTCAACAGCAACTCAAGTGATGTGTATATTTCCAAATTATTGATCTTGTGAGTGGATATGATACTGGTAGTTTCTTTCGTGCATCAGCTATAACATTATGCCAGGTTTTTATTTCGATCAATTGTGCGCTTCTAGCCGTGGAAATATTCAAATACCACCATAAGCGATCAAGTTAGATATAATCGTGGTGGCCAGTTAATATTTCCGAAAAAAAACACTCAGAGCAGTATGGTGACGTCCATACATATATTTTTTACGAGCTTGTAGCCTCGTATAGCTCATAATGAATTTTCGCCAAAAATTGGCGGGCATTTATACCGAAGTGTAAAACTAGATCACTCTAATTTCGTTACCGTTCATGGTATATTTTCAGCAGCTGTTGTGTCAGTTGAATTGTATACTGATTACAGAAACGATGGAGATTACCAGGACATTTAGCAATACAATGGCTTGCTACATCACTCTTTTCTGTATCTATACCAGCAAATTTTCAAAATTATTCATTATTTGCTAAGCAGACGATTTAAACCAAAAATTCACTGTTCTGAGGTGCATCAAGAAAAGTTGCTTAAATTAGGTTATTCGTTGAGCAGGATGCTTCCAGTGAGCGAGCGCACACACATAAATTCTTCACTAAGCACTCCAGTTCAACTTATCGTTGGGGTCTAGTGGCTTCTAGTCGTAAGAGTTTCTCCAGCACCTCCTTATATCTGCCCCAGATGTCATCCTTAGGAAAGGCCTTCTCAGCTTAGGTTTAATTTGACTCACCATAAAGTTCTTTGCAACAAAGTGAAAAAGTTGAGATTAAATACGTAAATGAGGCAACTATAAGGGGAATCCAGTAAACGTAAAGTTAGCGCTGAAGTGGCAAAAGCTCACGATGGAGAAAGCAGGTAGTTAATCATAGGAAATCATTAACAGTAGTGTACCTCCTAGAGGGAAAAATTATTTCACCCCAGGATTTTGTCTATGTTTAGCCCAGCACCATATATCTCGGTAGGGTAAAATATTTATTAATTTCTCTAAGGGATGCCTAGACTCAGAGTGCGTGTATGCAGTTATGCGATAAACCTTTTCCTTCCTTATTTTATTGTACTCAACACTACTGGAAAGATTATCTCTGTCCCACATAAATGCGGCTATAGAAGTTGTTCCAGACACTTTCTGTTCCAGAGGTCGAGCGGCAACAGACCTATTGTCATGGCGTGTGCTGCAGTGGGCATGGTATGCATAGCTCTCAACCATAACTCCCAAATAGCTCCCAACCATGCGACAAAGAGGAGAATTCTAGGTTCCAATTCCTATAATTTACCGAATGACTGTTTACATTTTCACTCTATACCAATCAAGCCCTATTTGAAAAACGGAAGGCTCGAGGACTTGAAAGTTATGTTTGAATAACGTTAACAAAATAAGCAGGTGCTGAGAAAGTCAAGTTGTCTGAAAACTTTTTCATGGGTGCTGGGGCTGGAAGTCAATGACCATCCTATAAGTGAAATAAATTTTTTATAAAACATGCAGTCCTCGAACCATACTTTCAAAACTTAAGGTTTTTTAATAATTTGCTGTCTTTTAGGCGCAACTGAAATGTCGAAACATTTTGTCGATGAAAAAGTTGAACAGTGGCCACGCCTCAATATAACTTTTGATAAACTCATTTGAGGTTTAAATTGATTCTTGGTAAGTCATGTTTAAGTTTTATGAAGCAAGAACGTAACAAATAATTTATTATTCTTGAAATTAATTAAGATGCCAAATACCTTCGAAGTTTTGTGCCTCTCTCTCTCTCTCGCCATCGACGTACTGTTGTGTATATCGTAAACTGAAATTAATCGAAAATCAATTAAATTTCAGCACACACAGATATTCATGTACATAATTTAAAAAGTTGGTTACCCTATAAACATGATCTTTTGAATAATAATTAGATAATTTTTTTTGTTATTTTCATAATTTACGTGAACCAAATTCGTAATTAATTTGTAATTAATAAAAATTAATTTTATTTTATGGAAAATCTATTAACACAAATATGGGCAGGAATGTTATGTTTCAAACGCACGTGACAATCCCCAAATTGGTGTAACACAATAAACAGCGAACGTTACACAATGTTTGGGCAGAATTGGAGACTCGAGTATTCCTCGCCACATGATGCGTTCGCAACTTTACAATAATTTTCTAACCCCCTGTATCAATTACAATGAAGTAGAGATATTGCTTAATAGCGATTGGCGCCAAACATCGCACACACACACATATATATACACAATAATTTATTACAACACTTAGACGAGTAAAGTGTGCGCGATTTTTCCACTTAAGTATGTTAATGTTGAGATTAAAGCGCGCAACTATATAGACTTATAACGACCGACCTGCCGACTACATGCAATGATGTATAAATTTCATTCTCAAATAGGTAATTTGTGTAATTGCACAAACGCATTTGGTTTTGTGTTGCAATTTATATTGTAATCGTTCGCGTATTCATTATCTAATGGTCGGCTGTTTTGTTGTTGTTTCGCTAATAATTTCAAATGCGAGTATTTTTAGATTTTATTTCTATAATTTAAACGGATATACGTATTGTAAATCACAAATGCATATTTGCTAAAGTGCATTATCGTGCGCGCAAATATATGTTGATACACACACAGACATATACCTCGGAAATGAATGCAAATTTTCATCGATACGTGATCTTCATGTTCAATCGAAATGTTTTAGCGCGGCATATCTCTTTTGTACACAATCAATTACTCAAGATAGCATACTCGCATATTGGTTGGTCGTTTTTTTAAGTTAAAATGAGTACATGGAAGTGACTCAGTGAAAATAGTTTAGGTATAACCCTTTGTTGTATAACCAGGAAGTAGAAAAGTTGATCTTACGATTAGTAAGATCTTATTTGTATCCACAATAGATTCCAATATTGTTTTGACAATCCACTTCCATGTTAGACGAACATATACATACATAACCGCCAGTATAAATTACCATAAGTACATATCACTCCGATTTCATCGCAAATCAAACAAATGTAAATGCATGTGCCCAAGAACGTGCCCATGAGCGTCCCGACCCTTGCGAAGACGTTCAGAGTAGTCCTATACATCATCAATGGTGATATTAATTTGAAATTTTGATTGTAAATGGAGCCGAAACTTAAGTAACAACCCGCACGGAAGTTTCGATTTAGCAATTACCAATCAGACTTCGTCAATTATTCGGTGAAAATGCATACAATTGCCATTCTTCTTTCTGGATGTTCAATTCAGATCTTTTCCTTTGTGCTTCTATCTTTAATTTAGCCACAATTATAGAATGCTTAAAGGAACCATTATGGAATGAGATAGTTTCAGAAGCTCTCTTAAATGATGATTTATTAAAGATCCACGCAATCTCACCATTGTACTTACCGGAAAAAGAATTTATACTTTTGGTACCGCATGTGCAGAAATGCTGCATTTGAAGAGTTCTGCATCGACTCGTTTGTGCTAAAAAAGCGTTCTCCCGTAAGAATGCTGTCGTTCTTAATCATCCAGGAATTTCTGTCACTATCTTTGTAAGTGGGCAATTTTTTACGTACCCTTCAGTTATAATGGAGTTCACTCCACACATATGGTTTATGAAAATATTGTTTTGAGCATCTGCGGTAGTGGTGTTTATAAATTGTTTATGTTTCCTATATTTATAGCTTTGATTTGTGTTGGCAAGGGTTGGTCTATCGATTTAGTATTCTTCCTTCTCTCAATTGACTTCCAGATTTTATCACGTTAACGTAGTCATGGCTTTTATGACTGTGAAATCCTTACCAAAAAAATTCCCAAACTTTTCGTATACGTATACATGTTATGAATGGATTAGTATTTTATTCGCCTAAATGACTATTAAACAAAATGTACCAAAAAAGTAATCATTTCGGCAAATTAAAAATTGTTATAAACGCTAAATGCATCTTATGACTTACAAACTAATGCATGATGTATTAAAATTGAAAATACTTAATCACAAGGAAAGTCAGTATAGAAAGCTGACGTCACAACTTCGGTATGTTGCATCAAATTTTGGTGCAACATACCGTAGTTGTGACGTCACTTTTCTTTATTGTCGACCTCTGGGATTGGCCATTTGGTAATTATTTTAGAAACTTCATGCAATAAGCATTCGATTAAACTTACTCACATAACTCCTTTTTGATTTTGGTTGAACAGATTTGTTCATTGTAATTTGGTGCAACATACCGTAGTTGTGAGGTAATTTTTCCATATTGTCAACCCCTAGGATTGGCCATTTGGCAATTGTGCTGCAAAGTTCATAAATTTTTGTATTTAATAGTTCATTATTTTTTCAATTGGTTATTGATATTTTTAATTTGCTTTGGTATTTGATATTTTAGAATTTTCCATGCAACATTTATGGTACAATACTTTGCCTAAATGATCGCAATTTTATGTTCATTTTTTGTTATTTGGGAAATATTTCACTTCGGTGTTCTATATCACCTTTACTATAAACTTTGGCGATTTTTGAACTCCTATTCAGACTTAACGATCGTGAATTTGTTGCCCAGGACTATGTAATATATATACAGAAGGAATTTAACGGCAACCCAAGTTACACAATACTGTAGAACCACCGTTTTGAATAGAAAGAAGACAAATGTCTACGAGTGATTCTAACCCTGAAACTGACTTGAAAGCATAATATTACCAAGATCTATATGTTCTTGTGTTTTGGGACGTTATGGTAAAGTGCGAGTACTGGAACTAATGATGACATACTGTGGTTATATTTAAAAAGACTCATGGTTAAGCTCGTAGTTTTCTACAAGACTCTTGGGTAAACTCGTACATGTGGTGGTCAGTGATTGATGACGCTGGTTCAATGATTATTGAAGATGCATTCTGACGGATAGTGGAAACGAGTAATCCTGCCATAATATCGCATATAATACTTTTGATAGTATTGTCATCCGCCTGAAAGGAGAAAAAAATCACCGATGAGACATCGGTAGGAGTTTTTAGACACAAGTCCTTGAGGGTGAATTCTACCAGTTTACTCACAAAAACACATGTGTATATTGGTGCAACGTTTCGTGTTTTAAGCAATCTAAGAAATGTATATCTTCCTTGATCAATAAGACCAACAAGAGTCTTGCACACAGCAAATCCAAGTTGAGGCTATCTCACTGCTATAACATTTTCTTTAGACGCTATATAAACAAGATGTCTGTGCCATTTCACAGCAATTGTCCACATACGAGTGTATAATCTTGGAACAAACAGTAAAGTATGTGCTGTAGAGAAAGATTCAGTCGAATTGATTAACAGCCTGAATCCCTGACTGTTTATCAATTAACGTAACTCAATGTAAGATGAGTTTCTGTTACGAATATCCATAAAGACTGGTCGTGATCTGATTTATGCAACCGATATAGATGGTGCTTACTAATCTCTCGAAAAAATTACGAAATTTTGTATGTTCATTTGTGTACATCTGTATATGGGAACCGGGTTTATCACACGATCCCTATTTCTTTAATTTCCCACACCATTACATCCATATTGTCAGTAAAAACTGTATCTTTAAAGTCCTCAGTAACAACTTTATCTTTAAATCAAACAGATTTTAGTTGGTTATGAAATTGATCGTTGAGTTCATCGCCATTCGCCATCTGGCATGGTTGCACT
This sequence comes from Tipula lateralis, assembly GCA_963932295.1. Lineage (NCBI taxonomy): Eukaryota > Metazoa > Arthropoda > Insecta > Diptera > Tipulidae > Tipula > Tipula lateralis. The sequence goes on from OZ010737.1 coordinate 122,468,270, forward strand.
CAACATTGAATAATCGTGATGTTCCAGACGTGAGTCTTGAGTCGCATGAACCACATTAAATCTAAAACAGATTTAACTCGAATTCACAATAAGCCGTTTCCAAAGTTGCGTTCAACTAACGAGTATGCATGTGAATGGTATACCTAAACGTCTATATGTATCCTTTGGAATGAAGAGTTCATTTATCGACCCAAATCAGTAATATCGACCCAAATCAGAAAATTTTAGATCAACTTTGAATCAGTTCCGATTGTTAAGCTATTTCAGTTCCGATACTTCAGCTATTTATAGGCTCAACATTCAGCCTCTAATATGGAATAACTGAATAGTCGTTGCACAAAAAATTTATTTTCCCCCGTTAGATATCCCTTCCCACCCGAAATCCGTTTGTTCTTCGAATCAAAAACAAGATATCCGATGTGTTAAAGGTCGTTAGTGGATCATCGAAAAAGGATCGCGATCCAAAGCAATACAGTCTGTGGATAGAATAGGACAGGTGGCATGTAATGTGATATCTCAAATAACACTATCCAGTGAGCTAGACCCCCAAAGTGCTAAAGTCTGACATAGTTAAAAAAGAACAGGGATTTTTGCTGGTTAATTGTTCCATGAAAGATTTAGGATGATCGACTTGAGATGAGTTTATGTCATCTCTCCTGGTGATTATTGATGTCGTTCTACCAACCTCACGTCTAGGATTCGCTCAGGTCCCACTTGATTCAAATTAGTAGCTTACATTTTCCTTTGACACGCATGTGGTATCTCACGGATATCCCGCACAGTTTGACTTCATTCAGAGTGTCAAGTCGATTTAAGATAGTTACTGTTTCTCAAACAAGTTTCGAGGAAATAATATTGGAGCCAATAGTTCTTACAACCGCAGTGTATCTCCATTCCATAGAGTGATGCTCTCATGACTTAACATGACAGATCCATGAATTGTATTATTTGCCAAAATAGAGCCTGCATAGACTACACAGTGTCAGAGAGATGTGGATAGTAAAGTGCCCCATTACCTCCTTCCATATTTTGCTCCAACACTCCTGGAATGATTGTCTTTGTCCCACAGGTATGCGGCTGTAAGAGATCCACACTTTATGTTCCAAAGATCGAGCGGCAACAGACCTATTGCCAACGCCTTCCAAAATTGCCAGACATCACATTTTACCCAGTGGTTCAAAGGTTTTCGTTCCGACTTTACTTAAAGTTGTACTGTTTACTGTGTCGGAATATTTAAAGCATCTTTCAACAATTTAAGTATGGAGATATGGTGCTCACACCAAACGGATGTAAGCTCCATACAAGAAAATCTTAATCGGGTCGTTTACCGCAATCGTTTTACACAAACTTGATTAGTCTAAGACTATATACATACCCCAGCTGTCAAACGGAATATTAAATGTTACCTCAACAATGGGTTAAGACATAAAATCAATACAACAACAAAAAATTCAATTTTCACGTTCCACCCTAATATTTATTGTTTGTTTACTTCGTGCGGTAGCTGTTGTTTGTGTCGTCGTCGTTCCACGACACACGAGTTTATGAAATAAAATACTGTCACTATATTATAAGCTGCTAGTGTATAGACGAACAAAATGCGGGAAATACATAAAACGAACTTTTTCAACTGTGTGTTGTATGTATATATATGTATGTGTGTGTGTGTACACTCGAAAGCTTCTCGTATTCGAATTATTTTCATATTTTTAGTTTGTGAGTTATTATTAGTTTTTCTAAGATGCTTTTCTATATTTGTATCGGTATGAGGTGTACATGCCACCCAACTCACGGTATTGTTCTCTTGTAGAACAATAAAATTAAATTTTGTGTGCAGAAGAAAAACCGATTTTAAATAAACAAACAATAAGCGAACGATCGAACGAGAAGAATGCTTTTTCCACAAGAAAGAATTTGTATACAAACTTCTCAAGATGAAGCGAACGATGGGTATACATGTACTTGTATATATGAAGAAAATTACATTTTATTTTCTCGTCTTGATGAATCGTTGAAGAAAAACTTAACTACTTTGACAATGACAACAATAACAACAACACAACAAATAATTATGGAATATACACAATAGGAAAACTCTTGAGTGGAAAAAATTGAATTTTCGATTTTGGTTTTCTTACCGTATTTTTACCTTTACTCATATTTATGAAAATGATTATGAATAGCGCGCTTCTCAGTTTGGAAAAATCTTTATATCTAATGGAATAATAGAACTATCGAGATGGAACATTTCGTTGGAGTATCAATCACAGGTACAATGTTTAACTATTCGGACCCAATCGGTTTTAATACGGTCTTATCGCATGTATGAAAGGGATTGGCGATGTTCTCGGCAATCCATTATACTAAAATTTCATGTAAATATTATTCAACAATATTTGCTAACTTTGTTAACCTAAACCATCTAGGTATATATCGGGTTCTAGCCGCCATCGATGACGATCTCAATGAAGACGACTCACCGATGGCTTGTACAAAATCTGTTTATTATTATTTTTTTCATACATTTTGAATTTTAAGAGCGTCTTCTAAACTAGACCATCTTACTCTTTTGGGGACTACAGATTTTATCTCTTCCCACGATTTTCCAGTCCAATGACAATCTCGTTATGTCCTCAGCGTTAATGCAATCAATTTCCACTTTCGTCCCTTTATTTCGGTCTCTATGTTTGACAGATGGTTTTTCTAAGCAGTTTAATGTTAGTCATGGTGTTAGGCCAGAAGTTTTTCAGTATTTTTTTGTTTCCTGCTCATTTTTTCTATGCGTTTCCATCTCTCACAGCCATACAGTTGTACAAATCGAATGTACATATTTTTTTGGTTTCTTAGACGATTGTTTATATCTTCCTCTGTCTCTCGTTTCCTGCTCCATGTCTGAGTGTTTGTGTGCGAACAAGCATATGCCATCTGCATAGTCCAGATCATTGGGTTGACCTGTTACTCATTATACACGAAGAATCATAATACGAACCATGAAAATGACATAAAAACTATCAATGATTAGTGTTGGTTGTAAGTCGCGTGAGATTAAACATTCATTTTCAGGTACTCAGAGCGAAAAATATTTTGAATAAGACACTGTATGCAGATACTCATTAAGAAATTCATTTATAATCCTCGAACAGGATTAGCGCCCATCTACCAAAAGGCATAGTAGTTAAAGCTGCCGCCATTGGTGTGAAACGATATCGGGTTTGAACCCGTATAGAGGAAGCTGTCTTCAAAATTAAGTTTTCATAATTCTTGTAGAACTCATAGGCTAACTACGCTTCCCTGTCAGTTCTATTTTTCTTGCCAGTTTTAATATTATAGGCTTGTATGCTTTACTCTTAAACACTGTATACAAGACATGCAGATATTATCTACACTACCGAGATTGAAGTATACAATAGTTAAGAGAAATATGCCTCCACTACCTTTATACTACCGTACTTTGACTGTTCGGATAGCGGAGAACACTGACATTTTCTCAGAAGTCACGAATAGTGTAACAAAAACAAAAGTTTGCGCGAGAAAGACATCTTTTATCTCAGTCTCGAATGAATATCTCTATCTATCAATCATTATCAATACCCAAGAAATATGCAGATCGTACCAACACAAATAGTATCCGCTCAAAAAAACAAACTCACATTTATATATATTCTCTTCCCTATAATCTTCAGATGCGTAATCGAGTCAATATATAGAAACGCAAAAAAGAAGCCTAAATGTTGTCTAAATATCTTCAGTACGGCTCCTTAATATTTTGTTTAATCCAAACTACATCTTAATATATGCGTACACTCAAATGATATCTCGTAAAACTAAGAACCTTGTTAGGTTGCTTATTAAAATCTAGAGTGCGCCTATGTTCTGTCGAGGAACCTTAAGCTACATATAAGTACGTCCAGCATAGTACACAGTCAAAAGGAATCAGAACTTACACTCATTAAACAAACATATAGACATCGAAATAAGAAAGTCTGAATGAAGGTGGATAAGACACAAAAAACGCGTAACTTTGCCTTTCTCAGGCGCATAAAATTTATTTCCTAAAAGTGATATCTGTTCCGATCACTGAACTCGTGTCTCATATTCGTTGAAAGTTGCCATTTTTATTGTAAGTACATATCAAACACAAAAAGCATTACCGCCTCCAACAGTGTAAATAATATTTAGTCGAGTTCATGTCAGCACCGTAATTATAGTAATTCACAACAGCACATTCCAACGATGCCGATCAATCATTTCATTAACTTACTCCACTATATTATGTACTCGCGTATACACTAATAATCAAAATTCTTTTTGTACATTCTATAAACATTCTTTTGTATGTACACAACCCAACCATCGTATTCAAATATTTTTCTCATTCATTTTCATCGCTCATTTTCATTTTCTCGACATGATGTTGATGCGGTTGCTGAGTTGATTGTTTAACACCACACACATAGCGTATTACGAGCATACGAGTATATGTGTATACACGTACGCATTATAGCAACAACAACAAAAATTCAAATTTCCTACCCTTTTTTATATTCATCTCTTTACACATATCTTATCGCTAAATAACTTTGCTCAACAATAAGCAGTAATAATATACCAACAATAAATGTAACAGACGTAAGAAAAGCGCGCGCGAAATCGAAATTGAATGATGATCGCACAATGTAGATTGAAAATAAAAATTGATTCAAAATTAAATGAGTTGAACGTAATGATGTAGTAGAGATACGGGCGCGAACGATAACAAAAAAAACTTTTAACGCCTAAAGGATTACTATATACTATTATGTGAATACTATGTGTGTTGTAATGTAATCAAAATTTAGGCGTTTTTGTCTGTAATTCTATGATAAGCGATCAATCAACATCAAAATGATTTGGATTGCAACAGTTTTTTACGGCACTATATACACAACATAACTTTTTATGTTTATTATTCTTTAATGTTTTATGTTATGTTTTTTTGTATACTGGTTAAAATTTATGTTTTATGTTTTCATTACGTTTTCAAATGATGAAGACAAGTGTATAAATTAAGGGGTACACAACGTGAATACGGTTTTGTGTATGTATTCAGCATAGAAGAATGGCCACTAATGATTTATGAGTTTATGCGAAAAATAAATACAGAATGTTATTTTATTAAATGTGTAGTTGTTGTTGTTGTCGGCGAAATTAAACTGGACAACTGAAAATTTATTTCCGCTGTCTATGTTGGTAAATGCGAGACTAAACATTATGCTGTGTTATGGTGAGTTTAACCGAAACCGCAAATGAAGAAATAATGTTGTTCTTTGTAGATTGTCTGAGCTCTCGATTTTCGAGGGAGTATCTTTATCGAATTGCCCTTTTTATCTTATCTGATTAGAATAGTGAAATTAATTTCAAAATGATCTTCAAGAGATGATCGATTTAAATGCGAGAAATATCGGGGGATATATTATTTTTTTAAACAATGCCGATGCCTACCAAGCAGGATTACGTATTAATCTACCAATTTCTGTGCGCTGTTTCCGATATTTTTTAATGTTATAGAACTCATTCTTCATAAAATTGTATGACAGGTTCTTCGTAACTCCTGAAGAAAACATATTAACTTGCATCCAATCCTAATTTCTTGCATATCTAGGCTACATTAACAGTGTGTATAGCTATCATTGGTCTCAAAATCAAGGAGCCCAAAACCTTATATCGATTAAGAGGACAAAATGCAATTGATTTCAGTATACTATAAACCACTCGTTTAAAGGAGTATTTAGAGTCAAGTACCGTGACTGTGTATAATCAGTGTTGATCAGAGCCGTTGACCTGGGACCAACGTGAAATATTATATTTGTGTAGCATAAACCAACGGTGGTTGTCCACTTGATTCAAACCCACTTAACGAGTCTAATTAAACGGCTACATTTCTATTATATTGAATTAAAGTATTGCTCGTCTTTCGAATAAACGTTTTGACAAACCGAATGGTTAAAGTTTAGATGTGATCAAATGTATGATTCCTTTTGGTATAGTTATAAACACATTAGTTGTAGTCTCAATTGTGCACCGCAAGTGTTCCAACTAATACCATACTTATGGGCATTAGAAAAACACTCGCACGTATTACATTTTGGCCAAATATGACAATGCAATGCGCAGATGGTTCTACGAAAATCAGACCTATAGCCGTACGTCCTCGATTTGGCCGTTAAGGCGTAAAGTAGTATGTAAATAAGCGAACCGCGAAAGAGCTGGAAGAGCCTTGAGCCCCAAAAAAGATAGCATAGAATAAAATATATTAAAAAAAAAAAAAAAAAGTGTGACAATGCAAATTGTGTCAGAATGTATAGTATATGTAAAAATTAAAGTGTCATAATTCAAAAGAGGTTTTGAGTCAGAGAGAAACGTCATCGTATCCACTTTACATAGTGTCAATGATTCGTTTGAGTATGCATGTTATATACGTTTGTTGAAGCAGATGAAGTGGAAAACGTTTAGTCAAAGTATTGCAGTTCTTTTAAGAAATTTAATCAAAATCGGATATTGAATCACAATCAGGTGAGGTTATAGTCACCCATTTGATTGGGCTGTGTTTGATAAATTGGCGAGTGTTCGGATTGACAGTTTTTGGGCAAAATCAAAACCCATCATTGGTTTTTTTGTCCAACCCCATCACTCATGCTCGGCTTAATATTGGCGTATTGTGATATCGCTTGTCAATAAATAGTTCCATCTGCTCATTGTATAGGTCACTAATCATCATCATGAGATAACAATAACCCATCAACAAAACTGTATAATACGAGTTGTAACAAGAACATTGATGTTGGATAGCTCCATATCAATCTGTAATGCTTGGGCAATTGTTCTATATCCATTCATGGTTCATAGTTCCAACTCCACCACTGATTGTAATCCACTGGCAAAAATTCTAATTTTTATACTGCGATTGGTATGGGATTCGAACTCAGCACATTCCACTACAATAAAATCAACTTTATCTACTGTCAGTTCAAACAATTAATTGGTCACTTCCGAACGTTACAGTGTGAACATTAATGCACTTTTCAAAGTATTTTTACCTCATAGCTCACCAATGGCTTAACGGCTAATTACCTTGAATATGATCTGTGGCGTTCGATTATCACGACACAATCAATCAATTAATAAAATCAATATTTCGAGTTAAGTTCTTGTAATTCGCTAGCACTGTCGCGTCACGACTGAACCTTTGTACATATACGAATCGCACAGTACAAACATCAAGTCCGGTAGCATATGAGATGAAATTGGTTTTTCAATCACACAGTCATGCAATGGACAGCATCATCCAGATCTAAACCGGTCTAGCGAACAGAACATTCAAGCAACAACTCCGAATTACAACTCTCCACTTCAAATACCATTCAAATTATATAAAGCCCCACACACGTACACGCTTAACAGATCTTTAGATCTTAGACAATTTTATTTAATAAATCGACACCATTATCTTTAGTGTGTCCTTTTTGTATTGACAAACTATCCTTATAGATTGGACACTAAAAATCATAGAGATGACAGATCGTGTTGCGTCTCGAATAAAACTCTTAAGATTTGTTGTCGTTCTGATAGTGGCGAGAGTATTGACAGACTACTATAGTATAGTTCTCATCATGATCTTGGTATATGTTTTAATTGAGTGCGGTATTCGGGAGTATATAAGCTTCGGTCGTAAGCCCTTGCCTTTTCTTAATTCAACGCTTCAGAACCGGAAACAAAACTTAACGAATCTCATAACGGAGACTCCATATATAGGTTCCGCTCGCGCGATCAATTTGTATAATGTATTTTGCCATCATTTTAATTATTTTTAATTCGTGGCGATGCGGCGCCATTGAACCACTTAATTTTACAATACATTTTTAAATGATTTTTATCGATCTCAAGAATATATACATACACAACAACAATTATGCTGTTGAAATGAAATTAAGAGCGAACGATGATGTATGCCCATACGTATGTATATCGCATAAAAAATAAGAATGGAATGTAGGTTGTGTAATACGATGATATGTACATACATCTCTATATACACACACTTAATTGTTGTTGATGAGTTGATAAACGACCAACATGAAAATTAAAATCGAAAGTCGAGGTTTTCCGCATTATGATAACATATTTATGCATACATACGAGTGTATAATACAGATGAGGGTTGAGTCTCACGAAGAACATTTTAAACTGCCATAGTCTAATAATATGAAACCTTGACATACTTATCGCAGCGAATTCGAGTATACCCGCACCAAATCCGACAGCATCATTGTTTTATGCGTGCTCTCTTGTCACAATATTTTTATCGTCTTATACACAGCAACTATTATCTTTTATTGTTATGCTGACGATTACCATCTTCCATGAACATATCCGTTGTTTCCTTAATTTTTCTATTTCTCATTTTTGTCTAATTTTTTTGCGGTTGTACGCATTTTTGTACACAGTTCGTACATAATTTATATGAATTACTTAAGGGATGATGGCGGGGATGAGATGGTAGAATTGCTCCACGTTTTAGGTCTGAATCATATATATGTATATGTTTGAACCTTCACATTGATATATATATATATATATATATATATATATATATATATATATATATATATATATATATATATATATATATATATATATATGAGGGACGGAGAACTTTTCTGCTGTTTTTGCAAGAAAACTGAAAAAATTGTCCTCACTGTCAAAATTGGGGCAAATAAATTTTCCGTTATAATTTATGCAAAGTATAGATGAAATATTCTTGTTATTCATAATTTAGCGACACGAGTTTGGAAAATCTAAACTAATTGGTTTGAAATTTACAAAATAAGAAATTTCTTCTATAATTAATCAAATATTCTGTTGGATGATATTAAAAAGATGTCTAGAGTTCTGCCACACCTACGAAGACTATCATAGATGTGTTCATAGATGCGAAAAATGTCATATATTTAATACAATATACAGTTTATCTATGTTCTAACACCAGCTACAATGGTTTGGTTATTTTATGTTACCAAAATAAATTTGAAGAACTAAAGAGTCGCGTATACATGTTGCTAGGGCTCTACTCTATGTATCTGTACATTAATCTGAATTCCATTTGAGACATAACCCACTTTGTCTTTGAGACGATTTTAGTTTCTAACATACATACTAGTGTTGGTACCACTGTTGGGATTTTACATGTAAAATACGTTTTTTACATTTTTTTATGTAAATTATGCAAAAAACAGCGTAAATTACATAAAACATAAATAATATGTTAAAAAACGAAGACAACGTCATTCGCAGCGCCATCTTTTTTTGAAGTGTCAAAAATTTACAAACGTTCGCTTTGCTCATTATTAATTAATTTTGATAAATGCGTATTTGCAAAATAAGTTAGTCTTCCAGTTCGCGTTTTAAGCTAGAAAGCTAGATTTTTTTTCACCTTCAGTATGTAGTCGAAAAAACTTCTACACAGTTAATTATTTCACAAATTAATAAAATAGTAAGAAGATTTTTAAACAGATGGTGTTTTAGTTACAATTATATTTAATAAGAGATGGCAGGCACGTCTTTTTTTACATAAAAGCAATTTTTACGTTTTTTACATAAAGAATGTAAAAAATAACCTTATGTAAACAACACGTTTTTTACATGTAAAAAACCGTGTAAATAACATCGTGTAATTTACTCGCCCAACATTGGTTGGTACTTGACATGTAAAAAACGTGTTTTACATATTTTATATAAATAATGTAAATTACAGCATAAAACGTAAATTACATGTAAAAACCTAAAACAACGTCAGTCGTATTGCCATTTATTTTAAAATGTCAATCTACCGACGTTCGGTTTGGCTACTAACATAAAGGATTATGTATCTTCACCTGAGCCAGTTAATGAATTAATCTGTAAATAGTTCTAATCTTAAATGTAATAACCACAAATTCTATTCGTAAAATAGTAAGAAGATTTTTTAACAGATGCTGCTTTACTAATAGTTAGATTTGATAAAGGATGGCGCATCAATTATTTACATGTGTTACGAACTAGCCGAGTACAAATTCAAATAATTATCCGGTTTGATCACTGGATTGTGAATATAAAACATGAAAACTATCATTTAATTTATTTCACAGTAAAAATCCACGAATAATTTAAAAATAATTCACTATTAATTATTATCGCACTTATATTTTACAATAAATATCACCACGGTTATTTCAACACTTTATTTAACTTTCACTACTATTACTTTCCAAAATTCAAAACTGAATTTGTTTCGTAACATAAATGCCTACACCTATATATACGACGTAAATCCTTGTGGAATTTTTCATTACCGTTTTCATTTCTACATTATGCGAAGTTTTTTTCGTCATATTTTCTTTTCTCCGCCTATTGAGTTCGTTAATTATTTTTATTTTATTCATATTTGTAAACAATTGGTTTTAGGGTAACCCTTCAACTTCTGCGATAATTTTGACTTCGTTTTAATTATCACAGGTGTCACTGTGATTCGTCACATATGAATTAGTTTTTTACATTTTTTACATATAGAATGTAAAAAATAACCTTAAGTAAATTACACACTTTTACATGTAAAAAACCGTGTAAATTACATCGTAAATTAAACCGTGTAAACTACACGACCAACTGTGATTAAGGTTAATCGACGATATTTCTAAGTACCTTATTCTGAAATCTTAGGTAGGTATAGGACTACATCACTTGATAGATTTGTTATGATTCAAGTTTTTTTATCTTATGAGTAATTCCTTCATGTCAGATTTTATTAAAAGCATATGCGACAACCCTAAAAGTCGTCGAACAGCGCTTTTCCTCCTCTAATGCATTTTAATAATATGTATTACACTGTTTACTTGAACGATTGCTGAATGTTGGGTCAAAAAAAGAACTAAGTGCTCTCCGTCAATTATTGCATATAAACGATCGTTTGGCCGGTAACTGTCAAAGAGTTTAGATCTATAACGGGCAATAATGAGATTTCTCTTTAAGACGATATTTCGTGTTTTAATTTCCCAGGTTTGGGCATCATGCTTACTTCAGCCATACTTGAGTTCTCTTTGATAGTTTTTTTCCAAATAACTTTTATCAGTTTCATATAAGTTTTAATCTTGCCGTCCTAATTGAAGGAATAAAAACTTCCAAATAAAATAATAATTTGTACTTCTGCCGTTAGTAAATTAACTCATTGATTACTCAATTGTCCGCCGGTGCAATTTGCAACTATTTTGGAATCATATCTGAAAGGTAGATCCCTTAGAACAAAACCTGTCAATTGTTCGATTTCCCTTCTTAGTTATTTTGTTTTATCTTGTAGAGTTCTTCCATTGGCATTCAAGCAGTAAATACTCTTATTACTTGAAATAAGTCTTATATTTCGCATTCCACTTTGAGGAGCTATAGTCACACAATTGATTCCTTTTTTGTGGGCACTTCTGGTATACTTATCTTGTTGTTTTGCTTCCTTATGAAATTGCGATTCAGGTTTTTATGTTTGGTATTTTGAAATTGACCAGCAAGACTACATCTTCTGTAGTTATCTAGATGGTGCTTACCTCAGTGAACACATTTAGGCTGAATATTTGGAGCTTTCTTACACTCACGGTATAGTGTTTACCTTACATTTAACCCATCTTTGTTACAATATTTCTGTGGATGTCCTTACGCTTGATATTGCTTGCATTTAGGAATAAGCTTAGATCTTCTTAAAGAGTTTGTACCAAGAGTTTGTAAATATCAACCTGTTTTGCTTCGTTTTGTCAGTCTAATTGATGCTTAAAGTTATCAATCATTCTTTTCGATTTACTTGTAGAAAGTATGTTTTAGTCATTACTTCGATTATTCTGGCTTGTTTTTTGACTGTCCTGTCTCTTTTATTTGGAGTGGAGTGGGTCTTCTATTCTGTTTCTTGTTTTATTCCAAATTTAACTCTTATCCATTCAGTTTCTTGAGCTAATTGTTCTCCATGTGTATGGTATCTTGATCAATTAGCGCTTAGTGTTCTGCTTTGTTTTGAGGTTTTTATTTCATATATTTTACTTTAGTCCCCATATGATAGTGTCGTAACTCTTGTAATAGACGTCAATAGCTTCTAACTTTTATTATTGTTGTCTGCAGGTGTTACCACGTGGAGATATACTAGAACAATTAGAATTTCTACATACATCGTCAGATTATAAATCACGTTGGAATGTTTAATAAAGGTCGACGACTACCCTATTGAAACACTTTGGCAATACTTCGCATTTTAGAATTGTTTGGTCGAATGTTTATAACAAAAAATCTGTCTATTAGGTAGAAAGTGAAGAAATCTTGTGGAAAACACTGCTTTATTGTTTTGTAATCTCATATGCCCCACTCCATGCACTCGTTGGTTTCGTGCACTATTTACTTGCTGTACTATTATGTGTTCTAATCTAAATTCAATCTTATGGTCCGATCATAGTTTTTTCTACCAAAATGGGCATTAGACACTAGTAATAATTTTATTTGATAACCTTTTTCTAAATGATCTGCAAACACTTCAGTTTACTCTTCTTTATTTACGGTGGCCACTACTTTTACGTAATAAAGAAATATGGGAGCATAGTTAGAGGTTTAATGGTCTTCCATAAACTTTTCCATAATCCGTCCACGTAAGTATTCTTGTATTGGTTGATTTTTTCCATGAAACAATCGTATTAACTGTTTGGTGACATTATTATGCTCACGTTTATCTTTCTCTAGACGATAATGTCACCATTCTTGTCTTAATATAATCACTTGTTCCTTTGAGAACGCTGAAATCTATGAAATCTGGGATCGTGTTTGAAGTTTTTTAATACACTAACCTTTATAAATTTTTGAATGAATGATTCCAATTACAGACCACACACTTCTGTATCCCACTTTTATTTTCACATTAATTTGTTCTTCCGTTAATTTTACAGACCTAAGCTTGTAATTGCAGTATAATTTGGTATGACCAAATATTTACGATTCCAAATGCATAAGACTCTACCTTCAATAAGTGTAACGGGTGGTAATGGCTGTTTTTGACCACTTTTCATTGCATTTATTATATTAAGAACCTCGTGACCGAGGTAATTTATGAAATTGTTCTCTGCCAAAGTATTCTTTACGGGGTAAGCCTTATAGCATCATTAAGCTGACTATGCACCTATGGTTAGGTCCAATTAGTTTAAGATTGTATTGCTCACTTGTCAGTCCCTTTAACCAGTTATTTTATCTGCGGTTTCTCTTCTTTATCAATTCATGTTTCATCCGAATTGGATTCTAGCGATTAGATCTCCACAGTAATATAGCGTCTGTATTTTTTGTTGATGACATTTTACTGCATCGTATTTCGACTGTGTGGAGCTAATTACCCAGTAACTTCACAGAACCAGCTTTGTGCATACTCTGCAAACATCTCATCAAGAACTAAGTTATTTGAGCTCCTTGAAGCGTATTATAGTACTCCAATTAAGTTAAAACTGCTACTAAACAATTCTGGATTTTGCCGAAATCTGTGACTGTCTCAAAGTCTGGATGTTTCATTTACTGAACTTAAGTTATTCAAATCAGAGTACATGCTTGAGTCCCTCATCTTACACCCATGCTGTATCAATTAACGATTATTTGGAATCCCGGATATCAATTGGATTGAACTAATTATTTATAACACCCTCATAAAATGTGTCCTAATTTTTCAATCTTTACAAAATTTGAGTAATCTTCTCCTGTCATGATCCCTTTAAATTAAAATTTGGACTTACTTTTGGGTATACACAGTATCCTAGCTGCAACGTAATTGTTACTGGCGAACAAAATAATACATCAAGTGACCCAACGAAAACTAATACGTTGAGACACCTGAGTTTGAGTCGTGCATTCGACGGATGGCGTCTAGTACTCTAAAACTCAGAACTACTATTTGTGGTGGTCTTTGCTTGTAACTCATAGCTATACTAAGTGGTTTTTCAAATATTCTCAACTGGAGGAGTCAGTTACCTCTTAAATAGGTAATATTCTAAATCTTTCAAATTTCTTTGTTCACTTTACGGCTCTCCTAAATAATTCTGCATCATCCAAAATATGCGTTTCTAACAACTGTGTTTCAATATCGACCTAGCCAAGTCGCTTCGCGCATAGATTGCTTCATGTATATAAGAATAAATTGTCTGATCACCATATCTACTCAGCACCTCCTTTTTGGTAAGTTTTAACGAATATAAACGAATTGGAAACCTAAAATACGTGAAAAAGAAAAGGGTGAAGCAGAAACGTCTGTTCGACTTGGTCCCATTTATACAGTGCTCTTGATATTCGGCAAACTTAATGCAACCGCCTTTCGAGCATATTCGAGTGGTATGGTGAAACGAAATATGTTTCGACTATCTCTTTTGGAGTTGAAGTACCAAGAAATTTTTTGTAGTTCCCATTTAACATGTGATTTACGTAGACAAACTACACATTGAATTGCTCCATATAACATCCTGTAATATTAAGAGGGACAATTGGTCGGCTCACCATAAGATCTCTACTCTTACAGGCGGTCTTATAATCATAATATGAATAACTGTTTGTTCATACAAACCGTTCGGGTTCATACTCGAAACCTTCCGCTCCAACAGTACCACAGCTTTAACAGCGAGTGAGGTTATTCTACCCATGTGTATGCTGGTTTGTAAACTGATAGTAACGTATACTCACCAGAATGTATTAGAAAAGTATAAATTTATTTCATGTGTATACGACAAGGAGGTCGCTAATATGTTCTGCATCTCTGTCTGTCTGTTTCTATATTTGCAATCTTTTGTGGCTCAAGACTCTCCCTAACGTCATTAACGTCCTACTTTCCACCATTATAGGGCCGATTTACGTAGAACTATTTGCTCATGAATTCTGCGTTGACCCATGAATTCTGCACTCCAACAGGGAGTCTTTTATGGCTAATATGTTTACGTTGAAGTATATAAATCATTCGTGAAAGTAAACAAAACAATGTCTTAAGCGAGTAATGGCTTATTGGCCCAGTGCAATCCAGCTTAAGTTTGTCTCAAAATCAATAATTAGTAAACTTAATATCTACTCTCGGATTTTCGAGGAAGTATTTTCGAGGAAGGTGTTTGCCACAGATGAAATGGAAATATCTTGCAAATGCAGATAAATTTGGCTTGTGATCAATTCCGATGCAGCCAAATTATTGAACTTGATTCTAGATATTCTTAATTAATTTTCATTGTTGATGCTTTGTTAATTAAATCAATCTCAGATGCACTAAAACTGAATTTAAAAATTTATTTCCTCGCACATAAATCCCAAATCTCTTGGTTGTAACAATATCATATGCATTCTTTGTACGACCAGCATCTTTAACCATCCACCTGTTATGGTCGTAAATTATTCCACTTCTCTTAATTGTCCGTAGGTGGAATACCATTACAAGTCGTTAAAAAACTGCGGAAGTTTGGATTTTATTGTTCCGCGTACAGTGTTCCAAAAATTACTTAAATATAATTTACGATCGGCTGATGCTGCTGCTGCTGGTTGAATGCAAAGTTTGAAGAATTTTAGAAATTTTATTACTTACTGCACATAACAAGTCGTATATACATAAGAAGGGACGTATCGTTAATTAGCCCCATATAGTAATGTGTTAATTAAATTATTATTTAACTGCGGCCCTAATTAAATTAAAAAAAACTCAACACAATTTTCATTGTATGACAGCTTAACGAGGGAAAGGAAAATTATTTGCTTTTCCGAAATCATATACCAAACATCACGGTTATATTTACGTTTTATTGCCATTTTACCACTATTTGATTTCAATTTTTTACGGCGGATTTGTGTTGAGAGCGGCACAAGAAGGGAAAACAAAATCAATCAAGCCATATACAGACATACCCACCCACCCACATTCAGATGAGATGAAAAATGAAAAACAATTTTTCAATTCGTATTATTCAGAAATAGAAATCGTTTTATCCCATTGGTGTACAGTACAGTCTACCAGAACGTTGTTGCGTTTTGGTACGCATGCAACACCAACCGTTTTGAATTTGGACAGCATCGACTGTATATACGAGTATACTCCCAAATATTTCCATTCATGGTACAATAGAAATGTTTCATTTTTCATGTCTGGTTCATTGCACTCAAATTGGTTATTTGATCTAAATTACATTGTTGGAGTGAAGTGGTTGTTTGTTTATACCAAAACTACAACCAATTTAGGAAGGTAGCTGATGCCGCAAGACGAGAGTAGATATGTTTGTTTTGAAAATTATCGAATTATATGTTCGGGGAATTGTTACAAAATCAAAACGATTTATTCATAGTTCAAAGATCATATACATCTCGTCTGGTCTCATATATACATAAGCATAGCTGAGTTCGGTGAGGGAATCGAAAATTTCTTAATTTTATTGAATAAATCGAAATCGTTTAAATTGAATACAACAACCATTTTATTTTTATTATTGAATTAATCAAAGAATTTATTTAATAGAAGGGGCTTGGTATAGATGACTGGAGTATATGTAGATTGATAACAGCGATTTGAAAGATTATGTGTAATTCGAAGGTATATCGCAAATTTTTCGCTTGCTTGGAAAAGGAGAACAAATCACTTTGCACATCAAAATGTTATATGTAAAAAAAAATCGAACAAAAAAATCGAAAGTGCACGTGCCGCCTAGCCCAATTAGACCGAAATTGATTGGGCGTGTATTATAACTGTGCGCTTGAGGATATAACTAGATCAAATGGTAGTGTCATAACAGCTGTTCCAAACTTTGTGACGTGAAATCACGTCCTGTCCGATTATAAAACATTAACCTTTCTTTTTGCAGAACACTTTAAGCTGTTCGACTTCATCTGGTAACAATGTAATATGCCGATCCCAGATAAACAAGCTAAGTTTGTTATATATTGTCTCTATAGACTGCCATCTTCTTCTGGAAATAGAAACCATTGAAGCAGCCTAATACTTAGAGATGAAGACTAGATAATTCTGTGACTTTGCCATTTTTGCCACTCTCAGCGATATACTACCGTTTTACCATAAATTATCATTCCACAACTATGGTAGCCTTCTAATTAGATTTTCAGCTGCCCGTGAATCTGGTGTAAAGCTCATACATGTGATAAATAAACCTGTGATTAAAAACCGCTAAGGTTCCTGATGTTAAGTGTGTGCAAGTTAACATTACCAGGTTTACTTGCACACTCTTAATGATTTTTGTTAGGAGAGAGACTCTACCGCTCTATAAGCTCACCGCTTCTTAATCTTATTCGGGTATAAAAGTGTTTAAGGATCACGATCACGTTTTGCCGCACTTTATTATATACAATTTTCCACAAATCTTTGATGATCCTCTATTTCTTCTTACAGCCAGAGTGCTCCTCTTACTATTGGCACATCTTGATTCCAGCCCTTAACGTCATTTTGGTCTTATCTATACAAATCTGGGTAGTATGCAACACGAAACATTTCAAAGCCGTATTTTAAACACAGTTTGTGATTCTTTTTCTTCACTACCTCAACGGAGGGCGTCTGGTCCATAGAGAGTATAACCAGACTCTCTCATAAAAAATTAGGATTTGTAACGCTGCCTGATTTGGAAGACTAGAATAGTATTTTTGACTTGTAATGGTTATTATAGTTCGCTAGGCCTTTAACGATCTGATGATGACGTCATTGAATGACTGCTTGAACAAAAAGATAAATTCCATCCATTTCATCAGGCATGTGCTATCGGGCCTGATCCTTTTAATTCGTGACGCCACAACTTTTTACTTTCAAATCCAGCAGGATATTTCAGCTTCAAACCCGATCGCTTTCCTCCAATATTTAAAGGTAAAACGTCCTGAAGAGTATTCGATTGTTTTGCCATTAACGTATTTTCTGAGAAACCTTCCAAAAAGATCCAAACCGTCTTCTCCCATACCATTAGAAGAACACCCACTCAACGTGCATTCCAACCAACGCTATTGTACTTTTCGAAAGCTTCACGAGATGGAAAACTGCATTCGCAGTGGAGGTCTACTCCAACTCGTGGAAAACAGTCATTTTCGCGCTCAGTCAGCACAATTCACATGTTAATGTCGCTTTAGAAGAATCCGACAAGCAAAAGTACTTGCTTGTCGGATTCTCCTAAAACAGGTTATGTGTAGCGATCAGTACGAAACTCTCTATCTTTCTCTGTTTCATAAGTTATGGCTATTCTTTCACTGTGAATAATTAATTCTTTGGAAAATGGGCCAATCAGATCAACTTTATGTCTCGATCTTGCTTTAAAATGTCAATTATTACTCGCTCGATACTTTTCATTGTTCTTCGTCAAATGTACGGTGTGGCGATGAGGGACATGATTTGGTGTAATGCAGAAGGAGATTGTTTTTTGACAGAGTACGGGCCAGACTGAGATTTATTGTATTTTTGATGCAGGAGCTCGGAGTTAAAGTTTCCACATGGTGGTGCACACTGGCGGTTATATTTGTATGTACGATACAAATGCCTAACTCATAAGTTTGGAGGTCTTTTGCGTAGATGTTCAAGAATTTCGATGAATCCTATAAGACGAATAGATCTTCACTAACAATATCACTGTGTGTGATTGATGGGACAGTGTTTTTGTACAAACGTTATTCCATTATTGTCACTGTTGAATACTGGTGCAGTTTGGACCTCCTGAATTCCTCGCAGATCTCTCACATTGCAGATGCATCGCTTCATGTTATCTTGTCCAAGGATCAGAATGAAACATCACTGTCGATAATTGTGTGCAAACCGTTTAGTGCAGTAACTTTGCTGACAGACACGTAGCAAAACCGCTGTAATTGCTGAGTCGAGTACTTAGTCGTTCTGATAAGTCGAGTTCTAACTGACTCCCATAGAAACGCTTGCAGTTATAGTCAAATTATGTAAAGTTAATTTGTTTTCAAATCGATACAGCACAATCGGTTTCAACCTATACTTCAGAATTTCGTTCGTGTTTCAATGGCTACAGTACGATCAGACTAGCTCGACTAATTTCTCCTCATTTTGGCAGATCTGCTCATCCTCATTCCAGAAAATAAGAGAGCACTGTATAAAAAGATATCTCACTCTGCGCATCAAATCATAACATCTACTTAATACAATCCAATTATCTGGATGGTTAGCGTCGTAAAAAAATAGCGAGCAATCGTCACAAAGTCATAAAAAGTATTTTCCCTCATTTTGCCGCCATAAAAAAAAATCGGTTTTATTAACTTTTTATAACAGACTGTAAAAATATTAAATGAAAATCTATAAATTTTCTTATTTTTCCTTTTACAGGATTAGTGGTGTGAAATTAGTGAAGTATACGAACGAACAAGGGACCAGCAAAAAGGGAACAACATCCAAAAAATATAAAAGGAATCTCGACGACAGGCAAAAAACTTCTTATTTCCTGAAATAAACCGGCAACAACAACAACAGTAAAAATGTCACTGGATATTTTATCAGATGACCCAGATAAATTGCTCAACGAATGGCTTGGCGAATTGGAAAATTTAATTGGGGTAAGTACATTCATACATACATACATACATAGTACAGTAGTAGAAAAATGATAACGCGACCTGACTGTTGAAAATTTTACGTTTTTCAACCCTCTGATATTTTTTATTTCGTTTTGGGACAAAACAGGAAAAATTAAAAGTGAAATTGAACACAAATATTTACCCAATGAATGGACCAGGATCCATATATAAATATGAATATAATAAAATCTGTTTGGGATAATGACTTTCACTGTGATTTTATGGATTATAGCCCATTTTATAATGGGACGCTGCGCTCGGTTTATTGGACATACGACATTTTGAGTCAGGCTTTAACCATCTCGATGGAAGACGACAGCCAAACCCATTTCACATATATATACCAATTTGTTGTTAACTTTGGGTGATAAATTTTTTTATGTGCGCGCCCGTTTCTTCCACGACAAGAACATTAAAAAGGCATCACGATGCTCAATCAAATTCAATACGAATATAAAAACCCCATTATACGAGCATATATAGTTGGATTCGATGGGGCTATAAATCAATTTTTTGTATTTGTGTATAATATATATGTGTGTGTATGTGGGGGTACAGGAAATAAAAAACTGATATTAATTCAATAAATCTGTATTTGTATTGGGAGAGGGGATCGAAATAGTTTATTGGAGCATATTCACCCAGTTACGTGGCAAAAAGCAACAAATCGTCTTATATGACATATAAACAGTGGGTGGTGTACACCCTATATATAAGTGAATCCTTAGCAACGTACATTTATTATGAATTATTGATAAGCGTGAAATTATTTTTTTTTTCGATTCTGGTTCTCGTTAATCCAAATTAAATTATTGAACGAAAATCGGTGTTAATGCACGATTGAATGATTTCTTTTCATATTAAAGGGTTAAGTACTATTATGTAGGGGATTTATAAAATTAATTTGGTCGAATATTTGTATTTCTTTCGCCAACGCCACAAAAAAATAAGCTAAGTATGGGGATGCAAAGATTTCACCTATGATCGACCAACTGGCGGAATGGTTAAGCTGTGGTAACTGGAGCGGGAGGTACCGTGTTCTGGAATCCCGATAGTGACAGGATGTAAAAGGGATTTTTCACCATCTGATTGCGATCGGTGTTGTGACCCACATCTATGCCCGACTGTTGGAGAGCTGAATGTATGGACCAACCCATGTCATGAAACTATGCAATGTGCAAATGGTTCTACGTAAATCAAACCTTTAGCCGTTCGTCCTCGATTTGGAGGTTCGTCCTGACTCTCTATATGTAATGGCGTAAAGTAGAAAGTAAATAAGCGAACTGCGAACGAGTTGGGGATGCCTTCAGCCCCAAAACAGATTGTTAGAGAAACAGACAGACAAACAGAAGATTTTACGTCAAAGAAATATTCAGATAATTTGGAAGCACACTAGGCTGTGCTATCTTATTCCGTTGAGAGTAACTTATTTTCTTCGGCTACCATTGTTCTCTCTCTCTCTCTCTATCTTACCATTTCTCGGTCTATTCTACTATGTCTTCTTATTTTTGTTTCAATCCCTGTGGGGATACCGCCAACATAATAACGAACTCCAGCTTAAGTACCCAAACACGAGAAAAAGGATCGACAGATAGAACATGCAGTTCCTACAAGGCGAAAACCAAATATATATAGTGGTATAACAACAGTGGTAACAACATGTTTGAAAGAGTGATGAGATTCGCTTTGCCATTGGCAATCGGGCTTTAAATTCTCTACCTTCGCACTACTAAAACCAAAACAACTTGCAAATTATACCGATCAGACCACTGCCAAACCACTCAGGTGGCGCAGTGGTTAAAGCTGCGGCAGTTGGAGCAGGAGGTACCGGGTTCAAATAACGACCCGGAGCAAGATGCAAAAAGGGATTTTTCACCATCGATCGTTTGAATGGTGCTATCGGTGGTGAGAATGAACACATCTGGATTCCCTGTCGAATTTAGAATCCATAGGCCGACCCATCATTCATGTCAGTACTATAGGCTGACATGGAGCTATGCAATGCGCAGATGGTTATACGCAAAAATCAGACCTAAAGCCGTACATAAAAGTGGTATCACAACAGACCAAATGCCACTCTAAGTGTGTGTTAGCAGCCGCAACAAAAAAAAACACTGCTATGGTAGGATGTAATAGTTCGACTTTAACGGATGAATATCAAAGATGGCTTCTAACATTCGAACTTGCCGACTTATTTTCAATATCGTGCATGAAATCAATAGACAACGAATATCATGGCTTAGTGACGTTCTCCGTTCTGAACAAGACCAAATGA
The DNA here is from genome assembly GCA_963932295.1 of Tipula lateralis. Classification (NCBI taxonomy): domain Eukaryota; kingdom Metazoa; phylum Arthropoda; class Insecta; order Diptera; family Tipulidae; genus Tipula; species Tipula lateralis. Next base: position 122,490,153 of record OZ010737.1, read on the forward strand.
TTCGGAAATTTTTAAAGAAGAGGCCGCCTTGCAGTATGCGAAGAGGTTGCTGTTGAAGACTATGGCTCCACGGCATAGAGAGCAATCTGGCATTTAATTGTTTACAACACTATGAAGAACTTGCTTGTGAACGAAACTAATAGTCAGATTCTCCAATTTAAAGCATAGTACGTCCACTAGACTGGACCATCTGACTCTATTAGAGGCTATTGTTTTAGCTTTCTTTAGGTTTCACCGAGTCCTTTCGCTTCGACTATAGCAACGTTCTATTCCAGGTCTTTACCTGGCTTCGACTTTTCTTTTTCCTTGTGGATTCCATTTCAATGATATTCATGCATCGTTAATTGTAACCTTTGATCTTGTTATATTTCTAACTTTTTTTCTTTTTTGTATAAGCTTTTCATGTGCTGCTCATTTGAGATATGTCCTCTGCGTATTCCTATTGATCAGATTTGTAACTTCTCACCTTGGGGTTAGGTTAGGTTGAGTGGCTGCTACAGCACACTTAGACCGGTGACGGTCCGTTGTGATACGACAGCATCTTACTCCCCTTTTATCCTTATGAGAACCAGTTTGAGCTTCTTACGTAGCGTAATAAGTCTCGCACCTTACAGTTTTCGAGATCAGAAAAGCATTCCATAAAGAACTTACCCAAATATTCATATCTTTTGTGTGCCAAAGCGGGGCATGAGCATAGGAGGTGGACTACCGTCTCTTCCTCCTCCTCTTCCCTACAGCTTCTACAAAAGTCATTTACTTCCAGACCCAGCCTCCTCGCATGTTCTCCAAGAAGGCAGTGTCCTGTGAGTATCCCCACGATCGTTTAAAGTTCACGTCTTTGTAGGGAGTTAAGTGCCTTTGAGCGTTCCAAGTTCAGCTTTGGTCAGACTTGTCTTGCAACTCTACATGAGAGGGTGTTCGTCCACCTATTGTTTGCTGAGGCTTCCGCCTCTATTTTAAGCACAGTCTTGAGTGCGTTTATGGGTCTGCCCAACTTTGCCCTTTCGGGTAGGAGTTGCAGAGTTGTGCCATGACTCGTTAGTTCGTCCGCCCTGCAGTTTCCCATGACATCTGAGTTGCCGGGTACCCAGACTACCTGGATGTTGAAATCCTGCACCCAAGCATGTGACTGATTAACCTACTTTTAGGGTAATCCACCCCTAGTAGCGACAATCCCTCCATAATTGCCTCTTTCTTTGCATTGTTAAAGGCGCCCTCAATGTCAAGAAACGCCACCATACAAAACTCTTGCGAGAATATTGATTTCTCAATTGTACTTACCAGGGCATGCAGAGCTGTGTCCACAGATTTCCCTTTACAGTAAGCGTGCTGAGTCTGGGACCAGTCACTAGGTTTTATTTTTGAGCGTATGTATATATCCATCAGCCTTTCCAAGGTTGGATGATAGACTTATTGGTCTTAAGTCTTTTGGGTAGCTTTGCGAGCATTTACCCGCTTTCGGAATAAAAAATCACTCTGACCTCCATCCACTCCCGCGGAATACAGACTAGTTTTAAACACCCTTTGAAGATTACTTCCAACCAGGGAAGCATAATCCTCGAGTTGTTCTGAAACTCCGCGGGAATAATTCGGTCAAGACCAGCCGATTTATAGGCTTTGAACCCTTCAAGTGCCCATAGGATTCGTTCTTTGGATACGATGTCTTCTATGCGCAGTGAGTGTGCTTCTTGGTGAGTACTAGTCCCTATCGAGTCATCGAAGCTTCCTGGAAAGTGGGTTTCGATGAGAAGTTCCAAAGATTCCTTACTAGAAGCAGTCCAGGATCCATCCGGTTTAATTAAATAACTGGGACTGGTAGGATTGAAAGGCAGAATCTTCCTAAGACGAGAGGTCTCGGAGACTTCTTGCATTTTGTCGCAGAAGAGTTGATTTCACTGTGCGTTTCTTAATTCTTTTTTGTATACTTTGAGGTCCTCCTTGTAGGAGTCCCAATCCTGAGCCTCTCTCGTGCTTTTGGCTCTATTAAATGCTGTCCTATACGCCTTCCGGTAAGTCCCCAGTTCCTTGGACCACCATGCCGGTTTTTGCTTACCCCTGAGCTTAACTATTGGGCAAGCAGCGTTGTAGGACCAATTGCAGGCATTTGTGAAAGTGTCCACTATGCCGTTCCGTTCCTTCACTGTCGCTGGTGGCTCAGGGGTCTCTGGTTATAGTAGTCCTATAAGTGTTTCCCCATACTTGCTTCAGTTTGTCTTTCTGGGACTCCTGAAAGGTTTCCGGGTGGAAGGGGAAACGTTGAGACTAAATGTTATGATGTACTAAATATTAAGATTGTATTATTCGTATAACTGAATATGGAAAACGGCATGAGCCTGCTTCAGTTTGGTTGTTGGATGACTTGAAATTGGACAATATATTGGTTGAACCTTCCACGTTAATAACAAACTAAACGATTGGTCTATACAATGAAGTTGCTTCTATAATACTCAGCAAACCCAGCAAACTTATGTCAGTATTAAATTTTCATTCTAGTTCAAATTTAAAAATCAGCATTATAAAGGATATGCTTTCGGCTTTGAAGTAGATTATGGTTTGTTTTAGACCTTTGATTGTAATAAGGATCAATGGTTGCGCGGCTTTTGTGGTGTTAAAAGTACCCTGCTGGAACCAAAACTCGTTGATATATACGTCTTCAAAAAATGGACCAAGAATCCCGTTATTTCAAAAACCAAACCAAAACAATCACTTACTGATAGTGCCTTAACAAATGACTTAAAGCTGCAGCAAGAAGCTTAATCGAAACGAATGGTGATTTGTTTCAACAAATCACCAAATACATCTTGAAAGCTTATATCCGAAGTATATACTAAATTCTTATCACTAAAAGTAAAGCAGCTGGTGTACAATTGCTGAAGCGTTTGAGGTTAACTTTTCCAAATTTTGAAAATTTTCTATTTGCCATATTTTTATCAGAATTTCTCAAATATAGTTTTCAGTTATATATCCACTAATTTAGCTGGATAACAACGACTACTGTCAGACTAAATTCATCAATTGAAGAGTTTAGGTAGACTGGGCGTACCAGGTGTTAAATGAAAATTACCGAAGTCGGGTAGGTATAAGTATACTTCAGTGTAAGTATACTGAAAAATATAATATGTTACATTTCGATCTAATGACGTCATTGAATAGAATAGTTGAATTATCAAAAATATAAATTTCCTCTTATCAGGCACATGCGACTGGAATTGATGTTTGTAGCATTGTTGTTTTGTTTTTGTTTATCTCTACAATCTGTTTCAGGGCTCGAGGCACTTCCAACTCTTTCGCGGTTCGCTTATTAACATCCTTATACCTTACGCCAAATCGTGGATGGCTATACGTCCGATTTACGTAGAAACATCTGTACATTGCATAGCTCCATGCCAGCCTATAATACTGACATGGAAGATGGGTTGGCCCATGAATTCTGCACTCCAACAGGGGTTCATTTACACTACCGATCGTAATCGTATGGTGGAAAATCCCTTTTGCATCCCGCCCCTATCGGTATTCTAACCCGGTACCTCCCGCTCCAACTGCCGCAGCTTTAATCACTACGCCACCTAGCTGGTCCATTGTGCCCTTCACAACATATATGTGACCGTATTGTAACAGTTTTCGCGAATTACAAAATAGTTGATTCTGTTAGTGTTGTGCTGTAAGTTGAGTATGTGTTGGCAGGGAAAGTGTGTATACAACATCGTGATATTGAAAGCGTTGGAAAGTCGTAGCAAACTGTTTTTCGACGAATTGTAGCCAATACAGTGTGGTCATGGTCACCAATGAAAACATGATTTAAAATTTGCTATAAGGTCTCATGGATCAGTATTTCACTCGAAAAATTCTCGTAGAACCTTGAGGACTGGTCCATATGCTTGTTCTTGGTTAAAATCTGGAGTAGCTCAGTACTTCAATGGATGACATTTCCACGAGCTTTAAGTGAAGCTGTGAGCCCAGAAAAGAGCTTCGTCTCAAATGGGCTGGCTTGATCGGGTTTTATCACAAGGATTATTCCAAACCTTAATGCATATTTCTCGACTTATGTCTAAGCAATAGTGTGAGTGGTCCTATCTCAAATGGGATATGCTTCAGGCCAAAGAGTGAATCGATCTACGATGGTAAGTAAATAATTGAAACCTTCAGTAGGTGAGAACAATCCCACTACTATGGAACAATATGTTCGAACCTTAATTTTTGCCATCAGATATACCCACAAACCCATTTTGTAACATCAGCATTCGTGTTTAGCCAAAAATACTTACTTATATGAGATAGACTATGTAGTGTGCTAAAAACTATTTATCTCTGTGACAATAGAACGAACGGTCGATGAACTCCTGTTGATGTTTCGCAATATAATTTTAAATTGAATACGATTGTGTCAGTTTAAGCTTAGAACTCACGGGGCGCGATGAATTTTCGAGAAGTTATCATCGGACTCCTTGAGCCTTGCCTTGGCATAAACATTAAAATTTGGCCTTGACGTTTTGTCGATACTATCAACGCGACAAATTATTTGCGACTGCGTATATTGCTTGTCTGTCTGATATACCATGTGTTGTACATCCGTCGTAATCTGAGGGATACAGTTTAATTATCGAGTCTGATGTAGTCTTTGGGCAGAATGGGTGTCATTATCATATGATAAGTTCTTACCATGTCAATTTTTGATTTAACTTTGCATCTTCCAAGAACATTTGGCTTCGATAATTTGTGTTTGGTTATGAACGTGCCACAGTACTACAAATGGACTTAATCCCGATAGAAGATATTTTTCACCATTTGATTACGATCGGAGGAGTGAATGAAAACATATTTGACGCCGGTTGAGTTAAGAATCCATGGGCCGACCCATCTTCCATATAACCGAACGTCGACGAGAAGTCACAATAGGTTATTAAGCTTCAGTACCATTACACTGGTAAGACCACATTTATAGCGCAAATCTCAACAAACGGCTAATCTTAAAATTTTGTTCAATATTATTATTATTCATGTCATGTTTATATAAAATGATAACAATGACAATTTTCTAGATCCATAGGTACCGATTTAAATCTGAATATAATGTATTTTCATTCCATTGGGCCAATCTCAAGGCGTCATGCTGCTGTGAAATCACATAAGATCGATCACGACACTATAGTGTCTCCTCGTAATAATTAATAAAGAACTAAGGGATGAACCTCAAAAATCGAATATTTTTCGTGAGCTTTTTCTGCTGTAATTTTACCAGAGTTGCAGGACGGGAAGACAACTTAACAGGTATGGAATTAATTAAAATGTTGTTCATTGGCGAGAATCGAGCTCAAGACTGCGTTGTAATCAGAAACTGTAAATTACATCCGGCGACCGATTGGCTATACATATTCGTTAATTTATTACGATAAACGTGATAAACGATCTCTCATTGTTATTCATTTGACACTCGCACAATATGCGACTTAATTAAGTATTTTATGCAAATCATTCTCAACATTTTCCCAAGTCCCTCATATACGTACAGTATACCTAAATAAACGCGACATTGAGTACTAAGTAACAAATATAATCTGACACAAAATCAAATAAACACATACACACACACACACCAACAAAATCTCAAACCGAAAAGGGTTCCTGTCGCGATTTATTGTTATATATGTATATATAACACTCGAGTTGTTGATATAAAATCACGAGACCATAACATTTTGTTGTTGTTGTATTATGTATATACCATATATGCGCGCTTATCAAGACGATCATAAAATTTTGTTTTTATTTATTTGGTTACGCTGGAATTTTTAATCCAAACCCATAAAAACAAAAATCATAATGCTAACAGAAGGTATTACGCGTGCCACATAAAAGCCTGTATTATGTTCTGGCATAAAAACCTTTTATTAACCCTCGGTATACGCTCATATATAAACACACACAAACAACATGTTTGTATAGTGCGACATAATCTTATTTACATATTGTCGTACGTTCAAATGAAATACCTTTAAAATTTTGTAATTAGGGCATAAGGTTAAGTACAAATACACAGGGACACACATACACACACTTGGACTTGTATATTATTATGTTTGCAGAACTTTATAACTTATGACTCAATCATAAAATTACACACACACACAACATAAACAATTTTAAATGTTCGACCGGTGTACAAAAGCCAGCCCTAATATTTGACCAAAATGCGCGCAGATACATAATACAGAACACTGAGCACAAAGTAAATGTTTAAAGGAAATGACAAGACATCTGTTTTATGTCTTGTGTTTTGATTACGACGTTCACTGATTTGGTGGATGGTTCTTTTTTTTATGTTATTGTTATTGTTATATAATGTATACCTTTTTCACCTGTCAAATTATTTATTTATTTTAGTCTTAAAATCATAAAAAAAAATTAAATTGAAATCTCTGAAAATTATTATTTAATGTTATTATGTTGTGTGACCCTGAAAAACATACATAATTTATGGAAATGTAATGGTTTTGATGTTGGTACATTTATGGGTTTTGGAAAATAAGTAAGATCCAGCAGTTTGTTGCGAGTGGCTTTGTAAAAACATAATGGTTACATAAAAATAATTCTCAGGGTACGGTTTTACCCCTATGAGGGATTCCTAAGCCGGGCATCAAAAATATGTGGGCATGTAACAGTAAAGATAATATGGCGCATTTGACGATATGTCGCGATCACTGAGCTTGCTGTGAATAACAGATAGCGTTTGTCTCCTTATTTGTGATTCTAATATAAGGTCGTTCAGTAATTTTTTGGATCACGACGATCCTCATCAGTTCATAAATTTGGTAGATGAAATCTCACACTCCCTTGCGGTGAAGCTGTCATAAACATTTGATATCTGATGTAGCTTGATGTTTCAATTGACAAGATTGTTGAGATTGGTCTTGTGTGAGACATTAGGTTTTCAACTTCGATCTTCAGTAGAATGTCAATTTCAACAATATTCTAACATTGTATCTAACAATTCTTTACATCTAGATGAAACTAATCTTAACCTATAGATGACACCAAACAAGGCAGTATATTTTGCATTGAAGACTGCTCCAATAAAAAAAAATTCTTTTAAGTTTTTAATGCCGACTACTTTTCTTTAATTAGTATTGCAATGGCGGTTATTGATTGAAGCTCAAAGATTGAAATTCAAAGAATTATTGATTGAAAAATGTCTCGTCTTTTAAGGCAATCCAAGAATTGGATTCTTCTTAGCCTTTGAAGTGATGATGAGCATATGGTAGTCGAAAGGAGCAATTTTTGGTAAATACGATGTATGGGGTAGAACATCTCATTGAAACGCATCCAAAGTTTCTTTGATGACTTTTGCAACATGGAGCAAAAAATTAGCTTAATTCGATCAATTGTTGTTGGTAACGTTCATTACAAGTAATTGATGGTTACGTCAGGCTGGCGTAGCTTATAATATAGGACACTTCGAACAGGTCATTAATTTGAGCATGACCGAAATGATATCACTGTGCTTTGATTTGGCGTATAGTGGCTACACTTTTTGTCACCTGCCATTATTCGATACAAAAACCTCTTCCGATTTTGTCTTTTAAACAGTTGTTCCCATTTGGATAAACGTCGTTCGATGTTTCTTGGCTTGAGTATGACCATAACCATGACCTAAGCTCAGTTTTAACCATGACCTTGCAGTTTCTTGTTTTGCCACTTTTAAAGTTTAAACGAGCTCGACTTTAATTTGGCATGAATCTTCGTCCTCGAAGATGCCGAAATCGTCACTTTTAAGACTACCTTTTACATATTTTTGTTGATGGAGCATGGTCTCCTTATGACTAGCAGAGAAATCGAGGTCCATCAGCTGCACTTTTCTTCAAATTAAAATAAATGAGTTGCGCTTTCCGCAAATTTTGTTTTGTTGGCATAAATGTCGACACGGTTGGAGCACCAACAAACATATTGTTTACAGTTCAGGGAAGTGACACATACGGATTTTTAGAGACACTTTATCATGAATATAGTTAAAAGATGAATTTAATACTAGTAACGTCATCTTTTGTGAATCCCTCAAACATTTATTTGTTCTCCCAATAATATAACCCTCTCAATGATTTGTGCAGTGGGAATATATATCAAATCTTAATATATGAGTACTTCCAATTTTCACTGATACCCCTTCAGAATTTCATTCCTAATACTGTTATGTCATCCTTCGTAAGCCTTCGTAGGTTCCAACATGTTTTTCTTGTTGCTGTCCTAGCTCTTCCATTATATCTGATATTGCTTGCAACATCGTTCGGTTTCCAGTTGTACTAATTTTTGCCAACCTCAGCATACGAGATTACCGTACCTTAATAATCGATATGCTGTAAATTTCGAACTGTTTTAATCATCCCATATTTTCGAAACTATCACTCGAAGCAAAACATCATAACTCTCTCTCTGGTTTGACGTACAGAATGTTGCTGTCGGTTAACACAACCCGAATATTTTTACCAAAGCCAGCTAATCTACATCTCCGCCTATGACAACTATATTTATTGGATGCTACTATTGCAACTCATACCCAATGGTTGAGTCAGCATCACTCACAGCTTTTCCCACTTCAATTCTTTCCTTCGGTGAAATTAAGGCCAATTAGCATCAGAAGCATCCTTCGTTTTGTTAACCACGTTATGTGCTGTTCGCGGTAGCCATGGAATCCTAGTACAGCGTCCACCGTATTATATTTTTATGCATATCGCGTAGGCCACAGAGTAAGTTGAGCGTGTACTCAAAATCGGAATGACACGCAGACAGACAGAATGCAGCTTAATAGTTAAGGCTGTTATGCCCATGCAGTATTCATGATTGTTCTATTAATTTTGTTAAAGTTAGTCTCTTGAAATTCTTACTCTGTCTGCACTTCGTATTTATTCTATAAATTGATATTTTATGGCCTTTAAATGAGCTTTATTCCTAAATCCTTGCTTCCATTAGTTTAACACTTTCTATTAGAATCAGCCTTTGTGCACTTTCCAATCACGTCTTATATAAAATTGGTACCTTATCTGAAGAGCAGATTTTGACAAAGATTATTCCAATTATGATTCAGTTCCTTTACTTGTCATTCAACTACCAGCAGAACGACAACACCAGCCGTATACTGGGATTTACGCTATTGGCAAATATGTACATGGCCCAAGTTGTTTTTTTTTATATATAATAAAGATTTATATTGATGGTTCCTATAAGAACCACGAGTATCGTTCGATTTCTTATCTGGTTTTGAATTGAACCAGATACCAATTCAAAATCAGATGAGATCGAGAACGACACTCGTGGTTCTTAGGAACCATCAGTATAAATTTTTATTATATAAAAACATTGGGCCATGTACATATTGGCCAATAGCGCAAATCTTAACATACAGCTGATCTTGTCGGTTGGCTCTTAATTAGTGGACATGATATCAATTCGATTTCACATGAGATCGATTTAACTCTAATAATTTTTGGGAAAGATTTAAAACAATTATACTTTTGGATAATTTGTTTCCACACAAACTTTCATCTGGATTGAAAATCTCATTGATTATGATTTGTCAGTTTTTTTTATAGAAGGTAGAAACTTGTTCGATCTTGAGTACTTATTTCCCGATTTTGAACAAATACACAATTTCCTGGGATGATTTTGAAAAATCTTGGGATGGGATGAAATTAGTATTACCTGATGATCATTTTATTTTTTTCTGGGATGAGATTCTGGGATAACTGCACACACTTACAAACGACACATTTTTTAAGAAAATACTCGAGTTGATTCATATCCGGAGAACATGGAAGGTATGTTCAACTATTCGCTTCTAATTGCTCGATCGCCTCTTTCACTTATTTCGAAATATGTGCACGAGTGTTGTAATGCTGGAAAATCTCTGTGCCGAGTGTTTTCGAGTAAGTATGGCTGGTCTGGGCTTAATTACATTAAGTGTTATTTATTGCATTTCTAAGTATTGTTTTCGTTGCGTATAAGTAGCTTATATAATACACTACACCCAGCTGATCCCACCGTATACAAAGCATAAGCTTGTCCTTTATGTGATTTAAGTAATAATTCGGACATTTTACCCCGATCAACATCCAAATTAGTAGAAATCGTTGATCGAGTAACATTTAATGAATCTGCAAATTTTTCTTGCATCGACTTTGGTCTTGATCAAGTGAAGCGTTCAATTCCCCAACTCAAAATTTTTTAGTTTGCCCTGAACATTCGTTGAAGCTGTTACCATTTGTAAGTTTGGTCCACCAATTTTTTAATTTTATATACTACATAGATCTAGCCAAATAAGTGTAGTCTAATTAACGATTTACAATGGCTAGTGGAATCGAACATTTTGAAACCCTATTGAAATTCTAAATATTATAACAGATGGCATCGCATCGTTATAACAGATAGCATCGCGAACTTTACACTTACAAATATTTAATCCAACATCCTTCTGTCATTTTTTTCTAAATCTAAGGATAAGTCTGTTTTTACCAACTTCACTCTCCTATATAGATATGTTAATTAGAGATTAGCTCTATATTAAGAATCTGATGAAATCTTAGTACTTTTTGAAGGGAAACATATCAAGTTACGTGTTGTGATAAACATACTTTGCATGAAAAATCGATTTCGATAACACTAACCGAGTTCTATTGGCCATGACCGAGTTCTATTTAACCACTCCCAACAATTACGGTTTCCCATTTAACGTCCTACCTTAAGCCGCGATGCAAAATCGAGAACGTACGGTTATATGATCCAATCGTAGTAGATAATATAGAGTCGTAGTTGGGTTCATTCTCACCACCGATTGTAATTGAATGATGAACAAACTTTGCATTGAATCGGAACTCAAACCTGATACAGCTTAGCCACTACACCTAGATGTAGTTTATGATACTTGATGTAGTTAATCGCACTCATTAAGATATCATCGCTAAATGTTGGTATCGATGAACTAGAGAATGCCCCTTTAATCCAGCATCCCTCCTTTATTAATTTTTTCAAAAGTAAGGGTAAGTCTGCTTCACTATTCACAGCTTTAAGAAAAAGCTATCTTAATTTGGAACATCATTCGAGTGGCAGTGTACACATATATTTTGAACTTCTCCCTTCCATACAATAATCACCTCTCCCACAGTTATTATTACTGGAGTTTCGCATTTTGTTTTTAAAAGCTGGTTTCAGAGTAGGGATTTTAGATTTATTTCTAAAATCTATTCCAAAGATATCCAAATGAATTCTTCTTTGGCCGGTTCCGATGTGTTGGATGACGTCATATTAAAATGACTGTGCGATCGAATAGATCAAATCCATTTCTTTAGGCGTACGCTACCTGACTTCTTGTGCAATTATTATATATACGTTCAGTCGAGTACGTTCAGTGCTAGCGAATTACAAGAACTTACGCGAAATATCGGCCATTTTCGCAAATTTCTATTTTCTTATCGATCTAGAATGCTGTTCACTTTGATAGCAAACTGATCAGCTAGAACATTTAAGAAAAACTGATAAATTTATCATAAAGAATACATTTTTATCATACTGATAAAATATTGTTAAGATAATGTTCATTAAGAATAATAAAAAATTATATTTTTGTTGAAAAATATAAATGAAGATATAACTGTTATATTTTTATTCGAAATGAAAATAAATTATCAGAATGCAAATATTTTTTCAAAAAAACAATAAAAATACTGACAAATACTTATCAATTTTTTTGTCGCTAAAATTTGTTATATTGAGTGGTTCATTTGATTCAGTGCATGCAGGTTTATCAGCTCTATAGTAAGGAACTGATATAAGGTCCAGTGCTTTGATAAAAGAAACATATCAAGTTACGTGTTGTTGCAAAAAAACATATTATACAAGACAAAGCGAGGTCGATAACACTAACCGAGTTCTATTGGTTATTAATTTCTCTACTATCTGTTTTAGGGCCGAAGCACTCCAAACACGTTTCCATTTAACGTCCTTACGCCGAAGGAAGATCGAGGACGTACGACTAAATGTGAAATCGTAGTAGAATGATGAACTCACTTAGGCATCCTATCGGTACTCGAACCCGGCACACCAGCTTGATCACCGCACTATTTACTAATCGATTTCTATTGAATCATACGAGACTTAGATTTAAATGCATGCTGGTTCTGTGTTGTTGATCTTTATCAAATCTACATATCTTAATGGAGAGTGATTTGTTATGCCGCATATGCACTAAAACCAAAACGTTCCATCATCAACCGCCCCCTCGAGAATTTTAACCAAGACGAACGAAAAAACAATAAAACATAATCATTAATTTGAAGAATACTTATCATCAACTTTCCGTAATAATTTAAAAGCCCCAGAACGAAACGTTTCGTGTATAATATGTAAGTGTTTAGATACAGTACATTATTTTTACGATTTCTAATTAACGTTAATCAAAATAAGACGAGAAAAAAAAAATATTCTTATACATTAAATACGACATCGACGCGCACCAAGATTGGGAAGAAGACCAAATTAATTTCACTCCCGTCCCATCATCACCATTTAAATAAATACATATCTCAAACAACAACAACAACAAAATGTTAAAACACGTGCTCATTTCGAACGCGTATCTTAATTTCGTCTTACGAGTATATATTGTGTGTATACGCGCGGTACAGAATTCATCTTCATCATTCATATCTAATCAAAATTGTGTATTAAGAAAATTAAAATTGAAGAATAAAAGAAAATGAAAAGGGTTTGTTTTACTCGTGTCTAGTTTACGGAGCCCCATGCTATCTCACTCTCTATAATTGTCTATTTTAAGACTTATAACATCTTTCAAACAAAATACAACGATCGTATAATAAGAATTTATCGTTTCAACCATATTTGGGTCGATGTTTCTTAATAAGACGTCGTTGTCGTCTTATAAAAACTTGTTGTTGTAAAGGGTTTTTCAATAAGAGGTTTCAGTTTTGAATAGCATGCCATTTCAACCGTCAATAGTGAAACGTGGAAAAATTTGAGCTGTTGGGACAAGTTAGTGGTGTGACGACAAACGACATTACATCGTAGTTTGCAAGTCATAAGGCTTTTAAAGTTTAGTTAACACAAGAACTCAAGCCGGTCGATCACCATAAATGTCGTATCTTTGCTGATTTGGTCGATGATCCGGATTTTCATTGAAAAATCATCTTGAGTGATGAGGCCTATTTTCACCTTATCGCATTTAGGGCTCAGAAAATCCAAGATTGATTGTTGAAAATTCTCTTTATTCTCAACGTGTCACAATTTGGTGCAGTTTTTGGCTGGTAGTGTGATTGGACCTTATTTTTTCGAAAATAAGGCTGGTGGAACTGTTACGATGAACAGATTGCGCTACCGAGCTATGATTAATGATTTATTATTGCCGGAATTGGAAGATAAAAGTTCCCTGACCATGTTATTTCTCGAAGAGATTATCACTATTGGCCATCGGGACCTTGTGACTTAATACCTTAACATTTTTTTCTTTGGGGCTACGTGAAATATATGATCTATGCCAATACTCCACAGTCGATTCAAATCCTAAAGGATAGAGTTCGTGAAGTTATCGAGGACATAGGTCATGGAAATAAAAATTCAGTAATATCCTTTAAAAAAAACTCGTTAATTATCAAAATGAATCCTCTTATTGAAAAACCCTTTATATTTATAGTTATGTGGTTTGCTACAGTACATTCATTATATACATTATGAACTGTGCATAATAACAATTTCAGGAAGTTTAACATAACAATTGATTTAATACTGGGGAGATATGGATCCCCAACACCTCACACCATATATAGGAAGGTAGAACAAACAGAATACGATAATGAAATGATTACTCGACCTAATCGAGCTTCCTGGGCAATTATTTCAGTTTTTTGTTATATTAATCGATCATTTATCCTTATACCGAACCCAAACATTAACACAACACATATATTGGCATAAGAATGTTATTATCCTTTTGAATTGCTTTACGATGATAATTTAATTTTTAATGAATGTTTTGCTTTGTTTCGGATATCCCAACAAATCCCAATACTATATTCGTCTACACCTACCTACTGCTCCCAGAAATTATGTACCTTTTTTGCTATATGTATACATACACAAATGCATGCGAGAATGGGTGTCATATTCCAATCGGATAATGCATATTTATGTGTATTATGTTTTCGGGGTTTAAATACATTCCGTATACAATATATATGTAAGATGACAACGAAGAAGAAATTTCAACCCAAAAAAATAACAAAAAAAAATTTTTTTTTTTAAATATGATCGAGTGATCAAGTCGCGTGCCACCTGCTTCTAGTTTCTCGATCTTTGCATGCTGCAACAACAACAACACATTTTGGGTTTAATTTTCTTAATTTTTTTTTATTTTGTTTGAGTTTGAAAATAAAATCAAACAAAAAAACATGGATAAGGTAATGTAACACTTTTGCACCTGGTCTGATTTATTAAGGGTTTATGCTCGTCGTAAAAACTGTGCAGCACGGACAGATTTATGTGTATTTGTATTAATTACATAGGTTGGTTGAAAGAAACAATTTACTTTCTCCAGTCTGCAGCCAAAGATATACTTGCTCTGCAATGTGGGTAATCAGAAAATGGTATAGAAGTTTGGTGCAGTCGATCTACCAAGACAAAAAAGTCAGGAGTCCAGAAAAACATCGGTGCATGGATTTTCACAAATAACAGTTAGGCACCTGGTGATTACTATTGGGCCACATTGGAACACTTTTTTGTGTCAGAATTGTATCAATTGGGTCTAAAAAAAACATGTTATTCCATCAATACAGTGCCAAATTATCATCCACAGCTCGTACTACGATGCAGATTTGCTAAAAAATGGTACTATTGACTGGGCTACACGATTCGCTGAATCTATCCTTCCAAATTTCTTGTTATGAGGGCGTTTGAATGAAAAGTTATACACCAACATCAACCTCGATGTTTAAAAATGACTATCGAATCAAACTATCAAAGTCGTTGAGCTCCAGAAGCCTGCAAAAATGTACTTAAAAGTGATCGCAACTACCAGAGACGGCCACTTGAGCGACATGATATCCCATACATAATGTTAAAACTATATAATCATTCATTAAAATAAAAATCATAAAATAAAACCATTTCTAGGTAAATTGACCCTAATTGGCAGGTAACTACCCTTTTGCGTACCCTTAATCACTCTTTAAGTAAAATCAGTACACTTAATTTAAAGACATTATTGTGTATATGGTAATTATAAGAGCAGTCGGGCGAGACTGCCACTTACCTTTTGATTTGAGTCTTTTTTTGTGTACCTGCTGTGTCCGCTGTGCTGATATAACTAATCTTGAAAGAACTTACTTCCAATCTCACATACCATATGTCATCTCATAGACGTTAACAGGTATACAACTCTATTGATCGTATATAACGACACAGCCACGAATCCGTATTCACAACAACACTCATTACATATTCCAAATTGTCATCAGAACATATTACATTCTGCCCTTATAAGAGTTATTAATATGAGAGGGATCTCTCAATAAATGTTTTGTAGAACACATAAAATAGTTGGCAAAATAATTGCAGAAATCTGACTCATAACCACCAGTACAAACAATAAAGTTAGTCACAATCTCTTGTGATGTCACGAACTTATAATTTTTCCATTGCGGTTGTAACATGGTTTTCACTCAAATGACCTCATCGTTGTAGATATTCGTATCAAGAAACGTAATTCTCTCTCATGAATTATATGACCAATATTATTCCGCCACGATTATTAGGACTGTTGGGTTGACGATCTGCATCCGTAAAAAATATTATAAATATCACTCAAAAAACTGCCATCTTTGAAATTTTACCCAAATATTAACTCACCATTAAAGGGGTTGTGAGAGAGCTTAAAAACCTTGGATGAGTGAAAGTATAAACATGATTATTAGGATTATTGAGTTGACGATCTGCACCCGTAAAAAATATTTTAAATATCACTCAAAAACTGAAATCTCTTAAATTTTACTCAAATATTAATTCACCATTAATGAAGTTGTGAGAAATCTTAAAAACCTTGGATGAGTGAAAATAGTTTAGTAAGAGAACTTCAAAAATTAAGCCTTTTGAATTTCACTCAAAAATATACTACAAAATAACGATAATTCTCAACTCAAATTGAGTTATATTTTTAAAAATAATCAAATAATTTCCAATATATAGATTGGTCAAATATAACTCAATTCAAGAAGTGAGCCAATTTTCAAAGTAAAGAAACAACATTTGCTGTTAAACGTGGTGACTTGCGAATTATTTTTGACTCACGTTATTTCTACTTCTATTTTGGGAATATCATCTGTTGTGCATAAACTCTAAGCGTGATCTTATATACGTATGTAACAAATAATAGGATTAACAGTCATACTATTTTTCGTATTTCGTAGACTTATGAATGACACACAGATTTTTATAAAACCTAACCTGTTTCTGCTTATACCTAATATTGAGTTCAGAAAATGATTCCGAATGGCAGTTGGCCCAGATCTTAAAGTATGTATGATTCAGTTCGATACCTTCACAATTCACACTTGTTGCTGTTTCATTGCAGTTTATACTAAGTAGCTCGATGCAAACTGTTTTAGCCATGTGGGGGGAATTCTTTATTCGTATATTTGTTGTTCTGAATTTTGACTACTATTTTGAACTTACATAATTCGTCGAAAGCTATCACTGTGAACTGACTATAAGGATTCCTTTCAATGGTGATTTGTACTAGTCCCTGAATTCAGCACAAAAAAATATTGCTAGTCTCACTTGATTTATTCTCGCTACGTATTTTGCTCCCGTATGGAAGTTTTATCTCAAGTTCATTTATTGCAACCCATTTGACCTACCAGCACTAGACTTAGTAGCTGCAACTTTTATTTGAGTAGCTGCAACGTGTTCCATCGAACTACTTAGTTTAAACGGTGGTTGGGTTGGTTATTGTTATATAATTGTGAGCAAAATGTAACGATCCAGAAGGAAAATCGAAGAAAAGGCTAAAACTTGGAGGTATGATGCTGGTTGAACTGAATATATTATACATTGTACCTAGCCCAATTCTTGGAATCAATTTGGTTAAAGGTTTCTTCTTAAAGGTTTCACACATATAGAAATATGTATTTAATTCTGCGTGCGATTGACGCATTCTACATCGCTCCTTTAACAGTTACTTCAAGTGGTCCAACATTTATACAAATAAACCTTAACGATTTTAAAATTTAAACGCCATAATGAGTTCCATTTTGGAGGTGCAGTACGAGTGTACTTTATGGCTTTCTAATAGCTCGTTGTACAACAGGAGATTCCGAAGTTATACAAAAAAATAGAAGAACAGTAAACGGGAGTCATAGAGACACTTTCGTTATAACTCCGGGATTATTATTTGCTGGATGGAGGTTAGTTTTAAATGACCTGTAAGGTAGATCCCAGATACTGAAAATAGTCTTATAGAATGCGTAATCTATCTGTGAAGATAACATTACTCAGTCGGATGCGTACAACCGAAACATCATTGAGTTCCTTAAAATACTCAACATTAAGGATGCTTTGGATAATTTGAATAAAAAGGCAATCTTGGAAGCGTTGTATTTTCTAAGAGAAAATTATTTTATGAACTGATTGTGTTATTATAACAAAGTTTATTAATTCTGACGCCATCTTTAAAAGATAATTTAAGATTGCTATCATGGTTGCTATAGGTGACGAAATTTCTGTCAACGACCATCCACTTACTATGTCCTTTCATATTTAAGTATTGTATCCCATAACGATTGGCCTGTAGGAAGTTTTGTAAATATTTTTTACGAAACAGAAGAAATATATTGAATACACAGTATTCCACAGTAACCAGAGCTGTAATATGAGGCGACTAACTGTGCATTACGATTCGCAATCGGATACAGGCAACATAACAAGAGGCTCGTTGTAACCGGACACAGGATTACGGCACGTGTTACTTACAATCACCATGAAAATCTGAGACATTTCACAGTTGTATCACATATGTAAAAGTAGAGGCAATGTGTCGCATGGTAAGGAGAGGATCTT
This sequence comes from Tipula lateralis, assembly GCA_963932295.1. NCBI lineage: Eukaryota > Metazoa > Arthropoda > Insecta > Diptera > Tipulidae > Tipula > Tipula lateralis. The sequence goes on from OZ010737.1 coordinate 122,508,258, forward strand.
GGGAATCTTGAAGTTGAATTTATCATTGGGTCATAGGTAAAAAAAATCCAAGCAATCGATAATCGAATGTGTCACCTATACGTTTGCACATGACATTAGCCAATTTATGCAAGCCAAACCCAAGATAGACTCTATATACCTAAGCATGATGTTTTACTATAGTGATTGGTGACTTAAATCGATCTGTTAGCAGGCTAACGAAGTGAACAACTCTCATTTAACGGGGTCAAACTATATCACCCTTTCGTCATTTTCAGCTGTTGTTTTGTGTTGAGAACTTATAAATTATTACATTCGCAGATACAACACCTAGTTGATCTAACGTGCATAGTAATGTGTAATATTGTCTTACATATGTGCTCAGCCATCCAGTTTCTCCGAGAGAAACGAGTCCAGTCGATACGCTATTTACTTAATCGGCATACCAAGGCAAGAAATCAGGGTTACAATTACAACGGCTATTATATTATTTATGCAATAAATCTTTTATGAACGATGCATGCTTTCTTACCACATGGCTAACGATGACCAGATGCATGTGCACACCAAATCAAAACGTACGACAGATATATTAATATTCAGTCATAGTTTTTTTTTTGCCAATAATATAAATTTGATCAAAAACACATAAATATTCGCCTGTTAGCCATCTGTACGCCAAAATAAACTTCTAACAAACCAAACATAAAAAACGAAGACGAGCTCATACATATACGCTTTGAATTACAAACAACACAATAGCAGCAGGAACCAATCGAAATAAAAACGTACAAAAAAAACTGCTTTGAAGGAACAGATGTCCTCTTTAAAATGTAGATACTTAAAACCTTGTTAAAATTAATCAAAGAATAATCTGTTGCGTCTGTGTGTGTTGGTGTACATAGAGAATGCGTCCTTTTCCTCCGTGTGTTTTCTTATCCATTCTGGTTGTTAATGTCTTAAAGAGGCAGGTGTTTTGTTCATTTAAGAAATATTAATCAGTATTTATACACAACCCAAAATTGTACATTCAAATCGTATCTAAAGGGTTTTCCAATAAGAGGTTTCATTTTGATTAGCCTTCTATTTGGGTAGCTATGTCAATTTTGAAGCTGTCACCTTGTAACATTTAATAAGTAAAAACAACGCCGTTACTAAAACTGGATAGTTAAAATTTTACAAAACCGAAGCACTTCCTGGCCGTCAAAAGTAAATCTGGTGGAACTAGGAACATTGCTGCTGTAGCCTGTAGTGTTGAAGAAAACTTATGTTTGTCGATTCCTCGTCGATCTTTGGAATTGAACATTCTACAAACGACATCACACCGTATTTTACATAAAGCCTTAGGTCTTAAGGTTAACACAAGAGCTCAAGCCGGTCGAACACCATATAAACGTCGTATCTTCGCTGATTGGCTCCCTCAGTCAAATGAATCAAAATGTACATCGATTTCAAATGTTTTTTTAAATATCAAAATGAAACCTCTTATTCGAAAACTCTTTATTTACGATTAGTATCAAACGAAAGCCATCAAACTTATAGATGCAGCACATTACCATAATGGCGAGATGAAAATGTGAGTTTTCATTTTCATTACATTAAATTGGTTTTTTCGGTTGAATGGAAAATTTTTATTTTATGTCGACGATATACACTGTGTGTATACACACATACCCACTATACATATGTACGTTTCGCGGGAATTTTGGTTATTAATCAAATACATTTTTTATTCGAGATTTATATGACCGAATTGTTATGATTTTTCACGTTTTTCCCAAAAATATAATAAATTTGGTCCAACCTTGTGGGAATTTATTGCTGTTTGATTATTTTGCCGCCTTCACGCCGTGCTACACACAAACGTTTTGACGTCAAATAAAACGGTGACTTGTTACTATCGGTGACTCACAAAATTTCTGTGCAGATTTGAGTATATCATCTGTTGCGAGAATGGCATATTATCTTATTTACAATTTTGAGATTTATATTTGTTGGCAATTATAGTGATTTAATTGTCTCACATGTTATCGGTGTGTTTGAAATAAACAATATTTCCGACGGAGTGAATCAGTTGATCGGATGATGTAGAGCAATGATTTAATTTATTTTCCGGAAAATTTTCCGTATTAATAATTTGCCGTACTACGCTTTGGTGACTCAAAATAGGCAGAATATAATTTGAAGCATCCATGAATGAGGTAGTGCAAGTGCAATAAGCCACGTGGTTTCGTCTGCTCTTAATTTTATGTCAAAGTCCTTTATATCGAAAGCTTGGGCTATATCTAGGCATGCTGCAGAGCAATACTTTTTTGTTCCAGGAAGTTTCTGATTTCAAAACTTATTTGCAGAGTCGCTTCTGAAATCAGGAACTCCTTGGAGCATTTTATCGAACAGCTTTGTGAGATTAGGTAACAAGCAGATTTGGTGATTTGTTTCTTCTTTGACAGATTTCGGAATAATTATAATAATTTAAATCTTCCAGATTTCTGGATTAAACACTTTGCTAAGGTGTTTAGCAAATAATTAGCTTTGTCTGCATCCGTTCTTGCCCAGCTTCTGTCAGAAAGCTGTATTGGAGGGAATAAGAGTGTTGGTAATTTCAGCTTACGTTTACATTTAACAAAGCGATTTTCTAGTTAGTTGTTGAACCACTAGATCAATTTCATATTTTGTCTTTAAAGGAATATTTAACGAGCTAGATGGCGCTATTATTAATACCGGGGAGTGATCAGAGGACAAATCGTAGCACGTTTCGGCCTTTACTAATGTTTTAGGTATACCCTGTCAGTTGGCCAGTAGGTTGGGTGTATGATATGTGATCCATATTTTCATTCTGTTCCTTTCTGCAGGATCTGCATATAGATATGTGATCCATCTTTTCATTCTGTTCCTTTTGTAGAAATTAATCTCGAACCTCATTGAATATGCTTGGCGTTGTAGTCACCTCCTGCTATGAACTTACCTCCTAGAGTTTTGAAATAATTCACAAATTATGTTCGCATTGAATCAAGTATTTCTCGGTGGTCAGTAAATCGCAGACCACTTTTCTTAACAGATGCTATAGTCGCTGTAGGATTTGTAGTATTGAGATTGATTATATTGAGAGGTCTTTCGATAGCACCAAGTACGACTGTATAGTTGACAGAGAAGACGAGAAAAAGGTGATATGCACTATGACAAAATGAATTAGTTCCATGCCGAGGTAGTGACTCAGTCAGTCATATAGCTACATTAGGAGATAAGTAAGCATTAAGACCTCGAAGGAGTGTCCTCATCGAAATTTTTTATCTTCTTTACTACAGACTTTCGTGATATTCGAGGTACTATCCAGATTGGACAATCATTGATTTGATGAATTATTACGAGGAATTTGATGGAACATTATTGGATTTAATGTGACAATACTGAAGATAGGTGAAAGTTAATGTCAGTCTAAACAAAACATTGATAGTTTCATTCGCTAGGTTGTTGACTGTTGCTTAGGGCTCCCGTTTTAAATGGAACAATGATCCAGGTTTACAAAGAAGTTAACTGTGTTAAGTTAAGAGTAATTCTGGATAAAACAGTGACTTGGAATAAACGTATTCCAAGTGCATTCGGAATGCCTCCCCTGCACCTGCATATCAAAAAGGACGTTGACTTGACCGCTTAAAGACGTAGTTTCAGAGAAAATTTATAAATAGGTCATATAGTAGATCATGATCCACTAATCATCTAAAATTCTTTATATGATTTTAAGCCAATAGGAGAAGCATACTCACTGTATGCCGATTTAATTTGAATTTCTCAATTAATGTGATATTCCTCACAATGAATTTGTAAGGTATATCAGCCCTATTTGCCGAAATAAAATGCACTTGCAGCATGACTCTGTTAAGTCAGTCTAAAATTAAAAAAGTCTTTCTACGAATTGAAGCTTCATCCACATTAATCTCCAATTTTTGTGGCATCATAAAAATCGTTGATTCGAATAATTTCAGCAGAAAATCTGTGTTCTGGATATGCGTTACCAATATCGATAAATATTTCGAGAGCAAACTATCTCATGGTGCAGAACTGGCCTTATCGATAAGTATATAGATGGTTACTTTCCACCTGTGCCCATTCAGCGTAAATATGTGTACCTGTTGTCTTATACAAAAACAAGAGAGACACAAATCGAATATAAATTAAGGAGGGTCCACCTCACGTATAATAAATTCACATAACTTAAAAGTTTCTCAACCTTTCGACGAATAATGCGCTTTGGTTCAGTGCGTTAATGCAAAACGCCGTTGACTACTCGGCGCTATATACATATAAGACATTTACCCAACAAATAAAATGTAAATTTAAATGTAATTAACTCTGTAATGTTTTCGAATAAAACTTAATTTCTTATTCCGATTTCTTATCGCCCACCCTATATTGTTGTTATACACCAAAATAATTGTTTTATGGGCACATTCGAGTGCGCGGTGATTAAACCGTATTCAAATTTATACATATAAAGAAGTCATTATATACAATAAATACACGGTGAATTAGCCATTAAAAAGGCGAACATTTATAAGGTGGCCGTTAAGATTGATATCGCGCGGAAATTTATTTAACCGCGCATCTCATTCACACATATACAGGGTGATCGATTTTTGATAACTCTCAAATTTTCTCAGATAGTCGACCAGATACTTGGCGCATAGACATGGAGCAATATATGCAGTCTACAGATGGTAAATAAGTAAATGACTTCCGCTTTACTACCAACAACATATTAAAAGGTTTTTAAACGGAAACTGAATTGGGTTTGCTAAGGCCTAAGCGAGTACGATTGAGGCATTGAAAGTAAACCTCTATTTTCCTACATTTTAGATTACTGTAACGTTTTTCAAGATGGTTAGTTGCAAGAAAGGAAGCTATGAATTGTTTGAGGTATAATGTAATAGCTGCCAGCGACAAGCTTCCATTAAAACGCTTCAGTCAATAACTTTCTTACGCCGAAGGTGTAGGTCAGAATTCTCTCTTATCGATATAAGCGAGATGGCAGATTAGATCAATATCTACACGTTATAAATGAGAGAGCACTTCGGTGAGTCGGAAAATATTTGGATGAATTTACTCGTCAGGACACGACATGCCGTGTTTTACCAAGCACAGAAAACATCGAAATGCCACATTCTGTTTCAGGACAAAACAGTAACTCGTGTGAAGTAGCCAGACAAATATAGTCAACTGATATTTCTTAGGTAACATCAAATATTGGGATCTCATATGTAAGTATGCAGACAGAATCTCTTGGGGTCTCTTCATTTTATTATCGTCGTATAGCTGTGAAAATGTAGAGGAGGAAGAAACAGTTCTCTACTTGCTTTGTACCTGTTTCTATGTTGCAGGTAGTAGAATGAAATTTTTGTGCAATCTCTTAAATCACAAAACGGATCATGGAACAAAAGGTCCTATATGCCCATCCTTTATTTATTACCTTATCAAAGTTACCCCTTTCATTATCAATTTGAATTTGTGAACTCATCATATATAGTGAAGTTCTAATGGACGCCCAACATTTAACGATATTCAACTACAGCCTGTGATACATTTGGAAGTTTAAGTTGATCAGTAAAATGACTGTATTAAGTATCACTATAAGTTGCCGATTCTAGCTGAATGGTTAAGTGAGATTTTCATCATGCCGCAATCTCGAATTTGGTTCACGCCGTGAAAATTAACATGCACCGGGTGACATAAAAAGTGTATGTATGTACAAGCATTCGTTCGGCTGACCACCTACAAATGTGCACTAATAAGTATTAATGGTTCGTAAGGTCTCAGTTTAGACGTTGGTAGAGCCTTTTAAAGGTCATTAAGCATCGATTATTATTATTACTAAGTATCAAGTATCAAATTACGTCTCACTTTCGAGTTTCGCTTATCCAGTAATTGGATATTGTCTTGGCAGAGCAAAGAAATTGACAGATGGCATAAAGATGCTGAACGCACTACTTTATTCCATTACGCCAATTCGATTTCGTAGAACTCGATTTATAATCGGTTGTCCATATAGCGCTCCATGCCAGCCGATAGTACTAATGGGTCATATATGTTTCATTCACACCATCGATCGTAATGAAATGGAGAAAAAATTCTTTTTCGCCGTGCCCCTCAAGGCAAATTCCTATTCGAAACCCGGTGTCTTCCGCTTCATCTTTCCGCCATTTGGAAAAGGAATTTACTGCATCATTAGCTACAGTAAATGAACTGTCACCAATATAACTGTGGCAATTTAACAAAACCACTTAACTGAAAATAGTGCATTTTTCAAGAAACGTGATTTTCCAAAGTTCTGATAGAGTGCATGGCACTCGCTAGTCAAACATCTGCTACCGCTTGATTTTTGGATCAGAAGGTGTGCAGCACAAACAGCTGCTTCCTTACAAAGCAAAAACAAACTTTCTAACTATTCTAGGCACTGTCAAATATGAAGGGAGATGGGCCGGCATAATACAACTGCCCAAGATCGAAAATTCAAGAAAACTCCAGAGATCGTCGTATCTGCATTCTTTCTGGCATTCAGTCTGCTCTAAAGGAGATTGGTTCCAATACTGTTTCATCGAAAATTGTTTTGGAGACGAAACTTGCCTTAAATCGACTAGGCAGTCTGAATTAAACTTTACTAGATACTCAGTCATTAGGGTATAAAAGAAAATATATTAGCCGAAAAATTGGCTCGTTTGGGTGCGGCTTCCACTTTTGAGGGCCCTGAGCCAGCTTTAGGAGCGACGTCACTATCTCTTAAACAACAAATTGATAATTACTTTGGTTTTCTGCACCAAAAGGGATGGGATAGCCTTATCTCTTGTCGACTATCCAAATTCGTGTTTTAAGGCACTACTATCGCTAAAGAGCATTTCTTCTGTTATCAAAACTTTATGTATAATTTTATTTACTGTACTTAATGGCTTCAAACTTGGCCACGCGTCGATCGAAACTGTTTATAAATAATCACTTAGAATAATTAGAACGCTATAGTTGTTTTGTAACAAGAAATTAATACAGCCTCGACTGCCAAAATGAACACAATATAGTAGTTGAACTGCAGTTGGACACTAGTTTATTATCAAACGACAACTATATACGTGATTGCCCGAGACATCCTTCAAATCAGGTTATTTAAACCACACTTAATATGTTAAGAACTCGTTCGACCCTCTTTTTAACACAAATCAATCGATAGATCTGATCAGTAAATAGTCACGGTAGTTAGATGTCACAAGTTTCTAAATCTACAATTGGCTTCGGTCATATGGCAATTTAACGCCTGAATATTGTAAGCAAACTCCTGACTCTTGCTTCCAACTTAATTTCATGACCAAACCACTTGCGTCGTCACTTAAACATTCACATCATATAAAAGAGTTGTCAAATACGAGCAAATTGGATCCAATACCGTTATCTGTTCTGGTATTTTGAAAATCACTGTAAAATTACATATACACATTTTTCTTTCATATCACATGCTCATGTTCTTCCAAAAATAACATATTTCTAGCCTATTGCATCTTTTGACAACAAAAGAAATGCTCTTTAGCGATAAAGATGCCCCTGGTGGCCAGTATCAAAATCATTTTATATGCTGAAAATTTTCTGCTATCTTATACAGCATGTGTGGAAGGAGAAAAGGAGAAATTATTAAGGACTTCTTGTGCTCCTTTTCTTCAAACTCTTCCCATAGACTGCACTGCTTTGAATCAAATTCCTATTTTAGGATCAACTGACGACCTTGAGGATACCAGATATCTTGGATTTCATTAGAAGAACAAATAGATTTTGGGAGAGTGTTCGTCTGTATCAAGTATCAAATTGCAGCTCACTTGTGTGTTTTGTTTGTTAGTCTCCTTCTTTATGCCATTAAGCCAAATTAAAATTATAAGGCTCGATTTATAATAGGTTCGATTAACGTAGAACCATCTATATAGTACAACGCTTCAAGCCAACCTATAGTACTAGTGGGTCATAGATGTGTTCATTTAAACCACCGATCGCCATCAGATGTTGAAAAATTTCATTTTCATTCTGCCCCTCAAGGCAAATTCCGATTCGAAACCATCTCCTGCTCCACCTGCCCGCCATTTGTAAAAGGCCTTTTTTTAAATTTAGCTTTAATTGGGTGCATTGTGAACTATAATAAGACTGTCCTAGCTCCTTGTAACTGTCAGAGCTCCTGCACCTAACGCGCGTTCTTCAAGTAAAGGTTGATAGCTACCTTAAACTAGTGCATTTTATACTCAAACGGAAACCGAAAACCGTACAACGAATTCCACTTCCTATAGATGTTCGATAAATGAATTCGCGCTTTGCATCTGCAGTATCATTGCATTAACCGTTCCTTGTGTTATCCGTCCTGGCGTAACAATTGGTGGTATTTTCTCCTTTAATTTTGCAGAACATTTACCATTTATTAATCTATAGAACACGCAGAGCTCTGCAACATCTCTGCGGTGCTGTAGGCTCTCTAAATCTTTCGTAAGTCTGGACTCCTGGAGTTTCGTATTATTCGAATGGCACGCCGCTGAACTATATCCAGCAACTGGACAGCAATGCAATATACTCCACCCCAAACCTGACAGCAATATTCTATACGCGGTCTAATAAATGTTTTATATATCTGGAGAACCTGATGCGATCTAAAAACCGTCTGCATCTATTGAGGAACCCGTTATTCGTTTTGACCTCATTTAACTGCATCATTTCTCTGATAAGCTTCATATAGTAAATGAATCGTCGCATTTACTTTGCTGATTATACTCGCTGGTCAAACATCAGTCTGAATTCAGTTCATCACTTTATTTGTAAACTAATTCGATCGAACACCTAAGGTTAAATTTACACCCTTAAAACATAAATTTATAATTACATATTAGAAAACCGATTGACCCTACCATATACTTGTTCACAACAGGACACCAAATAAAGTTATATTTAGAATTCGTACACTGAGCACAATATCCGCCCTATACCTAATCTAATCAATCAATCATCGATACACATCTTGCACATTCAAATCGATTACCATCCGCCTCCTACGCACCCATAAAAAATATTGATTGAAATACAGAGCAACAACGAGAAAATTGATTTTTTGACAAGAGTCGATCACACATCATGACGTTGTCGTCATGATTTAAGAGGAAAACAAAATTTTATATTCGTTTTCCGGGTATATAAGAAGGAGTCAACGTTCGTATTGCGTCCCTCTGCAAACGAACGATTTTTATTTTGTCACAACAAATCTGTTTGCTCGAGTTTGATAATTTATTACTGCGATTATTGCTTGGGTGATGACAGTTTAATTGACATTGAACGTTTTTGTTTTTATATAAGACATGTATATAAGCGTCTTATATATGTATGTACTGTATCTTGATGTTTTGATGACATTGATTTTTAAATTGATTGATTTTTTTAGTGTGTGTATGTACAGTGAGTCACATCGGTATTCGTAATAACAATTTTTTCTTAAAACTTTCTAATTTTGCTTGAAACAAAAATTTTGTATGATGCCGAATGTTAAGGAAGGCCAATTGTAAGAAAGCTAAGATATTTGAAATCTCATATGAACGTATGCGAAATATATACAACGAACATTTGAATATGAAAATCTGTCAGTGAGTTGAGTGCGGCGTTTCGCAAAAAATCGTCAAAAATGCACACGTGTGACAACTTCAGAGGAGGTAAGTTTAGCGATGTACAAACGAAATAAAAAGGAGTTTTTGCTTTGCTTTATAACTGTGGATGAAATATGGATTCATCACTTTACATCGAAGGCCATACATCGGTGCATTTTTACTGATGAATAAACGCCGAAGATGGCTTACGCGGTTTTATCGGTCAACAAGGTCATGGCCACTGTTTTTTTGGATGCACACTGCATAATTCACATCCATTACCTACAAAAGGGGAGAACAGTCAACGGCGAACATTAATACCACTTATTGTACCGTTTCAACGACGTTTTCAAAAAAGAACGACTGTATATTTCGAAGAAAAAAGTTCTCTTTCGTCAAGACAATGCACCAAATCCTTTACGCGCGTTATTCTCCAGACTTAACCCTGAGACTATTTCTTGTTTCCAAACTTAAAAAAATAGCTCGGTGGAAAGAGATTCGGTTTTAATGAGGACAGCCATCTTCATTGATGCCACATAAGCCTTTTTTGATGGGTTGGAGGAATCGCATTATTCGGAAGGGATCGTAAAATCGGAAAAATGTTCGACTAAGCTTATCAAGCTAAAACGTAGTTGCCACGTTAAAAAATAATTTGTCTCATTTTTACCAAACTCCTCACTCCACCCTCGTATCTACCAATTTATTGAAAACATGCAAAATTAGTTAAATGATTCTTAAAATTTTCACCACTTTCATATTCGCAATTTTTGCTTCTTAGAACTGTTCATTTCGAGTTTTGGCTGCTCATGAAAATGAACATGACATGTGTGATTTGAGATTTTGGCGCCCTCTGATGCAATTTTATCACACTTCTTACTCCGCCCTCGTAACTTATTCCGAAATATAAAATATCGAAAGTATGTAACAGTAAGCTATTGATACAAAAAAATCTTTTTTAAAATAATTTTGTGTTTAGCTCAATTTAAATGTTTCACGAAAAAATTGTTATTACGAATACCGATGCGACTCACTGTATATACAAAGATGCGATGCTGATTGTAACCCCTCAAATCGCGCGTACCGTATTCTAATGGCTACAACAAATTTATTTGAGTATTTAACTTTGTAAATTAAAAACTATTTCCTTTAATCACGCAATAAAACACACACACACACAAATGTTTAGAGATGGGGGAACACGCGGATACATGAAAATCAAATCCCCAACTCTATATATATACATACATGGCTTAAATTACTTTTGGGGACATAAATTCTGAGATATACATCAGAACACTTAATACTAAAGTGATTTCTTGTATGTGTCGTAACTCATTTATAAACTCGCAAAGTGGAATCTTATAATGATGCGATTATGTGTGGGGGTGGTGTGTTTTGTGTGGCGCCAGTTTTGTGTTTAAATTTTAAATGTTACATTATCACGCATGAGGCTGAACATACACACACACACATATATATATAGTTCATAAATTCATCAATAATTTATTTAAGTATTCCGATTTCCTATTTGGTACCATAAATTGCCCTTATCAGTGAATTCCTATCGTCAAAATTAATTAAAACCAGTATAAATGACAAAACGAACGCACACGGTGTGCGCTCGCTATAATTTAAATTCATAAACTACATAAATTATATCATCATAATGGATATGCATAATTTATGAGTTTTTTTTTTCAAACAACATCCACCTATATACACAGTATATATGTGTATAGGGAAGTTCGTGTTCATTTCCCTATATATGCGTATAGCTGTGTATTATTAATTATCCAGCCCCATTGTACATTTCCTCGTTCGCGCCACTTTTCACCGAGAAGTGTGATATTTTCTAATTAATTTTAATTAGAAATGTGTGCTCGCGCTTATTCTCCTAATGGTAATCATAACCATCATCATCAACGAGTAATCATCGCGATAATATGTCAGTTTTGATTAATATACGCGTATTATATATCGTACAAACACATGATGTGTATATGTATAGATGGCTCATAAGTTATGAGTAGGATAGGTAGGGAATTTTTAATTATTCGAAGGGAATATGGGATATACTCAGGCAAGACTAATTTAGGACTAATCGTATAATTTATTGTCTTTGTGGCATATATACAGTCAAGAGTTGCGTAGCGTCCCAAATTCGGATTTGTCAGAATTTTCAATGCAAATAATGTGCACATGTATAATCAGACAGAATGTAGGCACTTGGCTTGAATTCACTAAAGTGTGTTCAGGACTGAAACTCATTTTAACCAGATTGCTAATCGCAGGCTAATGTGCATTATCTACCTGATGAACGGCCTACTATAGTAAATAGTCAAGTTAAAGAGCTGCTTATCACTGTTTACTTTCCTGTTTGTGATTTCAGCTCTGATCATGTTAGTACGAAGCCAAACAATATTTTCTTTAACCTCCCAATTGAGAATAAGCAGCAATCTGAACACATACTTCACTGGACATTTTCCTTGGCGCCTTATACAGTGGTCCTGATAGAATTGCTTCCGCTTACTTTTTCAAGATTCGATACGTTTAGCGCTGTTCCTCTGATTCTTCGAGCAGAAGCAGGGTTAGCTGTAAGTTCCAAAAGCTGATTATTCCCTGTCCAGGAGTATACTTGTAGATAAATTCATATATGAGATAATTAGTTATTTGCCTAGCTGCATGCAAATCAGTGACATGCAACATGCTTATAAAGTCGATCAGTCATGCAAAACTGTCAAATATGAACTTGTTAAATATGCGAGTGCTTTTTATTGTACCACATTACAATGCAATTACTTATGTCTGTATCTATTTGGAGAATAATTCCTCTATAGTCAAGAAGATTGAGTCTAGGTTTAAAACTAGCGTTGTTAAAACGGCCATCTACTGATGGCTTATCAGTGTTAGTCAGACTAACGAAAGGTTGCCCTCTAAAAGCGATGCTTTCAACTCTGTTTTTACTCTTAGGTATTGACAAGCTCCTTAGCTCATGATCTTCTTGTAACAGTGTTAGGGTAAATATCTGAGTGTTTTATCAGAAATAACGCAACGAATAAGATTCGTGGTGTTCCGAAATGAATTGAAATCTGAATCTGTCTTAAACTAATCTAATTGGTTTTACTAAGCATAAATTGAGGTATTCAAGATTTGTATGTACCAATTCTTTTGAGCAAAGCAATTACTAGATCAGAGGACATCAAGTATCTTTGTGTTTTCATGGATAAGATCACTTGGAAATATCACCTGTAAACTATAAAGTGTTCTTGCTATATAATGACAATGTTAAAGGGCTTTTGAAAAATCCTTAGGTTTAAGTCCAGATTAACTTTTCCATACCAAACGAAGCACTGGTGCTACCACTATTATTTTATACTGATACTGTGTGATAGGCAGTGGTTAAATTAAAAAGGTCAACTTAATTCTCTTTAGAATATTGCTTGTAGAACGTTTGCTGGAACTGCTTCAATTCAGTTGTTTCGATTTAATTATATGATAAAACAATTTGCTTTGACAGACTTAGGGTGGAAGTGGCCTCACTGTCATAAGTCGAAAGTGATTGTTATATAGGCAACCCAACATGAAGTTATGTAGGTACGCACTAGATATACACTGTTAAAAAAAAGGATAAAATGAAGCGATTCATACTATGATTATGGTAACTTAAAGATCTTTAACTTATCACATTGGTTTATGGTATATATGAGGACCGTCTTGATATGATATGATAACTTCATCTGCTATATTTACCAGATGTCTTTTAATCGTTTGTCTTGAAATTTAAGGCAATTAACAGTTGATTATCGCTCTAAGTCGCGATTAATGCCACTCAAATGAAAACAAGGTTTGGGAGCAAAAGCCCTGCATCTTGCTGTAGTGTTTGGTGTACAAAACATATATACAAATAAGTTTGCAACATTCAAAACAGTTCTTGTCACTCGTTGATTGGTGCATAAGACACTACAATACATGAGTATCTATATATGACTTCCTGATTCAAGAACCGTTGATTTAAGAGACTAAAACTAAGAACTCACCCCAGGTGAGTTCCCGATTGAATTCTGTTGCAAAGACCTGACAGCAGTCGTTGTTAAAGTAAAGAAGGAGTGTACAAGACCATTTAGTTTTAGTGATTTTTGGCTGCTTCCCATATAATTTAGATTTAGAAATACCTAGGACACAGATAAGAAAATAAAACAAAGGCATAAAATTCGGTAAAACAAAAGAGTGGGACCTGTACAGATCTTCTTCACGAGTGTACAAAAAATTAATCCGTTGTTAAGACATCGGAAATGAAGTTACTTTTGAAGAGAATTGGGCGGCCACATGCCAACTGTGTGACTTAAGAAAATTCACTGTGGAAATATACGGGATATGGGGCTGATAAAAATATAAATAAGGCTCACAAACAAACTTCAGCTATTTCAACCTGGCAGTTAAAACAGTAACGCCTGGAACCCATATTATACTATTTTTACATGTTTGAAGAGCTGACATGGCTCTAGTACACGTGTCAGAATAGTTTTCTTCCTGAACCTAGTCGTGAAATCCTAGTCGTGAGTAGCTCCAAAGTTTACTCAGAGTTTGTTCTCTTTTCTACCCTTACGTTTAAAGCGGTCACTTGATGTATCGACTTTAGGTATAATGTACTAAAAGCAAGTTTTATTCATTCCAAACAACCTGCCTATACCAAAAAGGTTAATCTGTGGAAATAGCACTTCATGAAGTTGTTCATGGTGTATTTGATAATCCACTCTTCACTTCAATGATCTTCGCAGTTGAAAGTCATGGCTTGGAGGAAAGATTTATAAAGTGATATATTCTTATGTTTAGTTCAAGTTGAATCTTCGCTCTTGTGGTGTTTTGTGGTCAATTCACTGCCCCCTAATCGACAACTTTTACTTTTAGAATAACGCCAAGTCTTTGGTTGATAAATATTACGAATGCCAGTAATTAAATGGTAACTATCTCAGTGTAATCGTCTTGCTCAGGATCTACCAGTTAAATCTAGCAAAACATATGTTTTCACTAGAAATACGACTCCGGTCAACTTTAGACTACAATAATAGTGGTCCTGATACAATGATAGTGGTGCTATTGCCATTTAGTCTCTCGATCAGGTACCAGGTGTGCGACATGGGCCAAAATTCGGGAGGAATTAATACTAGTATTGTTAAATGGTTAAATATGTTCAAAAAATACTTTTAAGTTTTTAAACTAGATGATCAAATGCATTTTGGAAGACACTTTGCTGACCGTTGACTTTAATTCTTCTAAATATTTCAATTATTAGCGACTGGGTGAAATACGTTTTCATTTAGATTGTCAAACCAAGTAATGGTAATTATTGTTTCACAATCAAGCTTCAACGATACAATGTTTGAGTTATCTACTCCCAAAGAAAATTGACTGCGTACGAGAATATGTAGATATGCTATCCATCCTACAGAGTGCGGCTCTCAACGTTACAACAATTTTCACTTTAAAGTCAGTAGCGTACCTATACTACTATGAGATTTTTATCTGAGAATTTGGCTGTTCTCAGATACACCTTCCGTACCAGAAATCAAACGGTTCACTATGATCACTGGGTGTAGTAGCTCCTATAATACCCATACAAACATGTCTTTGAAAGTGCTGTTTGGATGTTCCTTCCCAACACCACTAATAATGTTAAGCCACCAGATATATGAGGACAAGGGGTCTTCATTACCGGTTCTCTTATATTTGACTTCTGAGGGGAGTGAGATGACATAATTTCCAATTTTTGAAAAAGTTTTCTACTGCAGTGCGTGTCTAGAGTTAAAAATCTGCTCGAATTTTCTATGTGTTTCCTCATAGCAGAAGGTTTCGGATGCTCTTCTTAAAATTCCTAGAGCAAATAGATTACTTGATGGTGTTTACCGTGATGGAAAAATTTTCAAAGTTACTGACTGTAACATTCCTGTATATTACAATAGAGCATGAAGTATTTACATACTTAAATTATCTTAAAATGCCTCACAAAGAAATCATTTCAAACCCAACAAAAATAATTTTTAATGTACCAAAATTGTCTTGATAAATAAATAAATAAATAATAAAGATAATAATTAAGTTAAAAATATACGAGGGAGTACATTTGACAAAATTTATATATTATTATTTTTTTTTTTTTAAAGAAAACCCATTTAAAATAATAACACACCAAACGAAGACTTATACCATATATAAGAGGAAGACGAAGAAGTCGTCTTATAATGACTTAAAGATATACATATATAAAAGTTTTAAGAATTCATAAATTAAAAATTCATAATTTTTTTCGAATGAAACGAATGTGACATAGTCGTTTAGATTAAATGATATAATCTGTCTGCCATATGTTTGATGGATGTGTTGTTTGTTTTGTTTTTGTTTTTTTTAGGATTAGCCAAATTGTACATTTTATTAGATATTAAATATACAGTCGGTTGTATAATTGCAAAAATAAAAATGGTTTATCAAGATGTAATTAACTCAAAGTTAATTTGATTTCGTATCTCGTCATATTTAATGAGATTCTCGATATAGCGTCATTATTTCCACTCACGAGTTTCGCAAGAAAGGTATTCATATAGATGTAAATAAGTATACGAGACTCTACACAACCACAAAGAATATAAGGGTATATGTGGGACAGCCATGCTATCTTCTCTTTTCCGATTCGTATCCTTATCTTTGTTAATAAAGGCAAAATGTGCTACTATTTTAAATATTCTTAAAATAATTTTAAACCTTACATAAGTCTGCAGGATGATCAGTTCAATATTTACTAATATGATTGCTGAAGAACTCGCACGACCAGGATATTATTTTCACATTTTATAAAGCAGAGTTTATACAGATTGTCACTCTTTACCACTTGACATAAGGTCTTATCAACTAATACCCAAGTTACTGGAACCTAAGCATTGGAGAACACTGAGGAAACCGCAGTCCTGACTACTAAATTAAAGTTCATGAACAAACTAAAGATGCATTAGGAAGATGCTAATTTTAAAGTTTTATTACTTTGTCGTAGGGTCAAACTGGTTAGAATGATATAACGTTAAAAAACCAAAATGTTTGATATGAAGAGAGACCTCGTACAATCACAATAACCCTACATAACTTAACCAATTAAATTAAAGGAACCGCCCAGGTGACTCAGTGGTTAAAGCTGTGGCAGTTGGAGCGGGAGGTACTGGGTTTGAATCCCGATAGGGCAGGATGCAAAAGGGATTTTTCACCATCTGATTACGATCGGTGGTGTTAATGAACACATCTATGACCCCCTGTTGGAGTGCAGAACTCATGGACCGACCCATCTTCCATGTCAATACTATAGGCTGGCATGGAGTTATGCAATGCGCAGATGGTTCTACGAAAATCGGACCTATAGCCGTACGTCCTCGATTTGGCCGTTGAGGCGTAAAGTAGGACGTAAATAAGCGAACCGCGAAAAAGCTGGGAGCCCCAAAAAAGATAGCATAGAATAAAATATAAAAAAAAAATTAATTAAAGGAATATTTAGTACACATTTTGCATGAATGACACAATTTGTAAATTAGTGATTAGAGTATCGAGCTTAACAATACTAAAGCTGAGTTCAATCATTCAAACCATTTTTTTCGTTCAATCGTAGTACTCCAAAATGACAATTTTTTGTTTCTACATTTTTTCACAAGATAATTTTAACTTTTTATCTGAACGAACATTGAGTAAAAGAGACAACATGACACCAAAATGAAAAAAGAACACAAATAGAAGCCATGTTTTCAACAAATGTCAAAATTTTTTATGTTCCAACAGTAGATCGTAACAAAATCGTTCTGACAATCATTCTGAAATTTAACCATAGTATGAATCGGCAAAACAAAATTACCAATAAATGAACGAAGAAATTGGAGTATGAACTAAGCTTATGCGTTTAGTTAATGTTCAAAGAAATTAGGATCATTTAATAAATTATATAAAAGTTAGATAAAACATAACAGCTTCTATTTGTTCGAAATTATTGAATCAACATAAACATAATAGTCATGGAAAATAATAAACGAATGGCAATTTCTATATTCGAGAAGTAGGCGAATTTGATATAAATACCCGGACAGAAAGACTATTGAATTCAGGGTGGTCATTTTGTGGTGCTTTACATGCTATTATATCACGGTTGGAGACTTTTTGCGTGATATAGTGAAAATAAAATAAGTCTACAAACATAACCCTTTGCAATAAATTTAAAAGGGGAAATAATGAATTTTAAGGAGAAATGAATATTTTAGAGTGATAAATTGACGTTTCGCATAACCACGAAATTAATTATATCATTTTTTATATGAAGTGGTTGAATAGGTAGTGATAATTTTTTTTTAATAAGGTAAATAGATGAAGAGAACTTAAATAATGATATTGGAAACCATTTTACATAACATATGACTAACAGTATAAAATGTTGGCTGGTAAAAACGAGATGGAATATATTGTCGCCTTTTTTACTCGTTTCAATGTACGACTTGAAGTTGTTCGTTCATGATTAAACTGCAGTAAGCTACGATAATTTCATTATATCATAGTTTTTATCACTAAATGCGATAAAGCGGCACAAAATGACCAGCCTGGTAAATTAAAATCAGGGAAAAAGGGGAAATAATGAAAAGAGTTTAATGGTAGTGGAAATATCAACTATTGGTGAAATAATAGTGAATTATTGTGGAAATAATAAATTTTATAGGAAAAAAAGTAAAAGGCGTTTTATTCACAATCCATTGAACAAACCTTATTTCGATTAGAATTACGATATAATAGAAAATCGTAACAGAAAATAAGCTGCTCGAAATATTTTGTACAGCTCCAATAATGACCATATGTCGGTTTAAAACTCTGTTATTATATTAAAAATTATACACTACTCTACAACATTATAAGGAAGAACCCTCGTATAACATAGCCATAATAATATTCTATATAAAGCAAACTTAACATACATGCTCGTATATAGTGATAGCCGTAAAAACATGTGAGGGTTTTGAATTTGGTAAGATGTCTGTCTTAGCAACAGTGTTCAGTTTCTTTTGACTGTACCGTGCTCAAGTCAATACCCAATTCTATTTTTATAAAAATCATGCAACTATGTTTACCACATGTATTCAATGATGATAACAGTAAGTAGAAACAATCCAACCAAAAGTATTGACAAATCTAATCATCCTGTTTTTACAATTTTGATAATTTTTGTCAAAGTTATCTTAAATCGAACGCTCAGGTGGCGCAGTGGTTAAAGCTGCGGCGTTGGAGCGGGAGGTACCGGGTTTGAATCCCGATTCGGGGCAAGATGCAAATGGGGTTTTGACTTACGATCGTTTGGGCGGTGCGATGTGTGTGAAAAATAAACATATATCTGGATCTCCTTTTGTGTTTAGAATCCATGGACCGACCCATCTTCCATGTCAGTACTATAGACTGACATGGAGCTATATGCAATGCGCAGGTGGTACTACGAAAACCTCGGACCTATAGCCGTACATATAGTGGTATCACAACGGACCAATCGCCGGTCTAAGTGTGCGATAGCAGCCACAACAACCTAACCTAACCTATAATAAATCAAATACAACTGCATATTTTTGATAGCAGACATGAGGACACTTGTCTGCTATCGAAAACAACGCAGATGTTTAATGATGGACACTCCCATCTAAGTAAGTTTGTTATATAAAACAACGGTATTATTTCTTTCAAAATAGTTTAACAACAAACTTCTCCGTGGTCTACATACAATGAATAGTACTCGTTGTATTTTTGTCTCGTTTGTTACTATCTTTACGATCTTTAATTGAATCAAATCACTCTCAATTTTTTCGCAGGTCCCGTTTATCATCCTAACTTAATTCATACAAATATTAACCATCTTCTCCATACAATGGTATATGGAATATAAAGTTAGATTCGACAGTTCTGCACTCACCGATCGTAAATGGTTAATGAAAAATCGTTCTTACAACCCACTCCTATATATAGTGAATAAACTTGTCGAAATGCCAAGTTGTTTTCAGCGGTGCTTCCGTCTACCAATTTTTACCATCAAGAAAATTTGGAGAGACCGAAATAAATGCTAGTCTGAAAATGCAAGGTCCAGCCTATACGGTAGATGCATCAAAACTTCCCAACTAAATTCCGTTGAGAATTTGTTTTGAGTCATCAAAGATGTGTGTGGCCTCACATCGTCATGCTGTAACACAATTTCCTTTCTGTTGGCCACATCTGATCGCTCTTTCTGGATTGCTTCATTCAAACGTTTTAGTTGTGCATATTACAGGACCAAATTATTGATTTCACCACGTTACAGCAGCTCATAATGGACTATTCACTTCCAAACACACCAAATACGCAATATAACCTTATTACCGTCAATTCAGACTTAAAGTCGTTTGTGGAGGGTCACCACCTTTTGACCATGAGAACTTACGTTTCATATCTCGCCCATTTTTCATCGCCTGTTATGATTCGTTTCAAAAATGCGTCGATTTCGTTGCTTTTCTCTAGCATTTCACTATTAATTCGGTTCATCAAACTTCTTTGCTTTAATTCATGTGGCACCGTAACATCGAGCTCCTTTTCAAATAGGGTTATAAAACAAACTATATGGAAACTGAAATGCCATGTTTTCAGCATCTATACATTTAAGACTACCGAGTGAGTGTTGTCCGATATGTGTTGGTACAACACCACCTAGTGGCAAAAGCCGCGGAGACTTTTTACATGTCTCAATACTTCTCACTCCCTCAAATAAAACCAGATTCATCTTAAAAAATTGTCGTGTTCATAACTCATTATTGTTTTCATAACGAATTACAAATCTAATATTTTTCGATGACGTGACGATCAAAACGCATGCTAATGTACCCAACATTTCTAGCAGCATTTTACAAGATTCATCTTTTCAGTATCCATAAATCGCTTTAAAATATTCGGTAAAACTTACTATTTTATCACTCGTTATCACTTTCCTCTTTCGATTCTGAAGGTATATTAGCCTTAAATTCTGAGTAGTCTCTGGTAATTTATTTAGAATTTCTAGTGTGATCAAAATGTTTTATTTGGCTTACTATAGAATCAGATGTAGCAGTAAAATATCTTCGACACATCACTAAGGAAGCCGTCAACAAATTTAAACTTACGAATTAATGCTGAATATATGCAAAAGCCCTAAATATCCTCTACACAATGAGACACTGAGCAAAGTTATGCCAGTTATGTCTATTAAAAGCGATGTAATGATCTGTGGCCCAAAATGGAGCGCAAAGACCAACGACAAAGACTAATATCAAGTCAAAATCAACCGGACCATAACAAGCAGCACTTAACATGAAGTTCCATAACCACGAACGCGTAAAATGTTGGTAAACATAAAATAATCACATATGATACACATAATTAACACCAAAACGCAATTAGCCTTCCACCAAACAAACACACATAATAAGTTTCATCACACCCCACCGAAATAAATTATTTCCATACGCATACCGATTACCGAACTCACATATAAACAAAAGAACATCACCAATGTCATTCTAATTTTAGATGTTTACGTTCTAAATAAAACTAACAACCTATAACCATTCAAAATTAGATCTCATCTAATTCGGGTGCTACTATCGACGATTACGTCGTCGAACAAAATAAAATTTATTTCCTAATTATTCCGAAAAAAATTAATCGAAAAAAGTGAAACACTTTTATCGTATACAGCACGATTCCCATGACAAGTATATAAACGGTGCACGACACATTGGCACAATTCGTATATAGGTGAGGTAAGATTACCTTTATGTCGTTTTAAATTAAAATATGACACATTCCCACTATATATCTTCGCACCATCTCTATACGTATTCTGTTCAGGTTGTGGCATGCATGTTATACATAGACCTTTTGCTAATGAAACCAAATGAAAATATATAGTTAAATATATGTATAATCCAACCTGATAACTAAACTAGTTCCTATTTAAAATTCTAGTAATGTTACTATATAGTGTCTATAGGGAGCGGAAAATATTCACAATACAATGCGCAACCGAAGACACCAAGACAAGGAAAATTGCTTCACTATACACGCACAAAATACACAACACAACGCTCGTAAATTATAATTTATTGGCACAGGTCACGTGACATTGTTATACGTACATATGTGTACTGGTAAACACAATGTCAGAGGTTAGGTCTACACGAAACAACAAAAATATTGATTTTTCGAATTTTTTCAACTCTTTTAACACTTCGGCGCTAATTCTTATTTTTCTTAAATGGACATTTTGTTTTGTGCTGCCGAAAATTATTGCGTTCCACATTTTTCACAATAGAACTGTGTTCGTCACAGTTAGTTATGAGGAGGGATAGCGTATCCCCAACAAGCTCGAACTAAAACAATTTAGTTTGCCAGGAACTTGATCTATCTCGATATACATCAATGTGTCCAGAACGTTAAGTAATATAATCGACGGAAGAGAACGGAATGCTTCACTGTAATATGACAGCGTTCCCGTTTTATAACATTGGATATACGATACGGATTGGTTCAAGTTGATAATAATCGACAGAACATGTTGTTCTCTGCCTTTTCTTTTAATATATTTTGTATAGATCACTCTAATTATAGAAAAATAAAATTTTATTTTAATTATTCAATGAATCCGGGCGTGTCGACAATATTACACAAAAACGATCAAAAAGATGTACTTCTTTAACAAAACGACTAATTTCATAAACCTATTCATTACTTACATACCAACTTTAAATATTTGTTAAATATTCCTCGTTTATAGAGATCGTATTTGATTGTGTCGGCGGTTGTAGTTAATTGTATAAGAGAGCTTCTCGAGTCATCACGCCGCCATCTCGATCCATCTGTTGACCAAAAATTAACGCATCGGATGACATTGGACTGACCACCTAGAATATGCACCAATACGTTAAAATAGTTCGTAAGATCTCAGTTGAGATGCGGTAAGGGCCGTTGAGGGTCTTTAAGCCATAGATTATTTTTATTTGATTGTGAAATCACACGAACTAGATTAGCTTATAATCAGATTGTCTTCGATCCACATTTCGTTCTGCGTATTCGCAGTACTCCAACACTTAGTTGTTCACCACATTGTTATACATCTTCCAGCATAGAGGAGTTGTATATTTCAAAAAGATAGTATATTGGCACAGTTTGAAGATAACACATGAAAACGGTATAACATAGGTTCTTTAACTTGTAAGATTGTACGAACCACCAATCGCCAGCTAAAAAAAATTGTTATCAATAAAATAAGGTCTTTCAAAATCCTAGACTCAAAGAAATTCAACAAGATACCCGATCGAGTGGCGTGAAACTAATGTTAACCTGGTGAATTATCACCAAATAAACAACTTAAGATGTTATACAAATCAAGTGTACTGCCACTGCTCAATGTTCTTGAAACTGCCACTGCTCAATGTTCTTGAATCTTTCTACGGTAAAAATTAACAAAAAAAAGCAAAGGTTAGAAATTGAAGTATTCGTATCTCGTTTTAATCAACGCTTCGAGCATCATTAGTATCTGCTCACTGCCTCGGAACGATTTTTCATTTAAACTCTACATATAATTAGCTATGCGAGTCCCATTACAGAGCAAAGAACACAAACAGCGATAAGCGTGTACGTATTATAAGTTTATATACGAGTACATCAAGTGCCACTTTATTAGTTCGATCGTTCTCTTTGCTATTCGTCGTCACAAAAGTTGAAATTATGTATGTTATGTTTTCTTTAACCAGTCCTTGTTGGCGTTTCAATCAGTAAGGAATAAAATTCCCCAGAGTATATAATCTAGCTCGTCCTAAATATTATGGTTGAACTGAGTTCGTTCAAATTAAATTAGATCACAAAACGATAACCAATTAGCGTCTTCAAACTTCATATTTATAAGGTTTGCACTTTCGACCATAGCAAAATTGGAGAGTGACGAATGATATTCTCATCTCCGATCACAGTGTATTTCCTTTAATATTAATCTTAAAAGAATAGCGCTTAAACCTCACCTTAATAGGAAGGTTACCAACTGGAAAACATTCTCTCTTCAGCTTGTGCCCTTACTCGAACCACCTATGAAGATCTGTTCATCTGTGGACTGAGAATTGCAAGCTTCTGATCTGTCTAAAGCTATTACAACAGCGTTTGAGATTTCGTGTCTACTTATTTCGAACCAAAAAACTCAGAATAAACCTTTCTCGTGCTCTGCTCTAAAAAGATTAAGGAAAAGTACTAGAAAGCTGAAGAATAACGCCAGAAGATCAAATCTTCAGTCTGATTGGGATAGCTTCCATAGCTGCACAAAAGGTGTACAAAAAAGAACTAAGAGCATCACAAAGATCCGCCTATGAGTAATCTTCTGTGAAGAAATTAATAGCTTACCTGCTGTAGATAGACTTAACAAGTCACAGAGCAGGAATAATACCTGTAGACTTGATTTACTTCGTCTACCTAATGACAAGCTTACTTCCTCGAAAAAGGAAGTACATATGTGATTAACTTCTCACTACTCATTTCCCGGGATGTAAAATCATTACTAACGATAATTCTCGTGTAGCCATTAACAATTTGGATGCAAGTCCCAATTGGGACTTAGCCTGTAGATTAATCAATTATGAGGTCCTAATTCGTTGGAGCTTGTTCTCTTTCGAATCCTTCAAATCTGCCGGTCCTGACGGTGTATTTCCTGCTATATTACAGCACGGATATCATTTCATTAAT
Organism: Tipula lateralis; assembly: GCA_963932295.1. NCBI lineage: Eukaryota > Metazoa > Arthropoda > Insecta > Diptera > Tipulidae > Tipula > Tipula lateralis. Next base: position 122,532,668 of record OZ010737.1, read on the forward strand.
GAACATTTACTGCATTTGTTCCAGGCATGTATCGCTTTTAGTTCTGTTCCACGATCTTGGAGCAGAAGTAAAGTAATTTTTATTTTAAAAATTGACAAGTCGGACTACACCGACCCCAAATCGTTTCGGCCTATTTGTCTGTCGTAAACTTTTCTGAAATCTTTAGAAAGAATTGTTGATTGATTTATTAGCAACAAACATTTAGTTACCGCTCCGCTCAGTAACAGGCAACATGCTTATAGAGTTGGCAAATCCAGTGAGACTGCTAGGATTGAGAGATCTATATGCACAACAACGAGTTTATTGTGGGCACTTTTCTGAATATTGCAGGAGCGTTTGATAAAACTTCATTCGTCTCGATTACGAATGCATGTACTAAATTTGGTATCGAACCCAACATTATTAGGTGGATTAAATGTATGCTTGAATCTCGCATTGATGAGGTTGAGGATACCTTTATTTCAATCAAGGTTCCCAGAGGATGCCCGCAGGGAGGTGTGCTTTTACCCCTGCTGTGGCTTCTGTTCGTTGACGAACTTCTTGTTACTCTTCGTGAGTCCGGTTTTGTCGCTCAGGGCTATGCTGATGATCTGGTTCTATGATCGCTCTTCTCATAATATAACAGTGGTGTCTAGATAAGTTTTTACATGTGAATCCATCTTCAGTTTTTTCTCTATCATTGCTTTTCGGTTGTAAGAACTATCTCAGCCTACGTCAAACACCTTGGAGTTTTTCTGGATAACAAACTTTCTTGAAAGTATCACCTGGACTTTAAACTACAAAAAGCCACTGCTATTTTTTGGCAATGCTATAGAGTTTATTGTAATTCTTTGAGATTATCCCCAACATGTTATATTTTATCTACAAATCACTGGTTCTCCCAATGATAACTTAAGCATCTGTTGTTTGGTGGCCAGTGGTTAAAGTAAAATCTTCAATTGGTAAACTAAACTGTTTGCAAAACATCGCTTGTCAGGCTTTAACTGGAGTCATGGCTTCAACTCCGCTCCTAGCTATGGAGCTAATTCTCTCCCTACCCCAGTTACAATCCTTCATTTAGGTACAGCTTGTTCGGCTGCCTTTCGCTTGAGGAGTGTTGGGGCGTGGAATGCTTTCGGTACTATTTCAGGCCATAGATCAATTCTTAATGAATTTTAACTGGCTTTAAACTATCTTGATATGGTTAATGATAGGCTTCTGTCTGTTTTTAATTTTCACAGATCATTTGAGATGTCCTATCCATTCAGGGATATGTGGTTCTCAAAAGATTTTTTCAAACAGATATCTGAATCGATTGTTTCAGATGGCTCTGTCATTAAACAGGGTATACGTGCTTTGGTTACTACTGTCCTTCGCATGAATATCATTAAGTCTGGGGATCTACTGTACTATTCATCAAGCGGAATAAATTGCGATTACTCACTGCGTGATGTCATCTTTTACTCTCGTTGCCGACGACAGAGAGATTATATTTTGTGCAGTGGTAAAACTGTCCCTAACTCCTTGAACAGCTCTCTAACCAGGTACTGGATTGTAAGAAATTTATGAATCTCCTTGGTTGTAACAACAAGATAACGGTCATGTGGGTTCCTGCCCATTGTGACATTGAGGGCAATGAAATTGCAGAATGTTTGGCTAAAACTGATTCTCGCCTATATTTCGTAGGTCTTATAGTGAAAAAAAAATATAAAACAGTTGCCCTATCGAAGCTAAAGCTGACGTGGTCAGCTACACCTACTTGTCGTAAGGCGAAATACTTTGTCAGAAGAATCAACTCTAAGCTGACCAATTACGTTCTTTCATTGAAAAAAGACAACTTGAGAATTTTAGTCTTTATACTTACTGGCCATGGCTATTTCAAAATTTACCTTCATCGCATGGGAAGATGTTGATGATAGTTTACACTTCATCAGCAGTTGTCCAGCTTTCGACCACATGACATCTCTTGTGTTTAACTGCAGGAATATTCCTGTAAATGTACTATCTTCTCTTCCCAGGTTCAAACTGCTCCAGTTTGCTAAGGTTGCAGAACGCATCTGTGCGCTTTAATGAAATTCTAGGTTTGCACCATCGGCCATTTGTGACATTGAATGCGGAACCTTATAGGCTTTCAACCAACGTAATAATAATAATAGCAAAATTTTTCAAACTACAACTGCCATCGATATGATGTCGAATTGGGAACTTGTTAGGACTTCTTTCGTAAATGGTTATCATCATGTTAATTACTGTAACCACTCGTATTTAAACAAAATTGATAACTTGTGCTGTTGAACAATTCATTGTAAAAACTGAACTAAGAAACAAGATCGACTTTTTAAATTATTCCAAAGCCTACTTGAAGTTAGTACATGTTAAAGTAAAATTTTGTCATGATTTCAAAGCCTACTGTTGTCTAACAATATTTTATTGATGTGACGAAAGTTCATAATACCATATTTCGACTGTAGTCAAAATTAACGAAAGTGTGAACTCATACCACCATGGGGAAATTGATTGACAACTTAGTCGCTGAATCTTCGTTTACTCTACGATGTGTGACGTTATCGAATTACTTTGTTTTGATCGAACAGATCAACCGATATCATCAGGCACGTGGTACTGAGCTTGATCCTTGATGTTTGTACTGTTCGAGTAAAACATCGTTGCAATAGTATTCTAGCGAATTACAGATTAATTCTCCAAATAGTATTTTTATTATATTTTTAGATACATTACTCCCCGATACTGATATTTCTCTCCGATTGTATGAAATATAATGTAAGACTTATTTGTGGGTTCCCATTTTCACTTACGTTAGGAAAAGAATAAGAACAATATTCCTGTTGCGGCGATAAGACGAACCTCATTAATATAATAGTATTTCCATAGTAACGAGTAATTTTATGATATTGGAAACTTGGAAAATTGTGTCTTTAATATTATTTTTAATTTGAGAGATTTGAGCAATTTTCTTCCAATCTAAATAGTTTTCTGCCAGCTCAAATTGAACAAATAAGTAACCTAATTGAATAACTATGATTGCTTTTTTCGCATAGGAAATTGGGTTGCAACAGTGTTTTAAGAAAATCATATTTACTTTTTCAAATTCGATACTTTGTAAAAACGTTTATTAACGTAAATCAACACCCTATATATAAACGACAATATATATTCGGTCAATGGGATCATGAAAACCATTAAATATTAGTTCGAACCTAAAACAAAATATATGTGTGTGCTCATATAATTAATACAACAGCTGCTGCACACTAAAATCAGTCGAGAGGATCACTTAATTTCTGTTAATTTAACAATGACAACAACAACACTATTATATATAAAAATAAAGATTTGTTATTAAGACATTTTTGTAAACAGAACACGAAGGCAGATTAAACCAATTACGGCAACATAAAAATAATAAGTCAGTGTTAATGACAAAGGTGCAGAAGGTTTTATAAACACAATTTCAGATATATACATATACATATATGCCTGAGTCGGTCGTTAACAATACCAAATCTTAATCCTTGGATATACATTATATATTTTATTTCGATAATTTTAATTCCTTATTTACGTGATTTTAAAGTCTTTTGTATTTTGCTTATACGTCTATACAATGCGGTCACGACATAATCACGGAATGAAACCATAATTTAATTTTGTATGATTAAAAATAAAAATACAATTTAATCCAATTCAATTGTCTCGGTCTTAATCCTTTTTATTGTTTTCCGGATATATATGTATATCTGGAGATGAAGACGAAGAATTGTCGTTTCTTATTATTTTTTTTCTGTTAATCGGTAATTTACATATAACCCTTTTCAACTTTAAATTTTCAATAAATACCTCTGCTCGTATATACGAGTGTATGGAACCAAAATTTTAATCCCTTTTTAAATATTTAATATCCTTAAATATTTATATATTTTATACATAATATATAAATATTGATAAATTAAATGAATAATTGTCATTTCGATTGTATAAATGGTAATAATCGCCCTGTTGATTAAATGATAACGATAAATTTAAATTTTTGTCCCAAATTATGTATATTATCCTGTCTGGATATATGTTGGTTGTGTGTGGTTATGGAGACCTTTTTTTGGATTGTTTATTTCGTGTTGTTGAATAGCAAATGGATTTGTGTTGTTAAACATAATTAATAATTTTTTGTCGGATTAACAATCTGCCAGGGAAGTACATGATCTATAAAATGTACAAAATGGTGTAATCCTTATTTCGGACAAACGCTAGTACGAAAAAAAGCGAAATCGTACGGCTTGAACCGAAGTGGAGGTACTACTATAATATAATCACAGTTATGCCTCAGTATTTCCTCTTAGATCTAACTATAGATTCAGCTTAGACGCCCTAACTCTCTTTTATGGGAAATACTACCACCTCTAACTAATACTAAAATTTCAGTGCTCTCAATCACCGTGTCTTACGTATATATACTTCTTTTAAATTCTTTCTCTTAGTAACTTTCTGTCTTGTGGCGCAGTGGGTAAAGCTGCGGCAGTTGCAGCGGGTGGTACCTGGTTCGAATCCCGATAGGGGCAGGATGCAAAAGGCATTTTTCACCAGGAGATTACGATCTGTGCCTTGAGCCCCAAACAAGATTAGAGATATAAAAAAAAAACTTTCTGTCTGAGGGATATGCCATTAACATCACCTTTGTGAAGTTGGCCCAAAATTATATCCCAAAAAAACACGATTTTTAATGCTGACAACACCAACATATAAAATGAAAAATTTCATGATAGAGATGTATGAATATAATAATATGAACATTAAATAATAATAAAATATAATGTGTATAACACTAAATGTATGTATGTTCTAAGGTAAGGTAAGACTTGTATTTGTATATTAAATACAATATTTAATTGAATTCATAATTAAAATCAAAACTGAACAGATTGGTACGTGTTAATCGACAAAAATAATAAAAGCGATATAAAAATGAAAGATTATATTTATTTAATATAGTATTTTTAGTCATTGGTAAGGTAAGGTTGTTTTTTAGAATTCGAAAAATACAGATAAATCATTATGAAGATAATGGCCCATATATTCTACAAAAAATATTTCTATCCTAAAAAAAAAATTATGTCACGATATATTATTGATGTCAGCCCAAAAACATTATATCTATCGTGATAGATAAACACTGTCAGCCCTAAAAAAATTGTATCACAATAATAAAAGTAAAAATTTACCAATTTACACGTACAAAAGTATGAATTGATTTCTAAACGATTTGTTGATAGTTCTTAATCATCACCAGTGCAAAGTATTAAACGATTACAATGGGGATCTCATAGCCAAAATGGCCCATATATAGCAATTCGTAAAATGTTCACTTCATTTTAATATAAGTTAACATTTTAGGTTTTGGTCATCGGTCTCGCTATGATTATTTGATAGTTCTGGTCTTGATCATCACCAGTGCAAAGTATAAGATGATTTCAATGGAGATCTCATAGCCACAACGGCCCATCTATAGCAATTCTAAAAATGAAGTGAACATTTTTTGAATTGCTATATATGAGCCATTTTGGCTATGAGATCCCCATTGCAATTGTCTAATACTTTGCACTGGTGATGATTAAGACCAGAACTTTTTGATAGAACTATTATTTTAAAATCAATACATAATGTGTACTTTTCTTAATTTTGGTTCAGAGTATTTGACTGTAAATTTTTTCTGTCGTGATACAATTTTTTTAGGGCTGACAGTTTTTATATATCACGATAGATATAGTTTTTTGGGCTGACATCATTAATAGGTCGTAATATATATTTTTTTTTGGCTGACACTATAATATGATAGAAATTTAATTTTTAGTTTTGCCATAGCATTTTTTTGGGTTGATTTTTGAATTTCAACTTCACATATATATTGACATCTGAAAACGATAGCTGCCAAATAACGGCCACGGCTACGCTTGCAGCATCATATCTTTATCATGAAATTTTCCATGACCTGCTGTATGTCCTCGATTACTTCACGAATTTCATCTTTAAAGTCTTGAATCGATTGTGGAGCATTGGCATAGTAAACTTTCACGTGGTCTCAAAGCAAAACAGTTTAATGGTAAATTTTTTCTTGAAAAATTGCGATTGTTTCGTTGCTTATGTGGCACATACCGCCGTCTTGCTGAAAATAAACGTCGTCATCAATATGTTCCGGCCATAAAAAATCATTTATTATAGGTGCGTAGCGCAATCCATGCACCATAACAATTGCACCAGCCTCATTTTTGAAAAAGTACGATGCGTCAGTCCAAAACCAACACCAAATAGTGACACGTTGAGGATGGAAAGGCTTTTTAACAATCATTCTTGAATTTCTGAGACCCAAATGCGACAATTCTGCTTATGAAGATGAAAATGTGAATCATCTTGATGCATTTAAAGGATCCAATCAGCGAAGATACGATTTTTATTGTGATCGATCGGCTTGAGTTCTTGTGTTAACCGAATTTTAAAAACCTTAAGACTTTCCATTTTTGTTACAAGACTTACGTGTCTGTTATGTCCAATGTAGCTTTTTAATGCTTAAAATAGTAAGAGCTACAAACTCCTAAGCAAAAAAACAGTGAGCAGAAAAAAGCTATGTTTCAAGTTTAAACTGTTTCTTCTTCTCACCAATCGGTCAAATGAATGTGACTACTCACGGTTTCCTCTAAAAAGTTCGTAAATAGAGACGGCTCGAAGGACCAATATATAGTTACCAACGACCTATACATTCTCTCTATATATATTTAATTTCACGTTATTTTAAACCAATATAATTCGCCATCTGGAGTTCAGATCCAAAGTTCAAGGCATTGTTAGAAATATATCCAGATTAGCGCCGCTCAAACGAATAGAGTAATTGTTGTTTTTGTGTCCACAGGATGAATGCAAGAATGGCCTGTGTAGCTTGGATCGATTACATGTGGCAAACACTTCTAGCATAGTTCAGCAGTATTGATCATTTTCTATACAGTAGCCCATGTTTAGACATAGCAATCCGGTCAGAAATGGCAGTTTTTGAATAATTCATCTGAATAGCTCTTATCTATCTCTTATCTTCTCTTAAAGCAAATATTTGGTACACCGATTACATTCAATAACCGTACAATTTCACTCGTATTGCATTGGTCTAGGTTAATGCTTCATAATAACTTGCTGTGGCTTCTCTTCGCTTATCATTCTCCAAGCTATCCAAATGGTTGGTTACTTCGGCATCTATTTAATTTTTGAACTAGATACAATCATTTGCGCTTCTTTTGTATCCTGCTTCTAATATTCACGGGTTCTATTTTAAGATCTGCTAATCTTAAATAAATTTCTTTTTGATATTCTCTATTAACTTTTCAAAATACTTAACCACGATGAAATCCTTAGTATCAACCTGGAATACCATGCTCAGGTCCTAAGAATTATTATAACAACACAATTTTCAGGATTTGTTACCCATCTCAAGATATCAGAAAACTACAGTTGGACTAGAAACGCGAATCTTAATGGCATACAAGAACAAAGTAGTTGTGGCAGGCGGTTCTAACCTCAAATAATTTTCCAATGTCCATGTGTAAATCATAGTTTTTGTCTAAATACTTGTTCTCTTGATTACATGTTCATCATTCTTTTACACATTTCACCCTGTTCGATACAGGGTTAATATTTCCCTAATGTTCTTCTTTAGATATTCAATATGCTCTGGATTATTTGCATAAACTTTTATTTTATGATAATCCGATTAAATAGGATGACCGCTGGGACAATTCACAGTACCAAATTACGAAATTCACTTTTATGAAAACATTTCTCGTAACAATCCACGATTTTTCTATATCAGTATGGGATGTTCACATGTATACACCAACGCATTGGCATGCAATACTGCTTTCTTATCATATCACGATAATATTCGCCAGTGGCCCCAAAGAATGTAATGGTAACGAAGCATTATTTATGGATTCCCTACTACCCATAACCGGCTGTATTGTTTGTTTACAGGTCCAGTTCGTACCAGTTAAGTGAGCTCCGTCAATCGTCACTAATAATTTATTTTTCAAAAATATTTTCAAATAAATTTTCATCTCTTGGTAGTATTGATCTTCGAAATCCAAGTTCATACGGATGGTGTCTAATTTATGGCGTTGGATTATCTCATACCTAATGGCGTATGGTACCAATATTTTCTGGTGTTCTGACTATATACGATATTCCACACACAATGGCGTATTTGATATAGTCTCTCTTTCTTTAGATTCGATAAATTGTAGGCTTTGAAGGCACCATATTGTATACAATTGCGGGGTTCACTATTAAAGCGCGTTGTTCAGCTGAATATGTTACCATTATTAATTTGCCTGTTTTGTAAAATCAGTACTGCTGTATGGATGTGAAACGTGGAAACACACGCAGAAAATCACAAGAAGACTCCAAGTGTTTGTGAATAAATGCCTTAGGCGATTGATTAAATGCTTTTGGCCAAATACGATTACAAATGAAGAACTACTGCGACAAACAAAATCAAGTGGACATTGAAGGAGATCAGGAAGCAGAAATGGAGATGGATAGGACACACGCTGAGAAAGACACGAAATGGCATATAACCAGGATGTTGCTGAAATGAAATCCGCCAGGAAAAAAAGAAAGTTGGAAGACCAACAGGGACTTGGAAAATAACGGTGCTAACTGAAACGAAACATCTTGGAAAAACATGGGGGAAAGAGAATAGCCCCAAATAGAGTTCGATGATCCAGTCTAGTAGACGCCCTATGCTCCTTAGAATGGAAATAAAGGAAAAAATATTTTTTTTGCCACGTGTGTGCTTCACGAGTCCCAAGTATAAACTGTGAATATTTATATTCGTCTGATTGTTACAAATTGTAATCCTTTGAGATGGACGTCCTATACTTGCTGAGTTATGGCACAAAAAATTACAGGATGTCCATCCAAAACGAATTGCAATTTTTGCAACCATTTAGATGAATATTCATATCCACCGTGTCAATCCCTTCGGTCCGTTGTGTTATCGAAATACTCTCTACATCAGTTTTGGTTCAGCACGATAAATTCAAAACAAATACAACATCTTGTCCCTTTTATGTAGGAATAAAGAGAATAGAAAATGATTTTCTGCCTCAATCACATTTTTGTTGAGATTCGAAATATTTGCTTAAAGTATTTTTGTAGGTTCACCATCACGGATTTTACTGTCGACAGAAACTAGTTCACTCGTTTTCAATGAACTTCCTAACAATAAACAGTCCGTTTGTGGTAAATTAACAAGGTCGGGAAACTCGGATACCGCGGGCATGTAGATAAGTAATAAATCAGTCGTTTCCAGCCGACAGTATTCTTGCATGGCACAGAAAAGGTCATAAACATTCACATCATAATCGATCGTCATCATATATGAAAGCCTATGTTCATCTCCAACTTAATTTAATAATATATGGATACAGCTTAAGATACGGATACACATTGAGATGGGTATTAAAAGCAGTTCCAAATACACAAATTACATGATTAACGACTTAATTCGTTGCGAATATTCGGGTCATAATAATGATTAACAATTAAACGTAAAATGTACCAACAACCAATATAAAACACATTTATGAAATTGGAACAGTGGCCTCCTGGCTCTTAGTTACTACATTTTTATTGTTTTCATTTTTGAAGATATCAAATAAACAGAATAAGTGTGGCAGATGTTTTTCGAGATTTCCTCATGTTAACAACAACCGCCAATATCATCATCAACAACAACAACATAACTATATAGTTGTTCTTGATTTCTTATACTCGTTGTTTATACAAACAGCAGCACTAACAACAATGGTAGAAAAGTGAATCTAAAAATATAAAGATAAGAAAGGTACACATCGCCGAAATATGAATAAGAAATTGATGTGCGAGGTTTGTTAAGAAAACAAGAAGCAAAACAAACGACGCTTGCACATTACATATATGAATATGAGTTGCGATAAATGAGGACAACGTTACGTACAATCATAAGTGTTATTTTTATAGTGGTTTTGATTGATTGGATTTGCATAAAGATTGGGTTGGACTGCACTTAACATTTCAAGTATTTCCATTGATCTGCCAACACTGTGTTTTGTTCATATGTTGCAAAACTTGTACGGCTCAGTGGCTTAAGCTAAGCCATTTGTGGTGAAATCGTTCATATGTCAGTATTTAGATTTGTTTCAATGAAGATCCGGAGAGAACCAACATCAGGCGACTTCATATTTAGGTGACGTAGACTAGAATAAGAGAAGTACTAGCCTCACCTTTCAAACTGGCAAGGTAAAACGGTTATATATCAATGCGGCAATTAAAGAAATGTTTGCTTCTTGATTACTTCTGTAGAACGACTGCTAGAAAAAATATGTGTATCTCGTAAAGAGTATGTTTTTAGATTTGCGTAATGATTGTGGAGATTTTTTCAATTTGCAGCTCGATTACCTCCATTTTTCACTATCGCCGATATCTTGATTATGCAACGGATTTCTCCATTTCGATCACATAACTCTTTAAGTTCCTGCTTGATCTTATACTATTCTTATTTTTTCTCGAGTATTACTGGTGGGTCCAGTAAGATGTTTCCAACAAACATGCATTTCAAAGCCATTTTAACTTTCGTTTTCCAATGTGGTTATAGATTATTACTTTTAAAACAAATAAGATAAAATGATTTAGATTAACGTATAGTACGGTAACTCTTTGTCCTGATTCCTGTCATCCTTCCAAGTTAAGTAACGTAAAGACTTCGTTTGAACACTCTCAATATTGCGGACTTGTTCATTATAAAAAGGAAAGCACTCAGTAGCGTACTCAATTTAAAACCTGTAGGTAAATTTTTTTTTTTTTTTTTTTTTTTGCGGTTTTTACAGGCCATTATTGGCCCGTACCGTGTCAACAATCTGACTCCAACGGTTTCGATCACGAGCCAGATCTTCATACTGTTGCAAGCAGTTGGAAGATGCCAGATCGCTCTCTACGCCGTGGAGCCATCGTCGCCGACAGCGACCTCTTCGCCTACCGAAAGGCGGTTCTCCCTTTAAAGATCGCTGTATCATTCGGTTCGGATCAGCACGCAGAACGTGACCGAGCCAGCGTATTCGCTGTCCTTTGATTTCATGCACGATATCAGGAATTTGCATTAAATTCCTGATCTCGTGATTGAAAAGAACTCGGTAAGTGCCATCGACGTCGCGTTTTGGACCATATATCACACGCATGATTCTCTCGAATGTTAGAAGCCATCTTTCGTACTCATCCGTCAAGGTCCAACTCTCACATCCATACATGACAACGGGTCTGATCAACACTCTGTACAGTTTCAGCTTATCCGTATTTGCAAGATATTTTGATTTCAGCAGTGGACGTAGAGGATACAAAGCCCGATTGCCAGCGGCAAGGCGGACCTTGATATCCTCGCCCACACTATTATCGTGAGTGATGAGAGATCCAAGATACTTGAATCTCATCACTCCTTCAAACGTGTGGTTTCCACTACTGAAATCAATTGCGTCTTGGTCTCTAAAACCCGAGATTAGATATTTGGTTTTTGACTCGTTGATTTTGAGACCAACGGAAGCTGAACACTGTTCCAGTGGATCAAGTATCTCTTTCACTCCGTTGCCAGTTAATCCAATCACACAGATATCATCTGCATAAGCAAGAAGTTGATTGGATTGTCGGAATAAGATATTGTCCTGAGGTGTTTCACTTTTACGAAGGATGTATTCCAACATGAGATTAAAAAGTATCGGGGACAGCGCATCTCCTTGTCGAACACCGGAATTGATTGCAAAAGTTCTCGATAGCCTGTTCTCAACTTTAACACAGCATTGTGACTGCATTACTGTCATTTTACAGAGATGTACATATTTTTTTGGTATTCCTAAATATTCAAGCGCATACCATAGCCTCTCTCGATTGATCGAGTCATAGGCTTGCTTGAAATCTAGGAATACCTGGTGTACATCGCGAGATGTTTCGTAGTACTTGGAAAGAATCATCCGTAGCGAAAAAACTTGATCAGTGACTGACCGATTTGGACGGAATCCTCCTTGGTAGTCACCGACAATTTCCTCCGCTAGAGGAGTAATTCTTCCCAAGATTATGTAAGGCAGTAACTTATATGCTGTGCAAAGGAGAGCTATACCGCGATAGTTCTCGCATTTCATGCGATCACCTTTTTTGAATATTGGGCATAACGCGGCCACTTTCCATTCATCAGGCATAACTTCATTTCGCCATACCAATCGAACAAGGTCGAAAAGACAGTTCCACAAAGTTAGCCCTCCGAATATCAAGAGCTCTGAATTAATGCAATCAACCCCTGGTGAACGATTTTTCTTTAATCTCTGCATGGCCATTGTGAATTCCTCATAGGATGGATCCTCAATGAACATCTCCGCGGTCTGTATTTGAGAGTATTCAAATACAGCTTGTGATACATGTGGAACATTAAGTAGATCAGAAAAATGTTCACGCCATGTATCGAGTACCGCATCGACGTTAACACAGAGGTTTCCATCCTGGTCCCGAATGGCAGTTGACCGAGATCTTAAGGTATGGTGCAATTCGGTGATTCCTTTAAAGAAACCACGCGAGTTGTGCTCATTGCTGAGTTGTTGTACTCTTAAGACCTTGGCCTTCCACCATTCGCGCTTCTTCTGTCTACAAATACGTTTAGCTGTCCTTCTAGCAAGAACTGCCCCTTTTTTCCTTGCAATTGTAAACCGAGTCTGCGCTTCATTGTGGGCTATATTGCGTTGCTCAACAGCAAGACGACACTCCTCATCAAATCAATCATTTTTGGGCGTAGTTTTCACTATACCGAGAGTGTGCTGGGCAGCATTGACAACCGAGGTTTTCAATACTTCCCAGACACTGTTCACATCATCAGATTGGTAGTTGGATCCTAAAATGCTATTGCTGACAAGATCTTGATATTTTCGTTGCGTTTCTTCATTTATCAGACCTTCACAGGAGAATCGCGTTTTATATTCTCCTGTCCTCCTTGACTTGTACGAAAATTTCCATCGTAGCTTTGCAGCAACCATAAAATGGTCACTGCCTACGAATTTTGTTGACGACCGATACGATCTCACGTCTTGAACAACCCGAGCCCGGTCTTTTGAAATCAACACATGGTCAATTTGGCTTCGGGATGTTTTACGTGGATGTGTCCAGGTTTCCAAATGGATGTTTTTGTGGGGAAAGAATGTACTTGCCACTTGGAGATCATGTGCGATCGCAAAGTACATCATTCTTTCCCCATTTTCGGTCGCAGTTTCGTGTCGGGAGTACGGACCTATGTTGTTACATAAGTCGGTCTGATTTCGGCCAGCTCTAGCATTAAAGTCACCAATCACCAATCTGATATCGTGCTCAGGTATAGAGCCCATCAGATTATCCAAATTATTGTAAAATGAGTCTTTATCTTGGGGTTGGCTTACATCAGTGGGCGCATGTACACATACAATTGACAGGTTGGCTAATCTCATGTGCAAGCGAAGCTTACACATTCGATTATCGACTGCTTGAAAGTCCAACACAGCCTTTTTTACCTGCGGCCCAATGAGAAAGCCAACTCCAAGATTTCCGAGGTCATCTCCACTGTGTAGCAACGTATAGCCTTGGGACACATGGACTCCACTTTTAGGCCATCGAGTTTCTTGGAGCGCTACGAGTTCCAGCCGATACTCCTTCATACATGTGATAAGGCCGTCCAACGCGCCAGGTTTTCTTAGTGACTGCACGTTCCACGTGCTGATCCTCAATCTCGTATCCGGGTACTTAAGCGGGGGGTCATTGTTATTTAGGCGGTATCCGATTTTTTTGTTGTTGTTGACATTTTTAACTGTTATTGTTTTTTACGGATGCGGGTCGTCAGCCCAGCGATCCAACCAGATTTAGTCGCCTCCTACGACAAGCTCTGGATACTGTGGTGGTATTCTATGGATCTCATGTTTCGTTCGAAATATTTACGAAACATGGTTGCCCCCACCCACAGGGCTTATACAAAGTAGGTAAAATACAAGAGCTTATTAATCCTATCAAGGTCATAAATGTAACCCTTCCAACGTTTAATAAATCCAAGCATATAATTACCTTTGGCGATGCATTGCTTAATGTGTCTCTGATGACGAGTACTTTTTGCTCCATCTGGCTAGATTGTCGATGCTTTCTTGTTAGTTAAATCAATGATCTCAATAGTTCCATATATTGGGTTGTTCGGAAGGTCATTTCCTTTTTTTTCTAACAGTGAACCTAATTGTATTTTTTCACAGTATTATTTATTATATATTTTGACAGTAAGGCTTGTTTGTCAAAAATTTCGTTTATACAGGGTGTCCACCGGGAAGGTATTACTTTGTTTGTTTATAATTTTTGATTCAATGAAAGAGAATGGATCTTATATTGATAAATGTTTTATTAATTATGTAATTATGTATATGGAATACAATATCAGATAAATGTCCACCTCTGGTAGCCTCACAAATGCGAGCCCTTTTGAGCACATTTTTCATTACATTCTCACACATTTCACGCGGTATTTCATTAATTTCATCACGAATATTTTGTTTAAGTTACTCAAGCGTTTCTGGTTTGTTTGCATAAGCCTTGCTTTTCAGATATCCCCACAAAAAGTCCGGAGCAGTCAAATCAGGCGACCGTGGAGGCCAATCAACATCACCATTTTTTGAAATAACTTGTTGTGGAAAGAGGTTTCGCAGTAATTTCATTGTTATCCTGGCTGTATGCGATGTGGCACCGTCTTGTTGATACCACATGTTAATCAAGCATGCAGTTGTGGTGTTAAAAAGTTTTCAATCATATCACGATATCGCTCCCCATTCACAGTTACCGTTACGCCGTTTTCATTTTCAAAGAAGTAAGGTCCAATGATTTTTCCTGACCAAATTGCACACCAGACTGTCACTTTTAATGGATGTAAAGGTGACTGATGAATAATTTGAGGGTTTTCCATTGCCCAGAACCGACTATTTTGTTTATTCACATATCCATCCAAATGAAAATGTGGCTCGCCACTCATTATGATTTATTCATGAAAATCGGGGTTGTCATGGGCGAGCTGTAACATCCTATTGACATATGTACGGCGGCGTAAATGATATTGTGGAAGAAACTCTTGTGTCAACTGAATCTTAAATGGAAACAAATGCAAATCCTTGTGCAAAATTGTGGCCAAACTTGTCCTTTGGGTCAAGCTCCTGAGCACGGCGTCGAATTGAGGTATAGATGGATTGTTTTGAACACTTTTTTGAGCAGCAGTAATGTTTTCAGCCGATCTTGCAGTACGTTGTGGCCCATGCTTGGGTCTATCATCTACAGACCCTCTTTCTTCGAAATCATTCACTACACGATAAATAGTGCGTTTTGATGTCACGTTGTTTCTCTTAAAAATTTCACGTAACTTTCTCATCGTCACAGTAATTAAAACAAGTTGGTTTATCGAATATTTTTCCATAATAAATTTGCCACGTGTCTACTTCACGACTGCCAAATATGAACTGTCAAGACTAACGTTTACCAAAATGGCGGCAAAACAAAGTAGTATACCTTTCCGGCGGACCCCCTTTACTTTCCAAAAGTTAAATCGAAAGTAGCATTTTCGGCATATTTAACTATTTTACTATCGAAAAGGCAAAAATGCAGTTCAACCAAGGCAAAAATTGAGGGATGTGTATGGAGAAGAAATATTGACCGAACGGCAATGCCAAAATTGGTTTGCAAAATTATAGGTTCCGGCAATTTCGATGTTTAAAATGCACCAGATTAAGCCGATGAAAACAAAATAATGGTATCGATAGGTGCAAACGGCCGAGTTTATAAAAACTTTAAGCGAAAAAAACATCGAGTAAAAGAGATGGATCAGCTCAAACCACTTCAAAGGCTGATATTTACCAAAAAAAGTTGCCTGTTTGGTGGCATTTCAGTTTAGCTTCCACCAGACAATACCAGTTAATTCTGAAGTGTAGTGATCAACTGAACAAATTGAATGATTCACTCAAACAAAAAGGGCCAGAATTGGTTCATACAACTCATACAAGTTTAATAATTTGCCGAAAGCTTTTACATCTTGAATGGGATATACTACCACATTTACCATATTCTCCAAATTTGGCACCTTAGAAATATTACTTGTGCTGGTCTCTTCAAAATTTTTTGGACGAAAAGAGCTAAACTTCAAATCAGGACATCAAATATCACTTGGACCAGTTTTCTGATCAGCAAAAAACAAAAGTTTTATAAGCATGGAATCAATTTTCTGTCGGAAAGATGGCTAAAGTAATTGGACATCAATGGAGAACATATAATTAAATGTTTATACACATTAAAACAAAACGAAATGACTTTCCGAACAACCAACAGATTTTTAGACCATCCACAAACGAGTGGAGTGATGGATCTACTTTAATAATGCGATTAGTAAAAATTATAAAGATGACAGGGCCAAAATGAGATCATTGAGCTATACTCCGGAGATTCCTTGAATTAATTCTTTCCAAGTTGAACATTTTAAGTGCGAGTATTCAAATACAATTAAAACCATAGGTTAACTTGAGAAACCAAATTTATGTAAGCTCTCCAATGTTTTACAGTGGTTAATGAAGTCAAATGCCTTCTCAAAGGTGGAATATTGGAAAAGATTTCCGAAAAAATTGTCTATGCTGAGCAGCAATGTTTAACCTATGATAAAACTGAAAAGAGCATTTTTAACACAAATTTGTGAACTTGTCAAGGTGCTTTTGTATGTATACAGAGACAAAAACCACTCGTTTCGTTTGGACTGATCGTTTGTTGAAGTCATTAGAGTTTATCTTAAAATGCGCATTGCAGTCTGCTGATGAGAATTTGAAATATTACTCAAGCACGTCCACTTCTGAGGAACACTGTGGTGCCTCAACTCGAACTGTTGGTAGTTTTAGGTGAGAGAATACTTGTGACAGTAGGTTGGTTTCTAGTTTCAGTAAAATTTGAACCAGTTGTTGGTAAAACGAAGGGTCATTTAGTATGAATCCGCATAAGTAAATTTTCTTGATTTTCTCTTCTAAACAACGACTCCAATGTTATAGAAGAATATGGCAGGACATAATCAATATTTTTAAAAAATGTTCGACTTTTTCAACATTTTAACGACAACCGGTCATTTACTTCATAACTAATCCCTTTTCTGAAAACATTTAGAACTCTTCACTTATAAAAGGTTATGGCTCAATTCGATTGGTGCCGGGCACTGACTTGAAACTCGCAAAAACTTTTTCAATCCCCTTGGATTATAACTTATCTGCTTCAATGAAAATATAGTTATCTCACGACTTTACAGCTTCAATGAAAATATAATTTTCTGTATGGTCTAACTCAGACCCAATTCACATATACTTGACAATGAGTTAAGTATAAACAATATAAGCTCTAATCGAAGCTAGTTTTAGTATTGCCACAAATCAATTACTAAAATTATTCACACAAAAGCATATTCGGTCGTTGTGTGCGTCAACAATGCAAGGAAACTGTTTTTATAACCTCAAGGCGCCAAATAATTTTTATTACAGTAGTTTTCTTATAAATACATAAATTCCATCTTCGTCGTAATTTTTTGGTGGTAAAAGATGATAATGGGTCATAAATTTAGGCAAACTTTAACAGTTATTCTTATATAATGTCATTGTAGATCTTAGCATTTCAAATCAACTGAAGTAGAACAATTCAATATGTGTATAGATGAGTAGTAAAACGGAAATCCCAACCTCTTTGTGTTTAAAAGTAGATTATATATATGTAGACGACACTTGAATAATCGTTTAGTATACCCAACCTTGAAGATAATAACATATTCTTCCTTCGATTATAATATAAAAATATTATTTCCCATGCCAATTGGAAAACTGTCGTTGAGAACCATCAATTTCAATTCGTTAGCTGCGGAGAAGATAAATTATTGAACTCGGCCACCTGTCTCTAATTTATTAACCGTTCATCTCGTCTTCAACCTCAATAAGTTCAAACTTCGGTTAATTAAGTACTTAAAACCACATTTTCGGTATGCATGTGTGTATAGTGGCTGTCAAAGTTACCATGACTAGCAATAATTTCGTATACAGCAGCTCACATATTTACCCACACTCTTCAGTATACATATACTGTCGACTGACTTCCCTATGCTTAATGATAGAGTTTGATTGACGTAATGTTTGTTGAATGCGTTGTTTTATTATTGTTTCGTTTTTTTTTATAAATATTTTAGATTAATTATAACAATCATGATAAGTAATCTGTCAAGAAACAAAGCTGACATCATTTATCTCTCATACATACATATAGTATTCAAGCAAATGTCGGTATTTGACTGGAATGTTGTATGTGTATATACTATCTACTGTATAAGTGATATGTTTGACTGATGCCTGATTGCTTGTCTGCTAAACGAATTAACAATGCCACAGTAACAATGTGGTTGGTTGGTTCGCGGTTTCATGTATACATATGTACGCTACAGTTTTTCGCGTTCCGCTCGTGAAACGCGTATCAATGTGTGGTTAAAGCTTGAAAACGATTTATAAACAACAACAACCTCGTGTGTAGTAATAAAAGTTAATCAAATATGAAATTCTTTAAATATTTTAAGAACTAAATTGTTTGTGATAGTATATAGTAAATTATCATTTTGATTATAAGATGTGTTTGCTTAATGATTGAGATGTTTGTTGCATGATGTATACCATAGATAGTGATTATGATGAGTTTGTATTTATTTAGGTTTATATCGCCCATAAATATTTCAAAACTGAATCAGATTAATTATCAATAATTGTATTCGAAGCTGTAGCGCCTGTTGAGCACTGCCCAGGGTATATTAACAAAAGAGTTGTGTACCAGAATACATATGTAGGGGCTTGATACTGAATCAAAGGACAAAAATAATTAAGTATATGACATCACATCTCGTAATTTTAGCTCACCATAGTGTCAGCCTACGACAAAATAATGGATATTGACGTCCATCTCATCTCATCTTTCTAAGATTCGTTAGGTCGTACAGAAAAAAGATTCAGCCTTATAAACTGTACCCATATGGAAAAAAGCTAGGACAGATCGAAAGCAAATGAACAGTATTCAAAAATAAACTTGTATATTGTAACTCACTAGGCCAGTTTCGATCTGATGATAACGTCATTAAATGAAACTGTGTGATCGAAAATATCAATTACATCTCATCAGGAATATGCTATTTACTGTGCGATTCGTATATATACGTTCAGTTATGACGCGAGATTGTGAAGTGAAATAATGTGCGATTTATTTGTGTTGAACGCCACAAGACCAATATTGAGCAACACACAATTTGACAGTATAAATTTGTATGAGTTTTTACCTGTAAAATAAGCATTCGGATTGTGGCGCAGTATTTAAAGCTGCGGCAGTTGGAGAAGTACCGGGTTCGAATCGCGATAGGGGCGGCATGCAAAAGGGATTTTTCACCATGAGATTACGATCTGTGGTGTGAATGAACACAACCATGACCCCCTGTTGGAGTGCAGAACTCATGGGCAGACCCATCTTCCATGTCAGCACTATAGGCTGGCATGGAACTATGCAATGTGCAAATGATTAGGAAAATCGGACTTATAGCCAGCCGTACGTCCTCGAATTGGCTGTAATGGCGTAAAAGTAAGGACGTAAATATAAGCGAACCGCGAACAAATAGGGAGTGCCTGAGCCCCAAAACAGATTACTGATATATAAAAAAAAATAAGCATCCAGATTATTCAAAAGTGGCTAAGAAGTCACGTGTGGAAGTTTACGTGACTCTTAACTTGAATCTTATCGGCGCTTTGTATGACTGCCACTTCACCGACTTTTAAGCATTAGTCACCCAGCAAACGCTAAAGTCCTGGAACGTGCTGTTATGGTTAGTTGGACTGCGTGGGTCGATAAAAATTCCCCATACTTAGGTGCTAGATCGCAAAATAAGCTAGTGCTGCTCATTAATTCGCCCGACAAACATTTGGAAGCCATTTATTTGCAACAATGTCCTTGATTTCGTTCAACATCATGGCCGAATGCATTCTACTATGTATCTTGAGTTGTAACCCCGTTACCTCCAACTCTGTACTGATGTTTGTTTGTGTAGAGAGATCGTGTTTCCGCACTACTTACTGGGCTCTGAGCCATTTTTGTTTCTTTTCACTTCCACTGACCCCACTTCTCACCATCATCACCTGCAGTTATAGTTGATCAATTTGTAAATTGCGACCCGCACTCTTGAGTCACTAAATTTGATTTGATTTTTTGCAGTCGGATTAAACTTAATCAGCTCACTTAAACTAGTGGCTTCTATCACTCCTACAAGCTCAGTTTGTACCATCTCTAATGCTTCAAAGCGCCGTTTTTGATTTCTTGCACATGTCAACTTGGCCCTCGCCGAAATCTGTCCGGGTGTACTAGTTATTCTTCTACTAGCACGAACAATACAATCACCTAAAACCAAAAAACCACCTAATTCAGAGTGATCATGCCAGAGACTAAGCGCAGACATCGGCATATGCAATACCACCTAGCTTGAGTGATCAAAGACAAACTCCACATTTGAACTAGAGAAATTAAAAACTCTTGCATTCACAAATTACAACTAGTTTGCTCATCAAGTTTTTTATAGAGAAAATGTCAGCTAGAAAATGTATTTTGAAAAATGGTGTCATAATACGTAGTCGATAGATTAGGAATTTCCGTTTTGCTTAGACTGGATGAGTGTTCTAAATTATTTCTATGTTCACTGAAAAATAAAGGTTTGAGTCCTCAAAGGTGTAAACTAGGCATAATCGGGATTTTTAAGTATAGGATAGTATTTCAAGTATTTACTATTCCAAACAGCACTAAGATACAAAGACGTTCGTAACTTATATCTAAGGCTTTGGTTGGTCATTTATTTTTAAGTGGGTCACCGGACGGCTATCCCACTGGTATCACGTTAAATCTATAACGGACTATTAATTTTTATGACCGAGCATTTGGTCAATCCAGCATCATAGTGATTCATCCATCTCCAAGTCTATAAGTCTGGGTTATCTCGTTTAGCCTTCTCGATAGGATACATGAAGAAATAATGAGCTATTTCTTATGTAATTTCATTCTGGCTAATTAAACTGACTGGAGCCTGAGGTCTTTGGGATTACAAACGTTGTTGTTCATATAATTTAGCATGATTGACGTTAGGTACTGTAATAGATGTATCAGTGATCTGCTATATTTAATTACAGTATATTACCGATCTGTCTGATCTGCTTTTGTTATTTTTCAATACTTTATACACAATTATTGAAGGACATCATTGGGAATTCTGTTTATAATTAGCTCACATTTTCCACTATATGCTGTGTTTTAGAACAAAATTGTCCATCACTCTTTGAAAATCCGAGAGATTCAATAATTTTACTGCAGAAAACGTTGAAATTACAATCGGCCTTACTGAATAACAGAATAATTGTAAAGTCTCTGATTCTGGAGACAAATCTAAATAGATATTGAGATTTGTTGCTTTTAGACCTATTGAGCCTTTAGAAAATATTCATCTGAGATACCACTATTGTCCCGAGGCTTCTTGAATGCGTTCTTCCCTTCTTCTTTCCTGCTGAATGGGACAGATTTTGTAGAATCGCTCTCAATCCATTTATTGTTATTAGGTGGACCTTGCGTTATCTCGAATCGAACAAATAATATTTTGGAGACTCTCAAGTCCAGTTCTTGCAAAGTGTTGCGCTGTAAATGATAAAGACAGATTTTTTATTACAATTTAGTAATGATTGAGAAGAAATTATCGCTGTATCATCTGCGTTGGTGTTAACTATTCCTGATCCTTTCTATTTTTAATAGAAATTCAATTTGTACTATGTGCCAAAGAAGAGGCGCATCTCGTCCCCTTGCAGTTCTCCTCAAACTCTTATCTTGTGTATGAATTCATACGAGTACCACCACAAAATCCAATTACAATTTTAATAAGACTGCTACTTCTGCATTTCGGAAACTTCATGCACTATATTCTACGACGGCTGTTAACCTGATCCTGCTCTCTGTCACACTATTGCTTTAAAATGAAACAAATTATGGCCCATTTATTAAAGCTCACACACAGAATTCTCAACCAAATTTTTGGACTGCACTCTATTCACACTTAATATGTGCTATATATCCTCCCACAAAGAAAGAAACAAGCTGATAAATTACCACATCTTTCCCGATGGTTAGATAAAAATGTGGTCAAAAATTTACTATATTTGTATATAGTGTGATGACTGGGTTCGAAACCCGATAGGGGCACGATTCAATTGAACACATTTTTGAACACATTTGTGACCCCCTGTTCGAGTGCATAATTCATGTCTTGACTTTAGCCGTAAGTCCTTGATTACTAATGGTGTAAGTTATAAGGTAGAACGTAAATAAGCGAACCACGGAATGGTTTGGAGTGCCTTGAGCCCACAAAAAATATTGCAAAGATTGAAAAACAAATCCATCTTTACGGCTTTCGAGACATTATCTCGATATACTACATACTAAATTGATTTTCATCCATATCAAAAAACAAATGTTCGAATGTGATCCAATCTGTTTTTTGTTACCTATAGTAAAGGGTGATCCAATAAGAGATTCTGGGAGCTTTGAAATAAAACGCATTAAAATCAATTTAATAATCAAAAATTGTGTTTGTATCGGTTAGGTCGGTTTATGACATTTCTATTCTATGGGTCAAATTTTCCAGCACTCTTACGAGCATTTCGGCTGATAATCCGGTTAAATACACGTCTTATGTTCGCTACTAATGCAGGAATCGATTGTGGTTTATCAATATAAAAAAGTGATTTCAGATACCCCCATAAAAAGTAATATAACGGCGTCAGATCACAAGATCTTGAGGCCAATTCACGGGTCTATTTCTTGATATGATGTTCTGATTAAATTTTTCTTTCAATAAGCCGATGGTTTGGCCTGCTGTGTGACCATGGTCTACACCATTATTTTTGGCAATAATATGATCACTGCTCTGTAGTTTGCGCTATTGACATTTAAACGCTGTCCGATGATGCCATCTGCTCATCAACCGCACCAAACAGTGCATTTTTCAGGAATTGGAATCTTGCATCTCTCGTGGCTGCTGATCAGCCCAAATACGACAAGCTTGTTTGTTGACGTATCCATTCAGCCAATAATGAGCTTCATCGGTGAACACAATTTTTCGATAAAAACTGGATTAATTTGGAGCTGTTACAACGCCCATAAACCAAATCGATAACTCAAAGGAAGATAAACCGAATCAATTCCTTAACAAACTATTGTATGCCGTCAAACCAAGAGCTATTATTCTTCGTGATTGCTGTGTTCACGTGCACTTTCAGTTATAGCAGCAATATTCACATTAGATCGACTTGTATGCACTCTAGTCGGTTAATGAATACACAATAATGAAGAAGTGATTCGAAATATATTGATTGTTTCATGAATAGTGCGTTCAGATTAGACACCATAAAATATGAACAGCATAAAATAGTCGAAAAGCGCAAAAACAATTTTGGCATTTTTTTTTATCGGTTTTTAAAGGCCATTGTTGGCTCGTACCGTGTCGCCATCAGCGACTTCCTCGCCTATTGAAAGGCGGGTCTCTCGCCGCGATCCTTCAAGTAAAGGTTGATAACTGCCTTAAACTTGTGCATTTTATACTCCAACGGGAACTGAAAACCGGCCAACGAATTCCACTTTCTAGATGTTCGGCAAATAAATACGCGCTTTGCATCTTCAGTTCGAGGTTTCGGCAGCTTCACCGTAAACCTATGCACCGTAAACATTAAACATCTTTTAGTTCTGCAGAACATTTATCATTTATTAATCTATAGAACATGCAGATTCGGCAACATCTCTGCGTTGCTGTAGGCTGTCTAGATATCTTTCGTATAAGTCTGGAGTTTCGTATTATTCGGATGGCACGCCGCTGAACTCTATCCAGCAACTGGAGAGCAATGCCATATGCTCCACCCCAAACCTGACAGCAATATTCTATACACGGTCTAATAAAGGTTTTATATATGTCTGGAGAACCTGATGCGATCTAAAAAACCGTCTGTATCTATTGAGGAACCCAAGTTTACTGATATGGCCAATGCGATAATCTGTTCATTCCATTTTAAATTGTTGCTAATCTGAACACCAACCAGACGAATTGAGTCACAACCCACGAGAACGTGGCCTTTACCACAAAAGGGTATTCGTTGTGACTTCTTTTACGCGAGAATGTGCATATTTGGTGTTTTTCCTCGTTAAATTTGACCTGATTTTTAACTCCCCATTTAAGTATTGTACTCAAATCGAATAGGCTCGAACTCGAATAAAATAGAAGAGTGTAATATTGAAATAGAAGAGTGTAATGTTAGAAGCCTTCTTTCGTGCTCATCCGTCAAGGTTCAACTCTCACATTCATACAGATCTGATCAACGCTCTATACAATTTCAGCTGCCAATGAATACTGAACAAAAGTACCTCCTATTGAATCACTCTTGAGAATCTCGTAATGTCGTCATTCCTTAAACATATTGTATTTCCATTTAAGATTTTCCCAAACCATATATAATTAGTACGAGCGCACACATTTGACCTTCAACCACAATGTATAATATATGTAACAATTCAATTATATCCGCATTTGTGTTCCTAAACCCTATTATTACTATATACGACCCAACATAACTCATAAAAAATACTAGACCAACCTTTTTTCTAAACACTCGACCGTCATAAATCACCGAACACAAAAAAGAAATACATAAACGAGTACGTTCTATATACGTATCCCACTCGTCTAAAAACTAATCAAATAGAAATCTTACCCGGAATATAAACAATCCTATATAGACACTCAGGCCTCTATACAAAGAGTATATACACTGCGTCTTAGGATCATAAAAACAAAATATTATTTTTGAATAATTCATCGTTTTATAAAGACGTGCGCGCGTTTATTCGAGCAACTCTTCTTCTGTATAAACATGACACAATTTCCTCATACGAGTATATACCAAACCGTAGATCATAATTTATCTACATAAACAAAACTATTCTAAGCTCAACCTAAGAAATTAGATCAACCACATAAATCAAAAAACGAGAACAAAACGGTTATCCTTCCTTATTAATATTTCGAGTCAAGATTTTGAACTGTTTATATACTTGGGAATATCAATTAAGCCCCCCTAACACCATAAAAACACTGTACATTGCTAGACTGTGTAGACAAAGTAGTTTTGGATAGTTTTATAAATAGAAATTTGATAGTTAAATTGAGATAATCAAAAATAAATTAAAAATACTGTCAACTATAAATCAAACATTGTGATCTTATAGGTTGCGCCTAGCTTCGTGACTTAAGAATGAAGTAAATTATAATTTGTAACATTTTAATTACCTCAACTTAAATGTCTTCTAATTAGAGTATCAATTTGTGATTTACGTTTTACGAGCGACACAACACATGTAACATGCGTGAGTGTTAGTACGCTAAAGGCTGATGTGACGAGCGTAATGACTAATTAATTCATATATACATGTGATACAACACACAGATATCCGAAACGATTTAGATATAACTGGATTGGTAATTCATTCTAGGAATTATTTGTTTTTATTACAAAATTGTGTCTTGTATATACTCGTACATACGAGTACGACCATGTGATGATTTGTGAATAACTATAAATAGCACTTTGGTATAGCGCAATAGCATTAGGTCAACATATATAAGTAATGATGAAAATTTATAATTGGCGATCGCAATACAAAATTGTATGCATAATAAGATGCCCCGATGTTTTGGTACAGCGTAGAGAAGTTATGCGATAGGAATTTTTAATCACGAACGTATACTTCCTCGATTTAACTGACAAGTTTAATTACATGGATCAATATGTTGGTGAACTGGAGACTGTGGATTGGTAATTACTGATTAGTATATTGGAGAAGTGTGATTGTCTTGTGCTAACATTAGAGTAGTTACGATTTGCCAGGTGTCTATATAACTAGATCTTTCCTTGTAGACGATCATCCGGGAATCATTCCTTGCGCTTTATCCTATACAGTCCAGTCAATCAACCAATCAAATTACTTAGATAGAAAGTTTACAGTACGAGCTAAGCCTAGAATATGTTCTTCTTACCCAGTACTTGTTACGTTATTTATTTTGGTTTGTACCACCCCGCCCCTCCTTCCCTCGTTACGCAGAGTTTCTGTATGTTATCAGGTTTTTTTGTGGCTTCGAGCTAATATTTGTATTATTGCCTATTGAATATGTTATAATTTTCCAAAAAGATTTTTTATCAGCTTCTGGACCTCCCTTCGCAAAGATTTCAGTATATGCTGTTAAGCAACTTTCTATTACCAGTTCTGGGAACTCGAATTGATACTTGATTTCATGTTCAAGTTTTTATGGTTAAATGGCATAATTAAAGCTGCTTCACGCGGTGCTCAAAGTAAATTCATTTTCGGGGATGCAATGAGTGACTCGTCATAACCTTCCAATTCAATATAATTTAATATTATTCATTTTGGTTCAAAAGACTGTCAAATCAGGAACTTTGTTGATGTCCGAAGGCTAATAGGTTGGTTTCCTAATAAGTATTATCTTTAGACATTTTACTGCTATTCAATATCGACTTATCTTAAAAAGATTCCAGTGACGTCATGATGTAGTGTCTATTGGAAATTAAGACATTTTTATTAATATTGGATGCTTTTCTGCCGGATTAGTTCAGCTTTCTACTCGCATTGCGACTCGTTAATATCATATATCAACAGCAGAAGCCTTCTCGTTCAGTTCCCAAGTTTGCAGCAATTCGGCAAAGCGTCGTTATATAATAATTTATATTATCTATTGGAATCTATATACGATAATCAACGTCATATCGACGAGGAACAAGTGTAAATCTAGTATTGATATAGCTGACCTATAATTCCTCCTTTACAATTAATTTTTATTTGGTGGTGCTCCATAACACTCCTATCTAACTAGATTTACTTCTTCAGCTTAGATGTAAACGATAAATCAATAATCTGGCTCTACCTATAGAAAGACGAGCCTCCTCTTGACGCATTCTCTTCTCTTAATCTGATCTCTATGTGTGTTGAAGCAACTGTCACCGACGGCAACGTCTTTTATTTCCGAACAGAGGCTTTCCTATTAATTCAACACGCTAAAACTGTTCGCCGTTCTTTATTTCATCCCTGATATTAGAAATAGTCCATCAACGTTTCGCTTTGGCTCATATATCACAACATTGTGATATATGGAACTTTGTTAACGAGAAATATTAGGTTTAGGTATACAAACACTCGTTATACATTTATAATTCATAATATTGTCCATATAGCTAGCCACTACTTTCTCCCATCTTTCAGGCAACATTCAAATCTTGTTAGCATTGGAAAAACTGGCCATCTTTTGATGCGATCCATATAAGATCGGAAGTGCTGTTCAACCAAAGCGTGTGCTATAGATCGTAACAGGTGATAATTAAATAGGGCTTCCCATTTCAACCTTTCGAAGTATATTTTGAATACTATCGCAGCATTGTCCCGAGTCATGCTGCAAAATAACTTTATCGCGTCTATCGCTATATTTCAGCCCTGTCAATGCTCGGCTCAAACGCAAATCTTGCGTTCGATAACGAACTTCTGTAATTGTTTTATACGGTTTTAACAACTCATAATGCACTACACCGAGCTGTCTACGAAGAGGCAAGTACATAAAATAACTTTGGAACCGTAAATATTACTTTGGAACCGTAAACATATTCCCATGATATCGATAATTTTGTTTGTCGTTATAAACAAATTTTGATTCAGTAATCTCTTCCATCTCTCGGTTTCAACTCGTATGGCACCCAATATCGTTGCATTTAGGCTCATCCCAGATCTCTCAGGAATTTGGAAATCTGTTCTTAAATCACTTCCAATGATCGTACCAAATCTCTTTTACCGCCATGCCGAAAGAGTGAAAACGTGAAAACTCTATAACGTGAAAATCATCGATCTTGAAATATTGAAACCACTCACGTCACGTTATTTAATCATAGCAGCTTTAACATACGTCTCTGAAAGCATTCGATGAGCCTCAGCTACAAATTTCTTCAAGCGTCTGATGAAATATCATGTGACCAAATATTTTACATCAATCCTATGCAAATGAATTTGGTACAGACAACAATACTATTGACTACCTCAATAAACTTATATTGGTCTAAATGATAGATACTAGCGCCCAAACCTATCATTTACTATATCTTATATAAATCAGTTATAGAAGTTGATATTATCAATTTACCTTATGGACTGCAGTTACCAGCTGTACAGAATGAGGTCAAACCAGAGCCAAATTTGGACATAATGAAGCGCATTCAAGATATTTGGTAGACTGTGCTCATCTTTATGACAGTAAATCGACGGTGTAATCCACTTCGGAAAGGACTGAACAAGAAGTACAGACTTCTATACCTGATTCACAATCCAACTTTCGGCAATTATGTGCTTTTGGCAACCGCTTATTTTCCAGACGAAGTCGTTGACCGAGGCATTTTATTAGCTAATCCAAAAAATCGATTGATTAATCTAGTAAAATTTATGGTTAACTGGCCTAACATTATACACTGCACCATATGATTCATCCGACATGAGATAGTTGGAACTGTTTCCGAACGAATTAGTTGTAACGCGTCAATATTAATTTTGTTTTGATTAAATCTGTTAGATTTATGCCACTTATTCCGAATCTTAAACGACAACCCTTTACATTAACACATACACTCAAATTATTTAATCAAAACCCTCTTGAACTCGTTCGACAAATAATTTATCATCTGCAATGTCGTTGGCTAACCCATATATTAGTCCTATACTCATGTAACAATAGACAAGAAGTGTCATTCATTGCGTAACAAAACAAGGTTTACACACACACACACATCCACAAAAGTGGTTCATTCCCCTAATAATCGTCAATATAACAACACACAGCATACAAAAAACAACATGGTTCGTTCAATTGCTCGTAAACATAATGCTGTAGTGCCTATGTACTTATGTATCTTCACATCATTGTTCGGCACACAAAAATGTCTCAATTCCGTTTGAATAATGGTTTAGTTACCTGGAAAATAGGTATACCAAATGAACATAAAAAAAATTCGTATTGTAAACGGAATTTTTCATTTTCCTTCTCGCATTTGATAAGAGGATTGATAAGAAATATAATCATCCCTCGATTATTTATTTTTACTTCCTATAAACACTGTCTGCGTGTATTCACAGAATATACGACATCGAATCGATTTTCTATTTCATTGATCAGCCAACAATCATCCCAAAGTGCGTATACATATAAATCAGTCAATTTGACAGCCAATTTTCACACACACACACACACACCTCTTGTTCATCCTGAACATCTACTTGTATGTGTATACTTTGAGTTACAGACTGAGGTGGGGTCTCTCTTACATTTTAGTTTGTTGTTTTTGGATTTTGTTTATGTTAAAGCAACGAACATATGGTGATCATATACATGATCGCCATAAATGGGTCAGTTATAAACTGACGAGCAGGAAATAAATGTTTGAGGGAGGTTATTTATTTATATATAATTAGAAAATTAATTTGTGTTTCGATGCTATATTGTACACATTTGGTGTGTGCACAACTTTGTTTAAGATCATTGACATTAGATACGTTCAAGGACAGCATTTAGAATGGCGTAAGCAGTTAGGAACCAGGATAATATGATGTACAACTAGGATTTTCCTTTTTTTCCCAGTCACTCAGCTTCAATTGGCCCATTGTGACACTCCTTTACAGACGCACACTCTCAGACCCGGAATCTGTTTGTTCTTCTAATGAAGTTCAAGATATCTGGTATCAAGGTCGTCAATTGATCCTAAAATAAGAATTGTGAGCTGAAACAGTACAATCTATCGGAAGAATATGAAGAACAGGAGCACAAGTGCTCAAAAGTTTCTTCTTCTCTGCCCCCACACTGATCGCAGTATGAGATGTTTCGAATTTTCATTCGAAACATATGATTATTCAGATAGCAGTGCCTCGTGAGAATGCCCAGAAAGATCCTTAAAGTGCGTCTGTCATAATTTCAAATCCAAAGAAGATTTTGGATAAATGACAAGAGATGAGATTATCCCATCTCTTTTGGTGCAGATCTCCAAAGTGACAGTCAATTTCTTGTTTACGAGATAGTGACGCCACTCCTAGAGCGGGCTGCGGTCCCACAAATGTGTGATGCTGCACCCAAACGATCCAATATATTTAATACCTTTATTCAGCATGCCTAGTCGATTTAAGGCACTTATCGTTTCCAAAACAAGTTTCGATGAAACAGTATTGGAGCCAATCACCTTTAGGGCAGTCTGGCTCTGCAATTTATCCCTTTTACAAAAGTGTTGCTTTCAAAATTGCAGCAGTTTCTGTCTAACAATAGCGTACTATTGTTAGACAGAAACTTCTGTCTGAGAGCATGTGGGAAGTTGTGTACCGGCTCACCTCCCTCCATATTTGACAATGCCCAGAAGTGTCAAATAGATTGTCTTTGCCTTGTTAGCACTACACACCTTCTGATCCAAAGATTAAGCGGCAGCAGACCCATAGCCATCTCAAGAGCTGCAGTAGGTGTGATGTACATAGCTCCTACAATACCCAGCCAATCAAGTCTTTAAAGGTGGTTTAGAGGTTTCTCTCCAATCCCACTCATTGTTCTAGGCATGCATGCAACATTTACCATGTATGAACATTTACCATGCAGGCATGGTAAATGTTGCATGCATGCTTCGTTGCATTTCTCTTCTATATGTTTTTGCCAAATAATCTTCAGATCTAACCAGATCCTGAGATACTTGACTTCCGAAGAGAGTGGGATCATATGAGCCTCAAATTTTGACAGACTAAAGTTTCCAAAAGCCCTGCGTATAGTGAAAAGGACCATTGCATGCGATCATATATTAAATCGGTATATTTACCTACCAGTATTATGGCGATGTCACCAGCATAACCCTGGCAGAAAAATTCGTTGTCGTTTAGTTGGATTCAGAGTATGTTGAGCGGAGACAGAACCCCACAAGAGTGGAGACAGAACCTCACCCTAAAGACATCCATTTCGGGCGGTATCCGTCGTCGTATCACTACCTTAGTCTGGAGTTATTCTCCTTGACCTAACTATGGTACTAAACCACCGAACAAGTGGGGTCTTCATACCATGTCTTTCAGCTGCAGGGATCATTGCATTGAAGGATGCATTGTCAAACGCGCCTTCAATATCCAGAAATGCTCCCAAGGCAAATTATTTGTGATCTTACAATCCAACGACTTCATGGAGTTCTGTTTCAACAGAGCTGCGTTTCTGGTATACGTGTTGTTTGGATTGTAAGGGATTTACTATTGCTGTTCCCTTGCTGTTGTTAGAAAACTCATAGGACAGAATTTAACCCTATTGAGACCAATTCCACCTTTAGACTACTCACAAAATGCCTATATGGATATACTGTACCTGAGGATTGGGAAACAATACGTACAAATCTAACTTAAATGGCCTAAACCACTATCGTACATGCGTTTTGTGTTAGTACCTTGGAACACATTCGTATAACATACAGATGAAATTCCTGCTTTATTTATTTCAAAGATTACACAAATATACTTAAACAACCTTTTCCTCTTGCTATAATCAGTCGTGAAGCTTTCGTGTTTCTAATATGCAGAAAGAAGTCATTTATCATGCCACAGAGTCATAATCATTCCAGCACACCAACAGGCCACAAAATCTTTCTGTTTCTTAATGTATGTATGCCATCGATCTTAACAATTATAACATTATCGATTCCAACAAACTTCAAGTAGATTTAAACTACTTCAAGTAGTCTGGTCAACGTGTGAAGGTAGAAGGTCTGTATCAAGTACATTGCACTGGAGATGATTTTTGGCACTATCCCAGTAATATATAATATCGCCCGTCCCACAGATTAAAGAGGTTTGCCGTTTTTTGTTAGCAACTCAAGAACCTGTTTGGTGGACTGATTACGCGAATGTAGAATGTATCTAAGCCAACTTATAAACGTGATCATTTAATGAACGCTATTATGTTTTTTTATCGAGATCATCACGCCACTCATAAATGTACTCAGTTAGAACGAAAACTGCAATAACTGTTCACTATAAATTGATGATTTTGCTATCAACTGCCAACGTTTGTGAGAACTGCTATAAAGTTTTACTACGGCAATTTTTGTAAAAATTTAACCGATCTTCGGTTTACAATGTGAACAGATCAGAATGTCTACCACTCTTCTTGAAATGTTCTAGAAATTCCGCGGTATAGTTGTTAGATGCTCTTTTATAATAGATCAGAGTTATCGAGTTTTGTTTTTTTCTATACGGAACCGGCTACAAATTTTAGTATCAATTATAAAGTTATTGTGAGGTCGACTAGAAAGATGTTACTATTAACATATACGTTCAGCTTCCGTTGGTCTCAAAATCAACGAGTCAAAAACCAAATATCTAATCTCGGGTTTTCGACACCAAGACGCAATTGATTTCAGTAGTGGTAACCACACGTTTGAAGGAGTGATGAGATTCAAGTATCTTGGATCTCTCATCACTCACGATAATAGTGTGGGCGAGGATATCAAGGTCCGCCTTGCCGCTGGCAATCGGGCTTTGTATCCTCTACGTCCACTGCTGAAATCAAAATATCTTGCAAATACTGATAAGCTGAAACTGTACAGAGTGTTGATCAGACCCGTTGTCATGTATGGATTTGAGAGTTGGACCTTGACAGATGAGTACGAAAGATGGCTTCTAACATTCGAGAGAAGAATCATGCGTGTGATATATGGTCCAAAACGCGACGTCGATGGCACTTACCGAGTTCTTTTCAATCACGAGATCAGGAATTTAATGCAAATTCCTGATATCGTGCATGAAATTAAAGGACAGCGAGTACGCTGGCTCGGACACGTTCTGCGTGCTGATCCGAACCGAATGATACAGCGAACCTTTAAGGGAGAGCCGCCTTTCGGTAGGCGAAGAGGTCGCTGTCGGCGACGATGGCTCCACGGCGTAGAGAGCGATCTGGCATCTGCAAACTGCCTACAACGGTTTGAAGAACTGCAACTAGCTCGTGATCGAAACCGATGGAGTCAAATTGTTGACACGGTACGGGCCAATAATGGCCTGTAAAAACCGTTCAAAAAATTAACATATACTATAAATGTGTCTTGTTACTGTTATCACTGATTTTAATGTGTTCCAATGTTCCTCAATGGAGTCAGGTAGAAGGTGTGCCCAATAAAGTAGTTCCGAAAGTAATAGACTGTATAATTTGATGTTGGAAAGTCTCAGTGTTCCATTGTGAAATTTATTGTAATTACGAGCTAGATACCAGAAAATAGTCTGAGCCGATGTGATTTTCAATCATTTAGGCTCGATTGGCCCATAGTGACATCCCTTCCCAGACGTAGACTCTCACTCCCAAAATCTAGTTGTTCTTCTTATGAAGTCCAGGATATCTGGCATACTTAACATCATCAGTTGATCCTGAATTAGGAAATTGTGGTCCAGAGCAGTTTATGGGAAGAGTATGAATAACAGGAGTACAAAAAGTGCTCAACAGTTTCTTCTTCTCCTCCCCTAGACTGTCCGAATGTGATTATTCAGAAAACAATGCCTTGTGAAAATGCCCAGCAAGACCCTGAAATTGCGCCTATCATAATTCAAGAACAACTGGAATCTTTGCCGATTTATTAATCCAAAGCAGATTTTGGATAGTCGACAAGAGATGAGGTTGTCCCATTTCTTTCGGTGTAGATCACCAAATTGATAGTCGATTTTTGCTCGACGCCCTAATACTTTTATTGCTAGAGAAATCCATTTTTCATCACAATTTAATAATTTAAGAGCATATTAAATTCTGTGCTGTCACATTTTTGTTTGATGAAAGGTGTATATATAGTATTTCAATTTTGAAATGATTCATAATGTTTTTGGGTTCAAGCTCTTCCAACTCTTTCGCGGTTCACTATTTACATCCTACTTAACGCCATTACATAGCTAACTCGCGGACGTACAGTTTATAGGGCTGATTTACGTAGAACCATCTACACATTGCCTAGCTACATCATGATAGACAAGGAAGATGGGTTGACCCATGAATTCTACACTGCAACAAGGAGTGATAGATGTGTTCATTCACACCACCGATCATTATCAGACGGTGAAAAATCCATTTTGCATTCTGCCTGCCCCTATCGCTAACTCTGTACCACCTACTACAATTGCCACATCGTTAACCACAGCGTCATTTGGCCGGTTAAAGGGAAACTTTTCCAAACAAACCATGAGCAATGGTCGTTGCTGATTTGGAAACCGATACCAAATTCGTGTTCATTGGTATTGTTGCTTTGGCCGATATTTTTCTGTTGAGTCGACTCATTATGGCTAAAAACCTTGTTTTGAGCTAGTGTGATGCCTGTTGGAAAAGTTGATTGTAGCCGTTCCGGCCAATTTAGTCTGAGTTCAGCTAATATTTCAAATTTTATTAGGTCGTTTCGTATCTGAGGTCCACTATATCCGCTTATTGTAAGGTGTCGTACGGATTTGTATTTTTAGGTATAGGCTTTATCCTTCCAGAGGACAAAATCGCATGACTTAATGCACAGATCTAGGTGGCCAATTAATGTGCATCGGGATTTCATAAATAATGAAATGATTCTCACAGCCTCAAATTCGACAATTCCGTTTATTAACAATGTATTTCAAATGAAAATGAACTGCATTCACAGTGACTTCAAATCTTAAAATCCCCTCGTATCAATTATGATTTCTTTCCTGAGAATAAAGTATATTTCTCAAAGTGGGGAGAAACCAATTATACCCCAAATCTGAGACCAACCAATTTTCTAATTATATATTCTTAATTAACACAAATAATCTATAACCCAATCAAGATAATAAGATAAATCAAAATTATGGAAGTAATTCCTCGGGTTATTGACCCCTCACCACATTTATATACTGTCTGTAAATCCGAAATGTAGTTAAGAAATAACAATTTTTTGCAATCAGTATATGCATGTAGCTGATTAGATACACTGATAGTTAAGGAAAACCATACATCTGAGTGCCGAAATGGTATAAGGGAAGAAATGTTGTCAACCGAATGTGTATATAAGATAAAGGGGGAGAAACTATATTGACATTTATATATAGATAACATGATATTATCGGGAATATTATGTTTCGATTATTTACTTTGTTCGGGATTAGCATTTAGAGAGGGTTATCGAGAATTATCTTCATATGATTCGTTCAACATGACAAATACATAGATTCGATATATCAGTTTATCAACCAATTCACTGCTATAGTCTCGACACTCTTAATGTGTCTCCCATATACTTACTTATATAATGCCTTGACCAAAAACTATGACATGACTGCATTTGGACAATAGACAGTGATACAAAAAATATGCTGCATAATTCGATTTAATAACATTACCAATTACCAAACTCTCCGAACATTTTATCTATATGTGTCTACACCACGGGTACCAAAACAAACAATAAATGATTGTTCAAAACCACAAAAGCATTCATTGGTTCTCGTACATTGTTCATAATATAATCTATAGAAATATATTTCCAATCGATAAAACATACAGTACAAACCAAATTACATATATAGTTTACATGTAAGACATGATGACATTTGTAATTAATGTTAAAAGAAACCGAATTTCTCGGTTCAATAAGGTCGTCCATTTGTGTACCATTAACATGATTTGTTTGGTTGGACTGAATATCGACCAGTTTTGGGACTGAATACAAACATTACTGCCCGCCCCACGACAACTATCTGTCTTCGAGGCTTAACTTCGTAGCTCAACAGCAAGACGTCACTGCTCTTGATGTTCAGCGCTAAACCAAATTTAGTCGAGATGCCACAAAGTTTAAATTTAATTTGATTGGCTGAGTAATGTGTAGCTCGACCTGGCTAGAACCCCATATACTTTTCTAATCTAATTCAACAGTTGTATAGCCACAAAACATTAGTATTTATCTCACTATCTAATTCCGTTTACAATTATTACCTGTTTTATGACTAAGGAAAACTATTTGCCAATTTGTTGCAGAGAGCTTCTGGAAAAATATAATTGTTTACTAAAAAGACAGATTGAGCTGAAATCGCTACAAATTTGTTGATGGAACTTTTATGGAAGATGATCGTTCTATGAGTTCAGCTATAATATAACTGTTAACCGTTCCTCGTGTTACCCGTCCTGGCGTAACAAATGATGGTATTTTTTCCTTTAATTCTGCAGAACATTTACCAATTATTAATCTATAGAACACAAAGAGTTCTGCAACACCTCTGCGGTCAGATCTTTCGTAAGTCTGGAGTTTCGTATTATTCGGATAGTACGCCGCTGAACTCTATCCAGCAACTGGAGAGCAGTGCCATATGCTCCACCCCAAACCTGACAGCAATATTCTATACACGATCTAATAAAGGTTTTATATATCTGGAGAGCCTGATGCGTTCTAAAAAACCGTCTGCATCTATTGAGGAACCCGATTTTACGTGAAGCTGATTTTACGTGAATGCTATAGTGTGTTCATTCCATTTTAAATTGTTGCTAATCTGAACACCAAGCAGACGAATTGAGTCACAATCCACGAGAACGTGACCTTTTACCACAAAAGGGTATTCGTTGTGACTTCTTTTACGCGAAAACGTCCATATTTGTGTTTTTTTCTCGTTAAATTTGACCTGGTTTTCTATTCCCCACTCAAATATTGTACTCAAATCGGAATTAAGCGAAGTGACAACTTTAAGCCATTTACTGTTTAACTTTAACTCTGAAGAGTATTTTTGGCATCGAATGAAATAGAAGAGTGCAATGTTGCATCATCGGTAGATAGGGTTCACAGTGCTATCCAACAAGTCATTGATGATAAAACTGATCCCTGAGGGACTCCGGCATTTGGGGAGTGTGTCGTTGATAATCTCCCATTTAGCACAAAGTGGATCTTTCGGTCTTTCAGAAAACTTTTTATCCACTTGATAGTCATCAAATCCATACCGTATGCCACAAGTTTACAAATGAGATTTTCCAAAGCCTTGGATATATCCAAAGCGATTGCAAAGGCTTCTCCGTGGTGCTCAAGGCGAGATTCCATTTGTTTACAAAATACGTCAAGAGATTGGTTGTGGAGCTGCTTTCACGGAAGCAATATTGTTTATTTGAAATTATTTTATTAGTCTCAAGACAATGCACGAGTTGTTGGTTAATGCATTTCTCGAAAACTTTAACCACGGCTGACACAATTGATATTGGCCGGTAGTTTGAGTGGTCAGTTTTATCACAACCACGTTTAAGAACCGGTTGAACCATCGCACTCTTCCAAGCGTTCGGACAGGAATTCCTTCAGGTCCGGTGGCTTTATTAATGCCCATTGCCTTCAGGTTCTTGACGACAATTTCCTCCGAAATATTGATAGGGTCCATTTTGCAACCACAATACGGAATTGACGGAGGCGTAACTCCATTGGAGGCAACTAACGTCGAGTTCGAAGTGAAGACGTTTGCCAGTAAATCGGCCTGCAAGTATGCACCAAAGCACTCGGAACCATTCTTGTTGTCGGCTCTTTTTCCTTCCTTAGCACAGATTTTTTTACAGATGTTACATGTGCCTTATATTCTTCAATCGAAATTTCGTTGCGCTTATATTTCTTTTGAGCAGATTTATTTTGTCTGGCTGCTTTGGCGGTTTCTTTTGAAAAGATTTTAAAATAAGGATTTTGGAAAAGGATGATATGATATATTTATTCATTCCATGTAGAACGGTTTCGGTGAAATTGAAAACCGCGTCGCCTTTTTGATTGGTATAAAAACAATGACTCTCCCACAAGAAATGTTGAAAAAATGACCGTAACCCATCATTGTCATTCTCGTTAAAATACTGCCATAGACGCCTTGGCCTTTGTCTAAATTCTGGTGATATTTCCACAAATATTTTTACGGTTATCAGGTTGTGGTCAGAATTTTCAATTCCAGCATCGACACGTGCTTCCATGCAGAATTGTTGTAAGACAAAGATCCAGAATATGACTGCTTGTAGAATTTTGACATTCGAATGTGGAATCACTAACAATCTGCGTCAGGTCATGCGAAACAGCAAGCCACTCCGTCTGACGCCCAGGACAGTTCGTATTTTGGTGATTCAACTTATACTATTTTGTGGCATTCACAACCACAATTCAATGGTTATTTACAAATAAATACAATGATCGTCACATCAAAGGTTGGTTTGGTTCAACCACAATGCATCTACTGTCATCTAAAGTTATTAAACATAACTTATAGTAGCAAGTGTACAATTGCTAACCAAAGACTTTTTTGTTGTAAGATCCAGGAACCGCCATCTCGTATATTAGTGTGCTTTAAAGAGTGCACTGCAGACTCATTTTTATCTAATACCCTTCGATTTAGCTAGTGACTTGTATGTTTTTAGGTTACTAATCCATTTGAAGCAACAAGGAAGTCTTTAAGACAGTTAAGCATGTCCTTCCAACCCTATCCATTAAGGTTTAAGTAGGACACTATATTATTCCTAAAAAAATACTGAAATAAACTTTAAAAATTCTACATGGATATAGCTAGAGAAATGGTGGAAAAAATGTGGTGACTCACTTCTTTTTAGTGTGATGAGTGTTAAAGACTGTTCGCAATAAAGGAAACCATAGCTAATGGATGATGTTTCCTCAAGTTTTCCTTGTAATAATCATAATGAAGTATTATATATGTACAATGGTTAAAACTGAACTCATGTCTAGGTCTAATCAGCTATCATCTATACCTAACTGGGTAATATACGCAAAATTATGCATCTCATTATTAAACATTGAATCTAATTGAAAATCTTGAACTTTCGTCTTCTATATCGACCCCGATGTACCGCGACCAATATTTTTTTTACTATACCCTTGTCTTTTAGTTATGTGGTTCAGGCTTAAATGAAAATATTTCAGTGTTCACATCAATCCATAGGTCCTATGGTTCTGTCCTCAAGTTGGTGAAATAAGTCTTAAGCGGATAGTTGCTGCCCAATTTCACATGACACGTTTCGCAGATTCTACTTCCGAATTTCAAAAACGACATCTATCGGACGAACGAACTCACTTCCATTCCATTTTTAAAGATGTACTAGATTTGCATGAGTTTCCACTTCCATGATGGAAATCATTAAACCCAATTTTTTCATCATGGTTTCCATTGATCTTTAGTTCTGTGATTTGTTGGCGTAAGCAAACGCCAAGATTTGTTAAATAACAATTCTCAGGTTCAATTCAGGAATTTAATAATTTACAGAAGTTCTGCTTTACTAATTCGATTAAGCATCAGCTTGTTGAAACCACATGTCTTCCAAGTCGAAATCTAAAACCGTGCTTTAATGGATGAACTAAATAAGAATATGTAGCTTAAACTTGTATGTTCCATTCAAATGATATCGAGAATCAGGTGACAATACCATTTTTGTCAGCTGAAGCTCATTATTTTGACGTGAGATTTAAAATTAATTTTTTGAAGATTAGGAATAACAAAATTTGGTCCGAGCATATATAAAGTTGCAACACCCAATCGCGAATGCGTCACCATACAGTTGGAGTAACGAGATTTTAACATAAAAATTCGGATTTCGACTGAAGCTTCCTAGATAGTTTTGAACAATGTTTCCAACAAAACAAAATGAAAATTATTTCAATTTTCTTCTTTGGTCACACTTAACACCGAATCCAAATCGAAAACATATGGCTATAACTCCAATTTGTGTTGACTAGCTGTTCGTTTTGTTGCTCAGCGTTCCAAACTATACTTCGAAACTAGAAGATGGTTTGGTTCATGAATGCATCACTGCATCAAAGATTATAGATCTGTTCATCTATTTCAAAAAACCTTTTGCATCACTAACCCTTTATCGAAAATGAAATCCGGTCCCTATACTCCCTCTTACTTACCACTTCATAATTTTAAAAATATTCTCAATGACAAGTACTATTTAACGAGATGAGATGAAATTTTTATTAATAGAGGATTATATATTATCAAGGTGCAACATTAATTTTGATGTTTCGCCTCTGCAGTTCTGTTGTGTTTGCCATCAACTACCTCCGAATCTGACTATGCGATATAACGATGGCGATTAACCTAGTGATTACCTGGTACCATGACCTGATATTGTTTATTTATGAAACCAAGGAAAACTGAGCTGGTTCTTTTCACTAGACGCAGGACTTTGGAAGTCCGAAAATTGAGGATGTTGCCATTTTGCGTTCATTAGGAGTCAAATATAGGATTTATTTAATTTGGAAGATTTACTGGAAAGACATATTGAAACGAAATTAAATAAAGAACGTATCATTTACTAGAAATGTTAACTATTATTCGAGCTTGAAATCCACAAAAGGGTACTTGGTTACATGTTTATCAGACCAATAGTTCCTTTGCCAATAAAATATCTTGCAGATTGACCTATGATTAAACTCAAAGGAACCTGAACCCATTTTTTACTTCTGCGGGAACTTATTTAGTCTCATTATTACCGAAAGGCATAAATGAAACTACATATTATAAACCCTGAGGTGCTAAACCTTGAGGTGCTAGTTCCGGACATTTCAGCAATACTATTTTCTTGAAACTTGTTTACCTTAAATATATTTGAACTTGCCAGGATATCACATGGATTTCAAAAATTACAAACATCTTCGACTGTCAATAAACCTGAACCATTCTTAAGCGATACATTATTCTTCATTGATGGGAGTGATATCGACAATAACTTAATGATCTACTCCAGAAAAGATGAGATCACTTAATCTCATGTGTCCTATCTAAACTCTTCATTGGCAGAGTTTGCGTATCAAAGATCTCAGTTCTGCTTCAACTATGATAGACTTTCCTGACATTCTCCCTAAATATTGTTCTTTATATATTCCAAACAAAACATATTTCGAGAATGGTAATATTTATTTGGCAAAGATAGCACAGAGGACAAATCGAGCCTGAGTTACAGAGAACAAAAATCAATCAGTTTTCAAATGCCTAGAGTAGACCAAACGGTTGTATTGATTTTGGTGTTCCACTCAACTATATTAAATATATTCGCGAAGGTCATGAAAATTGTTAAACATATCCAATTATGGAAAAGTTTTAAAACCCTGGAAACAGCAAGTTTCGAATTCCAAAACTTTATACAAAATGTAAATTGTGTATAACGATAATTTATTTGTCCCCCGAGGGCACAATTCTCATCCCCACATAAAAATACGCCACTGTTGCTCTATTCGCAATTCTGCATCATTCCTTCAAATATTTGTTTATACTTTGCCATATATACTTCACCATTCCTCTACACATACCATAATATATGTGTGTGTAGAGTAAATCGATATATGTATAATATTGCTGCCCTTTTGTATAAAATAAAATTGCATTTTCATAAACATATACATAATAATGTAAATATATATTTTTGAAAAGCATCAAAAAAAATCCATTTTCCAATATAAAATAAAATTGAATGCACTGATACTTTCGGTAAACAACTATATATACGACTATATAGATCTTAAAACCTCTAAAGAAAACGAACAAACACTCAGTCTCCATCCACGGTATAAACTTTATACTCAGTCATTCTCTACATAGCGACACAATACAATTATTGTGTACGAGTATTGGAGTGTGTGGGAGTTTACATAACTTGGATGGACCACAAAATGCATTTATTAAGATATCTCGAAATACACATCTATACTATACATATAAGAAGAAGAGTCAAGCATATATCTGGGATACAAAATATCTATAATTTTGAATTCAAAGATCACAATAAGATGTATAATATAAAATATATAATGGATGTATCTTCTATTCTTTAGTATATTATACCATAGTATATTTTATCTTAAGAACTATAAATCTTTTTATTACTTTTGTGGGATAAGGTTGTCTGATTAATCGATTTTTAAATATAAAATTTTGTTGTTGTTGTTGATTATGTTTTATTAGTTTTTTAGAGTATTTTATGACATCGAATATTACTAAAATTAGAAAGTTCTAAGATTTGTTTTCTTATTTATATGTGATAATAATTGTTATAAACAAAACACTTAAATTCGAAGACGCAACAACAATGAATATGGGTGTAGAGTAATTGAACAAAAAATCAACTAAAACGTTAAAGATCACACCTGTTGCACGTTTGAGTGTAAATCGTTGCCCGATGATCCAGGTTGAATGGCTTCACTATAAAATAAAAATACACTCAAAGGTGTTTTGATAACGCATCCAATCTTTTCAGATGGTTGTGTACCTCAGAAAACAGCATCGTTCATTCCAAAATCATTTGACCTTGATTTAACATAACATCTTCAAAGTTCACCGGGTAGATCTATATTAAATCTTTATTTTGATCTTACATTATTCGATCTGTTATCATATAAGGGCCTCCAATAATTACTTGAATTGAATCTAGAACTTTAAGATGCTATACCTACCATTACTGTACCGTACCATACGTCACAAATGAGTCTGATTTTTTTTTAAATTTTATAATTTTTTTTTTTTCATTTCCAGGTAAGTGCAACATGAGATGTTTTACTGTAAATATAAAATCATGTAAGTAAGTTCAAGCGAATTTCGATTTCATCAATAAAATAGTTTAAATAATTCAAAGTTCAGCTTCAGTTTTAATCCTTTCAGTTTCTACATCGAAATTCAGTTTCAACTGGAGTATTTCTATTTTACGCCGGTCATAGCTTAGTGGTTAAGAGAGCTTCTCATCACTCCCCAGTCTCGAGTTAAATTTCTGAACAGTGTGTAAAAGCATTTGTTGGGTATTTGTTGACCACCTATAATGTACATACCAACACGTATTTAATGGTTTGAAAGATCCCTGTTGCATTGAAGAGCTTTTAAAGACCGTTTTAGTCATATTACAATGTAGTACAATGTACATACAATATTACAATGTAGCTTAACAATAGTAAGTTATAATAGACCCGTGGTTCACATCGCCGCAACAATCTAACTCGATAAATTTTAATGATAAGAAGGTGGGCGCTATATGTTTCTCCACGTCTTAGAAATTATTTCTCGTTTTGACAATATGTATACTATACAAAAGAAAGCTTTGCTATAACATTTCATGATGCGCAAAACAATATTTACGGGTGCAAGTACATTGAAGCACCTCCAGGTATCCTAGTTCTATATATTGATCTTAGAAATCCAGAAATTTTAAAATTATAAAACCTTCATAAACATATCTCTGAAGCTTGCAAACTCCGGTAAACCAAACACCTGTACCCATATGTTTCCATGATTTACTGCTAGTGCATTGTGAGTCAACTTGGTTGACTGTAATTAGTTTATGCTTTACTCGCTTTAAGTTTTAACATCACGCAGAGGATCCGTTCACATAATTAACTATTTCTTGCTAATTGTTTTGTACAGCTTTGTTTGAACCAATCAGCATCTCTAGAACCATTACGTAACAAATCTGATAATAAAATTGGTTGACGTTACGTGTAATTATAAGAGGGACAATTGTTTACAATATCCACTGTAGAGCATCAAGTACTGTTCACCATATGAACAATTAAAAATTATTAACACTTAGACCACTGTATTGTTAAATTGTCTTACATCTTTTACATTCATCGCTTTGTTTTTGATTGAAAACGTTTAACACTAATTTCTACATTTTACGTCCCCAACCTCAGTCATAACAATACCTTTCACTATTCTTCTTTGGCACTACGCATTTCCTTGCTACCAATTTCAAAGGACAAATTGTGAAATATTTTTACACCAGTTTTCCATGACTAATGGCTAGATAACATGACATATTCAGTAGAGTCGCGTGAATTGTACCCATTATTGTGACAATACACCGATAAACAATAAACTCGAAAAACGAATAAAAGAGCAAGT
The DNA here is from genome assembly GCA_963932295.1 of Tipula lateralis. Classification (NCBI taxonomy): domain Eukaryota; kingdom Metazoa; phylum Arthropoda; class Insecta; order Diptera; family Tipulidae; genus Tipula; species Tipula lateralis. The sequence continues at coordinate 122,576,807 of OZ010737.1, forward strand.
GCTGTATTATTAGCACGCACCATAAATAGTTAACTACATTATGTAGTTGCACATACAAATGATGCTTTGCAACATAAAATTTCGCCCGCAATAAAATCGCCACCCTTGTACAAATTTTCATTTATTTATTTATTTTATTTTATTTTATTTTCAATTCATTTTACATTTTTTACTATTGTATTGTATTTTTCATCTATTATTGTTCTCTTTCATCTCCATTCGTCTCCCCCAAATCATGCTTTAAATAAAAAACTGGCGATGACTCATCCATTCTGCAAACACATACAACAACAACAAATTTATATTAAAATATTCGAGATGGGTAAGTTTGTAAACAAACAAGCAGCAACAACAACAAAACAACATCAATAAAAGTTGCATGAGTGGGCGAGAGTGAGATGAACGACATTAAAACGCTATATTATTGTTGGCTTTTCTTTCTCAAAAAAAAAAACCATAAATAAAATAAGAGTAAGAGAAACGGAGTTAGCACACACACACACAAAATAACAAATGAATGAATAAAAAATAAAAAATATAAAACGATTTTAAACAAAAGGGAGAGCGAACAAGACGGCAAGTTATTGTGGTACCTAAGTCAAAACGAGATAACAATATATAATCCAATTGAAGAGAGTAAAAATATTGTTTCATACTAAATTGATTGAATTATGTTTTGCTTTATATTTTGTTCTTGTTGCGTTGATTGTTGGTACATATAATGCGTTTTTGGTTATAAACGTGGAATTGAATAAATACACGTACATTAAGTTGAACGTGGAGCGAAAAACGATTGTTTAGTTGATTATTTGCTAAACGTATCCAAATACAGAATATAAATTTGTTTTGGTGATTGACTGGATTTGTTTAACATTGAATCTAACATTTCTTTTGCTAACAAAATTGAACTGCTTTGTTGATTGTCAATATGTTAATTCAAATTGTTTACACTCTGATATAACTTGGAAAATTTGTTTAACGATTATGATTTTAATGTTATGATAAAATTTAAATCAATAAATGTTTTATTTATACTGATTTTGAATAATCTTTTCTAACCTGTCATAAGTTCATACTAAACTGGTTAAAAAGTAATGAGACTGTATATTTTTAATCGTAGTGCAATCTAAATATCGATGTATATATTATATTTGGCAGTTTGGTTTAACCGGTGTAAACAACTGACAGAAATTTCATGACATTTGTCCTGTTAGGCTAGAAACAAAACAATATATATTCAATAAAATGAAATTTCTTGTTCCAATGCTTTGAAAATATTACAATCGTGACACATCTTTATCAAGATCATAAGTTTTATTTTGTGAAGGTCGTAAGCACACCAATTTGAAGTTCATTCAAGATGCCCCTTAACCTCAACTACTGATACATATACAAAATCAACGCAATCAAGATAACTTGCATATATTGGTATATCAAAAGCATCAATACAAACAATTTTGCAAGTTAGGCATGAGTTTTATGGTCTTGTTTCCAATTTAAATTAATATGGTCAAAATTTAAATAAGTAATTTAAATTAATATGGTCTTGTTTCCAATTTTAATTTTAATTTATTTGAAAGATAGCGTCGTGTAAAAGGGTCTGAAAGAGAAGATTTCTATGATTGATAATGATCTGAAATGCATAATTATTGGTGACGAAACTTTAATCGATGCTTATGTCTGGAAATGGCTCTACAATCTAGTGAATATCGTATTGCAGATAAACAAAAACCAAATTAACCACGTCAAACCAAGTCAAAAATCAAAGTAGTGTTGTTTTAAAATAATTCCTTCCAAACAGTCTACAAAGAATATTTAGGCCGTTTGCGTTAGTCAATTCGTAAAACAAAGAATATAAAGGTGGTTTGCGTTAGTCAATTCGTAAAAAACAAATTGACATATAACAAAACGGTCATGGTTTTCATAAAAAAACTATAGAAATTAATAAAAACAATGTTTACTTTTGTATAATATTCCTTACAGTGACAATTTTTGTTAATTTATTTTGTGAGATCGATTTTCATAATATATCTTTATCAGCTCACTTTATACTAATTAGAATTATTATAAAGTGAACTGTTGAAGATATATTATCGAAATACAAAATAAATTTACAAAAATCGTCACTATAAGGAATATTATACAAAAAAACATTGTTTACATTAAAGCCAGTGAATTAAGAACTACACAAAAAAGTGATAATAATGGAAATCCATTTAATCCATTTAATCGGTCCCCCGGGGTGGTGACCAAACATCAATCAAAGGTTGGGTGTTTTTAATCTGAAAGTGGGTGGGTAGATTGAACCGTGGACCCTGCTGGAATTGAGTTCTGGAATAATTTCCACTGTCTTTAACTTTAGTTTTGAAATATGATAACCGAAACATATTAGTTGCAGGCATCCGTTCTATTAACAAATATTAATACACAGTTTTACTACAGATCCATATATTTTCAACCTTTAATTTCTTGTGCCTTTAATTTTTTTCTCAATTCCATATCTATCACTAAGGAAACAAGAATAGAATAAAGGATCTTACATTTGTTATTATATTATGACTTATGTTATGAAACTATACCTCGTTGAGTGTGAATTATCTATCATTTGCAATTTTCTGATTGCCTATATTTTGTACTTTCCGATACAACTGATATAGGTTTCTGATACATTATTTTTACCAGTTTTCGATGAAAAACGTGTATTTTCTTTTCTCAACGTGTATTCTCAAACATAGCTTCTTTAGCAGATCTAACGAAATGAAAAAGAATTGGAATTTTCGTCTTAGTGATGACAGAAACGAATATATGTAGTCTCACTTCTGAAAGAAGATGCAACTCTTTAAATATTAGATTCATTTACATAACAAATAATTAATTGAATGGAAGTAATTTTTGAGATCGTAAAACGTTAAGATAGTATATTATTATATTGATCATATTATTTATTTATAGCCTACGGAATGAATTATGTTCCTACGGAAATTTTCTGATAGTTAACTATTAATACACCCACAGACTACTATTATATTAATTTTACAATGTACTAATTCCATTACACTATTCTCCTTATTTCACTTGCAACTGCAACAGATACAGATGGCAAATAGTCGAACATAAATGAGAAAGTACATAAAACGACAAGAGTGTAAAAAGGACAGAAAAAGCTCGATGCGGGTTTTTGATTCAAATATTTGAAACAAACAAAAGCGTGGATGAGTGAATTCTCAACTTTTTCTCATTTCATTTCCACCACTTTCTCATTTTATGTTTTTTTTTATGTTTTGTTTGAGAATGGAGAACTATTTAGTTTAATTTTCTTTAATCTTGACTCAGTCAGAATTTTAGTTTCGTAGTGTTAGGATCGTGCACCGTGTGTTGTTGTAGTGAAGAAATTGTATTCAGTAGAACAAAACAAAAAATATAGATTTTTTTAGTTTACTTTTTAAAGTTCTTCTTTGTCTCAACTATCGAGAATTTTTTATGTTTTAATGATTTAATGGATACATACATAAAAAATACTCTTTATTAGATTAATTTATTAAATAAAAAATGAAATAAATTTGTAAAGTGTGTGAATGAAATATAATATAACAACAAAATAGTTTTTTTTGTAACAAAAATGTTTATAAAAGTGAAGTGATTGTTGGGTACAAAAGAAGAAGTGGTGCATTTTGTTCTTAAATCAAAATAAAATCTTTGGAAGCTGTACACCGAGACAAGACGAGAGCAAATTTTTAAATTATGAAAAATTGTTGTACGGATTACGATTCTTCATTTAGTTCAGACGAATTGGTAAATACAAGCGCAACAGTTCTTAAATATTTACTAGATTTAAGTTAGATGATAAGAATTTCCTCTTTGTTACATACTACACCAAATCAATTAATATTATTAGTAATGGGCAGATCTTATACACAGACGTACAAAGGTTATATATAATAGTCTTATCACTTCATTGGAATTAAAACCTTATTTATCTAAATCATTATCGATTTTCCCAAAACTCTGTACTCGAGATACCATTCTATCAGGTTACCTCTTCAAAATGTACACATCTATGACCCTCTGGTGGAATGTGAAGAATTTATCCTCCAATGTGTAGGTCGAACGTAAAACGAGAATCGTGAAGTTGGTGTCCCTCTGTATCACTGAACTATAAGTTTAAATACAAACTATGAACAGCCATAAATATATAGTTATTATTTCATAACTTTAGCGTTTATAAAAGTTAACAAATTAATTAAAAATTATAAAAAAAATGGCAAAACAAAGTACAAACATTTCAAGTTTTTCGTTAATATATGTGTACAACAAAATTATTTTTATATAAAATATTTACAGTACAACCACAAGATCGTTGTCTTAGATTATGCAATTCTGCATGCACGCGGTATATTACTTGGAATTTACATTATTTGCACAAAACAATTTGAACCGTCATGTACGTGTTTTATGAATTGTAATATTTGGGTTTTTCTGCAAAATTCTGTTAAATGTCTGTTACACTTGGACGTGCTATATTTTGATTATAAATTGTACAGAATTGGTTTGGTCACACTCAACTCGAAAATACTACAATCGAAAGGATCGTGCCTTAAATTAGTCCGCAAATGTTGATTAAATGCAGGGTGTACCCTTGTTGTACAGGGTGTTAAATTATGTTTCGAATAGAGAAAGGGATTTTTCACCATACGATTACGATCAGTGGTGTTAATGAACACTTCTATGACCCGCTGGTGGAGTGCAGAATTCATGGGCCAACCCATCTTCCATGTCAGTACTATTGGCTGTCATGTAGCGATGCAATGTGCAGATGGTTCTACGTAAATCGGACCTATAGCCGTACGCCCTCGATTTGGCTGTAATGGCGTAAGGTAAGGTCGTAAATAACAGATTGTAGAGATAAAAACAAAAAAAAATAAACCGATGTCTTTAATAATCACATGCTTGTTCTCTAACAAATATATAGACGACTTAAGTCACACCTTACTAGTCAAAACTATCATCAATCAACCTCAATTGTTATCACTGTATGTTGTATCACCATCCATCTTTTCTTATGTTGTTGACAAGCCTCATGTCATAAGTCTTCAATCAGGATTGGCAATATATTGTTTTATATATTCAAACTTTGCTCGTTGCATTTCTCCCCATATCCATCCAATACGCATATTTAAGTTAATTGTATTTTGTTTGTTTGAAATCTGCGATACCGCGAATTTCATTTCAACTTAAAGACATAAAACAACAATAAATACAAATAAATTGCTGAAATCGTCGTTTATATATAAGTATATAGAGTATATGTATATGCCTGCCATATACATAAAATTTTTAGGGTAACCGCGTAAGCACTTTATTTATTTAAGACGTTTTTTTTACAATTTCAAGCTTAATTTGATCGAAAATTATTATTGGTGTCACGATAGATAAAGGAACTATCATATACATAATAACACTAACAAAAATAATGTAGTCCAGATGTTTCACAACAAACTAACCATATACTTAAACGTGGTTTCAATGCGCTTATAATCAATCGGCGCGACTTTTTTTTCCGTATGTACTGTTGTTCTGTATATATTATATGTATGTATACGTTATATAAACCGCATGTCGCGATTTTATCCGCGCACCAAAATTTTATTTTAAAATATCTTAATATATGATGGAATGATTCACCCACACTGTGCGATGTGGTTTATAATATATAGCAATATAAGATATTTTAAGACGCGACGCAAATATTATGTAGTTTTGTGGTGGGCCACCGAAACCCATGCGTCTCAATGGCTTTTTGCATGTAATCTTTCTATATTGAGATATGTGTCAGCTTGTCAATCGTGCGCAGTGGGCGGAGGAAATTTAAATTATATCTCATTGCCGCAACATCCTGCATACACACACTCGTATCCATGTGTGTGTGTGTATATATATAAATACTCGTATTGGTACTATATACATATATGTATATGTAATGTGGAAGGTTACAACCACAGAACCTTAAAGACATATTTCAAATCGTTATTACATAAAATAATTTTTTTTATTACATAATTGATGTAATATATCTTAAGGGATATGTATACGTATATCGTTTATTTATTGTTATTATTATTACGAGTATCCAAGTCCCATATAAATAGTGTTATCAGTAAATTATGTATTTTTAAAAACATATTTATAGTTGTGTTGCTTTGTATATGAAAGAAGCATAAAGACTTAAGAATTTAATCAAGAAATACAGTTATTGCAACAATCTGACCACCAAAACACAGGGTTATGTTACTCGTATATCAAAAATAGTTTTCCTTTTTTATAATACAACACAAAAGGAGCAGCAATTTAAAAATAGAACCAGATTTTGTGCTTCTTTCCACTCCACAGTATATTTATGTACATAAGCATATACACATACGATATGTACTTAAATACAAAAGAAAATTGTCTGTGTGATATATGGGATGTGTGTCACAAGTGTTCAGAATGATGATAAATATTTTTTTTTGCAACAATAAAATAAAAAGAAATTGGATGGTTTGGTATCTATATTGTATATGGGTTACGTATAACGATATGCACTTGAATTTGGCTGAAATTTTAGCGGTCAATTTTTTGTTGGGGTGACATAAAAATACCTTACCCACAAAGTGAAATAAAATAGTTTGAATTTATGACTTATCTATTTATTTTATTATACAGAGCTTCTAAGATTAAGTAATTCTTCCAAAAGTTTCTAGAAATTTTTACAACCCTAACCTCGCTATGGAATCTAACTGGTAAATAAATTGGCATGCTAGGGTACACTTGGCGTCTTCTACCAAGCAGAGCCAAATTTGAGATGCCACTCGCCTCATGTAAGGCAAATTCAACGACTTGCTGAATAATCTCGGAGATGCTGTAATATGCTATAAAATATTATTGAAGGTTGATCAATACGAACAAAGTTTTGTAAGCTGTGTTTTTTCAGTAATTTAAGTTAAATTAAAATGAAATCATGTGAAATAATAAACCCCTAATGCTGAACATAGTTAAACATAATGAAATCCTGTATGTATGAAATAATGTCTTCATGCTATTGAAATATTTTACATCAACAATATAACACTGACACATAATTTAAATAAGACTGACAGTTAAAATTGATGTTCTAAACATATAAATTGTGGGGGTCAAAAAACTTAGTAGTTTCATTTAAGCCACCAATCTTCAACAATACATGTAAGGACTACAATAACAATATAGGCATATGCTTTCAAAATAATGCGATTATAAGCGTGAAGAATATGATATACTCTGCTGGTAGTGACAATGATAAGGAGGAGAAATAGGTGTGATTAGAGTTATTGCGTGACCTTCATTTGGTGGCATTGATTGACAGCGAAGGTCCTGAATCAACCAGCTGTTGAAGATACAATTTCTTCGAATTAATAAAATTCATTTTGTTTCTTTAGGCCAGTTCAATTTGATGACTTTCATTGAATGACTGACTGTTAATAAATCAATTTCATCCTAGCTGCCATATGAACTATATATTTGTTTCACTGTTGTTGGTATATATAGCACAACTAGTGCAACACCAGTTGTAGCGAATTACAGAGTTGTTATTCGAAATGTTTATTAATTTTAGTTGTATTGTGGCATCATTGTATTTGAGAATGACTAATTCGTATTTGGTTGTGACGCTACAAGTGCGCCTTAAATCGCTTTTTAAAACAGAGAAACAATATGGAAGACTTAAATATTTTAACGAAGAATTCCAAAGTTTCTGAAAGCTTTCGTTTATGTTGCACAGTTTAATTTAATAGAACTTTGTCACAAAGCTAAAGCTCAGCCCATGAAAACCTAAACCATTAGAAAATTTAAAATCGAAATTGAAAAAATTGTGGGTATAATTGTTTATCAAACCCAGTTTTTGGTTGAAGTAGGCCTATCTCTTTCACAGTTCTCTTTAAATAATATTCTTCCTCGCAACCGAACATAATCGGATGATGAAAATCGCACCCGTATCGATATTTGAAACTAGTAACTTCTACTCCAACTGGCGCAACTTTAATCGTACTTTAGCTATTGTATCAGCGAAACTATGTAAATTTAAAGTGATGAAAAGACACAATGTGCTTAGATTATCTTGGCCATGTTAACAAGTTATTAAATATAACAAAATAGGTTAACGAACGAAACCTCGAAATATTTAGTCCATACATATAGGGAATGTAAATGTATGAATTGATCAAATTGTAAAGTTTCTTGATTATTAATTGCATTGACAAAAAAAAATGAAATTCTGTACAATTCAATGGTGCACATGTTGCATGAAAACCCATTACAAAATGTGTTTGAAAACCATTCACAGAAAACTAATATTGGGGTTAACAAATAAGTCTCCGCCATTCAACAAAAGATGGTGACACCATAGTATGTTATGACTTATATTGCCCGATGTTAAACATCAGACCGTAAAGATGGACTTCAAAAGTTTTATAACGGTTAATTAAGACAAAAAACATAGCGGAAGGCCAAAAAGTTAACAGACATGAAATTGAAAGCATTTTCACATCGATTAAATTGATTGGAAATGGCTCAAACGCAAGGAGAGAGCCCACTACAGCTTCAGATACTACAAAATAGTTTGAAGGCACCTGTCAAAAGTAACTAGTAAAACTTTCAATTGGCATGTTTCATTCGTCTGATTACCTACCATTTTCCTGTCTGAGCCGCACTTCTCATCAGATTGAAGCTGAAGTACTCCACAACCGTTTCATAGTTCTATTTTAACATCAAAACATTTACATCAACTTAATACAAAATAAATAAGCACGTGAATTGAAAAGAATAAAGAATGCATTTACAATTTTTGAAATATAATATAAGAAAAGAAAATTGAAAGCAAAACCGATGCCTTTATACGAGCATGTATATATACAAAAGATGAATACACTCGCACAAAATGGGAAAAAAATTTTTTTAAATTAATTTCACAGTATAGAGTGTGGATATGGCAGAGTGATTCAATTTTTGTGAAATATTTTTACATATATGAGTCATGATTTTTGTATTGATGCTCGTCTCCCTCCTTCGAGCACATTAGTAAATACTTTATGTAGATTAGATGGAGGAATAGACTAGCATAGTTAATATTACAGACATATGTTGTTACGATAGATTTTTCCGACCGCACCATCATCATCATCATAAGAACAAATCGTGTAAATGAATACTTTTTAAGGATTTGTAGTTTTTTTTTAATCGTGTATAACTACTCGTATAAATATATTATATTAAACCGCATAATCTATAGAAATTATAACTTAAGTACAGCAAAACTATTAAATTACATAATTTCAAACTCGTATATCGATTTATGCATATATTAGACGGCTGTATAGTTAATAAAAAAAACATGTTTTCAAAACGTGAATTTGATATAAGTCGAAATTAACCTATATTATAAAATACAAGATCTTAATGTTATCATCGCTTGGACTCATTTGCAAATTGAATCCAACTATTGGTACAGGGTGTATGCGGAAGTTGGTTATCCTGTTGTTGTTTCTCGCCACTAATAAATAACGACACGATATAGTATGAGATAGTTGTTCTGTTATATACGCGATATTGACATTTTACATCATCGTGGCATTCATTATATTCTTGTTTGCCTTTCCAACTATAAAAACTATATATTCATGTACATGTATATTCATAATACACAAGACACAAAAAAAACGACAACCACGAAACCATTGTAAGTTTATGTCAATGGAAGAAATAATCGATTTTCTTTTTAATTTTATTTTATATATTATTTATATACAAAACAACGTTAATATTCGCGGTCTTGAAATTCGTTTTTTAAAACGTGGTTTTACATACTTAGAGTTTAGAGTACACATATATATAGAGAATATAGAATTATCGCACAAAATTAGAGAGTTTATATATAAAATTTAAGAGGTCATCGCATCTTATACAAACAGCTCCGCAACTTGATAATTTTAACATTAGTTCGTTAAATTTAACGGTTTTTGTTGTTCGCGATTAAACAATCAACAATTATTAATAATTTTATCAAAATGTTGCAAATTTTTTTCTTTCTAATATTTTTATTTTATTTTTTAAACTACGGAAGTTTATTATTTTGTATTTATTATTTATATAATTATTTAAGTTGAGATAAGTAAAATTATTTTAATTAGTCACATGCACTTGTTTGAAAAGCTGTCGCATATGTACTCAATTCGACGTACGTATTTAATTATTCGTGTCAGTTGGTGTTTTATAATTAGTTTCGATTGTCGTGTTTTGCCCCACCTTGGGCGCCAACCGAGAATAGATTATATATTAAAGGCGTTCACTTATATTTTTTTTTTGATCTGTACATATCTGTCGAGGTGCAAACCTTTTGTTTCGTTTAACTTAATTATTAGCTATTCCATCTTAAGGTTTCTATAGAAAATACTATTGTTTAAGCACCATTCTACACAGAACTTTATTTTTAAAGTCTTAATTTTTAGACTTCTGCCTTCATCCACACATTCTATAGGATTTACTTTTTAATTTAAGCTCGTATAATTTGTACCATTTAAGCCATTATAGTAAGTAAGTTTTCTATATATTTGAACTCCATCAAATATTAGTCTAAGTAAGTTTTGGTAAAACTCGTGCTCTTACTTTCTTTCATCCAAAATACTAATCCTCACGTTTGAATCAAAAGTATCGATAATCGATGTACGCTAAGAGGTAGAAACCGATAAAAATATTTTGCCAAAATCTTTGAAGATACATACTAGAACATCTTTTTTATTTCACACTTGCTCCATTGTGATAGATAGCTCTAATTTTGAATTAGTTCAAAATAACATAACGTCTAATTTAACACTTTGGCTGCCAATGTTGTAATGAGCATACACTCTAAATTCTACTTAACCATGCCAATGTTGTTCAAGACATACAGTCGAAATTCTTTATCCTGTGCCAGAGTTGAGAGTGTATGCTCATAACAATATTGTCAGCCAAAGTGATAACCAGCGAGCTTCTCTTTTACAAATCTTATAAAAGGTCTTCCAATGTAGCATCTTTTCCTTCGGTAAAGCTTTCGGCATACCATATTTTATTAAATGATGTTCATGTATCTACTAATAGTATTAATATTGACTACTGACTAAGTTAAAAATAATAGGCACACTCAGACCCAGTTGAGAGACGAGTTGACTAGAAAAAGTACACAACTATAAGTTGTAAAGACTGATAGTATCGTAGTTCTGCAAGATATATAAGAGTAGTAAAAATCAATGATGGAAAAGTAGACAAAAAATGAAGAAAAGTAATTCATCGATTAAAATGCTGAAGAATTAGGTAAAGCTTAAACTTGATTAGTGACTAACCAATTTAGACGAATCCGCCTTGTTAGTCATCGACAGTTTCTTCTGAGGTGTGATTCTTACCAAAATTAAGTACGACTGTAACTTATATGCTGTGGAAAAAAAATTGAAGATTCAGGCAAAGCTAAAACTTTCATTAGTGACAAACCACGTTGGATTGAACTCGCCTTGGTATAATAACTTGTATGGTGTGGAAGAAAACTATACTGCAAAAATTCTGCCATTTTAAGCGATACCCCTTTTTGAAGATTGGTCATGATGCGGCTGCTTTCCATTCTTCGGTTATAAGTTTTTTTTTAAAAAAGTACAAGAATTGCGCTCATTACTAAATGGTTGTATTTTTAAGCTATTCTTGCATAGTCGCTATAATAATTTTGCAAACTAAATAATACTTGTATTGACAAGCCTATTTTACATCACACCAATATTAAAACTTTCTGAATTCAAATTTCAACCTCAATGAAAAATCACGGTTTACCCATAAGCTTTTAACTTCAACAGAGGATCATAACTGTGTTCATTCATAACACCAATCGTATATTTTTTTGTGTGATCCGTCACTCAGATTCGATTGGCTCATTGTGACATCCTACTTTTTTGCTTGACGTTTGGCTATAGTCCGATTTTACGTAGAAACCATCCGCACATTGCATAGCTCCATGCCAGTCAGTACTGACATCGGCGATGGGACGACCCATGGATTCTAAACTCAATTGGGGGGGGGGGTCTCAGATGAGTTCATTACACCAACGATCGCACCGCCCAAACGACCGATGTTAAAAAAATATGTTTTGCATCCTGCCCCTATCGGGATTCGAACCCGATACCTCCCACTTCATTTGCAGCTTTAACCACTGCGCCACCTGGGCGGTTTAATCCTATATAGTAAGATAAAACAATATATTTTGAATTCACCTAATTTTTGGTCCAGTACTTTGAGCCATGGGACTCCCAACTAACTGCACATTGCATTACTCCATACTGGCCTAAAGTACTGGCATAGCAGATTGGTCGGTCCATAAATTGTACATCCTAACTGGAGGTCATATATGAAAATAAATAGAGTTGTTACTACCCACTTTAAGTTCCAACATCATCGACAAATAGTTACAAGGACACAAGATCTCAACAAAGATCTGTTACAATATCCGGATTCCGGACGATGTGATAACACAAAAAACAAATACCGGATACAGGATTATACTATAAACTTGAAATAAATTTGAAGCAATATACCATTTTAGCGACAGTAATAATGGATATAAATTTACCACTTACGGTGGCGTTAACCACCGAATGGTACACAAAATGTATATCCTACATATTTCAACATCGTATATATGGTATATAGAAGAAGACAATATAATTCTTCCCTATATACGATACTTCAATTGTGAACGTTGTCTTCTACTATTGTATATATCTAGTCGTGTATATACGAGTGTTGTAACGTCTTATATACCAAAAAATTTATTATCTTAGACAACACAAGCAAAATGAACAATAATAATAAAATTATATATATTTTCCAGATGCTGATAAGAGGTATATAGTCTTTTCCGATACTAGATAGCTTTATTATATTTAAAACCAACGAACAGTTTTTAAATTAGAAATTTTCTTATGTGGTGCGTTAACTGCACTGCTATACTCATACTGAGCGCGGATAGCAACGATATAAATATATAAATAACAGATGCGGTTCTCCCCTTCATCAAAGTGAATCGGTTTCGTAATTTAGTTTTAATTACAAATGATGCGGGTCTGATGATATTAATTTACACTAATTAAGATATGCACGATCGATCGATTAACAGATTTTTTTTTTATATAATTAAATTGCACGAGATGTGTAAATTAATATCCACTTTTGTTTATTGAAAGACAAGACATCTGGAAAAGTCTAGAAATTTCGCGATTTAATTATTGTAAATATATATGTATACAATGTCAGACTTAATGTGAACATGATGATGGCGCCAATTAAAGCCAGCTGTCAAATGTATATAATAATATACTTATATTCGTATATGGTGCTTAATGCAAGGTTTCTTTTTTTTATTACTCCTACATTCACAACATTTATGTATTCAACCCGCATGCACAGCATAAAAACTTTATACACTGTATATGCACACAGTGCACTAAATAACGAGTTCAATCAAATCTCATTCCGTCAATTCTGTGTATGATTTTACAAATATATAACAATTAGTTTACTTATTTACTTACGCCTCTCACATAACCATACTATATATAATGTACACATGTATAGAGTATAGACACGTTATCTAATATTTGTATTCCGATATTCTAATCATCTGAATAAATATCGTAGAAAATTCTTATAAAATTCTAAGTAAATATATAAGAACATCAAATACGATGTTATGTGCTGTGTGCTTGCTTTTCCCAGAGTTCACATTATATATGTTTCTATGTATTGCTCGTATATATGTGTATGGAGAAAGACCCAAAAAAAAATATATAAGATGTATGTCAATGTTAAATTATTCACTATTTAAATTAAGTAAAAATGTAAATTTATTTAATAAAATAAGAAAACATAAAAACTTAATTTGAATTTATTAGAATTTGATCTATTGGATTTACAAAGATACTTAAGTCATATCGACAACAAAACCAAAATCTAAAAGGTTTAGAATTTCTTTTCTTCCTTCTATGATATTCTTGAAGACGTTTGGAATAATGATCACAATCGAAAATTCTAAGAATCTATATGCTAAGTAGTTTATTTGGTGTGAGGTCAACTCAAATACACTTGATCTAATCGTTTATATATACATATCATGTTGAATCATTCATAGCCCGCACAGTGATTTCAGAACTCATTATTTACATTACCGTATTGTTGTCAAATTCTTAAATATATTAACTATGTCAATATCATTGAAATGTGCTAAATTTTGTGCACCTGCATACATATCGTAAGATGAGAAACAGATACACAATTGAAACACAAATGGAGGGCATTGTGTTATTGTTGATCCAGAGAAGACATAATGGAAGGGTTGGCACTTATCATTTAGACTAATACTATAATCGAGCGCTATAGAGATTAGCCTTGCTATTTGATGTAATAAAAATTGCTACATTAATGACTTCTTGGATAGCACTGTGAACCCTGAAGAATCAGGTTAACGAGAAAAAAACACCAAATATGCACGTTCTTGCGTAAAAGAAGTCACAACGCATATCCTTTTGTGGTAAAGGGCCACGTTCTCGTGGGTTGTGATTCAATTCGTTTGCTTGGTGTTCATATTAGCAACAATTTAAAATGGAACGAAACTCCAAACTTACGAAAGATCTAGAGAGCCTACAACATCGCGGAGATGTTGCAGAGCTCTGCGTGCTCTATAGATTAGTATATGGTAAATGTTCTGCAGAATTAAAGGATGAAAATACCACCATTTGTTACGCCAGGATGGGTAACACGAGGAACGATTAATGCGCATAGGTTTACGGTGAAGCTGCCGAATTTATTTATCGAACATATAGGAAGTGGAATTCGTTATCTTGTTTTCAGATTCCGTTTGAGTATAAAATGCTCAAGTTTACGGGAGCTATCAGCCTTTATTTGAAAGATCGCGCTTTGGGTGCAGAAGCTCTGACTGTTACAAGGAGTTAATCGCCCAGGTGGCGCAGTGGTTAAAGCTGCGGCAGTTGGAGCGGGAGGTACCGGGTTCGAATCCGATTCGAGGCAGGATGCAAAATGGGTTTTTCACCTTCGATCGTTTGGGCGGTGCGATCGGTGGTGAAAAATAAACATAATCTGGATCCTCTGTCGTGTTTAGAATCCTTGGGCCGACCCATCTTCCATGTCAGTACTATAGGACTGACATGGAGCTATGCAATGCGCAGATGGCTTACGGAAAGACTCGGATCTATAGCCGTATAGAGTGGTATCACAACGGATCAAATTTGGTCTAAGTGTGCGATAGCAGCCACATCAACTTAACTTTTTACAAGGAGTTGGGATAGTCCAAAAGATCGCCCTGCAGCCAATTAAAGCTAAATTAAAAATAAATACCTTTAATCGATGCATCCTGCAAATACGGATAAGCTGAAGCTGTACAGAGTGTTGATCAGACCCGTTGTCATGTATGGATATGAGAGTTGGACCTTGACGGATGAGTACGAAAGATGGCTTCTAACATTCGAGAGAAGAATCATGCGTGTGATATATGGCCCAAAACGCGACGTTGATGGCACATACCGAGTTCTATTCAATCACGAGATCAGGAATTTAATGCAAATTCCTGATATCGTGCATGAAATCTAAGGACAGCGAATACGCTGGCTCGGTCACGTTCTGCGTGCTGGTCCGAAACGAATGATACAGCGATCTTTGAAGGGAGAACCGCCTTTCAGTAGGCGAAGAGGTCGCTGTCGGCGACGATGGCTCCACGGGGTAGAGAGCGAGCTGGCATCTTCCAACTGCTTACAACAGTATGAAGATCTGGCTCGTGATCGAAACTGTTGGAGCCAGATTGTTGACACGGTACGGGCCAACAATGGCCTGTAAAAACCGAAAAAAAAAATCGATGCATCCAAATACTGTTTCCCATTTATTAAAGAACAATTGTTGGAATTTCGACCAGATCAGTTGCTTCGTTCGGATTAAGATCTTAATGTTATTTCGAGATAATCTAGAACGAAAATGAATTTCTGTTATTTGTCACACAACTTGAGGAAAGTTTTATCCAAACTATTTCGAAACTTTGGTTCTTACTCAGATACACAGAGTTGTGTTTAACCTATTTACGATATCGCTTACGTAATCTTATTGTTTCGATTTTGCTTCTATGTATATTTGTTAAATACTTTCAATCTGGAGTTATCAACAACTGGGTTTGTGTGTTCGTTTGAGTTGTGACACTAGAAATTAACATTCACCTCAGTTGCCATATTTTGAAGATTAGTTGTTCCAGTCACTCATTATAAAGAACAAAATACCACATAATATGGAATAGTTGTAATAGGTGATTTGAATATCAGGGAAGAGCATGTAGACATAACGGGGTAAACAACCGCAAGTACATTGAGATTGAAACATGATCTTTCTTATATGATAGTGTATCCCCAGTACAGTTTGTGATGCAAACTATACACAAGCTAGTATATTAGGTTATTAGAACACACAAATCAAAACTGCACTCCTGAGCAACTTAATCAACTCAAACCTTAAGCCCACATCATTGTTTTAAAACGACTTAACCTATTTCCATTATTTTTTGATAGCCTCATATTTTTACTTTCAAATGACACTTTTTTCATGAAAATTGGTTCACTCATTTTATTATAATGAATTTTGAATGAAAACGCAACTAAAATTGATGATTATAAAAATAAAATATTGGGGATAAGTGTGTAAATGGAAATTACATCACAAAATTAAAGCAAAACAAAACCTATTGGTTAATAGTATTGCCTCCTGCCCCTTGCGACTACAATGATTTGCATTCGGTTTCCCATTAACCATATTAAGGTTTTAACAGCGACTTGACGGATCGTACAACACTCCACATCGAACGTAATTTTGAGATCTCTAATATTAGATGGTACCGAATTTCTGGATTGAATCTTTTGTGTTATTTCATCGCATAATTAGATTCATGTCTGAACTGACGGTTCGTCGACTCGAGTCTAATATTACCCATGAACTACCGAGTGGTTTGAGCTGTGTGACACCAAACATTGGCTAGCACCAATAAAAAATCTTTCTCTATATATCTTGCGTATAGGGCACTACATGTTTCATGAAAATGTCTTCGATATATCGTTTACTGGATAAATCTTCTCTACGGTCTTCACCATAGGTTTGAAAACAATGTTTCTTACTCAAGCAATATGCCAGTCAATGAACCTTCCCCGTACGAGACTGTTTCAGCAAAACAGCACTGCGAGAAACGCTCTCTTGGACGCATTGGAATATATTCTGCACTCGACAGTGAATACTCGACAGTTTTGGATCTTTAGCGAGCCGTTTTGGAGTGAGGTTGGTTTTCTTTAAATGTCTTCTTACTATCCATTGACTAACAGCTACATCTCGAACTTGTCCTGCTGCACATCGACGGCAGTGAGATGGTGATTTCGCAGGGAAGTTATGGAACGATAGATCGATAGTTCTTCTAAGTTGCATAACAATACCGTCTGGTATACCATATGTGGTCATATGTAATCTCCGATTGAAGTTACCAGCTTCTTGAATCGTGGATACACTGAGAGAACAGATTGTTTAGTCATCCATGAGTTAACACTGTAATGTAATAACAATGTTACATAACACAATCATTTTAGCTCCTAATAATGAGTTTCGATAGCTTAAAGTTTACCCGTTAAAAACTGAGATATAAAATGTTTAGGTGCTGGCTCACCATATCGATTACCATTGCACTTTACCAACTTTTATTAATGAAACGAGAGCAAACCTCACTGAGAATGATAACACTGGCCTTAATTATTAATTCGCCTGTCTGTAAACGTACAATTCTAGCACAAAGTTGCCTGTTTTGTACAAGACGTCTGATACTTATTTTAGAAACGGTTTTACATTAAAAATAAGAGATAACCACTGCCATGCCAATCTACGATAAGTTAAGGAACACACTGTAGAATTTAATTGTATATGATTGGCAGCATTATCAAACGAATTGAATTAAGAGTTTAAGTCCAACCAATTAAATTAAGTCAATTCTAACGCTTTTTCGTACCAAAATTTTAACTATTGTCTGCCGCTCCACAAAAAAATGCGATGTATTTCCTCTACGTCGTTAATTTCGCACCCTGTATATTCTTATATATGTATGTATATCAAAAGACAAAAAAGACCTTGTACAGTTTAAAACGAATTGCTTGCATATATACTTACACAACAAAAAAAAACGTATGGGTTTTGGTGTTGTATTGCAAAACCGTTTAATGACGGCGCGCGCACACGCAGCCAATCGACACAATAATCGATTCAAAGTCTAATATTCATAAACAACTAAGACGTTTAGTTTTTTACCTTATATTGAGTTTGGAAAATCGAAATTGTCCATATCCCATGCACATCTATATAAACATATATCTATATAAGCAAAAGCCAATGCATTTTTTACCAATAAAACCTGTCTAGGATATCTCAATCGTATATGTACATATAAGCACAAAACATAAAAAGGGAATTTCTGATAAAATTTTGACATATAAGACATAACAAGAACTAATGCTTCTCTATACATAAAGCAAAATGCAGAACGAAGATTTTTTATACATCATTTATGTATATATGTTATGTATTTTTAGAACATTTATGTTTTATGTTCGTAAGGGTACATAACTAAATCAAATATCAAGTTGTTGCAAAAATATTTCGGTTGTATTCGATTTATTGGCCACCCAAAATTATATTTGGTTCGCGTTTCTCCCTCCTATAAAATATGTATAATCTCGATTAGAATCAATAAAACTATTTATTTGTACAAAATATATTGGGTGAACGAACCCGCCAAAATATAAATACATTTTTAATGTTCGTTAGTTAAATTAATTGTTTTAGATAGTTAAATGATAACGATATATATATAGTCATGTTTTGTCAGACCTATCTATATAGAAAGACAAATGTGCTTACAAAGTTTTGTTTTTATTTCCAGGTAAGTTCAACATGCTGCAGAGTTGCGTATAATTTATAAGCGACCGGAAGTTACCTCTTCTGCACGTTATACAAATTCGTATGTATCACAAAAGGGATTTTTCTTATTTTGGAATAATTCTATATATCTTCACCCTAAATTTAATTTAATTTTATATTTTTTAATACTTCCTTAAACATTTATACGTCTATATAATAAAGAAAATGTCCGTATAATTATTGTGTGTATATAAATAATATATTTTGTATACCAAACTTTAAGGGTATGTGCAGAATTTTATATACTTTGAAATTCATGAAAATTCGAATCAACGAATATGTACTGACCCTTAAAATACAATTACGATATGCATTTAAGACTAAAAATCTTAAATATTTTATCTATTACATAATGTCATGTTCAATATTTATTTCGTACGACTTATGCAGAGGGAGGGACGAAAACCCCGATTTAATATACGTTTATATATGGTATCGAGAAAAAATGTTCGAGGGATTCGTTCAAAATAGACGAGATAAAATTTAATATAATTATTATTCATTTAGAACGATAAAAGGGCTTTTTGAACAACAGAAACAGATTTTTTTTCCTTCTTGACTTTAAAATTGAAGATGAGTATTTGATTCATTGTACTACTGCTATACAGTATGTATATATTTATCGTTGAATAAATGACATTGTTTACTAGACTGGTTGAAGCAATGATTTTGTCATTTTCGAATCATTTTCGATTGTATGGGCTCTTATCTTATCAATGACAACTTCGATTTCATCTTTCAAGGCGTGAATAGTCTTTGGATGGTTAGCGTAATATTGGTTATTAACGGCTCTCAACAAAAAAATAGCTACGTCTGAAAGACGATTGTTTTTATGCAAAATTCTCATCAAAGAACCAGTTTCTCATCAACTTTGAAATAACGAGTAATTGAAATTGTGACCGCCAGAAACCGATTAAATAGTGCAACAGTTTAACCTACGTCAGTCGTACGTAGTTCCAACTCGCAATTGTGCCCAGGTGTAATCAACGTAATTCGGGTATATGTATATCATTACTTTTATTTTATTTTTCATATTTTAATTTAAAGAAATCATTATGTAGAATCAGATACATTTAATGCTAGAAAAAGTGTCAAAAAGTCTGAAGTACTGTTTTAATTTGATATTAAACTGTTCTTTAGACAGTCCAAACTCGAATCGGTACTCAACATCGGTAAAAAATTTGGTCATCATATTGATAAGTTCATTTTCACCGTAATTAGTACGATGTTTTTCAAGTTCAGACGAAAATTTCTACTGGGCACGTTTAACTTAATGCTCTGAAGAATAAAGGGAGTGTCTATATGGCCCAAAAGTATATTTCAAAAACTTGCGCAATGTTGTTGCCTGCGACTTACCAAAGTTGTAATATTACATGCTTTACGCAGCGTACGGTGTAAGATGGTAAGACAGCCAGGTTCTTATGGAATGGTAAATTGTAGTTGTAGTTCCAGTTTTTTTGATAGTGTAGAGTAAGACTCGCTTTTTACTCAATTTTTGTAATCAATTCTATTAATGTGGTCAACGTTATGAGGGCACCAAACTACTGCTGCATATTCAAGCTGAGATCTTATGTATGCAAAGTATAATGCAAAAAGTACATTTTGGTTTTTAATCTTGGTGGTCCAGCGACGAAGATAGGCAAACATGGAGTTGGCTTTCGATATACTCTGATCGATGTGTCTGGAGAATGAAATATCACTGATAAATGTTACACCTATATCTTTGATTGTGGTGACGCGTTCAATTAATGTTCCATTGATATTATAATTGGCAATTATTGGACATGTTTTCCTATGATATGACATAAACATGCATTTTTGAATATTGAGTTTAAACTGGTTCACTTCACACCAGGAAAAAATCTTGTCAATATCCTCTTAAAGCTTGTAAGAGTCACTTCTATCGTTAATTGATCGGAATAGAAGCACGGAAGAGTGTTGAGTTATCTTAGTGGTGTCGTCAATAAATATCATGAAGAGATAGGGACCACTATTAGAACCCTGGGAAACTTCAGATTTTGCCAAAATAGGATTGAACTTTTCACCACCTACTTCAATTAATAGGTATCTCTCCGTTAAGTAAGATTGAAACCATATTTGACGAACATTGATGAAAAACCAAACTTGTCAAGTTTAATCAATATCTGGCGATGTTGAATGGAGTCAAAAGCTTTACTAAAGTCAGTGTATATGGTGTCAATTTGCTGATGATTTTCTAAAGCTTTAGTAGTAATGCTAGCTAGCAAACTCAAATAGGTTAGGTGGTAGTTGATCTGCCAGGCATAAATCCATGTTGATGAAATGATAGATGGCTTAAAATTATTTTCTTGAAGGAATTGCAGACTAATAATTCCTTTGAAAACAGAAAATTTAATTTCTTTTACCAGATTTGAAAATCGGTGTAAGTCTCGAAATTTTTCATTTATCAGGGAAAATTCCGATTTGCAATGATTTATTAAAGATGAGTTTTAAAGGGTTTGCAGTCTACATCCGCCAATAATTTAATGATGGATGAAGGGATAGAATTAGGTCCACAGTCACATCTTAGTGATTTAATTTCAGTTAGTATCTCTTCTTCAGAAAAGTTTGGATATGTATTGCACAATTAGCGTAGCTGGGAGGATGATTATTACAAGGTGAATTATCAGGACTGTAAATTGTTTGAAAAAATGTCGACACTTTAATATTTTAACTATCTATAATTGCTAGAAAACTGTTTATTAGGCCTGATTAGATTTCTTTATATATTCCGTACTAATTTGCACTCTATGTGGCATTTTCAAAAGTCAGTATGTGCCTCATCGGTTATAATGAACTATTCATAAAAACCGAGCTCACTCATTCCCCAAAATGATTGCCTATCGTTATTGAATTCTTCAGTGTATCTATAACATCCTCATAAATTTAGTTTTGTTTGTGTTTCATCGTGTGAATTCATCCGACAAACTTATCGCTCTTAGTCCAAAATCTAACTTGTTCTAACCAAAATCTAACCAAAGAATATGGCTTCAACTGAGACTGTACGGATTTGTCGTACTATTAATGTTTTAAAAATTGATGTATCATTATACATTTTATTGGTTATATTCTCTACTTGGCCGTAAACTCCATTACATTTTGCTCACAGCCTGTACCAAAGAAGTCAAAGTATGACAAATAATATCTAATAATGTGATCAGCTTTAAACTTTTTTCAGGTAGTGTCAGTTGTTGAAATATACACCATTCTAATAGCTTAACTCGCTAAAAGAAAATCCAATAAAGTTAAATTGATCAATTTTAGCAGCCAGTCGCGTATGTAAGATACATACGCGCTCCTATATGTGGTAACTTACAGTCTTATTAAAACACATTTTTCACAAATTTCGTTTTGTTGCAAACTCATACGGATCTTCAAGTCAGAAAAAATGTTTTGTTTATGTCAGAGGAGCGAACCGAAATTAACTTCATTCCGAACTCATTTTATTTTTGTTGTTCGAGTTTAAAATCGTTTTTATTTAAACTCGAATAAAAATATTAAAAACCAGAAATTAATTTTGGTTCGCACCTGCAACATAAATAAAACCTTTTCTTCATTCTTGTAGATCCACACTTTTACTTGTATTCTGATATCGAGTAGTATAGTAAGTGATTCGCCCCTATTGTTGTTCACACAGTTCTTAATTGACCGACAAGCTGTTTAACCACATGTCAAACTTCAATCAAATACATTGAAATAAAACATTTGAAAAACACTTGTCTCATTATGACCAGCCAAAAGATACACAAGTATATAGAATAGAAATTTAATCGAACGAGTTATTTCAATTTACCCTTCTAGAGTACTCTTCCATTATTAGGTTTGACGCGTAAAATATGTTATACACGGATGCTAACCCGTTGACATATTGAACAAATATACTCTATTCATAGTAATACGCAAAACCAATTTAAAATGTGTCTACCATGTGTGTCACATCGAAGCAGAACAACAATAAAGCAAATTTTATTCTCTATAGAAATCTATCTAAGCAATTTTCTAGTGTGTTTGTAATCTAATAAATAATTTATAAATTTTATGGTTTCTTAAGAAATTAGATATAACGCTTTGGTATTTGGTATATAAATACCAAAGAAACCCATTCTGCCATACATTCTTGAATACATTCAACGTCTATCGGAATTATGAACATGAACTCGTAGTATGTTTATAATAGTTAAATGGGAAAATCAATATTTGACAAATTGACATACAATTGCACTCTTCCCCTCCAATCTTAATACGTATATATGTACATATCTATAGGTTCAAGGTTTCCCTCAAACTATTTTTGTATGTGTTTACGGCATTAACATTTTTTTTTTAATTTGAAAAGAACATTTCAAGTACACAATGCAAAAAAAAACACTTGGTATGTTTTATATACAAAACAGCCAAGCAGATATAGAGAAGCACCGCGCACTATCCCTCTGTATATGTATACATATATATAGTGATAGTTTTTTGGTGGTTGTGTTTCACAAAAGCATAGACAGTAGGAAAATAGAGAAAACTATATAATACCTCCAGACATATAAATGGAAAATCAATACACCATCAAGTCACTTCGTTCGAGGTAACATTAACTTTATTTAGATTGTTACAATAAGATTATGTGGATTTTAGTGGGTTGGTTTTTTATACACTTATATAGTTTCGTATATTAGTGTGTCAAGCTAATGGGACTTAAAATTAATTGATTGGTCGTTTATTATAATATATTTAACAAAAAACAAACTGTACACAACAAATATGTCAACTTAATTACTAAGAATTGGGATTGTTGTGCTGCACGTAGTTTGACAATCTATATATAGTACATAAGTACAGGATTCAGTCCGGGTGAATAATGAGCGCAACAAGTAAATTAATGATATAGAATTATAAAACATAAAATTACCTGGGTTGTTGTTCACTTCACTTTTTATTTTAAATGTGGATATAATATGTAATTTACCATGAAAATTATTAAGATGTCAGACTGTTATTTTGGGTTCAGTTACTTGATTTTTAAATATAATGGTGAGTAGGGTAAAATTAAATTGATTTTGCGTTAACGATTTACAGTTTGTTGAACTAAGAGAAACACCTATAATATCTATTTAATTTTTGAATAGATTGAAGAACATTTATGAAGACAAAAGTAAGAATAACAAACGATCGTGACATATACAAATAAAGTTGGGAGCAATGTCAATTTGAATGATTTGCTCCGATTCCTCGGATGGGTATGGAAAAATATATCAAAAATCATAATGTTACCATATAAAGAAGGTTTCCCAATGAAACCCCCGATTTCAAAATCGGAAGAGTCTCCTAAACTTTCAACTATATATCAGTAATATTTGCGTCACTCCTATAGTTGAATACAGGCATTGCTACTCTTGACATACTCAACATTCGCAAACGTGTTGATTAAATTGTTAGTCCCGTTTGTGGACTTTATCTTGAAAAGAATCTATTCCATTATCTTGAAAAGAATCTATTCTATTGATTTGCCTCAAATATACAGTGGACAAAAAAAATAATAAGTGTTAATGGAAAAATCTTTATATTTTTTTGAAAATTGTTTGGAAGTGAATTTCTAGATGTTACATAGTGAAAACTATATCTCCCATTACTGTACAATACTCCGTATTGTAATGCAAGACAATACAACATAGAAAGATATTTCCTAATGTAAAATTTAGAAAAAATCTATCCAATGATATATTGCCAACACTACGGGTGTAGTATTACATTTTTACCTCCATATGTTGGAGCTTTCAGAATTTATTATATTATAAACCAATAACTTCAATTTTGTTTATTAAGCTAAATTACAGTTTCCACTATATAATGTGATCGATATAATTGATTTTAACAGACGTTTAATTCATAGGTATGTGGGCCTTCTTTATAGTATAGTTACATTATGGTATAGTGCAGCATAGCTACTGCTTTACTTCCTATTTCAAGTTGGGCCGTTATACGTATATATACAACTAAGACAGACTAGTAATACAAAAACTTGGGATGGCAAGATCGACATTAGCAACCGATGGAACACCACACTTTATTAACGTAAAATTCTGTGTGATGACTTTCACGTTGATTAAGCAGAATTTTTTCGAAATTTCTCGACGCTAAAAAGTATACTTCCATTCACAGATTCACTCAAGAGACATATGCACATATCGCTCAATATATTGCTTATATCTTGACTAATCGATTGATGTCTTCTTTTTCTTGTATTCATCACATTATCTCATAAGTTGAAATTAATAATGATAACTGCCTAACGATCTGCCAAAAATGAATGTCAAAATGAAAATCTCCATTGATTCCAGTCGGATTTAAACTCCGTTTCCTCTATTCATTACTCTAAGAAAATTTATATTTTGAAAATACTTCAAAAATCCATACAACTTTCATCTCTCCTTCCTTTCCCGAGCAATGAATACTCAGTAAAACAATTTCAATTCCAAATATTAGCAATCTTGTTGAGCTATTCCAGTTTAGACCTGTCAGTATTTTAAGTTCCATTTCCAAAGCGTTTGAGATAGTTGTTAAAAAACAAATTCCGTCCCATATAATTAATAATACATAATTACTTACTCAATGTCTTTGAATCTTAGAAAATTCCATTCCGAAAGTTCCGAATATCATCAGCGATAATATTCGGCGTAGTATGGAAAACGAAACAGATCGGTCACAGACAAAAGAACAGTTTTTTTGGTAATTGTTATTTTAATTTTCTTCTAGTTACTTCAGGTGTTTCTGAAGGTTCGGTACTTGGTCCTTTATTATTTTCTGTATATTAATGGGATAGAATCCTCATTTCACTATTGTTCGTTCCAAATTTTCGCTGATGATGTCCAAATTTATAGAAATAGTAAGTTAGATTAGCATTCTATTGTTAGTAATATTTCTCTGGTTAACGAGGATTAAGATAGAATAATTAATTGCTCGATTTTCAATGGGCTAAATGTTCCTTGTATTCATCTTATTAGGTCACTCATTTCGTTTTCAACTACTGTTAGTAATTTGGGGATAGTTCTTAACAAAACTCTTACGTGGGGTGACTATTTAGTTAAAGTTAGTAGAAAGATATTTGGATTATTAGTTGTTTGTAACTATAAAGTGGTACTCGTTTAATTATACTAGGCTTCTTCTTGGTTGCAGTGTAACTTGTTTTTATGAGTTTCGGATTTGCGCTTTTGTTAGGAAGCTACTCAAAACTAAAGAACCAAATTATCTATTCAAAAAGTTATTATTTACCTGTTCAATAATAATTACCCCATTCTTCGATTGCCGCCTGCTCGAAATTCTTATAGATCTTTAAATTCGTCATTTTTTGTTAGAGTTATTTCTCTATAGAATTCCGATCCGTGAAATAATGTCTCGTCCCTGCTGCTCATCCCATTGTTAATGAGCTTGTACTCAAAATAGGATGTGTGTGCAAACCTCTTAAATTGTGACTTTTTTCAGTAAACAATTTAAAAGGTTTTATGCCTAATGGAAGTATATGCGCTTTTCTTTCTTATTACAAATAAATCAATCAGTTGATCAATCGAGATCAACATAAATTGGTCTGAACATGTCAAAATTTGTAATATTATGATCGATTACATTAGCAAAATGTTAACAAACTGTGTTCATATCCATCCTCCTTAGAACAATATCGTTAGACCAAAAATAAACAAATCGGTTCGAGTTCATTATCCCCGACTTAAGCAAACAATTACTTTTATATATAATTATGGTTGGAGGATTGAGATTTTATGTATTATAAAAAATCTCCGCCGCAACTGCCCTATCCCCCAAAATGGTTTTTGCACAAACAACAATAAAATAAATTAAATAAAAGCCAACAACAACAAAAATCCTTTTTTCCCCATTAAATTCCTTTGTATTCCTATATTTTGTGTTCTTGTGTTGTATGTACAAACAAATTATCCATCAACTACATAAATAAACAAACAAACCGGAAAAGTTATTTTTTTATTTATTTATTTATTTTCATTTAACAATTTTTCAATTTAATTTTCTTCAATTTCACATTTAATAAGGAAAAGGCATTGCCTATATAAATATACTGTATGTCTATACTTAAGCAGTTCAAAATGAATTATGATGACGATGAATTTAATTCAAATGTGTGTGCATATAAAAAATTTATTGATGAAAATTTATACAATTTCCTTTCATTTAATAAAAAACCATTTTCTTTTTGTTTTTCCAACAATAAAATAATTGAATTTAATATTTAAAATGAAGATATACACCATATATACAAACACAACCACCCCCGCTCGTCTCGTTCGCTAATCGTTGTAGTAATGCATTGGTCCAACACAAATGTTTGGCCCTGCATGCACACATTATAATTTGCATTGGAATCGTATTCCATACGGGATTTTGTATGAATGCGCATGCATTTCGTTTCATTTGTATATGTGTGTGTGTGGAAAATTTATACATGTGCATATATATTACAAAAATGCAAACCATAATATTTGGTTTCGTACATTAACACTATAAATAAAATTATAAACTATAAATATTAGTTTATTGTCTTACCACACATTACTGGATCGTATTTCATTAATTCCATACGGTAAATTGGGATTCGTCATTTGAGTCGCGGTATAATTTTGTTGAGATGAGCACAAAACTCGATGATTTGTATAGTTGTTCGTGGGTATTAGTTTTGTTTATATATACTCGGTTCTGTTTATATATTGATCAGGTCAGGGTGTGTCATTTTCAACTTCATATATAATGAGTTAAAATTATCTCAAAAAGTAGATTTGATTAATGTTTATTTCTGGTGCATCTTTTAGGATGAAGTTAATTGGATGGTATAAAATCGGGTTTCTGTCCAAATTCAGCCATGAAAGTAATTATTGAACCTTTAATGTGAGAGTAGGTAATGTTTGACAGTTATTGTGCCCAAAAGTACCTTGTAGTGGAGAAAATCGTGACATTAATCCAATTATAACAATGCTTGCTGCCCTAAGACCTTTCCTATCAAAATGTAGTAATTTTCCGCAATCTCTGGAAACTGATAATCGATGCCTTCTGGTACATAATATTCCTCACTATATATATAAAACAGTTCAGCTGGAGTGCTATAAGCAAATAATAATATATACATATTGGTCAAGTTTCGTTCAAAAATTAAAGCGTCTCAGATTGAGAATGTAAATTCGCTTAAATGTCTCTTATTTAACTCAAATATTATTTAAATTGAGTAAACATTTAGGCGTTTAAAAACTCGAGCAAAATAATAATTAAGTTTGATCGTGGTTACTTTAACTGATATGTTATATTACTTACTGTAAATATGTCAACTAGGCTAAAATGGTCTCTTAGAGGCTTCTAAAGGTGATCAATTTATTTAATGACATTGTATTCATCTGAAATGTGAAATCCAGGCGTTGGGGTTAGTATGATTGTGAAACAATCTTACTTTATAAAGCAATCAGATTTGATATATATTAAAGTTATCACAGGATACAATAGGAATATGTAAGAGTCCGAGTGTACATGTATGAGATAAATGCTTTGCGTTTATATATAGAGATATTCCAATTGATATATAAGTGTTAAATTTATGTTGGTTATCAAGTTTTTAGAGTAAGAGCTTTTTCGAGGAAGAACTGGTTTAAAAAAACTAATTAAAACAAAATTTATATGAATTGTTTCCATAAGATTTATTCGGCACTTGAAAAAGTTTGTTAATAAAATAAATTTATTTTAAAAACCAAAGTTGATTAAATACCATACTCTTTCGTTGGTTTGAAATAATTTTTTTAATACATTTTTTATCCTTTTGGGTAACATAGGAACATACTGTATCTAAAATAGAGGTCGCCCACCTTCGTCATTTCAAAATAAATCAGTTAATGCACAAACGTGACATATTCAGGCGTACCATTGGGACGGAAAGTTTAGTCATATTTCGTATTATAGTCGTATTATAAAAAAATGATAATTTTTTTACTATTGCCATCTATTTATACAAAGCAGAAACACCATTAAAAACTTACATAAACTAACAAAAGGTTAAATTTTAGTAACCAAATTACAAAATAAATCAACAATGGAAATAATTCTTTAATGTAGGAGGAACCGTTTGACTTATTTTTAGTTTATGCAAGTTTTTAATGGTGTTTTTGCTTTGTATAAATAGATGGCAATAGTAAACAATTTATCATTTTCCCCGATTATAATACAAAATTTGATCAAACTTATCTTCCCAGTAGTACGTCTGGGTATATTACGTTTGTGGTTAAAGTTATCTGACTATTTTCTTAGTAAATTAAAATTTTTTGTGCTGACTCTGTGGTCGTATCTTATTTTTGTACTGTTGCCAATAGAATATTAAGACCATTGTTACAACAAGTTCTGTTGGAAAAGGCGAAAGACAATCTATGAATTAATATGAAAACTGTGGAAGTTTTAATTAATTTCGGTTTAAAATGTAACTAAACGGATGAATAATTTCAACCATAAGTTTTGCAAAGAACATCAAATATCACGGCGCTTTGATATTTATATTATAAATACAGATATACAAAATAGTTGACTACAAGCAATGAAGTGATTGATGCACACTTGAAGAATGTGTAATTATTATTACTGCTTTTTAAACTATTTTAGATTTTCTGTTTAAACGCATCGTGAATTCGTTATCGTTATCCTCGTGATCCTGCACCATGTGCACGAACAATCAACGATTTTACTGAGCGTGGCGTGGTCCACTGGAGATGTCGCAAGAATTGCCGCATGTTTTTCGTTTTACCAAGAATATCACTGCTGTGTTCGAGGATAGCGTAATATGATAGCGTTATAACTTGCTTTGTTAAACCTATAGCGTATAACCATTACATCCCCTCAAAGTAACTGTTTCGTGTGGCATTTGCAGTGAAAAGGTGGTTGGTCCTTATGTTTTTAGGACACCGATGGCACCACACCACCGTCTCGTGATTAGCTCAGACCGATATTAAACGAGCTCTTTATACCGCAAATTGCTGAATTGGGTTTCGAGCGTTATTATTTCCAGCAAGACGAAGTAGAGCTGAGATAACGATGAAGATGTTGAAATACTAATTTCCGGGTTGCTTGATCTTCCGTTTTGGCGAGTTGAAAAGGTCGACCAAATCGTAATAATTTTAACCATAATAAACCGAAGAAGAAACCTTAAATTTAGAGCGAGTTAAAAATTTTGTAAAATGGGGAGAAATATACATAAACTCAGGGGATTTCACTTATATCAGTTTTTCAACTTAAAAGTTATGATTTTACACTTCAAATAAACTTTCCGTGTAAACAGACCCTAATTTAGTTAATTTCTAGCATAATGGCAGCTAATTTACACTATGGTAGTTTTGCACCACCTTGTATTTTTGTATATTCAAAACTGGCAAATTAAAGCTAAATAAGCTATAACTTTTCCCAAATACCAATTCGTTAGCCTAAGTGGTGAACTATATCTAGATAAGTAATCCTCATCCGTTTCCCACTACATTCTGCAAAATATCTGTTTGCTTTATAGCCATGATCTTTTTGCTTTCGATAAAAAATCTCGACCCGTCGAACTATTTTTTATATTTTGATAGGCTGAAAGAGTCAAACAGTATGTAGCTTAAGTTACTCTTTGCTTGAACCATGCTTAAATCACCAACACACCAGCGTCAGGTTATTTTGTTAATAAAATTTTGGCGAACCGTTTCTAACCTAAATGTTGTTAATAGAGTTTAGCTTAAACTTTTCGGTTTGACTTGTTATAGAGGTGGACGAGAATTTTCTTCGCCAAACATTAATCATTTCAACTTAGAGAAAGATCCACATAAGATGTCATGTGAATGTGCTTACGAATCATTATCATTCCATTCGACAGAATCGTTGTTGTAGTTTTCGGAGTAGGTTGGTAATGGAAAACTATAATGTCTTGTTTTATATATACGTTTATAAATTGCTTCAAAATAAGCTGCTCTTGTTAAGGGTGATTCAATAAGAGCTTCCGGGAGTTTTTATTATAAATCGATGGTTTGTCCTGCGGTGTAGCACGTTGCACCATCCTGTTGAAACTACAAGTCGGCTATACCAATATCTTGAATTTTGGCAGCAAAAAATTGACACGCTGTTCTTCCCAAATACGCCAATTTTTTTTGTTGACGTATCCATTCAACCAAAAATAAGCTTTATTGAACACAATTATTAGGTAAAAAACGGATCAGTTTGGAGGTGTTCCATAACGCACATAAACCAAATCGATGACACAAAGACAGGTTAACCGGCTTAAATTCTTGAGCAAGCTGTATTTTGTATGCTTTTAAATGTTGTCACGCATGAACCCCAGTTGGTAAAATTACCGCGTATTGGATCACTTTTTACATGTCTTAATTCTGTCTTAAAGATTTTCCGTTTTTTATTATTTGGTATTGATTTAGAGGAACCATGGCTATATAAACGAAGAATTTAGTGAATTCCAACACTTGATTAGTGTTTTCTATAATTAACAGCATACAATCCTAGCAAGTTGATAGAGCAACTTGTTTATAAAAACTATTGGCTATATCGGTATGCGCGAGAAGATGAAAACTGTAGTATTGCACTTATACGAATGATTTAATGTTGATTTTACAATTTAGCCTATGTACCATATAATTCTAACCGCAGTTATATATTTATATACAAATTAGATCATTAATTTAAATTTAAGCCTATACAACGTCCAAACACACACACACACACAATTTCCCAATTTCGCATACCAAAATTATCATCTAATTAGAAATCCAAACATAATCTTAATAATTTTAGTCTTTTTTTCGAAACAAAACCAAATAAAAAATTATTAATTGAATAACCAAACGACATATACGAGCATATGGTAACATATATCATATTGCTACTCAAGGATTCTCAATATCATATTCATTGTACATATATATGTTCTTTAAGATGATAAAAACTAAATTTTTGACGACAAAAGTTCATTAGAATGCCTACAATACTCACATACATATATGCTCGTATATATAAGCAATGTACTTATGTATATAAATAGTTTGTTTCTTATCCGGTTTAATTTCAATATTATATTCATCTCATGTCTTTTATATAATAAGCTGTACTGTACTCATATATGTTAAAATATAGAAAAACTACAATAATTCTATTTCCGTTTTTTAATTTATAATTTGAATATATGTACATATTTGTTCGATATGACGTCTCTGCCTTTAGTTTATAATAAGTAATTGAACTTTGAATATTGCTACACATATGTGCGGTTTCATATATTTAATTTGTCGTAGGCGCGCTCTATATAGATATACTATTACACTCGCCAAGGTCAATTTTACACACAAATCGTGTATACCATGAACTTTTGGGCGACAAAATAGAACTCCTTGTTCACACAACAATAATTAATATATGTGTGTAACCGACCTTCTAGTTTACTTAAAAACTTAAGTCATCATGCGTGCAATGACTTTGATTTTATAACCACAATACGATGTGATTCCCACACACATACATATATTGTACTGTGGAAAGTTGAAAAAGGAAGATCATTTTATGAGAAAATATTATTTGACTAGAAGGCACTATATAGAACACAACTGTTTTCAATATTTTCTAAAATCGATCCGGACACACACACATACGCACAAAGATACACTTAAGATGGTTTTTAAATTATGCATCGCTTACATAATATATATCGAGCACATTATAAAATTAGAATATACGCTATTTATAAATTCTAATTAGTTTACAAAAATAATATAATTAAGTGAATCCACTTAGCCAGAATAATATTAGAACAACAAAGCCAGGCGATTTATATAGAAATAAACTCTTAACCTGGTGATCTGCCTCCCACTAGTTGTATACCAAAATGATTCATTCGAAATTTTTTTCATTTGGTAATACAAGTATGTATTTGACTAAAGTGAAAAGTGGAAAAATGATTGATGTACGTATATATGTATTTTTTAACAATTTTACCATTGTTTGTCGTTATGATATTATATAAAGACAGCAACAATCGAACAAAATTAGAAATTCAAATTTTTCCACTTTCTGTTATATAATCTGAAACATTGTATACTTAAGAAAACAAAAGATAATTAAATATTCAATCAATTTAAGAATATTTTCTTTGATTTGAATTTTAAAATAGGCATAAGGTATATTGTATATTTAGTTATCTCATTATTGGATATCTTTATCTAAACTACTGTAGGAAATGAAAATTAATGCTTTACAGTAACAATATTGTCGATGCATAAATTTTGTATATACATATAAACGAGGGAGATTCGAAGGTATATCTTGAAAATCTATATACACACGCAGGGTCAAGTTGAATATTTAACATTGATATTGTTGCAATGCAGCTCTACCGCATAAAATGAGTTCGTGGGAAATTTTAATTTCATTTATTGGTGTGTGAGTATATATAGTTGGCTTATAATCAGCTGAAATCTTCACAAATCTACGCTATGTCTCCATCTTGTTAGTGCCACAGGGTTGAATGGTTTTCCAAACCTGACGCATATTAAACAGTTTTCTTAACATTACCCGATTTTGAGCACTATCTTGATCGATCATAATTTTAATATCTACGGATCAAAATTGGTCTAAGTGTGCGATAGCAGCCACAACAACTTAACTTAACTTTTTTTGATCGAAGCTGTGATCTGACATTTTTCGAACCTTACATCACTCGATCAGTATCGACAGTATCGTTCAATCAAATATCAAAAGTAACAGTATTATTTTAAAACAGCCTTCATCAATACATAAATTTTAAACGTTTTGATAAAATTATCACCATCAGTATCGCAAATGGATTTCATCCCAGACATTGACAAATCAAGCTGCACACATGACTCCAAATTATGTATTTCGTAAAGCACATGCTTTATTCTTTAAGAATACCCAATTAAGGATTTAAATACAAATAATACAGTGGTTAATGTCTCATGCATAATTATTATTCTTTAATGGCGGGATGATTCTTGGTTTATTCACATTTTTAACATTTAAATCGTTGAATGAAAAACAGAATGAAAAAATAACGCTTCTGAGTGAAACATTGCATTCACCGAACATATTCCTCCAATGAATCACTTTTAATCACAATTTCGAGACTGTCTCAATTTTCAATAATATATGAGCCAATGTTGATACACTGTTCGAACAATAGACTTAAGTAAATTGTTGCTGGTGAACTGCATTAAAATTCTTCGTATTCCATGTCGGTAAACGATTGGTCTTCTTCTTTTTTTCGGAAATACTTGGAATGATTTGGTAGATGCTGTATTTGGGTGCTTCAATTATGCACAAGCCAAAAGTTATTCAGTGATATTCGTTAAAGTCAAAGTTGTGTCGAACGCCTTCTTGTTGTCCGTAATATTTTATCGATACTAATAATCTGTAATTTTTGGGCTGACATAGACGATGTATATAGATGTGGGTTCGAAGCCAACCCCTTTCTTGTTTTGACATTCATGTTCGTTTTGTGCCATAGAGGTTGTCTTGCTAACCCAAATAAGCACTTTCGACAATATGTAGCTTAGACCATCCGACTTTTATAGTTTATGATTTGATTATATAATTTAACAATCAATTAATATAGTTTCTAAAGAACAAAATAAGTAATCACAACAGTTGCAACAAGAGATACTGAGCGATGGAAATTATCAGTTTTATTTTTCAAATTTGGCTGCTTCAACTGCTTAGTGTTAAAAATGATCTGCTTTCCTCAATATGCAGTTCCAAAAAATATCACAAGACACCCAGTCATTATCAAGCGGATGCGTTTGTATCTGCGTAGTGATTTCAAAATTAAGGCTTTAAACCTTAACCAAGTTAAATGTAAACCTTAACCAAGTTTCGTTTGGCAAATTGTGTCACAATATCACTTTGCGGCTTTCAATGTCCCGTTATAGACGCTACTGGTTTTGCGTCAGTATTACATCATTTGTTTTTTCACTAATAAAGAAACAAAATCTATGGCTAAGAGGCCGTAAACGGCCCTTACCGCGTCTCAAATGATACCTCACGTACCAATTTCAACAATTGGTGCACATTGTCAGCTCTAACGAACGCATTTTTAAGTCATCCGGTTGCATGTTAATTTTTTGGTCGACGTCAGGAATCGTACTCGAGACCCGGCGTGATAAGAAACTCTCTTATCCATTAAGCTACAACCGACGATTTTTCACTAATAGCAAAGTTTATATCGCCTTTATCAGTACTTTCACATTACCGGGCCTAACACCCTATTCTTGTTTACGAATTCTTTGCACACAGTTGAACTCTGGGTGAAACGGTTTTGACTTCGTTATCTAAATATTCGAAACATGAACAGCATATTACCAAAGCATTGGTAGTTCTCCAAACCTGTAAGATTGCGTCGTAATAAACAAGTACCATAATCGGCCAACAACCGGCCACTTATACTATTCTATATGGCGCGGGCCACTTATATTATTCTAGGTAGTAAATCAAAATACATTAAAGTTTCTAATTCACTTAAGTAAATTTATACATAACTGAGTAATGTATTTCCACTTTATTACGTTAATTATTGTTCAATCAAATTAAACCATAAAAATCTGTGAATAATTATAAATGTTGCTATAGACTTGAAACTAATTCTATAATCGTATACATACATATGGAAAGAAAATTTATGGTTGATCGCCCATAATCACATTAAAAAAGCCAAATGGTAAGCACTTTCAATATATATGCATTCTCACATATATAGAGTTTTTTGTAGTAAAATCACGAATTTAGAGATGGGGATCATTAAATTTCATGTATTGAAAATCCCAAATACAAAAATAATCGGTTTCCTGTTTATGTAGGTTACATATCATAAAATACATCTATATATATGTTCTCATCATATACAATATATGTTGTAAAAGGAAGTGAAATGATTAAGTGACAATTCACGTGTATAGATTTTTAGTTTTATACATTTCCAATTCCCATATCTATCGAGCATCGACTAATTAATATTTCAAACGCGCATCGAAATTACTTTAAATTTCCGTTTATCGATATGTGTTTCGGTACCAACCTTATGTACAATACAAAATAAGGATATGGGTATATTATTATATGTATACGTCATAACGAACAGTGTTTTGTTGAAAAACCGAAATATTAGAATCCATCTTCACCATGATTTTCCTCTCACATTTTTTCCAGATTCGAAATACGCACGCGTTACAAATCGATTTGATTTTGTTTTAACCCCTTCCCGCGTGGCATAAACGTACACAAATACCGATATATAGCATATATATGTGTGTACACCGGTGCCAGAATAATTAGGAGGAATGTTTTTGTTAAAACGACTGTACAATGTATACGTCAATACAAGCCACTAACAGATGAGAAAGGTTGTCTGTTCTGTGTTCTTCATTCAACCGCACATAAAACCACAACAATGAAAATTATTATCATTGTCGCAACAGTGCCACATATATGTATGTATATACCCCTCGTATCCCAATCCGAGGCAAAGAGTTGGAAGAAAATTCTTAACGAATATTTTGTACGATATAATATATACACAAACACTGTGCCAGCATTATATTATAGAGATGAGGTAATTCTTGTAAAATGGGTATATATGATGTTACCGTTTTTTAAGGTGAGTCGGTTTTATTACAACCAACAACGAAAACACTTTGAATACATTTTGATGACTTTTGTTGAACAGTATATATAACGATTCAAGAATTGTATACTATCTTTTTACGTTTCTACATTTGTATATATCTATATGAATGGAGTGAGTCATCGTTACGATGATGATAAAAGGATGTTTAAAAAAGGAAAATTAAATTTCCAATTTTTATCAGCAAAGTAAAAACGATAAAATAGCAATACATCCGGTGTATATCGCGCTCTCTGGAAATTAAATATCCTTCTATATTAACACAGGTAAATAGGTATACAAATACACAGATTTGATTGGAAGTTGAATGAATATTTTAAGACGACGACGGATGAGAAATGCTTTTAACTCTTTACAGTAATTTTTTAAATAAATTCCACTTTGAATATATTATATGACATGTACTCGTCGTATCGTTTACTGCAATGGCTATTTAACAACCACTTGAAGTATAAAGTAAACAAAGAAAATTATTATTAACAGTTTCTGCAACATTATGTTGCTTCAATCTTAGTATATACTGTATATTTGGGAGTACTCAAAAATTGATTAAGAAATTTTTTATCATCATTTCGTTAAGAAAATGAGACTTAAGTAGGTTTAAGTATGTAAAATATATATTTTAATTAAATATGGTTTAAAGTATTATTGTCTTCACAAAATGTAATTTCGATGTGCAGTATCATCTTTCGTATAGGGTATACAACACTGTTACATAACGTTCTTCATCTATGTACATATAATAAAACCATTACGTTACATTTTATGAACAGATTTTTATTAAACTTCCAAACTTGTTTATTATAAAATGCAAGTCATCGGCCGGGTTATCACTTGTTCCACCATATTCATAATTTCGAATATTAACAATTTATCAAGTCATACTTTGGAAGAAAGCGGTTCGATATAAAATAACGTCAAAATCTGTTTTATATATTCAGGATATCCAGAGTTGGTACCTCGTCGAAAGAATTTTGAAATGTTTCTTCCACCTTGTCCAAACCAAACGAACTCAAAGAAACCAAACGGGAACTGTATTTGTGTTAAACTTAAACCAAGTACATTTTGTAGTGATGTAAACGCCTAAATCACTCTCTTTGTACTTTCTAAGGTCTTCCGACCTGGATTTACAATTGGATGAAATCCAAAATTTGTTCTCTTCGTAAATAAAAGGCTGACATTAGTTTGTGCTAACGTCAGACCATTGCTCAAAACTTACCAAAACAGGAAGTTAACTTATTGTGGAGATACCGCTGCTAGGTTAGGACGTTGGTGGCTATAGTAATAACATCACAATATTTAATAAAACCAGATTTCAGGTTGATTGGAATAGTTTTCTAACTCTACAAAACTCGATTCACTTTGTTTACCAAATGGTGATTTTTTTTTCATAAAACTGGCTATAACCAATGCCACAAACGGGTCCATGGTACTTATACCAATGATTCTATACCCTAATTTGCAAATGCTTACTGCTATCTTGAAAAACTGGATAAGTTTAGACCAAGGAAGGGACAGTAGCTGACTAACGGTAATTGTCCTGGAGTTGTACAGTTAAAAAAAAATCTTTTAAAATCCGTACACCTGCAAATTAAGTGGATTCTCTTCCGGATTGCATATAACATCTTGGGATAAACCAGTTCAATGATTAAAACAGCGTTGATCCATCAGAATCGCCACAAAAATTTTGATTTGATCCTTTTTTTTAAGATAACTTCAGTAGCTTTTATAATCATTGGCCAACTTCTTGCTGGATTTCAAAAATTTGGCATTATCGCTCAAAGTTATGCTGATGATTAAGATATATAACCTTCTGGCACGCAGTTAAATGTTTAATCATATCATATATCATATATTTAACTCAACCCACTCTTCTTAACATTGGTGCATGATAGGAATTTACATATTAACCTTTCTTAAAATAATTTAGTTTTATTCATAAGGCTTAAAAACACGTGTTTTCAATTCAATCTCTTTTTGAAAATAACATTAATAATTCAGTATATCCCAAACATCTTGGTGTTATTCTAGATAATAGCAGTATCAAACTGAAAAAAGATACTGGTATCTTTTGAAAAACCAGAACAGCATATACTCATGGGAGTTGTCTCCAAAATTGTTTTTTTCATTTACAAGTGATTGGTTCTACGAATAGCATAGTGCTTCAATCGTTTGGTAGGCTACCACTGGAGCATTGTTTTCAACTCGTCTTCCAACTACAGTCTTTCGTTATTTTTGTTAATTCTTAGTGAATTTTTTCGTGCTGTGCCAGAAATCATCTTGGTCAGTGAGAGACTGTTGCCTTAATTTAACTTCATTAAATATTTTAACGTGGTTTATCAATCGAGAGACATGTGGTTCTTACCTGAATTACTTGTTAGTTTGCTTTTGAGATGTCTTGTACTCAAACCAAGGTGCCGATTATAGTAGCGTCATAGATAGTATTATCTAAAAGTCCATATAGAAGTACAGGGTGTCCGCTGGGAAGGTATACTACTTTGTTTATAATTTTTGATTCAATGAAAGAGAATGGATCTAATATTGATAAATGTTTTATTCAATGTTGGCAATTATGTATATGGAATTTATGGATACACATTTTGCATTAGATTCTCACACATTTCACGCGGTATTTCATTAATTTCATCATGAATATTTTGTTTGAGTTGTTCAAGCGTTTTTGGTTTGTGTTGCATAAGCCTTGCTTCTTAGATATCCCCACAAAAAGAAGAAATCAAATCAGGTGACCGAGGAGGCCAATCAACATCACAATTTTTTGCAATGACTTGTTGTGCAAAGAGGTCTCTTACCATTATAATCCTGGCTGTATGCGATGTGGCACCGTCTTTTTGATACCACATGTTAATGAAGCCCCAAACATGCAGTTGTGGCGTTATAAAGTTTTCAATTATATCACGATTTCGCTCCCCATTCACAGTTA
This sequence comes from Tipula lateralis, assembly GCA_963932295.1. NCBI lineage: Eukaryota > Metazoa > Arthropoda > Insecta > Diptera > Tipulidae > Tipula > Tipula lateralis. Next base: position 122,616,553 of record OZ010737.1, read on the forward strand.
CCGTTACGCCGTTTTCATTTTCAAAGAAGTAAGGTCCAATGATTCCTCCTGACCAAATTGCACACCAGACTGTCGCTTTTAATGGATGTAAAAGTGACTGATGAATAATTTGAGGGTTTTCCATTGCCCAGAACCGAACTATTCTGTTTATTCACATATCCATTCAAATGAAAATGTGCCTCGTCACTCATTATGATTTTTTCATGAAAATCGCTCTTGTGTCATCTGAATCTTAAATGGAAACAAATGCAAATCCTTGTGCAAAATTATGGCCAAACTTGTTCTTTGAAGACCAAGCTCCTGAGCACGGCATCGAATTGAGGTAGATGTATTGTTTTGAACACTTTCTTGAGCAGCAGTTATGTTTTCAGCCGGTCTTGCAGTACGTTGTGGCCCATGCTTGGGCCTATCACCTACAGACCTTCTTTCTTCGAAATCACTCACTACATGATAAATAGTGCGTTTTGTTGGCACGTTGTTTCTCCCAAAAAATTCACGTAACTTTCTCATCATGACCGTAATCGATGATTGATTTTGATAAAATATTTTAACGATTAAAACACGTTGGTTTATCGAATATTTTTCCACAATAAATTTGCCACGTGTCTACTTCACGACTGCCAAATATAAACTGTCAAGACTAACGTTTACCAAAATGGCGGCAAAACAAAGTAGTATACCTTCCCGACAGACACCCTGTATTATCTAGAAAAGAATCAATTTCCTTGGGTGCTAAACTCCTTTAAGGACCACAAGAAATTCTACAATCTTCTTTGTGCTATCAATATCGTAATACTAAAGGTAATAAAGGTAATTAAATTACGTTTAAAAGGAGTTGAAAATTCAGTTTTATAGGACTGGAACCAGCTGCTCATCTCATTAATTAACTATAAAAGCATTTCATACTGATACTTGTTGGAAAGCAAAATGCTTAAGTAGTAAGTCAAATTCAACGCGATCTAAGTATTCACTTTCTCTAAAAAAGAACAACTTAGAATCCTTTTATCGATTATTAGTGATCATGGTCCTTTTAAAAGTAATCTAAACCATAAGGAGTTTGCAATACCGTATGATGTTGATGATTTTGTTCAAGATTGATTTCATCAGAAACAGTCCCGCTTTCGACAAAAAAACTCCCTTATTTTCAACCATTCCTGTACTTTAACTAGGTTCCAGCCAGTTTTTTGATTGATTCAAAAGCTGGTTACGCATTATCGCTTAACAATGATAAAATGAAGTATGAATGAATCTAACAAATGCTCGATGTGTGACCTAATTTATAAAGCTATATTCGTTAAGCATGCATGTTCGGATCCATCAAGTGCTTATTTGTAAATTATTGAATGTTCGGTCTTATATATACCGTTTATTTACATACTTTCATGAATTATTTGGGGAATTGTTGTCCAACCTGACTGGATTTAAGAAATTTTCAGTTAGATCAGTGAATTTTGATTTGTAACAGTTCACAGGCTATAATTAACCGATCGAGTCAAATATATCAAATCACACTTTACCACAAGATAAATTTATCAACAGCATTTTTAGCCCACCGCACCATTCTAAAAAGCAACTGTCTTAGATACAAACTTGACCTCCCTCATGGAATTTAAAATTGTGTCCATAATGTTCAGATATATCGATTAGTTAATATTGTCGGTCTATTTCGAAACCGTGAATTATACCTATCACAAAAATAATACGACAGTTTCTCATGAAAACATAACACCCTTTATCGAGCCGAAAACTATTAAAATAGTTTTCTTCGACTATTTAACATCGTGCTGTTAATTTAACAATAAAATTTAGGACCCTATATCGATTTTATCTTTTCTGGACACTCGATCATAAATTAAAAGTTGTTTGTATATATGTATGTACCTACACATTTCTTACAAACATATCCTAGGGGGGCATATAAATACATACATAATAAAATGATCAAAAAACCAAAACCAGATTTTATTATGTATTCGTCGTGTAACGACTATACAAACATGTAAGGCGGTCAAGTTCAATTATATACAATTATGTATCGATATGTAGTTTATATAAATATGTGCGCGAATTTAAGATTACTGTTAACCGAACGCGAAACAAATAAAACAAATTGCAGTCATTTCGAATTCAAGTCTCATCCAATCTATTACATATATCTAATCTGGTTGCGCACTTTCAGCGAATTTGCATGTATGTTGTGTTATATAACAGTTTTGCCCTGAAAAGTTATTTGCATGGAGGCCAGCTATTAAAGTATAGTATATACATAGATGAGGTGTCCGAGCATGCATGCTCTGTATACATATAATTTGCATACGTAATACTGGAACATTGTACATTGTTTATATACTGTAAATTTTATTTGTTTAAGATTTCTAAAATAAGATTTGTTAACATTTCGTTTTATTGCTGGTTTTTGATTTAATTTTTTGAATAATCGGTTGTAGGTGTTTTTAAGACAGGCGTGTATATATATACACACATCGAGTATAAGAAAAGATGAAATCCTGTTTTGTGCAAACTGCATAGTGTATATAATATACATAATACGTGTAGGTACATAAATAGATTTCTTACTCAATGTGTGTGTGTGGTATATAATTTATGACCCTCTTCAATTTTATTACCTATATATTTTCTACGATATTTTCAATATTCAACCAAGATGTTTGTTAAGAAGAAATTCTATAGTATATGTATAATGAAAATGTCAAATTGTGGATGCAAAACAATACGCACAGCTGGATGAAAACGTTGACAAAATTGATATCTAATTGCTGCTCTTGGGCAATAAAATTGGTATGTACATTTTTTAGAAAGGTTCAAAAATTAGCAAAACAATTTTTTTTCCACTAATTGAAACTGACTAAAGCTGATGTGTACGCATGGTTTAACATAGAAAACCGAATTATCTATATAGTCAAAAAACCTATATGTATACGGTGTATGTTTCAATTTCTTGATGGGATTATGTACATACAAATCATGTTGTATATAGATTTTTGGCTGTTGTTCTTGTCGTTGCTACTAATCCTCTTATTTCATTTAGAACGAGCTCGAATATAGAAGTTTCCCATACAGCATAGAAATACATGTATAAGATGTACAAAAATAACATGTAAAATCTATCGAAAATACTATTCCCTATGGGGCTATAACTATCCGAAATAGGTTATGTTGTATTAAAAATGATTTTGTGCTGCTTTGCTTCGTGTACAAATGTCTATACGAGAGTGTAGAATGAATTCTCAATTATTTAGATAATATTGAAACAGACATTGATTTGGGCACAGTTGAACGATCAGAGTATATTATCCACACGATTGGTCAGGTCTTTCGATGGCTTGTGGATCGTCAATTTCACTTAATAAGAATCGAAACACAATTTCATTACTACACGCTCGGTGCAATATTGATCGATGTGAAAAGTGTGGATATAGTCATCGTATTATGGCTCTCCTCGGTTCGTATCCGAACCATAGTTTAGTCAAGCCTACAACTTTATTTAATTTTATCAGTGGTGGGAGCTATGTCACAATCATTTTAATACTTTACTGATTAAAACAATACCTCTCCGATATGGCGGCTAAACACTGCTCATAAACAAATCGGATGAATTCTCGATCATTCCATTCTGCTGGAACTGCATTCACATAATGTTGATTCGCTTTTTGTATAGTGTTCTCTCTTTCCTCATCTGATAACTACTTCTCAAGCTGAAAGCGACTATCATTACTCATTGATACCAATGTTGGGCCTGTATGTATGATACCAATGTTGGGCCTCCTGTATTCAATTAGTATTGGAAAAATCTTGGTGAAATCGAACTTAATTATCCACACGACTTCCTTTCATAGTTCTCTTTGATCTTATTTAAAACCCGCCTATTATGAGCGCATGTGCACCAAGCTTCCGCTTAAAAAAACATATGGGAAAGCTTGTATAAGGGATTCATCCTTTTTGACATTTTAAGAACACAGTAAAAAGCCAATGGTACTAAGCAAAAACTTAAATTATTTCGCGTAATGGGCCAATTAATTGGCCACCAAGATCGTATAATTCAATCCCATTGTATTATTTTCTTTGGGATGTAAAGTCACTTGTCTACATTGATAAACCAGAGACAATTGAACACCTGGAAATCTACATTCGAAGAGTTATTGGCGAAATACAGCTAATGATGCTGTATTTCGCCAATATGTGGCGGCACATGTGGCGGCTAAATGGCCGAAAAATATTTTAACATTTTCTATCCAATAAAATCCGTTTCATTGATATTAAAAATATATTTCTCTTTTATTCTAATTTAAACTTCTGTAACTCTATAAAAAAACATAAATTTACTATAAATTTCCCAAAGAAATACATCTGGCAACCCTACACATAAGGAGTACATAGTCAGGTTCAAAACTATCACCAAATTAAAGCCTTTATTGTGACTTTACTCAACAAGGCAAATTATAGATTCTGATTTTCAAGCCAAAGATGGTTTGACAATCAATTTGAAGTACAGATGCCTGTACACCAACCATAACACTTATGATATTTAATACTTTATGTTGATATGGTTATGCATTGCTTAAATTGTTTCAAATGTAGATATTTCAATAGCCAAAGTCGATGTGTAACACATACATAGCATCATGCAATTCTTATCGTCAAATAATAGCTAAAAACTCAACTAAACCCTTAGATCATGTATATCAATTATAGAGATGCTTCAAATCTGTATCTATATTTGCATGGATTTACAATTTCAGTAGCTCAATAGGATCAATATAAAATGGCATTAACCACTGCGTTTGGTACATACATTTTGGTCTTCTAATTTTGGAGATGGAATCTAACCATCGCAATCAAAAATTATTACCATTAAAATATTCAACTTTTAACATTCGAAGAATCCTCCCTAACGAGTGGTGATCTGACGATAATTCTGATTAAACTATATAGGTCCGAAATTAATGAAATATCTATGAGATGGCTCATAAACTCAGAACTGTTCAGATATCTGACTCTCCTATATTATAGAAGAGGACAATCCAACCACCCTCCTTTTTGTTTAAAATTATAACTAATATTTTAGGACAAAACTCAATCATAAACATAAACGATAGTTTTAAACGATATCGATCAAACGGACAATATATACGAAACAATAACAAACATCAGATGACACAAAACTTGGTTACCGGTGTATATGTTATACAAAATAATGACTCAAAGCTATAAATTAAATTAGAAAACTAAGTCATATGAATTTGGAAAAAATTTAGGGCATAAAATATATGTTGTTGCATGTCACATTTACCCACCCAACAAAGCATAATGCAAACCACCCTCTCACATGTACATAATGCGTACGATGACTCACCTTTAAATTTAACCTTTACGACTATATCGAAAAAGTGCATCTAACCTTAACGTTATAATGATATTCACGTGCCGACTAGAATCCCAACCAAACAAAACAAAAAATAGAAATTTCCCCAACATTTGGAAAATTTGTTTTTTATTCCGAAAATAAACTTCGTCGTTATTATATGTGTATGTATGTATATGTATGTGTGTATGTATATACGAAGCATTTTCCATTTTGCTTTAATTTTTTTTTTTGTTTTGTGATTTTCTCCACGTTTTCCATTTATATTATTTTTCCGATTAGTATATGCTCTAATACTACGACAAATTGGAAAATTCGTACGAACAGTTTTCATTTTCACCGCTCATCTGTCAGTTGATCCATTGTACTAGTACCATAATCATCATTGGATTGCGGTGCTCTCGCCTATCCTCTACTCAGTACATTTTATACACTCTGTGTGCCACATCAGAACTATATTCGGAATCGAACTAAACGTTGTTACATAAATTTTTTATGTCCGGTTATGTGAAAATTGACTAAAACTGTGTAAGTGTAGTGCAATCTTGTGTGATAAAATCTGGTGTAATGTACAACAGCATTTAAACAAGAGTAATCTTTCTTAAATATTTATGTTCTAAAGATTTTTTTATTTTGTGTTGTTGTTGTTCTCGTGTTTTATATATATTATGTATGGTACATACATAAGATGAATATGAAATGAAAAGAAAATTCTCAAAATGCAGACATTTTCATTGCATTTTTATTTATAACTTTTTTATTTTTGTATATAGAGTTTTTGATGGATTAGTCGACGCCTAGGAGATTCTTCTCATATATGTATATATGTTCCTCCGTATAATAGTTTTCTTAATTATAATCGAAATTTTCGGTTAACCCGAAATTATTTAGTTTCATCAGATGAGGATAAATAAACCTCGCGCGCACAACTCATGGTATGGTATGATTCGCATTCGCAAATTATTAACTGATTCGTCATTCTTTCTTTTGATTGAAGAAAACACGTAAAAAGGAAAAACCTTTCTACGAAAATTAATTTATGATTTTTAAGGTGGCGCAAATATTTGTTTTGTTGTTTATTAGTGTTGTTGTTGTTGTTGGTTATTATTGTTGGCGAAGAAAATTAATTAGGAAAAGTTTCGATAAAAATCGAGGAAATTAAATTAAACGAAAATTATGAAATTTTCCTTTTAATTATGATACGAGAGAAAATCGTTTAGGGACGACACATACCTATCTTAAGAAATTGATATTTTACTATACCTGAAACATCCCACTGGGATTTTAACTATATACATAATATGTACATATGTGATGAATATATTATTGACCAACATGTAGTTTATATAACAAAGGGACAAAAGTTGTAGATATAGTGAAAAACCCATCCCTTACATTAAGTGATTGAACTGTGTGTGACTCATCATGATTTTTTTGTTTTTGATTTTAGGGTCTAGAGATCTCAACAAACGCAGCTACCATAACATCTGTAACGCAACTAGGGGCAACAATACGTCCACTTAGCCAATCATCAGCACAAGATCGAACCGATTCGTATCGTTTCTCGATGGCTAATCTAGAAGAAACACACGAAGCTGAATTGGACGCAATTTTAGGTGAATTAAGCTTACTCGAACAGAGAACCACTAGTAATAACCATCATCACAATAATAGTGTTAGCAGTAATAATAGTAATAATAATAATAATAATAATAATAATCACAATGATACAATTGTTGAGTTACGACAAACGCGTCGCGGATCACATAGCCGTTCCAATTCAACCCTATCCGGTTTGACAAATTCGACAATTTCAACAATATCGTCGGTCGAAAGTGGCGCCGTCGATTGTGAAAAAGACAGTACAATTTCAATACCTATCATTAGTAGAGAGCCAAGAACTGAAAGTCCAGACAATGATTCAGCATTTAGTGATACAGTGTCGCTACTATCGAGTGAATCGTCGGCATCGAGCGGCGTTGGTACAACTCATATGAAAAATTTACCAAATTTATCACAGTGTGATAGTGCAAAAGCAGCAAAAATACATTTAGCATTGCAAAAGTTGGAGCAGGCCTCAGTCCGACGTCTTTTTGTGAAGGCATTTTCGGCTGATGGTGCATCAAAATCGTTGCTGGTCGATGAACGTATGACATGCGGCCACGTACAACGATTATTGGCGGATAAAAATCATGTGCAAATGGAGCCGCATTGGTCGTTGGTCGAACATTTGACTGATCTAAATATGGGTATGTGTTTCAAATATATTTAAATCATAAAGGATTGGTGAATAAAATCATTTATATAATTATTTTCAGAACGTCTCTACGAAGACCATGAGCTGCTAGTCGATAGTCTAATGTTATGGAGCCGCGATTCAAAAAATCGTGTTCTATTTTTGCAACGGCCCGATAAAGTCGATCTATTCAATATGCCGGAACGTTACTTCACCAATATACAAATGACACCGGGTAGTGATCATGATGAGCACACACGATCTATTCTGCTTGAAGAATTCTTCAATAATGGCGGTCAAGTAGCAATGGAAGGTCCATTGTATTTGAAAACCGATTCACGTAAAGGATGGAAACGATATCATTTTGTATTGCGCGCCTCAGGACTCTATTATTTCCCCAAAGAGAAGACCAAATCAACAAAAGATTTGGTATGTTTGAGTTCGTTTGTCGGATATGAGGTGTACCGTGGATTAGGATGGAAGAAGAAACATAAATCGCCAACGGATTGTACGTTTGCGCTTAAATCACCTAATCTGCCGATGAATTCGAAAAATGTACGATTTGTCAAGATGCTGTGTGCCGAAGATGCTGAAACACTAGAAAAATGGGTCACATTAATTCGTATCGCTAAAGTAAGTTGTCTTATTTCCTATATATAAGCAATAATATATAATAAAAATCTCGTTATTTTGTATTTTTATTTGCAGCATGGAAAGAAAATTTTAGAAAATCATCGTCAGCTGTTAGAGGATTTGGCAAGAGATGAAATCGATAAGTTATCGTCAGCCCGAAGTGGCTCGATTGGCAGTATTGTATCATCGGTTCCTTCGCAGATTAGTACCGGCAGCGGTGGATCAGGCGGTAATTCTATACAAAATGGCCGATTGTCACGAGCTTCAAGCTCGAGTTCAAGTGGTTGCTTATCGGACGATAATAATGGATTCGATTCTGAATTTCCTACTGGAACGATTAAACGAAAGCCATCGATGAAACCAAATTTACCGCTTACATCGATGACGCGACAATTAAAAGAAGTTGGAGAAACTACACTTGCGTCGGAGGACAGTAATCCTACATCGCCTGAACGGGGTGGTACTTTGACTCGACGTCACAGTAGACGGCGTAGTGAAGAGAGTACAAGTAGTAATGGAACATTAAAAAGGAGACAATCTAGTCGCGGCTCTATAGAAAGCGTTAATTCAACCCCATCCTCGTCGACACCAACACCAAGTAATCCAGGCACACCGTCCGGCATGGGTCGACAAGTTTTTAATTTAAATGTGGTCAGCAGCAATTCGAGCCTCAATTCGACAGGTCTGACAAGTCCAATGGAAACAATGCCGTCGTGCATGACTGATTCGGTATTTTCACTACCACCACCGCCTGATGATTTAGGTGCAAGTTTGAGTGCTTCTTTAATGTCTCTCGATTCATTACCACCGCCACCACCAGCCAGCGAATTAGTACACGACTTTTCCGGATCACAAATTTCACTAGCAAGTCTACCACCACCACCACCGCCACTAGACGTACAAACAGTTTTTGTCGCTGCACCTATTCCGGAACCAATTCCAGAAGTGGTCAAAGAAGTTCCACCACCACCGCCAGTCAATGTGCAACTCGTACATCATTCACCAACGCATGCACAATCTCAACCCATTTATGTTACGAAATCAATTAAATCGCCAACTGGAGTATTAAAATCTCCGCCTTACAAAAATCCACCGCCACCACCATACAATGGTGGAAGTCATACTCTACCACCACCGCCATCAACCAAAAGTGTTACATTTGCCGATTCGCCGGTATTGCTAAGGCGTAAGGTATGTTTCGAGGATGAAGTACAGCTATATGCTAACACACCAAATAATAAAGCGGCAATGTCTCGCGAATCAATGGCACCTGTACCACCGCCACGCGCCGAAGCCACTCGACTATCGGTGACATCACCAAAACGTTTAACCGATTCGGCATCGAATCCACCTCGCGACTTCCTAAAGGATTTGCAAAAGGTGATGCGCAAAAAATGGCAGGTTGCACAAAAATGCAAATTAGAACCGGCGACAACACCACACGAAGTATTAGGCTTTAGAGATTTTAACGAATTGACACAGGTGAGCAGCTCATCGAATTTCTATAGCGATTCGGGGAACGTTAGCAATTGGGTACAAGAACATTATGGCCAAAATAGTTTATACGAAAATTTAGGTAGTAACAAAAATAGTAATAGTATCAATAGTAATATAGTAGTTGTAGTACCACCGTCTGAATCAGTGCTGCCACCACGAATTCAATCGACGCCACCCAATTCAATCATAAAGAAGCGACCACCGCCTCCACCACCAAAGCGTAGCGAATCAACACAATTGACCACCAGTCGGAATCAAATATAAATTTTTAATTCTTTGTTTTTATATATGTTACTGCCATGTTCTAAATAAATAGTTTTTTTTTAATTAACAAGAAATTTATAAAAGAAATTGTGATACAAAAAAAAATAAAAAAATTTAGAGGAACGAAGTTTTATAAAAAAGAAAGAAGTAAAATATTAAGATTTTAGGCTATATACAGACGAATTTGATGAAGGTCTTATTTATTTGTTTGATAAGACAGACACACACATAAAAATTATTAACTAAAACTATTCATAATTTATAAATTAAACATAAATTCATAAAGTGCCATAGGCGACCTATCCTTCTTTATGTGTACTACTATTATGACTACATAACAAATATATATATATATATAAATTATAATAAATAAATGCATTCAATACAAATATATTATGCATATTAAAAACAAATAATAATATAAATAAAAATACTATATATAAATTAATTAATTATTTATAATTTCAATATTCGAATATAAAAGTGAATTTTTATATGGTGGACATAACATTGTACATGCGTTGAGTGAAATATTTAGTATTTATACTGAATATACAATTATTTTATTATAACTTTTTATATGATTTTAATAAAATATATATCTTTTATTATAATATTACTATTATTTACCTTTTTTCATTATTTTTATATATTATTTATTTGATATAATATATTTCTAAATTTAGTCGAGACACAATTATTATTTCTTGGGTACATACAACAATACGAACATTTATCAGGTTTTCATTTAAATTTTGCTTATTATTTAACAAATTTTGTTTGTAAATAAATTAAATAATTTAAATTGATTTCTGTTTTTAATTAAATACAAAACAGTTCATCTTATAACTAATATAAATAAATCTAAATAAAATAAACACAATTTTAAAGGGTAAGTTTGGTGCTTTTAATATTAAACAAAATAAAAATTAAATTAAAAAAAAATAAATCATAATTTTGAAATACATAACTTTTTTAGTTATTATATTTGATAAACTAATAATTAAACAACATATTTATTGTAAATAAAACTAATAAAACAAACATAAATAATTCGGCACAATATTTTTTATTTTTTAATTATAATTTATACTTTTCTTATTATAAAAATTATTTAAATATAAAATAAATAACCAGGGTTTTGTTTGGTACAAAAAATAATATACAATTTTTTTCTATCCATATTCAATTAAAATATTACATAAAAACTATTATTCAGATATTAAATTGTGCTTCCTTTTGAATAATAACAAATAAATAAACAGCTTTTTTCTGTAAACAAATAAATATTTAAATATATAAAACAAAATTAATTTACAAAATATTATACATAAAAATGTCTGACTTAACGAAAACCACAAAAAATTATTAAACAAATACAAATTGAGAATTAAATTAAATTAAAAAAAAAACAATATACTTCCTATATATGTAATAATATAATTATAAAAATAAAAATAAAATAAATTATGCCATAACTAAAATATACACTACATTAATACATAATTGTCGAAAAAAAAAAATAAATAATTACACTATTATTAAAATTATTATTATTATTATTTATAGTGTTTTTTTTATACATACAATATTATATTAAAAAAATAATGTGCAATGTTAAATTGTATTTATTATTATGCAAACATTATAATAATTATTATTAATTATTGAAAAATAATAAAGAAAAACAAAAACGCCAATAAAGAAAATCTTTTAAATAAAATTATATATTATTTTGTTTTAATTATTGAATGTATTATGGGGCTCTCTTCAGGACCATGCAATTGTTGTTGTAACTGTGACGTCATCATGACCTTGATCATTGACTTTTGACCAACCAAAATGGCGGCGAGTAAAATTCAAAATGGCGACGATGAATATCGAAGGCATCAGTGAATAGCAACAAATTATTTTTTGAGACATACCTCGAGAAAGCATAAAAGTGATATGCGGTTAATTTACGAGTTTTATTAATTAACTCGTTGCGACTTATAATTAGAAAATGATCTCAATTACTAAAAGGGCGAATGTGATGTTCTCTTGTGGTGAATATTAGAAGTGAACGATCATTGGTAAATGTCTATGCTATTCTCGAATTATTATGTCTCCCGGATATTATTAAAAATATTTATTACGTAATGAATTAAGCCAATATGGTAATGCCTACTACAAACCGATAACCGAATAATTTTCACACCACAGAGGAGAAGAAGAAACCGTATGTCATAGATTCGTAAGTGATGATGATGAAGAGCAGCAGTAGCAACAAAAATATGAATTTATTACTGAGATGAAGGAACCATACACGATAACCAACAGCGACGACAAACAACAAAACGAATGTCAGCCGTCGGTGATATCTATCAGTGATGACGAATAGCAGCAGCAAGATGAGATTAACCCACGGATGTGATAACCATCAGCGATGATGATACGACTGACGATGTGTAAGACGATAGATCATCTTTCTTTATTATATCCGGCATGTGCAAAACTAATAAGAAATATAAAATTGCCCGAACAAAACGTAGTGTTCAAAATTCAGGAGATGCCTCAAGATGCGTCCGTCCCGAGCGAGTGGATAAGGACTTCAATAGACGATATCATTATCCACATTACAAAGATAGTGGCACGAACTGTTAAAATTGGATTGCAAATCCGATAAAATTTCTAGTCCGGCCTGGTTCAAATTCCATGCAGCTTAAGATCATAATGTACGATCCTCATAATGTCGTCGCCTCCAGTTATTTAAAATTGACCTATGTGTGAGGCGGGTCACGCTTAATGACGACAGATGGATCGATATAAGGTGTTACGCGACCCGTGCCAACTTACTACCAGGCTGGAGGCCCATTTAACAAAGCCCAGCCGCAAACGGAGCCCTCTGGATACTTGACGACCTCCAGTTGTAAGTAGCCTTACCTGCGTAAACGGATTTCTGCGCAAGCGGACCAATTTTTCTCCGACACTCGTGGGACCATAATGTCTCCTCTATATAAGGTGGATTACCCTTTAAGTGGGTTAATCAATCACTTGCTTGAGTGCCAGATGGTTAACTCGGAGCGGAGGAATCACCATCAGGAGGTGAGTGGCTAAGAGAACCTCGTAGAGAGGTGTCCTGTTTCCTCTCTCTCTGAAAAATATCAATCAATTGGTGCTGTTAAAGCTCGAGAAAGAGGGGATCGGAGTAATTGCTAATGCAGATGACGTAGCGATAGCTGTCTCTGGTAAATATTGAAGCACGGTCAAAGAGGTAATCCAAAATGCCCCCGTAATCATTATGACGTGGGCCATCAGATGTGGACGGGTAATTAGCTCGTCCATAACTGAACTGGTACTACTTTCTAAGAAATATAAAATCCCGGTAGTAGATCCACCTCTCTTAAATGGCAGGAGACCAGCTTTTACTGACAAGACACGATTTCTGGGAGTAATATTCGACAGTAAGCTTAGTTGGGAGTACAACATTATGGAAAGAGTAAACAAGGCGGGGCCTAAAGCCGGAGCTAGTACACTGACTATTCATTGCCGTAGTAAGACCTATACTTATGTATGGGTTGAGCGTGTGGTGGCCTGCTCTTGATAAAGTAACGTACAAAAAAGGGATCGAGAAGATACAAACGGTATGCATGCTTATAAGCGGGGCGCGACAACACCTACACGTGCCTTTGAGGTTATGTTTCACCTTTCCCCCGTCGATATTTATGCAAGTGGCGGTGATTACGGTGACCCGACCATCAGCCGTATCTCAGTGGAAATTTCTTTAGACAGGACACTCGACGATAATTAGGTCGCTAGACTATGTTACACCGACTTTGTGTTTCGAGAAAAGCTTCCGAATTTTTCTGCCCCTCAAGGGATTCTTGGAGTTGATTGCGGAAACGGAAGCATTGCAGTTCTTTATGGATGGCTCCAAACAACACGGTAAAGTAAGAGCCTGGAGTCCTCTGTGATCAATTGGATATATCAGTTTGTCTCCCTGATCACTGGAGCGTGTACCAAACAGAGGTGATAGCGATTGAGGAGGTCCTGAATTGGATGAGACATAATGTGGTATACTCGACTGATATTTCAATCTAATTGGACAGTCAGGCAGCAATCAAGTAGCTGTTTCTCTAACGTTTGATTTCGGAATTCCACACTTTAACCAATGTTTTTCGTAACTGAGGATTACAATCTTATAAAACATTTAGAATATGTCTGTTTGCCCTCAAACGTTTCACTTTTTGCGCATAACTTTTCATTTTCAAGCAGCGCCGGCGAGCAATAACAAGTTAGATAATTTTGATGGAAAATATCTGTTCGGAAACGTATCAAATATGTAGTTGGTTGATTGGACCAGATCGAAAAGTAAATAACCGTGTGGTTTCGAAGTTGCTGCGTAATTATATTTTTTTTGTGTTTTTATTCATTATTTGTCCATTTGAACGTCTTTTTGAACTATTAATACAAAAATCCGACCAAAGCGTGTGTTTTATGTAGTTGCAGAGTATATTTGGCGGGTAAGTGATAAAATCTGGCACAAAATCGAAGAAGATGATCCAGAAATATACAAAGAGCAACGACTCATCAACAAATTAATGAAAAATATCAAGATGGAAAATATTGCCTTTATCATAAAAGGACATATTGGCGAAGGAACACACGACAGAATAAATGTTAATTTGAGACATATTATGAAAATATAATACAGTAAAAAAATTTAGATTGTATTTTTGCTGATACAGCTCAACAACAGATTCCCCTTGTACAATTTTATCAGCGACATGATGAGTATCATCAGGGAAATCGCATCTACAGCCGCACTCGTCGCAATAGATGTCCGGCAGTGCCGGTAAACTATATTGGTTGTATGAAAATTTGACTATGAAATAGTCATCTTCCCATAGGAAATTAAAAAGACGTATAGGGTGTCCAATGGATCGTTTTCTTCCCATGCAGAATTTGTACATAATCGGTTTCATAACAGGAGTCATCCGAATACGCATTTCAATCAACAGCAGGCCTCTAGTCCCACAAATAAATTTATGCCTAATGGAAGTATAATAATTTTTTACATGTTGCTTCCATATGCGCTTTTAATTCTTAATCAAAATTATAAGCAATTACAAATAAATAAATAAATAATTTATTACACACCAAAATTCACTAATAATTCCACAATTTAATTATTATCACATTTACTATTCACAATAATTATCACCACTAGTCTACTATTCAATAATGAATAGTTGGCTTTCAAAATCATCCGTAGCACCATATTTAAATGGATTTATGGGCGCTGATAGTCAAATTTTCGTGAATACTTCACTTTATTTTCCAAATAATAGTAGCGGATTTCTTACTTGTACAATCCTTAACATGTACATAAAAATATTAAATTTATCCGGGATACATTATAACACGATTATAGCACAGACAACTACCAATGATCATGCACTTCTAATATTGACCGCAATAGCAAATCACATCAGACCTTTTAGTACTACTACTACTATTCACTGATAGAGGACTCTATTACTACCATTACTTTTAATACCACTATTCATTGATAGAGGACTCTATTCAATATTTACCGTCACAAGGCCAGAGGTCAAATTTCAAAGGTATTATTGAACAAATTTATGTTCCAACTTAGAAATTAACTCAGTATATGTTATTAACTCACTAGTGACAACCATAAGAACGAAGGGAACCCAGAAATTTCACTAAAAGAAAGAACAACCGATCCAGTCATAAATTGGTCATAAACCTTATTTGTTAAAGAACACGCAGACCAAAGTTTAGTCAAACTTTCTTTATGAAAGATTAGCCAATTGCCACTGGTGGGGACTATAATACATTAACACTTCATAGGTAAAAAAAATATACAAATCGGATATATCCTCCACCTTTCCATTCTGCAGACAACAGTCAATGTAGTGACTTAATTTCAGTATATTACATTTCGAAATTTATTTCCATGCGTCATCAGTAGTGTATACAACTGGTTTCGATACACTTGCTACGTTACGACGATGTTGACTCTATCGCTGTTTAGTTTTACCTCTTTTCTCATCTAGTAACTGCTTCTCAAACTATGCAAGCGACTATCATTATTACCGCTTGAGGCGTTGAAGAGATAGCATAAAAAATCACTCTTACGACATTTACTGCCTTGATTGATAGGCATCTTTATAACTATATTCAGTTAATTGCACACACTTCCTGTGGAATCTCTTGTTACAAAAACCACTATAATTAACATCAACAGTATTAACATTCATGGCACCTGTTTTACTGCCACATTGCATGTTTTTAACATTCTATTATCATCACTGATTTTGGCTAGTAACTTAACACTTCTTCCAGCACAGCACTTTATACTCAAGTATTTTTATTAAACAATATTTGAAATTGCTTGCAGCGCACTTTTAATCCATTTTAAATTTATGGGATTACTGTTTAACGATTCTCACTAGCTCATTTAATAAAGAATAAAGTGAGATGTTAGTGTTAACCTGACATAAAAAATTGGTTTTTCATAATACAATATGTATAAAGAATGTTTGCAACTTGAAGATGGGTTCGAAAAAGTATACACCCAAACCTCGAACTTCTGGCTATACAAAACAATGTAAATACCACAATTCAATAGAAAAAAAGGTTAATCGAACAGTGTAAGTGCAAACGATATCAATAACACAAATAAAATAAATGTTCAAGACAATGATGAAAGGGAAAAGGAATTATATATTTCAAACAGGTATTGAAGGTCACATTATGGTTACATAAAAACGAAAACAAAGTCCAAAGACCCCAGAGAATGCAATTGCAAAGTCGAAGAGAATAAAACGAAATTAAACCGGTATAATAAAAATAATCAACCAATTGGCCGTTCTACCAGTCGGATCAACGAGAAGTAGGTCGAAGTCCGTAGGATAAGTAAGAAAAAAACCAAATTTTGACAAAATTCGATTTTATTATTCAACATAGTTGCGATACAATGAGTATAGCGATTTTCCATCTTTTTGATACCATTTTTATAGGACGATTTCTCTTTCTCGTCAAAATAGGCCTCAGTTTCAGCTATTACTTCATCATTGGAATTAAATTTCTTTCCAGCAAGTATTTTCTTGATATGTGAAAACTGAAAAAAGTCGATAGGGGCTCAATCGGGAGAATATGGTGGGTGGAGGTAAGCAATTCGAAGAAAAAATAATTTCAATTTTGCATCGTTTGCATCGATCTGTGACACTGGTGAAACAACACTTTTTTCTTTTGCAAATGTTTTCTTTTTCAGCCTTCAGCGATCCTAAAAGTGCACAGTAATAGTCGCTGTTGCTGGTGGTTTCTTTTTGGACAGAGTCTATAAATATTATTCCGTTCGCATCTTAAATTACAGACGCCATCCCCTTACCGGACGACTATTGCGTCTTTGCTCGCTTTGGATTTGGTTTGTCGACTGTTGACCAATCAGTTGACTGTTTTTTGGATTCTGGTGTGTAATTGTGAAGCAATGTCTCATCTATTCTCACATATCGACGATAGAATTCCATTTTATTTCGGTTTAACAGCGCCAAACACTCCTCTGAAGCATCGATTCGTTGTTGTTTTTGGTCGACTGTAATTTCACGAGGCACCCACTTAGCACAGAGTTATTGCATACTCATGTTCGTGTAAAATGGTAAAAACACTGTCATCTGATATCTTTACAATAGCCGTGTTTTTTGACGCACAGTAAACCGGATCAGATCACATTTTCCATGCAAACCAAAGACACATTTTGATCCAAATTTCATTTTGGATCAAAATGTGTCTTTGGTTTGCATGGAAAATGTGATCTGATCCGGATCACTGTGCATCAAGAAACACGGCTAATGTCAGCTTGCTCGTGCACCTTCAATTTGCGATCGTTCATAACCAATTTGTGGATTTTTTATGTTTTCTAGACCAACAGTCTCATTTGGGCGTCCACTGCGCTCTGCATCATTTGTGTACTTTTAAACGAACACTTTTAAATTCAGCAATCCACTTCTCTATCTTTTGTCTCGATGGAGCAGAGTCCGGATAATGTTTATCAAGCGATTGTTTGGTTTCCACTGTATTTTTCATCAAAAAGTAATGCGTTATTAAAACTCGAAATTCACTTTGTCTATTTTAGCTCCATGCCAGCCTATAGTACTGGCATGGAAGATGGGTTGGCCCATGAGTTCTGCACTCCAACAAAGGGTCATAGATGTGTTCATTCACACCACCGACCGTAATCGATGGTGAAAATTCCCTTTTGCATCCCGCCCCTATCGATATTCCAACCATCCAGCACCAACTGCCGAAGCTTTAAAAAAAAATTGCTTCACGCAAACTGCTATAAACTCACGAATCAATATTCAGATTTCTGTCAAATTTATACACGTATCGTTTGAATGTGAGTACTAAATAAAAATTATATGGAAAAATTCTAATAACGCCATCTATTTGTCATCCTACGAACTTGTTGAATAACCCTGTATGTGAGAGAAATACCATTGAAATTGAAACGAGCATGCCTATAGAAAATTTTAGACGGGTTTGTTTCAAAATAAAGGGCATAAATATTTAATATAATATAATAAATCGTGACAGAAAATCCTAATCGTTCTTTAAAGTTGAGCTTGAATCAGAAACTGTTAAAGGACAAACATAAAAACGTATTCCTTCGCTAAGGTACAAGGTGTGTCTATGCAGTGACCTACATGACAAGTAACTGTAATAGTTATATAAAAAAACCAGAGGAATATAAGAAAAGATAAGAAATTAAGGGTAACATTGGCACGATTAACCCAATGACATAATAAACTGAAGCTATACAGATCACCTACCTTTATATCAGAAAGAACAGATTACTCACTATGGAAGGTGTTGTAATCTCAGAAATAAATTCCTACTTGATGAGATATATATCCATCCTTCGGACATTGAGTCAATTAAATACAAATGGCGAGAAGTAAACAAAATGATCAAACAATGATTCATGGATTCAAAAAACTCACTTTTAGAAAAACTCGTTTGATAAATGATGAACTGGTTGAGTGGGAATTATTCTTAAACGTAAACCAATGAATTCAATGTTTTTTTGTATAAGATAAAACTGAACATATTTAGACATATGTGGTATTCAGTTAGAACGCATCAGTTAGACTCTCTCCTTTCAACTACTTAGCTTAGCGGAGACTTAGATATCATTTAAAAGACTGTAACAGCATTCGGTCCGGATCACCAGACAGGCAGCCCTCTAGATCTAGTCACGTAACCTAGCTAGTGTACTCACTGTTCTTTAAAATTGCATAAACTTCCAAATGCTGTGGTTCAATAAAACTTAGTAATTGCATTTCATTCATCAAATATAATCAATATTCTGTAGTATTTTAGATTATTCGCATTTGCAAGACCTATCATATACACTGTTATCATGAGTAATGAGAAATCTCTATAAGCTTATGACTGCAATCAGACTTACTTTTGAATTTTAACTGCGTTACTATCATTTTACAAAGAAGTATGCATTAATTTGTTATTTTCAGATAATAGCATAGACCCTCTCATGCAATAATGGCATACCACATCGATTGATCAAGCCTTTACGGCTCATCTGAACAGTATAGGGCCGATAAGCCGTATAGGTTCGCTCAATCGAGGTACCTTGATCAGTATCCTACCGATTAGAATAGAATTATCATCGGTAGTCACCGATACATTTTTCCGTTAGACGAGGGTCTTGTGAGAATAATGTAAGTAATATCATTTGTATACTGTGCAAAGGTCTTTCATTCCAAATGAAAAGAAAGTTCGATAAAGTTGTCACACCGAATATCAAGCACTCTGAATTAATGGTTTTTATCAATTTTACACAATCAATACTTCCTAAACACAGTTTATTTCATTAGATTTGTAATCAAATCGCTATATACTATTTCTCATAATATCATAATCCTTATGTTCTCCCTGTGATGAACGAAATTGTATCCTAGCTTCGTAATAACCAATACGATTTCACGTCGTGGATAATCCAAGCCTAAATCAAACACGGTCAATTTGGTTTCGAAATATTTAAGAAGGATCTGTTCATCGATAATTTTTTATCACGAGTGCCTATATATATGTTAGTACATAACGTCTGCCAGTTCTATAGTATTTATATTACCAAACCAATTATCTATTTCACATCGGTTCATGTGCAGAAACCATGAGATTAGCCAAATTATTGTTAAATAAATTTTAATTTTAAGGTAAGCGAAGTCAATGAGAAGTCAAACTACAAAATTACTGATCTTATTTCCACTGCAAAGCTGTGTATATATAACCTTCAGACACCTTAATTGATTTTCTTAGAGAGAAACGAGTTCTAGCGGATACTCTTTTCCAACTGACGTACTGATCCATAATCTCGTGTCTGAATTTTTTTATTATTATTGATATTCTTAATAGTTGAGATTTTTGACAAATCAACCGAGTGATTCATCGAATTATTCTCGCCTACCGAAGGGCACTCACGCTTTAAGATCGCTGTATATTTGCTGTCCTTTGATTTCATGAGATTTCATGCTCGTGATTGAAAAGATCTCGGTATGTGTCATCAACGTCTCTCGAATGTTAGAAGCCATCTTTCTTATTTATGCGTCAAGGTTCAACTCCTACATCCATATATGACAACGGGTCTGATCAACACTCTGTACTAG
Source organism: Tipula lateralis (assembly GCA_963932295.1). NCBI lineage: Eukaryota > Metazoa > Arthropoda > Insecta > Diptera > Tipulidae > Tipula > Tipula lateralis. Next base: position 122,637,263 of record OZ010737.1, read on the forward strand.
TTCTAGTGGATCAAAAATCTCTTTCACTCCGTTGCTATTTAAGCCAATCAGACAGATATCATTTGCACATGCAAAAAGTTGATTGGATTGTCGGAATAAGATATTGTCTGAGTATGAGGTGTTTCACTTCTACGAAGGATGTATTCCAACATGAGATTAAAAAGTATCGGGGACGGCGCATCTCCTTGTCGAACACCGGAATTGATTGCAGTGTAAAAGTATCTTGTTTGTTTTTGCCATCACTATCTCTTTTGGAGCCAAGGCATAGTAGGTTCTAATGAGTTCATCAACCATAATCGCGGAATGAACATCATATATTTGCATATAGCCGACCAGTGAGAATGGGAACCAGGAAACTCCCGATCAAATTGACGAGGCTTTATAACCACTACACCATTTGGTTGAATTCTATAAGGTAGTTTGGTTTAGCGTTCCCTTTTCGAAACAACTCAAAGACATTAAGTGGGGTGTCACTGTATCTTGTTTTTGATGGTGTTCGAAAAAAATCAACCAGATAATTCTTTTGTTGTATCATGCATCTGAATATTTAATTACTTTGTAGTAAGAAGTAAATTATAATTTGTGAACATATGTATGTACATAAACAGACTTACTTTGTTAATTTTTTAGTTTAGTTTTTTATGGTGCTATCCAAATGACCTCTTGATCTTTTATTTCCGATTGTATCGTATGCGTCTCAATACAAGTGCTGAATCCATTAGATAAACAATAGTATTTTAACTTGAATAACTTTTATCTCATAAAGTCAAATAATACTGTGTGGTGAAGTTGACGACATCTTTGTCATAAATCCATGTCCACTTAATCCCACACTTTTGGTTGGATAATCCGTTATGACAAATTTCTCGATAGTCTCTTCCCAATTATCTTTTACATAGCATTGCTACTGCATTTTAAATCCAGAAATATCTCGTGTTCTTTAACATAGTTTCATAGTACTTCGAAAGTATTATCTGAAACGAAAGGACCGATTTTTCGACCGAAAAAAAACAAGAGGTTCAAAGACAATTCCATAATTACCCATCCGAATACAAAGAGCTCTGAATTAATGCAATAAACTTCAGCTGTTTTTTGTTAGCTCTTAACAAAAAATGGATCCCTAAGGAACTTAGGGATTACAGATACATATAACATTAAGTAGATTAAAATAATATTCACACCATTTGTCGATGTTGATACAAAGAATTTTTAGTTCTATTAATATGTTAGAACCAACCAAGGTTTCAATACTTCCCAAATTATATTATATCGTCAGTATCCTAACTGGTAATGATCACATAGGAAAATCGTTTTGTTTCTGCAAATATACGTATGATTGCCATACGATATTTGGTTGCGAATGGTTCTCAATCTCATGTCTTGAGTATAAGAATCACGAAATACATAAGATTATACATATAAAATAAGTTCTCTTCAGTTTTCATACATACATAAATGTATATGTGTGCATACAAATCTAAATACATAAGTCGAATTCTTGGATTATACGAACAAAATTATGTTGTACACATTGTGTGATGCTGTGCTCGTGCAAACATTGTGCTGACTGAAAAAGTGGATCGCATTACAAACTAACAAAAAAGTAGTTGTTGTTTTTATAAGAAATATGATCATAATTCTCGATGTTATGGCTAGATTAAATATAATAGTGATTCAGTTATAGGTATCGTCGTATAAAAGTGAAAAGTGTGATTAATGTGATTTTATTCGAAAATTTTAAACCGTCATTTTTAGTACGGAACCAAGTTTAGTACAAATCGTGGTGTATTGTAAAATCGCCGTGTAAAAATACCTTTAAAAATACGCGTAATTGAAGGTATACGATAAACTTAAAATATATCATATTTAACGGATTGAAACGATTATATACGATTATTTTATGCAATTCTATGCAAAATTTTCGATTAAATTATGAAAAACATTTGTAAAATAATAAAAACTAAAATAAATAAGTTTTCGAACGAAACCGCAACATATTTGTATCCTTGTTTCTTTTCATTTAGTTTTAGTAAAACCGTTATAAAATAATTTCGATTTACATATGTACTCATTTTTTATGTATCCGTCTCATTTTAATTTGTTCGTTTGTTTTATGTTTTTTTCTGTGCAGGACAGAGGATTGCCGTTAACTATCGAAATCGAATCCATTTCAAATTTGAAATTCGATAAGAAAAGTTGTGAAAGTTTATTGTGCATCAATTAAATAGGGAACAATCAAAATTAATTCATAATTATTATATTTATTAATAATCAAATCATTACGTAAAGTTATATAATATTAATTTAATTAATCGGTAAGTGCCCCTTTTCACATCAGTGACCTGAAAACACGTGTAGCTATCACAATCTCATGTGGTTTTTTGTTACAGAAAATGGAAGACGAATGGGTTGATGATTTTGAGACGCCGGGCATTAACATGGCAAGTAATAATTATAATGCGTTTACGGCCGATGAAGAAGATAGCGGTAAACCAGAGAGTAGTGTTAGTGATTTTCATCGTTCAAACGATGACAATAATAACTGTAAGTGTAACGGCGTTTAAGTCGTTAATATATGGATTATTAATTTGAATGTTATAATTTTAGATAATGATCGGAATGAAAAAGACGGTGGTGGATACAACAAACGAGGGGGTGGTAGAGGAGGTGGTGGATATGGTGGGGGCGGTAGAAATAACGATCGAGGAGGAGGGGGTGGCCGTAGTGATCGAGGAGGACGGAATGATCGCGGTGGTTTTAGAGGAGGTTATAATAATGATAGAAATAATCGTAGGAATCAATACGATGACGCCGAAGGTATATAATTATCCGTATTGTTGATATAATTAATGATATAATATATACGTTTTAGAAAATGGGAGAAACGAAGATAATGGAAATGGTTATTCGAATAATGATCGTGGTGACTACAATAGAGGTGGTGATGATGAAAATCGACGTGGAGGGCGAGGTGGTGGACGAGGAGGTCGTGGTGGTGGAGGACGAGGAGGAAGTAGCGGTGGTGGGCGAAGGAATTTTGATTCTGAAGATCAAAATGGAGATAAACCAGATGGAGAAGCAGGTGCCGATACTTTTAACAATGAAAAACCGAAGGAATTTTATATTCCACCCGAACCAACCGATGACGAGGCTGAATTGTTCGGCAACAATATTTCATCTGGAATAAATTTCGATAAATTTAATGAAATTCCGATCAATGTATCTGGCGAAAATATTCCACCCGCTATAACAGCTTTCAATAATTCAGGTCTAAGAGAATTTTTAATCGATAACATCCAAAAATCAAAGTACACTACACCAACTCCAATTCAAAAACATGCCATACCAGTTGTATTGAACGGACGAGATTTAATGGCTTGCGCACAAACTGGTTCTGGCAAAACAGCAGCATTTCTTTTGCCAATCATCGACAAACTATTAGGTGACAATGCTGAAATGTCGATCGGAAAACCACAATGTATTATTGTATCACCAACTCGCGAACTAACAATTCAAATTTACAACGAAGCTCGTAAATTTTCAATGGGATCATTTTTAAAGTGTTGTATTGTTTACGGTGGTACAGCTACGAGACATCAGAGTGGCAATGTGGCTAAAGGTTGTCATATATTGATTGCAACACCAGGTCGTCTATTAGATTTTGTGGATAAAACATTTATATCATTTGAAGACATCAAATTTATAGTGCTTGACGAAGCGGATCGTATGCTCGACATGGGATTTATTCCAAGCATGGAGAAGATGTTTAATCATCCTACAATGCCACCGCAAGGAGAACGACAAACACTTATGTTTTCAGCTACATTTCCAGATGAAATACAACGGTTGGCCGGCCAATTTTTAAATAACTACATATTTGTTGCTATCGGAATTGTGGGCAGTGCTTGTGCTGATGTCGAACAAAAGTTTCATCAAGTTACTAAATTTGAAAAGCGAAAAAAATTACTTGACATTTTAAAAGAGGACGATCCAAGTGGAACACTTGTATTTGTTGAAACAAAGCGTAACGCGGATTTCTTAGCGGCTCTACTCTCGGAAACTGAAATACCAACAACATCAATTCATGGCGATCGATTGCAGCGCGAACGGGAAGAGGCGCTTCGCGATTTTAAATCACAAAAAATGAAAATATTAATTGCTACATCGGTAGCTGCTCGAGGTTTGGATATTAAAAATGTCGCTCATGTCATTAATTACGATATGCCGAAATCGATTGATGACTATGTTCATCGGATTGGACGAACAGGACGAGTGGGCAATCGTGGCCGGGCCACTGCCTTATTTGATTCAGAACAAGATTCCGCTTTGGTATCTGATTTGGTTAAAATACTACAACAGGCTAACCAACCGGTTCCAGAATTTTTAAGTAGCTCAGGTGGAGGAGCTGGTGGTTATTCTGGCGGCGGTGGTGGTGGACGTAGTAACTTTGGCAGCAAAGACGTACGAAAGGGAATCAGTCATTCTAATGTAAGTTGTTATTTTATTTTATACCAAAACGTTAAGCTAACAGTATTTTCTCATTGCAGAATCGGGGGGAAACTAGTCAACCTGTTGCTGATGAACCGGAAGATGAATGGTAGTTTTTATATTATCAAAATGTGATTTTATTGTTTTAATTTAGTTTTATTTTTGATTAATAAATTAAATAAGTCAGATGCCCTATATCAGTTCTGAGTACTGATTCTGAATTAAGTCTGTCAAAAAAGTAGGATTTTTATTCGAAATATTTTTCTATTTTCATAGGATTCGAATCGTAAAACTGCTCGTAGGGTCTTTTGTTTAGTGTTTACCATATTGAAATTTCTAATCAAAAATCCGCTAGTAGTTAGGTTCTTGTCTCTACTATGAGCAAACAATTTTACGAAAAGAAGCGGTTATACGGTAAGAAAATTAGTGGCGTGATCGACCAACCGCTAGTAATTCGGTTCTCGACTATGGTCGATCGGAAGGTTAAAAATCCGTAAAACATAACCTATATTATGTTTCTAAAAAGTTGATCAAATTATCATAATCACAAAAGAATAATTATTAAAACATTTTGGTTAGTCGAAACTTGCTAATAAGAAAATAAAATTATTTTTATTTTAATACAACTGAAAAAAAATTTTTGAACGGGAAAGCAATACAGTTCGCCGCGTAGTGGTGATATTGTGCGTAACTCGTAAGTTTAGCAAAGATAAGAATCGAACTACTAGCGGTTGATCTATTGGAAAGCAATCGGCTTTCTGTTTTTGATGTTTTTCAGTAGTTCAGCACAATTTCAATACTATGCAGTATGCGGCTGAGTATAACCGCTTCGCTTTTTCATTCTTCAACTTATGTGTAATAAAATAATTGTTTTTTTAATAGACACAGAAGTTTTGATAGTTTGACACTATCCAAATAAATAATACAATGGTTTTGTTTAAATCATATAGGTTATGTTTACTGATATTCATTTTTAAGCGTTCCAATCGAGCTTAGTAAAGACAAGAACCTAACCAGCGGTTTTTCGACTGGAAAATTATTAACCAGCATCTCTCGATTATCATGTGAAATTATGAACTCGAAAATTTTAATGAATTTTATACAGCAAAAGTATCGGTAGAGGTAAAACGGCTTTTTAATGTGTCAAGAATGAATTTGCATCAATTTACTGTTTAGTAAACTCTATCTATGATTTCAGCATTGAAACAAGCCATAATTAAATAAAATTAATTTTAACAATACATTATGACATGGATTAGAGAATATAATATATATTATAATTCATATTCATTAATATTTTTTATAACTTTTATTTTAAATCGTAGTACAAATATTTAAATTATTATACTATAGAAATGCAGTCAAACTCAACCATTACAAAAGATTATAGCACTTTTTTTATGCCATAAATAAATTAATTGTCAATAAATAATGTCAAGTTGATTACTACATTATTTTTCTACAAAGATTTTTTTCTTATAATTTGTTGTGCCTCATTTATAATAAAAGAAAACGTTTATTTAACTATTACCGAAACTATATATAAACTAAAAACATAATATGTTATAAAAAAATTATATCGAGTATTGATATTTATTATTATTTAGTTTAGTTTTTTTTTTTTTTTGAAAATTTTTTCCCATACACAAGAGAAAATTTTATTTTTTTCTCTACAAGCGAGGAAATTTATTAAAAAAAAGTAAAAATGTCACGACAATTGTTAACTCGTAACGATAGGGTGGCCCAAATGACTAAGCAAGAGGAGCTGATCGCGAAAAAGAAACGTGAAATACTAGAGAAACAGAAAAATGCCGAAATAGCAAAAACTATTGCAGCAAATATGTCGTCTTCGAATAGTAGCGCAACGACAACAAATAATTTGTGTTCAGGTAATAATTGTAGTAGTATACAGGATATAAATACATCAAATGATGAAACATTTGATAATACAACAAATGAAATAGTAACAGGGACCGATACTACCGCATCATCATCGACAACAACATCACATGAGACGACGACAAATACAGCAGCCACATCGATATCGGCAGCGACAACAATCACAACAACAGCTTCATCAACATGCACTCCAGCAATACGTAATACATTCAGTAATGATGGGTCGTTTATGGAAAAATTTAAAAAATTTGCTGAAGCTGCAGCACTAGTTAATCATCTGGCCGATGGAAGCAGCGAAATGAATGAATCAGGGTAAGCCGAACATTGACATTACATACAATCAATTATGTTTGTTTTATGATCTATTTTTAGCTGTCTTAACATCTTTTTCACTAGATATTTTATTTACGCCGTTTACTAGATGGTTATGTAGTACACACATATAGTACACTGATTCGAAAATCATATATCATAGTTGTTAGCTTAATTCATTTGACCTACAAAGAGGACAGATTCGCTTTGATTGATTTTCACTCATTTAATGCTGTTCTAATGTACGTAAGCTATGTCGTTTCAACCCATTAAACTATTTTTGACAGTTTTATCCTAGTTGCTTAGGGGAAAATGTAATGATAATTCATTACCAATCTTTTCAATGGAATCATTTACTTAAAATAACAACAAACTCTAATCACCAATTTCACGTATGTGTGGCGTTGAATGTGTCTTGACTAAATGATTAACTGAAGTACTCAGTTCACAAGTAAACGACCTATGCACCTGTCAATCTGCTTTGTTATTATTTTGCTAGTTTACTCGACAAGATAGGTTGGATTATCATAGTTAGTGTCTGGTTAAATTTGTCAACAAATTTTCAGTTGTGACGTCATCATTTAAAGACGTCCAGATGTTATTAAAATGTTCATATCAACACATCCGTTTGTCGTTACACCACACTCAGATGTGGAAAGCAGCCAGCAAAAAGTGTATCCCGAACTAATATTAGTATACTATTTAGTGTGCGATATTTTGGATTAATAAGATTTATATTTTAAGCCCTGAGGTTAGGGCGAATGCATTCTTATCGTAAAATGTAAAAATACACATGCTAGCTATAGAATTCTACTACAGTAATCGGGTTACCGTATGAGGCGTATTGTTAAAACAGAGATTTAGTATAGACACGTGAAACAAATCGGCCATCTATGAGTGAGTTTCGGTTGGTCCAAACCTTCTCGAAACCCAATTGATCACGTGTTGGTTCAGATAGGCGGTATAGTTTTATTCGCTTACATCTAAGTGGTCCGCTACCAAATATATAAACAATGACCGTTCATCTCAAGAAAACCAGAAGAATATACCACTAGATTATTCTGTAAATCTCTGATAAAACAGAGCAAAAGTATCAAAATGTAGTTACGAGTTTGATAAAGTGATGTCTGTTTGTGAAGTATTAAAAGGTTTTATGCCGCCTACCAGACTCTTTAAGTATAGATTACCTTTTGTAATGTGATGAGATAGTTTCGGTTGTGATGGCTTCATGGGACAAATAACTGTACGTGACCTAAACGTCGTTTAATGTTTCGACATTGGTTTGACTAAACAATTTCATTCTTGATTGATTATAATCATCGCCTAATAATTCTCAACCCTGTTGATTCATGTTTCGTAAATTTCACAAACGAAACGTGAATACCCATAGAATACCACCACAGTATGCACGGCTTCTCCTAAATCTGGTTGGATCGCTGGGCTGACGACCCGCATCCTTAAAAAAACCATATTATTTTTAAAAAAAAGTTTCGCTTGCAAATGAAATTAAACAACCTGTCAATTATATGTGTACTTCGCCCACTGATGTAAACCAACCCCAAGATAAAGACTCATTTTGCAATAATTGTGGTGATTAGTGACTTTAATGCTAGAGCTGTCAGAAATCAGACTGACTTATGTAATATTATAGGTCCGTACTCCCGACACGAAAATGCGACCGAAAATAGGGAAAGAATGATGTACTTAACCGCCAAGGTGGCGCAGTGGTTAAAGCCTTGAGCCCCAAAGCAGATGGCATAGAAATAAAACGATAAAAAAATGATGTACTCTACGATCGCTCATGATCTCAAAGTGGCAAATACAACCTTTCCTCATAAAAAAATCCATTTGGAAACATGGACCCATTCACGTAAATCATCCCGAAGTCAAATTGACCATGTGTTGATTTTTGAAGGGCGGGGTCCGGTTGGTTAAGACGTGAGATCTTATCGATCGTCAACAAAATTCGTAGGCAGTGACCATTATCTGGTCACTGCAAAGCTACGATGGAACTTTTCGTACAAGTCAGGGAGGACACGGGAATATACAACGCGATTCTCCTGTGAAGGTCTGATAAATGAAAAAACGCAACGAAAATGTCAGAAGATCTTGTCAGCAACAGAATTTTGCGATCTAATCACTAATATGTTGAAGTGAGCAGTGTCTGGGAAGTATTGAACACCTCGGTTGTCGATGCTGTCCAGCTTATTCTCAGTATAGTAAAAGATAAGCCCAAAAATGATTTGTTTGTTGAGGAGTCTTGCTGTTGTGCAACGAAATATGGCCCACAATGAACGTAGACTTGGTTAACAATAGCAAGAAGAAACAAAGCAGTTCTTGCTAGGAGGCATTTGTAAACGCATTTGTAGACATAAGACGCTCAAATGATGGAAGGCTAAGATCTTAAGAGTACAACAACTCAACAATGAGTACAATTCGCGTGGTTTTTTTTTAAGGAATTACTGAATAGCACTATACCTTAAGATCTCGGTCAACTGCCATTCGGGACCAGGATGGAAACTACTTTGTTACCATCGATGCGGCACTCGTAAATGGTGTGAACATTTTTCTGACCTACTGAATGTTCTACATGTATCACAAAGCAAAATCGTTCATCGGGAGTTGATTGCATTAATTCAGAGATCTTGATATTTAGAGGGCTTATTTTATGGAACTGTCTTTTCGACCTTGTTGGATTGGTATGGCGAAATGAAGTAATGCCTTAAGAATGGAAAGTGCTGTTATGCCCAATATTCAAGAAGGGTGATCGCTTGAAGTCCGAGAATTATCGCAGTGTAGCTTTCCTTTGCACTGCATACACGTGATTGTTATACATTATCTTCCTCACGATTACTCACGATGCAACAGGTATTGCTAGATTTCAAGCAAGCCTATGACTCAAACAATCGAGAGAGATTATGGTATACGCTTGAATATTTAGGAATACCAAACAAATACGTACTTTTCTTCTGGTGTTCGACAAGGAGATGCACTGTCCCCGATACTTTTTAATCTCATGTTGGAATACATCCTTCGTAGAAGTGAAACACCTCAGTACAATATCTTATTCCGACAATCCAATCAACTTTAAGCATATGCAGATGATATCTGTGTAATTGGATTAAATGGCAACGAAGTGAAAGAGATACTTGATCCACTGGAACAGTTTTCAGCTTCCGTTGATCGCAAAATCAGTGAGTTCAAAAGCAAATATCTGATCTTTGGTTTTAGAGACCAAGAACCAAATGATTTCAGTAACCACACGTTTATAGTGTTCGATACGATACTAGTGTTCGAGAGGATATCAAGGTTCGGCTTGCCGCTGGCAATCGGGCTTTATATCCTCCACGTCGACTTCTGAAATCAAAATATCTTTCAAATACGGCTAAGCTGAAACTGTACAGAGTGTTGATCAGACTCGTTGTCATGTATGGATGTGAGAGATGGACCTTGACGGATAAGTACGAAAGATGGCTTCTTACATTCGAGAGAAGAACCATGCATGTGATATATGGCCGAAAGTGCGACGATGATGTCACGCATGAAATCAAAGGACAGCGAGTACGCTGGCTTGGTCAAATTCTGTGTGCTGATCGAAACCGAATGATACAGCGATATATGAAGGGAGAGCCGCCTTTCGGTTAGGCGAAGTGGTCGCTGTCGGCGACGATAGCTCTACGGCGTAGAGAGCGATATGGCCTCTTCTAACTGCTTGCAACAGTATGAAAAGCTGACTTTAGACCATTGGAGTCAGATTGTTGAAACGTTACGGGCCAACAATGGCCTGTAAAAGCCAAAAAAAACAATTTCATTCTTGATTGAATACATGCATCGCCTAATGATTAAACACTCCTACTTTGATTCTCCTAGTTGCTTGTTACTGAGTTGGTGATCCTACTTTGTTCATTTACTAATCAATACAATTCTCTCTTTTTTCTTAATATCCAGATCGAACGCTGATGACACCATCATGGTAGAACAAAAACCATTCATTCAGCCAAGCGATATGAACAATCAAAATTATTTAAATTCTCCATCAGCTGCATTTACAACTAATTCGGTAGGTTTTGCACAAATGCCAACACTAATGAGTTCAGAACTCCCAGCTTATAACACAACAATTTTATTAAACAATAACAACAACAATAGTAGTAATATTCCATCGTTAATTAATTCAAATGAAATAAATTTAAATACAATTCCACAACCAAAGCCGTTATCGTTAAATGAAATCCCACCACCAAAAGAATTAGATTTAAATGCAATACCGAAGCCAGAATTAAATTTGGATGCCATTAAAATACCAATACAACAAAATCAGCCATCGGCCGGATTATCATTGCTATCGCAAATAAAAGGTAAGTCAGAGACGATAGAATCGAAAGCCACGACCATAATTTTAATTTTTTGTTTTGTATATCGATAGAAGAGGTAGGCAGTAGTAGCAATGCCATTCCAACGACATTAGACCAACTAATCGATACGGTTGCAGAATGCGGCGATGAATTCGAGAATAAAATTATTGCGCTTAAAAACGATATACCACCATCACTATGGTAAACATTAGGAATATATTGATTTAATAAATTTGGCTGGTCTTAAGGTTTTCTTGAAATTTTAGGTTTCTATTTTCGAAAGAAAGCGATACGTATAAAGTTTATCGTGAAAATGTTCAAATGAAACGGCAACAAATGATGGTCGATAAAAAATACGATCCATCCGAAATATATCACGACAAAGATGATGACGGATGTAACGATTCGGATTCCGATTACGAATACATGAAAGAGGCAAAGGAACGCAATTTACGAAATATAAAACGTAAAATAACTAATCGCCGCAATGATGATGAATACTATACGAGTGATAGTGACGATGATGATGAAAGATATAGTAGATATAGTAAAAATCGTGATGATTTTTTAGACAAATGTACGGGGATAACGGGTGGTGGTGAAGGTGTTGGCGGAGGTGGAGGCGGGGGCGGCGGTGGTGGACACGGATCGGAATCGTCAGATTCGAAATCGTCGAATCGGAGCAAAATCAAAAAAAGTCGATGGGGCGATAAAGTCATTGATTTAGGAATAAACGAACAAAACTCAAGTTTAGTAGGATTAGCACAGCAACAAATAACGCATACACAAAATATAGTTTTAGGTGAATCAATTAATAAACCGTTACTCTCAAATGTAACACGTTCCGATCCGGCACTCCTGCAGTATGCTCGACAAAATTTCGGTACAATTGATTTGAGTGAGGAGGACTGGAAAAAAGCGGAGGAACACTATAAAATTTATTTGCTATATCAGGATATGTTGAAGAAGCGAGACGAAATCGATCGTTTGGCGAGAAGTGGAAAATTTAAATATGAATATGATTCGGACGAAGACACAACCGGTGGTACGTGGGAGCATAAATTACGGTCGGCGGAAATGAAGGCAACAGAAATATGGGCAGAAGCATTAAATAAACAATCGGAAGGGAAACACCATATCGGTGATTTTTTACCACCCGAAGAATTAAAAAAATTTATGGAAAAATATAACGCGAAAAAAAATAATCGTGAACCTGACTTGAGCGATTACAAAGAGTACAAACTAACAGAGGATAATATTGGTAATACACACACCCGGCTTGAATTTAGTTTGAGCTCCCGATCTAATTGATTTCTAAATCATACAAAAAACTGTCTCTTTCGCAGGTTTTCAAATGTTACAAAAACTAGGCTGGAAAGAAGGACAAGGATTAGGTGCGGGTGGAAGTGGTATTGTTGATCCAATAAATAAGTAAACATAATAACTATAACGGGTATAGCTATAAATCGAATCGAATTTTAATCGATTATTATTTTTCTCGTCTATTCCATATAAAAAAAAAATAGAGCAAGTCGCGGCGAATCAAATCAGGGTCTTGGTGCTTCAGCATTGGTAAATCCGAATGAAGAAGACAATGAATATGATGCATATCGTAAAAGAATGATGCTAGCCTATCGATTCCGACCGAATCCGTTAAATAATCCGAGACGAGCATATTATTAGTAAAATTTACCTATATAACTCTATTCAACTAGTTCCACACAAATAGTCAAAAATAAATTTAAAATCCGATCGTGCTCCTCTTCCTACTGCTCCGTTCACCCCGATTTCCTAATCCCTATGTTACATTTTACAATAATTAAAACAAAAAAAAAAAACAAATTAAATTTTTTTTTGTAGTTAAAATTAAAAATTATTATATATATATTTTTCATATAAAGGAAATTATTATTATTAAATGTAAATTTATTGTAATTTAAATTAAAGAGCATAAAAAATGAAAATCAAGAATATAATGAAGTTTATTTAAACAAACATGAAAAACAATAATAATTGAATTAAAAATAAAATTAAAATTATTTTCATTTATGTTCTATGGCCTCAATTTTACTCGACCACCGCACAAGCATTTTTTACAAAATATCACAGGTCCTCGTTGTGTCAACAGTCAATCGGTCAACAGTTTCATTCGCTCTGAATCAACAAACCAACCATTATTTTGAAGAATTGTATCAGTGTTGGGCATTAAATTGCGGATCTCTTGATTGAATACAATACGGCATGTATCATCACAGTTGCTTGGACTATAATATAGCAAAACTCATAATCATATACGTTTTGGTCCAACTCTCACATTCATACATAAGGACAGACATTAATCTATAGCTTAAAGGCCGTTAACGACCATCAACACGTTTCAACGGAGACCTTACGAACTTTTAATACGTATTGGTGCCCATTGTAGGTGGTCAGCCCAACGACTGCTTTTACACGCAATCGGTTTATCGATAATTTGCAACGTCTATTTATCACAGTATCCAGAGCTTGTCGTAGGAGGTGAAGAAATCTGGTTGGATCACTGGGCTGACGACCCGCATTAGTAAATAAATACAAATGTCAAGGATAAAAAAATGGGATACCTCTAAAATAACAATGACGGTTACTTAAGTAACCGAAAACGTGATTGAGAACCGGCACGAGATTGAGTTACTTAAAAAACCAGGCGCGTTTGACGGTCTCATCACAAGTATGAAAGAGGGTCAATTAGAACTTGTAGCGCTGCAAGAAACTCGATGGTCAAAAGTGGAGACCATGTGCCCCAATGCTATACATTGCTACACAGTGGAGATGATTTCGGAAATCTTAGAGTTGGAGAAATCCAACTTTGGGTAAGTAAAAAAAGGTTGTAAGTAAGCTTCGCTTGCACATGAGATTAGCCAACCTGTCAATTGTCTGTGTACATTCGCCCACTGATGTGAGCCAACCCCAAGATAAAGACTCATTTTACAATAATTTAGATAATCTAATGGGCTCTATGTCTGAGCTCATGGTAACTTTGATTGTCAGAAATCAGACTGACTTATGTAATAATATATAATAGATCCGTACTCCCGACACGAAACTGTGACCGAAAATGGAGAAAGCATGATGTACTTTTCAATCGCTCATTATCTCAAGGAGCCAAGTAGATTCTTTTCTTATAAAAACATCCGTTGGAAATATTGACACATCCAAATCATGTGTTGATTTCTTAAGAACATGCTCAAGTTGTAACCTGATATAACAACAAACACTGCAAAGCTACGATGGAAATTTTCGTACAAGTCAGGAAGGACAGGAGAAAACAAAACGCGATTCTCCTGTGATGGTCTAATGAATGAAGAAACGCAACGATGATATCAAGATCTTATCAGCAATATCATTTTGCGATCTAATTACCAATCTGATGCAGTGAACAGTGGGAAGTATTGAAAACCTCGGTTGTCGATGCTGTCCAGCACATTATCGATATAGTAAAAACTAAACCCAAAAATGAATGGTTTGATGGGGAGTGTTGTCTTGCTGTTGAGAAACGAAATATAGCCCACAATGAAGAGCATACTCGGTTTGTAATTGCATATTGCAAGACAAAACAAAGCAGTTCTTGCTAGGAGGACAGCTAAACACATTTGTAGACAGAAGAAGCGCGAATGGTGAAAAGCTAAGGTCCTAAGAGTACAACAACTCAGCAATGAGCACAATTCGCGTGGTTTCTTTAAAGGAATCATCAAATTGCACCATACCTTAAGATCTCGGTCAACTGCCATTCGAGACCAGGATGGAAACCTCTGTATTAACGTCGATTCGGTACTCGATACAGGGCGTGAATATTTTTCTGCCTTACTTTATGTTCCACATGTATTACAAGCTGTTTCTGAATCTGAATATAGACCGCGGAGATGTTCATTGATGATCCATCCTATAAGGAATTCACCATGGCCATGCAAGGATTAAAGAAAAATCGTTGATTGCATTAATTCAGAGCTCTTGATATTTGGAGGACTAACTTTATGGTTCGATTGGTATGACGAAATGAAGTTATGCCTGATGAATGGAAAGTGGCCGTGAATGCCCAATATTCAAGAAGGCCCAGAAGGGTGATCGCTTGAAATGCAAGAACTATCGCAGTATAGCACTCCTTTACACATCATACAGTTAGTGCCATACATTATCTTGGGAAGAATTACTCCTCTGCCGGAGAAAGTTATTGATGACTACCAATGAGGATTTCGTTCAAATCGGTCAGTCTTTGATCAAGTTTTTTCACTACGGATGATTCTTTTCAAGTACTACGAAATATCTCACCATGTACACCAGATATTCCTAGATCTCAAGCAAGCCTATGACTCGATCAATCGAGTGAGACTATATGCGCTTGAATATTTATGAATACCAAACAAATACACTCGCGGATAAAATTAACGCATATTTTTTTTTTGTAATAAAAAAAAATTCCGCTGGTCAATTTTAATACTACTAGTGTCAAATGATAGCACATTTATATTTTTATCAGAAATCACTTTGAATAAAGTTTACTGCAAGCCAATCAATTAAATTTTACAAAAATGCTTAATCAAAAGTGCATTGTGTTTGAAATCCAACGCAACGAGCGGCTTTTGTTCCATTGCATATCAATTATTTTTAAATGCAGTACCACTAGTTCTTGTAAATGTGTTCTAAAGCAAACACCTAATATAAAATCCATTGTAATATGGCACCCGTAAAAGAGCTGGAGGCGGTTAAAGTGGTCATATTGTATCAGGAAGATTATACACAAGTACAAATCGCACGAAAATTAGGAATTAATCAGTCTTCGGTTTCACGAATACTTAAGCGGTATCGTGAGACCTTAGAGTATAAAAGAAAGCCCGGACAAGGACGTAAAAGGTGCACAACCGAGCATGACGATCGATTTTTAAAAATGAATTCGCTACGAGATCGAAAGCGAACTTCTACTCAACTCAAAAATCAGTTACTTAGTGCGTGTCAAGTGAATATTAGTGTCAGAACAGTTAGACGAAGATTAAAAGAAATGAACCTAACTCCAAAACGGCCCGTAAAAGTTCCACGGCTTCTTCCCCGCCACAAATCCAGCCGTTTAGAATTTGCTCATACTCATGCAAATTGGGGAACTGATCAATGGGCCACTGTTCTCTTTTCAGATGAGACCAGAATCCAATTATGGAAGCCAGATGGACGTAATCTTGTATGCAAAAGAGTTGGAGAACGCTACGGACCGTGTAACATGGTGCAAACTGTAAGCTTTGGTGGAGGTTCAATAATATTTTGGGGTGGAATCAGTTGGGAGGCCCGTACGGAGCTGGTGGAGATTGGTTTTAGGATCAATGCAGATTAGTATGCTCGGAACATTCTTGGCGATCACGTTTTGCCATATGTGGGCTTCATAGGTTATGACAGTTTTGTGTTAATGCATGATAACGCTCCAGTCCACGTTGCTGCAACGGTACGACAATATCTCCAAGATATTGGCATTTGTGCACTTAAGTGACCACCAATGAGTCCTGATCTTAATCCGATTGAACACGTGTGGGACATTCTAAAACGCCGTATTAGAGCTAGAAATCTTGCACCAGATTCGACAGCAGAGCTGAGAGTTGCAGTGCAAGAAGAGTGGAATCTCATTCCGCAAGAAATGATACAAATCATTCTACTTAGTATGCCCAGAAGGATGGAAGCTATAATAAGGGCACGGGGAGGAAATACTCATTATTAAATTAATCAAATTAAATTGTAATAAAGCTAGTTTTATTGATTATAAACCGCTTTTAAAAATTTAAACAAAAAATAGTTCGACACATTTTAACATTTTGCAATGAAAAATAGCCGCTATAATTCCATAACGCCACATTTGTCTCTTTTGAGAAAATCTAAATTTGGGATCATTTGATACCAGTTCCACTGAAATTGCCAGCGGGATTTTTTTATTACAAAAAAAAATAAGCGTTAATTTTTTCCAGGAGTGTATGTAGATCTGTGTAAAATGACAGTAACGCACTCACAGAATTTTTGCAATAATTACTTCTGGTGTTCGACAAGGAGATGCGGTGTCCCCGATACTTTTTAATCTCATGTTGGAATACATCCTTCCTAGAAGTGAAACACCCCAAGACAATGGGTGGAGTAAATAAAAATAAGTAAATACTGAAAAGAGTTACCTTTTTAAGTACCATTGCCTTTTTTCGAGGTGAATAATAGATACCTCTTACTAAGTGTTTACTGGAAAATTTTGCGGCAATTCTTATGAGTATTTACTTATTCATAAGGTAGTACTTCTGCTTGACCGCCCAGTGGTTAAAGCTGCGGTAGTTGGAGCGAGATTTACCGGGTTCGAATCCCGATAAGAGCAGGATTGTAAAGGGATTTTTCACCATACGATTACGATCGGTGGTGTAAATGAACACATCTATGACCCCCTGTTGGAGTGCAGAATTCATGGACCAACCCATCTTCCATGTCAGTACTATTGTTTAATTTTGCTAGTATAGAACTATGCAATGTCGGACCTATAGCCGTACGTCTTCGATTTGGCTGTAATGGCGTAAGGTAAGGACGTAAATAAGCGAACCGCGAAAGAGTTGGAAGTGCCTCGAGCCCAAAAACAGATTGTAGAGATAAAAACAAACAAAGCAAAACAAATACTTCTGCTTCAAATTTAAATTTTGAATTTAATTTAGTATATGTTGAGTTGTTTCGTTGTTTTATCACATAAAGTTACAAAATGTCATCGTGTGATGAAAGTGATGCTGCTTCTATGGGTGATGATAGAGCGTTGTTTGCACTCAATATAAAAAAAAAGTATTGCAATTTCAGCTCTTTTATTTGGCCCTCGGATTCGTAGCTGTCGGTCTCCATCTTCTACTTCGTAGTATACATTCTCGTAACTGCTTATGTCGCCCACATCCTCCTCGATTTCATATACATCATTTAATTCCTTTCCAATATTGTGCAGAACCACGCAACAAATAACAATTTTTGGGACCATTTCAGTAGCTACTCGATTTCGATTTCTCAAAATAGGAAATCTTTTCTTGATTCATTCGATTGTATTTTGTTCAAGTTCATCTCGGGAAGGCTTCTTGTAAGGAGTTAACAACCATTGTGTCAATCAATATCCACTACTGTTCCCTAATAAAGAAGCAGATCCTTTAAATCTCAGCCGCTTTAATGTTTATGCTTGGGTATATCGTATTCTGTTGACATAATTGTTGCCAAAATATTTCGGCGTCAATATTTCCACATGAGTGCAAACCATTGCCCTGATAACTGTAGGAGTTTTGAATCGCGTTTGCCATTTCTGCACAGCTTCCGCTAACTCTCCATGTGTTTCAGGAAATTTTATCCATTCGTGGGATTTTTATATTATTTCCTCTGTTACATAAGAAATGGTCTTCCAAACGGTAGTTCTATCTACTCCCATTTCCTCAGCAACACCACTTTGAAATCCTGGGTCACTTAAGTAGCATTAAAAAAATCGTCATTTACGTTTTCAATGTCGAATCTCAAAAATTGTTAAGGCCTATTTTCCGGCGTTCACGATCATTTTTAGTTTTACGAATATGTACTATTATTATTATTATTAAAGTTGGTTGGAACCCTATTAGGTTCCACACTCAATGCAACAAAGGGCCTATGGGGCAAACCTAGGATTTCATCAAAGCGCATAGACGCGTTCTGCAACCTTAGCAAACTGAAGCAGTTTGAACCAGGGCAGAGAAGACAGTAGATTTACAGGAATACTCCTGCAGCTAATCACAAGAGATCTCATGCGGTCGAAAGCTGGACAACTGCTGATGAAGTGTAAGCTATCATCAACATCTTCCAGACATTCGTCGCATACGGCATCACTGGCAAGTCCCATGCGATGAAGATGACTTTTGAAACGGTCATGGCCAGTAAGTATAAAGACTAAAATTCTCAAGCTGTCCTTTTTCAATGAAAGAACGTAATTTGTCAGGTTAGAGTTAATCCCTCTGACAAAGTATTTCGCCTTACGACAAGTGTCGGTAACTATGCAAAGACTTACGACAAGTGGCGGTAACTATGCAACACTGCAAAGACTTCGTAAAAGTCACGGAGGACAGGAGAATATACAACGCGATTCTTCTGTGAAGGTCTGATAAATGAAGAAACGCAACAAAAATATCAAGATCTTGTCAGAAATAGCATTATGCGATCCAATCTGATGATGTGAACAGTGTCTGGGAAGTATTGAAAACCTCGGTTTTCGATGCGGTCCAGCACATTCTCGGTATAGTGAAAACTAAACCCAAAAATGATTGGTTTGATGAGGAGTGCCGTTTTGCTGTTGAGCAACGAAATATAGCCCAAAATGAAGCGCAGAAAGCACACATGATGAAGCGCAACAAAGCTCGGTTTGCAATTGCATATTGCAAGACAAAACAAAGCAGTTCTTGATAGGAGGACAGCTAAGCACATTTGTAGACAGAAGAAGCGCGAATGGTGGAAGGGACCATGATGGAAATCTCTGTGTCAACGTTGATTCGGTACTCGATACATGGCGTGAACATTTTTCTGCCCTACTTAATGTTCCACATGTATCACAAGCTGCATTTGAATACCCTCAATTACAGACCGCAGAGATGTTTATTGAGGATTCATATCCTATGAGGAATTTACAATGGCCAGGCAGAGACTAAAGAAAAATCGTTCATCAGGAGTTGATTGCATTAATTCAGAGCTCTTGATATTCGGAGGTCTAACTATGTGGAACTGTCTTTTCGACCTTGCTCGATTGGTATGGTGAAATGAAGTTGCCGAAGAATGGAAAGTGGCCGCGTTGTGCCCAATATTCAAAAAAAGGGTGATCGCGAGTGCCTGAAGTGCGAGAATTATCGCGGAATAGCTCTTCTTTGCACAGCATATAAGTTGCTGTCATACATAATCTTGAGAAGAATACCCCTCTGTGGACGAAATTGTCGGTGACTACCAAGGAGGATTTCGTCAAAATCGGTCAGTCACTGATAAAGTTTTTTCGCTGCGGATGATTCTTTCCAAGTACTACGAAACATCTCGCGATGTACACGAGGTATTCCTAGATTTCAAGCAAGCCTATGACTCGATCAACCGAGAGAGACTATGGTATGCACTTGAATATTTAGGAATACCGAAAAAATATGTACATCTGTGTAAAATGACAGTAACGCAGTCACAATGCTGTGTTAAAGTTGAGAACAGGCTATCGAGAACTTTTGCAATCACTACTGGTGTTTGACAAGGAGATGCGCTGTCCCCGATACTTTTTAATCTCATGTTGGAATACATCCTTAGTAAAAGTGAAACACCTCAGGACAATATCTTATTCCGACAATCCAATCAACTTCTTGCATATGCATTGATGATATCTGTGTGATTGGATTAAATGGCAACGGAATAAAAGAGATACTTGATCCACTGAAACAGTTTTCAGCTTCCGTTGGTCTGAAAATCAATGAATCCAAAACAAAATATATGATCTCTGGTTTTCGAGACCAAGACGCAAGTGATTTCAGTAGTCGTAACCACACGTTTGAAGGAGTAAGGATTGTTATGCTTTATATCCTTTACGTCCACTGCTGAAATCAAACTATCTTGCAAATGCGGATAAGCTGAAACTGTACAGAGTGTTGATCATACCAGTTGTCATGTATGGATGTGAGAGTTGGACCCTGACGGATGAGTACGAAAGTTAGCTTCTAACATTCGAGTTCGTTTCAACCACGAGATCAGGAATTTAATGCAAATTCCTAATATCGTGCATGAAATCAAAGGAGAGCGAGTACGCTGGCTCGGTCACGTTCTACGTGAGGATCCGAAACGAATGATTCAGCGATCTTTGAAAGGAGAGCCGCCTTTCGGTAGGCAAAGAGGTCGCTGTCGGCGACGATGGCTCCACAGCGTAGAGAGCGATCTGGCATCTTCTGGTTGCTTGCAACAGTATGAAGAGCTGGCTCGTGATCGAAACCGATGGAGTCAGATTGTTGACACGGTACGGGCCAACAATAGCCTGTAAAAACCGTTATAAAAAAAAAAACAACTAGCTAATTTACCTAAGTGTATGTCGCCGATTGTAGCTTAATGGTTAAGAGGGTTTCTCATCACGCTGCGGTCTCGAGTTCGATTCTCGCCGTTGACCAAAAATTACCATGCCACCGGATGACATAAAAGCGGTTGTGTGTAAAAACAATCGTTGGGCTGACCATTTCAATGTACACCAATCGTGAAAATGGTTCGTAAGGTTTCAGTTGAGACGCGGTATGTATAATTGTCTATTGTATAATTAGTATGTATAATTGTCTTACACGGAATAAATACAACCCGGCTTCTACTCTAAAATTGAGGAACAGTGCTAATCGCCATGCAATCGAAAAAGATTAAGTATGAAAGCCATTTTGTGATTCAGCTGGTACAATTTCATCAGAATCACCAAATTAAGCCCTCAAGCTAATTTGCGGCATAAATTAGCTTCCAATTTGGCAATTCAGCAAAAATTTTGTTTGGTCTGGCCCTGATAATGTATTCAACGTCTTTATTATACGAAGTAAGACAAACACTATTTTTTGTTAAGTCTAGCGACCGCAGCAGATAGATATTGTTTTCCTCGCAGAAATTTAAACCAAAAGAATCTATGAGAGGATCTCAAACGACCTTTGGATCGACTTTAGAAAATAAATAAAGGTCATGTATTCTTGCCTTATTTTTTTTAATCTTTTAAGCTCAGAATTTCAAATGAGTTGTTTCGGGTGTATTTTTACAAATAACAGTACATGAATTTTTGAAGTTACCCTTGTAAATGTACTTATTTGACAATATTCTTTAGGATGATGAACATTCGCATTAAACCGAATAACAAGATCATATATGGTCTTGAGATTATTTTAACAGAAATCCTCGCAAGCACATATTGTAACAACGGACCGAAATCAGAAATACTTTCAAAGGATTTCCGGTTTTCCCTGGAAGCAGTAGATTGAATGTTAGCCTCACGCTTGCAACGGACAGTAACTTTCTATCATCTATGGCCCTATTCTGGTTTTTCCTGTGAATTGTGAAAAAAAAAATTTCCCAATTCCCACCTACAATATTTCCAATAATTTATTCCTCAATTCCCAAAAGTGTATTCTGGTGTGCTGGGAATTATTTCCCCTTTGTGAAACACATTGTTTTAAATGTTCGCCACTAGAGTAACTTTTTATGGTCTGACGAATCACAGATGTCACCATTGATATCTAAAAAGAGTTATAAATTATAGCAGTAGGGGTTACCCTGTAACCAAATGTTTACAAATACGAACAAAATAAAAATAAATAATGAAATAGGCGGAGCGAACAAAATACGACGGAAAGAACATTCGCGAAGTGTAGAGATGAAAAATAATGGCATGTTCTACAAGTATTTGCGTCGTATAAATAGGTGTAGACATTTGTTACGAAACAGTTCAATTTTGAATTTCGAAGTGTTGAAATCGAGAAGTGATAAAAAGTGAAGTGAAGTGTTGAAATAATTGTAGTGATAATTATTGTGTAAAATAAGTGTAGAAATAATTATTTGTGAAACAATTGTGGAATTTATTGGAAAATAAATTTGTTGTAAAATTAAAGTTTGCGAGTTTATAGTCACAATCCAGTGATCGAACCGGATAAATTATTTGAATAACCACTCGGCGAAATCGTAACAATGGTTTTTTTTCATGGTGCGCTATGTTATTATATTTGAATATGATTTAAATATTGACGGATGAATAAGAAATTTATAAAAAAATAGGTGTTTTCGCTTTTGAAAAGCAATTAAACATTTTTTAGGGTCGGAATTATTTACTGCATTCACTATTTACTATGATTATTAGTATTTATGAATGAGCTAATTTTTTTATATCAGGGCAGATAAGACCACATTTAGAAAAAAACTATTTGGGTTTTTCAAGACCACTTTTGACGTAAGTTGACCTATTTTAATGACTTGATTGCGGCCTGACTGTCCATAAAAATCCCAATAAGAATTATGGATTTTGCTTCAACCAGTTAAAAAACATCTGCAATCACTATCAATTAGTGGTAAACTCTTTAGTAATGAGAGAAACGAACGAAAATATTCACATTAATATGTTACAGAAGAATTCAGCTCTCACTCTTCCATTCAGCTTGCACTAAAAAATTAAAAAAAACTTTAATTTAAGATAGTTTTCAGCCTTGACTCTAAGTGATTAGTGAACCAGGTAGCTGTTTATCTATGATCGTTGCTGCCATTAAAATTGAGAAATTAGGGCTTTAAGTCATTGAATTGTAAAGCTCCAGTGAGCATGCTAGCTCTATTCAGCACTGTGCAATTTGCCCTCTCAAAACTGATTATTTTCAAAATCGTCATACCTAGTTTACCTCTAGTTATAAACAATTAATTTTAGTCCACGAGTGATGGTACTTAACTTCGTCGGTTTATTGCTAAAGCTAAATCAGCATTGAAACTCCATTTGTTTTAACGCAGATTGTACATCCTTCGAACAGCCAAAAAGACAGAAAAATCCACTCAGACATTAAAAACAAAATATTTTTATATTTAATTCCGCTTTCAAAAAAAACTCTTGCGGTTCATATAATTTCAAAAGCCGTACAATTAATTAAAATAATTATTGTAAATAATAGTATGTATATTAGATTAAATTATAGCATCGCTCATTAAAAGTTCGAGTGCCCCTTCAAGGTCACCATTGCACATTATAAGCGCCTGTAAGTTAATATCATCATCAAAAAATCCAACTTGACGCAATTGTTCTAATTGTTTGGCATACTGTTGCACATGCGATTGCTGATCATCCGCCGATGACGTTATAATCGGTGGGATAATAGTTGGAGTTGTCGTCACAATTGGTAATATTCGATCTGGTTGAGGGTTTTCTGGTTGTAAATTTGCTCCAGTCGTAGATCCCATCGCTTGTGTTAAAGCATTAGCAAACATTGAAGGTGTAATTCTTTTCGGTGGATTTGGTGTTGTACTTGAACCGGATGCGACATTTGATGTCGACGGTCCAAGTTGCTCGGTGGTAATAGTGGGAGTAGTGGGTTGAGATTCGCTAACATTACGTTGCGCTATATTGGCCAACGAGTTTATTGAAAATGTACTGGCTAACGCAGCGGCTAATTGATCACGTGTTATTGCTCGTCCTGGGGTTTCATTCGATGTAGATGGCCCACCAGTATCCGAGCTTGATGAACTGGATGAGTCTGATAATTCATCGGTTTGCATTGATGTTGTCTTAAATTGTGCTGTCCAAATACTTTTTAGAATTGATTCGGCAGCATGAATAACAATCGGATGATGTTCATTAAATTTTTCTAAAGTTTGCATATGTTGCATTGATGCTAGTAAAACTGGATCTTTAAGAGTTGTATACGCAACTAAATCTTCTCGAATCTCGGGAAATTCTTCAAATAATTTTTTAACAGCCTCAGACTTCATACTCTACAAAAATACATATTTGTTAATCTAAATTCTACAAAAATAGCATTATATTACATACCCGATAATAATTACTGTGCACACTACTATATCCTTTAGCTAAAAAGTTCAACTGCTCGGTGGAGACTGGTTCGAATTTTCTACGCTCAACTTTTGGATTTACAATTACGTGAACCAAAGACCATTTTGAGAAATCTAGTTCGTTTAGATTGGTGTCATCGTTTAGTACACTCCCCAAAAATAATAAATCTATAAATAAACAAAATGTTTAGTTAATATTGCGCCCCATCATTGAAAATACCAAAACCCACCTAATTCTGAATCGGGGCAATTCAAAACTTTGGCTACTTCCGATTTTAGAAATCTTACATTCTGATTTAAATCAATATTGTCTAAAGCAATCTTTTCATCATTTATTGGATATAATACTTTTATATTAATTGTTGTCGACATTACTCTTTATTTTAACAATATTTTCCAATGAATTAACAATTTCTTTTGTTCATTTTTGACACAACATAAGTAGAAAATAAAATATACACTACAGTGACACCAACTTAATAGAAATTGAAATTGATATGAAACACCATGGTTGTCGATGTATTTCTGTTAAGCCCTATAAACAAAAATTTTTCACCTGCATAATATTTAATATTGAATGGTGGTGTTTATACGGGTATACCTTCGGCGTTGTTTTGTGTTGTCACAACAACCTCTCGGGTTTAAACGAGTATTCTTTTAGCGCTGTTTTATCAAAGAATGTGTGCATTTTATATAACAAATTTTTATTGTAATGAGCTGCTGTCAAAAAAAAAAATAAAATAAAATAAACGAAAAACAGGTTTTATATGATCTTTGTATGTATTGGTGTGTGGGGGCGCTGAAAATTTTCGATGAAGACGTTAAGCGAAAAATCCCCACTCCAAAATTAGTTTGTAGGCAAAGAGGTAAGACATTAGGCTGTTCAGCGCCGAAAGAATTCCCGTATAAACACCACCATTTATGAATAAAACATGAATTTCGTTTAATAAGACTTGAGATGATAAAGGTTTATATGGTGTATTTTTGATATTTTTTATTATATATAACATATAATATTTAAAATCTTTGTACTTTTTAATAGCATTCACTGAAATCAACATGATTTTTAAACCGGCGTCAGTTGGATCGAATTCCAATAGGGGCGGGATGTACAAGTTTTCTTCTTTCGATTATGATCGGTGGTGTGAAATTACCACTGAGGTTAATAACTATGGAGTCGCTATCTTATGAAATTAGCATTGAAAATAACACAAAAATGGTGAGGACTTTTACTACAGCGATGCTAATTTATGATATATGCCTCTCGCTCTTATATATGCCTCTTGTTCTTTAACAGCGTCGCTCATTAGTATCAACAGTATTTTCGAGGTCAAAGAAAATAAACCCGTGGGAAGAACAAATAATTTGTATTATTATTTATATATATAATTTTATATATATAAATAATAGTACAAATTATAAATTAAATATTAGCTAAATAATTTATGAAATATATAACCGTCTCCCGAAACACGCTTTAACGTTTTAATTTGATTTCCGAAAATTATTTTTTTTCTTTCTCTGTTACACAGTAAATACTTTTTTTTTGTTACCATTAATTTTTAAAGATACCGGCTCCATAGTTATTTACTTCAGGGGAATGCACACATGTATGAAACACGGTTGGGGAGAAAGCTTATAAATCGACATAAAGAACGTTATAATGGAACTGTGAAAGAATTAGAACAGGTTCGACAAAAATTTTACCTCTATAAGATTCTAAATCTGCTACAGTCGGTAGTTTTCGGGATTAATTTAGTGTATAAAATTAATGAATGATCTATATTACAAGTCCTCAAAGGCGTGGCCAAGTTAAACTCACTATTGAACTGTTTGGCTAAAGAATAAGGAAATATCAGATTTAAAACAATCTTCCGTGCTTAAATGAAAATATTCCTCACAGTACCACTAATGCATAAATGACTGTTGTCCGAAATTTGATTAAAAATTGGTGGTCAGCCATTATTCTTGAAGCTGGCCCACATCTATTGTATAGATACAGTAGTTTTTCTACTTTGTAATTAAGGCAAATTCAGTGTTGCGTTCTTTCCTTCGTTCATTATGACCAACATTTTTTTAAAAACTTTCATTGGTTGAGAATGACGCGTTTTTTTTTGTCAATTTTTTTTCATTTAGGTGGTTTTACTATATCTTTTGGATGGAACGAACATGGTGAGAAAGATATAGCATGATATTCAAATGAAAGAGATGAAAATAAAATGCTTTCAAATCTAATGTTAAAAATTTTATGCAAACAATAAATAAATAGAAAATTTAAATTTACAATTTTTAAATAATAAACAAATTTTATCATTTTTAACCAATCATGCAAGCACACTGTTGATTTGAATATGTTGACCACAGTAAGTTTGCGTGCAATAATTGATTTCCAGCAAATTTGCCACAAGGAAATTCTTTCGAGAAGGTAATAGACAAACTCAGTATTTGGAGGAAGTTCATGTTGCACATAAGTAATATTTGGGATATGAGAAATAGAATTTGTCTAGTTCTGGTTTGCCAGTTAAAAAATATCCACTGGAAATTTTTCACTGTGAAAACTGTGCTTTTCTCTGGTCTCGCACTGACCTATCACTAATCAAATAAAACAGATTACCGGTTAGTGTTGTAGGGCAAATATTACTACCCTAAAAACCCTAAAATACACTAAAAGCCTAAAATGAACCCTTTTGCACTACATTTGATAAGAGAAATACCATAGAAATATAATACATATTATATATTATTATATTTCTATGAGAAAAACTCTATAAATGAAAATATCAGCTAATGAATTCACGCCTTCCGAAGCAAGTTTATTTTGCCATATGGAAATTCATATGAAATTAAAATACTAGAACCAAAACAAACATACATACATCTAAACATTCTCCACTGCGGGTTTACTGGGTGTATCCAATAAATCTTAACGCATACCAACTTTACGCAAATAAAAACTTGACATTTGATGCGTTTGACAAGAGAGCGATTAGTGTTGTGTGAATTAAAAGCGAAGGAAAGATAAGGAAAACCTAAAATTCCAAAAATAAAAAATTGTCTGGATTTATTTAATTTAATAGTGTGGTCAAATAGTTTATAGTTAATAACAAATTAATTGAATTGAACCCGGTTTAGCTATTTTATTTATCGTTTTTACGATAAATATCTGGTTAATTGATTTTCTAGTGTTCTAATTCTAATGTACGATATTTAATTACCATGTGACAAAAAAAAGTAAAAAAAATAAAATAAAATGAAGCAAAGTCACATAAAAATATTAGTAATTAATCTATAATTAAAAAATTATAATAAATTACTTGATTAATAAGTCAATAACATTTGAAACTCGTAGTTATATCTTTATAAATTATTTATACAAAATAAATAAATTGAAAAAATGGGTGGTTGTATAAGTATCAATCGAACGGATAGTGAAACAATTGATGGATCATCGACAAATGTTTCCCGGCCTCAATCAGGTATGATCATTAATTCGATTTATTTTATTATTTTCAATTATGAAACTTAAATTGTAAATTAGAATGTATGTACACTTCATAGAATGACTTATGTAGACGGCCATGGGCTCGATGTCCTCTGTACTGTCGTCATGTAAGTGAAACAAACCAATGGTCAAATCGATTTTGTATTCTAAACATATTATTATTCTTTAGTTTAAAGCAGTTATTTAGTTTAATAAAACGTAGATGTTTATTTTAGATAAATATTTTATGGGAATAATCGAATTAGAAACAAAAACAAATTTATAGGTTGTAAATTTTATTTATTTTCTATTTCCATGTAAGTCTAAATGTCATGTAGTGGAATACAAACATACTACGTCATGTTACAGTGATAAATTATATTAAGGCCATTCTATAGATTAGTAACTGTTACATTTCCAAATGAACTTTGTATTAGAGAAATCAGATAGGTCTTAACTGTATTCCAAACCTGGCACTATGTCAACCTTATCTTCTATGTACCCAATTATTCTTCTAGTTGTGTATACATAAATGTTTTTATGTTACATAGGCCTTATGACCTTTATTTTAGTTAGTCGCACTATTAATAGGGATTACAACAATAAATAAACATTTCTTGCATTAATAATAATTCAAAAATCAATAATTGAAATATGTAGGTTATGACATCGACGGTTAATTCCACTCATTAAAAGTTTGTTTTAGAATGTAGTCTTCTTAATAATGTTAATACGAGTTCATATACATATTCAGTATATTAATATATGTACTCGTATTGTTTGTCTATAATCGATGATGACTACATTATAGGGAATGAGAATTTTATTGATTCTTGGTAGAAGGCTAGTCAATTGGTCGATTTTGATGGTTTTATTCACTATCGAACCTTTTAAACATATTCTCATCAACAAATCAAATACACCATACAAATATTAAATCTTAATGGCATTGTAGGTACATAATTCGATTTTAAAAAGTTGATACATTGACTTAACGTAAAATTTTTAATCCCAATTTCAATAATTCATATACAAAAATATACTTACATAGTTATGTGTATAGTGATGTTGATTAAATCTCTTGAGTACTATATCTTGACTAGTTACTAACCGAAGAAAATATGCATCATTAGAATAATTAGAAATTATAAGGATCAGAATAATATCATAAATCGATCAGTTGGCCATAACCAATGTCAGACATAAAATATAATTTTATTTACGTCAGAATGTTATGTATATAGTCTTTTTCGTCATCCACTCAGTTGTAAAATTTTCGTATTAAATGAGACTTGTTTAAAAAGTTAGGTCAAAGGGAATATTTCGAATAGTACACTCGAAGATTGAGGTTAGTGGCCGTGATTGTGGAATGAACCAAACGATATTTCCATATTTGCTCGACAACTAATTTCGATTATCGTATTTTGGAATCTCTTCCTAAATCTACCAGTTTCAAAATCTATTCTCCGAATGGAATGCTAGATGTATGGTATCTGCAAGGTCGCTAATTGCTCTTTAAATAAGAACGCGATCGAAATCAATGCAGTAAGAAAGGAGAATATGAAGGACGGGAGCAGAAAAAGTGCCCAACAGTATATTTTCCTCCCTGCATTGCTTACAGTTTGCATTATTCCAAATTATCTTTCAGGCTATGTGACTACTCTTTGAACAATATTCATTTAGGATATGCAACAAAATCCTCAAACCATGTTTATTATAGTTCAACAATCACTGGAATCTGCGATGGTTTATCCAAAGATATCCTCTTTAAAGTGCAGATGCTATCTTGATCAAGTTATCGGTCACCGCCTAGGTGGCTCAGTGGTTAAAGCTGTGGCACTTGGAGCGGGAGGTACCGGGTTCGAATTCCGATAAGGGCAGGATGCAAGAGGGATTTTTCACCATCTGATTACGATCGGTGGTGTTAATGAACACATCTACGACCCCTTGTTGGAGTGCAGAACTCATGGGCCGACCCATCTTCCATGTCCGTACTATAGGCTGGCATGGAGCTATGCAATGCACAGATGGTTCTACGAAAATCGGACCTATAGCCGTACGTCCTCGATTTGGCCGTTAAGGAGCTGGGAGAGCCTTGAGCCCCTAAAAAGATAGCATAGAATAAAATATAAAAAAAAAAAAAGTTAACGGTCAATAAGTTTCAGTGAAATAAGATTTCATTCTTAATAGTCGAGGTAAGGTAATTATTGTCTCTTAAACAAGTTTCGAATTAATCCAGTTAGAGTGTAATTATTCTTAAAGCAGCTTGGCTATAACAGAATATGCAGATAAAATTACCTCTGCCGTGGATGTAATATGGAATCTCCTATAATGCATCGGCTCTTTAAAAGTTATTCAAGGGTTTCTGCTTGCAAATCCATTTATAGTTCTATACCAGCACATATATGTTGCAAAATATAACGTGTCAAATAACTAAAACGTATAGTCGGTACATGCTTTTGGATTTCAAATTAGCTGTTGACTGTTTACTTTTTCAGTAGACATTGCATGCTTTCATACATAACTATTTCAATGGTTTTTTGACAAGTAATCGAACGATCTAACAAGATCCTCAGATAAATATACAACTGAATGCCATCCCGCCATTATTTCCGTTATTGAAAGTTTTCAAAGTCTTGGGTCTAGTGTAAAGAACCATCTCAGTTTTCCCAAGAAAACTGATAGACTCTGATTACGTCATCAGGTTACACTATGGCGATCGCCACTTGCATTTGATCAAATAGTAAATTCATATATTAAGGCGATGCCAATGGTAAAATCTGTTGTTATTTAGTTGAACCGTGGATAAGTTAACCACAACACACTACCACAGCGAAAACGAAACTCTAACGTGAAAACATCCCTTCCGAGCGTTTATTTACGTACGTGATCTGTGTGTCTCTATACCAGCCAATCGAATTGACTTGGAAGATGTACAGTCCTCAAATAATGAACTTCAACAGGAAATTATAGATATGTTAATTGACATTGTCGGTCATATTAAAAACTTGTATCTTCTACTCCATCTGACCTACAGGGTGTACCAAAAGTGACTGACATGAATGGTACGATTGGATTCCTTGACCAAAGCGAAGGGGACTTTACTTTTACTACTTCGCATTGCAAAGCCAAAGTTATAGGTGTTTGAAGAGGCGCCTTTAACCCTTGTAGCACCTTGTATTAAAATTAAATCAATATCTCGAGAAATAACCATTTGGTTTTCGCAATTTTCTTTAAAATAAATTTTAAGAATATTTACTTAAAAAGTATTTCAAATTTAAACAAAACTTAGAATTTTAATTGTTTTGAAAAATAGTGTTAGGAAAATTGTGGTAAAACCCGGAATTGCAAAATCTGTAGGCAAATTAAAAAGTAAAACCTCCATCCTAATCATTCTAAACCGATTTAATATATTTTGGATACTGATAAGATAACAAGAAACAATTTTTGTGAATGGGTAATCGAGAAACAAACCCAAGACTTTTGGTTTTCAACAAAAATCCTTTTTCGCTGATGAAGCTGAATTTACCCGAGGCGGATGTATAAGTTTACATAATATACATTTTTAGTCTTCAAGCAATCACATTTTTAGTCTTCAGCGTTTAATAATTATAAACAGCTATGAACATAAATTCACCGTTAATGTTTGGTGTGGTGGTATACAAAACCAATTCAAATAACACTTGAAAGAAGTACCGTGGTGCTCTTTGAAACTTTGATTGCTCAAATATTTAAAGCTTGTAACGAAATCAAAACAGAAACGTTTTCGTAAGAGTTCGCAATTCGTTCATGAAGAGACGTTTGAAATGTGTAACAGTTAATGGTGATCATTTTGAGCATTTGTTATAAATTTTTCGAAATATCATTACATAATGCCAGTACTTATTTGTACTACCTACAAACATACTTGTGTCAATAAAGAAAGTTCAAAATATTTAATTTTTTTAGGTAAAATAATTTTGCAAATATCACGCTTAGTTAGCTTTTCTGAAAGCTTAGAGTCTGAACTATCTTTTCAAGAAAATATATTTACCATGGTAGACTAATTGTTAAAAGATAAATGGTGCAAAAACAAACAATTCTCTAAAAGTAATTGTAAAAGTTTTGTTTAAATTTGAAATACTTTTTAAGTAAAAGTTCATGACTCTTACACGTTAAAAGAAAATTTTATTATCACCTTTTTAATGATATAACCCTTGCGAAACACAAATAGTTATTTCTCGAGATATTGATTTAATTTTAATACAAACATTGTGCTACATTGTAAGGTGGCTTTTCAAACGTCTATAACTTGATAAACTTCACAGTGCGAAGTAGTAAAAGTAAAGTCGCTTTGATCAAGGAATGGAACTGTACCATTCGTATCAGTCATTTTCGGGACACTTGTATAATGTCGACATCGACATCAGTTAAAAAATGGTTGTTCTTTCTAGTTTTGAACTGTATCAGATTTTTGGAGCATCTTCTTTGGCATAATTCATTCCAATCTACTTATTTTGCGATTCGAGCTATTAAAATGGTTCAAAAGCCTCAGTTTTTTCTTATAGTTTAAAATAATCGATCTCGAGTTTAGAATCTCGGTCTAGATTTTAAACGATTCTGGGATTTACAAATTCGTTTTCTAGTTCTTTATATTGGTATTTACGTCTGTTAATGATAACTGAGTATCATTTAAAATTTAAAAAAATCATGTTTTGACCCCAGATTGCAAAAGTTCTCTATTTCTATCTGCGATGATAACTTCTACATGCAGGAATATAGTCTATCTAATACAGGTACATCATATCATTGGATTACAGTCGCTTACTGGTTTTAAATGCTCAATTTATTTTACTACCATGTTGTAGTATTTCTATACAATAATCATTTTAAGTGGAGTCAATTCGTCTAACATCCTTCATTTTAACATCCATTGTCCTTATATTATTCTTATTTATTTTATCAAACGTCAGCCAACTACTATAAAAAATGGTTTAATCAATTATTATCATGTATACCGAACTATATACATTTGGCCTTAAGAATGTCATTCTATTTGTTATGCTTTTAATCCTTGTCAAGCGTTACTATTTATTTAGTTGCACATTACAACAAAATAATCGATTTTATTGTTCGTTTGTCTAAGTCAGTTTACAACAATATGTTTTAATGAATTACTAAATTAGCTTCAAGTTATTAGTTATAAAATAATAAATCAGTCATAATCGTAACTTAATCTCTATTGGTATTCGTGTGTTTCGAAAATTGATAATAAATGTGAAGTTTATCACAACATTGGTCGGTATAATTTAATGTATGTACATTTATTTCAAAAACGTTGCATTTTAATTTGTATGACATCAGTCGCTCGAGTTTTGTGATCAATTATTAATGAATGGCGATCAGTGATATCACCAATATTAATAAAAACTGTCCATACACGTAAAACTGTGTTCTGGTTATAATCTCAATAAAAGTTGAACAATACATGTGTATTTAAGTCGATCAAAATATCTTAACTGTATGTAATTTAAGTAGGTATTCAAAACTTTCTTCAAATTCAATAAACTTGGTAATTTGTAAATTGCATTCTTAATTTTAAATATTATATTTTGGAGCTGAACTTCTATATACAATGTAGAACTGAGAGTGGAATAGTTTTGGAATAACTGCTGCAAACGTGGATCATAGTTGTATAATCTTTTTTTGCCTCACGTAAATCTATTGAGAAACAAAAAAAATTGTTGGGTGCCTTTTAATAGTTTTCATGTGTTTATTAGTACCATCGTTACTACTCAAATGTTGCTGGCGTTCAGGCGAACATGTTTTACTAATTGAGACATCATCAATATTATTGCTTGGGTTGATGTTTATCAATTAAGTCAACAAAGAAATCGACAGTATATGCAACGGTATAATTTTATGTCTTTAAGAAAATATATAGGTAATCTGACTCGATCATAAAAAAGCTGGAGTAGATTTTAATGCTATTTGTTGAATTCCATAATAATATCGGTTCTGCGCAGTTCGGTCTGCATTGTATCATGTCAACAATCAGGCTCCACCGGTTCCAATCACGTCTCTCATTGTTACTGAAATTAACTGCAAAAGTTTTTAACTTTAAAAAGCATTGTGATTTGTGGATACGATAGTATCATTTTCCACTGATGATTGTATTACATAGTTTAATATTTCCAGATATATACTATAGGCTTATTCAATTGAGCGAGTCGTAGGCTTATCTTCCTTCAGATGACTGATTTTTCCAGAATACTGTAAAACAGTATCTTGTTCAAGTAATAACCTTTTTATCATCGACATCTTTATATTCTTCAAGCATAATTTTATTTCGTCATAATAAACCAATAAGTTAAAATCCCCATATAGTTATTCCCCTATAATGTTGTCTCAGCATTACCTTTTTGAATTCTTCATAGGATATATAATTCATGCAGTGAGAGTATTTAGGTATACAATCTGTGACACATGTGCAACATTAGGTAATTCAGAAAAATTTTCAGGCCATGTGTCAAAAACCAGATCGATATTGACTTGTCCATCAAAGTTCTGATTGGAAGTTGGCTTGAATCTATTGGTTTCAGAATACAAAGTTTTTTTTTTGTATTTCATGATAAATGCTGAAATGTTGCTTTTGACTGGTAGGACTTGTGGATGAGTGTAGTTTCTTGGTATGCTTCTTCTACACATTTTAAACAGTTTCGCTTACTTAAAACTTATTCTAAATACAGTAGGTTGTAATTTCATTCTTTAATATGTTATTTTATACCCACATTTGATCATTTCAATATTAGCTAACTTCATAGAAAATATAAAGTGTTGGCCAAAAGTTTTATGTTCATCTATCTTCTCGTCTAGATCGTCGAAATTGCAATTCATATTCACACATTCCACGAATTTCATTTGATATCTAAATAGCTAAATTTGTAATCTTGGAATATGTTGCTAGAATTTCATTTAAAATTGTTGATTAATTTTTGGTTTTCAATTGGTTGGTATTTGCTGCTTATCGTTACTAATTTTTTTTTACAATTATAAACGATATGATCGTTATGTCTGTTGTGTTGCATACGTCATAGCGTTGTTATCCTCATTTTGCATTAGATATTTTGCTTGTCGTGTAAAACAATAATGATTTGTATAAATTACTTAAAGTATGATCTTTTGTCTGCTTGATTAAATATTATTTAAAAGGGATGCGTCTAAAACTCTTGGTTCAACTTGGTTTAAGAATTCGTTGGTAAAATTTTCTATATCCTTATTGATATAGGAAATTGTATTAACGAATTGGGTAGATTTATGTACTGTTGCCATATCGACTAAATGCCATTATATAAGGAATGAGATATGAAAGATCCAACCGGGAAATAAAAATAATTTTGCTAAGACGTAATGTTTGTTTTATATCATTTGTTAGTTGAGTGCTTGCCATTTATCGCTATGTAGTCGTATTGATTAGATGTTCTTGAGCAAAAGAATCTACTAGCTATTTTTGTGTCATAATTGATTGTAAAGTACATTCCGCCTCATCACAGTTTCAAATCGGTCTATAAATGGACCAACATTACATGTGTAAACATACAATCGACACAATGAGTATTCTTACATGCGGACCGGTAAATACGGACCGGCAAATACTCATTAAATTTCAAATTTTTCTAATTTATTAGAACCAAAACATTCGTAAGGTTAGTTAGATTTGTAAACAATAAGCTTATTTAATTAAAAAAAGTATATAGCAGTAAATAGCCCTAACCGCTTCTTAAATAAAAAAAAATTTACTATTTAACACGATTTGGTATTCGTCCAATGTGTGTTATTTATTGGCCACCGATTGGAGTCGAACTTATGAATACGATGTGCTGAAAATTCTTAAAAAAATAGAAATATTATCAAAATAGCCGCGATGATCATCAATACATAACTGTAAACGTTTTTTTAAAACTTAGAGCAGCCTGGTAAACACTGGCATTCTACAGAATAGCGAATCTTTCAAATTTTTATCTAAAGAAAATAGATAAGTATAACATCGATAAACTACGAAACAAACTTCTCTCAGACCAGGCATTGTTACGTAAATTTCGCTTTGTGGCCTCGAAGAAATATCTTGTTGGAACGTCCAACCAGTGTTTTGACAATGTTCACAAGGGAAGAACAACTTCCATGAGAGTTCACGGCGAAATTAATTAAATTACTTCGTTCAATTTGACTCCTCGTTTTATGCATTTAAGGTGTAGCTTCCTGATAGTTATGGTCAGAAGTTATCCCTAAAGTCAGAGGCTTCCATCCAAATTTTTACCTGCGACCTATAATGAGAGATCTGCCACCAATTGTTCACATGTGGAGAGGAAACAGGATTAATTTAAAGGTTAATCTCGGCCATTTTATATGGATCTGGTTGTTAGGTTGGTATCCAACTTTGTATTGATGACATGAATAACTGTATAATTAGAGAATTTAAAATTACCGAGGTTTTACATTACCGATAATTCCCGGTTAATTTCGTTATATAGGCTTTAGGTGTTCTATTAATCAAATCGTACTCGTTTTCGTTTAGTATTGAAAATAATTTTTTCCTTTCATCGATATTGTGTAAAAACTGAAAGACATCAGAATAGTTCGAGTGTCACTCTTTTAGATGGAAATAAGATTTCGGATTACGACTTAGTCATGTATTTTGGTTGGATAACATGTCCAACATAAACTTAATAAAAACGTTATTACTCACTCGTTATGAGGACAAAGAGAACGACAGGGACACAATTATGTTCGAATTATTCCAATTCTAATTCCATATTCAAACTATTGGTTAATTTTGAGTACTCTTAAATTTAGTTACTATGGTGATCAAAGGAACGACACACACAAAGTTATATATGTATCTACATGTATAACATCTAATGTTATATATGTATCTACATGTATAACATCTAATGTTAGGCTCAATTCCTACAAAATATTTATCTGAAATGAAAAACTAATTACCGAAATTATTTTGGTAAAATTTTTCGAGAATTACCGATAATTAGAAAAAAAATTAGACGGTAAATTCGGTTTACCGGCTAATCTGAAACCGAAATTGTATTCCCTATGTATAATAATATTTGTTTATGGATATCAATTTTTAGTGTAGCGATGCAGATTAGGTGGGTATATTTGCAACAAATACTAATTGATAAAGTAGAAGTGTAAGAATATGCTATGTTGAAATAAAAACGGAAAATTTTAGAGTTTCATTTATAGACGCGCAACGAAACAAATATTTTCATAATTATTTGTTTGTATTTGTTTGCATAATTTTTAACCGCAAACATTAATGCAACGAAACTTAGCTGATAAGATGTATCAAATGTAAACTTGTACTACATTGTTTTAAGATAAAACGTTAATGTGTAAGAACCACAATACAAATACAAAAGATAAATTTGAGTATGTACATATATACATCCAATAGTATTATGCAACCAGTACACAATAGAAAATCTTTTCGATTAAGGATAATCCATAAAACGATTAAATATAACTTACTTATATAGACTACTTACTGAAAATAAATTTTTGATGGGACGCAACACGAAAATCACTAATGTTACTGTGCTGATATAGATTTATCATTTATGTATACATATATTAGATGTTATTGACCTTTCTATTAATATGCGCTTGTTTATTTATATAAATTACAAAAACAAGAAACTGTAAAATGATTAAAACTATCATGGAAAATATGAAAATTAAAAATTAATTAAATGGATGGTAGTACATATATCACTCCAGCTTTGCGCGACTTGAGAGTGATTAAGTTTCTATACACAAAAATATTATTATTTTTTAGAGGTCAGGTCTTTGGTATTATAATATACAAAGCATACAAATTATAGATAATATTTGAATAGATTGTAATTGACGATAATTGTTATTATATTTGCGTTAAAACTTTTGTTGGCTAGACACCATCGCCCCTCGATCAATAATCGAACTCAAGCCAAAATATTTAAATTTATTGTTAGCAGTGGATTTATAGATATGATACAAACATATATTACAATTGGCGACAGTTAAAACTACTTAAAAGCTAGTCTACATACTCCACTCAGACCATTTTGTTGGTATCTGCGATGCAATCTATGTGATCATTTTGTGTTATTAAATTTCAAACGGCTTAAATATGGAAGAGCTTTATACCGAGTATTTCCGTTGCCATTTTAAGCTTTTTTCAAGTATTAAATATCTCAGATATTTGGTTGTGTTTCTCACATAACTCCTTACTCTCCATCTTGACAGCGACGACAGTACACATTTTAACTTTCACTCTGCTTGGTGAGAGACAACATATTGTGTTGGGACGACCAACTTCGTTTTATAGCATCTACGATAGGTGGAGTATATAAGAAAGTGTTATTGATATAGCTTTTCAATGGAAGCTGGACACTGTAATAGTCGAAGAGAACGCTAAAGTCTCACAGAAAAGCGCTGTACGAATCGAATATCTTTTTTTTAATTATCCGAAAATAAGTTCAGATCGTCAAGGTTCTTGACTGCATCACTCAACCAGTCATCTATGGATGGTATATCAGTCAGAAACTTCACGATAACGGTCGTGGCAATATATTATTGTCAATATCAGTAGGTATAACTTTGTTGCGCTGAATAGATGAGGGCCCTATATTTTAAAGGTCTATAGAGCAATGTGGTTTTACTTCTCTAGAGTAAGATGAGTGGAGTAAGATGAAGAATAATCTCCAGAGCTTAAGTACAAGTGCTTCTCACACAAAAAGTCCTTAGTGCACAGAAAAGGCGGTTCTCTGAAATTTCATTTTACTTCATTTTACAAATGAATAGTTCGAATCACTGCAATATAAAGCCAATGTACAGTCTGGGGTATCTTTTACAACTGATATTCTTACATGAGTTGAAGGCGGTAGTTGTCACATCGATCGATTTGAGTGTCGTGTCTGATTGATAATCATCGGCGGTACTAAAATGTCGACACATTTTATTGTAGAATGATACGTTCTATTATAGACTGCCGACCAGTGGTATAATGTTATCATTTATTCGGACAAATCTGGGTTTAACTTCTATATATCAGACGGCCGATACGTGCAATGTAATTAAGGTTAAACTCTAATTTTGTGATGCCTGTTGTAAAATTTCATGGAGATTCGATGATTGTTTGGTGATTATTAACACAGTAAACTATCCCCGCCAAGTTCAGATTTTTATTCTTTGAACGTCTGCGATAGTTACACATTACTCTCGATTTTACAGTGAACGAGAATGTGAGGGAAAGTAACATGTTTTTAGTACTATATAACAAACTAAAATTTGTAAAAATTAAAATTTGTTTGTTTATAAACATTATATAAATGAGAAAATAAAATCGTCGAGGTTTTTCTTAAGTTTATCCAAAACATCGTCAGTTTTAATACATTTATATCAACGCTGAATTTATATTTCTTCTTGTGATACTTTCCTGATGACGTAGTTTTACAGGTTCAACGTTAGTGTGATGATGGAGCCTCTTCTGATGTTTTAGAGCACACTTCTTTATTTCTTTATACAGCGACTGTGTCGATTTCGAGATCTCTATGAAGGTCACTATTACGAGTGTATCAAGGAGAGTTTCTATCCCTCTGAGAACTTTATTTTAAAATCGTTATCTGTTGCTGGTTTTGGAGCATTCCCATAGTTAAATACCATATGTTTAGACTGGGTTGATTACTTGTTTATAAAGCATAAGTTTATTGTGAATGGATAGCTGAGAGCCTGTAAATTTTTCTATATTTTAACTGGAGCGTTTCTGCTTTCTTTCAATTGGAGCTCTTCTGCGTCACCAACAGCTATATTATTCGTCTTCAGTAAGTCGCTTATAAACAGTACAAAACAGAATGGCCCTAAGATACTTTCCTGTGAGGCTCCTGCCTTAGCTTCTTTTATACTGCCTTTCAAGTACGACTTTAACGGTTCGCAATACTCAACTGGCAGAGTTTTCATTAATTTAACTACTAAACCATCTAGCCAGACTATGTCAAATGTCGGTACTATGTATGTCCAGAAATATGACTGAACAAGTCGTTTTTTCTCTGATTTTTCTATTTATTCTGATATTCTATAGACTTGATCGATTGTAGAGTGTTTCTCTCTAAATCCAAATTGATGGGACGGAACGGCTTTTGACTTTTCAATTTCAGATTTAATTCGTTTTAATAAAAGTCTCTCAAACAGTTTGACAAAGTGAATGAGGTTCATTCACTTGGTGGCATACCAATATTACGAGATTTTCCTAATACCTTTATTAGGTAGTTGTTTCAGAATCTCTACAGTTATCAAGTCAAATCCTGATGACTTTTGGGTACTATATGGTTCTTCACTTCAAATGAGATTTCCTGTCTCCAGATAATTGTATGGTTTTTAATAAATATCGGGTGATTTTTTAAGAGCTTGAGAACTTTTTTTTAAAAAAAAACGCATAAAATTTGCAAAATCTCATCGGTTCTTTATTTGAAACGTTAGATTGGTCCATGACATTTACTTTTTGAAGATAATTTCATTTAAATGTTGACCGCGGCTGCGTCTTAGGTGGTCCATTCGGAAAGTCCAATTTTGGGCAACTTTTTCGAGCATTTCGGCCGGAATAGCCCGAATTTCTTCGGAAATGTTGTCTTCCAAAACTGGAATAGTTGCTGGCTTATTTCTGTAGACTTTAGACTTGACGTAGCCCCACAAAAAATAGTCTAAAGGCGTCAAATCGCATGATCTTGGTGGCCAACTTACCGGGCCATTTCTTGAGATGAATTGTTCTCCGAAGTTTTCCCTCAAAATGGCCATAGAATCGCGAGCTGTGTGGCATGTAGCGCCATCTTGTTGAAACCACATGTCAACTAAGTTCAGTTCTTCCATTTTTGGCAACAAAAAGTTTGTTAGCATCGAACGATAGCGATCGCATCTTTGAAAAAATACGGTCCAATGATTCCACCAGCGTACAAACCACACCAAACAGTGCATTTTTCGGGATGCATGGGCTGTTCTTGAACGGCTTCTGGTTGCTCTTCACTCCAAATGCGGCAATTTTGCTTATTTACGTAGCCATTCAACCAGAAATGAGCCTCATCGCTGAACAAAATTTGTCGATAAAAAAGCGGATTTCCGAATGGACCACCTAAGACGCAGCCGCGGTCAACATTTAAATGAAATTATCTTCAAAAAGTAAATGTCATGGACCAATCTAACGTTTCAAATAAAGAACCGATGAGATTTTGCAAATTTTATGCGTTTTTTTTTAAAAAAAAGTTCTCAAGCTCTTAAAAAATCACCCTTTATATCTTGTTGATTTATTGTTGTTAAATTAGGTTGAAAGGTGCACTCGAGATGATCCGCAAAACTGTCTCCTTTTTTTATTTGGTTTTAGCCAGGTGACCATTATTTCTTTTTATTGGTGGTATGTGCGTAACTGATCTTTTCATATATTTGGTTGGTTTCCACAATGAGTAATCACTATCTTTATTGAATTGGTACTTTTCTGTATATCTTTCACTAGATTTTCTACCTCCTGTTCTAATGTTTTTTTGAAAATTATTTACAGTCTTCATGATATTTTGCGATCAAGATCAACATGCTTTTTTATATATTTGATAGATTCATATTTTCAAATACAGGGTTGAAGTATGTATGTACTCGTATTTTGGTTATATACTTAGATTAAGAATTTATTTGTTTGACCTTAATTTATTAGAAGTGTCTAACGAAAGATCTTGATTGTCTAATTAATAATATTATCTAGAACGATGATGCTATCTTTTGTATGAGTATAATTACAAACCTTAGTAAATGAACAGTATCAGTGACGAAATAATATTACTTAATTAATGTGGTATCGAGATACATTTGTTTGTCTTCAAACGAGTGTCACAAAACTATCCTATTTCCTGGTAACGAATGTAAGTAGCCCATCGAATGTAATCACCATTTCAGTACTCAAACATAAGTTAGTATGAACGACTCGCCGTTGGTTGTTTCCTTTTGAAGATAATCAATGAAATAATCCTAAA
The DNA here is from genome assembly GCA_963932295.1 of Tipula lateralis. Taxonomy (NCBI): domain Eukaryota; kingdom Metazoa; phylum Arthropoda; class Insecta; order Diptera; family Tipulidae; genus Tipula; species Tipula lateralis. Next base: position 122,679,397 of record OZ010737.1, read on the forward strand.
AACTGACGTTTTGCACGGTGAATGGAACAGTATTTGACTTCCTTGAACTCGATTCTGTTTGTCCATTGTTTTGAGTGTCAGCTCCTCTGGTGTGAAGTAATGAAACCAACGTTACATCATTCATAGCAAACTGCTGTTATACAAACAAATTCTGAAATCTGTATGAACATATAGCAGCCAACTCCGGGGTTGTGTCAAAAACACAAAATCAAATCAAACAGTTCAAAATAAATCCCTACGATTCATTGTTAATGCACCGTCGTACATTCGAAATGACAACCTCCATCGAGATATAAAGATCGAACTTGTCGCAGATGAAACTAAGCATCATGCAACAAAACACCTACATCATGAAAATATGGACATACGCTGTATGCTGACTTATACTCCAACAGGTAGATTGCAAAGAACCAAACCACTGAACTTATCGCGACCAGGAGGTTACTAGGCCTACAGTGGTATGAATCGATGACCTTGTTACTGTCAATGATCGACGAACACACCCATCTTGCGAACAGCTTTCTTATGTTCAAACAGATATTACACAAAGTAACGACTTCAACTTAAATCACTTAAGATTTAATGGTGCTTTCATCTACTATAATTTTTTTTTTCATTATTTAAATAATTTTTTTCCAACAAGAACTGCCATCTATACATCATATCGGGTACTTCTGTACCATTTTATCTGACATATGATGTTACGGAATCAAAGATGGTCCCTATAAACGACTATGATAATACATCACAGCGTTCCGAATCAATTTGTGACTAGTAACGAATCTGAACTTCAAATAATATATGAGCTTGAACTCACGAAGAGATACCAACTATATTTATCGATTTCCCAATCATATTGTCTATAATAAAAACATATTTCTTTCGTTTATGTTAATAAACATAATAATCAACCAATGTGACAAGTTCCGTTTGATTGTGTCAAAAAGCGCACAAAAAACCTTCAAATCAATTTGTATCAGAACAAATTGTGTTGTGTGCGCACACAAATCGTGAACAAAAATCATTTCGATTTATTTACCAATAAAATTCGATTAATTTAGAATAGTGATTGTATGCGCGATATTGGTATCGAATACTTTAATACTTAAGTACATGTAAAACAACAATTTTATCACTGAATGAAACACCTGTTGTATTGCGCTATTCGAAAAGTGCCAAACAACATGATTGTTCTATAACTTAATCATCATCACACATCCTATATACACATAGTATGATAGTTTATATAGATTCACACCCCCTCTTTGCGTATTTTGTGTGTGGTTGTCTTGTAGAAGAACGTATACTGTCGATGTGAATATTTTTAGCCGCATTTTGTCAATCGGTGTTCGGTGAGTCAAATTTTAAATGTTCACTAAAATACTGATTCATGTAAATTCAGAATAATGATTTCGATTCGGCCATTAATACAATATGTATGTACATATGATGTGATGATGATGATGACTTGGTGGCAGGCGGCATGCTTTGGCAATTCTCTATAGTCTAGAATAATTAAATTGTATAATGTATGTATTCTAGGAATATGTTGTATGCTAACCGCATATATCTGTTCTGTTTGTTATCTGATTGCGTGCGTTCTATATGATTTTTTACAACTTCAATTTATTTATAGAACTATTTAAAACTATATAAACTGCAAACCAAGTATTATTTTATTGTTGTTACCCGCACAATAACTAAAAAAAAACTACCATAGTAATAATTTGCTGTTATTTTGAATTATTTTTCAGGTCCTGGTGCTGGTGGACTACCACGCAAAAATCATCCACTGTGCCATGAAACAATACGATGGAAATCAGATGTGCCGCTAACAGAAGGACAACTACGAAGTAAACGAGATGAATTTTGGGATACAGCGCCAGCTTTTGATGGACGGCGCGAAATTTGGGATGCGCTGAGAGCAGCAACAATAGCAGCTGAAACACTTGATTTTCAACTGGCTCAGGCTATTTTAGATGGTGCAAATATATCAGTTCCTAATGGGTATGTAATTTTAATAGTGTTTTTGTGTATTTTTAAATAATATCGAACGGCCGAATATAACCTAACAACTACAGAGATATTGTTTCAATCACCACCATTTTCAGCAGTAATCTGTCTGGAGCCGAAACATTATACACATTTGTTCCGTGTTCTTTTAACACTTTTATACCCTTACCGACTAAATCAAGGACGTACAAACTGCACATAGCATGTATTAATATAAGCTTATATTACTTTATAGTACTGTTATCAAAGATGGATCGCCCCATCTGACTAATCCAAATTATTTGTAGGAATTTTTGTGCTTCAATCTTTTTACGTTAATACATGAAAGAACTTCTACCGGATCCTTAATTAGATAGGTTAGTATGATTGTCATAAAATGACCTTTGCGTTTTCTCAAAGTTTCACCTAATTTTGTTTGTTTGAAAAATACATATTTTTTCTTGATATTTTCCTCTTTAAAATGTTGATTGTCGTCAAACCAGAAAAGTGGAGAATAGTAATTTGTTTCACTCGTAGTTGTAAAATTATTTGTAGCATTATCGTTTGCCCCACATTGTTTATCATCGCATGTTGCTCGATCGAACCGACTCCATCGGTTTCGATCATAAGCTAGCTATGCCTACTGTTGTAAACAATTAAAAGATACCAGGTCGCTCTCTACGGTAATTGCTAGTAGCAGATATAGTTTTTGATATCCTCTCCCACACTAGTATCGTAAGTAATGAGAGATAATTACTTGAATCTTATTACTCCTTCAAACGAGTGTAGTAGTATATTAAGTATCTCTTTCACTCCGTTACCACTTGATTCAATCACGCAAATATCATTAGCATATGCACGAAGTTGATTGGATTGTTGGAATTGGATGTATCACTTTAACGAAGGATGTATTACTACATGAGATAAGAATGTATCGGGGACAGCGCATCTCCTTGTCGAAGACAGGAACTAGTTGCAAAATTTCTCGTTAACCTGTTCTCGACTGCGGCACAGCATTGTAATTGCGTTATTGCCATTTTACACAGATGTACATATTTGTTTGGTATTTCTAAGCAACTCGCTCGAATTATCAAGTCTCGCCTTCCTTGAAATCTAGGTATACCTGGTGTACATCGTGAGATGTTTCATAGTACTTGGAAAGAACTGACTTTGGACGGAATCCCCCTTGGTATTCACGATGATTACGTCCGCCATAGGAATATTTTTTCGTAAGATAATGTACGACAGTGACTTGTGCGATGTGCAAAGGAGAGCCGTCTCGCATTTTAAGCGATCAGATATCTTTGTGGTATGTATTTGAGGACACATGAAACACTTAATAGGTCACAAATGTTCACTACATGTATAGGGAACCGCATCGATGTTAGAGATTTAAATTCGAGTCCCGAATGGCGTTGATCCCGACAACCAACGTTTTCAATACTTTCCAGGCAATGTTGACTTCTTGATATTTTCGTTGCGTTTCTTTAATTATCAGAACTGCACAAAATTATCGAGTTGTATTCCCTTGTCCTTTATCACATGTACGAAAACTTCCATCGTAGCCTTACAATGACTATATAATGGCCTTTGCCTACGAATTTGGTTAATCATCCATATTCTTTGATAAGTTTAATGTTATGGTACGCCGTACGCCATCGACTTCATTTAAATTTGAAATTGTCTCCTTCAAAATTGCTGCGGTTCTATAGTGTTTCCCTTTTTGCAAGTTTTTAGTATATTATTGCCGATTAAAGTTGTGGGACAACTTTTAGTTTGTTTTAAAAATGTATATTAAATAAAATACAAAAAATATTTTCAAATGATTAGTATTCTTCTTTTGGGGGTACACCTTTCGATTGATAATAGAATACTAGTGCATTCAAATGATTTACCAAGGCAATCTGCAGTCCCCGATTTGATCGAATTTATTTTTCAGTACATTTTCAATCGTTCCTTTTTTTAAGTCTTTGAATGATTATCATAACATTTGTCCTTGACGAATCTCCACAAATTATAATGCAACGGAGTCAAATCGCGACCGATGGACCATTTCGTCAATATTATCGTTGGCTGGATAATAGTGACGTCCTGTTGAAACCAAATATCAGTCAAGTCTTGCTCTTCAATCGTAAAATAAAAATTGTTCTTCTAGCACGCCTTTGGACCATATTCCACACCAAATTTTACCCGCTTTGGGTGTATTGGCTTCTGAATTGTCACGTGTGGATGGCGCACCCTTTAGTAATGTGATTTCTTCTTTTCTTCTCCATTCGTTATACAGGTATTTAGAGTAGCATGCACTTTTATGCTGTTTTGTCTCTAATCGCTTATTTATTTTGGTTTGCAGCTGATTGAATTTCCCTCAAAGTAGCTGGGCATTCCACAAATTTTGGAAATATAGCAATAAATCATACTTCTCCTTTATTAATCGTTTCGCCACTTCCAAATATGCTCATATTTAAAATTTTTACATTTCCACAGCAAATAAAAATTAGCAAGGAACTGAATCTGATGTACATATTATATTTTTGTAACTTTATTTGCCATTTCTGTACTATATTTACCCAAATACACTCATCTGAACAAATACCAATATTAAAGGGTTATTCATCCAAATTTTACTCAGATAAGATATTCTTAAATTGCAATGAACAATTTACAATGGTGTGAGAATTACGAACTGTGCAATAACTAATCGCAACTTTCAGAAACGGTGAGCTGATGATAATGGGCGATAAGATAATGTATCAATAAACCGTCTTTGTACATAATCTTCCGACTAAATGTCATCATTTATAATTTTATTGGTGAACAGTGACCTCTAGTTACTTTAGCTTTTGTTTGCCGAATAAATATTCTCAGATAAAACTTTAACTTTTTAACTAGAATTTATATAAACCCGCGTTATAAATCCATTAAGAACCGCTTTGGGGTATTCATATATGATGTTTAGAATTTTGATTTACGATTACCGTATTTTCAGTATGAACTCGACACTATTTCTCTTATGAAATATCCAGAGTCGGCGCTAAACTTTTTTTCACTCGGTACACTTTATGAAAATGGCGCCCTATTTAAAAATCCGTTTCCACATTACCCTGGAGAAACGATATATAATGCGTTTTTTAACGAGGTATCGCCACACTCAGAAAAAATATTATGGCCAAAATCTTAGTAATGCAATTTGGTTACTTTAACACCAGTTTTTTTGGTTATATTCAACAATTCTCTACTTTAATTTTAAAAATAAAAATTTTGCTACTTGGTTAAAGCAATAATTGGTCAAAATTTAGCTAACCAAAATTTTGGTACTTGAGTTTGGTTAAATGATCTAAAAAAAATAGTTAAACAAGCTAAGAATATATTTAAAATAACAAAGTTAAGTTTTTTCATTAATTCGTAGTTTTGACCAAACAATTTAGCAGTGTAAACTACGTTTTTAGTAACATTGACCAAACAATAATTTTTTGTCAAAAATTTTTTAAAACAATTTTGGTAAAATATACCTTGAAAGTATGTTTTTCACCGATAATGGTTTGTTTTAACAAAATATTTAGTTCACATCAAAAAAGTATCTATTATGTCCAAATTAATTTTGAAGTAATTCGCTTCCAATTGATATCATAGCCAATTACCATATGCCATTTTGGTTCGAAGATAATTTTTAATTTACAAAAGCTTCATTCGTCTGAAGCTACACTTGCAGGTAAAGTTAGTAAAAATTTCAAAGCTATCACGTTGTTACGAAAAAATGATTAGAATTTTTTTATTGAGGATTTAATTCATTATTTCGATTGGTGGTAGTGGAAAATTGAGCGTTGAAAATGTTCTAAGCTCATCAAATAATTCCGATCCACTAATATCTGACTTGCCATTATATAAAAGAGGGCTCTAACTTCAGACAATTCTCTTCTAAAATGTCAGGAGTATATGATATCGATGAAATTTCATATCAGAATTTATAATTCTTATGTGATTCTTAAATTGTTGTGTTGATATTCGACGGGTGCGAAGTGTTGACGCAGAATTATAGATGGCGGGAATGTCTAGTTGTAAAGCAATGTTTCTTTTCTAAAATATAAAATCTTGACACTTAACGTCAGAACTGAAATTACTTCGAGTGTAACATAATTACAGCTGACGTTAATCATATAGCGGGTATTTGTAAATATTTACTTAAAAATATAAATTATTCCTAAAACTGCGTACCAAATTTGAAGTGAACAAATGAAATCAAACTTCATAATTTCCTTAAACTTGTTCAGTATATCATTGTTATATTCTTGGCCTCCACAGTCATTAATAGAAAATCCCAAACTAACTAATCGCTTTGAAACTTAATTGGTTAAACCTTTACCGGTTAGGATTTTTCCATGTTTTGAATGTTTCTTAAGTATATGAATTTTGATTAAATTTTTATACGAATTTGTTTATTTTTTGCTAATATTCATAAATATTTTGGCCTTCCTAAAATGCTGGCGCCCTGTTTAGTTGCACCTATGAGAGCGCCGGCCCTACTAATATCTAAACCAAAAACAGTTTGTAATATCACAATCTTACAAAATAATGTCGCTCATAACTTGTTCTAATTAGCTACTACTTTTCGTTGCTGTGACTTAGCACATAATATCGAATGGTCAAAATTAATTCGTCTTTCTTTTGAATTTGTGATTATACATCTTATTGTTTAACAATAAAAAAGAATATTTTGATTCATTAAATGGATGAAGTTGGTCTCTTTGCAGTTTCAGTATTTATTAAGTCGAGAACTTTGCCGTTTTTTAGGTTTCCCTCCCATATTTGACTTCCACATTCAGGATTTCTGGAGATTAGACATCTAACAGGTTTCGTGTGCCAACATGCTCGAGATCATAAAATCATGTTAAATTCAAAAGAATTCGGTATGAGAGCTATAAACGTTGCAACGTGCATGCATGCATTTCAAATCTATATAAAGGGTGTTTTTTTAGGAGGTTTGTTTTTCCGATAGATGTCGTTTTATTTTATGACAGTTGTTTTGACAGCTCAAAGTGGAATTTCTACTCAGTATCGTTTGGCAATTCATTATGAATAGGTTAACTCCAGAACAACGTTTTCAAATCGTGGAAATTTATTTTCAAAATCAGTGTTCAATTAAAAATGTTTATAGAGCACTTCGTGAATTTTATGGTGCACATAATCGTCCGTCAGAGACCACCATAAAGAACGTAATTACCAAATTTCGGTCTACATTCACTCTTTTGGATGCCAAGCCACCGACAAGAATGAGAAGAGTTCGTACAGAAGAAAATATTGCTGTCGTTGAGGCCAGTGTCGAAGAAAACGACAATTTATCGATTCGTCGTCGTGCTCAGCAAATTGGACTTTGTCCATCGACTTTATGGAAAATTTTACGTAAAGATTTGGGTTTGGTGCCATACAAAATTCAATTGGTGCAAGAATTAAAGCCACACGACCATCGTTTGCGCCGTGAATTCAGTGATTGGTCGTTAAATCAATTGAACGAAGATCCATTTTTTTACCGTAAAATTCTCTTCAGTGATGAGGCGCATTTTTGGTTAAACGGATACGTCAACAAACAAAATTGTCGCATTTGGAGCAAAGATAATCCACACGCCGTTCAAGAATTACCAATGCATCCTGATAAATGTACTGTTTGGTGCGGTCTATGGGCTGGTGGGATCATCGGTCCATATTTCTTTAAAAATGAGGAAGGACGACGCATTACCGTGAATGGAAATCGATACAGAACCATGTTAAATGAGTTTTTGTTGTCAAATCTTGAAGATATGGATATGGATGAAATGTGGTTTCAACAAGATGGTGCCACTTGCCATACAGCACGTGAAACAATCGACTTATTGAAAGAAACTTTCAACGACAACATTATTTCGAGAAATGGTCCGGTGAATTGGCCTCCGCGTTCGTGCGATTTGACGCCACTTGATTACTTTTTGTGGGGATACGTGAAGTCATTGGTTTATGTGGATAAACCTCAATCGATTGACGCTTTGGAAACCAATATTCAACGTGTCATTGCTGACATACGCCCTCAAATGCTTGAAAAAGTGGAAAATTGTGTGGAAAATTGGACCTCCAGAATGACATTTGTGAAAAATAGTCGTGGTAGTCATATGCCAGAAATTGTGTTTAAATGTTAAATGCCAAAAAATTATCTACCAAATAAAAAAAAATTTTGGTCATTTCATAATTTTATATGTGTTTTATTCAAAAAAAATCGGCAACCTCTTCAAAAAACACCCTTTATATGCACGATTGTCCTCTATTATGTTTAAACAATTATCTGCGGCAAGCGGTTTATACTTTTGAACCATCGATTGCCTTCGATAGCAACGAATTTCATCCTATACTGGTTTATACATGTGAAAAATGTTGATCCATCCATAATCTTAATAGTCTTCGTACTTCCGAATTTAGTTTTATTATTAGCTGTTTGCAAGTTCGTACTAAACACGTCAATTGCGCTACTTAAACAATCCATACATTTATTTTAACACCTTATGTAAATGACAATACATTAAGATGCAGCGAAAACTTTAAGAAAATATCAATTAGTGTCATTATAGTGACGTGAAGTATTCAAAGCAACATCTTTTCGCCACCTGTATAAATTCACAGGAAAACTAAATATAGTTTTGCTAATATCACATTCCATTAATTTATTTATTTTGGCTTATGCGTGAAAATTGATATTTTACTATCGGTTATGGATAGAAGGATATCGGATATCTCGATAGGCACGGTCTTTTTCAAACGGACATTAATTCAATGTAATTATTATTGTTATAAACAAAACAAGTATTTACAAATTATTATTGTTATAATATCATAAGTACGAGTAAATACATCTTATATTATATATTCAGGGCGCGACAAAAACGATGCCAAACTTTTATTAAATTGCAAAAATAAAATGAATCAAAAAAATTCATCGGATTATGATCATCTTTGCAAAACAAAGAACGAAAAACAACTCTCCGATGTGTAACATGGTTCCAGTCCATCTAAAAAAAAACTCGCTACTGATAGAAGGTGGTCGTTTAATTTTATGTTTTGTATATGCATACATGAAACACGTTTTCCAGTGGCGAATGGTAGGCGTGTGTACAGCAATTAGAGGCTGTGTGCAACAATTTTCAAAGCTGTCCGTCTCGTCTCTAAAATACGATTGCTAGCAATCATACGAATCATTTCTTCAGTTAGAACAGCCAAGCCATGGCAATTGTTGTTCCCTTATTTTCCATTTTTTATCCACTAAACTGGACTATTTGACACTAGTAGGGATATTGTTTTCAGCTTTCCTCCAAGTGATTTTGATTCGGCTAGCACCGTTTCTTCCACGTCATTGCTGGCCTTCTAATTAAGCTCTTTCTTTGTTAATTCGATTCCAATGGGATTTGTTTTATGTCACTCGAGATCTTTCTCAATGTGTGACCGATCTATCTGCACTTGCACTTTCCGATCTCGGTTTCAATGTCTGTTTGGTTTATTTACGACAGAAGGTCTTCATTTTTCTCATCTAGTCAGGAGCATTTTATTATTCTTCTCAGGCATTTGTTTCACACCCATACAGCAGAACTGATTTCACACACAAATTGAACAATAGCTTTGTTTCTATCGATAGTACGGATGAATTACAATCCTTGTGAATCATGTTGAACATATTTCTGGCTTTGTTGATGCGTTGATTGTTGTCTTCTGCTGTGCCGCTTGTTTTGGTTATAGAACAACGTATAATTGATGGTGATTGGCGTACTATTGGTCAGTGTAGTCCCATGATTTTAGGTTAATTTTGAGACCAACTTCTTTGCGTAGTCTGACAGCTTCTGTACTTTCAGCTGCAAGTCGATGTGTTAGCAGACAAATGCCATATATGTGGTGCATATGATTGAGTCGCGTTAGTGGCCCCCCATTGAATACCATGTCATGTTTTCGGATGATACTATCAATATAGCGAAGATAAAACATAGCATTGCCTTACTCCTCGCGAGTTGAAGAATTGTTCTCATTATTTTCCTTTGTATTGAACTTTATTTCCGGCATCCCGATCTATTTCTTTGATACGTTAATTATTTTCTTCGATGTGTTCATTTTGCAAAGTGGCTTCCAGATTGCGTTTTCGAAGTTTACGAAGAGTAGATACAGCGGCAGAGTCCATTCAATTGATTGTTATCTTCGTGTAGTGTTGATTAGACATGTACGTGATCAGAAGCTCCACCTTAGCTGAAGTCAGTTTGTTGTATTCTTAGTTGTTGCTTGATTAATAGGAATATTCGCTGAAGGATTATAATCGCTTATACTTTTATTGTGTTTTCTGTTGAGAAGTTAGATATATAGTCAGTACTTGCATTGTCTTAGATAGGGGACCTTCTTTGAGATCGTTATAGTTAAACTGCCTCTCCATTTTTGTGTGATTAGCCCAGTATTATATACTTCAAATAATAGTGGTGCAAAAATTCCTGCACTTATATGTGCGTGGCCTATGAATAATTCATTTAGTTATTTTTTTTTATGACAGTTCTTGTAATTGCCTAATAATTGCCATCTGGCACATCAAAATCCGGTTTGCTTGTGCTTTTGTCCTCAAACTATCTTTCCATGTATTTAGTTCTTCATACATCTTTGATTATGGTTTGACTAGTCAGATCCTTTAATGGTGGAATGTTTGATTTTTCCATGACATTGTAAAAACAGTTATTAAAGTGAGACAATCTCAGAATCTGAAAACTAATATCAACTTGTTCGGTTTCAATGTTAATCGCGTAAACGTGATCCAAACTAATCACTTGACATCAGAAACTGAAGCATATAGATTTTCGGTGCCATATATTTACAGGTTGCAGTATTCACATGTACTTCAACATCTTGAAAAAAACTCTACCTCTACAACGAATCGCGGTTTCATACAACTTTTGGGTTGGTGGAGAAGTTAAACCGTACTTATTCGAAAATGATGCCATTGTTATACTATAGACACATATCTGGTTTCGTAACTACAGTTTCGAGTTAACCATGATTTCGTTGTAATGTGCACTGCTAACCATGGTTTGCAACTTGGTTTAAACATGGTTTCGGAATGAGCTATTTTTTCTCATCCCATGGCATTTTTAAATATTTGTTTTTTCATGTATAATAGAAATATGAAAATTTGGGTGGAGGGCGAAACAAAAATATTTTTAAGCCACACAGTTACCGTAAGAATTTTTATGAATTATGATAAACTGTCAAATGAAATGAGAAATGTAGTATGTCATGTATTCTCATTTCAAAAAAACATAGTTTCATAATCATGGTTACGAAACTAGATATGTGTCTAGGGTATTACGCTCAACAGAAAACGTTATTGTGAAATTTTTAAATATAAAGATTCAACAAGGTGTCACTTGTCAAAAGTCTTAGGAACAAAGATCCCAGGAAAGGTTAATCAAACTAAATAACAAACAACGGTTACCGACATCTGAGCATTTAACATAATTGATTAAAGTTTAAGCTTATTCGAGCTCTTTTCTATCAACCTGTATTAATTCATAGTTTACAATTTACTCGTTGTTTAAATACCGGGTTAATGCATTTATCAAATATAACACTTTTGTCCACGAATGGCAGAATGTTCCTCTCAGAAAACTGTTTTTAGTATTGAAAACCTTTGACCGAACTATATTATTATGTAATAACAACATAATGAATTTTGTTGCTTGTAACAAAGAAATTATTGCTAAAGCTAATGGGTAACATGAATAATGGTTAAAAAGATTTCGTTTGGACCGTAAGGTTTCGAACGCGAAATACAACAGACACGATTAAAAATGAGAATTTTCATCGATGAATGATGCTTCTGAGTTCGGTTAGATATTTTACAAAAATATTTCATTTATTTAGTTTTGTGTTTGGTATTTATCCAGCTCGCACTTTCAGGCTTCCACATTTAACTGCTACGTTCGTGAATGGTTATATTATAGATAGTTGCTACATTGTAAAACTGTTTTACGTTTGTTTAGTTTCTCCACTTTGACTTTAGTAAAAGACAAGACTGCCATGTCTTGAGTGGTAAAACTGTAATGTTTTTACAAAGTTTTTTTGATCAAGACAAGAATGTGTGGACGAATTAACTCAACCAGGACAGATGGTAATTCTGGGTAAACTACTAGCGTAGTTTTTATTGAATGAGTTGCCAACTGAATGGAAGCATAATTACATTTTTTAACTTTAAATATACAAAACTCATACCGTTACTTTATTAAATCATCTGCGTATGAAAGCCATTATCGTAATTTAATAAAAACAATTTGTTCTCTTCCACAGATATTTAACAGAATGCTACGATGAACTTGGAACACAGTACAAAGTACCAATATATTGCCTTTCATATCCAATAAATATAGTAAAAGAAGACAATGGTCGCGATTCACCGGCTGAATATTCGGAACCCGTTGACGGTGGCACTGAAGTAGTATTAAAACTACGATTATCGTCAACGTGTCAAGACGTAAAATTATCGGTATACTCAAAAGATACAATTGGCCAGTGTAAAAAGAAGTTGCAGGCACAAGAAAATGTTGATGCATGCTGTCAGCGTTGGTTTTACGGTGGTAAATTATTAGGTGATAAAATGTATATTGAAGAGGCTCATATACAACCGGGGTATGTTGTACAAGTTATTGTAAATACAGATCATTATAAACACGAAACGAATACGAATACAAGCTAGCCCAAATTATTTAATACAACAACAAAAATAACAAGAGTTAAACAAAACTATTTATTATTTAATTTTTATTATTTTCAATTAAAAATTTTATTATTGTATAAATTTATTAGTTACTATCGAATTTATTTTTTCTACTTAAACAAAAACAAAATATATTTAATAAACAAACAGAGACTATTCTGAGATTATAAATAAGATGGAGCTGACCATACATACCTACACACGCAAACACTACTTACTGAAGAAAATAATTAATAAATTCAGGAATAAACATATCTGTTAAGCATATTTATATATTATATATTTTTAAAGAAAGTTTAATATTTAAAAAGAAACAGTAAATGAATTAAATACATTGTTATTTATTAATGAATTTTGAAATAACACAAACATTTAAAAATGAAGAAAAAAATATTACGGGTTTTTTGTTTTTTTTTCGCTTTATATAATGCAACTACAAACCAATTAATTACTCTAAATAAACTATGATGCTGATCTAACAAAATTATTGAAAAAGCAACGAAAATCATTTTTAATGGTACATCTTCTAATTAGGAAGAAATGACCGTGAAGAAGTGGAGTTGGAAAACCGAGGGGTTACTGAAAATCTCCACGATTTCATACTTCCAGTTGTACAAGTAAAATTGGAGGCTGTTTATTAACGTAACGTGGTAACACGACGACCATTTAAACGTTTTTACTCTAAATAATTCATCCTTTTAAGATATTACTTTTTGAAGCTCTGTTGCCCTTAACTATATAGCCGACTCTCTCTCGAGTAATGATCTCAAATATAACTTTTTTATGGCTTTTACAGACCATTGTAGGCTCGTACCGTGTCAACAATCTGATTCCATCGGCTTCGATCACGAGCCAGCTCTTCATACTGTTGCAAGCAATTAGTAGATGCCAGATCGCTCTCTACACCGTGGAGCCATCGTCGCCGTCAGCAACCTCTTCGCCTACCGAAGGGCGGCTCTCCCATCAACGATCACTGTATCATTCAGTTCGGATGAGCAGAACGTGACCGAGTTAGCGTACTCGCTGTCCTTTGATTTTCTGCACGATTTCAGGAATTTGCATTAAATTCCTGATTTCGTGATTGAATAGAACTCAGTATGTGCCATCATCGTCACGTTTTGGGCCATATATCACACGCGTGATTCTCCTCTCGAATGTTACATGCCATTTTTCGTACTCATCCGTCAAGGTCCAACTCTCACATCCATACATGGTAACGGGTCTGATCAACACTCTGTATAATTTCAGCTTATCCGTATTTGCAAGATATTTTGATTTAATATACAATAGCCGTTTTATTATTTGCTAAAAGAATAATTGCAACTTCAATAGTTAGTAAAATTTGCAGGACCGTCATTACAATAGAAAATAATAAAAATTAGGATTGTTAAAGGTGTTGTTGGTACAGTGCTCGATTTCCGTTCTTAAGCTGCATTTTATGGTTCTGTCGTTCCCGTCAACATCATTTATCATAAAATATGCCAAAATCAATGCATTTCTTTTGAAAATCTTTCGAAACTTCGGTATTTGAAAGATCTTAAAGAAATTTATATTTTGAATTTAAATTTAATTCAGTAAATTCTACTTGATGCAATTGATCAAGGGTTGATTTCATAATCTCTTCTTGTACTTAATGCTTTCCATTTCGCATTAATTCACCACACCACTGTAAAAATTTCTATTTAGCATTGATAATTCCTTCACGATACATATTGATTTAATTCAACCCGAATCTCATTAGGGGTTTTTTGAGTGAATTGTAAGATCCTCAAGCTACGTCTTTGAAGTTAATTTTAAATCAATGTGCCTTAAACATTTATTTAACATTGGCATTTGTTTCTTTTGTTTGGTCTTTGTCATCTCTTACTAGTCCCGACGCCACTAGATCTAATATAAATTGCCTTTACAGCTTCTACTTTAGAACTCCGGCTTGTCTCGTTTCCTTTCTTAAATGTTAGTTTTACTGCTTGTTGTTGTTATTACGGTCTCAGAAAAAGTTATGACTGTTAGATCCTGGTTTAATGCATATACTGCAGTCAAATTTGAGCTATTATTATGGCAATTAAGAAAAATTACTCTAATTCCTTGTTGAAGATCATATGTTACCACTCATTTCAGATGCATTATCATAGCAATTGCTCCATCGATCCTGTATAGATAGATGGCACCATTTTAAGAAATCTACCATCAACATCTCTATAGAAGCTGCATCCTTTCATCTGGAATCTAAGAAATCCAAATTTCTGTATTTTTGTATCTTTAGTTTCAAGATAAATATTCTCAAATTGTATAACAATAGAGAGATGATATTGATGCCTAAGGTCAGCGGTAGAATGAAGGATTATAATAATATTTTGTTTGGAACAGCAACAGCCATAATGTTTATAAACTCATTTTAACTTAGAAAACTATTTTAGTTCCTTTAGAACTTCTTTGTTCTATTTTGTTCTAAATAGTAACTCATGATGATATTTGGTGTCTTGCTCCTTAAGTGATTCTAAATGAAACCACTTACTAAACATACCTTCTTTCGATGCAAAACTGAAAAAAATTAGTGATCGAAATAGTAAACATCTAATAAAAATGAAATAGTGCATAAAGAATCCGGTAGAGATTGACGGTAGAGTTAATTTTCGTTTAAATCAATTTTGTGACATTTTACGCTTTCTTTCCACAAACGAAACTTCTTTATTTTGAAAAAAAACTGAAGCACGTTAACTCAGTTCGAAACCATGAGCATTGCGTTCTTTTTTGGCTGAAAACGACGTGGTTGTTTTGGTCTCGCCTCATTTCACTTGGCTGATGTCTGGATTGCGTGTCGTACTCATAAACCTACGTCTCGTCTCCAGTAATCATCCTTTTGATGAATGTGGGAACGGATTCAGCCTCGCAAATCATGTCTTTTGCGACGTCAACACGGTCTCTTTTTTGCATTAAATTGACGTCTTTGGCACCAACTTTACTGCTATACGACGGAAACCCAAATCATTAACCAAAATGTCTTGGACGGATCCATAGGCAATGTTCAATTCCTTCGCGGACTTGAACACTGTGTTTTCGTCGTTTTCGATGTCGATGGTCTGCCACTGCGTTCATCATCTTCGATTGACTCACGACCACTTTTAAACCGCTCGTACCACCGGTAACGACCGTTTTGTTTAGAGAATCGTTGCCGAAACACTTTTCCAACATTTCCAATGTTCACGTACCATTAAATCCAGTTTTTACGCAAAATTTAATAAAACAGCGCCACACGATGGTTATTCCGGCATCTTTTTGATCAAGGTGGTAAATTATATTGTTTGCAATATTGCAAATAATAATTAAAATTTGAGAACTATTGACTCGCAGTCTTCAATTTTTTTTTAAAAAATCTGTATTTCTGTGTAATATTACAACTAATCTCAGTGATTATCTTGTAAATGTTATGAATTTTCAAGCGATGTAGCATCTTATGGAATGAGATCGGTTCGTCTCAGTTCATTCAGTCCGTTGATTTCAGTAGTAGTTCAGGGAACCACTAATTCTAAAGGCTTTGATCTTTTAGGCGCTGTGGTCCATTGGTGTGATCCAGTAGGTTCCGCAGCTCCTCGTTGTCATGCTGGTGCAGTCCCAGTACATGCCTCCTTGCAAATTTAAGTATTGTATGTCAAAGTATCGATGGAGGTTGTCATTTCTAATATACCATGGAGCATTCACAATGCTATATAGTACTTTGTATGATCTTAACTGTAGTTTTCTTTGCACCACCCCAAAGTTGAATGCTGTATGTCCAGATAGGCTTGACAATTTGTTTATATAACAGTAGTTTGTTTTGTGTTGTCACCTCAGAGTTTCTTCCAATAAGCCACTGCATGTTTCTGAATTTAAAATTCAATTTTTGCCTTTTCAATTTTTGACATGCGCTTTCCACCTGAGTTTAGTGTCTAGTGTCATGCTAAGGTATTTCACATTGTCAGAGTACAAAATTTGTTGGGAATTAAGCCTAATCGGAATGTATTCTACTTTCTTGTTCGTGAAGTTGATGTGTGTTGATTTTAAATCGTTTAGCCTTATTCTCCATGTTTTTGATCAAGTGTTCACTGTATTAACATTTTGTAGTTTCCGTGTTAACTCAACAATACTAGTATAAGTGGTCATAACTGCAGTGTCATCAGACGACCATTTAAACGTTTTTACTCTAAATAATTCATCCTTTTAAGATATTACTTTTTGAAGCTCTGTTGCCCTTAACTATATAGCCGACTCTCTCTCGAGTAATGATCTCAAATATAACTTTTTTATGGCTTTTACAGACCATTGTAGGCTCGTACCGTGTCAACAATCTGATTCCATCGGCTTCGATCACGAGCCAGCTCTTCATACTGTTGCAAGCAATTAGTAGATGCCAGATCGCTCTCTACACCGTGGAGCCATCGTCGCCGTCAGCAACCTCTTC
Source organism: Tipula lateralis (assembly GCA_963932295.1). Classification (NCBI taxonomy): domain Eukaryota; kingdom Metazoa; phylum Arthropoda; class Insecta; order Diptera; family Tipulidae; genus Tipula; species Tipula lateralis. Next base: position 122,696,580 of record OZ010737.1, read on the forward strand.
GCCTACCGAAGGGCGGCTCTCCCATCAACGATCACTGTATCATTCAGTTCGGATGAGCAGAACGTGACCGAGTTAGCGTACTCGCTGTCCTTTGATTTTCTGCACGATTTCAGGAATTTGCATTAAATTCCTGATTTCGTGATTGAATAGAACTCAGTATGTGCCATCATCGTCACGTTTTGGGCCATATATCACACGCGTGATTCTCCTCTCGAATGTTACATGCCATTTTTCGTACTCATCCGTCAAGGTCCAACTCTCACATCCATACATGGTAACGGGTCTGATCAACACTCTGTATAATTTCAGCTTATCCGTATTTGCAAGATATTTTGATTTAATATACAATAGCCGTTTTATTATTTGCTAAAAGAATAATTGCAACTTCAATAGTTAGTAAAATTTGCAGGACCGTCATTACAATAGAAAATAATAAAAATTAGGATTGTTAAAGGTGTTGTTGGTACAGTGCTCGATTTCCGTTCTTAAGCTGCATTTTATGGTTCTGTCGTTCCCGTCAACATCATTTATCATAAAATATGCCAAAATCAATGCATTTCTTTTGAAAATCTTTCGAAACTTCGGTATTTGAAAGATCTTAAAGAAATTTATATTTTGAATTTAAATTTAATTCAGTAAATTCTACTTGATGCAATTGATCAAGGGTTGATTTCATAATCTCTTCTTGTACTTAATGCTTTCCATTTCGCATTAATTCACCACACCACTGTAAAAATTTCTATTTAGCATTGATAATTCCTTCACGATACATATTGATTTAATTCAACCCGAATCTCATTAGGGGTTTTTTGAGTGAATTGTAAGATCCTCAAGCTACGTCTTTGAAGTTAATTTTAAATCAATGTGCCTTAAACATTTATTTAACATTGGCATTTGTTTCTTTTGTTTGGTCTTTGTCATCTCTTACTAGTCCCGACGCCACTAGATCTAATATAAATTGCCTTTACAGCTTCTACTTTAGAACTCCGGCTTGTCTCGTTTCCTTTCTTAAATGTTAGTTTTACTGCTTGTTGTTGTTATTACGGTCTCAGAAAAAGTTATGACTGTTAGATCCTGGTTTAATGCATATACTGCAGTCAAATTTGAGCTATTATTATGGCAATTAAGAAAAATTACTCTAATTCCTTGTTGAAGATCATATGTTACCACTCATTTCAGATGCATTATCATAGCAATTGCTCCATCGATCCTGTATAGATAGATGGCACCATTTTAAGAAATCTACCATCAACATCTCTATAGAAGCTGCATCCTTTCATCTGGAATCTAAGAAATCCAAATTTCTGTATTTTTGTATCTTTAGTTTCAAGATAAATATTCTCAAATTGTATAACAATAGAGAGATGATATTGATGCCTAAGGTCAGCGGTAGAATGAAGGATTATAATAATATTTTGTTTGGAACAGCAACAGCCATAATGTTTATAAACTCATTTTAACTTAGAAAACTATTTTAGTTCCTTTAGAACTTCTTTGTTCTATTTTGTTCTAAATAGTAACTCATGATGATATTTGGTGTCTTGCTCCTTAAGTGATTCTAAATGAAACCACTTACTAAACATACCTTCTTTCGATGCAAAACTGAAAAAAATTAGTGATCGAAATAGTAAACATCTAATAAAAATGAAATAGTGCATAAAGAATCCGGTAGAGATTGACGGTAGAGTTAATTTTCGTTTAAATCAATTTTGTGACATTTTACGCTTTCTTTCCACAAACGAAACTTCTTTATTTTGAAAAAAAACTGAAGCACGTTAACTCAGTTCGAAACCATGAGCATTGCGTTCTTTTTTGGCTGAAAACGACGTGGTTGTTTTGGTCTCGCCTCATTTCACTTGGCTGATGTCTGGATTGCGTGTCGTACTCATAAACCTACGTCTCGTCTCCAGTAATCATCCTTTTGATGAATGTGGGAACGGATTCAGCCTCGCAAATCATGTCTTTTGCGACGTCAACACGGTCTCTTTTTTGCATTAAATTGACGTCTTTGGCACCAACTTTACTGCTATACGACGGAAACCCAAATCATTAACCAAAATGTCTTGGACGGATCCATAGGCAATGTTCAATTCCTTCGCGGACTTGAACACTGTGTTTTCGTCGTTTTCGATGTCGATGGTCTGCCACTGCGTTCATCATCTTCGATTGACTCACGACCACTTTTAAACCGCTCGTACCACCGGTAACGACCGTTTTGTTTAGAGAATCGTTGCCGAAACACTTTTCCAACATTTCCAATGTTCACGTACCATTAAATCCAGTTTTTACGCAAAATTTAATAAAACAGCGCCACACGATGGTTATTCCGGCATCTTTTTGATCAAGGTGGTAAATTATATTGTTTGCAATATTGCAAATAATAATTAAAATTTGAGAACTATTGACTCGCAGTCTTCAATTTTTTTTTAAAAAATCTGTATTTCTGTGTAATATTACAACTAATCTCAGTGATTATCTTGTAAATGTTATGAATTTTCAAGCGATGTAGCATCTTATGGAATGAGATCGGTTCGTCTCAGTTCATTCAGTCCGTTGATTTCAGTAGTAGTTCAGGGAACCACTAATTCTAAAGGCTTTGATCTTTTAGGCGCTGTGGTCCATTGGTGTGATCCAGTAGGTTCCGCAGCTCCTCGTTGTCATGCTGGTGCAGTCCCAGTACATGCCTCCTTGCAAATTTAAGTATTGTATGTCAAAGTATCGATGGAGGTTGTCATTTCTAATATACCATGGAGCATTCACAATGCTATATAGTACTTTGTATGATCTTAACTGTAGTTTTCTTTGCACCACCCCAAAGTTGAATGCTGTATGTCCAGATAGGCTTGACAATTTGTTTATATAACAGTAGTTTGTTTTGTGTTGTCACCTCAGAGTTTCTTCCAATAAGCCACTGCATGTTTCTGAATTTAAAATTCAATTTTTGCCTTTTCAATTTTTGACATGCGCTTTCCACCTGAGTTTAGTGTCTAGTGTCATGCTAAGGTATTTCACATTGTCAGAGTACAAAATTTGTTGGGAATTAAGCCTAATCGGAATGTATTCTACTTTCTTGTTCGTGAAGTTGATGTGTGTTGATTTTAAATCGTTTAGCCTTATTCTCCATGTTTTTGATCAAGTGTTCACTGTATTAACATTTTGTAGTTTCCGTGTTAACTCAACAATACTAGTATAAGTGGTCATAACTGCAGTGTCATCAGCAAATGTCTATATTCTGGCTTCAACTATATTTGGTAAATCATTTGTATACAGAAGGTATAACACAGAACCAAGCACACTATCTTGTGGGACTCCTGCCAATATTTTCTTCGGCTTTGAGTACTCCTCTTCCTGTCTCACCCGAAAGTAACGGTCATTGCGTAAGACTTTAATAATTCAAAATATTATTTTGGTAGATCTCGTTAAATCTTAAATTCCAGACCATGGTACCAAACCTTATCAAATGCTTGGGCTATGTCTAGAAATACTGCTGAACATACCTTATTCTCCTCCATCGCCTCTTCAATCGTATCAGTGATCCTATGTACCTGTTCTATTGTTGAGTGGCCTTCTCGAACCCAAATTGATGTGGTGGTGTAAGTTTTCTATTCTCTATAATAGGCTTCAGTCTCTTGAGAAACAATCTTTTGAAAATTATTAATGTAGTTGTTAATAAAGAGATTCGCCTGTATGATGTTTGGTCATTTTTAGGCTTAGGAATCATTATGATTTCCGCTACGTTTCACTGTCTCGGAGCATAACTTTGTCTAAAGACAGCATTGATTATGTGATGTAGTTTCCGTAGTGCTTTTTCTGGTAGTGCTTTGATTATTTTAATATTCATTCTCAGTTGGTGGTTTGAAGATAATTTCGAACCATCAACCATTTTTTAGTGGCACTTGCCGTTAAGGTCTTTTCAGACCTTTAGTGGCCTGCCACAATGAATAGACCGAGTCAGGTTTACTTTTCCGGTTACTTAGAAAGCCAGCTACTCACTCATCCTTAATCTCTTTAATAAGCAGTTTAAGTTTGTTGCACAAACTGTTTAGAAATGTTTTATCTTCAATGACTCTAGTTCTCTGCCAAGTCTTGCGAGCTCGTCTTTTTTCGTTAACCAAGCCTCTCACTTCAACTGGGTAGCTTATAATTTTCTGTAATATACCTTGCTGGATGGGAGTACTTTTCTATGCCCCTTTCTGTATACTTTCAATGAAATTTTCCAGCTCTTCTTTTTATAAGCATCTCTTCATGTAAGCGTTCGAGATCGGCGTCTGGTAGATTGACGCTTTCTTCGACTAGCTGTTGAAAGTATTCCCAGTTTGTTTTGTTATTTGTTCGTCTTGGTAGGCTTGCTTTCCTTATTGCCGTGGAACTTACTGTCATTAAGCCTGGAGAATGATCTGCTCTTCATAGATAACAAGTAATTTATTTATATGATTTTTTTCCGGCTTCGCTGTACAAGATTCTCTAAACCATAACCTTTGATTCGAAGGTGTGTACGAACATCGTTGCTTGTTCTTTATGAAACAATTGTTGGTATCAGCACTTCAATCTCCAAACATATACCATTAATTTTATAAGTGCATTAACAATTAATTATTAAATATTGAATATCAATTTATGTGTTGGATAGTTTAAAAAACTTAAATTTTTTAAACAGAGTGTGTTTAATTGTGATCACTATTTTAAGACGAATGTATAGATGGATACGACATGTAAAAATCATATCACCACTATGAATTTCATCATTTTTTATGTGTTCACCATTGCCTATGCATAATATGTAAATTACAGTTTATAGCAGAACATTCCCGATTGCAATTACGTACATAAATATAGTATTGTTGGACAATTAAATTAAAAATGCAATGATATTATGTACATGTTGCATATTATGGAAAACGCTTCGTTCTGGATACGTTCGCTTAGTAATTGTTTTAATTATTTTTTGTTTTTGGTAATTCGTTGTATTCGTAAATGTATTCTAATTAATATATGTTTTTTTAAATTTTCATACATAATTCACGCGTAACACTCATTTAATTCGCATAACTCACTCTACATATTGAATTGTGCGTCTTAATCTTAAACAAACATAAAACCAATAATTGAAAGATTGTCAAAAGAGATCAATTTATATTATTAATTGATTAAATATGTTTTACGGTAATTTAATGATAATAAAAAAAATCAAAAACTTGTAAATACAATTATTTATAAACCAATTGATTTATTTAATCATAATAATTATGATTGAATTAAAATGAAAACTGCAAATAATGTGAATCATTAAATGTTATTTGAAATTTAAAAATGTGTATTGTTTGAATGACTTCCGGTCTTCCTAATCAAACTGGACTATTTGATCTGTAATAAAATTATTAGCAAAGAAGAATCAGGTAAGTAAAAAATACAGAGTTATCGCATTAAATTCCCAATTTCATGGGCTACACTTTTATAAACCGAAACTGATGCGAATTGGTGTTAATTCTTCATCTATTATTATTTATAGTAATGAAGGAAACCAGCTCACTTCCTTAAAAACAATTAAGTAACAGTACACATTCGATTACGACTCACCTTACAGTGTTAAAATCAAACGAAACGTCTTGCTTCTCTACACCCATCATCGCTAACACTGATGTCTGCGCCTACCACAAGGAAACGTTCCAGAACGTGACCGAGTCAGGGTCTATTTGATGATGACGTCATTAAACGATTTGCATGAGAGTTTTCTTGGCGGATATCGATGATTTCCTTTGCCAAATGAATGATTATTTCTAAAAAATGTAAGATAATAATTTGTAAGCTGAGGGAAAAAAACTATACCGTGGTTGGGCTAACACTTTAATTGATAGCTATTGTTACGATTTCCCCTAGTAGGGATTTTACACCACAATTAACTTTTTCGCTGTTACTTCCACTATTTCACTTCTCTTCGCTTTTCCCGATTTTAATTTATAGCCGTTCCAATTCAAACTGAAACTCTACGTTTTCTGAACCTGATGAGCGTACGGAGTTTTCCTACAGTGGGTAGCAAAGCTGAATTACAAAAAAGGCTACAAGTTTTGTTTGAAGAAAAATGGACCCATACCAGTATGGTTTTAATATTGGGGTAACAAATGCTGGAGATTAACAAATGAGATTGAAGGGACAACAAATGCTGGAACAACCATAGCCCCAACAACAATTAATGTATATATCCCAGCACCTGAGTGAAAAGTCCCGCGAAATGTCCATTTCTTTAAATGCCAAAGTGGATACAGTAAAATGTCAAATGGAGCAATTTGAAGCGAATGATGTAAGGATTTTGACACTTGAAAAAGAGATAGATATTAAAAATATTGGCGGCTCTACTCAAATTCTAAAAAACCAGAATTTGAAACGGTAGCATTAAGAAATAATTGGTGCAAGGAAGACCAAATCGCAGCTCTTATAGTAACTTTAAAAGGCGTTGCAGCAGATATGTTGCAGATTGTTCCAGAATTCGAACACGGGGACTATGATAGAATCATGCTAGTCTTGGGCCGAAAATATAGTGCTAATCACAAGCGAGAGCTATACAGGATGAAGCTCAACACTACAGGAGTTTCTTGCAGACATAGAGCGATAAGTGGACCTCACACACTTTAATAGGACTCTCGAATACACAGAAAGAATAAAAATAGATGCATTTACTGATGGTATTCGTGATGTAGAAACGATACGAGCGGTAGTGTTAGCAACAACATCAACATTTGCGGAGACCATTGCTTGTGCCTTAACAAACGAAAATGCATATAATCAAACAAGCAGTAGAAATGCGACGAGTCGAATTAGAACCAGAAAACTATAACTCGAGAAATAATGAGAAACGAGAAGTAAATGAGCTATCGGCTAGGTTCCGGGATAGCAACAATACAATTCTTGCTGTTGGGCTTGCAACAAACTAGATCATCCACCGTAAATCCAATGATGACAACAGAAGATTAGAGGGGAATGCAAGTCCTGCAAGATCACAGACATTAAACGAGTAAGAGTTAGCTTTAAGGAGCGAAAGTAGACTCCCACAACCGAATTCTCCATGTTTTCCGATTGAAAAGAGGTGGAGATAGTTTGACGATAAGTGGAGAAATCGATGGCAGATCTAGTGTAATAACATTAGATTCGGGGGCAACGCGGACGATTTTGCGGGCTGATTTTATAGAAAATGAACATCATCTGATTGGAGGGTTAAAACTGCAAACAGCAACCGGTAAAACTGCAGAAATCAAAGGAAAGAAGGAAATGATCATACGAATTGGTAACAGGGGCTTCTGTCATGAAGTTTTGTCGATGAAGTGATTTTGGGTATGAATATCATCAAGAAGAACCAATTCGTATTGGATGTGGGAAAAGAAACACTAAGTTATGGTATTGTTGAGCTGCCGTTACAATTGGACAGTAACAAGCCAATCGTTAGGCGAGTTATGTAGGAACATCGAACAAAGCTGCCACCATGCTCAGAAACAGTAATTTGGTGTGTTGTAGAAGCCAGTAACGAAGAACAAGCTTGAGAAATAATGCTTGGAAAGCTCACCAACAGCAGAAAATCGTGGAAGAATATGCTAACGACAGGGGTAATTGAGCAATCGACTATTCCATGGAGTTCACTTGTGGTACTAGTGCAAAAGAAAGATGACAGCATGAGATTCTGCGTCGATTATAGACAACTTAATTCGGCCACTAAGAAGGATAGTTATCCGTTACCTAGAATTGATGATACGTTGGCAGGTTTACGATTATTTTCCACCTTGGATTTACAAAGTGGATATTGACAGGTGGAAGTCGCAGAAGAAGATAAAGAGAAAACAACGTTTAGTGTGAGAAACGGATTGTGGCAATTTATGTTATGCCCTTTGGATTATGTAATGCTTCTGCGACGTTTGAAAGACTATTGAACCGAGTGCTGAAAGAATTGCATTGGAAAACGAGGCTGGTGCACCAAGATGGCATTATTGTTATGGGTAAAAGTTAACTGTGCTGATTTATAATAAACGTTATAGTGAAAAACAAGCAAGTGGTTTTTATTATTCACAATCCAGTGATTGAACCTTGTTTTGGTTTGAATCCCTACTAGGGGAAATTGTAACACTATTTTAAAACGTGGAACATATAATACTTCGGATAAGGTATTCCATAAAATAGTTCTAAATACTTAGAGAGATGAATTAACGCTTAAAGTACTGATTTAAAAATGTAAACTGAGGATGGAAACATCTGTTGACGTTGACCAAGTTAACCAATATTATACAAAGTTTCATGGTTATAATAAAGGTTCATGGATTTAATAATGCAAAACATAAGCTGGTGCAGTTAGTTCCCAAAACTTACAATTGAGTACAATACAAAACTGAGGTTCAAGCATTCCTCGTCGACTACAAGGTTAACTTAATTTTTGAAACTAAGCTTTACGTATTAAAAGAAAATTAAAACACAATAAATATGAGATAAATTATGAGATATTCAACCTTCGAACATCTTTCTAGGAATGGTCTGGAAACTTATATCAGCAGTTCGTCTACAAACCCATTTGAGTAAATAATTCTTTGCAGTGAGGATTACAACAATAGCGATTCTCACTGAGAGTTGAGAGTAACATCACCAAAAGACACAACATTATAAAGCAATGTAACACCAGAGCAACACTTATCAGGTCACAAATCTAGATGCATCTAACCTTCAGTTAAAATAGTTCTAAATAATTTTCTAATTGCCTACTGATTCAAACTCACGTATGTTAAAGCAACCGATTGGTACGGCGTATAACCTGATAGATCATCGATAACACCATACACAGTACTAAACATTTGATCATTTTTTGCTTGGTGGGACATCATAGATTGCGATGGTCAGATGTCGTTGATCATCTTCAGTTCCCTACCTTTACCTAAAATATGTGTTACTCCTAACATGTAGGAGTGTACCCATATTTATAGAAAATGGAGCTTCGACACGTAGGTCCTTACCCACTGGTATTTCGAAACTTTTAAAACAATGAAAAGAAGGAATGAGTAAAACCCAAAGCTTTTGCTGATAATCTAAAGAAGTATTCTCATTTCATGAAACAAATAATAATTTTGTAAACCTCGCAAAATGATAATGAAAAAATACAATCGAAGACGATATGTGTAAGCCCCTATAAAATATGAAAATGCAAAAAATATCATTGCGCCAAACCGTACAAAAACATTTCCAAAGCCAACCGTCTTAAAAAAATGTTATTAATTAAGCTTAAATCAGTTCTGGAAGAGCGGCAAGTTATATATAGCAGATAATCGGGCTCTAATTTTGAGAGCAACACTCTATGTACTTATAATTTTGGGAGCAGCACTCTAGCAGTTGGAGAGTTGTGACATGCCTCGCTAGTTCGTTCGCCCTGCAGTTCCCTATGACGTCTGAGTGACTGGAGACTCAGACTATCTGAATGGTGAAATGCTCAAAAGCGGATGCCGCCTACCAATGGTGCAGGTTAATTTGTGTAATATTTAGCATAACATCAAGTTGAGTCTACTTACGTATTTCACTCCCCGCTACGGCAGGGTAATGTCCGTCGGTTTAATTGGAGTCTTCCGTATTTCCTCCCACGGAACTTGGTTCCCCGATGCTGGCAGCCCCCTCGTCCCTCGACTCTGAAAAGTGGTCCTCTTCCGACACCAGGGACAGGCGGCTGCCCATCTTCCCAAGCGCAGCCACCTCAAAAAGTTACATTGGTTAGGCTGTCTCTCCTCTTGATGGTGTAACTGTTTCACGTGTGGACGAGTTGCCGTCCTCCTCAGGTTCCTCTAGGTGTGTTCCAGCGTCGTCTTTTTTTTATAGATTCTGAGAGTAATCGACCCGAAACTGAAGTCAATTACTCCCTTAGTCACGGCAAGAGAAGCCAGGGACTCCTCATTGATATTCATAGTAGATAATATGGAGCCCCATTGGCAACCTCTTGACTCACGATCTTCCAATTCCCTGTCGGAAGATTAGGGTTCCTTATCATTATTATCTCCATGATCTATTCTGGGCTAGCCGATTCGGTTGATAACCAGACGCGCGCTCTTGGCCTGCTAGGAATCTCCTCTCTGCTTACCACCGCCAGCCTCGCGCATTGCCACACATCCTCAATCTCCGCTACATCCTTCTTGTACAGATGGCATCAGAGCACGCCTTTATACCATCCCACATCTCTGCAGGATGAAGAGGGTCCTGGATTTTCACCTAGGACTTTAGGGAAAACGGAGTTTAGTGCATTATACGTTTAAATATCTCCATTTTCCCCTCTTTATTCTCCCGTCTTCATGACTCCTGTCAATGACGGCTAGCACTAAAATATACTCCTTCACAATGTGGGTGACAGACTGTTTCGTCATAACCTTGTGAGGAATTTCCTTCTCCGTTTGCAGTTTGGCACATTTTGTGTTGACAAGCTCTGAAAGGTTGTAGCTCATCCTGCACCGCTGTCTTTTCGACGCGTGGTCTCTCTCCGAGCTATCGCTGCCAACCGTTTTATTGCTCCATGCCACGGATTCTCTTCGAATCGAAAGTCGGGGCGGATCTACTACGTTTGTAGTAGAGTGGCATCCCTGATCACGACTATTAAATAAAAATAATAATAATTTATGGGAAAGGTTTGGTTTTAATTATTTATATAAGTGTAAATATGATTATAGTTGGAGGGGCTTACAAGGAAAATTTATTAAAAAAAAAAAGAGGTTGCATAATTTTGGAATGTAAAACGTTTTCAGAAATTTATTTTGATTTTCTCACAAACATATTCTAATATTATGGTATCTTCAGCGTAATGGTTGACGGGTACTTAATCTAGCATACCATATTAATTTAATTTATTGTTACAGATTCTTGAGCCGTAAGTTAATTAATTAAGAATTTGTGTTTTTGTTTAACTATGATTGGTGTGTGGACTGGAATTTAAATAAATAATATAATTAATAATAATTAAGTTTTTTTTTTTTTTTTTTCGGCCCGTATCGTGTCAACTATCTGGCTCCAACAGTTTCGATCACGAGCCAGCTCTTCATACTGTTGTAAGCAGTTGGAAGATGCCAGATCGCTCTCTACGCCGTGGAGCCATCGTCGCCGACAGCGACCTCTTCGCCTACCGAAAGGCGGTTCTCCCTTCAAAGATCGCTGTATCATTCGTTTTGGATCAGCACGCAGAACGTGACCGAGCCAGCGTTTTCGCTGTTCTTTGATTTCATGCACGATATCAGGAATTTGCATTAAATTCCTGATCTCGTGATTGAATAGAACTCGGTATGTGCCATCAACGTCGCGTTTTGGGCCATATATCACACGCATGGTTCTTCTCTCGAATGTTAGAAGCCATCTTTCGTACTCATCCGTCAAGGTCCAACTCTCACATCCATACATGACAACGGGTCTGATCAACACTCTGTACAGCTTCAGCTTATCCGTATTTGCAAGATATTTTGATTTCAGCAGTGGACGTAGAGGATACAAAGCCCGATTGCCAGTGGCAAGGCGAACCTTGATATCCTCTCCCACACTATTATCATGAGTAATGAGAGATCCAAGATACTTGAATCTCATCACTCCTTCAAACGTGTGGTTTCCACTACTGAAATCACTTGCGTCTTGGTTTCGAAAACCAGAGATCAGATATTTGGTTTTGGACTCATTGATTTTGAGACCAACGGAAGCTGAAAACTGTTCCAGTGGATCAAGTATCTCTTTCACTCCGTTGCCATTTATTCCAATCACACAGATATCATCAATGCATATGCAAGAAGTTGATTGGATTGTCGGAATAAGATATTGTCCTGAGGTGTTTCACTTTTACTAAGGATGTATTCCAACATGAGATTAAAAAGTATCGGGGACAGCGCATCTCCTTGTCAAACACCAGTAGTGATTGCAAAAGTTCTCGATAGCCTGTTCTCAACTTTGACACAGCATTGTGACTGCGTTACTGTCATTTTACACAGATGTACATATTTTTGTGGTATTCCTAAATATTCAAGCGCATACCATAGCCTCTCTCGATTGATCGATTCATAGGCTTGCTTGAAATCTAGGAATACCTGGTGTACATCGCGAGATGTTTCGTAGTACTTGGAAAGAATCATCCGTAGCGAAAAAACTTGATCAGTGACTGACCGATTTGGACGGAATCCTCCTTGGTAGTCACCGACAATTTCCTCCGCCAGAGGGGTAATTCTTCCCAAGATTATGTAAGACAGTAACTTATATGCTGTGCAAAGGAGAGCTATACCGCGATAATTCTCGCATTTCATGCGATCGCCCTTTTTGAATATTGGGCATAACGCGGCCACTTTCCATTCGTCAGGCATAACTTCATTTCGCCATACCAATCGAATAAGGTCGAAAAGACAGTTCCACAAAGTTAGCCCTCCGAATATCAAGAGCTCTGAATTAATGCAATCAACCCCTGGTGAACGATTTTTCTTTAATCTCTGCATGGCCATTGTGAATTCCTCATAGGATGGATCCTCAATGAACATCTCCGCGGTCTGTATTTGAGGGTATTCAAATACAGCTTGTGATACATGTGGAACATTAAGTAGATCAGAAAAATGTTCACGCCATGTATCGAGTACCGCATCGACGTTAACACAGAGATTTCTATCCTGGTCCCGAATGGCAGTTGACCGAGATCTTAAGGTATGGTGCAATTCGGTGATTCCTTTAAAGAAACCACGCGAATTGTGCTCATTGCTGAGTTGTTGTACTCTTAAGACCTTTCACCATTCGCGCTTCTTCTGTCTACAAATGCGTTTAGCTGTCCTCCTAGCAAGAACTGCCTTGTTTTTCCTTGCAATTGTAAACCGAGTCTGCGCTTCATTGTGGGCTATATTGCGTTGCTCAACAGCAAGACGACACTCCTCATCAAACCAATCATTTTTGGGCTTAGTTTTCACTATACCGAGAATGTGCTGGGAAGCATCGACAACCGAGGTTTTCAATACTTCCCAGACACTGTTCACATCATCAGATTGGTAATTGGATTGTATAATGCTATTGCTGACCAGATCTTGGTATTTTCGTTGCGTTTCTTCATTTATCAGACCTTCACAGGAGAATCGCGTTTTATATTTTCCTGTCCTCCTTGACTTGTACGAAAATTTCCATCGCAGCTTTGCAGCAACCATAAAATGGTCACTGCCTACGAATTTTGTTGACGACCGATACGATCTCACGTCTTGAACAACCCGAGCTCGGTCTTTTGAAATCAACACATGGTCAATTTGGCTTCGGGATGTTTTACGTGGATGTGTCCATGTTTCCAAATGGATGTTTTTATGGGGAAAGAATGTACTTGCCACTTTGAGATCATGAGCGATCGCAAAGTACATCATTCTTTCCCCATTTTCGGTCGCAGTTTCGTGTCGGGAGTACGGACCTATGTTATTACATAAGTCGGTCTGATTTCTGCCAGCTCTAGCATTAAAGTCACCAATCACCAATCTGATATCAAAATTATCAGATTATCCAAATTATTGTAAAATGAGTCTTTATCTTGGGGTTGGCTAGTTGGTAATAATTAAGTTACAGATTCCTATTTAGTAAATTTATTTTTAGAATTTTATTAAATGATTTAATTTTAACACGTTATAGCTAAGTTGCAGGTTATAGCTAACTTACTCAATTATAGGTTAATAATTTACCCTATTCACGAATTTACAGATTATTAAGCCGTCATAATGTATGTATATGAAATGCTGTCGGGTCATAAAATAAATAGATACTGCCCCTCGCGTTAGATAGTGGTGGATCTGGAAATATAGGGACGCAACTTTATATGCAGAGAAGACCCCAGGATAATTAACCTAAATACTCCAGTTTCAACTGTTGAGGTAACACAAATACATATGATGGAATTAGAATTGTCCTTCCTATCCTAATAAAAATAATAACCAATGATAATGTGAAAATGATATAGATCTTACTAACAAATTATATTATTTTATTATTTTACTAATTATGTAACAGGAAAATGGTTTTGCTGAAGATTGTCGCTCTAGACTATTTTGATTCTCTAATGAGCATGTTACAGACGACTTATGGTAACATTATCGTAATCATTTAAGTTGTGCGAATGGGAGTTGAAATAAATATTAAAATTAATTAATTAAGTTACAGATTCCTGAGCGACTAACTAATAAATTTATTTAAGAATTTTAGTTTTAATCTAGTTTTAATTTTATTCTAAATACAGCAGAGCAGATAGGTGTTGCGGACTGGAGAATGCTGATTGGCGATTGCAGACTAGTAAATTAGAATTGTGATTGTCTGCTAATAGTAGTTTAGTAACGACTGTGATGGTGTCTGTAATCGGGTCGCTCTTTCCTAACTAATATATTTTCCTATCCTTACCTATCGTTTTATGTAAACGGCTTTAGGAATAGGCCCGGCGTTATCCACGAATCTTGCCTAGCGCTTGGTCCTACAGTCCTATCAATCAATCAATCAAATGCCAGGTGACTCGACTAAGAGAATAAGGGTGCAAATCATTTAATTGGCCGTGCCCTAATAGTGGTGGTATTTGTTTCTTAATGGTCATAAAAAATAATAGTGACTATATCAATATTAATATACATCATATACCAACATTCTTAAAAATAGTTTTAATTGAAAATATTTGGATTAAAATTGCGAAGAATTAAAAAAACAAAATCTTTAGTTTGTTTACATATTTTGTATTTTAAATATGGTTCCAACTGGCACTACAAATTCAAATGGGATTATATTTTTTCCTATGTAGTTATATTTTCTACACCACTGTATTTTTGCGATTAAACAAATAAAATTGCTTCACAAAATCACAACAAACATATTGCTGTTATATCTATACTTTTTAAGAATTTAATAAAATTTACACAGTTGTACATTATTATGCCGTGTTCGTCGTTAGATGTCACTACTCAAGCCAGTAGTTTTTAAATGACATTTAACTGTTTATTTAATTGTCAGTTCGATCGTGTTTATTGTGATTTTATTGTGTTTAAATTAAAAGAAATGGGCATAAAAGATCTATGGTCAATACTTAATCCACACGCTGAAAGAAAACCACTGTGTGACTTAGAAGGTAAATTAATTGCTGTCGATTTAGCTGGATGGGTATGCGAAAATCAAAATGTGGTCGATTACAATATTCAACCACGTCTGTATCTCAGGTAAGGTTTTGTAATACTTTCATAATATAACAGTTTATAATCTATAATTCAACTACAGAAATTTGTTTTTTCGCATTAAATTTTTATTGCAAAATGATATAACTCCGGTATTTGTGAAGGAAGGGGATGCACCATCACTGAAATTCAAAGTAATGGCAGCACGAAATGAAATTCAATTCCGCGGCGCAAAACAACGTGAGAATCGTGTACTTACTCAAAATAATATAGTGAACACTCAGAACCCCAAAAATATTCGATCTCGATTTAATCACGTACTAAGGAAATGTGAAGAGCTGATTAATGCAATGGGACTGGAATGTGTAAAAGGGCCGGGAGAAGCAGAAGCGTATTGTGCTTATTTAAATAAACGGGGTTTTGTAGACGGTATATTCAGCCAGGATTCTGATTGTTTTGCGTATGGCGCTCGTAAAGTATATAGAAACTTTTCGATTTCGCAGCAAGGTAATTCGGCGGCTCAGGGTGGTTCGGTGGACGAATATGATATGGATAAAATTGAAAAAAATTCTGGCATTGGTCAAAATAAAATAATTGTACTTGCTTTATTGAGCGGCTGTGATTATGGTCCTGGAGTTGATGGTGTTGGTCGCGATTCCGTACTTAAACTGTTTAATGAATACTCAGAAGAGGATATACTTGATCGTGTTAAATCATGGCGAACACTAAACGATTATTATACCGAATTAGAAATGAAAGTTGATAATAAACAGATTTGTGTTAATTGTGGTCATCTGGGTCGTTTGCAACAACACACCAAAATTGGTTGCCCAATTTGTAAAACCAGTCAAGGCTGTGATAGTTCACTTTGGAAGTGAGTAGTCTTGTAATTACTCGTATAATCGAACAAACTAATGTGTATTTTATATTTTGTAGAGAACAACGGCTTTCGATTAAAGCTGAGCTTCTCATTCGCTCTAAAGCTTTATCGGATCTAGAATTTCCGTCCGAAAATATTTTCAAAGAGTTTTTCCAAAAACCACCCGAAATACATAATTTAATATTGAAATGGAATCAACCTAGATTAGTCAGTTTTGTAAAAACTGTATCGCAACAGCTACAATGGGATGAACTTTATTCATTTAAAAATATGTTTCCCCTCCTCACTCGATGGTTATTTATTTATGCAACACCTGATTATCCAGTTCTTAAAAATTTACGGCCAGACTATATAAAAAAGAAACGAGCTCCAAAAGGTGTAAAATCTTATGAAATCGTTTGGGATAAAAATTGTCAGTTGTTAGCCGATTTGATACCACAACAGCAAATCGATAATTATCTAACCGATAGTTCAAATCAAATTGAAACTCTCTACAGCACGATTGAACCAGAGATTTATGTGGAGAAACTATTTCCGGAATTAGTTGAGACATATAATAACAGTAAGATTAAACCAAAGAAGCGTAAAATAAAAACCACACTTCGGAGTAATATTGTGATGCAACTAGGACTTAATTCACCTGTTAAGCGGCTGAAAAAAACAAAAAAAGGACTCGATCCCGAACAAAAACAAATCACCGATTTTATTCGAAAACGGCATAAATTCGATAGTTTGTTGAATATGACACCGATCAATTTATCTCAACTTAGTTTAAACGATGGCGAAACGAGTATGATGAACGATGAATTTAATATTTCTCAGGTTATAACCGATCTTATAAATCGAACGCCAAAACGAATATATTTTAAAGGGAAAAAATTGTATTTTCCGAAAACTCTGGGAGTATCATCTGAAAATATAAATGGTAATCCTCATGCAGAGGAAGTGGTCTCATCGTCAACACCGATTTTAACAAACGATCCGAAAAGTAGATTTTTACCAAAGAGAACCGTAATTAAAAAGTCGATCTTAAGCGAATTAAATATGTCAGTAAATGAATTTACAGATGATTTTAGTATGCTCGATTAAAATATATTTGAAATTAAAAGAAATCGTTTTTCTATTGATGTGTGGCTTGAATTCAATCTGTGGTATCTACTTCTTTGTTTTTAACCGTTGGTTTTCGCTTATTACCTATGGTCCAATACACCTATAGTACTTACATGGAAGATGATCCATTTATTCCGCCTCTATCGAAATTTCAAGCCGATAACATTTGACCCAAAGACAAAGCATTACTGCTGATTAAATAAAATGTTTTTTGCCACTGAGCCATCTGGACGGTGACATCTATCTGTACATAGTACAACTATAAATACACTGTTATTTGACACAAAACCGCAAAAACAAACCTAAACACTGAACTGAAAATGTTATCTGTCATTTGAATTATTTTTTGTTTTTCATTCTACTTATTTTGAGGTTAAAATCTAATTGTAGTTTTTAAACAGTCGCAATAATTATTTAATAAAAATATGAGTGTATTATTCGGCGAAGTGGTTGAACCAAGTACAAGAGCGTTTTGGGATAATTACGAAGATTACGTCGTGGATCAAGAAAGCAAAATTAGGTAAACTAGTTTAGATATTTCAAATTCAACATCGATATCTAATAATTTATGTTTAATTTAGATTAAACCTTGTCTGGTCTAAGGATTGCGATGAGACCTTAATTCCAGACAAATTTAAAACTTTATTAGTTGTTGAGGGTGTTGGAATTACCAGTTTAATAAACGCGTTAACTGAAAAAGGTAAACATTTATGTCGCATCAGTAATTCGGATATCGCTGTTTATCGGATTAGCGATGAGCTAATAGTTTGTGCATCTAACGAAAGTGACTTGAACAGAATTGGAGAGGCGGCCAATTTGATTGAACCGTTTATACGCAACGCTGAGATGGTAATTGGAGTTGCTATTCAGACATCGGCGAATTACAGCGGTAAATTTAATGACGGAGAATGTTTTATTCGAGGTATCAACTCATCTATAGACGATATAAAACCATTAGAAGTACCGAATTTTATCACAGGGCTAGTTGCAGGATGTGCTACCTATAGATTACATTCGAGTCTCGATATGGGTTTGTATGCATGTTTTGTACCTACTCCATTCTTTGATTTGGCACAAATCAAGCCGATTATAGATTTATTGGAGAAACTGGCGATACCGGTAAATGCTAGTTCTTTTAATCAGAATCGAGAGAACTACGATATGTATATGTGAATAAATTATCGTTTTGTTAAATAAAATGTTTTGTATCTCTTTCATCTCATAGAGATTTGGGGAATCCCCATTTTCGGTTAAGAAGATGTACTAAAAATAGAAGAAACATTATTTTTAATTATTTATTATCACTACTAAAGCTACTAATCTCCCAATCTGAAACATTTTCATCAGCCTTCAGGTCGGTTTTATCCTTTTGTTGTAAATCAAAAATAACCCGCTTCTTTGGAATAGGTTTAACAAAATCACCAACCGGTGTAGGTATAATATCGACTTGCGCTGGATTCGGGACGGGAACAGCCTCTACTTCAGAAGTGCACGACGTGGAATTTTCTTCATCGACATCTTGATACATTTTCGTGGGTTCGTCTTGGACTTCAAAAACTGGCGTGTACGATTCAACTGTACTAGTGCGTTCGGATAGCACTCTTCTCGGCTGAGGTATTGGTTTAACATTACCTCGAATAATCTTAAACCGTTCGTTTGTTGTTTTATCGAGACCCCGCAAAATATTAGCGCGAGTAATAAAAAACTTTGTAAAACGTCGTTTATTGAATTCACGTTGTTCGGCCAATCTTGCCATCGATTCGGAAAACTTAAAACTCGTCAGTCGTTTTAAATCGGGATCGATGCCAAATTCGATGAGTTTTGAATTAAACACGGATTCGGCGACAGAAGTTGGTTTCGGATCTGGCTTGGAAATTTGTTGTGCGAGGATTTTTTTAACTACCGAGTTACGATTAACAACCGATGGTGGTGGAGGTGGATTAATTAGGGCCTCGGTAACAACTTGAACTTCAGCATCGCTCTCGGATGACTCACTAGTTTGTGGTAAAGACTGAATACTAGGTTCATCGAATGCTTCGCTCCGTTCTATTGAATTAAATGTTTTGATTGGATACGTAAATGTCTCGGTTAGAATTTTAGGTGGCGTTTGGATAACTTGAACTGGTGGAGGCAAACTTTTCTTACTCTCTATAATTTGTTCGAGATTTTTAAAATTGCGAGAATATTTTTCGTCTAGTGTAGAAAGCGATTCGGTTATTTGGTTTTGATTTTGCGAGTATAAACTTCGCAATTCGATTAATTTTGTTTCTAAGATTTCGTTCAATTTTATTGCTTGATTGCCTGTGCCACTATTTTTTTGGTGTAACGTTTTCAACTCATTCAAAGTCTCGGCCAATTGTCGTTTCATATCGTTCATTTCTATCTCATATCGTTGAATTTCCTCATTGTGCAAGGTTTGTAAATAGTCTTGCTGATTTTGTACTATTGCTTTTACATTTTCCTCGAAGTCGTTCTTTTCTTTTGGTTCCTCGAGATTTGTTTGGATTCCAATGGAAACTAAATTTTTCTGCATTTCATCTACCTGTACACCAACATCCTGCAGATTAATTGTAGACAGAGGTTCCTTAGCGTTGAGTTTCTCCTTCAGCTGTTTGATTTCCAGCTCTAATTTAATCATGTTGATCATATGAGCATCCTGCTTACTATTTTCTTGAGAAGACGACATATCAAGTACTGAACTATGTTTTCGATTCATATGTGCAGCAAGCATTTCAGTACTTACGAAGTTTTTAGTACATTTAGTACAAGGAAAAACCATTTCTCTATTGCTGCTACCACCTATGCAACTCTCCAATTTTTTATGGAGTCCCAGTATCTCGCTATCCTTTTTCCGATTTGATTTTTGCAACTTACTAATATCCTTTTCATTATCCGATAATTGCTTATTTATACCGTACATAGTTTCCTCCAAGAATGTTCGACAAAATTGCAAATATTGTATTGAATATTGAGCTAAAATAAAATATTTCGATACGGCCGGATCCAGGATACTATTCTTAAGAATCATGCCCAGTGATGCATCGGAGATATGTGCCAATCCATACTCAATCCGTTCACAATCATTTTCTTGTAAAATTTCATCCATATCAAGACATCCTAAAGGAATCCGTAGTTTTATAAGAAATCTAAATATTTTCATAAAGGATATTACCAACATATCGCCAATCAATTTTATAGCCATCATCGACATTGTTGTGAAATTTAAATCCCAATTTTCGTGCAATTTCAGGAAAATGATGATCTCGTTTATGTTGAATATGAAACATTTTATTATTTATCTATAGATAGGAAATATTTTTAATTTGTATTAAACATATTTTAATTTATTAAAATATAAAAAATTGATTTCCCGAAAGGATTTAGAAAATAAATGTTTTTGTTTTGTTTTATTTTGTATTCGGCCGGAACAAAATTTCGAAATCGAAAAATGAGTGCGTTTTATGTACAAATTTCGAGTTCGAATTCAGTTTGGCGCAAAATTGGTTGTCACAAAAAGAAACGTCAAAATTGTTTTGTATTTTGTATTCATGCCGAATTGCTAATAAATAAATGGATGAAGAACCAAGTGAATTGCCTTTAACCGATGATGAAGACGAAGAACCAATCACCGCCCAAACAGTTTTGCAGAATTTAGAAAATGCTTGGTTAAATGAACGTGCAGCTCCCGAAATTTTACCACATCAAACGGATATGGTGGATTTAATTTTGGACCAAATAAACCACATTGAGGAAAATGTAAATAAATTGGATAAAAATGATTTTCGTGTAATCACGCATCGTATGGAGCTCGAACGTATTAAATTTATTGTGTCCAGCTATTTAAGATGCCGTTTGCAGAAAATTGAAATGTTTCATTCGCATATACTCGCCGAAGAAGAGTATCGAAGCGAGGAAGCAAAACTGTTAAACGAAAATGAAACGAAATTTTGCCAGGAATATGCCAAGAGTATCGATGATTTATTTAATAAACTTGTTTTCGCTGAAATTCCGTCACTGCTTAAAAGAGACGATCACAAGGAGCGAATAGTTAAGCCGAATCTAATGAGTCAAGTTTTCTTTAAGGCCAATGCCGCAAGTATAATATAATCAAAATCTCGTTATTATGTCCAATCCACTAATTTATAATTTATTTTCCAGTTTCGGCCGTTGTGATCGAAGGTCCGAACGAAGAAGATGTAGCTATAGCTCCGGGATCACAACACATAATGCCTTACCGCTTTGTTTCCGATTTAGTACTAGATGGTAAAATTCAATTATTTTAATAAATTATTTCTTAAAAACCAAAATAGAAACCTTGTTTTTTATATTAACGTATGTATACATACACCTATTATCTACTAAGAAATAAGAAAGAAGCAGAAGAATACCGTTATAATCTTATTAGCATTACATAAAACCAATTATTGTTAAGGAAAAATATTGAAGGAAACCTAACAATCGAAAGAGTGAAAAATATGAAAATTTACATTTCATTTTCTTTTCATACGTTTTCTTAAAATACAAAACGTATCTAAACATATATCACACGTAACACGTTGGAATTTTATTGATCGGATCATAATTTTCAAGGTCTCTGTAAAACATGGCATGGATATGTGAAGATTAAGTATAGTGTTCAAATATGATTGGGATTTCTTAACGCGATATGATTATTGATCCCAAACTGTTATAAACATGATTTTATTACTTCAGACAATAATGAGGGTTATTATACCTATGGTGGTAATCGTGATTCGATAAACGCAATGCGGAATCAAAAAAATTATGAAAATTGTTTTTATTTCTACAATAAGTTTCGCGATAGAAGTATTTCCAACTCTTCGAGTTCAACTTTTCATTCCCTCATTTAAACACATACATAAATAGCCTCAAAAACCAGAACACGATCAATCCGCCTGTTTATGGCAATGAAGTTCAAATACGAACATCAATTGAATAATAAGTATCTACATAAAATATATGTGCTAGAATACTTTCTCAGATATTTAAAGTCATAATTGAACTGAAAGTTTACTCAGTGGTCCTAGTAAGTCCCCTCTACGCCAACTAATGTACTTTAAACTCTATATTTCGTCTGATCTTTTGGTTAGTTGCAGAATATCATTTCATTCATAATGTTACTCAAATTAACTGTGATTAGATTGTTCTGGCTGCCACAGATTAGAGGAATAGAAGGAAAACGTACTTTTAGCCATAGCCCATAACTATCACATTATAAAATCGAAAACGGTAGATGTACTAGGAAGAAACCGACTAAACTTATTCGAGTATAAGTATCAGTATTGAGAACACCAGTTGTAACAATGTACACTTGAGAAACTATGAACTATAAACTGAACTTAAATTATCTTTTCTTAACCTAGTTCTCAACTATCACCGAATATTGATGATATAAACTCAGAATGGCTGATATTACGTTAGTGATATATTCCCATTCTTTTATGGACCCGAATCTTCCAACTCTTACTTAATGACATACTTTACAATTTATATATTATTTAAACATACATATAATAATAAGTATTGGATAATAAGTTGCCCACTACAACTGGGGTCACATAGATATGTTCACATTTTTTCAAGACGATTAATCAAAGAAGCTCCAAGTTATTTATGTTCGGAGAAGATTAAAATGATCCATTTTAAAATTAAGTCATAATCGACGATACAGCAGAAGGAATAACAGTGGGATTTAGTTTTTGAATGCAATAGTTTAAAAACTTACATTCATATGTACCGATCATCCAAGACTTGTTCATGTTCCTATCGGTGAATACCGCTGTGCTCTTAATTGATCCTTCATTATTCCATTACTAGTAAAGCTGTAAAGATGTTTTCTACACCTGGAATTTTGAGATATTTTTCATTTTTTGAACTGGATTATGTTATAGTCGGATATGTGATTTGTTAATAATAAATTTAAATGTTTCAAACAACTATCGTGGTTATTTGAGATCAGAAGACAACGAAGTATTTTCTTTGTTTACACGTATTTCAAACCTTTAGGAAATAAATTGGACACTTTTCAGTTCTCTTTTTACTTCAGAATCTGGTATTAGCGTACAATCTCATACTCGTACGTATTTCTTACGAATGAGGTTTTACTATAGCTTTGCTCATGATCCACAAACAATTTTGACGATTTTAAACTTAATTTAAACAGAAACGAAATACATACATACAAACTCTTACATACAAACTCTTTTTCTCCCAGTCACTCAGGCTCGATTGGCCCATTGTGACATCTCTTCCCAGACGTTTACTCTCAGTCCCTTCTTCTAATGAAGTTCAAGATATCTGGAATCGTAAACGTCGGCAGTTGATACTCAAACAGGAATTGTGATCCAAAGCATTGTAGTCTATGGGAAGAGTATGAAGAACACCAGCACAAGAGCTCAACAGTTTTTTCTTCTCATCCCCCATACTGTTCGCAGTTTCCGATGTTCTGAATTTTCATTCGAAACATGTGATTATTCAGAGAGCGGATACCTGTAATACACGAAAGAATGCCCAGCAGGATACTTAAAGTATCTATCATAATTTAAGGACTGTGGTCTCTGCTGATTGAAAGGAAGATTTTGGATAGTCGACAAGAGATGAGATTATTCCATCTCTTTTGGTGCAGATCACCAAAGTTATAGTCAATTTCTAGTTTAACAGATAATGATGGCACTCCTAAAGCGGGCTCAGGTCACACAAATACGGAAGATGCACCCAAACGGGCCAATTTATCAGCCAATACATTTCCTTTGATACGCATGTGACTTTATATTCAGTGAAGTTTTACTTTATTCAGATTGCCTACTCGATTTAAGGCAATTATCGTCTCCAACACAAGTTTCGATGAAACAGTTTTGGAACCTTTAGAGTAAGGAGTTCTGGTTTAAAATTGCAGCAATTTCCGCCTGAAAGACAGTAGCGTACCTACCAAGGCTGAATATAATTCCTTCCGCGGATTTTGTATGTATAACCCGGTACCAGCTGGATTTTAGTATGCAGATCCGTCAATAAAGATAGTATCCCGGAGGGGTAGAATGGGCTGTTATAGTCCCATGAGTGATTTTCGGTATAGTTACACAAGATAATTTCCCGAATACGTGTTTCGTCACCATAGTGTCCGAGGGAATGTGAGCAGTTATGTGCCAGCCCAAACTCTTTGATATTGTTGTTGTTGTAATTCTATAGTTTATCAAAAATTTGTTATTCGACAAATTATCAATTTTTAATCGTAGATGATCGATTTTTAATCGTTACTAATGGATCTATCTAGCTATACCAATTAACGATAAACAATTCAGTTTTCAGTACATTAACACAATGCTCGTACTATAACCCCTTATCAGTTTGTATCCTGTAGTTTGGATTTTGGAATGGAATGTGGGTGTCTCTTTCTATGTCAGAAGATGGAAGGTACTCTACGTCTATAGGAAACGATAATGTACACCTTTTCCCAGTTTCAATTGCAGCAACATTGATCTTTAAAAAAAAGTAGATAACCTAAAATATGACTTAAAATATGGTGTTGAATTATAAGAGGTAGTGTTCATGAATTTGCCCTATAAAAGTAATCTGGTATAAATACGACATGACTTCATTAAGTAGTTTCGTTTCTAGGATTGAGAGATTATTCGTTGAAAAAATTTTTATAGACATGCTGAGAAAAGAGTAACATACAGTACAATAAAATAGATTCGTTTGATTAGTATATCTTAGTTTAATTAGTAGATACTCACCTATACTCATAGGTTAACAACCGACTAATATTGCATGAAGTCACTTCTTTATTTAGTGTCAACTTAGATAAAAAGATAGTAATGCCATGCAAACTTTCTTGGAATCATCATATCCCTAAGATTTATAATAAAACCACAGGTGGGTAGTGGCCTTGTCAAAAACTGTAGTATACTTTGATTTATAAATAATAATCTAGGCTTAGTGGCCGTAAACGCCCGTTACCGCGTCTCAACTGAGACCTTAAAAATTTTTTTAACCTATTGGTGCACATTGTAGGTGGTCAAAGCCCAACGGTTAAATTAATGCTAAATAGGCCACTAAACCTAACCATCACAACAATTTCTATGTTATATCTAACCTCACACCTCTACTACTATAAACCAGCTAATATTTTGTTTTCTTTTCGCCCCTTTCTTTCCATATTTTTGTCCGTTTAAAACGACGTTATGCATATAGTTTGTTCTATAATCGGATAATTAAATTAACGGAAAAATTGAAATGAAAAACGTATATAAGGTGAGGAAAACTGTACTCTAAGACGAGTTGTCTTTTTGGTCAGTTCATTGACTAACATCAGTTAATTCAGTGAAAATTATCCAAAATCTAAAATTCTAACCGAACTTTTTGGAAAATTCGACTTAAAATTCAGTAAATTATTCAATTTTTTATATTAAGTATCTGGAGTAGTTCGCTTAAAAACCGATTTTCTTCAGTACTTTTATAAAAAAAACTAAATTTAAAAGTTAAATAATCTTTAAGATTTGAATGTAAGTGTACTTGAGTGAACTATATTTGATGAACAATTCTATATTTGTTTTATTGTAATTTTATTGGCAGAATTCAATTGAGGGAAAACTAGCAATATATAATGGCTGCATTTTTAGAACCACAGTATAGTGCCTTATCGTGGTCGGGACAAGGTTCTGGATCAGGATTTGGTAATGTCACAGTCGTGGACCGAGTACCACCAGATATGTTACACATGGTAGACGCACATTGGTATCAATTTCCACCAATGAATCCACTATGGCATTCAATCTTAGGATTTGCCATATTCGTATTGGGTTTCGTATCAATAACTGGAAATGGGGTTGTTATATATATATTTACATCGACCAAGGCACTCCGAACACCCTCAAATCTCCTTGTGGTCAATTTGGCCTTCTCTGACTTCCTCATGATGTTTACAATGGCGCCGCCAATGGTGATCAACTGTTATAAAGAGACTTGGGTTCTAGGACCATTTATGTGTGAAATTTATGGAATGTTTGGATCACTATTTGGTTGTATTTCGATATGGACTATGACTTTGATTGCATTTGATCGTTACAATGTCATTGTAAAAGGTATCTCTGCAAAACCAATGACCAGTAATAATGCACTTTTACGTATCTTCGCTGTTTGGGCATTCTCAATTATGTGGGTAGCTTTCCCATTCTTTGGATGGAACCGATATGTACCTGAAGGTAACATGACCGCATGTGGAACCGATTATCTATCAAAAGAATGGAAAAGCCGATCATACATCTTAGTATATGCCGTCTTTGTTTACTTTGCCCCACTTCTAATGATCATCTACTCATACTTCTTCATTGTTCAAGTAAGTATAAAATAGCATTCAATAAATAGTATTCAATTTATTTATTAATTTTTAAATACTATTTTTTTACATAGGCTGTAGCTGCACATGAAAAAAATATGAGAGAACAAGCTAAAAAAATGAATGTCGCCTCACTCCGATCATCAGAAGCAGCCCAAACAAGTGCCGAATGTAAATTAGCCAAAGTCGCCTTAATGACAATTTCATTATGGTTTATGGCATGGACACCATACTTAATCATCAACTTTACCGGTGTATTTGAAAGTGCAACTATTTCGCCACTAGCTACAATTTGGGGATCGCTATTCGCCAAAGCTAATGCCGTCTACAATCCAATTGTATATGGTATTAGTCATCCAAAATATAGAGCAGCACTCTATAAGAAATTCCCATCGCTATCGTGTTCCGATTCGAGTGATGAAACACAATCGGTTGCATCCGGCGTGACAGCTGTATCAGAAGAAAAACCACCATCGGCTTAAATCACCACGATATAACAAAATTGTTGCGAGCTAACACACTAGAACGACATACGACAAATTACTAAATACGGAAATTGTTTTCAGTTTATACAAAAAAAAAAAATAATTAATTTATGATGACATTGTACATAATAATAACAAGTTAATTTATAATTTGTTTTCTATAATTTAATTATATATTTTAATTTAAACAACAAAATAAATTTAGAGCATATTTGAAAAAAGAAACGTTTTAGTGTTCAATTCAACCGGCTTCGAAACAAATCGACTTTATCCACTTTAACCTCACTATGTTCAGTTTGGAACGGGTACATACACCAGTTCTCTCGTGAATTCAACCATCTTAGCTTAACATTATTATTCTATATCGAAGTCATCCAGTAGTAGTTTAGAGCGTCATGAGTAGTTGCAATGCACTGCAAGATCCCTCTTTAGACCACTCGTAAAATAGAAGTGTCCTGTCAAACCTTGCGAAACGCCAAATAAAGCTTTTATAACTCTGAACTTTTAACTATATAGTGATACCAGAGGGGTAGATGGCGGCTTTAACAACTCAACTGGTGTATTCGACTTAGTTTCTGCATTTAAACTTGGTAGGCTTAAATGAATGGTGGTAAAACAAAATATTGAATGAGATTGATGTGAAACTAGACAGAGGTTAATCCATTAAATGGGAAATACTCTTGCATGACGTGACATAAGATGAGATATGAATATATAGAGCATGAATCAAGTAGCGGTCATTTAGTAAGAAAAATGGTGTCCCATCAGGACTACCACCAAATTGAGATCGTTAACTTTTGATAAAATTTTGTCTACATATTGACAATTTCTATTGAGTTAACTTCTATCTAGTAAATATATACACTACCGGATTTCTAGTTCGGATCCTTCGCTTTAGTTTGTCCCATAAATGTTCACTTGGATTTGGGCTCGCCACTTCGTCGTCTCGAGTCCAAACCCATCCATGAACTGGAGAGTCGTTCGAACTTTGTTACACCGGGCAATACCATGCATCAATATAAAATCTACTCCTATATATCCTGTATTGCTCAGCAATCAGACCTCATCTAAGGCTACCACTAGATACGAAAATAAGATCTGTTCTTCCCTCAACCGATATGCGCTGCAAAATAGCACTGTGAAAACGTTCTCCTGCCATGGATACATATTCTGCATTTGTAAGTGAAATGCTTCAATTGGCGAGCTGTCAATTTTGACCTCTTGTAGTAGGCCGTCTTGATGGTAGGTTGGTTTCCTTCAAACTTATCTTAGCTCCTTCTGGGGTATTACCATGATTTTGACGAAATAACGATTTAAGGATGAAACTGGTATTGATTTGTTTAGGACAATCTCTAATAAGTGACTGATGGCAAATATCGGTACGTGGTATTAACAGAAAATTACATCACGTCAATTATTTTCACCGAAACATCGCAGCTGGCTTTGATAGTATCGCCAACCACATCGTTTAAGAGAAAATATTGTTCCTGTAGTTGAAAATATTCATTACCGGTAGGAGTGAGAAGAATTTTACAAAAAGACTTATAGTGTTATGGCCTACAATGTTGTATGGACTCATGAATTGAAGACAGTTGACCTAGTTCTCTGAATTGCCAATAACGGATTTTTATCACCAAGAATTCGAATAGTTGGGCGATATATGGCTTCAATAGTATAGGATACCACTGCCCACACCGCGAAAAATACAATTGGGGTTAAGAGATGTGATTAAGCTCCGTTGAACTATTATTTCAGGAGATCCGTCAAGGAGAAATGTTATGTTGAAAAAATGAGTCGACAAAATGGCTTACTACAAATCCAGCCGAGACAATCATTTAAACCATATACTCTAAAACGAACTAAAACCTGCTGCACTCTTTAGACGGTATCGCGATGTCTGTAAGGGTTTATCTACATTTAGGTCAGTTAGTAATAAAGTCCCTACTGTTATAGAAATGGGTTTAAGTGGATGTTGGAGTTTTAAGGAAATTTTTGATAAAAATCATGTGGCAATACGTTTTTAAAACTTATAATACGGCGGTAAGTCCACGCATTACATTATAACATCATGTATATAGATTTGAATGGCCGAAACAAGATAAAAATCTGTATTTATTGGTTTTGATCGCACCTAACTAACTATTCATATGACAGAAGTTACTATGTAGGTTGATATTCACGCCATTGAACTATATTCTTAATCATCGATGGTATGTGTATATTGGTCTCTTAAATTTGATATTTTATTGGTTTTGATGCTGACACAGGAGATGAATAATGTTCGTGAAGATTAAGAAACAATTTCATTCTATTGTCAATAAATCATACATCGTTAGCATATGCAAGCACTTAATTAGTATGCGATTAACAAACCAAAAAGCTATTTCCTTTCTATTTACCAGGTTTCGAATCCCAAGAGGGTGCTTCTGATTAGAAAAAAATCAGAGGTTAAATATAAAATACAACTGTAACTCTCTGATGGTAGGCATAATCTAATGAAACAAACCATCTTCTAGCCAATACAGATTGGTTTGGAGCTATGTGCAATGCTCAGATGGAGCAATAAAATACTGTAATAAGTTTGAGTTTTAGGGTTACAGTAATTGAGCCTTTAGGTATTGAAAGGTGGGTTATAAACCAATGTGGTCGGGAATAACATCTTACTGCAGTAGTATAAAAACTACTTCAAAAGCAGAAGTTGAAGCTGAAAATGCATGGTGATTGGTGATGAAATAAATCACTTTGTTGGGAAAACAAATCAAAAACCTGAATATGCGGGAAAAGCTCAAATATATGCTCTAATAATAGCTTTATGGTATTTTCCACTGGTTAAAACCTAAGGTTAAACTTTGACCATACATTTAATTCAAAATTTGCCGAGAAACTAGAAATCAATGATTTTAGTCTTGGTGACGTTGAGAACGTTATATTAAGTTTACTAAGAAAGGTGAAGGGACAAATTCTTCAACTATAATGGTTTATTTTATAAAAGCCACTGAAATGCAATAACTTCATGTTATCTTATCTAAAATTCTCTCGAGGAAAGTACTAACAGAAATAGGTCCAATTCATCAACACATAAATACTAATAAGATAACATTAGTGAACTTGTGTAAATTCTTCAAGATTTCAGATGTTGTTAAAGCTAAAGAGATAAACTTAGCTGTATCCTCTAATGCAAAAGATGCGGATTAGTTATCTCCTAAATTTCTAAAACCATAAGCAAGCCCTCACTTATCATATTTATGTAACTCCATAATTCGATCTAGTTATAACTCTAAAATTATGAAAATAAGTAAAATTACTGGTATCACAAATCTTCAAACAAGAACTTCTTGGGTGTAGAGTGTTTTATAGCACTACTACTGTTTCTGCTGAACTAACTGAATTTATGTGAAATAGCTTTGATCAAGATAAATGTGTCTCTTTTACTAGAAGAGGCTTTCAATTCCATATGTTTTTCAATAATTTATGAAAAACTGCGTTAACTCTTTAACTTCAGTATTGAGGCATCGGATTTGATGTTATTTTATAGAACAGATAGCTCTCAATACGTTTATATGGTACAATTATGGCCGTCTAATATTTGCTATGTATATAAACGATGTTGGAATCGAGGGTAGGGATATGACTTAAGCCATAAATGATATAAATCGACAAATTCCAATCGTACCTGTAAATTCAATAGTACAGAAAATGCGCAATGGCCTCGACGTTGACGCCTTCTGTTAGGATAAGTTTTGTAGCCCTCGAGGACGAGAACTTAATACTGCCACGCGCCAATACTAATTATATAAATTGCTGGCTCTATTGTGACGAGGGAGACTATTTTATGGAATACAATTCTAACCAATGTTAGATGCATTACGAGTTTTGACAGGTTCAAGTTTATTGACTGTTTGTACAGTTTAATTACAAGAAGCGACCCTGTTGTGAATGTTTAATTTGACTGGATAGTTCCAATAATAACTCCGTCAATAGTCTCCGATAATTTACTTCACTAGAAGAGTGATTATTTCCTTAAATGTTTAAGACTTAATTTATATCCAGCGTGTAAGTAGTTTTACGGGGATTTACTGTTCACTGCTTGGAAGCTTCCAATACGTTATTTACTTGCGGGCCGTAATGAAAAATCGAACAAGAAAA
Organism: Tipula lateralis; assembly: GCA_963932295.1. Classification (NCBI taxonomy): domain Eukaryota; kingdom Metazoa; phylum Arthropoda; class Insecta; order Diptera; family Tipulidae; genus Tipula; species Tipula lateralis. The sequence goes on from OZ010737.1 coordinate 122,727,690, forward strand.
TTACTAGGATTATCGCCAGTGTTTAAACTTGGCGATACATTACTACCCTTTCATTTTTCTAACTTCATAACCTATATGGACAAGTTGATTATCTCTGGTAGAACTTCATTGCCCATTTTTCGGTGAGATAATTTTCTTTCGTAATAAGCAGCTAGCCACATATCTATAGTTGATGTTTTACTTTGGTCATTATATTTGGATCCCACTGTGTGATGTAGTTGGTATTTGAGTGTCTTTCATATTTCAAGTAATTGGTCAGTGAATTTTAAGTCATAAAATCGAATATTATGAATTTATGATCAAATCTTAAGGATCAATTATTAAAAATAAAACTGTAGTTTAGTTCAAATATGTATCGTTTTATTTTCATTTTATGCGTACGACGTTTTAACGTCGACGGAACCGATTAATCACAAGTTATATAATCATAAAAAAATAAATAATTCAGTTTGTGATAAATGCAATAAAAATTAAATTGCCATTATTACGTTTAAAAAAAAATTCCTCCGTCATTTGGTCTGCAAATGACTAGCAAGCCGATGGAATGTAATATGATCCGATTCATCAACAAATGACATATCTTGTGGTGTGAAAAAACAAAATTGTCGTTCGTGTCGCCGTTCCGCTTCTCGTATCAATAATTTCGCCATAATATTACGATTCACCTCGTCGGTGAAGACATCATATTCGTCTAAAAAGTAAAATGGTTGCGATACACACGACCATAAACTCATCAAAAATGCTAGAGTCGAAAATGATCGTTCACCGCCCGATAGTGATTTTGTATTTGATACCGCGTCCGGAATATCTTTATCCTGCGGCACAACATTAATTTCGAGTTTTTGTTCGGTATTGTTTATATTTATGTCACCACGAAAATTTCGAATTTTCAAAATTCGTAAAAAAACGTTTCGTACAATCAACGATATACCTTGTTTGTATTTTTGTAGCCAATGAAATCGATTGATACGCGACGATTCTAAGTGTTTCAACATTTCACCCGCCTTTGCGATAATCTCGTCCGTATGTTTGTACACCCTTTCGCGTTCAACCATAACAGATTGCACAACGTTTATGTCGTCGGTCGAAGCGCATCGTTTCCTAAAATTAACAAATTTGGAAAAATTTGAATGAAATTTTTGAAGAATAAAATACTCAATACTCACTGTATCTTATGTTCGTAGTTCTGTATAAGAGTTTGTATTTTTTCGGCGGTGCGGTTATTATTTATCGGTTCACCTTGTTCTTTAGCCTTCTTTTTGGCTAACTCTAAAACTTCCTGTTGCGTTCTGTGATGTGTTTCTAATTTATTTTTATCAATTTCATGCCTCTTGAGATCCTTAACCGTATTGTTTTGTTGTAGTTCGTCGATTTTCTCTGTGATGCTATTAATTTTTTGCTTTAAATCAAAACGAAATTATTAAATTTCAGACCATTTCTCGAATTTAATTAACTTACTATGTTCTCGTTTATCAATTTCTCCAATTTTTTCTCTTCCATTCGATTCTGTTGTATGTCTTTCTCAATAGTTTGAATTTGTTGTTCCAATGTTTCATAATTCTGTTTTTCCTGATCGATTCCCGAATTGGTCGTTTCATGTGAGTTTTGCAATTCTTTCAACTCGTTTAGAAGCACATCGACCTCGTGTTGTGCCGGATACTCGAAATTTTTTATTTCCATAATTTCATTTTGTAATCTGCGCAAGCCGGTCTCAATTTTCATCAGATTTTGATTTTTATCTTTTAGCATATTTGTTAAATTGGTCACATCGCCCTGATACTTATTCCAATCACGTTCAAATACCTGCAATTCGTTTGTTAATTCAGCTAATTCTGATTCCAATTGAAGCTTATATTGTTTCATATCGGTTTGTAGATAACGATTTTGGCGTAAACTCATACCGTAGGATCGAAAATTTGGCGCTGGATAGTATTCGGCCGATGGTTCGAGTGAAATAATTTTCGATAAATTTTTTGGCACATTTGAAACTTCGGCCGTGTAATTATTTGCCTCGGTGCTACTTGAGCAGATAAGTATTGTTTCGATTTGAATTTGATCGATAAGCACGTTCAGTACGACAGGATCCGAAACGGTAATTTCGTCGAGTAATAATGAAGTGCCGCGTGGTGCGTTTACTTTTCCGTCTTTTACGTTGTGCGGTGTATGACAAAATTTGGTGACAATTTTAAAAATTTTCGGTATATTTGGAAAATCACGTTGGACCAATTTATCAAATTTTTTACTGTCCTCGATCGTGTTGAATACGAATCCGTTCAAATGACCACCTAAAATGTGTTCTATAAGGCGTGTCCATTTCGAATTTTTTACGCCGACATATCGACCAATTGGACCGCGAGGCATTTCAGAAAACAATCCGCGCTTGTACTGCTTTTCAAGAGTGTCGATGAGCTTTGGCATATGCTGCCCATAAATTGTAAGATTACTATTGCTTTTTACATCAATCTGTTTTATTTGACCTTTAATGCTTTCCGATTTGTCTTTGACGTCGCGGCGCTTATCACGAATATCTTCCAGAATCGACGAAGTTTGTTGCAAATTGGAGCTCAACATTTCAACATCCTGTTTCAAGTTCACCTCTATAATTTTGTTTTCCTCCCGCTTTTCTAATAGCAAACGCAATTTTTCTTCATTGTCACGTTTTAATTTTTCAACGAGATTATTTGATTGTCGTTCATCGATTGATTTTTGTATTTCTTTCATATCATTCTCCAGACGCTTTAATTTCGCAACCATAGTTTTATATTTTCGTTCCTGATTTGAGAGTTGACTGCGTCGTTCTGTGTATGAGTTACGTAGTGAATCGTGCGTTGCTTTCTTATTCTTAAATGTCGTTTTGGTTTCGTTTAATTCAACAAGAATGTGCTCTTTTTCGTCATTAAGGCTCTTTAATTCATCATTTCGATTTTCCATGACCCGTTTTAAATTTTCAATGGTCTTATTAATCTCTTTTAGTTTTTCTGCAATCTCTTCGACTTTTCGCTCCTCGTCAAACACCTTGGTCCATTCGAGTTCGATTTTCAAGTTTTTTAAATCGGCTTTCAACGACTCCACTGATAGTAAACGTTCATAATGATCTTTAGAATCAATATAATCCTTTTTGTTTTTCGCCAATTTTTTCTCCATTACATGGAAATGAGATTTGGTTACTTTATAGAGATTCGAGGCGTCTTGTAGGATCTGAAGTACGGTTTCAATTTGTGATGCTTTCAAAAATAACGAATAACGTTTTTTATCATCAGCTTCTTTCAAAAATGATCTGGCTGCATCCTGATTGAGAACACAAACCGGATTCCCAACATGGATATTCATGTACATGAGCATCCTTTGAAGATCTTTAACACTACGTGATACAATATGACCGTATTCTCCCTTAATGCGATACTGTGAAGATCCATTTGCTGCTATTTGCCGATGAATAATGATTTTATTACCGAATTTTTCGTTGTCATACGAATCAGGTCCATGGTTCAACAAAGTAATTTCGATGGAAGCAAAATTTTCACCTCGCCGTATGAGCTCTGAAACAAATTAAAATTATGTTAAAGAAATATACCATAAGCCTAATAATACTACTTACGAGCTAAGTTAGCACTTCGTTCCGCTGTAGCGGCGTTTCCACCTAAGCCTATAACGAGAGCGGTTATGATAGCACTTTTACCACTGCCATTGCTTCCAACAAATATATTAATTTTATCATTGAAATCAACAACAAAATTTGAATGACACATGAAATTAACCAACTGTATGCGAGAGATTCGGCCAATTTTAGCGTCTATGGCGTTCAAATTGCGCGATGATAATGTTGCTATACTGCGGTTCTGAGATGGTTTTTGAGAGTTAGTCAACCGTCGACGTTTAACAATCGGTTGCGATTCTTCAATCTCTCCTTCATCACTATCCATAATTTGTACGATATATTATAATAAATAATTAATAATTCTTAATAATATTTTCTGGCATTTGGCGCACTATAATACAAAACACCGTTAGTAAAATGATGTTTTGACATTTCTAAACAAATGCGCGTTTATACCATTACCAGTCTATTAGTACCAATGTTTCTCACAGGATCGCTGTGGTCAGAATAAAGAGTAGTGGAAATTAACTAGGGAGTGAGACAACTCATAAACAATAATGAAGAGATGGATTCTGTACGTATTTTTTTTAAATTAATTAACAGTTTTTATTCCTAAATGTATTCCTGTGTAATATTAGTTATTTGGTTTAATCCAATTTATCTCTTCGATCCTAATGTGGTTATGATTATTTATGTTGATTATTAGAACCATTATTATCATATGGTTTTCGAATAATGCCTTGAAATAATAATTGTATTGAAAAAGACAAAATAGATGAAAGGCTGTAACGGTTGTGAGGGATATGCGCCAGGACGGATTTATTAAAATTCCAAAATATTCAGTTTTCCTCCCTTAAATCTATTTACAAGTTGGAAATGGTGAAACATATCCAGTTTGCATTTGGGACAGTTCATCGAAGCGATTTATTATTGAAATGAAGCATTTATCAGCTGTTTATGCATACTATCAGGTTTAATTCATAAATAAGAAACATCAAACATTCTATAAGAAATTGGAGATATTAGTTTTAAGTAATTTGCTCGAGAATTGTCTGTGCTTTTGACTAATTAACGTACAGTTCAAGTAACCAAACAGATTTGTTTAGGGTCATGGTATAATAGCGGTATTCTTCACGCTGACGTTTTACTATAGTTTCATATAGCTCTTGTAAATACAGGCGACTAACCAATACTGGTGCAGCGCGTATTTTAGTGAGCAGAAGTTTTATTCGATGGTTTGCAAATTATTATTTTCATAATAACTTGCAAACCATCGAAATTTTAATGCCTACCTCTCAAAAATGTTACTGAATATCTCAACACCATGGAATGTGTCCAGGTATATTATACAAGCTTATCCGAAATGGTATCCAACACGCTATTCAAGAAGTTGACTTAAACGTCTCGGTATATCTCAAACTGAGAAGCTGAATGGAATAAAATTCCATAGAGAACTCGAACGAAAAATGAGAAATTTAAAGAATAAGAAGAATTTCGAACAGTGAGCAATCGAAGATTGGCGGAATGTGACCTGCTAAATAATAACTTTTTGAACAAATAATTAGGTTCTTTCGTTTTGAAAAGTTTCCTGGTGAAATATAGTCAAAATTCCTAATTCCGATAATAAAATGAGTGTACTTTAGAACAAGTTAGGAGAGTACTTATATCCGAAACAAATCAAATAAGATACCATCACCATACAGAAAATGAAGAAAGTAGGACATAAACTTTCTAAGACCAGATTGAAATATATTCTGTATTCTATAACAAACCATATAAGACTGAATTTGGTTTTTAGTTACTATCTCAAAAGCTTTGGAAAATACTAACAGTTCTGAAAAAGGATAACTATTAATTTTTGCACTTGGAATTATTTTACTGAGTTTCCATTGCTAAAAATGTGTAATAAATGTTTGGAGGCTATAGGAAAAATTCGGTTTACCAATGTTATAAACCAACTCTATCAAAACCTGAAAATATTTGTAATTAATTGGAAGTCATCAGACATAACATCAACAACAGGAATAAACAAAGTTTGGTTCGAGCTAATAAAATTATAATTTATATCATCGGCCCTGTGGTTGGGGGCATTCGTGTTTCGTAAATATTACGAACGAAACATGAGACCCATAGAATACCACCACAGTATCCAGAGCTTGTCGTAGGAGGCGACTAAATCTGGTTGGATCGCTGGGCTGACGACCCGCATCCGTAAAACCGTGAAAATGTTAAAAATGTCAACAAAACTAAAAAAATCGGATACCGCCAAAACAACAAAAAAACGAACCCCCGCTTAAGTACCCGGATTTCTCATTGGGCCACAGGTAAAAAAGGCTGTCTTGGACTTTCAAGCAGTCGATAATCGAATGTGTAAGCTTCGCTTGCACATGCGATTAGCCAACCTGTCAATTGTCTGTATACATGCGCCCACTGATGTAAGCCAATCCCAGGATAAAGACTCATTTTACAATAATCTGGATAATCTGATGGGTTCTATACCGGAGCACGATGTCAAATTGGTGATTGGTGACTTTAATGCTAGAGCTGGCAGAAATCAGACCGACTTATGTAACAATATAGGTCCGTACTCCCGACACGAAACTGCGACCGAGAATGGGGAAAGAATGATGTACTTTGCGATTGCTCATGATCTCAAAGTAGCAAGTACATTTTTTCCTCATAAAAACATCCACTTAGAAACATGGACACACCCACGTAAAACATCCCGAAGCCAAATTGACCATGTGTTGATTTCAAAAGGGCGGGCTCGGGTTGTCCAAGATGTGAGATCGTATCGGTCGTCAACAAAATTCGTAGGCAGTGACCATTTTATGGTTGCTGCAAAGCTACGATGGAAATTTTAGTCAGGGAGGACAGGAGAATATACAACGCGATTCTCCTGTGAAGGTCTGATAAATGAAGAAACGCAACGAAAATATCAAGATCTTGTCAGCAATAGCATTATACAATCCAATAACCAATCTGATGATGTGAACAGTGCTGGGAAGTATTGAAAACCTCAGTTGTCGATGCTGCCCAGCACATTCTCGGTATAGTGAAAACTAAGCCCAAAAATGATTGGTTTGATGAGGAGTGTCGTCTTGCTGTTGAGCAACGAAATATAGCCTATAATGAAGCGCAGACTCGGTTTACAATCGCAAGGAAAAACAAAGGAGTTCTCGCTAGGAGGACAGCTAAACGCATTTGGAGACTGAAGAAGCGAAAATGGTGGAAGGCTAAGGTCTTAAGAGTACAACAACTCAGCAATGAGCACAATTCGCGTGGTTTCTTTAAAGGAATCACCGAATTGCACCATACCTTAAGATCTCGGTCAACTGCCATTCGGGACCAGGATGGAAACCTCTGTGTTAACGTCTATGCGGTACTTGATACATGGCGTGAACATTTTTCTGATTTACTTAATGTTCCACATGTATCACAAGCTGTGTTTGAATACCCTCAAATACAGACCGCGGAGATGTTCATTGAGGATCCATCCTATGAGGAATTCACAATGGCCATGCAGAAATTAAAGAAAAATCGTTCACCAGGAGTTGATTGCATTAATTCAGAGCTCTTGATATTCGGAGGGCTAACTTTGTGGAACTGTCTTTTCGACCTTGTTCGATTGGTATGGCGAAATGAAGTTATGCCCGAAGAATGGAAAGTGGCCGCGGTATGCCCAATTTTCAAGAAAGCTGATCGCTTGAAATGTGAGAATTATCGCGGTATAGCTCTCCCTTGCACAGCATATAAGTTACTGTCATACATTATCTTGGGAAGAATTACTCCTCTAGCGGAGGAAATTGTCGGTGACTACCAAGGAGGATTACGTCCAAATCGGTCAGTCACTGATCAAGTTTTTTCGCTACGGATGATTCTTTCCAAGTACTACGAAACATCTCGCGATGTACACCAGGTGTTCCTAGATTTCAAGCAAGCCTATGACTCGATCAATCGAGAGAGATTATGGTATGCGCTTGAATATTTGGGAATACCGAAAAAATATGTACATCTGTGTAAAATGACAGTAACGCAGTCACAATGCTGTGTCAAAGTTGAGAACAGGCTATCGAGAACTTTTGCAATCAATTCCGGTGTTCGACAAGGAGATGCGCTGTCCCCGATACTTTTTAATCTCATGTTGGAATACATCCTTCGTAAAAGTGAAACACCTCAGGACAACATCTTATTCCGACAATCCAATCAACTTCTTGCTTATGCAGATGATATCTGTGTGATTGGATTAAATGGCAACGGAGTGAAAGAGATACTTGATCCACTGGAACAGTGTTCAGCTTCTGTTGGTCTCAAAATCAACGAGTCAAAAACCAAATATCTAATCTCGGGTTTTAGAGACCAAGACGCAATTGATTTCAGTAGTGGTAACCACACGTTTGAAGGATTGATGAGATTCAAGTATCTTGGATCTCTCATCACTCACGATAATAGTGTGGGAGAGGATATCAAGGTCCGCCTTGCCGCTGGCAATCGGGCTTTGTATCCTCTACGTCCACTGCTGAAATCAAAATATCTTGCAAATACGGATAAGCTGAAACTGTACAGAGTGTTGATCAGACCCGTTGTCATGTATGGATGTGAGAGTTGGACCTTGACGGATGAGTATGAAAGATGGCTTCTAACATTCGAGAGAAGAATCATGCGTGCGCGTGATATATGGTCCAAAACGCGACGTCGATGGCACTTACCGAGTTCTTTTCAATCACGAGATCAGGAATTTAATGCAAATTCCTGATATCGTGAATGAAATTAAAGGACAGCGAGTACGCTGGCTCGGACACGTTCTGCGTGCTGATCCGAACCGAATGATACAGCGAACCTTTAAGGGAGAACCGCCTTTCGGTAGGCGAAGAGGTCGCTGTCGGCGACGATGGCTCCACGGCGTAGAGAGCGACCTGGCATCTTCAAACTGCCTACAATGGTTTGAGGAGCTGGCTCGTGATCAAAACCGATGGAGTCAAATTGTTGACACGGTACGGGCCCATAATGGCCTGTAAAAACCGTTAAAAATCATCGGCTTTGAAATCCACAGCTTTTACTTGTTATATGGGTGGGTTGTGCACAATCATAAAAAGCTACGCTTATAAATAAAAATACAAACCAATAAGAATTATAAATTGGAAACCAACATTCAACAAATAGAAGAAGGTATATGTTTAAAGGTTTAGACGTCATGTGTTTGCTTGCCTATATACATACACAGTCCACCATAGTTATATGAAGAAACTACTTACCCTATTCTTTCCAATTAGATTAAATATCTGTAATATCCAGATCTGAGTTTGGAATATTGGAGGGCATAAAGGTTTTATAAAGACAAAGTAATGCAAATTTAAACTATAAGCTACATTAAGATATTGAGATCTACCGGCCATCATAAATTCCAAAACCACACGGAGCGTATAGATGTTCAAAGACATATCGTAAGCAAATGACAAAGCTAACAATTCAAGTCAAAAACCTGAAATGAATTAAATAAATAACCACATTTAAATATTTTTTTAAAATATAATAATTTTAGAATGTTTACATTAAATATTCAAATTTTTCCATCAACAGCAGCATATTTAGAAGTTGATAGATCTGTCATGACCAATTCAATTTGCCGAAAGTTTCTAAGTTAAATTATTTCTGACGTTTGCTATAAATGGCTGGAGCACGACCATGTATAACCTATCCACAACTATATATATTTATTAAATAATATAAGGGCACTTCATTCAAAACAACTAATTGTGTTTTTCACCATATAAGTTTGGTGGAAGCATAGGTGGAACCGGAACCATTATATTACTCAAATACCAAACCACAAATTCATGTTAATTCTGTGCTGAACATGCTTGAAAAGTAATATCGTTCGTCTAACACCAGCAGTGGAAACATTTATTATTTTCTATATGCTTGAGATTGTGGCGATGTTGACAATGTCACAAATCGTCTGCGTAAGGACTATGGTTTAATATTCAATACAACGACCGAAGGTAGATCGATAGCATATATTTAGCCATTTTCATCGCAAGAAAATCTTCGTAAGCAGAGGCTGGTTATCATAAACTGGTGCCCTGAACAAGCTATATTTTTGATACAAAATATACGATTCACTTAATAAGTTAAGAAATACTAAAACAAAGACAACATAACATTTTCCCAATTTGTTTTTATTTAATATATTCTATACCTTACGTCCTCGATTTAGAGAATGTACGTCTAAATGATTTACATAGACATCTACATTACATCATGTCAACGAATACTACTGACAAAGAAGATAGATCGGATCAAGAATTCTGAGCCCAACATCACTATTCATAATCAAATCAAGAAAAATACCTTTTCGCCCTATTGCGATTCAAACTCTAGACCTTCCACTCCCACGGATACAACTTCCACTATACATCATTTATTATTAAACATCATATATACAATACTTTCCATATGGCTATAAACAGATAACTATTCGAACCAATAATTAAGAGTGATGACGTTTTAGTCATGTTGATAAATTCTGAACTATATGCCACAGTAAATGAATATAATTATTTTAAACTGTGGCTTTATGTCGTGCTTTATCGAGTGCTGTGTTAATTACTTGATACAATTACTTTGAACAAATCAGTCTATTTAGGAAGATGATTTAGTAGTTATTCTATCTGATATTCATCGGATCATTCACTTGATGACCAATTATCAGTTGGACATTATTACTTATTCGAACATCGTTTATTCATAAAATAGCATTCGCAACCGACACTGATGTTTCGGCAAATCGAAATTATTGACTTAGGAACTTACTATAGTTTAGAGAATATTTAGAGAAAATTGTTTAAGATTAACTTTGTTTGCGGTTGCCAATGTGCTGATTTATTATCGTTGTACACAGAAAAATGGCACACATACACTGAAAAAAATAATTGTTCAAACTGACCAAAATTACATTCACATTGAAAAATTCCTTATCAATATACAACCGACAAAGATTCCTATCAATGAGATTTACGAATTTATAACTAGCTAAAAAGTTCAACAAATATATTATCAATAAGAAAAGTGAATTTATCGATTGGAATATTTTATATTAATAGATTTCTTATTTAATAATAAGTATGTTATAGCAATTTATGAATATAATTTAAATACATAAAAATACACGCTTAAAAATATATTATAAATGAAAAGCTTTCTTAATTTGGAACATTTTTTCGGACAGGGAACATATTCATTTTGAACTTCCCCCTCTATAGTCATCCCACCCAGTTATTATAATGAGTTACTCATTTTGTTTTTAAGTCGGTCAATGGAATCATGTAGGATTTGGTAACCCTGATGTTGCAATCTGTCAACTGACAGCTCTATCGTAAAGTTAGAAGTTTTTGAGGTTATACGTACTCAGAACATTTTGACATACGTGCGCTATACGAGAGCCTTTTTTTGAGCGATTGACAAATTGTGTGGAATCCAACGCGAATAAATGTTTTTGACTGTTAAATGTTCATGCAATATTGAGTGTATGCTGGTCCCACTAATGCCTAAGGTTGTCTCTATCTCACGATAGGACACATGATCTTGCAATATCAGTTCGCGCACAGCATCAATGTTTTTCGGAACAACAACTGATTTTGGACGACCTTCACAAAATTCTTGGAGTGAACTCCGACCACGATTGAATTCACCATACCATCGATTAAAAACTGGTCCTTGATGGAGCTTCATCGCCAAAAGTTGAATTAACTTCATTCATGCACTGCTGCTGAGTTAATCCACGTAGAAAGTTGTAAAAAATAATCGCACGAAAATGTTCACGATTTAATTCCATTCTTGGGGGCAGATTAATCTTTTTATTTACTGTAAACAACACAAATAGCGCTCATATGTCAAAACGTTCTGAGTCTCAAAAACTTTTAACTTTACGATAGAGCTGTCAGTTGACAGATTGCAACGGTTGCCAAATCCCGAAATATAAAAGGCAACCCTCGTATGAAATAATTTCCAAAATAAGGTATTTTTATATAAGAAAATCAAATATTAGGATAAATTTAGGATATATATTTGGATACCATAAATATCGGCTGCTTCAATATTTGCTGACGGTATCTTACGGAGTTACAAAACTCTTTTTTTATTAAATCTAAGACGATGTTATAACGACTCTTTTATAGCATACGGACTTGAACAATCGATATTCAAATTATATTAATAAGAACCGATACTTATCAGTATGCGGTGTGATCTTATTAGAGGGAAAGCATCAACAAAATAAAATACATTTAGATTAGATTAGGTTAGGTTACAAACGCTACATACGCACAATTAGACGGGTGTACGTAAGATATTTTGCACATTACTACTGTCGAGTTCATTACGTGTCAGGCCAAACGTGGCATCGATCACCCTACATTTTTCCTTTTCCAATAGCAGTTTAAATTATGACTAACTCTAATGCTCAACTTTAAAAGGATTTATCATAAAAAATCACAGTTTATCATAAAAAATAATTGAGAATATTTTGCGTTCTTCAGGAAACCCCTTCTAGTTTAAGATTTACAATCTATATATGAAAACTACAAGAAAGGATCCTCATTTTATGTAAGTTACTAAAGACGAATAGATTGCAAAAATTAAATTTTTCCAATGTTTTACAAAATTAACTATCACGACATATTTTAACCTATAGGTAAACGTAAAATGTTTGCGTGAAATATTGTGGTAGTTCGAAATATCATTTGAATATGATATACGACTGCTACAGGACCCCCTTGACACGTTGACACGTAAAGTTTAATAAGCTCAGTCCAGGATCTTCAGCTTTACTTAATCGATGCAATGGAAAAATATGCTTTTTATAATAATTCTCTAATATATGTATAATTATGTATCTATACGAGCTACTAAAATCGGGTTAGTTATATTTAATTTATTAAGATAATCGTATTAAAATACTGATAGTAACAACAGCTTATCGTGAAGAATTGTATAATATTAAATTATTGATACCTTCATTATACGGACTGTCATGTGACATCATTTTATATTATTTAACAGAAAATTCATTTAATTCGTTAAGTTATTCTGTTCAACAAATTTGCCGTCCGTTTATTAATACTACCATTTGTGGATTTTTCCCTTGAGGACACTTTTTGTGTATGATTTCTTCAAACCACTTATGCTACCATAAGGAAAATTGTAAAAAAGTGACTCCAACATATATATATATATATATATATATATATATATATATATATATATATATATATATATATATATATATATATATATAAATATTTATATATACATATATATATATATATATATATATATATATATATATATATATATATATATATATATATATATATATATATATATATATATATATATATATATATATATATATACATATAAACATATAAACATATATATATATATATATATATATATATATATATATATAACGGGTGATTTTTTTGTGGTTAGGATTTTCATGCATTAGTATTTGACAGATCACGCGGGATTTCAGACAAGGTGTCAAAGAGAAAGATGCTCAGTATGCTTTGACATTTCATAACTGAAGCCGAACGATCTGCCACAACGTCGAATTTTCAGTGAATGGGCCCTAGAAAAGTTGGCAAAAAATCCGCTTTTTTATCGACAAATTTTGTTCAGCGATGAGGCTCATTTCTGGTTGAATGGCTACGTAAATAAGCAAAATTGCCGCATTTGGAGTGAAGAGCAACCAGAAGCCGTTCAAGAACTGCCCATGCATCCCGAAAAATGCACTGTTTGGTGTGGTTTGTACGCTGGTGGAATCATTGGACCGTATTTTTTCAAAGATGCTGTTGGACGCAACGTTACGGTGAATGGCGATCGCTATCGTTCGATGCTAACAAACTTTTTGTTGCCAAAAATGGAAGAACTGAACTTAGTTGACATGTGGTTTCAACAAGATGGCGCTACATGCCACACAGCTCGCGATTCTATGGCCATTTTGAGGGAAAACTTCGGAGAGCAATTCATCTCAAGAAATGGCCCGGTAAGTTGGCCACCAAGATCATGCGATTTGACGCCTTTAGACTATTTTTTGTGGGGCTACGTCAAGTCTAAAGTCTACAGAAATAAGCCAGCAACTATTCCAGTTTTGGAAGACAACATTTCCGAAGAAATTCGGGCTATTCCGGCCGAAATGCTCGAAAAAGTTGCCCAAAATTGGACTTTCCGAATGGACCACCTAAGACGCAGCCGCGGTCAACATTTAAATGAAATTATCTTCAAAAAGTAAATGTCATGGACCAATCTAACGTTTCAAATAAAGAACCGATGAGATTTTGCAAATTTTATGCGTTTTTTTTTAAAAAAAAGTTCTCAAGCTCTTAAAAAATCACCCATTATATATATATATATATATATATATATATATATATATATATATATATATATATATATATATATATATATATATGAATATATATATATATATATATATATATATATATATATATATATATATATATATATATATATATATATATATATATTATATATATATATATAATATATATAATATGTATATATATATATATATATATATATATATATATATATATATATATATATATATATATATATATACCGGGTGTTTCTTTTAAACTGAGACGATCAAATATCTCGAAAAATAGCCACTCTATGGAAAAAATTTCCATAATCAAAATTTAATCACACCGCGGGGGAAATACATTAGTGCAAAAAAATAGTCCCTCACCCCCCGCTTGTTAGGTGGGGTGGGGGTAACTTTTAAACTAAGATAGGAAGCCATATTATTTATTTCAGATACAGATTCTACGACTAAAAGTACGTATGATTTGAATGAAATATTTTGTTCAGTTCATGATAGATGGCGTTGTAATCGACGAAATTCAATATTTTCAATTTCTTCTTAGAACGCACGCATTCGATTCTGCAATACGTTTGAAATAAAAAACATCACGTTTTCATTGGAAATACTCGAAGTTCGTCATCAAAACAATTTATTAATGAAAATGGTAAGTAAATAAAATAATTTTAGCTTAAAATAAGTGTTCAAAATGATGGCCTGCGACTTCAATGCACTTATTAATACGCATTTCAAATGATTGTACACAACTGAGAAGTGTGTTTGATTGAATTTCAGCACACGCATTTCTGATTCGCTCAATCATGTTCTCACGTGTTGTTGGTTCTTGTTTGTAAACTTTGTCTTTGAGATAGCCCCACAAACAGAAATCTGGCGCAGTAAGATCTGGTGATCTGGCGGGCCAATTTATCGGACCAGCTCTACCGATCCTGCGACCATTGAAATCACGATCAAGTATTTCACGTGCCACCACCGAATAGTGTGCAGGACAACCATCATGTTGAAACCACATTTTCCGTCTCACTTCTAAGCTCAAATTTCCAAAAAGTTTCGGTATATTTGACCATTCAAGTTGCCTTCAATAATGTGGGGGCCTATAAGTTTGTTGCCAATTATTCCACACTACACGTTGACACTGATGTTCAACTTAACGAAGCCAGTGCGAATTTGTAATACTCCAGAACCATTTCAATTTTCTCTGCCACAGTTAAACGTTCCATTCTAAAGTATTTTATCGTTTATTTTGCAATTACGAAAAACATGAAGATAAGAAATAACACAAACGTTATGTGATTTACAAAACTGAATAAATTGTTTCGATGACGAATCTTATTTCAAATGTATTGCAGAATCGAATGCGTGTGTTCTAAGAAGAAATTGAAAAAATTGAATTTCGTCGATGGCGTTGTACATCTATCATGAACCGAACATAATATTTCGTTCAAATCATACGTACTTTTAGTCGTAGAATCTGTATCTGAAATAAAAAATATGGCTTCCTATCTTAGTTTAAAAGTTACCCCCACCCACCTACAAAGCGGTGGGTGGGGGACTATTTTTTTTGCACTAATGTATTTCTCCCGCGGTATGATTAAATTTTGATTATGGACATTTTTACCGTAGAGTTGCTATTTTTCAAGATATTTGATCGTCTCAGTTTAAAAGAAACACCCGGTATATTGTATATATATATATATATATATATATATATATATATATATATATATATATATATATATATATATATATATATTTATTTATATATATATATATATATATATATATATAATATATATATATATATATATATATATATATATATATATATATATAAATATATATATATATATATATATATATATATATAAATATATATATATATATATATATATATATATATATATATATATATATATATATATATATATATATATATATATATATATATATTTATATATATATATATATATATATATATATATATATATATATATATATATATATATATATATATATATATAACCATTTCATACGTCATTACCATATAACGAAAAATATACCCATTTCCTTCGTAAGTTACTGACCCTTATTGTGTTAAAAAAATTTAGTAAACAATTGTCCATGCTTAAGTTAAGATGGCATTGAACAACACCGCAAACATCACAAAATTATTATCGGACCGGTGCGGGGAATCACATTCAAAATAATCATAAATTCATAATCATAACAAAAAAATGTTCGTTGCATTTATTTTCATTAGTATTGATCAAGTTTTTGCCAGTGATTGTTGAGTTTTCGCTGTGAAATGTGGTGTTCAAGGTTGATCAAAAAATTTATATAAATCGTGTGTGAAATATTTTTATAAATACATATTTATAGTTTATGATGTATGTATTTAGTATATCGTTTTATGGTGAACAAATTGATTGATAAATCCATCAATGAAAACTATTTTAATAGTTTATACTATACATTTATGGCTACGTTACGTAAATTCTGCATGACGTCATAGTGTTGATAATTACATGTAAAGTTTGCATTCGCTTAAAAAACGTGTTTCATTGGCGCACTTTATTTGTATACTTAAGTGAAATGATAAAAATGATTGTGTAGAGGCGTCGTTCTCTTGTGTATAGTGCACGTAATTGTAATTTAATGTGCGGCTGAATATTTTGTTCATGTGGAATCGATTGTGTTTCTTAAATAAATATATAATTTCGACAGTTGACGTTTGATGACAAAGTGAGATGTAAATAGTAAATTAATAAGCCTAGTTATAACATTAGCTCTTCAGTTTTACGTAAGCGATGCAATTAAAAATTAGTTGTTTCTAATAATTCATTAACATTCATCATATTACGTATACGAGCTACTGAAATTCGCTTAGCTATGTTTGCTATATAGATATGAGCACTCGTATCAGTATACTGATAGTAACCACTTATCGTTAAGAATTGTATAATATTAAATTATTGATGCCTATAATATATGAAATGATTATGTGGTTTACGATTTCAGTTTTCTTTTATCATGTTGTAAATTATACTTGAATTACCTTTCAAGGTATATACGTAGAGATCACGTGTTTTATGACTGTGCGGCGCACCACAGTGTCGATCACTTCGATAATCTTGATGTACGCTGTTTTAGTCTACCAAGCATTACATGCGTCCAATTATGTTTAATCTGATGTACTTTATGCTGAATTGAAATCTATTTGGATAAATGAATAAACGTTAAAATAGTGTGAATACTGAGATTCAAAACACGTTTATGGTTTTTTAACCATTCTAAAAAACCAAATAAGAAATCAAAAGATAGCCGGCATACATGACATTGTAATTGACATTGTCGGCAAATGAAAACAATTATTCATTCATGTTTAAGTCAAATACTGTCGACAAGTGTGAACATATCAGCCAAACTGCTGCCAATGGCAATGTCACGAGTAAAAATACAACATGACTAAAGGTTATTTAAAATTTGAAGTTCATCGAAAGATTTTATGGAATCAATATAGATTTATGGCAGAAGTCAACACATCTACTAACCTTTTCGACTTTGGAACTGTAATGCCACGTTGTCGAAAGACTTTGAATTGTAATTCGAATTTTGTTTGTATATGTTGTTGCAATTTGCTAGGCTGGTTTCGATCTGATAATGCCGACATTGAATGACTATGTGATCAAAATAATCAAATCCGTCTCCTCAGGCATATGCTACCGGATTTGATGTCTGTACCTATGAGATTCGTATATTTCTTTCGATTTATTTGATATTGTGGTTCTTATTGAACGAATTAATTATTTCGTTCCTACTCGCCACATTACTTTCCCCGCTAGTGAATTTTCCTTCCGATTTTGATTTATGAGTCTGTATGTGTAATCCTACTTAATGCCGTAATTTTGTTGGGATTTCTTTTTTCGTCCGATTAGTGATTAAGACATGTTGCGGCATGAAACAAGCCTGACTGGGTGCATGCTGTATTTGTGGGTGCTCGCATTCTCCCACCTTAGTGATATTTGGCTGTGATATATTGCAGCATGTGACGAACGAACCTTAA
This sequence comes from Tipula lateralis, assembly GCA_963932295.1. NCBI lineage: Eukaryota > Metazoa > Arthropoda > Insecta > Diptera > Tipulidae > Tipula > Tipula lateralis. Next base: position 122,745,756 of record OZ010737.1, read on the forward strand.
TTTAAAAGGCCATTGAAGAAGACAGATATTGAAAAGTTGCCCAGTTATAGATTAAACTGGAGTTAGTATGAAAGTTTTGGTAGGTTGTCTCAGAAGGTATTGACGTGTAATGTTCGCTAAACAGAGCCGCACCAACGTAACGCCGCGTTGTTGGAAGACTTAGAATTGTAATTTTAGTAGTACATGTATGTAATTCGTTAGGCCGATTTGAATCTGATAATGACGTCATTGAATGACTGTGTGATCGAAAAGATCAAATCCATCTCATCAGGAATATGCTACCGAACTTGATGTGCGTACCTGTGCGATTCGTATATGTGGTGTTTAATCGTTTCGCAACAGTGCGAATTGCCAAAACTTAACTCGAAATTTTCGAATTATTTGATTATGGTCGTTAACTGTACGAATTAATTATTTGGCACCTACTGAACGCCACAGAACTCATAGGCAGGTTGACGTTGTGTTCACGGAGCACACCAATACATTTAAATCTATTAGGCACTGCAAAGCATTTGAATACTTAGAATGGTTTAAGTCTAATCAAATTCAGTGCATTTAAATTGCAAACAGGGTATTGATAAACTAGCAACGAGTGCGAATCAATTCTGGTTTATTCAAACCGCAATAAATGGAAAATTAGAGGGATCTTAAATATAAACCCTAAGGAAGAATTGCTCCAAATGGGAACACAGCTCCAAATTGATAATAAAATGAATAAGATCATAGATTTAGTTGGATTGCTGAAACTTAACTGTAAAGATGAAAAGGTCAGTCAAAGCTTTCCAAATTCGTAAAGATCTTAAATTGTTGTGCTCAACGCGAAAGACAGGTTTATCGGACGGCCGATAAACAAGCATGCCACTTCAAGGATTATAAACAAAAGAGTCCTTTCGTAGCGAGGACGATGACTTTATTGAGTAGTTATGTTCAAATGGTTAATAATGGTTTTTACGGTATCTAGTGGGTTACGACGTTTTTATAAATTTTTCCAACCAATTTATTTAACCAACTAATCTTAAATATTTTACAGATAAAACGTTTGAAAAGTTTGGGAAGAAATTACTTCGCCTTAATGACGCTGTTGAATACGATTCTGTAATGCCTTTACATATATTTGCTTATTGGGAAACTGAATAATTATTCAGTTACACTTCCGCCAGTATATCTTTTTAATATTTATCTTATTATTGTTGTCGATATATTAAGACAACTGATAACGTTTCCGCACTATTTATTCGTACATATATCAAACGTCAAGTATTATTATATAAAATTGGATGTGGGTTTACAATGGGAAATTCCGAACCGGTTGCAAAGCGTAGAAGAACTCGTCGAGCAATATCGGCTGAGAGGGAGTATAATGTTGCCGGACCGAGCAACCAAGAATCAGAAGCAGAAAATATACCGATCGGCCGAATTGACTGCCTTCATTTAATAAATTTTATGTGCCACGCTAATACTGTTGTAAAATTCAATAAAAACATAAACATATTTCTGGGCTGCAATGGAAGCGGCAAGAGTGCAATAATTACAGCTATTGTAATTGGTTTGGGTGGTAATGCAGCGGCTGCCGAACGTAGTAAAAATATTGCCCGTACGAGCATTACGATTTTGAAGTCTGATACATTAATAATTAATTTTTGTAAATTTATTTCCAGAACTGATACGACGCGGTGAGAAATCGGCCACAATTGAAATTACACTACATAATGAAGGCAACGATTCGTACGAATATGACAATTATGGCGATCGAATTATTGTGCAACGGCAAATAAGTGCTAGTGGAGCATCACAGTATCGTATAAAAAGTAAAACGGGCGTTGTTGTAACGAAATCTTTGAGTGATTTACAAAAAATGTTGATGTACATGAATATTCAGGTAAATAACCCAATTTGTGTACTAAATCAGGATGCGGCCCGCAGTTTTTTAAAAGATTCGGACCCAAATCGATGCTATTCATTATTTGCAAAAGCGACTCAAATTGAAAAAATTATTGGATTATACCAAAATTGTGCTTTATCATTTAAAATTTCACAATCTAAATGTGGTGTTTTGGAGCAAAAGTTGGAGAAAACCATCAAGTATTATACTGAGACTAAGAATCATTATGAACGTTTGATGTCGGTCGAGACACTGAAGGAGGAATTGCGAAAGTTAAAAATCGAACTCGAATGGTGTAAAGTGAAGGAAGAGGAAACCAAATATGAGGCGATGTCAAACAAATTGGTAGAATTAGATGGAAAAATTGAAGAGTTAAAACAGTCGATAAGTAGATGGGATGACGATTTGAAACGTTTCAATGAAGAAAAGAAGTGAGTATACTCTTGTTAGTTATCTATAATTTTAAGCTTAAATGGTATGATAAATTATGGTTTTGTAGAAATCTTATGTCTGAGATAAAGGATATAAAAGCAACAATTGCTGCTAACCTAACGAACTATGATTCATTGCGCAGTTCGCGAGGCGAGCGCCGCAGTCAATTATCACAACAGGAAACGAAACATAAGGGTATGCTAGACAAATTGAAACGGTTGAAAAAGGAAATAAATGAAATGCAAACGTCGATTGATGATCGTCAAACCTCCAATCGTGTTGAGCTATTGAAACGGTCAAATGAGGAAAAACTGCAAAATCTATCGGCGCAGCGAGAAGAAATCCGTAGTACTGAAAATAATACACTAACAAGTATACAATTACTTGATAGTAAAGCCCAAGAAGCTAAATCAACTTTGGACGATTTGCAACACAAGCATCAAGTGACAAAGCAAAACATGGGTAAGTCTTATTACCTATCTATGTATGTATAAGATTTTTAATTGAATGTTGTGGTTACAGAGAAAATTAAGAATGACATTAAGCAGATAAATGTGAAAAGTGACAGTAGTTTAACGATTTTCGGTAGTTATATGCCAAAACTAATCGCAACTCTTGAGCAACACTATAAACGTGGAAAATTTTCCGAACTTCCTCGCGGACCAATTGGTCGATATGTGCAAGTTAAAAATCCAAAATGGTCTCCACTTGTAGAACATATTTTAGGCGGACAGCTTCAGTATTTTATATTCAATACACTCGATGACAGTAAATATTTTGATTCGCTGATTAAGAGTGAATTTAAACAGGCTAAAATAAACATTTCGAAAATTGTAACAAAATTCTGTCATACGCCGCATGATGTACGGGCTAATAAAGTTAAACTTCCGCGAGGCGATGCCACAATATTACAAGACGAAATTATCGTATCCGATCCGGTCGTTATGAATGTAATGATTGATCAAATTCATATCGAAGCGATAGTCATGTGCTCCAATACCGAAGAAGCGTCCAAGTATACGATAAATCAAGCAAAAGTACCGAAAAATTTGTTGAAAATATTCTCACTGGATCCTACGGCTGAATACCATCCGGCACCGAACTTTCGTTCTTATGGAATAAGTGTACGGCCATGTCGACTTCTTCAAACTGACATGAAACAGTATAAAGAACAATTAGAACTTGAATTGGTCGAGGCAACAAAAGAGTTCGAAGCAGTGCAGCTGGAGTTAGCTAAATGTAGGAAGGCTGTAGCACATTGTAATGATCAACTAGCGAAACAAAAAGCAAATCTTTTAAAAATTGAAGAAAAACTGAGACTAATTCAGAACAACATTAGTGAAATTGAGAATTTTGAATATCCAGCGCAACACGAAGTCGATGTGCTGCAGAATGAGTTAAATGAGTTACAAAATGAATACGGTACAACTGTGACAGCACTTGAAAGGGAAAAGCAGGATGCTGTTACTTTGAAAGAACAGCTACAGACGATTGAAAAAGATATAAAAGTAAATCAGGCGAATGCCAAAACAATGGAAAACACTTTAAAAGATAAAATGGTAAGAACATGAAGTATATTATGTGTAAGTTTAATCGATCGTAATTGTTTAATAGAACCAAATCGATGGGATTACCGAAAAAATTGATAATTTGGCGATGCATAACGTCGAAGCAGATCTTAGAACATGCGAAATCGATAGGAAAAAAATTATTACCGAAGCGAGTAAGCAAGAAAAACTTTTAGAAGAAGTTACGCACCAGGCTACCGAGAAAGGTGAACGAATCGATAAAAATCGAGCTACTGATAAAATAAAAAAATTAATTTCAACTACCGAGAACAAGATACAGTAAATATGATAGTTTGGTGAAGAATTCAATTTTGTAAATGTTGTTTATTACAGAAATCGATGTGCATCTACCGATGACATCACAACGGTAAAAACACTAATGCTCGAACAAGAAAAAGCATACAAATCTATCCAGGAATCGTTAGCAAATTTTAAAGATGCCCTAAACGAACTCGAAGTAGTTAGAGACGCTCGATATGGGTGGTTATTTCACGTATATCGACCATATGTATCACTACGAATCAAAAATAAATTCGGTTTAATGCTAAAGTTACGCAAGTTCGGTGGTGAATTACACATGAAGCATGAAGACCACACACTTGAAATTAATATAGTGCCGCAAGATAAAAATAATCCATATGCTGTTTCGAATACTAAATCGTTATCAGGTGGCGAACGATCATTTTCAACGCTAGCATTATTAATCAGTTTATGGTCATGCGTTTCGTCACCCTTCTACTTTTTGGACGAATATGATGTGTTTACGGATCAAATTAATCGACGAATTATGGCACAACTACTTATATCGGAAGCAAAACGACAGCCACTTCGACAATTTTGTTTTTTTACACCGCAGGACATGTCGTTTGTGGATGAATCCGAATCGATAACATTTCATAAGCTGGAAAATCATTTAAAACCAAAATAAATTATTATCACAATAAATAATTTTAAAATATCGGTTGCAAAATATGAGGTTTTATTGAAACAAATCGTCTTTATAAGTAGGTATCGTTCGATGTTCACTAGTTATCGACGAGGTTACTTCTATCAGACACATATTGATTAAATCAACTTCATTTCATCAGTTTCAATCACTCTGTAACAATTTCGTCCGGATCAGCATTCGCATTAAATTCTTGATCTCGTGCGAATTGGTATTTTGAATATTAGAAGCCACATTCCGTACTCATCCGCCAAGGTCTAACTCTCACATCCATACATAACTACGGGTTGAATCAATACTCTGTACAATTTCAGAACCTTAGAGGATATACATACCACACTTCGTCTTAATTTCTAAAACCAGAAATCAGTTATTTGGTTTTGATATTTGGTCTTAAGGTGTTAAATTGGTAACAGCGCATCTCCTTGTCGAACACCGGTACTTATTGCAAAAGTTCTCAACTTTGATGCATTATTGAGACTGCGTTACTGTCATTTTACACAGATGTACGTATTTCTTTGGTGTTACCAAATATTCTAGGTATGCGCACTCAAGATAACCTCTTTCGATTGACCGAGTCTGGCTAGCTTGAAATCTAAAAATACCTGGTGTACATCGCGAGATGTTTTATAGTTCTTGGAAAGAAACATCTGTTGTGAAAAAATTGGTCAGTGACTGACCGATTTGGACGGAATCCTCCCTGGCAGTCACCGATAATTTCCTCCGCTAGAGGAGTAATTCGTTACAAGATTTTGTATGACAGTATTGTATGCTATGCAAAGAATATTTTCCATTCTTCAGGCATAACTTCATTGCGACAAAATTAGCCCTCCGAATATCAAAAGCTCTTAATTAATGCAATAAATTTAAGATAAACGATTTTTAAATCTCTCCATGGCCATGGTAAATTTCTCATAGTATGGATCCTCAATGAACATCTCTGCGGTCTGTATTTGAGGGTATTCAAATACAGCTTGTGATACACGTGGAACATTAAGTAGGCCAAAAAATGTTCACGCCATGTATCAAGTACCGCATCGACGTTAACACATAGGTCTCCATCCAGGCCTCGAACGATAGCTGACCGAGATCTTAAGGTGTGGTAAAGACCTTAGCCTTTCACCATTCGCGTTTCTTCTGACTACAAATTTGTTTAGTTGCCCTGGCAAGAACCGCTTCACCCTAAAATCATGTTCAGACCTTCACAAGACAATAACGTTGTATACTCCTCTGGCCCCCCTGACTTGTACGAAAATTTCCATCGTGGCTTTGCAATGACCAGATAATGGTCACTACCTTCGAATATTGTTGAAGACCGATACGATCTTATGTCTTTGGACAACCCGAGCCCGCCGTTTCACGTGGATGTGTCCATGGTTCCAAATGTATGATTTTTTGAGGATAGAATGTAGTTTCCACTTTAAAATCATCAGCGTTCGAAAAGTACACTATTCTTCCTACATTTTTGATAACAGTTTCGAGCCGGAAATACGGAACTATATAATTACATAAGTTGGTCTGATTTCTGCCAACTTTAACATTAAAGTCACCAATCTGACATCGTGCTCAGCTATAAAGCCTATCAGATTATCAAAATTATTGTAAAATTAGTCTCTACCCTATAGGGTTGGCCTACATCAGTTGGCGCATTTACACAGACAATTGACGTTGCTTACACATTCGATTATTGACTGCTTGGAACACCAAGAAAGACATTTTTAAGAATTCAACTCCAAGATTTCCAAGGTAATCTCCACTGTGCAGCAATGTGCTATACATTGCTCTGGGAAAAATAGTCTCCTTTTTTAGGCCATCGAGTTTCTGGAGATCTACAACTTCCAGCCGATACTCTTTCACACATGATAAAGCTAATCAGATCTCGTGTACGGGTACTTAAATGAGACTTCATTGTTGTTTTTGACAGTGTCCGATTTTGTTCGGTTTTATATTTCTTTCAAAATATTTACGTAACATGGATGCCTCACCCAAAGGAAACGGGTTGGCCAATAACTTTGTCAGCACTAGACTTGAAATGTTACTATCGCTTAAGAGAGATAACGTTAATTTAGTCACTTACATATATTGAACGTAAGTTCACATCCGACAGGCACACTTGGGCAGTTATTAGACCGCCCACTTTCCTCCATACAATTACCATCACTGCTGCCAGTTACCATCACTGCTGGAAAGATTGTCTCGATCATGAAGTCGAGCGGCTGTCAGCGTTTCACACCAAGTCCTTATCGAAAGATCAAGATGCAGCAGACTCACCAACATCTTCGAGTGTTGAAGAGGGTGTGGTATACATAGCTACCATAATGCGGTGTGGTTTCGAGATCTATTTAGCTCATAGTTTTGAGCCACCAGAAAGGAGGTTATGAGTCTTTTGACCGAATGTATAGCCAGTTCATCCTTCAAGATTTCAACACCCATGGGTTTTCGAAAGACTATGTTTCCAGTAAATCTTTCATGCTTATTGTATTTCTTTTCAATATGTTTTTGTCAAGTAATCTTCCGATCTAACCAGATTCCCAGATAATTGGTTTTAGAAAAGAGTTGGATCTCATGATCCCGAATATTTTTAAGACTAAAGTTTTCCAAAGATCTGCATCTAGTGAAAAGAACTAGTTCAGTTTTCCTAGGGTTAACTTAAAGGCACTGATCATGACACCAGGTTGCCCTATATTATCACCATTTGCATCTGATCACATTGTACATCCATGTATTTGTACCAACCAGTATTATATAGCGATGTCGCTATAGTTGTCGTTTAGTTTCATTGGTACTGCCATTTGAGGTATGTGTACCATGTCCTTGAGCTGCAGAGATCACTAAAGAACATATTAGCAAACCATTAAATGTCCAAAATTTTTCCCAATGCATATTCCTTACAGTCGACTGATTTTTCAATTTGTCCAACTTCATTATGAAGTGCTGTTTTGACCAATTACTTCATGAAGTGGTGGCCATTTTAACTGCGCGCCATCTTGTTTATGTGACGTTTACCTTAGATACCTCACAAAAACGATAATATAGAAATAGTGACAATATTTATTGAAAATAATCGTTCCATTATTGCCACACAGCGGAAATTGAGTAAAAAATATCCTAATCGTCCTGTACCTCATAAAACCACAATTTATCGTTTACATGCGCATTTTCGACAATACGGTACGACAGCAGACATACCTCGTTCTAGGAGATAACGGACGTCTCGTAACGCTGAAAATGTGGCTTTGGTGCTCGAAAGTGTTGCAAAGTCTCCAAAAACATCAATTTGGAGCCGTGGTTCCTATAGTTACATATTTCTGCACGCAGTTTAAGGCGAATTTTAAAAACTGATTTGAAAATATTTCTGTATAAAACTCAATTAGTCCAAAAATTGCTACAGTGTTTTTTTTCAACGAGTTGAGTACAGTAATGCAATCTTAATGCTGTCTGGTGAAATTGAAGATTTTTCGTCTAAACTGATAATGAGCAATGCAACCCATTTTCATTTCAGTTGCCACGTCAATAAACAGAACAGTCGGTTTTAGGGAACACAGAATCCTCCATTGATTCATCAAACATCATTGCATCCACTTAAAACAACTGCATATGGTGTGGTAATAATGCTGGAAACATCATTTTTTTTTTTTTAAATAATTTTTCTTTATTATTTCTTTTTAATTACAATCTAGTCTTAGGCTAATAAGCAATTTTATTCTAACTTAAACTACTACATTTTACTGAAATTTAAGGGTTCATCCATCGATGTACTCCTTATTACATGATATTTGTTATTTAATCGCGCTTTTGTTGTGCGCTAGATACATTTATTTTAATCGATTTTACACTAACTCAAAAGGCTTTACTCTTTTTAGCCTTCTTAATAAATCCGTATTATCCAGTAGCCTCTATGTTGACATGATGCAGCAGTCGTTGTTCGTGAATTCTAGCAAATTTCATAATTTCAGTTTTGATGGGGTCTATGCCCAAATCTTTGTGTATGTCTATATTTCTGACAAACCATGGTGCATTCACGATGTTTCTTAACACCTTATTTTGGAACCGTTGGATAATATCTATGTTGGTCTGCTTAGTATAGCCCCACAGCTGTATACCGTAAGCCCAAACAGGCTTCAATATTTGCTTATATAGCAGAACCTTATTAGGGATTGATAGATGAGAATTTCTTCCCAGTAACCAATACATTTTATTGTATTTTAAACCCATCTCATTTCTTTTCTTTTTTACATGAGCCTTCCAGCGAAGCTTAGCGTCTAATGTCATACCAAGATATTTAGCAGTGTTTGCATGCGGATGCGGTATTTCTTGGTTGTTTAAATATACTGGTTTGTATACTAATCTCTTGTTCGTAAAATCGACGTGGACAGATTTAGTTTCATTTATTTTTATGCGCCATTTTTTTGTCCAGTTCAATACTTGATCTATGGCGGCTTGCAATTTCTCTGTTGTATCTGAGTTGTTGTCACCTACTGCCATGATGGCTGTGTCATCGGTGAAAGTGGCAATCGTATTGTTGTGTGGGATTGGAATATCTCGGGTGTATAATAAATACAAAAGTGGCCCAAGTATACTTCCTTGTGGAACTCCTGCTTTTATTTCTTTCAACTCAGAGTATTCATCTTCTTGCTTAAGTCTGAAATATCTTTCTGTTATAACGGGTGATTTTTTAAGAGCTTGAGAACTTTTTTTTAAAAAAAACGCATAAAATTTGCAAAATCTCATCGGTTCTTTATTTGAAACGTTAGATTGGTCCATGACATTTACTTTTTGAAGATAATTTCATTTAAATGTTGACCGCGGCTGCGTCTTAGGTGGTCCATTCGGAAAGTCCAATTTTGGGCAACTTTTTCGAGCATTTCGGCCGGAATAGCCCGAATTTCTTCGGAAATGTTGTCTTCCAAAACTGGAATAGTTGCTGGCTTATTTCTGTAGACTTTAGACTTGACGTAGCCCCACAAAAAATAGTCTAAAGGCATCAAATCGCATGATCTTGGTGGCCAACTTACCGGGCCATTTCTTGAGATGAATTGTTCTCCGAAGTTTTCCCTCAAAATGGCCATAGAATCGCGAGCTGTGTGGCATGTAGCGCCATCTTGTTGAAACCACATGTCAACTAAGTTCAGTTCTTCCATTTTTGGCAACAAAAAGTTTGTTAGCATCGAACGATAGCGATCGCCATTCACATTGCCACACAGTGCCAAACAGTGCATTTTTCGGGATGCATGGGCAGTTCTTGAACGGAAATGTCAAAGCATACTGAGCATCTTTCTCTTTGACACCTTGTCTGAAATCCCGCGTGATCTGTCAAATACTAATGCATGAAAATCCTAACCACAAAAAAATCACCCGTTATATGATTCCAGTATTATGCTGTACTGTTTAGGTAGAATTAGTTTGAGCTTGTAGATTAAACCTTCGTGCCAAACCTAGTCAAAGGCCTGTGCTACATCAAGGAATACTGCAGAACAAACTTTTCTCTCTTCTAATGTCTTCTCAATAATATTGGTTATTCTATGGACTTGGTCAATAGTTGAGTGCTCACTGCGAAAACCAAATTGGTGATTCGGAATTAGGTTATTTCTTTCAATTATTAGTTGGAGTCTTTTTAAAAGTAACTTTTCAAAGAGCTTAGACATTATCGGCAGCAACGATATAGGCCTATATGATGTTATTAGATGTGGTGGTTTTCCTGGTTTAGGAATCATGATAACCTCAGCTACTTTCCAATTGGCACATATTTTAATCTGAATGAAGCATTTATAATATTAGTTAACTTCACCGTAGCTTTTCTCGATAGCTGTTTTATTATTTCTCCGGTAATCAAATCAAACCTGGTGCTTTCTTTAAGTTTAAATTGTTTTTAATTTCGTTTGCTACTTCTTTGGACGATGTAGGTGTAACATCATCGTGTATTTGAATTATGTTTTCTTCAAATGTTTCTCGCAATTGACATTCATGAGGTTGAAATATATTTTCAAGATGGTTAGCAAATCCTTCAGCTTTCTTTGTTTTTCCTCGCCCATGTTCCATCCATTTTCCTGATAGGGTGTATTGACATTATTGGCCTTTTCAGAGTTTTAGTTGCTTTCCAGAGTGAATATTCTGTATTACTGTCATTCGTCAATTTACTTAAGTAGAAATTAAGTGACTCATTTTTTAATTTCCGAATTTCTCTTGTTAATTGTTGAGTAAGATTGTTTAGTCTTTTTTTATGTTGTGGAGTTCTTGTTTGGTGCCACTTTTTTCTGGATTTGAGTTTATCCCTAAGGAGATCTCTAATTTCTATTGGATAGTTATTTCCTTTTAACCTTGATTTGATTTTTGGAGTACTTTTCCATGCTGATTGCTGGATATCCGTAGTGAACTTTTCTACTTCTTTGTCTAGTTGGGCTATAGTTTTTAAAGGAACTTTCAAAAGTATTCTTTGTTCGAGGTGTACTTTGAAACTTTTCCAGTCCGTGTATTTGTTAGTTAATGCTGGATTATTCCCTTTTTGGATGATATACTCGCTTAGAGTTAAAACTATTGGAGAATGGTCTGAGCTCATATCTTGGCTCTCTTAGACTTTCATAAAATTATTAGAAATATTTTTGGTTATAAAAAAATCGATTAGATCACGTATTTTTCCTGGGTCAGTTGGCCAATATGTTGGTTTTCCTGTTGAAATGGATTCACATCCATTTTCTTTAATAGCGATTAGTAATTCTTTCCCTTTAGTTGTTGTCAATCTAGAACCCCAGTGAGTATTCTTCGCATTGAAGTCACTGCCTATGATGAACCTTTTCCCGAGCCGTTTGAAAAACTCTGAATATTGTTTGTTTTTAATAGAATGTCTTGGTGGACAGTACAATCCTGCCAAAACAATAGGAACGTTGTTAGTTTTTATATAAACAACTGTGGCCTGAATTTCTTCTTTTTCATACTTTGCTTCTTCAAAATGTTGGATATTTTTTTTAATGATGACTGCGCTCCCTCCTCTGGCTGAACTATCTGGATGGATAGTATGATAAACACAATAACCTTTAAATGTAATGAAGGATTCTTTAGTAAAATGTGTTTCCGAAATAAGACACATCTATATTCTTAATATCGCGGACTGCTTGTAGCTCGTGCTGATGTCGGAGCAAACCATTAGCATTCCATGACATGATTTTCATTGTGCTGTTCATTTCTGTATTAATTTGGGTTTAACTCCCAATGCTTTTTCTTCCAATTTTTGTAGCCTCTCATCAAATTTAGTTAATTTTATGAGAATATATTGTAATGTTTGACTGATGTCAACATCTATCAATTTTGCTGGGGTTTATTGACTGCGCTTCTAGTTGCATCGGCATATGTAACACCTTCAGTTCTTAATTGGCGGCTAAAAGGTTATTCTGTTCTGTCTGCTTCTCATACCGATTTGCCAGACCATACATTTGAGCTTTATTCTTCCTTTGATTTTTAATTTTCTGCATTTCCTTTGCAACAATACATCCTCGATAATTAGCAGGATGACCTTGACCACAGTGTACACACTTTAAATTAACTTGCGGATTGTCGCATTCACCAGTTAGATGGTGTCCAGCACATTTAACACACCTTGAAAGTTTGCCACAATATTTTTGCGTGTGTCCATACGCTTGACATCTTTTGCACTGCGGAATTAGGTTAGACTTTCTAAGTGGTTGAATTTCCACTTTGCAGCCCAATAAACTAGTGATCTTATAAATTTTAGTTATATTTTCATCACTGCTGAATGTTAGTACGAATATCATTGGTTCTATTTTTTGGAAATGACCAAGTTGTAGAAGTTACTGTTACTGCCGAACGGTACCAAGACATGATTCGAAGTTTTCTTGTGCCTGAAATGGAAGAGCAAGTACAAGACGACGTGTGGTTTCAACAATACTATTATTGAATGAGGGTTTTCCACGAAGACTTATTTCGCGAAATGGTGACTTAGCATGGCCAGCCAGATCTTCGGATTTAACAGCACCAGACTTTTTGTTATGGGGTTTTTTAAAATCAAAAGTTTATGTGATAAGCTTCAAACGATTCAAAATCTTAAAGACAATATTCCTCACGAAATTGAAGAAATTCAGCTTGAGATGTTGCAGGATGTCATGAAAAATGCCATAAAAAGAGCCAATAGTTGCATAGTGAATGCGGTCACCATTTAGCCGATATTATTTTCCAATCATAGCGAAAAAAAAATGTAATCACTAAATAAACTTTTTATGAAAATCAAACCTATTTATCTTTTCTTTGAACAAAGTTATAGGCAATCAAAATGGTAGCGGGACTTTTGCTCCACTCTGTATTAAAGAAGGTTATATTGAGTGTTTGGTTAGATTGGAAGGGGATGGTCCTTTATAGACTGCTGTAACGTAGTGAAACCAAAAATTCGTTTATGTACTGTGCACAGTTTGACCGTTTGAACGAAGAAATCCAGAAAGAGAGACCAGAATTAGCCAACAGAAAGGGAGTTGTGTTCCCTCATGATAATAAGCAGTTACACAGATCTTTGATGTTTTGGAACGAACTGGCGGAGCTTGGTTAGAAAGTGAGCCCGGACCTTGCACTGTCTGACTATTGTTTGTTTTGGTCTCTGCAAAACTCCATTGATGGTAAAAAAAATGGCAAACTGAAGCGCCGCTGAAAACCACTTAACTAAGTTTTCCGACGATAAACCACAGAAGTTCTACACCGATGGAATTATGAAGCTACCCAAAAAATGGCAAAATGTTATAGATTGTAATGGTCATAAAATTTATTTTCAATAAAGAAATTTGTTATTTAAAAATACAATTCGTTTAGCGAATCATTTTACCTACAATTTCGTTGCCCACCAGGTTATCAAAACTCATCTAATGAATTGACCTACATTTTCAGTATTATCCTAATGTTATCCTAATGTTAAATTATCAGACTGATAAATCTAATAACAATGTTATTGCTGTATTGGTCTGCATTTATCACATCGTTGGGATCTACGAAATCGAAGTATTCATTAAGAACGCGATAGTGCATTTGGTTCGATTTGATTTGGAGCCATACCATATTCTTTATCTACGTGTGATACATGTATGTGTCATTGAACGACAATTTCCTCGCAAAGAAATCGGAACAAAATAGATAAAATTATCCAACCACAACAAATTATATTTTCAAATAATATTTATGTATATATGCATGTAGTTATGGTACTTCGATCCATATATAATTTAAAACACGTAATTACATACAGGTAAACTACGGATAACGATTTCTTGACAAGGTACGGCCGTGTTACCAATCTGACTCTATTGGTTTCGATCACGTGCGAGCTCTTTTTAATGATGTAAACAATCAAAAGATACCAATCAATCTCTATACGCCATGCAGTATTAGTCTCAGACCGCAACTTTTTCATCTGCCGAAAGGTGATCGCTGTCCTTTGTTTTCATGCACAGTATAAGAAATTAGAAGAACACGTTTCATATGTGTCATAAACGTTGCATTTTATGACAAATATAACACGCATGATTCTGCTTTCGCACGTTAGTAGCCATCTTCGGTACTCATTCATTAAGGTCGAACTATCACATCCGTACGTGACAACGTATCTGATCAACACTCTATACAATTTCAGCTTACCGCATTTGCAAGGTATTTTAATTTCAAGGTGGACCTTGATATGCTCGCCCCTATATTATTGTTAGTATTGAGTATCCAAGATACGTGAATCTCATCATTCATCAAGTGATTCTTGGTCCTTAAAACCAGAGATCAAAATAATCGCAAAAGTATTCGATTGTCTATTATCAACTTTGACACAGCATTGTGACTGCGTAAGAGTCACTATTTTTTGGCGTGTTTGACATCCAGGCATACCTGTTATACATCGCCAGAAAGATAATTTTCCAAGATACAGTATATGACAGTAACTTGTATGATCACCCGTTTTTAAGTTTAAGCATAACACGGCCACTTTCCATTCTGTGGGCATAGCTTAATTCCACCATGTCAATTGAATGAAATCAAAAAGACTGTTGGACAAAGTATCCCTCCGAATATCAAGAGCTCTGAATTAATGTAACCATCTACGGGTGAACGTTTTATTTTTAAGCTCTGGCTGGCCTTAGTGAATTCTTTTAAAGGCTAGTACTCAGTTCGATTTCGCGTGAAATGTTCATACTAAGCAGTACTCAGTTCATTAGCGCAAAAACTATAGTTATCCCAATGCACCAAAGATGGTGCACATAAACTCTACAAATTTGTTTCACGCGAAATTTGAACATTTGAACTATTTCAACATTTGAATTCTTCAAAAAAATTCATTCCAATTACACGTGAAAATAAATAAATTTTTGGAGACCGCGGTAATATTTCATTTTACTTTAAACTGAGTACTAGCCTTAAGATTGACTTCTCAATGAAATCAATATTTATTACAGCTTGTGACATATTTGGAACTCTAAGTATGTTCATGCCAATGTGTATCGAGTACCGCATCGATTTTCACACTGAGGTTTCCATCCTGTTCTCGAAATGAAGTTGATCGACCAAATTTTATTCCTTTCATTCAAACCAATCATTTTTGGAAAGTTAATGGTCACTGCGTACGAATTTGGTTAAAGACCAATACGATCACGTTTTGCACAAAGCCGAACACGCCCTTTAGAAATCTACATATGGTTAATGTGGCTTCGGGATGTTGTATTTGGATGTTTCCAAGTCACTGTTTTTGCAAGGAACGGATGTACTTTCTTGATGTCTTGTGGCACATGGTCTTCAATTGTAAACCCTTTTATGTGGATACTTAAGCCCATGTCCGGTTACTTAAGCGTATTGTTAACATTTTTGACATTCATTGGAATACTTTGAAAAACCTCTAACCAGATTTTAGCATCATAGGACAAGCTCTGATTAATGTGCTGATATTCTATGGGTTTTATGTATTGTGCGAATAATTACGAACGCTTCCACCCACAGGACTTACAGACCAAACTTAAACAATAGAAACCAAAACATGAATCTTTTTATGCACGAACAAACCCAGATTAAAACCGTTTGTAAGGAAACTTTGCTGACCATTACCCCATGGACGAGCATACCTAACGATGTGTTAAACGAAGTCCTTATGTATAAATTTGATTTACATACCACACTAACATTGGCGTGTGCTTTATTTTACCAATAATATCCGTTGTCATGGTTTAGTTTTTCGTTCCTTCGTTTCCTTTTTAACCATTTTTGTGTTGTGGAATTTTGTAGACTTTTCACATTTTCCACTTAGTATGTAGTGTTGATTCAATTCATATGTATATGACAAATCTGAGGCAACTAACCTGTATATAATGCCAAATGAGCCTAGTGAATAAATTATAAGCGACCAATTAATGTTCTTTAATTAAAGTTGTGACAATATTAGTGTGTGACGTGTGCCATACCTAAAATAACAATATGTAAAGGTTATTAATCTATATATAGTGTAAATGTGTGGGTATAGTGTTTTTGTTCATATCGAATGTTTAATGTGAACTCGTTATCTTACAACACACATCGATTGTGTGATAGACAATAAAAATTATTGTTGGTGTGACACAAAAGTAGTGTATATGGAAATGTGATTAATTTTAACTAACCACCCCTTTGCCTGCGATCCAAATCAATCATACCAGTTTGGATACTTCGACATGTCCAATTTTCGATGATGGGTGTATGAATTTTTTATAGTTTTAGAATAGTGTTCCAGATCAGTTGTGGTGGAAGCGCATAAAGAAAGGAAATTTCCTTTCTCTACGGTGGCAGAGCTTGCAAGTTTCAAAAGAGTCTTACATACATCAAATCTAAACAAGTGTCAGTGTTTTATAACATTTAATAAAGTGTGGCAGCTCATGAAACATGTAAGTCCTATGTAATACATATATTGAATATAGTCATATAGTAATAACACTGGATAGTATAGTTGATAGTATCGATAAACCTCGGTGGGAATACTGGGTATGGATAGTTCAGACTTCATATCTATACCTATTGACCAATATATTTTCTTATAAAACAGATGTTCAGTTCTTCCTATTTCCTTTCGACATGTTATGTCTATTTCAACTTGGTTTCTATAGCAGCATACCTAAGGGCGCTATACACGATCCAATTTGTTCGGACGGTTGGTCAAATTTAGCTGGGATTGGTACGTGTGTATACATGTTGGTTGACAAAAAATTTGTCGGACGTGTTGGGTGGAAATTTCCATCCAACCAACCGACCATGGAACTAGGTTAGATCGTGTATATTGTTGTCGGTCAATTTTTTGTCTTTTTGATATTAACGTAACTGTTAATATAATAATTTTAAAATGATAAAATAACAAAATAAAAATTATGTCAAAATCGAGCAAACCAAATTCGATCGCCTGTATCAGTACACAACATACCAACTAATTTGATTGGACTAACATACCTATTTGGTTGGAGTTGATTTTGATTGGGACCTTATTCAGGTTTTGTTTTTATTTTTGTTTTTTTATTTTTATTTTTTTATCTACAATACAATTCTGTTACGGGGCTCGAGGCACTTCCAACTGTTTCGCGGTTCGCTTATTTACGTCCTTACCTAGACGTACGGCGATAGGTCCGATTTACGTAGAACCATCTGCACATTGCATAGCTCCATGACAGCCTATAGTACAGACATGGAAGATGGGTTCGCCCATGAATTCTACACTCCAACAGAAGGTCATAGATGCGTTCATTTACACCACCGATCGTAATCGTATGGTGAACAATTTCTTTTGCATCCTGCCCCTATCAGGATTCGAACTCGGTACCTTCCGCTCCAACTGCCTCAGCTTTAACCACTGCGCCACCTGGGCGGTTATCTTGTTCAGGTGATTAACATAATTCCAATATTGTCGTAGCTCAACCATAGAATGTATACGTCGCTTCATCTAATTGAATGGCTTTAGTTCTTGTGTTAACTGGATCATATAAGGTAGCAAGCCATGATCTTTTCGCAAAATTTGCTACAGTGTGTTCTGAACGATGTCCTATTCTTGAGAACGCCATGCAATCGACTGTATTGGTTCGTTTACGGTGGACTCTAGAACGGCAGCAATATCGTTGCTCTTCGACCAACCCGTTGTTTCAATGGCACGGGAAACTTTCACAATGAATATATCTGTGGTCTTTTTGCAAAAGGGCATAAGTCGTTTTTGTTCATTTCTCAGGGCAATTCATTTCACTTTCTAATGGTTTTAAAATGACAAAAAATTAATGATTTATATAGTTTTGTACAGGGAATTCGAATATCTCAAAAATTCGATTTGGTGATAACTCGACTTATGCCCTTTTGTAAAAAGACCACAAATATACTGCCTTGAAACATATCTTAGTCCGAACACAACATTGATTATAAGAAGATATGATCGCTTGAATGATGTAAGGTTATTAGATCATAACCCAGGAGCTCTTCATGAATTTAGAATTTAAACTATTTATATCCTTTCACTATATTATATTTTTATCAACACTTTGGCTGGGTAAAGAACGAAACCTTTCTTCTGGGTGTCTCGCAAATAGATTGGGTTTTTGTTTAGTGCTTCGAAAACAGTTTCCATCCTCATTGGTATTTTGATAAGAGATTTTAGCTTATTAAGCACGTGTTTATGATTTTGATTTGAAATTCGAGTTGTTCCTTGTATGTTGTAATTCGCTAGGCCGGTTTCGATCTGACGATGGCGTCATGGAAAGACTGGTTGTTCAAAACGATGAAGTCCATCTCATCACGCATATGCTACCGAACTTGATGTATGTTCTGTGCGATTTTCATAAATATAGTGTCGTGACAGTTCTAGCGAATTACAAGATGCTTATTCGAATGTTCTATATCAAGAAAACATTTAAGGTGCATGCTTATGTGAATTACTGTTTCTGTCTTTCGTTAATATAATTTTCTCTTTTTTTGTTTCTCCACTATACAATCTGTTTTGGGGTCGTGACACTTTCAACTCTTAGGCAAGTTTCTTTTAACGGCCTTCCTTACTGCGTATTAGGATGTTCGGCTATTGGTCTGATTAGGGTAGACTATCTTCACATTAAATTTATCCATGCCAATTTGATAATTTTCAGTCGGTTAATGTTTATTCAACTTTCACAAACTAAGGATTTCATCAACGGGTAATCTGGCTCAATAATGACTGATTTTTTAGAGCATCCTTCCTGTACAGCTTTATGGATGTTAGTAAGGTGGATAATAGGATACTATAAATGCTTTGACAAAGGCTAAAAATACGTTGAATGAGATAACGCTGATTTCTTACTATCTTACAACATTATGCCACAACATAAGATTTTTTATTTCCCTACAACTAATCTATGTGATCTGGCTTTCAGAAGGGGTAAACTAGATTTGGATCATATATCTCAAAATAATACTTCTTAAAGTAACTAAGGTATCACTTTTTCTCTCTCTTTGTTTTATGACAACAACTGTCACTTTCTCTCTCTCTTTGTTTTATCTTTAGTTAAATCGATATAGAAAATACAAATGCAAGAATCAGCGATTGAAATGGTCAGCTGTAAACAGTTAATTAGATGGAACGAGTTAAGCTTATACTGTACTAAATATAGCTTTGGTTTATCTACATTTGACTCCAGAGGATTTTTTAGAACCGTATTTTTTTATATATATTTTATAATATGCAATCTGTTTTGGGGCTCAAGGCACTCCCAGGCCTATTTACTTCCTACTTTACGCCTTAATGGCCAAATCGAGGACGTACGGCTATAGGTCCGATTTTTGTAGAGCCATCTGCAAAATGCATAGCTCCATGACAGCCTATAGTACTGACATGGAAGATGGGTCGGCCCATGAGTTCTGCACTCCAATAGGAGGTCATAGATGTGTTCATTAACAACACCGATTGTAGTCAGATAGATAAACATCCCTTTTGCATCCTGCCCGTATCGGGATTCGAACCCGGTACATCCCGCGCCAAATGCCACAGCTTTAAACACTGAGCCACATGGACGGTCAATCATATTCATCCATATGCTGCTTGAATTTATAATCTGTCATAACCTGTAACAGCATAGGTTTGAAGATTGTCTATGAGGTAATAATACTATACTCCAGAGCTATAATTGTTTACCCGTGTTCTACTTTTGATCAGCCCTACCATTGAAATACAGTCAATGAGCTAATCTTTTAGGATTTTATGGTAAGTTATGACGATGTATATATAAGTACATGTTTTGTAAATATTTTGAATGCCACTACAATAACCGGAGTTTGTGCGACTTCAGCAGGTTGATGACGAATACCGTCATCATAGATAATACAGAACTCCCGCTACACGAATTTAAGGGTCGCCGTGTGGAACGTGCAATCCCTATAGCTGGTGTGTTTGAGAGTCTTATCGTACGTATGATAGAGTATTGCCTGAACCTCGTTTTTCTCTAAGATACTCGATGACCTAGACTTGGAGCCCATGGTGTGGACCAAGGCTAAACAATATCATTAGTTCGCTCAGTTTACTTCTTCTTTTACCGCCTCCACTGCACTATTAAACCGATGAATGATGATCTAGGCTTCTTAATCTATTTAGAATGGCTCTATCATAAATTCTAGTAGAGCACCAACCATTATATATTTTTTAGTGAGAAAGGGAGAATGTTTATTATAGTGTGGAGGGGAATAGTATAGTTATCGATGTCACAGGTTAAAGTGCAGAAAATTGTACAGACTATGAACTTATCCGTTGTTTCAGTACGGATGTAACGCGTATGATAGGTGTAGTAAATGGAGTTACCATATATTTGAATTTGTTTTTCAAATGGAAACCAGAATAGCAAAATATATCATCTACTTGAATCTAAACAAATTAGTTTATGTTCAATAACAATTCGAATATTTTAATCATCGTCAATTTGAGTCATATGCGATATTTACATGTCTAAGGTCCATAAATAGAAATAGAATCGATACAACTAATAATTTAAATGACTGGCGATTTATCAAATACCAAATCCGTTTTCACTTCCGTTCCATATTGTATAGTGACTTGGATTTATTAGTGTCTGTATCCTGTTTGAAGAGATTGGTGATTTCTATAATTTTTTATTTCTAAGACAATGTTGAATTATAAAACTCCGATCAATGTTTAAATGTACAGCTTTGAAGTGCTGAAATTCTATTGCAAACCACACGAGAAAATCAATATCTTGTATTTTGATTAATATGTTGTACCAAATTAGAAGATCAAAAACCTCGATCTGAGATAGTGCATCAAAAAACTATGTAATGTTTGGATGGTTTTCAGCTCATTATGTAAGACTCGATGGCAGGGGATATTTTGTCTGATTTAGATTATGACAGAGGTTTTTCTTTGTGAAACAGAGGTTAATAATCTTCTACTATTTATAATAATGGTGCATAACAAACATTAAAGTTAGTTGGAATCTTAGAATTGCCTTTGGTGCAAACCGCAAATCACAATCCGCAAAGGCGATGCGCTGCTCTGACTAAAACCAAGCCTAAGAGCTTAAACCAAGACTAAGACATCTTTTTCGAGAAAATTCTCACACAAGAAATCTCGAACATGTTCTAGGAATTGTAAATATCATAACTACCATGCGTTTTGAAAACACCTTGTCCTGTAAGTACTTTTTTTTAAACAGATTTTAGGCTATATTATTAGTCCGTACCGTGTCAACAATCTGACTTCATCGGTTTCGATCACGACTCAATCGATCACGATTTTTGACAGCGCATCTCCTTGTCGAACATAAGAAGCATTGTTGCTTAATTGCAACAATTCTCGGTAGCCTGTTATCAACTTTGAGTCACCATTGTGACTCCATTACTGTTATTTTACACAGATGTACATATTTTTTTAGTATTCTTAAATATTCAAGCGCATACCATCTTTTGATTGGTCGAGTCATATAGGCTTGCTTGAAATCTATGAATACCTGGTATACATCGCGAAATGTTTCGTAGTACTTGGAAAGAATCATCCGTAGCGAAGAAACGGTCAGTGACTGATCGATTTGGACGGAATCCGATAATTACCTCCGCCAGAGGAGTAATTCTTCCCAAAATAATGTATGTAACTATTTTTTTTGCAAAGGAGAGCTATACGGCGACAATTCTCCCATTTCAAGCGATCAACCTTTTTGAAAATTGGGCATCACGCGGCAACTTTCGTTGACGACCGACGAATTTTGTTGACGATCGATAAGATCTCACGTATTGGACAGCCCGATTTCGCTTGGAAATCAACAAACAGTCAGTTTGGCTTCAAGATGTTTTATTCGGATGTGTTCATGTTTCCAAATGGTTGTTTTTATGAGAAAAGAATGTACTTGCCACTTCCAGATGATGAGCGATCGCAAGGTACATCATTCTTTCCCCATTTTCGGTTGTAGTTCGTGTCATTAGTACGGATCTATATTATTACATAATTCGGTCTGATTTCTGGCAGCTTTGACATCGTGCTTAGGTATAGAGCCCATAGATTATCCTAATTATAGTAGTGCAAAATAAGTCTTTATCTTGAGGTTTGCTTACATCAGTGGGCGTTTGTACACAGACAATTGACATGTTGGCTAATCTCATGTACAAGTTTAAACATTCGATTATCGACTGTCTAAAAGTTCAGTACGCAGACTTTTTACCTGTGGCCCAATGAGTAATCCAACTCTAAGATTTTCGAGGTCATTTCCACTGTGTAGCAACGTATAGCCTTGAGACACATGGTCTCCACTTTAAGGCCATCGAGTTTCTTGGAGCGGTACGAGTTCCAGCGGATACTCTTTCATACATGTGATAAAACCGTCAAACCTTCAGGTTTTCAAAGTGACTGCACGTTCCACGTGTCGATCCTTATTCTCGTTTGGATACTTAAGCGCGGGGTAATTATTATTTGGCGGTATCCGATTTTTTTTAGTTTGTTGACATTTTAACATTTTTTGTTCTTTACGGATGCGGGTCGTCAGCCCAGCGATTCGACCAGATTTAGTTGCCTCCCACAACAAGCTCGGGATACTGTGGTGGTATTCTATGGGTCTTATGTTTCGTTCGAAATATTTATGATACATGGATGCTTTCACCCACAACCGTCTAAACAATATTTTAAAACAATATTTTAACTAAATTTAAATTTGATTTTTAAAAATTTGAGTTTGAAAAATAAGAAAGACAATTTTCTCTTTATCTGTTACGCTATATACGGTATTTTGCTAGCATTAATTATTAAAGATATCGCCTCCATTTTAATTTAACTCAGTGATTTTGACCAATTATGTTCGACTAATCAACATAATTATATATATTTATTGTAGAGCCCTAATGTTTAGCACGAGATTCCATTTTTATCAAATAGTAGAATACATCTTGAGTAATATGAAAAACAGGATTTATGTACATATTATATATTTTATAAATACAATTATAATGAAATAACGTATGTGCAGATATATAATTGAAATGTTTAAAATTATTTTTTCTATAAACGTTTACAAATTAAATTGTTACTCCCATCCATGTTGAAAATTACATAATTATAATATATGAAGATTTTAATGTTACATACACATGTATGATCTTAAACCTTATAAGTGCAAAATGTCTGTTGTATAGTAACGCTAGCATTGGTATAGGTAATATATCGAACTATTACTCAGCTAAACAAAATTTCGCATGCTCTTTATTTTTGACGTTTATTATGATTTCGACAATTTGTTTTGTACTCAATACATGTAATTTATTATTGAACTACAGCATTACAAATTCTATTTTCATAGACATCAGACTTTGATTATAATCCTCATATATTCATATTGTTGGTTAGTGAATAGTAAATTAATATTTTGGTGATATAAAGTGAAATTTAAATCTAATTTAAGTTTAAATAAAATTATAATTTCTAAGGTAAGTTTTACTGATAATAAATACTTAAAATACAACCAAACCCAAATAAGGAAAGTAGTAATATTTGCGAAAACCTGACCATCTTTAATACGTGTTCTAAATATACAGACTCAAATAATGAAGGCAATAAAAAAATTTGATTAACAAATGTCAAAAATAAACTAATAAACAAATAAATCAAAAAGAAACAATAACAAAAGTTATTCAATCAAAAGATCAAATATCAAAATATACGAAATGGGGCAATATGCAAATTTAATTTATTTCTAATTCCAGCTATCAGATGGCAATATCATAAGTCAAGGATAAAATAAAATTTGACATACAATAATGTATAGTAAACTGATATGGACTTTAATTTCCTTACATTTTAAAATAAAATGACGACAGTTTGCATGGGTCATGCTCTAAAAACAATTCCAATTGAAAAATCAATACTAAACCGAACATTGATTTAATCAATATTTTCAAACATTTAGATGACTTAACTCACAATAATATTTTTACAGTTAGCACAAATCATAACTTTTAGTCGGCTTTAATGAAACAAAACACTTGTTTATGTAAAACTACTAACCACATAATACATAATACATTTCATGTTTAAAATTGACGTGCTATAAAAAAAGTTTAATGTTAATTCAAGACAAAACACAATTTCTATCCTTGACATATCGTGGTGCCTTTATTGGCGAAGATGAAAAATGATAATTCAAATTATTCAACGTCACTTAATGACGGTTAGCTTGAATGACAAAATCCTTTAACATACTTTCTACAAATCCTATAACCAGACTCAATTACCATTTCCTCAACAGCTTTAGTAAATTAAATCCTCTGAAATCTATTAAAATAATTTAATGTTAATTCAAGACAAAACAAAATTTCTATCCTTAACATATGGTGCTGCCTTCAAAAACAGTGGCGAAGATTATTAGTATAATCATGCGCAATATCCTATAATAACATAGAAGGAAATAACAGCAAATAATACAGAAATAACAGACTTAAACGAAGATGTACCATACAGATACAACAGACAGTATACTGGGGCGTGCTAAGAAATATTAAAAGACAGCATAAACATGATGAGCCTAGGAAAGTTTTAGAACTAAATAAATATAAAAATATGATCTTTGGTAAATCGATACAGTTGGCAAACCTTCCATTTTCACATGGTTGTTGAAACGTATTTGTAGCGGTATTTGCTCTTTCAGTTAATATGATTAAAAATATAAAATGTGTATAAATAATCTATATGACTTAAAAACCGTAAACGGTTCTAACCTCGTATTGGTGCATTGTACGTAGTTTTGGTTGATTTTCAGGAACGGTTTATAGCTCAAAATCAATCAAGAAATCGTCCCTTAAAATATTTACACTCAAGTCCATCACACTTGTATATTTGAATCTACTCATCTTTTCACTATACCAATACATAACAGCCAATTATCAACTTTATTCAGCCAACCACAACCCTGTAACAATAATCATAACATAAAAATTACATTTAACTATTTCAGATAAGAAGAAGATAGAAGACATCAGACTATAATTAATCTTATGTTAGTCCAAAATGAAAAACAAGACAACACATGAAAGCTGCAGCCCTTTCCGTGAGAAGAATCTATAAGTTAAATTGGAGAAAATCAGGACATTTGGGTTAAACTAATTATGTTCCAACATAAACTAAAATATTTAATGCAGTAGAATATTTTCCAAAATGATTCTATTTGTTTCAGGATTGCGAATAAAGTTCTTGTTTGATGTTGTGATTTTATGAATGGCAATTTTTTGTGTAAATTGTATTAGACCATTTATGTAATTATTTGACATGTATTTTATGTAATTAATAAAGTTCATTTTGTAAAATTCAGTTTGACGTTGTTATTATATTTAAATAGTTTAACGATCCACATCACATCGTTCACGAGAACCATAAAATTAGCCCGTTATCAGACTCTCAATGGTAAATCTATTTAGCCGATTGGGGAAGTATATAATGAACCATCAAAAAAATTCTCATTGCTGCGTAAATAAAGGTAAATCCAGTACATAATTAAACACCATAACTTTTGATCGGTTGATACATCTCCATGTGAATTAATTGAACTTACTCACTTTTAGTGCCACGATAAAGATATAAAATGTATTCGTAGGATGTTAGGAAATACCAACATTAATTATTTTAGAAAATTAAAAAAAAAAGATCATGTATCAATATTTCGTTTTTCTTGACGTAACACTCGGTAATGCACGTGGCACCCAAACAACATAATTTTAATCATCTGCCGCGTGTGACAGCTGATTTCTTATTTAAAATTGGTTTTAGTTATTTTTTCGATGTTGGTCGTTCCTTTTCTCTTTGTTCGTGAAGGAACATAAATTTTCAGCTTTCTGTGAAACACAAACACTAATATGATAACGATCAAATGGCTCGATAGTTCAAGGTGCGGAAGTTGGATACCGGGTTCTCGAATTCCGATAGGGCAAAGATGTAAAAGAGATTTTATTCCATCTGATAACGATCAGTGCTGAAAATGAACACATCTATGATCCCTTTGTTGGATGGAGTGCAGAATTCATAGGCTGACGCATCTTCTATGCCAAGCTAAAGTGACAATGTGGCATTGATCCTATGTAATGTCTAGATGGTCGATATAGCCGGATCGGACATATAGCCGTACTTGCTCGGGTCGGTTGTAAGGGCATAAGGTAGTATGTGAATTAGCGAATAGTAGAACAGTTGTGATAGTAGTACATTGTGCCCTAAAAAAGTTTCCAAAGACTAAAAAAACATACAAAGTTAGTCAATTGCAGAAATAGTAGAAACAAATTTGCTGGCGGTGGATGAATGCTGACGGTGGATAATCTATACCTTGGCGTTTTCAACTTGTGTTTTGGCAACATAATCCAGGATAGTCTCACAAGAGAGTATGGATTGAATGAATACGAAAATCTGTGATTCACATGCGGATATATTCGTATAGATAATTCAGCAGAGAATTTATGGTATGGTACTCAAATTGTCTTAGACCTGGCTGAGCCGTACCTTTATAAATCGCCAAATTCATATTCAGACTTCACTACAGTAAAATTTGAAACACGAAACTATTGATAGAGAGAGTGAACAATTTGCAGTCGCATAATGAATGGATAAACGAGAAGTACTTTTGCTTAGTTCTATGGACACAATATCAATCGGAACAGTGAAGAAATCAAGAAACTACAACGAATTTGAAGTGACTGATCAAAGGTTCTTAAATCTTAAAAAAACTGTTATGGATACTGTAACTAATGGCAGTAGTTCTACCCAAATTGTAAAATCAGTCATTGCAATTAAAGATTCCGACTGTAGCGAATTTTAATAGAGTTGCAGTTTTAATAGAGCTGTTAATACGTGGTTCAGTAGATATACTACAGATTCAAACATTTCAGTATTCAAACCAGGGGATGTGATAAAATACAGGATGGAGATCAAAAAGTCGCAGAAACACTAAAGAAGTTTGCTGTAGACATAAACGTACTACTGAAATCAACATTCACTGAATCACTTATTCCAAGAGTTTCTTATCGAGATAATTTTAATCGTTTCATGCAAAATTAGTCTTAGCTAAGAGTGTAGACTTTAATTTCGTTATCTGCACGTAATCTTAACTGTGAATGTGATTAATAGTAGAAGATAGTTGAATGTGCACTTGCATTACGCTGGAGAAAGTTTGATAACTTAGATTTAGCGATAATTTATACGGTCCTGTTCTGCAGAACAATTTCTTGAAGTATATAGTTGAATCTAAACTAAATTAATTCCAATTAAGTTTATATATAGAGAATTGTATCTGCGACCAGTGATGGAGCGAGTACTATGGTTAGGATTGGAAAACTCGCTCCGTGTATGCAACAAAAGTGCTATAATCAAGCCATCCATTTAGCTGTCATTTCAGTAATCTTTGAGAATGAACATGTTTACTGTACCTCCTGCTGGAATAGAGAACCTATATGACTCACCCATGTTGTTGCCAGTACTATAACGTATAAATAATGTAAAAATGTAATTATAGAACCATACGTGGTCGAGTAGAGCTGAGATGAGAGAAGGTTAGCATTTAACAACCATGGTACGGAAGAAAAGTCGTTATCGTGGGTAACTTAAACTATTTTTTATTAGCAGATAAGAATTTCAATATACAGAATTAAGCTTACTAGGATCCATATATAATCAAATTGATGAATTATTTCCTAATTGAGATCGTTAGCAGATGGGAGAGGATATATGTTCAAGATTCTATATAATGCATAGTTAGAAAAAGGAAATTAAACTAAATCCAGACTCTGTTCAAGTATTTATAAACGTTAGTTTATGTTATCAATAGTTTAATGAATTCTGAATGAAATTTGCTGCAATGATCTCACATCAGTTGTTAAAGTAAGAAAATAGAGTGTAGCCAGTTATTCTATAGTGATATCAGATCAGCTTACGTTTCGTAATTCTATAAGACAGTTACTATATTAGCCAGTTACTTCGCAATGAAAATCAGAAAGGTCAGTTGAGATGCTTCGTCATCCCAAAGAGACACTGACAAAATAGAGAGAACAAGAAATGATATATTATCTGTTTTGTGGTCGAAGCACTCTCTACTTTTTCTCTTTTTCCTTTTAATGTTCTACCTTAAACCGAAGCCAAATCGAAAAAGTACGGTTATTGTACGGTAACAAATCAACTCCCAGATATCAATAAGTGGAATATGGTATATTCAAGGTTATCTAAAACACCACGAAAACAGAGGATATTTACTGCTCTTCTTCAGTAGAGATCGAAAATTATCCTAGGCCAACTAACACATTTTTTAAGAATCAGTTTGGCTATTCCACGACCATTCCAATATCTTTCAGAGGGTCAAAATTTATCCCGAATCTTGGTGAAGTCAATATATACGACCAAGCCAGGAGCATTCGACCAACAAGCGTGTCTTTTTTCAACTCAAATATTAAGAGCAATTTGGGACACTTAGACCGGCGATTGATCCGCTGTGATACCACTCTATGTACGGCTATAGGTCCGAGTTTTCGTAGAACCATCTGCACATTACATAGCTCCATGTCAGCCAAACCCATTTTTCATCTTGCCCCGAATCGAGATTCGAACCCGGTACCTCCCGCTCAAACTGCCGCAGCTTTAACCACTGCGCCACCTGGGCGGTCAGTATCAAGTTTACTCAGAAAAAAAAACATCAAAGCAGGAGTGCTGCAATGTGTTCTAGTAATCGCCCTGTGGGCTCACATGCGATCTTTCACTAAATGCAAGAGATAAGCACTGGTATTTGCTGGTGACTACTACTATGATCGTGATGGCAGTAGTGAAAAACAGAAAGCAAACAATCAACAAACTGCTATAACAAGAATCATCTGATTATCAAAGAAAATGTTTTTTGATTAAATAAAACAAATTCCGTCCGTGTCGACTTCACCAACTGGCTATACCTTTTGTCTTCACAGGATCTTGAATCGAAAATAACCACCAGCGAGGAAAGCTAACCTGCGGCCAGAACAACGAAACAATTGTCGTAGCTCAGGGAAACCCTTTCAGTTGTGTGTCACTTTTCAAGATGGTAAATCCATTTGAGTGAATGGAAGACAGTAACATTAAAAAAAACACCAGGTTGTCAAGTAACTGGAAGCAATTTGTCAATTGAAGTCAGGCTCGTTCTGTATGGGTTATTATAAATTATCCATGTCGTCTTCGCATAAACTATGACGCATAATCAATATTAAAAATCGCACGATCAGTTGCACTGTCGGCATAATATATTTTGTATACAAACAATAGTTTTGCGGTTTTGTCTCAATGAACATACACACTTAGATGTGCATACATCTTTAGTGTATTCACTCAGCTAGTTCATTTGCAATCGGTGACTAACCCATATTTTATTTCAACAAAGTGCTCCAAGAACAAAAGCCAATTTACGTATTGTAACAGAGCCATCTAAATTTTACAGAGCCGAAATATTAAAAATTGAGCTTAAATTAGAGGAAGTAAAATAGAGGAAAAAACGTAAATTCCCATACAAAATATATGGAAAGTAAACATTTTTTTAAAATGAAATATTTCAATGAAAAGTATGACAAAATAAACATTTTAATGTTGAAATCATATAAAAACTATTTATATAATATATCATTTAAATATTTTTGAATAAAATCAATTGAATATAATATAAATAATTAAATAAATAAATCATTAAATTCAAATATCGCATTAGAACTTTTAATATGTATACGCACAAATACATACATACTCGTATCATATGAAAAAAAAATATTCTCATTTATACGCATGAGCAATATGAAATATCGATCGAGTACGATCAATGACAACAGAGTCATCTCTGGAAAAATTAAAACTACTACTAAAAAGCTACTTTGTTTTTGACAAAAAACTTTTTGATTATCAAAATTCAAAATTTCGAAATTAATCCAAACTAATGTAAAATAAATAAATAAATTTAATTTAGATTTAAAATATATACTCATTTACTTAAACGTTTATCTAAAAACGGTCAAACTACTAGAATCCCACTATAATTCTATAGGAATTAAAACTAGAATCGTACAGTAGAATTATATTGTATCAAATTTTATCATAAATGTTATTACATTTTACAGGATAAAATACTTAACATATTCTAAAATCCGTATGAAATCGAGTATTTGCTGATAAAATTGTGTGTTTTGTCAAGAAACTTATATATGTAAGAATTTTAAGGGTAGCATTTTTTTCGAGTTGGAGGAAAATTTGATTTTATAAAGATATATACGAGTATGTATGTATGTATATATGTATGTATATATACTTACATATAAAATTTAACCGTAAACTTGTTAACTTGAATTGGTAAAACCAAATCCATTAGAAATTTTTTTTAAATCTAACGACTTTTTGGATAAAAAAAATAACACCCAGCTGGCATCTATTGAAAGATCGTAAGTACTAAAACGAAAGTTTTAAAACTAAACATTTTACCCTGAATAAATTAAATTTAAATAGATTTACTTTTATCTAAATTGAATATAATAATTATAATTAATAATTATTATGATATGTGAAACAAATAAATTAATTTTATTATGAATGTCAGATGTCTCTTGTAAAGCTTTTCCGCCATGTCGTGTTTCTGGTTTATTTTTTATAGTATAGGGTACACCTATAAACATTCCATCAATTTATTATTTTATAATTAAAACAATTTGTTTAACAATAATTATGTTTTATTTTTATAATTTCTAGAATATAAATGTATTTCAAAGAAGTTACGGTTATTTTGATTCGAAATTAAAAGAAAATTATGCAGTCAGATAAAAATAAAATGTGCTGTTCGTATGGAACACCCTATTTTTCTTTTAGATCGACATAAAATTTTTTTTTTTATTTTTTAGTTTCGTTTTTAGTAGGTAACACTAAAGGCGCAAAATCATTTTTTTATTATATAATTAAAATTATTGTTTATTGTAGTTATTAAACTTTATTTATGTGCAATAACATAATTTCTTATGTCTCAATATATTTCAATACAGCTACGGACATTTTGCTGCAAAATAAAAGTAAACGTGTGCGGTTAGATTAAAAAAATGAACTGCTCTTATTGAAATCTTCTTTAACTTTAAAATCAATATCACATACACATATACATATTTTATTGTGCATTCAATATTGTAAATTCATATTGAATTTTAATTTATGTTTTATTAAATTATTAAGATATTTAGGTAACTGATTTTCAGATATGATTAACTTCAACATTTTATGTACTTAACACTGTAAAAACAGAAATCAAATATATAATTTTTTATTGATAAAAATTATTTCGAAAAATGTGATTTTTACATTGATTCTTATGGGAAAATGAAAAATGTACCTCCTCTAAAAAAAGCTCAACCAAAAATACGTCATATTATTACGGCTCTAATAAAGATGGCTCTGATTGTAATCATTTGTGTGTCACCTCACTATATTATACTCAGGTACTCGTATATGCGAAGAAGACACAAAATTAGTTGGTTGAAATTGTATTTTTATTAGTTATGTAAATCAACTTCGTCACTCAACTAATCGTTGTCGCGTTACTTATTTACGTATATTCTTGGTCCATATATAGAATTTCTAATAAAATATTTAATATTATAAACATTTATTCCTTGATTTGCAGGGTGGTAATAAAATAGAATAACGGATATGAGATACTTGGTGGTTTACTTTTGTTTCTATACTACAGGGTTTCTCACTCGACTAATGTCACTGTTGGATATGGTTACCTATGCCTGGAATAATAATATCAAAATGGGCTTTTTGAATTCAATTAAATTTCTAAATGGTTCAAGTCTCCGAATGAGTAACGACGCATTTATTTTAACTTGGTTGAACTTATAGAATAATGACCATTAAACCATTAGCAGCTCGGTTGGGCAAAATGTCGATGGACTTTGAACATCAGAAAATGACAAATCGGATTTCAGTTGCATACTTATATGAATGCCACCACCTTGTACTTATGTAGCAATCGTATTCAAAAAAATCCACTTCCAAATGAAGCAACAAGTCGACATAAAATCTGAACTTAAATCCTACCTCAACCATACTTGAGTGTTAAGGTATTTTTTCAATGGCGCTGTGGTTAAAGATGCAACATTTAGAGCGAAAGGTACACAGTTCGAATCCCTATAGGGATTGGGTGCAAAAGTAACTTTTTCTCATTCGATTACTTTTTGTTGTGTAATGCTTTTATTTCGAATTTGTGAAGGTTTGTACTGAACATACGGTTTATGAAGATACTGAGCATTTAGAAAAAGAAAGGTTGATATAAGATAATTCCCAACGATACCGTTTTGACTATATTATCTAAAAGTTGGGGCAATATTTGACAAGTTGATCTAATATCATATTCACTTGATCTAGGGCGCCATTTGATCATAATTATTTATAATTTACATAATTTACTTCTTCACATAAGTATCTCGCCACTTTGTTTGGTGGCACGTATTCAGGAGGTCCAATTTTCGATGACTTTATTTCATACATTTTCATGAATTGAGTATCAATTGATTTGTAGTGCTACTGGCCAGTGAGTTTCTCGATATGCATTTGGTGCTGGTTTAGCTAGTGTGGATACATCAGCCCGCAAACCTAACAATTTTGCTTGTTCATTCATCTAAAAATGAGGCATGTGGCTAAAGATAATTTCTTCTGCTTCACAGCTCAATCGGTGAACATACGGCATATGGTCTTTCATTTTCGGTTCCTGCATTAGTTGGATTTTATATTGGTTAAGACGCAAGTCTTAACCCATGTAAAATCCAACTAATGCAGGAACCAAAGTTACAGAAAGGATCTAATAAGGGAGGATATCTTGTGGCTAAGAGAATTTGACTGAATTGAGATTTTCCTTATACGATTTTACAGCATCAAGAATTTCGTCATCCTTGTTTGGTGACGTATGGTTGTTGCCTGCAAATTTTCAAATTATGTTGCAATTTACATTTCACAATTTCATGTTTTCTATGACCTAACCAATTTCTGGCCTCCCTTTATATTGAAAATTCAAATATTTGTACATATACAAATTGATACATGAATTGAAGTCAGCCTCCCCACCAGTGATAAGCTGCTAGTGTTATATAAGCGAGTCGTCATAATTCGTTTCAAAAGTGGGATTATTGAAAACTGACCATGGTCAAAATTAATGAGCTTAATCATTTCAAATTGAGGGCCAAGCCTATACATGGTTAACCAGTGTTTACTACAGAAAATGAACGTTGGAGTTTCTTACGAAAAAATTTTCGACTGGAAGATATAGATGAAAGCTAACGATGGGAAACTAACTTGGGCCAGTTTGGTGAGGCGAAAGTAAGCTCAAATATAAAGCCTTACGAAGGTCATTTTCGTGTTAAAATTAAGTTGGAAGTATCGAATGGATATAGCCTAATAGAAATTAGTAATGAGTACTGTGCTCTATCCATAGCTCAAATTCCAGCAGATCTCAAGCAAAATTCACCAGGTTTCAGAACAACGTCGGACGGAATATAGTACGGCCGAACACTAGTTATAGCCAAAGCAGAATCAGTACTAGTCCAACTGGTACACTTATACAACAAAAACATTACGATGAGCAATGGCGAACAATTTACCAAGAAGGAGGAAGAAATTTTCAGTTGTCATTGGATGGACAGAAACCTAGTGGATGATTCACAATCATAAGTACGTTGAGTTAACGAGTAGTCTAACTAATTAAAGAAGGTGGAAAGTGTTCAGCTCCTTTGGGACAGCTTGAAAGAAGTGCTGTAAAAGGTCAGGAACGCCAATATGAAGCTTAGTAAACTATTTTAAGAGAAAGTAAAGTATTTGAACTGAATATTCTCTCAGAAATAAGAGTCAGCTTTATTTGTGGAAAACTTTACAAACATTGCCAAGCATCTACATAAATTGACGGAAGTCAATGCAAAGTTCATGTGGATCATGCTAGCACAAGAATACTATTCATTGTGGATAACGATGCAAGCACTGCGGGACTGGGCAGTTATAGATCTAAAGAGCATTGAATAAGGATCTATGGTATGGTATACGGTTTAAAGTGGGACGGTAAGACATAGGACTAGGAGCTTTTGGCCATGACTTGGCTATATTTAAGTCTCTGGGGATGAATGATATCGTTTTCCAAGCGATGAGTTTTGCACAATGATTTATATTTTTTCGACCAGCCAGGTAGCATAAAGGTCAACCACCTGCGGTTCAAAACTAGTTTGGGACTGTTAAAACTCAATAATGCATGTGCCAACCATAACAACGATATTAACTCTTATGTATAGGGGCCGGGATTTTGTATACTGGAATTGAGGGAGATTCTTGTAGCGTGCTGGTTGGTATAATAATGGACCACATATTGTCTCAACCGTTTAGGTTCAGCACAATCGAGAACAGTGGAGCTTTCCTCACGGGACACATAACTTTAAGATACCACATTAAAACATGGGATTGACTCCGTCCGAAAGCTATTGTCATCTTAAGACAGTAACATATTGCAGGCAGAATAATAAGTCGTTATGAATTAAATACACGTTGTAAAAGAAGACTTGTCATTTTCATTAAAAGCTTGAAAATAGAATGGACGGCTAACTTGTAGAGGAACATAGCTCAAAAATCTGTTAGGTTTAAATTTTTCATCAGCCCAGTGGTCTAAACATATTTACACGTTTCCAACGACATGCTCTGGTCATTGTGGTCGGATTTTATTTTGCAATATATTATGAAACATGTATGTCCCTAAACACATGGCCAAGCACAATTCTCATTGCAAATGTACGGTTACCTGAACGCCTAATTAAAAATCAATTTAACGATGCGGACATGGCTTCGACCAAAACAAAAAACAAGTAGACTGTGTCACACCGCACACAAAGGATTGACTCGATAAACATATAATATTTTCTTCTACATATTCGCATTATTGATGATTAGCTAATTGGCATTGAGCACAAAAAAACGTATATATATATCGTAAACATTATATATATACATATACGTATATACGCGTATGTATATACGAGGGGAGTAACAAAAGTTCACTTTGTAGGAGGCTCTTAAATATTTGTTTAAAAAACCAACAAATACAAATTCTTTGCAATTGTTTTATGCGGCTTTGTTCAAAAATGCAGAACGATCAGACGAAATTCAATTCCACCACCAACGCTAAAAGGTGTTCCTCTTTGTCACTATGTGATCCTCTTTGGGTTTCGTTGTAAAATAAAGCAACAACAGGTATTCAATGAATGCCAATTTACACATGGAACGATTACACCGTCTTTAAAAACTAGTTCCAAGTGGGTCCGAAGATTCCAGATGAGGCATTTTTATGTAGAGTCTTGAGAACGTCGACTTAAAATTGTTCACTGTTGACGTTGCTGTAACTCTGGTGTAGTCCAAACTTGATGGATCCACAGTTGACACATGAAATTATTGCTAATGAATGATTAGCCTTGAATGCCATGGCTGTATATAAAATAATCATATGAAGCCTAAAAAAGAGATCGAGTGTATCTTAATTGCTAAATGTTTCCTACATAAATTCGAAAATGGACAGCTTAGCAAATTTACTTAACTCGTTACTGTTGACGAAACTTGGTTGTATATGTACGATTCGGAAACCAAACAGCAGTCAATGTTATGGAACCCAACAGGAGCTACTCCTCTGGAAAAGGATCGGACGGTAAATACAAAATGATATACCCTTTACATGTAAATTCGTCTAAAACCGATTTGGTTATATTTGCAAGACGGAACACTGCAGTCTTTTGTGTACCATCACTTTTCGGATGTAAGGTTAATAGCTACCTTGGTGTTTTCCTGGAAAACCAAACTTTCTCGGAAGTATCATCTGGATTTTAAACTACAAAAAAAGCCACTGCTATTTTTTGGGCATAACGAATAACTTTTTGTAATTCTTGGTGGATTATCCCCCAAAATGCTATATTTTATCTATAAATCACTGGTTGTACCAATGCTAACTTATGCATCTGTTGTTTGGTGGCCAGTGGTTAAAGTAAAATCTACAATTGGAAACTCAACTATTTGCAAAATATCGATGTAGGGCTGCAACTGGAACCCAGTTACAATCCTTCATTTTAGGTTCAGCTTGTTCGGCTGGGGCGTGCAATGCTTTCGGCACTACTTCAGGCCATAGATCAATTTTTAATAAATTCAAACGAGCTATGCCAGAAATCGACATGGTTTTTTGATAGGCGTCTGTCTACTTTTAATTTCTACGAATATTTTGAGGTGGTTTATCCATCCAGATGGCACTTTCTCTGAATAGGGTGCTGGTTTTGGCTAATACTGTCCATAGCATGATCTGGGATCTCAGGCAGCTTGGGGACCTATTTGTATTATTTATCAATCGGAATTAATTGCGTTTACTCACTGCGTGATTTAAGCTTTTCATCTCGTTGCCGACGACAAAGACTGCCCTTAACTCATTGAACAATCCTCGAACCAGCTCTAAACTGGTAGGAGATTGTAAAAAATTGCATATAATATATCGAAGACTGCTTACCAAAAGTTTTCAAAAATTTGTTGGAAAACCGAAAGAAGAAGAATTTGTGGTGCTACTTTTTACATCATGACAGCTCATCCTGCTGTCATAACTTTATTCCGATCTATGGAATTGAAGAAATACGATCAATTAAACCCAATTAGAGTGAAAATATTTTAACAGAAAAAGTAAGATTTTGAAGAATGTTTCGAGAAGTGGATACAGCTTAAGAAATGCATTGAAATCAATGGCATTATAGAGAAGATAAAAAAAGACGAATTTTTCTGGTCACCTAAGTAAACTTTTGTTACTCCCCTCGTACATACATATATATATATTTTATTTGAAAATAATCGATGTACAAATTTAGTGTAGTGCGAGATTTTTGTGTCTAAGCATACACTTGGCTTAATTCGCGAAACTACCTTCACGATTTCGCGCCAATTTTCTACTCGATTTGAACGAATAGTGAACGCGTCATCTAATCAATTTTACCTTTATCGAAATACCACGCAAGAGATAACAATCGTCGTTTGTGTGTGCACAGTGTCAAACAGCCAATGATAAGCAGTTGTGGAAATATCAGAAGCAAATCAACCCCAATCGAATGAACCGACCAACAAACTAATCAATAACATTAATCGATTTTTTATTTTATTTACTTAACAATAATTAGAATTTTTTTACATTTATACATTTATAATAATAATAATAATAGTAACAATAGTAATAATAATAGTTGTGATTATTATTTTTTGTTTTATTTATTAGTTTTATGTATAAAAAGACAGTTAATGTAATAACGTTGGGCATTTGATGAAACGACCATTTCCGTGGCGGTTGAGCTTTTTTTTGTGTCTGTGCTTTGAACGTAAATTGAACCTTTTCGATATGCAGCTTAAGTTTTTGATTTATTGAGCGTTCGAGATTAGTTCGTGCTACTACCTACCGCTAAATTGTTTAGACATAATATACTTGTGATAAATAAAAAGTGATATTATTGTGTGAATTGATAAAGTAAATAGTCTCATCTATATCTGTGTGTGTGTGTAGTGACTTATTTAGATTTTTTAATATAATGTTGGCTTAACAATTAAGATTAAATTTTGTTGTTGTGTTTTCTATTAATTTTTGTGATTTAATTTTTGAATGTGTCTGTGCTTTATTCCAAATTTTTAATTGGTGTTACATCTAACATTTCGCCTTATATTGGAGACACAATCGATTAGTAAGTACACTTTAATAACTATTGTGGTGGAGTATTATTATTCGTGGTGCAACAAAATTGAAAATTAGGTGGTCGAAATGCATTCTAGACATTTAATTTATAGAGCACTTTTATTAAAACCGCAGTGACTTAACGCTACAGAAAATATTCGAGACCTCAACTGACTGGCTCTCGCACTTAAATAAGTCGATAATTGCTATTGTTTATGTAGTGTCTCCTATAGATATTAACTCAATCCATATATGGGCGAAAGTATGCGCATTACAAATCACAAGCCGTTGATTCATTTTTAAAGTAAATTTGGTAACGTTGCTCAAGCGTGACTTTGTTAGTTTGGACTTAAACGAATAATCGGTCTCTTTAAATATTTAAGTGTTGTGAATTAATTGGTAACGGACCATGTCAAGTTGATGAATTACAACTCAATTGCTAACAATTTCCATTATTTTACACGAGTTATATATAGATTTGAAATTCAGAGGTCCAGTTGTTCGTCATCTCGAACCAACTAAAGCTATTATTGCCAAACGCTACTTGCAGAGTATTTTTTTCTCGAGCATCTCCAATCTTAGGAGCATATGGCGTCTACTGGATAATCATACTCTGTTGTGGACTACGGCTTTTATCTCTTCCCATGATTTACTTAATTGTTTCGCTTCAGACAGCATTGTTCTCAGCCATATCATCGCTAACCTATACTATCGTTTAACTTTGCGGGTTCCAGTAAAATGCTGGTTTAGGTGTCAGGCCAGAAGCATATCAGTATTTATCGAAGGCATTTGATTTTCTGCGGGTTTCCATGTCTCACTCCCATACAGTAGTATTTATTTCATATACGAGTTGAATATTCGTATCTTAGTCTTGCGAGACAGGGCAGATGAATGCCAGGTCTTTATGTAACTTGTTGAATGTATGTCTGCCCTTATTTATGCGTTTGTTTATGTCTTTGTCTGTCCCAGCTGTTTTTCCGCTACTGTGCAGCCAAGGTAAACCAATTCATTTACATTTGAGTTGAATTTCATCGTCTTGGTTTTTCTTATTTTTATCTTGAGACCAACTTCGTTAGCTGGATATGGTGGCTGTTGTATTTTTGCTGCATGTCTGGCTGTTTTTATGAGCAGGCGTTTACACCAGTATAGTCTAGATCATAAGAGTTTACCTATTACTCCTCATTGTAAGCCATTATTAGACGTGACATTCAATTTGCATTATTCCTCGAGTGTTATAGTATTTTGCACTTTGCCTTTATATTGGATAGCGTTAAAAGCATTCCGATACATTTCTTACATGGTTTCAATTTCTTTGTTTCAAATTTCACATACTGTCTGCCTATTGCGTGCAGGTACAGTGGTGAATTCGATTCACTGGATTGTTCAGTGAAGATACGGATTGATTTGATGTGATCATTGCAGACAGCTTATTCGTTTCTTTATTTTGTATTGATCCTGGGTGGAGATTCTGTCAAGGTTGATCATTATTTATGAGTATCTTTATAGTTTTATTGAAAATAGCGATACTACGTCAATGTTTGCATTCTCTTATCACCTTTCTTGAGGATTATAATTGTCAAGTCTTCCTTAAATTTTTGTAGTATTCTGTCAGAATTTTACACTTCGGATTATTGATGTTAGTGTGCTTGCAACTGTAGATGAATCTCCTTTAAATATTCCGGCGGTTATACTGTAAGGTCCAGCAGTCTTATTGTTCTTCAGGTTTTCAATAGCACTTTAAACTTTCTGCTGCGTTGGTTGATCGGTTTTGCTAGCTTCGTTATTGGTGTCAATTGATGGCCAGAGGTATTCGGTGATGTTGTTAACTCCTTCTTCGAAATATCCTTTCCATCTCTGTAACTGGTTTTAATACATGAATAGTATCATTTCTTATAGGTGTTAGGTTTGTAAATTTGCCGATGGCTTATTGATTTTTACGCACTATAATATTCTCAGCGGCCTTGAGAAGAATTTCTGCATATTTCCTTTGACCATTCCTGGCCATCTTCTTTTCTTGACGTGCTGATTCTTTGTATCTGCGTTTCAACTTACCGTATTTTTTTTGTCTATTTGTAACTTAAGTTGATGAGATTTCTCAGTTTTTTTCCTTGTATCATCAATAATTTATGTTGTGATGGATGTAGTCGTACATTCCGGTTGTTTCTTATTTTTAATTGAATCTTGCCACAATTATTCTGCTGTTAACTGCTTTTCATTTCTGTTAACTGCTTATAATGCCCACACATCTCATTTTCACGTGTCTCTTGTCTACCAGATAATTTCATATAATTACCATTGCTTGTATTTCTTACGAGGCTGTTCTTTACATCTGACTTCACTGAGGCTTAAAATCTATATGTGGTCAAGTTTCATTTTCTTTTCTACTTGTGCTGGCCTTGAGGTTTCCGTTACAGCCCTGATGTTTCAGTTCTCGATTCGTGTCCGTGTACGATAGCCAAAGGTTGATATTTAATTTTTACTAAGTGATTGATCTAATGAGTCTTAGCCAGCTCTCAGAGCTGCTCAGTAAGGCACACTGGCATGTCGTAGGAGAAGGTTTCCTTTCATTCCATTTTAACCTTTTTTCTACTATAATAATGTACTGGACAGTAAGCAATGCTTGTTTTACGTTGATCCGGTTCACTCATAATAGTCAGACACATGAAACAATAATGAATATAATACTTAAAATTGGAAAGAAGCATATAGTGCTGCTGCAACCTATGTCTTAAGCTATCCTTGCTTAAAGTACTCTTCTCCTCACCGCGACTATACTCCCAATCACTTTTTTAAGTTAAGTGATGGATAAACTTTCTTCTAAATACCCTCTAGCTTACAGATGTGTGTATTATAAAATGGACACCAAACGGTAGCAGCATATTTCAATTGTGACCACAAGTATGCGAAGTACTGAATCTTGATTGTCTCCAGGTCATAAACCTTCTGTTCATCGTTTAATAAAAACTCAATAGTAGCGGTTTTTGTAGTTGGGGAACCACTGTCGACCTGTGTCTTTATTGGATTTTTAACACAATCGTACCAAATATTATAATCCAACATGCAACAATATGATTGAACAATTATTCTTTAAAACAAAACCTTTCTCGTTTATATTCTAAAACCAAAACTATTTTGACATTTTAGTATAGTCGAAAACAAATTTTAAACAGTCAATTATTTT
This sequence comes from Tipula lateralis, assembly GCA_963932295.1. Classification (NCBI taxonomy): domain Eukaryota; kingdom Metazoa; phylum Arthropoda; class Insecta; order Diptera; family Tipulidae; genus Tipula; species Tipula lateralis. The sequence continues at coordinate 122,786,968 of OZ010737.1, forward strand.
ACAATTTCTATTCGTAAAATAGTAAAAAGATTTGTTAACAGATGAAACTTTAGTTACAAGTAGGTTTGATAAGAGATGGCAGGACAGAATCAACAAAAATTATTTTTGTTTTACATACAATTATTTTTTACGTACAGAATGTGAAACATAATCGTATGTAAATTACTCTTCTTTAAATGTGAAAAACCGTGTAAACTACGGCGTGTAATTTACTCGTCAATGTGTGATATTATACCGATAATAAATGTTGCTGTACCACTAGCTTGAATGAGGATCCGGTTGTAGGTGTTTGTGCGATCGTATTTCGACTTTGGTGAGGTGCTCGAGAAAACATATTAAAAGGAAGATTACATCAGTTGATTCAGCACCTATGTTATTATTTTATGCGAGTTAACTTAAATTGTCTATATACTCCTAAACTTTTAAAATCATTTGGACCAGGCTTGGTTGATAGCAAAATAAGAAGAAGCATTCGTTAGATATCTATACAATGTGCAGCAATACATATAAAATGGTTGAAAAGATCTCAGTTGATACCCAATTTAAGCCATTGTGCTTATAAAATTTCCAACTTTCAGCAGTTCTTAAAATATTTATGTCTCAAAATACTTTCTTATTATACAAAAGCCGCGGTTCGAATTTTAAAAATTCTTTTACCTTGTGTTCATTAATATCTGTTATAGGTCTGTTGGAATGGAATTGAATCCGAATACCCTTTTGCACCGATTAAATCGCTTAAAACTCTTCTTTTCACCATCCTATTTGTAGTCTTGAGCTAGGAACAACTAACATAGTGAGTGAATTGTTAATTAATTTTGACGCGGTAACATGATGGTTAGTTTATCCTATACAGCGCTGGTTCTGCTTACCAAAAGTGGAGGAAAATCCAATATACTATTAGAGAATCTATATAATGACCCCAACCAAGAAAGCCGAGGACAACTTGATGTTATACCCTTGTAAATTTTCAGATTTGGTTAAGGCTGTTTCGGTCTAATTTCATTAATTATTTATTTTGTCAAAAAATACGATTAATTCAAATAAATATATGCATCGACTACTCTGAGGGAAAGAGAATCATTTCATTGCTGATTATATCTTTAAAAAATTTTGTATTTTACAAGTTCAGCGGGCTTACAACTACTTTGTAGTTCAATTTCGATAAATTACACCATATTCTAGGATTTATTTAGGGTGGATTAAAATTAGTATAACCTGATGAACATTTTAGTGTTATCTGGGATGGAAACCTGAGATAATTTCACACACTTGTATAGTTTGTTTGTGAATACGAGTATCTTTAACGACCTTTATGGCTCATAACAATGTAAAGAGCGAACAGATTTGCACACACAACTGCAGCTACAGGAACCGGTTCACTAAACATAGTGAAATGTTCTGTCGTTTAAAGATTCTGTCATCAGCAGGTTCTGTTTTGGACTATAAATTGAAGAAGCAGCTTTTTTCACTACATGAATCTATATTATTACTGTAAAGGATAAGGAGAGCAGTTATGGTGGAAATACATTTGCAGAATGAAAATTCAGTGAAGGAACTGGATTCAATGTACTTAATTGTTGAGATAACTCTTTATTGCCAGTATATGTGTAAAAACTATTAAAAATATTTACTCTTCCGATTACATCACGGGTCGACAATGAAATTCATTTTATAATCTGAAACTATTGAAATGGTTTGGACGAACTTGTAGTCTCCTACGGTATTTTAAAGAAATAAAAATTAAACTTTTAACCCCGTCCGCAATTACTTAATTTTTCGTTACACCACAGTTTCACACTCATGTGATTTTTCACACGTAGGTATTTAAATTGTATATCGGGTCACCATTCCTCGTCCACATATAACCGATTTTGATATTTAATATCTAAAAACATTAATTTCTGAATTCCGTTCATGAATCGAAACCATTAAATGTACTATATTTTATTCATACAAGTATCGATGCGATTCTGCCTTAGCTATCTTCAAGTTGTCTTGAAGATAGCTAAGGCAGAATCGCATCGATACTTGTATGAATAAAATTTTCTGAAAGTTTTCTATTAATGAAGTTTATTTGGCTCAAAGCTGTCCAACGTTAGTACATCAACTCAATTGTATCTTCAAAAAGGATTAAAATCGTGTGAACAGTCAAATTTATATTCACGTTAAAGCTGCGGCATTTGGAGTGAGAGGTGCTAGGTTCAAATCCCGATAGGAGCCAAAAGTATTCGATTATACAATTGGTAATGTGGATAAATTAATCTATGACTCCATGAACAGCCGTATGTTCTAGATTCGGCTGGCAATGGCGTGAGATATGATGTTTAACGCAAACCCATGGAAGTTTAGAAAGTGTGTTTGCCCAAGACCGAATATTAGAAAAACAAAACACTGCTCATACACAGTCACGTACAACCTATCTACAAGTCAACTCGATGTTACAAATCTTTAGTTTAATATCCTACGCTTGCCAGAAGGTTATTCTGTAACGTCACTTATTATATATACAAGATATAACGCACATGGCCAACCAATCTGAAGACTTATCAGTCGCTACATCCAGTATGAAAATTAAACTCGAGGATTACTTCCCCATGATAATAGTATTTTTGCCAAATTCATCAATTAAAGTCTTGTTTCCGGGTGATAGATTCAAAAGCTTTTATTATAATTCAATAAATTTTTTTTCTGAACTATTTTTCTATTGCCACATAGTAGACATTTATTTGCATATACCAACAAGGAGAAGTCGCTGGGAAGCCAGATCCAGATAATGCATAGGATAAAGATAAATCAATTACGGCTCGGTGCAAGAGTGCTGTTATTTTTTGCATTTGGGAATGCTTTTATCTCAAGTTCTTTCGGTTTTACTGATCTTTCGGTTTTACTCTCATAATTACTTAATTCTAAGCAAAATCGTTTGTTAGATCAAAAAGGTACGGATAAGATTAACAGTTACTAACAAATCTTACTCTGTCGTTTAAATATAATTTCTGAGTTGCTATTGTTCAGCCGTTGTTCATCGGTTCCAAACCATATTGTTGGAATTTCAGTTTATAACAAAAAGGTTTCGATTTACGTAAAACGATTGCTCAATGGCTTCCTTCTAACCACATGTCAACTAAGACATTTCAAACCATTGTTATGTATAAGTGGATATTGTTGGTTGTCAAGCCCATCGAATGTCAATTCATTAGAAACCGCAGTGTGATGAGAAATCCCTGGACTTCTCCAGGTGGTGGCTCAAACAATACTCAAGATTTTCATATTGTCAAACATGTGTTCATTGTGCTATCATTCAAGTATCAAAAAATCATCCTACCATATGTACGAGAGTCCGAAATCTGAATATCCCGGTGATGGTATATAAGAATGAATCGAATTTTGTCTTAATCTCCAAATAACAACACTCCTATATAACGACATTCCAATAAAAACATTGCGTTTGAGAAGTTAATGATTGGAAAAATTAAGGTTAGCTCAAACTTATCTAATGTCAATGCCATCGGTTGCTTTTAGGCCATTGTCACAAAACTAAATTTTTGGTTGGATAGTCATCTACTTCAAATGACCTTCTTTGATATGAATAATTTTTATTCTTTCGTCTAATACAGAACAATGCCAAATGAAAATCAATATCAGAATTTACATAATTTGTTTGAGAAATTGAAGGAGATCGATACTGGAACACTTTTAATGGCATTAACACAGGCAGGTTAATGTCATTGAAAGACTGATTCAAAAATATTGTTGAGCTCGTTTACTTTACCCACGACAGTCTTCAGTAGATTACTCTTTTTTGAGCCACTCCAGTGTCTGTAGTTTAATAAGGAACCTTTAGTAAATATAGAGCTTATATATAGGGTGATTATCAATTCAGGTAACATTGCCGATATGCGCGAAATCTAATACTAATTTGGGTCATTAGTATCTTTATTTAGGATCTCAAGCTTTTAATCATATCCAGTTAACATTCTCTAGTAATTGGATGTCCGAAGAAACGGTCAAATATTAATAGTAAAGATAACATGGCCGTATGGATATGGAAGTTGTCAGTCGGAAGGTTGTTGTGGTTGCTCCATTATGTCCAAGTGTAATCGATGCTTAAATTATATATTGGTTGATGAAATACGATCCAAAATACCACTCCAGCAAAATAACGTGTTCTTCAAACAACAACGGCCGTGTGAGCTCAAAAATACTGACCCATGTTTATTGAGGTATTTAAGTTACCGGTTTCTCCGCAAAAAGCAAACCAACATAATTATCTCATCATAATTATTACAACAACAATTTTGGAAACTAGGAAACTTAAAATAAGATTAGAGAATCGACTATCTGACGTTCAGAATGATTAGAAAACTATAGTAAAATGAATATAAAAGAAATATGAGAACCGATTACACACCTTATGCGTGAAACGAATTCGTATTTGAATGTGAATACGAACAGGATATCAATGTATAGTCTATCTGCTGTCACTATGACTCAAAACTACAGGTAAACACAATATTGTCTTGTTGTCCTTCATTTATCTAATGGGTCGGTGGTAATTCGTCAAAAAAAGGCTAGAGAAGCTGACTTAATCTGTTCATTTTCCTGCTTGTGATATATTCAATACCAATCATGGTAGAAATTCACCCGCGTCCCGCACTCTGATTACGAAAGACATATTGCATTGGAATCTGATCGCTCTCGCACCACATAGAGCTGAGGATTTAAATAGATTATTCCGAGCGATTATCTTGTTTAAGCTAGTATTGCGTTCACAATCTTAGAGAAAGGATGTTTTTATCTCGACAACTGGTAAGTCTGACTTTACAGATTAGAAATCGTTTCAGCCGATTAGTCTGTCATCTATATCTTTCTAATGAAAACCGGAATGTTAGAATAATGATTGAAAACTAGGTCACGAAGCTGAATGACGCATGGATCTAGAGCTCATAACTCGTATTGCGTTTTTGTCATACGTAGTCCGGTTTAAATGCAGTCTTGTTACACAATTCAATTATTTAAATACTCAAGTATCTAAATTCATTAACTTGTTTGATCGGAAAGTATACAGTTGAAGCACTAGATATTTATTGCCACTGTTTAATGGATTACGAGCCTGTCCTGGGTAACAGGAACTCCTATATATTGGTTGCTGAAGTTCGTGTACTCTAACTCATTGACTGCGACCACTATTTAAGTCATTTAAGAATTGTGTCACCGAATACTTCAGCATTATAGTTTCGTGGGAATGCGTAAAAGCGTTATGTCTATGAATAGATTGGAGACGTGACTTACCCATTTATCAACACTGTCAGTTACTTGGTCTAGGAAGAGGTTTTTCTGTATTTTTACCAACCCTGTCAACAACTAGTCAACTAACCAAAAACGCTGAGTTGTCTTTTTTAAATTGTGTAAAGTTTTTGCTTCGCTAGGCCAACTTCGATCTGATGACAGTTCCGTCTGATCATGCATATACTGATCATGCATATCATCTGATCATGCCTTTCCCAGTCATAAATATATTATTTCATCACCGCAATGCATAACTCCACACGAATCTGAAGTAGCTGGATTATAGTTCGGGTCCAAGGAATACTGCACAAATTTTCTTATCAGGAGGTGCAATTTCCTATCATGGTATTCGAATCCGGTACCTATCGGTCCAAAGGTACATATCGTTTCAATGTGCAACCATACTCTGATGATGATAAACAGTATATCTACGAACTTGTCGAGCACCACTGATCTATCCCTACAATTATATACCTCACTTCTGTCTCTAAATATTAGCAATAGCTTTTACCCACTTCATATTCCTAATAATGGAAATTGGCTTTGTAACTGTCTTATAGTTCTACAGTAATTAGACAGTGGTTTAAGATCTTAAAATCCATAACTGAAAATGACACTTTTCCAAAGAATCATAAATGACATCATCAATAGAAAAATGTGAATCTGTTTTTAACACGTACAGAGATCAAGGTATATCTTTTTGAAATCTATGTGTGTATACTATGTGTGATCTGGAATCGAGTTATTGAATTTAAATCTTACTGTCGTAGAAAAACATATTTTACTGTGCAGTGATGGTAAGGCTGTGCCTAATTCTTTGATGACTTTTTAGTTAGATCTGGTTCACTATTAGTCTAATTGATCCTGTATAGGAATAGATGAGGATGTTGGTCCCGCCTCTTACTAATCAAAGTATAATCCTTCTTAATGGTTAATATCTCAGAATGCTATATGCGAGGACTGTTTGTCTTGAAGAGTATAGTGATTCCACTTCGGTTGTTGTCTGGATTGTGAAAGAGTTCATTCCTTAGTATTTGAGACTATGTTATTTAACGGTAGTCAGCTGAGTTGCTGTCTTGGTCTGAACCAGTCCGCAGGCGTCAGTTCGCCACAATTTGTTTTACAACCTAAAGCTGGGGTTGGAAATCACTCGACAACCTTCGTTACACAGCTCTCAGACTTAAAATAAACTCTTTGACCGCCCATCAATGGTAATTTGTTTGTTTTGGTCGTAATTAGTACTGTTGTCTAGCCGAAGTACTCCCAAATATTTCACATTTTTCTTTTAACGGCCTAACCATTGCACTGCTCCATGGTAGGCTATGTATATCGTCATGAATAATGGATCAGTGGTTAAATTCTTATCGCACCGAACGCAATAGAGTGATGAGAAGTCACTATCACATTCCAGCTCTTATCGGTATTTAAAACCGGGATATCCCGCTTGCATTGCGCCATTTGGTCAGTTCAATGTTATGTATAATATCTCAATAGCATCCATCTAAGTATTACATAATAGAGATAGAATGGAAATTGTATTGCAAATAATGAACGGTGGCCACATAGCTAACCATATACATGTCCTGAGATACTAAGGTGTCGATGAACGTTTTAGGAAAAATATATTTCGTGTAATTATCATCCACACAATTATCAACACAAATAGGTCTACAACTACCCATCCTACCTCTCTGGTGACGGTATGAAGATCTTTACTGATCGATCAGTATGCTGTTATCTGGCTGGAGCCGAGTTATACATGCTAAACCCTAAGGTGAAATTATGTATTACCCTTGGTAGATACGGCACTATCTTTCATACTGAAATTACTCAATACCCATAGTCACATTGATGTCAAAGGAAACGTATTGACTGATATATTAGCCCGTTTGGGTGCAGCTTCCACTTCTATGGGATCTGCGCCTGCTCTAGGAGTGACGTGCATTATCTTTTAAGAGACATATCGATGTTTACTTTGGTGGTCTGCACCAGAAGAGGTGAAACAACCTTATCTCTTATGGGGTGTCCAAAATCTCCTTTGGAATAATAAATCAGCAGAAGTCCCAGTTTTTCTTGAATTATGATAAACGCACTTTTAGGATCTGGCTGAATATTCTCACAGGACAGTGTTCCCTGAATAATCGCATGTTCCGAATGAAAACCCAAACTGCGAACAGAATGGGGAGGAGAATCGCGATTTGGATCGCGATTCCTATTTGAGGATCAATTGAGACCTTGAGGATATCGGTTATCTTGGGTTTCATTCGAAGAACAAACAGATTTCGGGAGTGATAGTGTACTTCTGGGAGTGGATGTCACAATGGGCCAATCGAGCCAGAGAAACAGGGAAAACAATAATCAGAAGACTAATGAGGTATGACTCAATTATCATATCAACATAGTAGTCTCTTATTGTGAGGTTTTGATTAAGCCAGTTTATGTTTCTGTCAACAGGTCTCACATAACTTTAGGAAAATGTTACATGTACACATGAATTATTCCAGAATCATTTGATTATAATTGATGAAGTAAATGGACACATCTTAATCTTGTAATAGTGCAAAAGCCTAATATACTAATAAACTGAACTTAAGCCTTAGATTGCTAATCTTAAAGTTAAATGGTTGAGCTTTTCCAATTTAAAATGAATTAACTACTCACAGTATTGTTACTGACTGTTATTGATTGTTTGACTGTCCCTACCTAGATTATTAAATACCAGGGTGGTCATTTTGTGGTGCTTTGTCATACTTTTATATCACGGTTGGAGACTTTTTTCGTTATATATAAAAAATAAAATAAATCTACAAACTCAACCCTGTGCAATAAATTTAAAAGGGGAAATAATGAATTTTAAGGAGAAATGAATATTGTAGAGTGATAAATTGACGTTTCGCATAACCCCGGAATTAATTATATCATTTTTTATATGAAGATTGAAGTGGTTGCCTAGGTAGTGATAATTTTTTTTCAAAAGCGTAAGTATATGCAGTCAACTTAATAAATGATATTGGAAACCATTTTGATGGCATATGACTAACAGTATAAAATGTTGACAAGTAAAAGCGAGATGGAATATATTGTCGTCTTTTTTATACGACTTGAAGTTGTTCATTCATGATTAACCCGCAGTAAGCTACGACAATTTCATTATATCATAGTTTTTATCACGAAATGTGAAAAAGCGCCACAAAATGACCACCCAGGACTCAGTCAAACAATACACTTTAGTTCACACGATTTATTTAATAAATTGTAGCCACTGGTCATAATATGTCACTAATCTTCAATTCACTTTACTAGTTACTCTCGTTGTGTGCTGTTCAGCTCGTTGTATGTTGTCCCTTTCATTGTTACGCTGCTATCTTTCTAGCTGAAAACTAGTATTCGCTGACGGCGCCGAATAAATAACTTATCTCGCTTGCCAAAATACTCGTGGTCACAAGTTAGATACTTGCCCCGGCCCAAATATTAACAAGCACCGGGTTATCCCAAAACGGATTATCCGAGTTGAACAAGTTGAAATTCTTTATTGAAATAATTACAATCACATGTCTAGTATATAACAACAATATTGATATTGTGGTAAGATTGGGAACAGCATTTAAAATTAAAACGTCTTATTTACATAAAAATTTCACTTAAATGATTTATTTGCTCTTTGTGGTTATGCCATATAGCTTATATAAGTTGTAAATAATTTTTTCATTTGATCTATGAAATCACTTATTTACCAAGGTGCAAACTGTGACCACCTAACTATAATGTCTTCTTCGCTATTTAGTTACGATACGGCTTGCATCATCACGTGAAATGTTTACTGTATACTTATATTTGGCTGTCACTTGACATTCGTCCATTCAAATAGCGAGAACATAGTTATAACCCAAACAGTTGATTAGAGAGATGCACATTGCCGACTAGAGAGATGACAAATTGGTATAGCACATAATATTGTCCCCTCATGTGTGAGTAAGGTCAGATTTTCGTTCCTCGATAATTGTTTCCTACCGCAGTGAATGTAGGAGTGAGAATATTAACACTATGGTAGATATAGTTCTAAAACACTGAGGTCATTGATCCAGCACATTAACATTGGAAGTATTTGATACATTGTGTTAAAGTTGAGTTGAGAAATATTACCAGTTGAGGAAAGGAACTATATAGCCACGTTCAAGCGGTAAGTGTAGTATAATTTTACACAGTTGCTATTTTGTAACAGCTTTTACAGGCCATTGTTGGCCCGTACCGTGTCAACAATCTGACTCCTAATTAGGTTCGATTAGGAGCCTGCTTTCCCTTTAAAGATCGGTGTATCATTTCGTATCAGCACGCAGAACGTAATCGAGCCAGCGCTGTCCTTTGATGTCATGCTCGATATCAGGAATTCACATTAAATTCCTGATCTTGTGATTGAAAAGAACTCGATACGTGCACACACATGATTCTTCTCTCGAATGCTAGAAGCCATCTTTCGTACTCATCCGTCAAGGTCCAACTCTCACATCCATACATGATAACGGGTTTGATCAACACTCTGTACAATTTCAGCTTATCTGTATTTTCAAGATATTTTGATTTCAGAAGTGGACGTAGGGGATATATAGACCGAAACTTGTTATCCTCTCCCACACTATTATCGTATGAGGAATAAGAGATCCAAGATACTTGAATCTGTGGTATCCACTACTGAAATCTCTCTCGATTAATCGAGTCATATACGCTTACTTGAAATCTAGGAATTCTTTGTGAACATCGCGAGATGTTTTGTAGTACTTGGAAAGAATCATCCGTAGCGAAAAAACTTGATAGTGACTGACCGATTTGGACGTTATCCTCCTTGGTATAGTCAACGAAAATTTCCCTCCACTAGAGAAGTGATTTGACAACCTCACTTCTTGAGTATTGTGAATAATGCAGCCACATTCCATTCTTCAGGCGTAGTTTTATTGTACGATATACCCATCGAATGAGGTCGAAAAGGGAGTTCGACCAACATAGCTCATAGAGTCCCGAAAAACATGCTGTTGATAGCAGACGTAGCCTATTTTGACATTTCGGTCAATTAAAACGAAAAAAAACACCGAAGAGTGACTGAGAGCACTAGTTTTGAACCGGCTCGATGATAATAAACACTTTTGGTGATGGAATACCAATATCTTCAAGTCATTACCTCAGATACCAACGCCAGGTGAATTGTACGGTGACATTTGTTAAGTTATTTGGATTTCAATCAGCCAATCGTTGAATGAACTATAAATGGCAGCCGTTAAACTTTCGTCAAACTCACTTATCTCGGATTATGCAGGGGAATTTTTTGATGTTCGTAAGCGGTCAAAATTTCATGAGAATCGCCACTAATGCATTTTGGTGTCAACTACTGTTGTCCGCACGCCAATGCCCCTGATAATCACCAGGCAAAGTGTGTATAATCTCTATATAAGTTACATACTTTGAAAACAAACTCTCCTAAAACACTTGCTGCAAATGGACTTTTGAAGGACGACACGATCTCACGTCATGAACATCTCCTTGAAATCAATACTTGGGCTATTCGTTTCAGGAAAGTGTGTGCTTGCCATTTTGAGATGATTTAAGATTTTTGTGTGTAATACGGACCCTTTGTTATTAGTCCGATCTAAATTTCTTCAGCATTAAAGTTACCGTCACCAGTTTGCCATCGTGCGCTTATATATGAAATCCGCATTAGATTATCCAAACTACTATAAAGAAAATGGGTCTTTGTGTTGCGGTTGGCCAACATCAGTGAGCTCAAGTAATGGATTTTAATTAATAGGAACACACCCTAGAACGTTTTCATAATCGACCAACGCCTAAACCTCACTCAAAGTTAACATTTTTATCATATAGTTGAAGAACGATCAAAGTTTGAAAATTATTCAAAATTATTACTCTAAGTCAGTGCATTACACCATTTATCGTCCATACTAATCGTCAGCTTGGTCACGTGTATAGTAGATAAATTAGACTTAAAATATATACTATTGGACCAGTAAGGCACTGGTCGCAGTAATGTTAATATCGCTGTTGAAAGTGCTTCAGTTCGAAGTGAGCCAAATCCGTCGTGTAATCACGCCGTTCACAGAAATTAAAAATATATTAAGCCATATTGTAGTGAACTGGCTCAAAGGTGAGCCTAAGGTTACGGCTGTAATTACCTCTTGCTCATTTGAAGCGTTGAACGTGGTTTTAAAGACACCATTACAATTACAAAAAGTGTCCGAATGGTGTAGATTTTGTGCTGAAGGTGTAATTGGACCTTAATTGTCTGTCGATGTAAATAATCGCCATGTACCGGTTAATTGAGTTCGATATCGTACTATTTTGGAAGGCTATTTATGGTCAAACTGTTTGGATGGATTTGACATCAATGATATGTGGTTCCAACAAAATAGTGTCACATGCCACTCAGCTGGCCCACGGTTGATCTATTGAAGAGGAAGTACGGTAATCGTATAATTCCAAGAAAAACCTCTTAACGCCCGCCATTGGGTTTATTTTTATGGGGTAATGCTTAGTTGTTGGTTTGTGCAAACAACGTTAGAGTAGCTCAGAGTCACGTTTCCTGCACCTGGAATATAGGTCGTCAGTCCATCGATTCGCATCGAACGGCAAGCTCTTTGCGGTTATTGTGGTGTTATCCCACGAGTATCTTGGTTCATGTGAAATATTTACAGATTACGCTGACCCCTACCATCGGCGATGAGACATACGTTCAAACAAAAATCCAGGGAAACTTGTATCGCACCCTGTATAGCTAGTCAAACACATCGCTTGATCGACATTTATTATTTCTTAGAAAAGCCAAATAATAAATAATTGTATTGACACAATAAATGTTTAACAAATTACAAAACTATAGATTTTGTCAATCTAAATGTAAATAACTTAATCAACATCTCAGATTTATGGAATACAATAAATATCCAAGAATAGAGTTAGCACAACAAAACCGTCAATATAATTACAAAGTACAAATCATGGTCAAGGCTAAGTAAACTCAAATCGAATCATTTTATTATGTGCCGTTGACGCAATTATCGGAAAATTGTGCAAAGAATATAAATTACAAAACACTCGTGTACATACCTACAACTCTATATACATAGAGATCACGTCATAATCTTATTAAGCAACTACAAGGGCACGCGAATCGTTTATTAACAAGTATTGACGCATAGAATTAAATCTGGCCACGACAAAACTGGACGAAATTTATTTGTTCACCTGCAATATGGGATGGCTATTCAATTATTTAGTAACGAGTTGGCTAGGATATCTTCTCTAGCACGAAATCGTTTAGAATCACAAAATCAAATCGATATAGTTTATGAATAGTTAATGATGCAGGCAGAATAATAAAGCAACAAACTTAATTATTTACCTGAATGTGAATTGTTGTCTGTTATATAGGTATAGTAAAGGAAGTATTGCCATGGGGGCGTCCACGTTTCGTAAATATTTTGCATGGAACATAAGACCCATTGAATACCACCACAATAACTATATCGACATCTTTGCCATGGGGGCGTCCACGTTTCGTTAATATTTTGCATGGAACATAAGACCCATTGAATACCACCACAATAACTATATCGACATCGCTTGTCGTAGGAAGTGACGAAATTTGCTTGAATCGTTGGGCAGATAATCTGCATCTGTAAAAACCTTGATTGATAAAACTGTGATTTTTGATACCGCCAACATAAGAAAGAACGCCCACGTTTGGTAACCGTATTACATGAAAGAGACTCTTGATCTACAAGAGGAGATCATGTGTCCTAGGGCTTAACATTGGTATATATTGGGGATGGCATCGAGAATCTTGGAGTTGGATTTCCCATTTTACGACCTGTAAATAAGGGGCTGTGTTGGATTTTAAGCAGTCGATCAGAAATCATATCGAACTTATGTCATAATATATAGGTACGTACTCTCGACACTGCGAAAATGGTGAAAACATTATGTACTTTGCAATCTCTCAGGATTTCAAAGTGGCAACAACATTCTTTAATCATCAATGACTGACCGTTTTGGACGGAATTCACCTTGGCAGTACCGACAATTTCTTCCGCCAATGAGTAATTCATCTCAAGATAATGTAAGGTATTATCTTGTAAGTTATGCAAAATAGAGATTATAGATCTTATCTCTGCTGTCCTTAGTGAATTCTTCATAGGATGGATCCTTAATGAATATCTCTGCAAGTTGTATTTGCGGGTATTCAATTACAGCTTTTGACGCATGTGGAACGTTATAGATGAAGTTGGGAAACTTCCAAGATTCCTTACTAGAAGCAGTCCAGGATCCATCCGGTTTAATTAAATAACTGGGACTGGTAGGATTGGAAGACAGAATCTTCCTAAGACGAGAGGTCTCGGAAACTTCTTCCATTTTGTCGGAGAAGAGTCTCCATGACTTCCTCTGTTCCTTCCTTAATTCTTTTTTGTATTCTTTGTAGAAGTCTCAGTCTTGAGCATCTCTCGTACTTTTGGCTCTATTAAATGATGTCCTACACGCCTTCCGGTAGGTCCCCAGTTCCTTGTACCCAATAGTTAAGCGTTTCCTCATACTTGCTCCAGTTTGTCTTTCTGGGATTCCTGAAAACTTTCCGTGTGGCAGTGGAAAGGATAAGGCTAAATGTTATATAACGATGGTCAGAGAAGGAGTGTTCTTGCGCCACTATCCATTCCCTAACCATAGGGTACATTTTTTCTGGGGCGAAGGTTACTTCTAGCTGTAATCCTAAGAAGAATCACTTTATTTTTCTTTCTTATATATTGTAAACCGAATTTGCGACGAAATCCTCATTAAACCATGACGTTGGGATTTTGTTTGCACTAACCGAGAGTTTGCTGTGCGGCTTCGACAACCTAATTTTTCAGTACTTCCCAGACAGTATTCACTTTATTAGATATTTATGTGTACCACTGTTTTCCATGACTTGTATGGAAACCTGTACCTTAGCTTTGCAATGATTAGATAATGATTACTGCCCACAAATTTTACGTCTTGGGCAACATTACCCCACTTTTGAAATGAATACAAGGTTAATTTAGTTTGGGGATGTTTTACGAAAAAATGTATTTTCCACCTTTGAGATCACGAACGATCGATATGGACTAATATTATTCGTCACCAATCGACATCGCTCTCAGTTATAGAGTCCATCCAATTCCAAATACCTAAGGCCCAATGAGAATTCCTACTCCAAGATTTCTGAGGTTATCTGTACTGTGTAGCAGTGCATAGCTTTGGGACACATGGTCTCCACTGTTAAGCCATTTCTACCAAACACACCAGGATGTATAAGTGGGAGGATCCTTTATCTCATATCTGGGTACTTAAGGTTTTTACAAATGCGGATCTACCCAATTATCAAACCATATTTATTTGACCCTCGTTGGCAGAAAGATTAGCGTGCTTGCCCTGGCATTTGAGAGTCTCGAGCTCGTTACCCGGTGGTGACCAAAAATCACGATAAGGTGTTTTTAATGTGTAAGTGTGGGTTAAACCGTAGGCTCTGACTTTCTGTCCGTCTGTTTCTATCTTTGCCATTTGGTTTGGGCTTAAGGTTCTCCCAAATCTTTCACGGTTCCCTTATTTACGAACTACTTTACGCAATTACATAATCAAACCGTGGAGGCAGCTGTAGGTCCGATTTAAGTATAGAACCATCTGCATTTTGAATAGCTTCATGCCAGCCTATAGTACTGATATGGAACCCATCGCGTATTATACACTCTAGGAGAGTCATAGATGTGTGGTGTTGCCTGGTATTTTGGCGCTACTTTACAGAATACAACTGATGTAAATAGTTTTTGTATTATTCTAGTTAACTTTGAAAAACAATTGTTTTTTGTATTATTCAAGTTAACTTTGAAAAACAATATTCATTAGTTTTTCTTATAGAATAAAAAGAGTCGTTTCTGTTCCTTCGTCCGCATAACTTGTATTTTTAAAATGTAGAAAGATTAAAAAGTAATAATAAATAGAGATTATTGTAATTAAATAAATAGTTTATTTTAATTTCAATAAATAATTTATATCGCAATAAAGATCAAAATTACGGAGTCACGTTTCATCGAAATTATGGAGTCACGAGGATGAATTATCGGATAATATAAATTCATCAAACCTAAATAAATATTAAATACCACATATCGCCGTAAAATTGGTGACCCCGACGTGATGGAGCTCGTGCTGCGCAATTGTAAATACTAGCATTTGGCAAGAATACAATCTGCTATCTACAATCTACGATCTACAATCTACAATCTGCAATCTACTATCTACAATCTACGATCTACAATCTACAATATGCAATCTACTATCTACAATCTACGATCTACAATCGAATCTACGATCTACAATCGAATCTACGATCTACAATCTACAATCTGCAATCTACTATCTACAATCTACGATCTACAATCTGCAATCTACAATCTACGATCTACAATCGAATCTATAATCTACGATCTATAATCTACAATCTACGATCTATAATCTATGATCTACAATCTGCAGTCTACTATCTACAATCTACGATCTACAATCTACAATCTGCAATCTACGATCTACAATCTACGATCTATAATCTACGATCTACAATCTGCAATCTACTATCTACAATCTACGATCTACAATCTGCAATCTACTATCTACAATCTACGATCTACAATCTACAATTTGCAATCTACTATCTACAATCTACGATCTACAATCTACAATCTGCAATCTACTATCTACGATCTACAATCGAATCTATAATCTAGAATCTGCAATCTACAATCTACGATCTGCAATCTACGATCTATAATCTACAATCTAATCTACAATCTATAATCTACGATCTATAATCTACAATCTAAGATCTACGATCTGCAATCTACAATCTACAATCTGCAATCTGCAATCTACTATCTACAATCGACGATCTACAATCGAATCTACAATCTACGATCTACAATCTGCAATGTACGATCTATAATCTACAATCTGCAATCTACAATCTACGATCTGCAATCTACAATCTACGATCTATAATCTACAATCTACAAACTACGATCTACAATCTATAATCTACGATCTATAATCTACAATCTACGATCTACAATCTACGATCTACAATCAACAATATGCAATCTACATTAATCAATCATAGAATACGAACACTACAACTGTACAGGCCGGCCTTCTTGTACCGACTTACGAACCAGAACGTTTTATTTCGACTGACGGACCTAAATTTTCTACTGGAGCCGAAAGTTCACAAACAAGTTCGATTCGACATGTCACAGAAACCGATAAATATTACAAGGTCAGGTCGTGTATCCAGAGCTTCTATCAGATTGTTACTTGGTCGATAGATCTTCGATCTCTCTGGGAGGGGAGTATTTGTGGTGTTGCCTGGTATTTTGGCGCTACTTTACAGAATACAACTGATATAAATAGTTTTTGTATTATTCTAGTTAACTTTGAAAAACAATTGTTTTTTGTATTATTCAAGTTAACTTTAAAAAACAATATTCATTAGTTTTTCTTATAGAATAAAAAGAGTCGTTTCTGTTCCTTCGTCCGCATAACTTGTATTTTTAAAATGTTGAAAGATTAAAAAGTAATAATAAATAGAGATTATTGTAATTAAATATATAGTTTATTTTAATTTCAATAAATAATTTATATCGCAATAAAGATCAAAATTACGGAGTCACGTTTCATCGAAATTATGGAGTCACGAGGATGAATTATCGGATAATATAAATTCATCATACCTAAATAAATATTAAATACCACATATCGCCGTAAAAGATGTGTTCATTTTTCAAAATCCCTTTTGATCCTGCCCCTATTTGGATTCGAACGCGGCACCTCCCACTTTAATCGCTGCAGCTTTAACCACTATGACATTTGTAACCGTAAGCTCTTGTGGCATTCATCGAGTTCAGGACTACTTTTTCGCTTTCTTTATTAACCAGATATATTTGCCTAGTAGATATAGTTGTGTTGCGTACAAAATATTTACGAAGCCTGGACAACCCACCCTCAGTTCTTATCATGTACATTGAAATCCCAAATTTATATAGAACAGTTTTCATTACAATAGTTCGACAGCTATGTTTGTTCATTTTTTCTCTACAATCTGTTTACCATATGTCCTAATTTACACCGTTGCTAGTCAAATTAAGGCTATAGATCCGGTTCAATAACTTTTGAAATCCTCTCGTATCTAAATTCAAAGTGAGTGCTTTCCAAAACCAAACATGATAGTTTATAGTATCAATACTATAAAACTATATGTTGTGGAACAGAATGGTCCCCGCGCATACAATATATTAGAACCAATGCCTATAATTATTTATAAATATTTAAATTGTATCGGTTATCGTCCTAGTTTAGTAATTGCTTTATAAATATTTATATAGACTATAATTTTTGAGGAGGGTGATATATCGGTCACCGGCACAGTATGTATGAAGTTGGGATGAGTGCGGTAACACATTTAAATTTAAATTATTATAATGAGTCTGACTTTCTGAGTTTTGTACATAAATATTTGTTATGTCTTTCCAGACTATAACCATCAATTTACAATTGAGTTTGTAAAATGTAAACTATAATGTGGTCACTGTTGATCCAGAGATAGCTAAATGACCTGATTGTAAATCAGTATTTTGTTGCATATGCTTAATTTTGACCTTCGTCGAATTAACGAGTACAACTGTCTATATTTAACATTAAGCTCTTTTCTTTTCTTCTTCACATGCTCTTTCCATTTAAGCGTAACAACCAGTCATACCCAAGTATTTATAGCAGAGTTCTTGTACGGCATCATCACATCGTTTAAGCTGATTGGATGTGGATAAATAAATGGTTAAGTTTGATTTTTCATCGCTTGGTCCACTGGCGAGTTCCTCACATAAGTAGGTATAGGACTCAGCTTAGAACGCTGCATTTTGGGATTCCTGCCCTTACCTTTCTGTCCAGAATACTCATCTTCTTGTATTACTCTAAAAAGCTTTTCAGATAGTATTTCAGTTCCCATATGGTCACGATATCATAAATTGATGATGATTAAAGTGTCTTAATCATCATCAAAGTTACCAAAGGTGTACATGCGCGCTAAACAGCTACGACATAAAATAACTGGCATCCTCATTGTTTTTTCCTTATTCATGCAGAGAGGATTATCATCACAGACGTTTCTTTTATGCGCCATTACAACAATTCGAACTGTAACGAACTGTAACAATTCGAACAATACCTATACAAGTTCGTAGTGCAGACTAACATTTTACAGCGAATATTTTTCTTATTCCATCTTTATTATGTGTCCCTATATTTCACACCTATAAAGATAGATTGAGTTGCAATTACTGACATTGGTAACCTTCGTTTTACAGCCGTTGCACCTTCAAAATTCCCATTAAAGTATTGTTACGACACTTACGAATCGTATCCGGATTATTGACGATTCCGACGAGGATCAAAATTAAAGCAACCAGAGTTAAGCCAAATTTTCACTTTCTTTATTCCACTCAATAAGTTGTTAAGATTAAAAGATTGCCTCTGGCGAGGGCTTTGAAACTTATCTAGTGCACACAACTTATTATACAATTCAATTGTTCACCAGTCAACTTTAACTATTCACTGGTAAAATAAAACTTGTTCAATACGGCTATTTAGCACTGCTTTAATACAAATCAGCGAGATTCTCGATCTTTCCATTCTCCTTGCAACAGTCAATGAAGTGGTGCATAAATTTCGGTGTAGCATAAACGTGTATGTGTTAAAACAAGCCTACTAGGTAATCAAATAAAAATATCAACCTTGGAGTGTATTGGTAAACTGAAAGTTTATATAAAACAATTCAAAATAGGTACTCGTTTTTCACTAACACTACTTAAGGTCTATTTTGAAAAACAGACGCATACTACAAAAGGTTTAGTACTATTTGAGCATTATTATTCTCTTTTCATTTGGTTATGTACATTTTTTTACAAATGAGAAAATGAGATTCTCATTCGTTTTTTTACTATTCATTTTTACCAAAACTGATAAAAGTGTGTGTGCTTACACAAGCCAAACTATATTCATACATATGCTATAGAGGAAATCAACTATTGGTCAAGTATTGGTTAATATTCTTATATTCGTACACGATTGCGAATACCGTATGATCTTCTCATTAGTCAAAAAAAATGTACATAACACTGTATTTGGTGTCATTCATTGTCATGTTGACACAATCGTTCTTTAGTAGAGATGGAAAAGAGAATAAAAATGCTCAAATAGTACTAAACCTTTTGTGGTGTGCGTCTGTTTTTCGAAATAGACCTTAAGAAATGTTAGTGAGAAACGAGTAATTTTGAAATTTTCTATATGAAGTTTTCGTCTACCAACACACTTAAAGGTTGATATTTTCGTTTGATTAGCTCGTGCAAAAAATATAAGCAGGCTTGTCTAAACACACACACTACAGTTGGCTTTAATTTTTTTTTTTTTTTTATTATTCTACGCTTTTTTGGGGCTCAAAGCTCTCCCAGCTCATTCACGGTTCGCTTATTTACGTCCTACTTTACGCCTTAACGGCCAAATCGAGGACGTACGGCTATAGGTCCGATTTTAATAGAACCATCTGCGCATTGCATAGCTCCATGCCAGCCTAGAGTACTGACATGGAAGATGGGTCGGGCATATGAGTTCTGCACTCCAACAGGGGGTCATAGATGTGTTCATTAACACCACCGATCGTAATCAGATGGTGAAAAATCCCTTTTGCATCCTGCCTCTATCGGGATTCGAACCCGGTACCTCCCGCTCCAACTGCCACAGCTTTAACCACTGAGCCACCTGGGCGGTGGCTTTGATTTTTACTCAATAATACTTAGGTGGTACTGTTTACTACTGCGTTTGTTTAATTCTTCTATACTGTATTCACAACCGTGTACATACGAATAGAAGAATATTCACCAATACCGCTAAAGGTTGATATTTTCTTACAGCGCAATCATGCGTAAAGTCGGGCTTATAGTAAGGGTTTTTTTTTTAGTATAATTCGTGATATTTCCATTCATTATTGTAGTCTACAAATGGTTTCTATTTACTTGCTGTATTCTGCTGATGTTGATTCGCTCGTTGAATAGTGTTATCTCTTTCCTCATTTATTACTTCTCAATCTGAAATCGACTATCATGAGGCGTTCGAGAAATAAAATCTCTTGTTCTCCGAAATAAACGATCATAAAAAATATATCATTGTCTCTGCCTCAGTTGGATTCGAATCAGCTTCTATTTTGGCTACTACTATAATATATAACGCGTACTCTATAACCACTCAACCATCGACTGTTATGATGTGTGCTGCTTTGATTTAGGCATGTTTGTTTCAATACAAAGTAACTTAAAGGAAACAAAGCAAAAAAGCACGTTTGTCGCCATCTTTGGTCTAGTAAACAAAACAACGTATTTTCAGTTGTAATTAGGGTATTTCTCATAATTTTGTTGTGGTTTTGATCGTATAGCCGTGTTTCTTGACGCACAGTGATCCGGATCCGATCAAATTTTACATACAAAGCAACTACAAAAAATGATCGAAAAATTTATTCGGATCACAAATTTTTTATCATAAAATTTGTTCTTATTTAAAAATATAGAACTAACCTTTTTTTAGAGGTTGGCTGTAATGAACTAACAAAAAATTTGACATCGAACGCACTCATTTAATTCACCTGTCAGTTGGTTTGTTTTGAAAAAGATTTAAAAGAGAATATAGCAACAATTGTGTTGATAGACGATTAGCTTAATAGTTTTGAAAGTTATACAATGTAATTGTTTTTGAAAAATATTTAAAATCTTTATTTTCCATTTTGTTGCCAAAAACACTATAGCGTTATTATTTGTATTATTTACTACTGATAGAATGACAGCTAATGGCAGCTAGTAACATGGATGATATTTTACAACAGAAATAATACAATTTTGAGCAGTACCATAGGAAAGTTTAATATAATTTTGAATAGTACCTTTTATGAATTTTAATGTAGTTTCTTGGCACAAGATCAGATCTGAATCAGATCAAACGTCAAGAAACACGACTATTATAACTGTAATATCATATATCTATATACTTCAACATGATGGTTTGCTAGTGGTTCATGCGCAAGATGGATAATTTCACAAATCACGGTCTAGAATCGTTCCTTGAGCAGCACCTCCTGTGATTTCTTGTTGCATGTTTTTTCCGTGATTTGGAAAATAAGTATCCTATCTTAAAAGTAATTAGATTCTGTTACAACTCTACTAAACGACTCGCATCCAGTTTTTTAATGACTCAATTTAAATTCAAGAGACCAGCACTTAATCAACCTCTTACACTTTAACACTTGAGTCATATTTCCATACTTTAACTGGATACGTTAATGAACCTCATTGTTTGTTCTGTTTGATACAGCTTTTAAGCTGATAGTGAACTGATGTTGTGATGCCATTTTGAGCCTGATTTGGATTCCGTTTCAAATCAAAGATCAATGGTTTATATGTATACAATCTATACCATCTAATAAATTGTGTCGCTGGTTGTAGTTTAGAGGTTAAAATAGTTTCTCATCACACCTCGGTTTCGAATTCGATTCTCGCTGTTGACCCAAATTTAACACACTCCACATGACATAAAAAAGCGTATTGATCTGTGTTAGACGTTGATGATATTTACGTACTTTGTGAGATGAAATGACATGTGGAGGAGACATGGGTACAATATACCGGTTTCTTTACTACTGAGGAGTGGTTGTGGTGTGTGAGGGCAGTGAGTTATGTCGATGGAATGACTCTGTCACGTTTTACAGTAGCTGGTGTCTGATGAGCTTGGGTCTGTATAAGTGAGTGTTGGTGTGGGTGGTTGAATGATCGCTTTAGGTCGACTTTGTGGCTAATCGTCTTTTTAAATTTGACTTTTCATTACACCTGTTGATCTGCTCTTTAAGTTGGAGGGCAAGAGGCAATTATGAACTATATATGAGCTCGTAAAAATCATACACTCGATGTTGTTAGCGCACACCCTTAGTCTATAAACTGCCCATATAATTTTCAGACTATAAACTAATAATTGTTAACCAATTTATGATGTGACATATTTCGATCTGCATTATACTACAAATGTGGAAGTCTAAATCTACGGACAAGTGTCACTCTCGGTCTGAACCGAATCCTTTGTATAAATATAGACGTATATAGAAGTCCACTGTGGTTAAGATGAATGTAAAATCGAAAACTAATTATATGTTGGGAGATGCAAGTCTGAAACGGCGTTTACTCAGCATCCCTCTCTCTCTCCTATATAAACTGACATATTCAACATCTCCTTATTCAACATCAGCTCGGGAGGCATTTGGTTGTGTATAGTTTGGAATAGTTTCCAAAATATTGACGTTCTTGTGGCTTTTCATGGAAACTTTAGCATTTTGGTTTCTTTAAGGGAGATTGCAGGAAACCTCGTTTTAGGTGCTATGGTTTTGGAATAGCGTGTGTCGGGTTCAGGTTAGCTAAACATGGTGTCTTACTTTTCTTTTTTTTTATAAATAAATTATTATTTATATAAATTAATTAACACTTCGTTATAATGTATGTACATATACAAAATGTTTTCGGGCCATCGCAGAAATATATATTACCTCTCACGTCAGATCGTTTTGGAAATATAGCGACACGCATATGAAAAGATGACCGAAGATGTCTATTTGGTACTTTGTTAAGCATATTCCACCAGGCGAATTCTTCCAAAATGGAAAGAAAGGGATGAACGTTAACGATCCCACAATAAAAGTACTAGCAAAAATAATCCTTGAGCAAATATCCCCATCAACCAACTAAGAACTAAGATTGGAACAAGCTGGCTTTGGGCTATAGGCAAGAGTTGTACAGATCATATCAACACTACACGTATCAATATCATCATAGAGCTTGAAAATTGTGTTTGATTCAACCATTCGAAACGCAATGTGTAAGGCATTTTCCGAAATAGGTATACTTTAGAAAAGAATTGAACTTGAAAACGAGATGTATCGCGATGTGGGAAACAAAGTTCTATACAATGAAAAAAACTGAAACGCTTGATAACATCATGCGCAAACCCGACACCACGTCCTCAATGGTATTTAGTGGCGAACACTAGCGCGACATTTTGCATAGACATGCCGACATGCAGCCAGAAAGTTCAGAAGCTACCAGATACTACGTCCAGAAACGCAAAGAAAGTTATATCAGTAGCAACAAAATCGTGAGACTATAAATACTAACAATAGTACGTCAATCGAAGAAGTAGGGAAATTCGTATATCTGGAGGCATTTACTGTAGTAAAAACAAGAAAACAGACATCAAGCAACGCATCAATATTCAACAAGCTTCACTAGACTTGGAACAAGCTTCACTAGTCTTGCATTTTATCCGTCCGTCCTGTCGAGCAAGTGCTGCTGTATGGGTGTAAAACATGGAATCATACACAAGATCACCCAAAAACTATTTAGTAGTTTGTAAGCAAATCCCTGAGAAGAACTATAAAATGCTTGATAAGATTAAAGATAAGATCAAAAATTAAAAACTCAAACAGACATTATAAGTGAAACAAGAAAGTGCAAATGGAGATGGATCAGGTACACACTTAGAATGTCCCCGATCGATTTAGCACAAATATCATTAAACTGGAAGTTACAAGAAAAGATTAAAACCGGAAGGCCAGAAATGACCTTAAAAAGAGAACGGTGCTAGCCGAAGATAGAATGGAATGGTCCAATAGAGTCAAAGGTTTAGTCAAGTGAACGCCCTCTGTTTCTAAATTAGAGGTAAAGCGCATATTTCTGGATTATGATAACATGAGTAGGATGGCTAGTATGTACTTCTGCTAACGTATCATAGAGTAACTTGTCCTTTATCCTCAATAAAACGCGGCCCACGAGCTAAAAGATTTTGAACAGTACTGATTTTGATGTTCAGGTTGTATAATTTCTTCTCGACATTGTGTTTTGGGGTTAAATCTAAAATAGGTTGCAACTAATCCGATTTGAGTACGCCAGCTGCACATTGCATTCCTCAGTGCTAAACTGGAACAAGTTTAGCCACCCTGGCAGACTCCTAATTACTATATAAATAATTATAATTTAAAAATTGAATTAATTAAATTATTTTTTTTCATATATTTTGTCACTTCCAGATCTGACGCACGGCAGCTTATAGTATACGTACGACACGCACTACCAAAATATGAAATCGGAATTATAATAAATACAATTAAGACCAACCAAACAAGGTATTCAGAATATTTATATACATTTGGAACGCACAAATCTGCAATAAACTAAAATATGATTGCAACACCACCCAAAGTATGGACGACCGACACATTGGGCAACGAAAATGGTAATTAATCGAATTTTCATAAAAGTCTGTATCATTGAATGACGTATGTGTATAAACAGCGCGGTAACTAACCTCTACCAACGTTTATTTAACCAAAACTAATTTCATTGATATGCGTGAAACGACGCGGAAAACCACTTGTTGTGTCTGTGTGTGTATACACGCCAGTTCACACCTTTGCGCCGTTTTTGTATTCAAATTATTTAATTAAATTTCCAATCTTTTATTTATTTATTTATTTTCAATTTTCAAGGTTCATCGTCGACAGCCAATTTAACAGATCAAAATTATCGTCAGCATTATTTTGGTGGAAATCCATATTATATTGGAATACAGTCAAGGTATGTGTGGTCGTATTCCTATCAAACGATAGGCAACTGTCGGTAATTGTTAAGCAATATAGGATATTAGAAAATTGCGGGGGGAGTTCGTTGAGAATTGATTGTTGTTTGATTTGATGGTTCATTAAAATGTAAATTGCGTGTATATATGTACATGCTTTACACAGACGTGTGTGTCATAAACAATAATGGCGATTTGATTGATTTTTAAACATACGGCTCACGATTTACAGAAATAATGACAAGAAAAGTATATTCAATTAAATACTTGTATATATGTGCATTAGAATGACACTTCACAGCATTTTACGTTATAACACAAAGTGCATGATCATTCCAATTATGAATTTGATAATTTATCAACCGGAAAATGTAAGGTAACCTCAGCTTAGATAATTTGTTAGATATGTAGTTGATTAGTTAAGACATGAACAGTTATAAATGGTTATTGGTGTCGCGTTCACATCCGAATGCAGACCACGAAAATGAATTACTCCTTTGAATATGATGATGATGCATGTAATGTTCTATATATGGAAAATGCGCTGACTTGCAACACGACACGGATACCCTGGAATTTTTTTTTGTATAGTATGACAGCGAAGAGGTTTTTCAATTTACCCAATTATTGTGTAGCGAGAAGTGGAACTAGAAATTGGAAAGATCGTGTCAGAAAGTATTGACTTGCGGTGCTCTAAGCATCACATCTGCCGGCCATCAATTTAAATTTAAAATATCTATCCATCTAATCAGGCCTGTATGATCTGGTAGTACTCTAGTGAATTACAGAAGTTTTATCGATTTATTAATATTCTTTTGTTTTTGTGAACAATGACTAGTTTCTGTCTGTGTCTAGTTATGTATATATCTTTACAATCTGTTTGGGGGCTCAAGGCTCTCCTATAAATATGTTGCGGTTTGCTTATTTACATCATACGTTACGCCGTTATGACAAAGCCAAATCGAGCATATAGTACGCATGCCAGCCTATAGTACTGACATAGAAGATAGGTTGGCACATGAATTCTGCACTTCAAACAGGAGGTCATAGATGTCTTCATTCTCTTTTGGATCCTACCTCTATTGGGATTCGAACCCGGTACCTTTCGCTCCAATTGCTTCAGTTTTAACTATTACGTTATTTGTTATTGGTGACATGCTCGAAAAAGGAAAAATCATGCTTCATCGGTTCAGATTAAGACCCAATTCATCATAATCTTGTAAACAGCCACAATATGTCAGATAGGTCTTAGCGCCATAACTTCAGCTTCGCCGACATTGATTTCTTCGCCTTTACCTAAAATTAACTCTCATTTTAATAATCGCTGAACTTTTTGCTCCGGGTCAGCACACAAAACATGACCCATATGCTGTGTACTTGATGTCCTTAAATTCCTTAATTGGTTACATGCACGAAATCAGAAATTTACTATATATTAGTGAATTTTATTTACTAGGTATTTGCTATCTTTTTGGGTCATATATCACACATTTTTTGAACTGGAAAAAATAGCCATATGCTTATTATCTGAAACCTACGGATCGTGGATCAAGACTATAGTAGCAACTAAAGGAGAAGAGCTTCATCAAGCAATAATCAAATACAATTGCAACGTGTGCCAGTATACCGGTCTACTAATAAAACACCAGACCTAATTAACTTTTTTATAAGAAGAAAAGTTCCGAATTATATTCAAGTGCAGGAAGGATTAGACTCCACGTCTGACCACCCCATTGCATTACGAATATTTTGTTTGAGTTGCTCAAGCGTTTCTGGTTTGTTTGCATAAGCCTTGCTTTTCAAATATCCCCACAAAAAGAAGTCCGGAGCAGTCAAATCAGTGGAGGCCAATCAACATCACCATTTTTTGAAATAACTTATCCTGGCTGTATGCGATGTGGCACCGTCTTGTTGATACCACATGTTAATCAAGCCCAAAGCCTGCAGTTGTGGCGTTAAAAAGTGTTCAATCATATCACGATATCGCTCTCCATTCACAGTTACCGTTACGCTGTTTTCATTTTCAAAGAAGTAAGGTCCAATGATTCCTCCTGACAAAATTGCACACCAGACTGTCACTTTCAATGGACGTAAAGGTGACTGATGAATAATTTGATGGTTTTCCATTGCCCAGAACCGACTATTCTGTTTATTCACATATCCATTCAAATGAAAAGGTGCCTCGTACTCATGATTTATTCATGTAAATCGGGGTTGTCATGGGCGAGCTGTAGCATCCTATTGGCATATGTACGGCGGCGTAAATGGTCTTGTGGAAGAAGCAGTTGGGTCAACTGAATCTTAAAGGAAACAAATTCAAATCCATGTGCAAAATTGTGGCCAAACTTGTTCTTTGAAGACCAAGCTCCTGAGCATGGCGTCGAATTGAGCTTAATGGATTGTTTTGAACACTTTCTTGAGCAGCAGTAATGTTTTCAGCCGATCTTGCAGTACGTTGTGGCCCATGCTTGGGCCTATCACCTACAGACCCTCTTTCATCGAAATCATTCACTACACGATAAATAGTGTGTTTTGTTGGCACGTTGTTTGTCCCTAAAATTTCACGTAACTTTCTCATCGTCACAGTAATCGATAATTCAGGTTGGTTTATCGAATATTTTTTCATAATAAATTTGACACGTGTCTCCTTCACGACTGCCAAATAAGAACTGTCAAGAGTAACGTTTACCAAAATGGCGGCAAAACAAAGTAGTATACATTCTCGGCGGACACTCTGTATTTGAAAAGACCAGTTACGCACATGGTCACCTAGCTAAAACCAAATAAAAAAAGCAGACAGTTTTGCGGATCATCTCGAGTGCACCTTTCAATCTAATTTAGCAACACTTAATCCACAAGATATGGTATATTGAAACCATATAGTACCTAAAAAATAACTTAGGTTTGGCTTGATTCCTGGAGATATTCTTAAACAATTACCCATAAGTGAAGCTATTAGGAAAATATCGGACATAATTAATGCCTCCTTCAGACTCTGTTATGTTCCGTTCCTTGGAAATTTGTGGAAGTAATAATGATGCCTAAACCAGCTAAGCCACCAAGTAAATTAACCTCATACAGATCAAATCTTTAGAGTGAAACAGGAAGGAGTTTGCTCCAGCATAAAAAAAGCTAAAGTAGAAGTTCTGCAGGGAAGTGTCTTAGGAATAATTGCAAACGAATAATAC
This sequence comes from Tipula lateralis, assembly GCA_963932295.1. Classification (NCBI taxonomy): domain Eukaryota; kingdom Metazoa; phylum Arthropoda; class Insecta; order Diptera; family Tipulidae; genus Tipula; species Tipula lateralis. The sequence continues at coordinate 122,815,221 of OZ010737.1, forward strand.
AACTTTCGCCACGTTTGCAGATGACACTTTCGCAATTCTAGCTGTTGGTAACACAATTGGTAAGGCCACATCAAACAAATAGCCATAAATAATATACAAGACCGCCCAGGTATGGCGCAGTGGTTAAAGCTGCTTCAGTTGGAGCGGAAGGTACCGAGTTCGAATCCCGATAGGGGCAGGATGTTAGGGGCAGGAACACAACTATGACCCTCTGTTGGAGTGCAGAATCCATGGGCCGACCCATCTTCCATGCCAGTACTATAGGCATTGAGCTATGCAATGTGCAGATGGTTAGGTAAATCGGACCTATAAATGAAAAAATAAATGAAGAAAATAATAATAATAATAATATACAAGATTGGCTAGCTACGTAAAGAGTTAAAGTGAAAGAATCATATTAATTTCACTTATAGTTCAATAGAACCCGTAACTTTCAATAATATTTCTGTCCACATATAAATCAAGCAAAATACCTTACTTGGTATGAATCTTGACGAAAAGACAAAGTTCCAATTAAAATATAAAAAAATGTACTGGCTAATTGGAAGACACTCTCAGTTATCCATTCATAAAAGACTTAAGGTAGATTTACACATCTGACGTTTTTCCTGTGCCGAACATCACGTGACACATTCAACCAACTAATAAAAACTACTTCGCCGATTTTTCGAGGTCTGTCTGCTGTCGTACCGGACTGTCGAAAATTCGAATGTAAACGATAAATTGTGGTTTTGTGAGGCACTGGACGATCACAAAGCTTTCCATCCATGTCCCAAATGACAGTTAAATAAGATCTTGACTGATGGCATTCAGTTTAAAGAAACCACTCGAATTTCTAAGTTATTAGACTCGTTAGACCTCAACTTTATACCATTCATGCTTCTGATTGTGTTATACGTAAATGTGTCGATGTTTCCATGTTGATATTTTGTGGGTTAACTTTACTTGCCTTCATTAGTGATTTTAAAATGCATATAAGGAGTCATGCCGGACCTATGTTGTTGCTATCTCATGAAAAGCGTATATTGAGTTTAATCTGATGAGACACTTCGGTGCTTGTATCAAAACCAGATCGTCAGCGTATAACTTTGGTCGAATAAACTGGTTGCATGAAGTTTAGTAAAGATTTCGTTAATGACCAGAAGCTACAACAGGGGTGGAAGAATATCTCTCCGAAGGCATCCCTCTAGTAATTTTGACTGAAATAGAAGTATTCTCAACCTATGGAATACTACAATAGGTACACATTCAATCCACTCAAAAATCAAGATACGCGTTTCTCGTGACCTCATAAACAGTTCCTAAGTCTAGTAAAAAAAATGTTTTCATAATTTTCATCCGTATATATATTGGGGCTTAATAAACGTTCAATCAGTCCCCTTCCTCCAAATTCCAAATGCAATATCTACCTATACCCGGATGAGCCTATAGACATTTGTGTTTTCGAATTTCGGAAGCGCATAATTTGGAGCTCAAAAATATTTTTTTTTAGTTGGGTGGAGAGGGCACGGATCCACGGATCCAGACATTTGTGATCCACTTTTGTTTTTTATTTTAATCTGTGTCAATCTGACTCCATCGGTTTTCATCACGATTCAGCCCTTCATATTATTGTAAACAATTAAAATTTGCCAGATCACTCTCTGCGCCATGCGGAACCATGAACAGAGACTAACTAGACAAATTCGTGTTAAAATATTTTAAAACCTTAGACTGTGTATAAATGGTGTATAAATGGATTAAATGCTACCCGACCTGACGAAATTCCTGTTCGAATATATTGAAGGAGTTTGCCAGTGACTTGGCTCCATAATATTAACTAAAATGTTTCTCCTGTCTTATAAACAAGGTAAATACTCGAACGCCTGGAAGAGTGCGATGGTGCAACCTGTCCTTAAACGTGATTGTGATAAAACTGATCCCTGAAACTACCCGCCAGTATATCAATTGTGTCAACCGTGGCTAAAGATTTTGAGAAATGCATTAACCAACAATTGGTGAATTATCTTGAGATTAATAAAATAATTTCGTATAAACAATATGGCTTCCGCGAAAACCGCTCCACAACCGATCTCTTGACGTATGTTACAAACAAATGGACTCTCGCTCTTGAGCAACACGGAGAAGCCTTTGCAATCTCATTTGTAAACTTGTGGCATGCGGCTTGGATTCGATGACCATCAAGTGGATAACAAGCTTTCTCAAAGAAGAAAAGATCAACGTTGTGCTAAATGGGAGATCATCAACGACACACTCCCGAAGTTCCGGAGTCCCTCAAGGATCAGTTTCGTCACCATCAGTTTCGTATCCAACAAGTCATTAATATATAACAAAAACTTTGTTTTTGTTATATATTAATGACTTGTTGGATAGCACTGTAAACCCTATCCACAGTTTTGCCGATGATGCAACATTGCACCCTTCTATTTCGTTCGAGGTCGAGCCTACTCCTTCAGAGTTAAACGGTAAACGGCTGGAAGTTGTCACTTCGCTTAATTCCGATTTGAGTTAAAAATCAGGTCAAATTTAACGAGAAAAAAACATAATTTTGCACATTCTCGCGTAAAAGAAGTCACAACGAATACCCTTTTGTGGTAAAAGGACACGTTCTCGTGAGTTGTAACTCAATTCGTCTGCTTGGTGTTCAGATTACCAACAATTTAAAATGGAATGAACACATAATCAGACGGTTTTTTAGATCGCATCAGGTTCTCCAGATATATAAAACCTTTATTAGACCTTGTATAGAATATTGCTGTCAGGTTTGGGGTGATGGCCTCCTGTATAGTACTGAACTGAAAGAACGGTTAAACTATGAGTACTGTCACTCCAACAAGAGGTCGTAGATGTGTTCATCCATATTACTGATTTTAATTAGATAATGACAAACACCTTTTGCATCCAGCCCCTATATAGGATCCGGTATTTTCCACTCCAACCACAAACATGCAGAGTCATGCTGACTCACTATATAAACCTTTGATATACAATATGGTGTTTTGTTATTACGTTTGCTGTTGTGATTTTGTCAGATAAGAAAATTTCTCACCCTATGGAATTCCATCGCGGGTTGAGCTAGTCAAAATCAAATTGTATTACTAAGCAAATATAAAGTTTCTAAACTATCGATTGATATCAATTAAAACAGAGCATACGCGTACATTGTCATTTATGGTTTTAATATTAAAAATTAATCAAATCAAATCCATAAATCACACAACGACTATATTCACTATATAAACCTCCCACCGCCCTCATACATTAATTTGTGATTTTGTCGTTTCAGGTTTCGTCGAAAATATTTTCATAAAATCATTTTTCTAATTCTGATTCTAATAATTATTGCATTAGTCATTGGAATAATAATTGTATCTCTATATAGTAAGTACACACCAAAGAACAAAGGATTGAGCATTGTATCATACATATGATTGTATATTGTGGCATTAATGCATGACCTCAACTAATCACAACACCCATCTCTAATCAATTCAATTCAATTTGCATTATACACACACAAACACACACTCATATAACTACTAAATATTATCTATGATGAATCTGTTGATCACGCTAATCCGTTTCATTTTTCCAATTTACGCCTGACGAACAGAAAACTACAGTGCAACGAGATGCGAAACCAAAGATTGTATCCGAGCGGCCGCTAATTTACTTGAAACTATGGATCAAACAGTTGATCCGTGCGATGATTTTTATCAATTTACATGTGGTAACTGGCATCAGGAACATCCACGGCCGGATTCGTCGTCGTCGTACGATTGGTTTGCGGAGCGGCAAAAAAAAGTTTTACGCAATGTACGCGAATTTTTGGCGGCAAACGAGACCGATGACAATTTACCGCTGCCGGTTAAGCAAACGAAATTGTTGTACGCTGGGTGTATGGACACGGGTGAGTAAACCGCATATATATACTATGTACATACATAAGTAGTTTGATTGACATATATAGAATGTACAGTAGTAAACTATACAAATACAACAATGAAACAATTAGCCGTACGTCTGAATGTTATTGACCGGAAATAGGCGTGCAATGTGTTACGATTGTTTGATGGAGTTTCGTTTTATATTTAATCGATTACATTAGTTGTTTTTAAAGGTTGTGTGGTGATAATCTGATTGAATCACGCAATACTGTTTATGCGGGGTGCTACATGGGAAGTAAACCAGTTGCCAGATTTCAATAGCGATATAAACGTGTGTGCGTGACACGAATTATAATCACAAATATTTATACAATTGATAAGATGCTCATTATTTCGACGTGTGTTATGCAATGTGACGAAAGCATACTTACAGCTGCAATCACCCACTATGATAACATTCCTTGCTTTAAATATTATCTTATCACTCTTAGGGATGACTATTTGAAGCCGGTTTTGTCAAAGTATGAAAAAAGGAAACAGACCATATTGACTAGGTACTTCATGTTGTTGTTCATTTTGTACATCCAAGAACTGCATTTGCAAATATTTTCATACAGCACATCAATCCATAGTACATGCATACACTTGGGTGTCCCATTCCTCTACGATCGCCTGTTGCAACTCCTGAAGACTCGTTGGAGCAACATCTATCGCTCGAACCCATCTTTTCAACTCGTCCCATAAATATTCGATGGGATTGAGGTCCGGGTTTCGATCTGACCTGTATGCGGTCTCGCATTATCCTGCATGAACAGAAAAATTTCACCAATAAACCCGACAAAAGGTACGACGTACTCCTCGAGTACTTCCTCAATGTTCCATTGAGAAGTCATTCCTCTTGATCGACAGCCAGTATTGGCTCGGGTGATGAACACAGGATCTTTCCTGGCCTTTAGTGATATACTTCCCCAGAACATGCACGATCCACCGCTATATCGCTCTCCTTGTCTTCGGTATATACTCTTCCGCCTGCATCGGTGCCATATAGACACATCCTGCTCTCGTCAAAGAACTCCACTATTCTCCATTCTTGTGATGTTCAATTCAATTGGTCTCGAGTGAACATACGACGGTCTTGTCCGTGGGCTGAGGTCAATTTCGGCCCATTCCCCGTCCTTGTGCAGTCAGAGCAACTTCTTCAAGCCGTCTTCTTACTGTCCAACGACTGACTTCGAATTCATGAACTTCTTCAAGAAAGCGACCATCATGATGTGCTGTAGAACGAGGTTGGCCAGATTCTTGTCGCCGTCTGAAGCCATCCGTTTTCTGATATCTCTACCACACTCGACGAATGGCAAAAATTTAGTTGTAGAGCCACTTCACTGTGCTGCCTCGCATAAATTAGTGCAACCACTTGTGCGGCTACCTCTGGTGTGGTATCCATGTCTTTGCTCCGGGTGAAGACGTAAATAATAGATGATCGTTCATGCTAAGCGTCGATATGCGAATGATCGCAGATATATCATGGCATGCTATTGTATTGATTTTGTTAAATTATTTTTAGAATTTAATTCGAAAGCTTGCTGTATGCATTTGACAGAAAATCACTATGTTGCCATGGTACAAGTACAAAAAATAGACACTTTGAATCTGCATTAAAAAAATTAAACAAATATTGGATATTTGATATTTTTTTTAAACTTTTGTAGAAAATTAAACAATGTGCGATATTGTTGCACCTAAGTGTATATGTAAAGAACGCAAGTGTAGCGTGACTAGAGTAGTATTTTACTCTAGATCTTGTTCGGCTGCCTTTCGCTTGAAGTGTGCGGGAGCGTGGCACGTTTTCGCCAGTATTTCCGGCTATATATTTATTCTTAATTAATTAACAAATCTTGTACCATAAATAGACTTGGTTAATGCCGAATTCTGCCTGTTTTTAATTTCCACAAGCCATTTCCATTTGAGGGGTTTATATATCCAAAGATAGGATGGTTCTTGCCCGACCAGATATCCTGTTGTACTGCTTCAGTCTTAGAATCGTGAAAGTAAATTTGAGTAAATTTTAACACAAAAACAGGTTCTTCCAAAAAACTTAGTTTATTCGACTTGTCTGATATCTACTGAAGAAGCGCTATCCCTTCAACGAGCCCCAAATTGTGCTTGGACTTTCCCCATCGTCCCTTATTAGTACCCTCACCTCCAGTTTTAGTTTGTTTGGATCTCTTCCCTCTACTGAGAACCTAAACTAAGCTATCTGCCTCCCTACTAGCCTCATCTCTTCGTTGACTATTAGAGTTATCGGTTCAAAACCAACGTTGATAACTCCATTGGTTTTGGCAACGGGTGCAAGAGACTCCTGGAGCTTCTCCTACTTTACAATTTGAAACCAAAAGCCATCTGGAACTGTTTCAAATTTTGTTTCATAATGACGAAGTGGTAATCACACGTTCGATATTTGATCTTGATTTCGACCTATGTAGTCAAAAGTAGATGTTCAAGAACAGCTGCATTCGATTTAATTGATTGCTAATTTTCACAATAGAATTGTATTGGCTGGATAAATTAGCCCTTTCACTCTTGTGTGGATTATTTTTATCTGTTATGAAGTCGAAAAACACTTTCAAATTTATTTCAGTTCCTTATACCTTATGTTAAAGCCAAATTAAGGACGTACACGTTTAATCGAATTCAATCGGACTTGGAGCTCGATACTTTTCAACTATATTCTATAGCACATACAATATTTTACATACGCAATCTGGATTACTATCCAACATATTCTTGTATTTCAGACAAACTAAATGAATTGGGCATTGCACCCATAATGAAATATTTAAAGGAGTACAACCTGCCCGAAATTCCAACATACTTCAACATAACCGATACGGACTTCACCAACTACAAATACGATTGGATACTTAGTTTGGTCAAGATAAAACGATCATTTGGTGCCGATCTCATGATTGGTTTCGACGTTTTTCCAGATCCAACAAATCGAACCGTTAATCGAATAGCATTAGGAACCCCAGAAGCTGGATCAGAGTTACCATTGTATGTATATATTATTAATAAGCTTAGGTGAATATTATTCTAGCGAATTATATATATACAGTAATACAGATGTAAATCATCGCATAAATCGTGTTTTAAAATCCAAAGCACTTAACGAAGATGAAAATGCAGCCGACGATAGTCCAACACTAGTCGCATACTATTCATATATATCGGAGATTATGGCGGCTGTAATAACACATTCCAATCCGCAAATCACAATTGAATCGTTTGCCAAAGAAATTGACCGGTCGGCCAAGTATGTCGTTAAGACGGCCAAATTCATTTATAAATTAGCACAGGAGGCAGAAAATATAACCAAAACGGATAAACAAGATGCGCTGGCTGATTTGCGTAATGTATACGTCACGGAGCTGCAAAATACGACAGATATGTATATTGCACCGAAAAGACCAATTCCAATCTGGGAGAAGTACATAAATTTAATATTCCAAAACATTACGAACGTGACGGTGAATTTGAAAGAGGAAAAAATTTTGTCGAGCAAATCCGACATAAAATATCTCGAAATGTTAACGGAATTTATTTCAAATTCATCACTTGTCGAACTCGAATTGTACATATGGTGGACAATTGTTGAGGAATTGGTGTTGCATACAACAAGTGATATACGAGAACTACATTATCAGTATTCAAAAATGGTTACAAATCTAGAGGGATCAGTGTCCCGATCGTTATACTGTTCAGGCGGCGTGAATCAATTGATGGGAATGGCTGTGAGTTATTCGATTGTGGATAACAATTTTTTAAACGAAACCAAACCAAAGGTTGAGGTGATGTTGTACAATATACGGAAATCTTTCGATGACTTGGTAATGAAAACGAATTGGATGGACGAGGCAACAAAAAAGCAGACGCTGGAAAAGTCAAAGGAGATGAAAAGTTTTATTGGATTCCCGGAATGGATATTGAATAAGACGAGATTGGAAACATATTATAAGGGAGTAAGTTGTAATAAATCAATACAGAGCATTAATTTTTGAAACTTTTTGTCTGTTGGTTTTCAGATAAATATTAATGAGTCCACACATTTAGACAATATGATGGGCATTCTTAAATGGCAGATGGAAAGTAAATTAAAAGATTTAAATACATTGAACGAATTTGGATGGGCGACATCACCAACTAATGTAAACGCATTTCACACATTCCAAGCGAATACCATAAGTATGCAAGCCCTTTATAACCATACAGTACTCTTGTTATATTTAATTGATTTGCACTTTTTATTTTATTTTTTATCCCAAACGCTAATTAGATGAGTAATAATTAATATATGTATATTTTTATGTGGACGCAGCCATTCCATTAGCAATGTTACAATACCCGTTTTATCATCTAGGATTGGAGTGAGTTCATATTCCTATCGAATACAATAATCCTATCGGGCTAATCTTATACATAATATTTGTTTAATTTCAGAGCCTTAAATTATGGTTCCATCGGAACTGTATTGGGCCATGAGCTGACACATGGATTTGATGATTCGGGCCGACAATTTGATAAAAACGGTAACATGCGACAATGGTGGACCAATATAACGGTTACGGAATATATCAATCGGACCACCTGCTTCATAAAACAATATAGTGACTATTATTTAGACGAGGTCAGCGAGTATATCAACGGTGAATTGACACTGGGTGAAAATATCGCCGATAATGGAGGACTACGTGAGGCATACTATGGCTACCAGAAATATATCGAGAATAATGGTGACGAACCAAAATTACCAGGTCTCGAACACTTCACACACGATCAATTATTTTTTATTTCATTTGGCAATTTATGGTGTGAATCGTCGACCACGCAGGCAACACGATGGGCGCTCGAAGATAGTCACTGTCCAGGAAGAATACGCCTTAAAGGGGTTCTACAAAATTCTCATGAATTTGCTGAAACCTTTCAGTGTAAAAATGGTAGTGGTATGGCACCGACACAAAATCGATGTCGTATTTGGTAGACATGTAAAGTCTATTGTTGTAAATATGTAGTTAATTTTTAATAAAAATAAAATCAAGTGATGTTTTATCTATTTTGATGCGCACAACCAGTTAAAGTGTTTATTTTCAATGATTTAGTAGTAGCATACATTCAGGGTGTCTGTATAAAACCTGTTTTCTTACCATAATGTTTCAAATGTTGACCACATTATGCGCGACATTCGGTTTAAAGAATTTGTGTTAAATTTCTGTGTACTACAGCCCGTAAAAATTTAAGTTTTATAAATAATTAAATTAAAAATATTTTAATCGTTAATAATTTTATTTTGGTACAGTTTTTGGTTAACTAAAGGTTTGTTTTTCATTATTTTCGTTACATAATTGAAGTGCATAGGTTAAATTTTAAGGAAAACAATTGTTTATTTTTATGAATCTTAAATGTCAATTTTTTTGAAAAACTAGTACTTTTTCTATTTGTTTGTGTACAGTGTAATTTTAGGTTGATTCTATAATTTATTTGTAGGTAATTGTCTCGACTATGGAAAGTAATCGCGATGAAGCTGACCGTTGTATAGAAATTGCTTTGAATGAATTCGCTACAGGAAACTTTAATAAAGCTGAAAAGTTTCTAAAAAAAGCTGAAAATTTGTTTCCCACGCAACGCGCCAAAGATATTTTGGTAAAAATACGAAATTTAAATGGGTATTCGTATAGCGCGCCACCGAATATACCAAGGAAACGAGCTGCTCCTGAAAATGCAACCAAAAAAGATGACCATCTAAATACAAGTGAGTATAGTCGCGAACAACTCGAAATTGTACATAAAATAAAAAAGTGTCGAGACTTTTACGAAGTATTGGACATCACAAAAGAGGCGTCAGACGCAGAAGTGAAAAAGGCGTACAAAAAGTTAGCATTGCAGTTACATCCGGATAAAAATAAAGCGCCTGGCGCTGCAGATGCATTCAAAGCGGTTGGTAATGCTGTTTCTGTCTTAACCGATCCAGAGAAACGCAAAGCTTATGATTTGTATGAGCATTCATCTAAAGGTGCGGGTCATGCGTTTAACCGATATCACCATCATCAGCCTAACCATAGTCACAGTGAATCAACGTACGATTATGGAGGTTATTCACGAGGTTTCTCATCTGAAATGACTGCTGAAGAACTTTTTAATCTATTCTTTGGCAGTGGTTTTCCTCAGACCGGAATGGGAACACATAATCGTCGCTATGAAACAGAACACGAACAACGCCAACGGCGTTCTTACTATCAGAGACAAGACCAACACCAACATCATAGCATGATGTTTGCATTAATAATCGTTCTGGTTGTTGTTTCGATAATGTCATCTTTTTTTACATCGGATCCAGTATATAGCCTTACCCCGAGCTCGAAATATCCTATCAAACGGAAAACAACTCATTTCTCGATCTCATACTATGTGAAAGAAAATTTTGTGACGGAGTATCAAGGTTCGATGGGTCGTTTGGAACATTCGGTCGAAGAAGATTACATACAAACTACGAAACAGTCGTGCTATCGTGAACGAAATTTTCGCGAAGTTAATTTAGCGAGAGCTCGAGCTTTCGGCAGTAAATCACAAATTGCTCAAGCACAGAATTTCAAAACTCCATCGTGCGATAATCTATATCAGTTAGAGCAAATGATTATTAATTAGGGACGCTGATAAATTAATGCGACAAATTTTTTCAGTTTATATGTTTAGCTTAGATAATTTTGTGTCATTCTAGTCAAGTGGGAACTATTTTAGTTTTTCTAATTAAACAAATAATTTATTTGTATAATCCTTTCAAAGGAATGCTTTATCGGGAACCAAAGAAATATCATCGAAATGACGAGGTATCAAGATTTATTTTATTGTTAAGTTATAACTTTATTTTAGAATATTTATTGAATAAATGTATTTTAATCATATGTTTAATAGTTTTGTGTTTTAATAGAGATTCTATCTAAATGAAACCTAAGCACTCCTTATTCTTTCACAATTCATTCATAGATTCCATTTATGTAGATAATCAACACATACTGAATTCAAAACCATAGAATTGACATGGAAGATGGGCGGTCTGCGAGTTCTGCACTCCATGTGCTTATTCACATGGTCAATCGTAATCATAAAGCGAAAATGTCTTTGCCTCCTCCTTTAACAAAGACTCGGACGAGATACTTTTGATTTATTAATATTCCAAGCCTCGATAGTGTAATAAGCCGTTTCGTTCCTTTCCAAACTGTTGATCCAGGTTCAATTCCCATCTTGTTTTCGATAAATACAAATTCTATAAATAAATAATTTAGATGACTACCATATTCTTTTACTTATTTAAAATAATGAAAAATTAATAAAAACGTGCGTCGGCCGGGAATCGAACCCGGATCAACTGCTTGGAAGGCAACTATGCTGACCATTACACCACCGACGCCGATGAAATTCAGTCATTCTAAGTAAAATATCACTAGTGCCTGTGACTTAATCTACTTATTTTGCATGTTGCACAGCTTAAGCCTCAATTTAAAATCATTGTAAAATAATTATTTATAATATTTAAAAATGTGCAAGATGTCTCCATATTATTGTAGTTAAATCATAATAAATAGAAAAAGCCTAAATTGGGTGATTCCTTAACTGTGCAAATCTAGACAAATATTAATTTATTTTCCAAAACAAGGCAAATAGGTCAGAAACCCTTTTCAAATAATCTTGAGATTTACTTGAAATTTGAAGACACAGTAAAAGGTTAAGATTGAATTAAGAAGATGTTAAATTAATTATTTGGCAGTATTTTTTTATTTTATTGCGGTACCTTCCGCTCCAACTGCTGCAGCTTCAACCACTGCGCTTCCTGGTAGGTATTTGGTATCCGAAGTATATTCAGATGCTAGTGTAATTAGAGATGTACTAACCGAGTAGGTGTGGGCATTCCATTATTTCTTCGATGAAAAAATTGTTAAGAACAAATGACAAACTATAAATAATGAATGCCGAGTTGATAAGAATGATGCATGGAATCAAGTTGACAATGAGATAAGAGTAGTAATTAAATATATTCTCCGACTCCATGAGTGGATTATATTTTATTAAATGGGTTCGGGGTAAGCTGATCATTATATTTGTATAATTTATTTATTTATACAAACATAAACGAAAGAATTTCTGAAAAAACAGAAAGGAACGCGATTTAATTAAAAGTTACTGGACTGTTCGTTTTAGTTTAACAGTATTTGAATGTTCCATATCCTTTAATTAAACAAATAATTAAAAAATTAAGAAATTCAAAACTAAACTTATTTACCCGTACTTGGTGAGCTAAAGGGTCACTAAGTAGAAGATGTAGTCACTTAGAAAAAAATGGGCATTCTTCTTCCTTATCGCATGTATGAAATAGTATCGGCTAGAATTCGTTGCTCAACGAAACGCTCAATGGTCTAATGATCCAAGGCTTTCCATATTATATATTCCTATACACAGTAAATATAACTCCGTCAATCTTGGGTCTCATTTGAGATATAATATTAAAGCACGATCATAGATTATAAACGTTTATATGGCACGACGGGTGATATATAGGATGATTGTGAGTGGTGGCTTTAATGAACAAGCTAGCAGAAAGTATGTCGGGTTATCGAATACTATAGTTTAGTACTACAATGTGTGGAAAATGAATTTTATGGTATTATGGAATTCCACATAATTTTAAATTTCAAAGTATAGAAAGTATAGGATCCCAAATCCAAATTAACCACGGGTTAAACCACGTAACAAAAGAACTAAAATTTTATTGTAAAGCTACAATTTAAATTTTAATCAGGAAAGAAAGAATTTCAGGGAACGTAGAGGAGTATACTCCTCGTTTGGATCGATGCGCTTGTAAGGGTTTGCTTCATATAAAAAAACGTGAAAATTTAATAACTTAACATTTGGAGTTGGCAATAAGAAGCTGTTTTGTGTGATCAACTAATTTAGTTTCTAAAATAATCTTTCGACCAGAAGTGTTTGATGAATTCATAATTTTGTATTTTAAATATAAATCATTAAAATTTCCACAGAAATTTATTTTAAGATCTTGGATAGTTTTATTTCCGAACACTAGGAGCGCTTGCTGTTATCATAATCAAAACAATAAACATTTTTGTCTATTACAAAAATTTGATATTTGGGTTATCTAACATTATTGAAACTGTAAATGTCAAAGTTAGTTATCTGTCATAATTTAAGCCTTGATTATATAAAAATACAAAACATGCTTTTTCTTATTTAATCTCGATTATTTATTCAATTATGATTAACGTAAAAGAATTAAAAGAGCAACAGCGTGACAAACATCCTGGTTTTAATTCGTATTTAGAGTGCATGACAAGAACGCTTTTCACTGGATTATCAGGATTTTCGCTAAGTACACAGTTGGTCCTTACCGCTTAACTATTTACTTACTTCTAGTTTTTATTTTAGCTTTTGCCAGTGTTTATTTTACTCAAAAATTACTTCAATCGAAATTGCCGTATACTCCAAAGTTTTATATACTGATTAGTAGCGTATTTGCCACTGTGGTTGGATTTAAGGTGACACGAGATAGAACGTTAGCTTGTCAAGCGGCTTGGGTTTCGCTCGAGAAGAATATCAAAGAGATTGCTGAAGAGTAATCATGAATAAAATAATTCGACATATATTCAATAGTAGCTTCAAAAAATTACAATTTAACCGGATTAAATATGAGGGAGTACGTGCAATGCAAACAGATTGCGATGATCGAGAATTGGATAAAGATTCTGAATATGAACTAATCGCTGGCCAAGCAATGAACATCAAACGCACATACGATGTAGATGAAAATGTTCTGGTCATAATGCCATATATAAAATGGGGTAATCAAAAATCAAATCCAGATCTACAAGTGCAAGAGGCTATTGCACTGGTTGAGTCGCTCCCAAAATGGAAGGTGGTCCAGAACATAAAAGTACCATTGCAAAATTTTAGTAGAAAGACTTTTTTTGGTAAAGGTAAACTGGTCGAAATCGAAGAACTAATTAAAACAAGCCGACCTACTTCCGACAAAATAACCGCTGTTTTTATAAGCAAAAATATGCTCGATGGTTGTCAAAAAATTTTCTTAGAACAATTATTCCACGTGCCTGTTTTCGATCGATATTCGATCGTTATACAAATTTTGCGTCAAAGATCGATAAGTAACGAATCAAAGTTACAAATAGCTATGGCAGAAATTCCATACATCAAATCATACTATCGTGATCTAGAACATACAAAACATCGAGTCTATTTAGATGCGACACAGCGCCATGCTTTGCAAATCCGGGAGTCTAAATTAAAATCAAAACTAGCCGAGGTAAGGGCACATCGAGAACTTTTGCGTAATAAACGAAAGAAAGGTGATTTTCCAATTGTGGCGGTGGTCGGTTATACGAATGCAGGCAAAACAAATTTAATTAAAACACTTACAGGACTCAATCATTTAGAACCAAAGGATCTATTATTTGCCACTCTAGATGTTACTGCATATGCTGGACTATTACCTAGCCATCTGAAAGTAATTTATATCGATACAGTTGGATTTATATCGGATATTCCGACAACACTACTGGAATGTTTTGTTGCGACACTAGAAGATGTTATATTTGCTGATCTCATTATTCATGTGCATGACGTATCACATCCAAATGTAGCTGAGCAACGCGACCATGTCGATCAGACGTTAAGGAATTTTCTTGCCAAGTATAATATAAGCGATACGTTTTTTGACACGAACGTCATCAGTGTTGGCAATAAATGTGATTTGATGCTGCCATCTGATCTTCAACGAGACTCGAACACAATTTATATTTCGTCGACCAAACAGATGGGAATCAATCAATTACTCGTCTCAATTGAAGATAAAATACTTAAGGCTACGAATCGTTTTCCAATGCAGCTCAAAGTTCCGATGGGAGGTGAAGAAGCAACTTGGCTTTATAAAAATGCAACGGTTGTCAATTCAGCTGCAGATTCAGAAAATCAGCAACTTCTTGTAATGGACGTGATTATTTCGGAACCTAGACTCAATCAGTTTAAGAAGAAATATATTACTGGCTAATTAGTTATCTATTATCTCAGAATAAAACAATATTTATCATACAAAACAAAAAGAAGAAATTCATGTTTTATTTAATTATGTATTTATGTAATGCAAGTGCTTCCAAAATATTTGTACGCCTCAAATTTCCCAATCTTCTTCCGATCCACATAGTGATACGATTCGAAACAACGATGGCACAAGAATGTCGGATCCTGTACTTGAGCCGTAGAATTGCGAATGATCCAAGCTGCTTCGTTTCGTCCGCACAAATAACAATTTTTAAAACGAGTTTTTGAGATGCATGTCAATAGTGGATAGGACTGACGATACAAACAATCTGCTTTCGATATTAGTTGAACCGATGAAATCGTAAACAAATGTTCGCAGTTCCCATAATGTTGGTATACGTGCGGATAACCCAAACGAAATTCTAAATCCCTAAAGCGAGTCTCTTCCATTTTTTTAACTTTTAGCTCGCCAATATCAGGTTCGTTTTCAGCCCATTCTCTGATACACTTTGAATAATCATCGTTTGCTTCATTTCGCATATCGTTGTAAAATGTACCGGTGATGAAGAAAAATCCTGGGTTTTTATCCGACCGGCAAGCATTGGTTTTTTCATCGTCCCACGGATTTTCACTTACGTCGACGAATGGACCTTTGTTACATTGACACATAATTTTGTCTTTTAATTCGTGTAAATAATTCATTCCTAGACAAACATATTCCTGAGTAAATTTTGGATGATATGTTATTCGAACACCTGGAACATGACGATAAGGTTCATAGAAATTTACGGTTAGAACAACATCCTCATTTATGCTTAAATCTGGTTCCCCTTCGACTTCGGGACGTGGTAAATGTTTCAGTCGTTGTTGGAATGTAATATGTGACTTTTGATCATTCGGCAACAAAGCTTTTTTCAACACTTCCTGAACTTTATTTAATTTGAGAGACTCCTTTTGTAATTCAATCTGAGCCTTTCGTTGTTTTGATGAAGTTGGATCATATTCGACAACACGACAATCATCTAGTGACGAAAGATGTATTTCGAGAGATATTGAGTCTTGTAAGCTCGTGAAATCGTCGTCAGTTCCTTGAAAATTCATAGCTTTTTTTATTTCTTCATCGTTATTTGGAACACTTATCACTTCGTTTGGTAGTATAGGAAGTTGTTTAAAATCGTTTAGAAATTTGGCGACGTTTGTTATTTTATTTATACGCGGTTTATAAATCTTTTCCATGGTTTTAAATATAATTCACTAGATATGTATTGAATAAAATTTGACAGACGAGTTATGTTACGGATTGACAATTGTAAGGTTTACAACAATTTAATGAATGAATATTTGCTGAATTTTAAGCTGATTTTGAAAATTCCAATTGGTATTGTACCAATATAATCAAATAGGATGTCATCGATGCTGCCATCTGCGAATTGAATAATAAAATTATTGTTAATCATTTTCAGTACTGGGCAAAGTACATGAGATTAGTAACCGCATTTAATTCAGTATTATAATTTATTTTTGAATGCTAGTGATTATTCGTAGTTTTAATATTTGTTGATAATTTTAACCAATATTAACATTTACAGGCTATTGTAAAATATTAACATTTTCTAATATTTAGTTAAGACAAATAATAATCATTTGTTGATTATTATTTGTCTTAACTAAAAGCCTTGGGAATCTTTAGACTTTCAAAAATTATGGTTCGTGCTATCTCGCTTACTTTTTGATCGAGCCAGATGTGGTGATCTAGCTAGATCGAAAGATTACATAGTCAAAACCTATTGTAGAGGAATGCAATAAGGCATGCTTATGTAAAGATTACATCCAAATGCGAATTCTTGATTTTAGCACAGGATGATAGATAGAGTTGATTATTTCGATCAGCCGGTCGTTAAATGACGTTACTCGTCAGTTCGAAGCTGGTCTAGTAGAACAACAACAGTACAAAATTAAGAAAATATAAATCCGACTACCTATAAAATCAATATCAGATTTCTAAAACTCACATAAAACGTGCACTTACATGCTCTTGAATACTATGGAGTCTAATAAACACATTTCTGGGAAATTATTTTTTGATATTATCATCACAAGACATAAGGGGAATGTTATAATCCTACCTCTCTGACGGAGATATGGTGTATTTCAGGCTGAAATGATTGAAACTTTGACAGAGGATGGAGATAAACAGTAGAGATCGTAGTATCTGCATATTTTCTTACAGTCAATCTGTTTAAGTTCTATTGATTTCAATACTGTTTCCTTGAAACTTAATTGGTTAATTAAATTTCTTCAAACGGCTTTACCTAACATCAAGTATTATCAAAAGAATTTTGCTTTGTTGGAAAACGGAATAATTTAGCCATTGATAGATAAACTGGTTTCAATTCAATTTTCTTTTTGGTATGCTCAACCGTTTTCAGTCTCCCCCTCAAATATAGTAATCTTGCTTTTTTCTAGTGGAGGTATATTATAAGTAATAGATCGGCTCAAGTACACTTCCTTGAAGAATGAAGTACTTCAGTTACGAATATGAAACATTCCTGATTTTCTGATCCAATGTCTTTTCAATATTATTTGTAATTCCATATTATTGGCCAATTGTAAATAAACGATGATTTGGAATTATATCCTACACTTCAATTAAAAGTTCCTACCATTATCCTACACTTCAATAACAACAGTATTGACCTTAACGGTGATAACGATATTGGTTTGTAGGATCAAGTTCGAGCCCGCTCTTTTGAAATCAACACATAGTTAATTTGGCTTCAGGAAGTTTAACACGAATGTATCCATGTTTCCAAATGGATGTTTTAATGAGAAAAGAATGTACTCGCCACTTTGAGATCATGAGTGATCGAAAAGTACATCATTATTTCCCCATTTTCGGTTGCAGTTTTATGTCGAGAGTATGAACATATATTATTACATAAGTCGGTCACATTTCGGCCAGCTCTATAGCATTAAAGTCACTAATCACCAATCTGACATCGTGCTCAGGTATAGAGCCCATTATCCAAGTTATTGTAAAATGAGTCTTTAACTTGTGGTTGGCTTACGTCAGTGGGCGCATGTACACAGACAATTGACTGGTTGGTTAATCTCATGTGCAAGCGAAGTACGCATGTTACACATTCGATTATCGACTGCCTGAAAATCCAGTACAACCTTTTTTACCAGTGTCCCAATGAGAAATCCAACTCAAAAGATTTTCAAGGTCATCTCCACTGTGAAGCAATGTATAGCATTGGGACATATTGTCTCTTTTAGGCCATCTAGTTTCTGGGAGCGCTACGAGTTCCAGCCGATACTCTTTCATACACGTGATAATGCCATCAAACGCGCCAGGTTTTCGAAGTGACTGCACGTTCCACGTGTCAATCCTCAATCTCGTTTCCGGATATTTAAGCGGGGGGTCATTATTTGGATGCGGGTCGTCAGCCCAGCGATCCAAACAGATTTAGTCGCCTCCTAGCTCTGGATACTGTGGTGGTATTCTATGGGTCTCATGTTTCGTTCGTAATATTTACAAAACACGAATGCCCCCAACCACAGGGCGTAATAGTTATAGTACTATCAATAAATATACAAAATAAAAATTGTAAAAATAAAAAGGTGATATCTTACCGCATACATTAGTTCATAATTCACCACGAACAGTCCACATATGGAGATTTCGAATTTATTTTGCTCCAAACTCAGTGAAAATGATTCAACCTGTAAAAAAGTTAGCACGGGTTAATTTATTATTAAAACATTAACAATCCCTCAATCGTATGTACTCTAAGGATAAAAAATCTGAAAAATAATCTTACTGTCCTAAGCAGTCGTTCATCGACAATACCAAGTCTAACAAACAAACTCAATAATTGGCCAGCCTTACGTGATTTGTGTACAACCCGCGAACTAAGAATTGTGTACGAGAAAAGTTGAATTAAACTCAATATCACATTAAAAAGTCCACAAATTCGAATCATTCGTAAATTTTCGGGCGCTACACGATTCGTAAAATTTAAAATGATCATCGATAGCTCCATATAGGTGTAAATTACGATATTTGAAAATAGATAGCCAATCTGCATTAGCATGGGTATTGAAGAAATAGCGACTATTTGTTTAAAACATCGCGTTGTTTGCCAATGAAAACTGCACAAACGGTCCAACGTATCACATAAGTGCAATATGCGAGTGGTTCGAATCGTTGCATCTTTTCGTTTTAATTCTTGCATTATCTCGTACAGCTCACCATTAATTATATCGTACAAATGGATAGAATTCATGAGATTGGCGATAAAATGCGATGACACTAAGTACGTGATGAATTGTACCAAATTGTTTAATACTGCCTCAATATTTGTGATATGATTATTCGTTACAATTTGTACGGCTATCACATTCAATATAAAAATAATCCATTTGAGGAGTATTTCTTTAAACACGAAAATCAAAAAATATTTTAAGCTTAAATTTTTGTATTTCATCTTTGAGTAGAACAGTAATTCTAAACCGCAAAGCATCAGCTTATTTTTAGCGTCGATAATTTTTTGGTTAAGAATCAAAACAAGTAAATAGTTTATAGCAATGATAATAACTTCAATAAATTCCATTACGGTTACAATCACGGTCGGTGCGATTAATTTAAAATTATGATCGATTTTATTTAACACATTGGTTCTGGTGATATAATTGGTGTAGATAACAAAGCATCCAGCAGAAACTGTGTACACTTCAAGTATTTTGGATCGTTCGAAACATTTTGTATGTATATTAAAGGTGTAGGGTACCAAACCTAATGTTTTGGCACAGAAATATAAGTAAATTGTTAGATACTTAAAAAATGTATAATTAAAATTGACCATCTTCACAAAAGTTCGGGACACACTTGACTGGAAATATGATTACGTTTGTGATACGTATTTATTATTGGTTGTTTATTATGTTTAATTAGTTAATGAATATATTCGTTGATATACAATGATATGCTATATAATAAATTTAGTTAATTACTTAATTGGTAAAAACTATGTTGTTAATTGGTAAAAGTGGATGATATCAAGAGTCGGATTGATATCTGTGAAACTAAAGATATCGACGCAGTGATTAAAGCTACAGTAGTTGGAGTGGAAGATACCAAGTTTGAATCTCGAACAGGTTTGAACGAAATCGATTTTTTAAGCGGCTCCCTGTTTGAATGCAAAGCTTATATAGACTAGCCCATTTCGATGTCATTATTATATGTTGTCGTAAAGCAATGAAATGTTCAGATGGTTTACGTAAATCGGGGTTATAGCTGTACACTTTCTAGTAAAAAACAAGAGTTTACGCCTCTGGAAGCCTAACGTCCATTCAGCAGGGTTTAACATATGTTCAATTACCATCGTGCAATTGTTGGCCTGGTCAAACTCCTTCGATTAAAACAAACACGAAAAGATAATTTAACCTTGAACGAGGCCAATTTCCATTCTTTATCTTCACAAAGAACAAATAGTTTCTGCGTCTGCATATTTCGTTGAAGATGAATATAAACTTGTGTCTAGGAAAACACGATTCCACCCTTATTAAATTCTCTTTTGGTTATGAGGTCAGTATGACAATTCCTTGAGGAGTACCGAGTTTCAACCGATACTCTTTCATATATACATGATATGCATCCTGTGTCGATTCGGTGTTAGATTGGAGGAGCCGAGTTAGTTTTTATAAGAATTTTTGTAAACTATTTTCTGATATCCGGAGCGTCAGGTTTAGTTGCTGTTATATACTCTTAGTTCTTACTTTAAGCATAATGCGTAACTTATATCTTAACGAACTTTATGTATCTTCTTATGCATTATTGGATAGGATATACTGGATATTCAATTACATCTATAAGTGTATTAGTATTATAAGAATAATGTAAATAATATTTTTGGATAGATCGAATATAATTAAGAGAGTTGCATTCGAGTGAACGTTTGATCAACACCTTGTTGATAATAATTATAATATAATAAATAAATTGTATTTTATATTAATAACAAAAATAGTATTTTTGTAAAGTGTGGTTATTGGCAATAATATGGTTGGTTGACCTTAAAGATAACTCGTATCAAGCAGTAGCATAACATATTGGTGGCAGCGGATACTAAATAGTAAAATTTATTTTATAAAGTTATATACTACTGTGATTTACCGTACATAAGGTAACCTGAATTACCATATAATTTATAATCTGCCTAAGCACTAATCTATAACACTATAAATGCTATAACAAGTTAAAGTCGTTTGTGATGAAAAAGTGATAATTTACAAAAATTTCGAGAAATCAAAAATTTAATAAATTCTGTTATTGTGCAAATAAAGAAATATATAATAACAGATTGTTCAACTTCGACTACCAAAAGACATTGGTCCACCTAAAACTTACATGTGGTTCATATATACTTAGAAGATTACTGTTATAGTAAACGGGACTACAATATTCATCAGCTGCACAACCACATGGTCATCACAAGTCAATATAGTAAGCGAAATTGCCATCATTTCGTTTAACATTACGCATAATTCAACATCACGCATATAGTATCAATTCAACTACTATATTATCGTGTGTACATTCGAATTCGTTTATGCTAATTCAAGCAGAACATTAAACCATCGAGAGTCCAATTCATCAAATTCTTATTCATATCTCAACTTGATCGGTTAAAATAAAGATGTTACGGGAAATTTAATAAACTGCAACGAAATTGTTCCGGCAATACATAACAACTTGGCATCGACCTTGCAGTTCCACATACAATTGGTAAAGCGGCATCATCATCAAAAAAAAAAAAAAATTGGAAGTACCACTATTCATTTAACTGCACAAATTCTAAAAATTTCAATCTGGTATATGCGATTTACTCATAATAAAATTAGTAGCTAGCTTAATTAAACATATGTATTGTTTACGAGTAGATACAAATTTTAAACCGTTCATGTGATATAATCTTGCTTATGCCACGTAAATTAAAAAAACGACGTTCTAGTCCGAAAGACGAATGCGAACAAAAATTTACAATGGGTTTAGATATTAAATCAATGCTTCGTATCGTTCCTGAATTTAATGGCAATTCTTGCGAGTTACATAAGCTTATTTCATGTTGCGAAGTGGTTCACGATCCACTAGAAGATGAAAACGAAATTAAAATGTTTCTAAACCTAATCAAATCCAAATTATCGGGAAATGCTTATGACCTAGTTAAATATCATGATTATGACTCATGGGCCGATTTAAAAAAAGATTTGAACGAAAATTTTGCTGAAAAGCAATCAATCGAGTTTCTACAAGTAGAATTAGTTAAATGTAAACAAAATAAATCGGAAAATGTTCGAAATTATGCAACCCGAATTGAAACTCTGTTGTCAAAATTGAATGATGCTTGCATTTCTCGTGAGGGAAAGGAAGCTACTAAATACATTCAAAATTTAAATTCATCGACAGCTTTAAAGTCATTTCAAGACGGTTTAAAAGACCCTCTTAAGGTAATTATAAAAGCCTGTCGTTTCACTAAATTGAAGGAAGCCATTTCCGTAGAAGAAGAGTCAACATATGTGGAAAAAGAAAAAGTTGAAAACAATTCGAGTAGTTCCAAATTAAATTTAGCTAAATGTCAATTGTGCAACAAATTAGGGCATACAGCTCAGAAATGTTATTCCTTAACACGATATCCAACCCAATATAATCAACAATCTGATAACAGTTTTCGCCATGTAAATACCAACGTAAATAAAATGCACACAAAACCAATTTCTTTAATTTGTGCGTATTGCAAATTTTCTGGTCATCACATTAGTGAATGCCGTAAGAAAAAATTCAGCGACAATGCTCGTTTCAAATCTCTGTCCCAAACACCAACCCAATCCAGTTGTCCAAACAAGACTCAGTCGGAAAACTCCGAGAGACTCGAACATGCCTCAAAGAACATGTATGTTCGAGTGAAAGATGTTTGAAACCATGTTTGATGCATACATTTTCTATTTATAATAATAACATAATTGATAACCAAACCAAGATTGTCACTTCTTTAAATAATAATTCAAATCGTTATATGTTAAATTAAACGCTGAATTTTTAAAACATCCTATAGCTTATTTCCTCTTGGATACGGGTGCTGATATAAGTGTGGTAAACAAAAATATTTTAAATCCCGAAGCCGAGTGTTTACCAAATGTAAAATACATCATAAAAGGTATATCTTCTGCACAGTTTGAGACTGTTGCCTTATGTCCAACCAAATTATATTTAAATGAGAACCAATTTATAAACCATGCTTTTCATATTCTCTCGAAGGAAATTAATCTTCCTGTAGCTGGTATATTAGGCTGCGATTTTCTAAATGCCTTCAAATGCATAATTGATCTCAAAAATAAGACTGTAAATCTAACTGTCAAAGAGCAGCCTGTTGTTATAAACTTGTACAATTTACCTAAGGAAACCGACGATATTCCCCCAAGAGTTGAGAAAATTTGTCGTATTCATGTTAACGCTGCGGATGGAGACTATCTTTGTTCCTCTAATGAAATCCAACCCGGTGTATACTGTGCCAATTCAATTATTCAAGTCCGCGAGAATACAGCTTAAATATTTAAAATACTTAAAATTTTAAATATTATAGTAATCAACATTATGTAGCTGTTGACAGTTTAAATATAATTCCCGATTCCATCGATAACTATCTAATTTATCCAATTTCGGCTTGGAATAATCAAATTGAAAATCGACTTGAAGTATTAGAAAGCACTCTAAATTTACAAGGTTTAAATGCAGAGGAAAAACAATCTATCGTCTCTCTTTGTAGACAATTCAATGGTATATTCAATTTAAGTGGCGATAAACTTACTAAATCACATTTCGGAACACATGAAATTCCTCTTATTGAGAATACCAGGCCTATTTACATTAAACCAACCGTTTGCCCCATTCATCTAGAAACGAAATAGATAAACAAGTTAATAAAATGATGAATGATGGTATAATCGAACCAAGTCGAAGCCCTTGGAACTTTTCACTCCTGCTTGTCCCGAAAAAGTCTAATAATCAAGATATTAAAAAATATAGAGTTGTTGTAGATTTAAGAAAATTAAACAACGTAACGATCGGTGATGCTTTCCCACTTCCTAACATGGATGACATTTTGGATCAGTTAGGCAATAGCACATATTTTTCTACATTGGATATGGCGGACGGGTATCACCAGATACCTATGAATCCTAACGATAAGGCTAAAACAGCTTTCAGCACAGCTGAGGGACATTACCATTTTACCCGAATGTCGTTTGGTTTAAAGGGAGCACCTGCTACCTTTCAGCGTACTATGAACTCCATTCTTACAGGGTTAAATGGGTTAAAATGTTTACTTTATCTGGATGACGTAATTGTTTATGGGTATGATTTGAAAGACCATAACAATAAATTAAAAGATGTTTTTTCTGTTTTCCGAGAATATAACCTTAAGCTTCAACCAAGTAAATGTTTTTTTTTGAAAAAGGAAATTAGATACCTAGGACATTTAATCACGAATGAAGGTATCAAACCAGATCCTAAATTAATTACAGCGATTATTAATTTTCCTTAACCAAAAACTCAAGATCAAATTAAATCATTCGTAGGTCTTTGTTCGTACTATCGTCGCTTCGTAAATAATTTTGCTCACATAATGGCGCCTCTAACTAAATTATTAAAAAAGGGAGAACCTTTTACATGAGATGCATTTTGTGACGAAACGTTCAGTTTAATGAAAAAATTACTCACAAATTTTCCGATCCTTCGATTCCGTGATTTTACAAAAATATTTATTCTAACTACCGATGCTAGCAACCTTGCTATAAGTGGATACTATCTCAAAATTTCGATTCGGTCGACCTGCCAATTGCTTATGCAAGTAGGGTATTGAATAGTTCTGAAAACCATTATAGCACCGATAAAAAGGAATGTTTAGCGATCATATGGTGTGTAAAAAAATCATAAATTTATTATTTTATACGGTCATAAATTTATAATACGAACGGATCATCGAGCTCTTACATACTTGCATAATTCAAAAGATCCTTCTTCCCAAATTACAAGGTGGCGTCTTGAACTGGAAGAATATGACTATGATGTGAAATTTAAACCAGGCAAACAAAATACAAATGCCGATGCACTGAGTCGAATAGAAATTTCAGATGACGATCAACATTAGAAACAAAACGTTAATGTTATTACTCGATCCATGTCCACACAACCAAATCTTAATCCTCATTCAAGCTTCTTAAACTCAAAAAATAATACTACTAATTCTAAACAATTGCCATTATTAACGGATCAGCCAAATCAACTGTCAAGTCCTAAACAAAATATTTTAAAAAATACAACAAATAAAGATCAAGAGGTTTCATCGAGTTCTTCTAAATTTAATATAGATTCATTAGTAAATCCTATACATAAAACTAAGGATAATTACGATCAAGCTCCTACAAACAAAGTCATTTACATAACCGACGAAAACAAAATTGAGAGACTTATTACAGAATTTCATAATAATCCATTAGGAGGACATCAAGGTGTTCTACGTACTTATAATAGAATTAAACGATATTATTTATTTCCTAAAATATATGTTAGAATTAAAAAATTTATACGAAGATGTGTTATGTGTCAGAAAAATAAAATTTCTTATTCAAATAAATGTCCGATGAAAATAACTTCCACCTCGAAAGCCCCCTTCGAAAAGATTTATTTAGATATCGTGGGACCTTTACCAACTACTTATATTGGTCATAAATATATTCTTACCATGCAAGATGATCTCACAAAATATTCAATAGCAGTTCCATTGGTTGACCAAGAAAGCGAAACAGTTTCCAAAGCTTTCGTGAGAAATTTAATTTGCAAATTTGGTACCCCTAATTCTGTCGTGACGGACCAAGGGAGCAATTTCATGAGTCAGTTATTCTCTAACGTATGCAAATTATTGAAAATAAAAAAACTGAGGACATCTGCCTATCACCCGCAATCTAACGGAGCATTAGAACGGTCGCATAGAACTTTTACCGAATATCTGCGAAATTATACAAACGGTGACAGTATGCAATGGGATGATTGGATTGATTTTGCTATTATCCCATTTAATTCTACGCCTCATACATCCACATTATTTATGCCTTTAAAACTATTACTTGGTTTTAAACCAAATTTACCTAGTCAACTAGTAGAAAACTTAGAACCATATTACAACTATGATGATTACTGCGCCGAACTCAAGTACAAATTGCAACAGTCGTGGCAGGTGGCACGAAATAAACTTATTGAATCAAAGAACCAGGCCAAATTAAATTATGATAAGTCTAGCAATATTGTAAATTTTTCTGTTAATGATGAAGTGCTCATAAAGAACGAAGTCAAATCGAATAAAAAATTTGAACCAATTTGGACCGGGCCTTATACTATAGTTAAGATTTTATCAAATGAGAATAGTGTAGTGCGCGTGAAAGGTCGAAACAAAACTATTCATAACAATCGATTGAAACTATTTGTGCAAGACGATGAGTAAGGGTATTATATGTATGAAATTGTTTAATATAAAAAAAAAAAAAAAAAAAAAAATTGTTTTCTTAAATAAAATTTATTATAGCAAATAGACCTAAGATAAAATGAATTATCAAATAAAAATAAAATACAATAATAATTAAAATTTATATATTATGTAAAAATATAATGTTACTTAATAATTAATAATATTTCTTTTGTTTATATTTCTTTTTATTAATTAAATTTAATTGAATAGAAATTATTAAATAAATATACAAAAAAAAACACTATATTCAATAAATTACAAACAATTTAACTTTAAAGATAAAATATTTAAATATTTTAAAATGAAATTGATTAAATCTTTAAAATTATTTATACATAATTTCCTTTTTTTTAAAACCTTTTTTTTAAAGGGGAGGGGTGTTATATACTCTTAGTTCTTACTTTACGCATAATGTGTAACTTATATCTTAACGAACTTTATGTATCTTCTTATGCATTATTGGATAGGATATACTGTTTATTCAATTACATCTATAAGTGTATTAGTATTATAAGAATAATGTAAATAATATTTTTGGATAGATCGAATATAATTAAGAGAGTTGCATTCGAGTGAACGTTTGATCAACACCTTGTTGATAATAATTATAATATAATAAATAAATTGTATTTTATATTAATAACAAAAATAGTATTTTTGTAAAGTGTGGTTATTGGCAATAATATGGTTGGTTGATCTTAAAGGTAACTAGTATCAAGCAGTAACATAACATTGCCTCTAACGACAAGCTGAACAGTCATATCAATATTATGCTTAGGACTAAAAAAATAATATACTCTGTGGCTTAGAGGCCGTAAACGACCCTTACCGCGTCTCAACTGAGACCTTATACGAACCATTTAAACGTTTGGTGTACAGTGTTGGGTCAGCCCAATGAACGTTTTTACACACAAACGCTTTTAAGAATCGAACTTGTGGCGGTCAGAGTCACTCAAATAATTCGCACAAATACAATTATCTCATTTATCGCAATTGCCATGATTGAACGTATACCATATATACGAATTGCACCGTATACGAATATCGAGTCTGGTAGCATATGCCTGATGAGATGGATTTGATCTTTTCGATCACACAAGTCATTCAATGACGACAACATCGAAACCGGCCTAGCGAATAACAACATACAAAACAACAACTGTATCTCAAGTAAGTTGTAACTCAAATACAACTTACTTGAGTTACAATTCAGAATTTCATAAAGCAACACGCTTTATTGGTGACCCCAACGGCCCTGTTTAGGTTACGAGAGATATTACACGTCAATATATTCTGACACAACCTCAAAAAAAAAAATACATAAAAATTTCATTTTTATGTCAAGCAGGAGGTAGGCTTAAAAAACGTAACCCTAACTTGGCAAAAATTAACTCATCACAATGCGAATTATCTATCTGCCTTCTCTCAATAAGCGATAGTCGTTTCGCACTCTTCAAGGCTCAGTTATTTCTAAAATGGAAAAATGAAGTTCGTTTCATGGTGCAACAAAGCCCAAACCACTAAGTTGGGAGAATGCGGGGGGATCATAAATACAGTATATGCGCATGCAGTTCAGGTTTGTTTCATGTCGCATCATCCTACACACTGTTAGGCGTGTAAATTACACGATATTTTACAGGTAAAAAACCTGTTATTTACATAAGGTTATTTTTTACATTCACAATGACATTCACAAAAACGTAAAAAACGATTTTATTTAAAAAACTGACGCGCCATCTCTTATTAAATCTAATTGTAACTAAAACACCATCTGTTAAAAAATCGTTTTACTATTTTACGAATATAATTTGGTGAAATAATTAACTGTGTATAATTTTTTTCGACTACATACTGAATATCACAAAATTTTTTGATTTAGATCAAAATTATTAACAGGTTAATTTCGTCAAAAATCATTTTAACTGGGTCGGGTGAATGTGAAAAAATCGCTTCCTAACTTAAGTTATAACGCGGAATTGAAAACCGACCAATTTTGCAAATACCCATTTATCAAAGTTAATTAAAAATAAGCAAAGCAAACGTTTGTAAATTTTTGACATTTTAAATTAGATGGCACTGCGAATGATGTCTTCCTTTTTAACATTTATTTACCTTTTATGTAATTAACGCTGTTTTTTGCATAAATTGCCCTGAAATTTACATAAAAATAATGTAAAAAACGTTTTTTACGTGTAAAATACCAACAGTGGCTGCAGAGAAACCGCGGCATGATGAAAATATTTCTTAACCATTAAGCTACAACCGAGAATGTATAGTTAGGACTGGAGTACTAAGATTGATCAGGAACAAAAACTCCTAGATGTTTATTGGATTCCTATTCGACGGTTATTATTTGTTAGGAAAACTATTTAAAATGATCATTACCTTGTGAATGAGCTCAGAATTTCATCGAATATGTTTAAAATATAATGTTGCGGGAAATAGTTGCACTTAGTTCTTACAAAAACTCAAGACATAATGAGTAACTATTTTGGCTGCCTAGTGATGCAAATGATGGAAACATTTGTGTTAACGTCGATGCGGTACTCGATACATGGCTTGAACATTTTTCTGACCTACTTAAGTTCCACATGTATCACAAGCTGTATTTTAATACTCTCAAATACAGACCGTAGAGATGTTGATTGAGGATCCATCTTATGAAGAATTTACCATGACCATGCAGAGATTAAAGAAACACCGTTCACCAGGAGTTGATTGCATTAATTCAGAGCTCTTGATATTCGGAGGGCTAACTTTGTGGAACTTTCTTTTCGACCTTGTTCGATTGTTATAGCGAAATGAAATTATGTCTGAAGAATTAAAAGTGGCTACGTTATACTCAATATTCACGAAGGGTAATCGCTTGAATTACGAAAATTATCGCGGTATGGCACTACTTTGCACAGCTGACAGCATACAAGCTACTGTCATAAATTATCTTGGGAAGAATTACTCCCCTGGCGGAGGAAATCATTGGTGACTACCAAGCAGGATTTCGTCCAAATCGGTCAGTTTTTTCACTACGGGTGATTCTTTCCAAGTACTACGAAACATCTCGCGATGAACACCAGGTGATCCTATTTTCCAACAAGCCTATGAGTCAATCAATTGAGAGATACTATGGTATGCGCTTGAATATTTAAGAATACCAAACAAATACGTACATCTGTGTAAAATGAGAGTAACGCAGTCTCAATGCTGTGTCAAAGTTGAGAGAGAACAGGCTATCGAGAACTTTTGCAATTAGTTTTGGTGTTCGACAAGGAGATGCGCGTTTCCCGATACGTTTTAATCTGTTGGAATACCATCCTTCGTAAACGTGAAACACCACAAGAAAATAGCTTATTCCGACAATCAAATTAACTTTTTGCAAATGCAGATGATATCTGTGTGATTGGATGATACTTGATAGAGGTGAAAGACATACTTGATCCACTTGAACAGTTTTCAGCTTCCGTTGGTCTCAAAATCAATGAGTTCAAACCATCTGATCTCTGGTTTTCGAGACCAAGACGCAATTGATTTCAGTGGTAGCTACACGTATGAAGGCGTAATGAGATTCAAGTATCTTAGATCTCTCTTTCCTCACGATAATAGTATGGAAGATGATATCAAGGTTCACCTTGCCACTAACAATCGGGCTTTATATCCTCTACGTTCACTTCTGAAATCAAAATCAAAGCGAGTACAATGGCTCGGTCACATTCTGCGTAAAGAGTGATCTGACATCTTATAGTTGCTGCAAACAGTATGAAGAGCTGGCAAAGCAGTAGTTAACATAGGTAGTATATATTATCATAATTAATAAGATGTGGGTTAGATGTCATTCAATATTCCCTAGGATCACGTCTTGGTCAGAATTTGTTAATTTAATTTTTCTAAAATGATATATGCGAGACAAAATGGACCATACACTAAAATATTAAACATTAAATACTCACGGTATCAGTTAGTAGACGATCACCACCATGACTTATAAAAACATTATTTAATATTTTTCCCGTATTTTCCGCCTTCTCAATCAAAATTGCACCAAATGAAGTAAACGACATTCCCTGAAATATCGCCACCATAACATTGAATGTACCACTGAGGACTAAGACTGACACATCACTTATATTATCAGCCGAAAATATCACCACCAATTGAAAAAATATAATCAACAGTATATTGATGTACATGTCGCTGAGTAACACGAGCATTTGTATGTGATACGCTTTCATCTGGGCATGCACTGTATTTGTAACATTCGCATGACATATTTGCAATTTATGGATGTAACCGGTGTAATTATTAATCTCTGTTGCGCATAGTTTATTGTCAGCGATCTTCATTTTATAACGCATCTCAGCGAGTGTTAAATCCAGTTCACTATTTATTATGTCGTACAAGTGGATTAAATTTATAACAACAAAAACATACTGCGAGGTATACAATAAGTTCAAAAATAGTGGTATGCTCGAGACGAACACTTCCCAATTAGTTAGTTTATTGCTGGCAATTGAACGTATCAAGTATGTACTCGAAATAAAGACTCCCCACTTAACCACGATTTCTTTTACGATAAATATACAAATATTTCGATTGCATAAATAGAAATATTTTCGTTTTGTATCCGTTAAAATGTTTCGATTGCATGTCACTAACATATTCATAGCTTTGATCAGTCGCTCGCTGTATAAAATACTGACTGAGTATAGTATGATGTTGTTGAATATCT
Source organism: Tipula lateralis (assembly GCA_963932295.1). Lineage (NCBI taxonomy): Eukaryota > Metazoa > Arthropoda > Insecta > Diptera > Tipulidae > Tipula > Tipula lateralis. The sequence continues at coordinate 122,846,531 of OZ010737.1, forward strand.
CGGCCGTTTTAAAAATCAAAATTATCGAAATTGGAAACCGAGCATTTTTGAATAACAAAATGCTGGAGAGAATTTTGTTACGTGCTTCGTTATCTGCATAGTTAATGTATAAGCCGATGAGCATCGCGTAAATTATCGAAACTGCTGAACTTTTCACTTTTAACTGTTTTGTATCGTATGTGTAAACGCAAATACCAAGCACCCGGCCCATAACGTATAAATACACTAGTATGTATTTAAAATATTTGTAATTTAACTGAAACATGATTGCCAGCAGCTGAATGGTTCAAGCACAAACGATTGTAAAGAGTTACTGAATTGGTTACATATAATATGCTTATTCGTTGCCAATCCATATAGTATAGATATAATTAAGAATAGTGGGTATTGTACATAATACTAATCAAATTATATAATTAATTATAGTGAAATATATAGGAAAATGAAACTTACATATTCATTACACGAATACAATTATCTAGATTTAAAGATAACTCGATTGTTATACCATTTCTTGTGTGTTGATAATTATTAGTTGTTGTTAGATACTTTTTTTGACGGCTTTCACAACCCATTGTTGGTCCGTACCGTGTCAACAATCTGACTCCATCGGTTTCGCTCACAAGCCAGCTCTTCATATTGTTGCTAACAACTAGAAGATGCCAGATCGCTTTTTGCGCTGTGCAGCCATCGTAGCCGATAGCGACCTCTTCTCCTACCGAAAGGCGGCTTTCCTTTGATTTCAGGCATGATATCGGGAATTCGCATTAAATTCCTGATCTCGTAATTAAAAAGAACTCGGTATGTCCCATCAACGTCTCGTCTTGGGCCATATATAATCGTACTCATCTATTAAGGTCCAACTCTAACATCCATACATGACAGCGGGTCTGATCAATACTCCGTACAATTTCATCTTATCCGTATTTTGCAAAATATTTCAATTTCAAAAGTGGACGTAGAGGATATAAAGCCCGATTGCTATCGGCTAGGCCAACCTTGATATCCTCCCTACCCTATTATCGTGGGTAATGAGAGATCCAAGATACTTGAATCTCAACCACTACTGCCACTTCTGGATCAATTGTGTCTTGGTCTCTAAAACAAGAGATCAGGGCTCTTATTTGGATTTTTGATATCGAATAATCGAACGACGATATCGATCAATTGGTATTTTTGAATTCGATAACGAACAAAATGAAAACGAACACCATAGCAATCGCGTATAAGCACAAACGACTGAATTTATCCCTTATTTGGCAGTTCGATTTCGAGCATTATTTGTTCGATCATGATCGAATTTATGTTCGTTGTTAGTTTTGTTAACGAACCCATATAAAAAAATTGTAAAATGGAAGCCGATACTTTACTATTTATAAATATGTAGTATGTATATATATATATATATATATATATATATATATATATATATATATATATATATATATATATATATATATATATACACAGTTAAAAAAGTTGCTTGATTTTTTAATACAATGCTTGCCATTAAGACTATGCAATGCAACTTAAAACTACAATGTAAAACAGATCTTCCATTACATAATGTTGTAACACAACTTGATGAAAAATTTAATGCAATTCTTGCATCAAATACTATTTAATGCAAATCTATTCCATACTCTAAAGCAAACTTGTTATAAAATATCATTTTAACATAAGGTTCCATTTAGTTTAACAGAGTGCTTGCATTGATAAAATGTTTAATGCATATTACCAAAAATTTACGGAACTACGAATATTAAATTTTACACTGTGGGATGAAAAATTTGATACATTCAGTTTAATCAGAGAAGATAATATACTATACTAAAGGTACACTATAGCAGTACTTTTTTCTACCAGTGTATGAATCCGTTAATGGATTCGATATTGCTATAGATTCGGTAACTATTTAGTTCATTAGGAATAATCGTAAGGAATAGACGAATAGTGAAAAGTGCTGTGAATTAATTAAAATAAAAGTGTTTGAATTGTTTTACATGGATCACAACAACATAACATGGATATAACGATTTGAAGAAAAATAACGATTTTTAATTGCAAGTAAGTTATGCTAAATTTTATGTTAATTAGAAAAGTAGAGGTTAAAATTTGTATATTACAAATTATAACCTCTACTAAAAAATTATGAACTTTATGAAACAAAAATATTGATATTTTTAAAATTTGATAATTTTAGATTCAAAATAGTTAGGTTTCATTTCAAAAGTGTGTGTAGAATAAATTATAACCTCAATTACAAAATATTCCACGTGTTAGATAATTTTGGATATGTTCAAAATGTAAGAGTATATTATAGTATAGAGTGAATAATAAATAATTTATTTAAATAAAAGTGCTATTCTTTACAAAGTATTTAACATAACAAATATTTCTAACACGTGGTTAATTTTACTTTTTGTGTTTACTTGTTGGTTTTGTTTAATAGGTGAAACAATTTGAAAAATGTCTATGACACCTCAATTCTTATTTGAATATTGTTTGAACCAGTTGATTATATTTATTTTTAATAACTTTCAGATGTGATTCATGCTGATGTACCCGTATTTGATATACTTGACTTGCTTGGAAAACCATCCTCACGAAAAGGTTGCCGTTTTGGGATGGCATTAATCCCATTATCGTCTAACCATAATTATAAATATTATATATTATCTTATAATATTAATTTTATTTAAAAATCATGTATTTTTAACTTGTAAGTTAATTCATTTTTAAATATAAATATATACATTTATGAATAAATTTTATATAAAATATCTAAATGTGTGTTTTGCTATATTAATTAATATCTTATTGCAAAGTTAATATTGATGATTTAAGTTCCCAATTGATCTGTTTTAATGCATCTTACTATAATTATACACTACCAGCAGTATTGTCTTAAAATGTTTAATTGTATTAAAGATTTAGTAAATCAAAGTTGCATTATATTCTAATAGAAATATAATTTTTAAATAAATAGCAGCATATATTATAAAATAATGTTGATTGAATTAGAAATATAAAGTAAAAAAAATTTAATTTTAATGCATAACATTATGGTCAATGTAACGCAATATGCATTATTTTTTAATAATATTGCATTAATAACTTTTTAAATCAAGCTACTTATAGAATTAAAATCTTACTTATATTAAATTTAAATGGTTTCAATTCATTACATTTCAATGGATCATATATTAAGGCTATTTAAATGCAAGAGCTATTTTATTTTTAAAATTAACGTTGCTCTGGACCTATATGAAAAGCATCATGCATTACATATAGAAATTATTTTTAAGTGTGTATATATATATATATATATATATATATATATATATATATATATATATATATATATACATATGCGCTCATACAATGCAGGTAGCACTATATCATCTCCTGTCTACTCACAAGCCTACCTGATGAATGGTGAACCCTGCTAGCCTTCGGGTAACAGAATGGGCTTTGGGGTACGGCTAGAATGGTGAACTTATAATAAATATAACTTACTCAAGCTTAGATGGCACTGCATACGCTCATGTCTGCATGGCTAATGGGATGCTAAGTTTCTATAGTAAGATAACTCCGAATTAGGCGACTTTCGGGTTTTACAACATAGCATTCCAACGATAATGCTGAGATCTGAGATGATGCTGGTAGTTTACAAATAAACCAACTGTAAGCAGGTGATGATGATGAGTAGTGGGATCAGTGGAAGTGAGAGGAAACAAAGGACAGCTCAGAGCCCAGTAGTAGTGCGGAAACAGGATCCATCTATACATCAGTACACCAGTAATTGAAGCTGGAGGTAAAGGGGGTATACACACTCACATTGCAGAATGAAAGCCGTCTACATACACTCAACATACATATCAGGATGTATAAAGCAATGACGTCGAACGAAATCAAGGAAATTGTTGCAAGAAATGTATATATTGGAGGACTTCAATGAGCCGCACCAGATTTTTGCGATCTAACACCTTAGTAGCTAGTACAGGAATTTTTTATAGATCCACGCTGCCCATCCAACCAAGATTTAGAGTAGGTTCCAGGACCTCAGTGTTGGGTGGGTAATGCTTTTACGCAGAAAAAGTGGAGGTTATATAACGTGCCGATACGATTTAAGTTATTGTATATACTTATAAATTTTAGAATATTCAAAAATACAACCCTTTAGCGAAATGGATAATCAGCTCAATAGCCATGGACCAACTGTTAACATCAGATGGCTCGAAGAAAGTGTGGACCGATTTCAAATGTAATATTAACTAAAAAGTAAAAGAAGATAAACATGAAACTGTCATAAGAGTGAAACATTTAAGAAACGCAGTAAATGGAATAACTGGCACTATGTCGTTTGCTGATACACGGTTTAGTGTATCAATCAACCCAATTTCACCACCATCTGAATTGCAAAGTTCTATTGATAATGAATATTATGATATCACAGATCAAATAATTGAACCATCAAATAATAAACCAAATCAAAATATATTAACAGAAATATTCTTTGTAAAATTCAACAATATGATTGATTTTAGGATAGGTATGACCATTAGTACAAAATTTTCCCTTCTCATAATTTGGCAGTGTACATTTTTTTCCGATCGTATTACCAAATATGTACCATCATTGAGGATCCATCCTATGAGAAATTCACAATGGCCATGCAGAGACTAAAGAAAAATCGTTCACCAGGAGTTGATTGCATTAATTCAGAGCTCTTGATATTCGGAGGGCTAACTTTGAAGAACTGTCTTTTCAACCTAGTTCGATTGGTATGGCAAAATGAATTATGCCTGACGAATGGAAAGTGGCCGCGTTATGCCTAATTTTCAAGAAGGGTGATCGCCTAAAGTGCGAGAATTATCGCGGTATAGCTCTCCTTTGCACAGCATACAAATTAGTGTCATACATCATCTTGGGAAGAATTACTCCTCTAGCGGAGGAAATGGTCGGTGATTACCAAGGAGGATTTCGTCCAAATCGTCAGTCACTGATCAAGTTTTTTCACTACGGATGATTCTTTCCAAGTACTACGAAACATCTCGCGACGTACACCAGGTATTCCTAGATTTCAAGCAAGCCTATGACTCGACCAATTGAGAGAGGCTATGGTATGCCCTTGAATATTTAGGAATACCAAACAAATACGTACATCTGTGTAAAATGACAGTAACACAATCACAATGCTGTGTCAAAGTTGAGAACAGGCTATCGAGAACTTTTGCAACCACTATACTAGTGTTCGACAAGGAGATGTGCTGTCCCCAAAACTTTTTAATCTCATGTTGGAATACATCCTTCGTAAAAGTGAAACACCTCAGGACAATATCCTATTCCGACAATCCAATCAACTTCTTGCATATGCAGATGACATCTGTGTGATTGGATTAACTAGCAACAGAGTGAAAGAGATACTTGATCCACTTGAACAGTTTTCAGCGTCCGTTGGTCTCAAAATCAATGATTCCAAAACAAAATATATGATCTCTGGTTTTCGAGACCAAGACGCAACTGATTTCAGTAGTGGTAGCCACACGTTTGAAGGAGTGATGAGATTCAAGTATCTTGGATCTCTCATTACTCACGATAATAGAGTGGGAGAGGAAATCAAGTTTTCATTTTGAGGATATCAAGATATCAAGAGGAAATCAAAATATCTTGCAAATGCGGATAAGCTAAAACGGTAAAGAGTGTTGATCAGACCCGTTGTCATGTATGGATGTGAGAGTTGGACCTTGAAGGATGAGTATGAAAGATGGCTTCTAATATTCGAGAGAAGAATCACAATGCGTGTGATATAAGGCCCAAAACGCGACGTTAATGGCACGTACTGAGTTCGTTTCAACCACGAGATCAGGAATTTAATGCAAATTCCTGATATCGTGCATGAAATCAAAGGACAGCGAGTACGATGGCTCGGCCACGTTCTACGTGTTGATCCGAAACGAATGATACAGCGATCTTTGAAGGGAGAGCCGCCTTTAAGTAGGCGAAGAGGTCGCTGTCAGCGACGATGGCTCCACGGCGTAAAGAGCGATCTGGCATCTTCTGGTTGCTTGCAAATATGAAGAGCTGGCTCGTGATCGTAACCGTTGGAGTCAGATTGTTGACACGATATGGCCTGTAAAACCCGTTAATAATATATATATATATATATTTATATATATATATATATATATATATATATATATATATATATATATATATATATATATATATATATATATATATATCTATATATCTATATTGTTACGGACACGGGTGACATCTCGGATGAATAGAAGTACATCCCTGAAGGACATCTCTGATTGAACAGAAGTATTCTACTATGACCGAGAAGCGGGCAAAATGAGTATAAATACCCGAACAGAAAGCGTAGAGCTTTAGTCTGAATTGGAGCAGCGACAGATTAAAATCAGGAAAAGTGATAAAAGTGAAATAGTGAAAATGTAAAAGTAACAGTGAAATAAAAGTACTGTGAAAGTGAATTGTGGTGATTGTCAATAAAAGTTATAGTGGAAAACAAACAAGTTTTTTTAATTATTCAAAATCCAGTGATCGAACCGTGGATTGGTTTGAATCCCTACTAGGGGAAAACGTAACAATATATATATATATGTATATATATATATATATATATATATATATATATATATATATATATATATATATATATATATATATATATATATATATATATGTAAATATATAAATATATATATATATATATATATATATATATATATATATATATATATATAAATATATATATATATATATATTTATATATATATATATATATATATATATATATATATATATATTTATATATATATATATATATATATATATATATATATATATAATATATATATATATATATATATATATATATATATATATATACACATATAAATATATATATATACATATATATATATATATATATATATATATATATATATATATATATATATATATATATATATATATATATATTATATACATATATATATATATATATATATATATATATATATATATATACATATATATAAATATATATATATATATATATATATATATATATATATATACATATATATATATATATATATATATATATATATATATATATATATATATATATATATATATATATATACTGATTTTTTAACGTACATGTTTAACAGTTTTGGTTAAGGATTCACCACTTTGGAAGTAACTTTAAAATATTTTCCAAATTTGTTTAATAGCCCAGTATTAATTTCAAAATGTGTAAACTAATTTTCTGTCTTAACACATATTATCACACTCTGTATTTGAAACTACAACCACTAGATGGACAAACTGCTGTATATATATACATATATGTATAACATAATATAATGGTTACTCACAACTTCCAATAGCCTTGCATCATTCTGGTGAAGTGCACAAATTTCAATAATGATTTTTCCAGACAGTTTTGCTTTTTGACAAGCAAGACCACCGAGCATTGCATATGCAATGACTTGCAATCCAGCAAATATTATAGTAAATGCTCCACTGATTGTTAAATTCATTACGTTGTTGAGTTCTGGTGTAAAAAATACTATTAACATAAATAAACATATCAACACTATATCGATGAACGCAGAACCAAACATAGTTAGCAATTGCAGTGAAAATGCTTGTGGTATACATAACAATACTTTAGAAACTTTTCGGTGGCAGTACCAAATCTTATAAATACGATCGGTATACGAACACATTTTATAATTTCTTAGTCTCTTATTCATCAGCACTTCATGTCGCACTTGGTTTACGATTAAGGTTAGTTCGGCGTTTATAATATCGTACAAATGTATTATGTTGACAAGGCACATGAAGAAATGTGAAGATACAACATAGTTGGTGAATAAGGTAACACCACCAATAAACACATCAAGCTTGGTCAGTTTGCCCAATGATACGGAGCCAATTAGCAGCAGGCTTGTTATAAACGCGGAATACTTTATAATCAATTCGATGAACACAACTATTATCAAATAGTTGATTGTTTTATCGATGTACCTTCGAGTCGATTTTCTTATAATATAATCATTGCATTTAAAGAGTTTATTCAGCATGTTAATAATATTCACATGTTGTATCAACGCTGCCAGATAGAGCATTATGTTGTTGGTGAATTCGGTGCTATCGAATATAAAAACGATTTGTTTCGGAACAATAGTGTTGAATTTTTTTATATTATCGAGAAGTACTCCCCGGGCTGTATTTGCAGTGTAGTTTACATAGATTCCAAACAATAACGTATAGCCAATGGCTAGAATTGATCTTTTAAGTAGTTTTTGTTTGAAGTCATATTTGTACACGGCCACGGCTACTATTTTGGCCAAAATATACAAATACATGTAAATGAATTTAAAATATTTATAATGTAGATGAAACATGGCGACACTAAAACAATGTACTGATCCACAATATTATACTGTACGATCTAAACTAATATTGAAATAAGCTTGTAATGTGACCGCTTAATTTAATTGCTTAAATGTAATTAAGATATTATACTTAAATTATTGTAATCAATATAAGTACTTATTCTATACTTACAACTTCAGTCAATCGTCCATCGTTTAAATCGATAATCGGAATGCGGTGTAGTATTCTTCCCATTTTTAGCGCTTTTTGACTCACAACAACGCACAATGTGACGTAGTACAAACATTGAAAAATAGCACCGAACGTTAGAAATGTCGTAACAACGATAAGATGTTGAACTTGTTCGATACTAGTTTTCAGTAGTACCGTCAACTCAAAATAGATGAAAATTCCTGCCACAATAAACATTGCGGTCATAACGGCTAAAATTTGTGGCCCAAGTGATTTAATGAATTTTTTTTTCATTTTAGTCACTTTCATAAAAAAATACCACAGCCGATTAATCTGATCTGCATATTGACAAATTTTCAATACTGTGAATCTATTATCTTTTGTACTCTCGCCTTCCATAGAACGTATAATGACTTCTAATTCGCTGTTTATACAATCGTATAAATGAAGTAAATTCATTAGTCCGCTAACGAAGTGCAGTAGTGTAAGATAGGTAAGAAATACCGAAGTACTGCTAATCAATGTATCCAACACAGTTAGTCGATGACTGGCAACATCTCGCCCCAATAAATATGCGCTGACAACTGATAACCAATGTAATGGCATTTCTTTCAACACAAATAGTAGAAAATATTTGTAGCTCAAATTTAAATATTTTGAATCTGTGTACCTCAGTATTGCTCGATTGTACTTGATAAATTTATTCATTGTGGATATAAATTGCTGACTCGTATATATAGGACCCAAATATTGCGAAATAACATTGATCATTTCCACAATTTGATAGAGTTCCACAATGCTTGCCGGAAAACTAGAGCCCATGAACGATTTATGCATGCTAAAGAGTTTTTGTCGCACATTGTAAATTGATTTGCATAGACAAACCAATATCACTAAACTGTACATCAGAGACAAGGTTGACTTAATGAGCTGCCTTCTTCGATTATCATATCGGTATATGGCGGTGCCAGAAACTTTTGCCATGACGTATTGGTAATATAAAATAAATTTGAAATAATTGTAGTTAAATTTAGTCAACATAGTTGTTGATTAAATAAAATTCAAATAATATATGAATGTTAAATGGTTGAAAGTGATTGTTATCGATCTTAGACAAACGATTAAGTATTATATTTGATGAACATAATTACACGAGTAGATAATCATAATAATATTTGTTAGCTCTGACATGTTGCGGAGAGAAATATATTAATACTTAACCAAAATTCTAACGTCTGTGAAGTTAGCCCATAATTTTATCCCACGAAAACCAAAAATTTCAATCAGGCAATTCTTGCTAAACATACCTCGAATACTCATTCGCGAGAATCGAACTCGAGACCGCGACATGATGAGAAACTCTTAAAATATTAAATTTTAAATATTTTAATTCGCCCATTTTGTCGAAACTAAAAATGTCTCGGATTAGGATGGTACTATTTCAAAATAAATTATTTGAAAATCGACCGATTGTGAGTGATGAGTTTTTTCTAAATTACCAGCTGGAGCTTGCTATTAGTGTCCACATTTTGAAATAGTACCGGGGCTGGGCTAACTTCACAAAACAGTATTCGAGGTAAGGTTACGTAAGAGTTGCCTGATTGAAATTTTTGTTTTCGTGGGATAAATTTATGGGCTAACTTCACATACGTAAATTCCAGCAAGAAGTATTTACTATGTCCACCCTTAGAACCATATGTAATAGTGGCTTATATAAAGAAAGGGGTTCAAGAATACAAGATAAATTTCATTTGGCACAGCTTCTTAAAGTCATTTTAACTAAACGATTGTGTCAATTTTATAGTAATAAGTGTAATACACCCATAATTATATATTATTAAAGGGTAATATAACCAACAATCTGCCTCTGGTTTTTAAATAACCTGAATGATACTAGAATGTTTTTAAGCCATGGTTGCTGACATCGATCTTCTCGCCTATTATGCCATATATGCACACGCATGATTCTTCTTTCGAATGTTAAGAACCATCGAGATGAAACTCTCCTATTTCTACTAAAACATGGGTTGGACCAACAATCTGTGCAACTGATTGATATTACAAATATGTGTGAACTTTAAAGATACAATGCACGATCACCTGCAACAAGGTGTGCCATGAGATCTGTAACGAATCACAATTCGTTCCAATTGATTTTGATTTTAAATTTCTTTTCTTTGATTTTCGGAGTTTTAAATTTAATGATACAACATGGGCGTCCACCCTTGTTTTGTCGTAACAAGTGAATACAAATAAACTGTATTGGTAATAGTGGTTGATTTTCATTAAAAATGATTGAGGCAACATTAAAAATTACTCTTACTATAAGTATATTTAATTAAATATTTTTATTTTATGTTGGTTGATTCATCAGACTCCTCAAGCTTAGAAGACATCGAAGAGATAATTTGGACCGAAATTTATAGATATGGAAAATAACCGAAATAAGAAACAGAACAAGAAGCCAGTGAAAATAAATTTAAACAGATGAAGATATTTCCTCATATACTAGGAACTATTGACGGAAGTAACATAAAAATCTCTAAACCTCAAGAAAACCATATCGATTATTACAATCGTTTAAAATATTATACTATTTTGCTACAAGGTGTCGTTGGGCCAGATAGGAAATTAACCAGACCAAATTTAAAAAACCAGACCATTGAAGTCCAAATTTAAAAAACCAGGCCATTTAGTCGGTTCTGATATGAACCGTTCCGTTAAAAGCATGATTTTCTTAATATATGTAGAAGCATATGCAAAATCAACATTTTTGGTCAATTAAAAGCTCAGCAATCATTAAGTGATGTTACTGATCTTGTATATTATCGCCAATATAATGTTCGTATAATCGTGCGATCGTATTAAGAAATCTCCAATCTCTTCTAGTATTAATATGCATGGCACTACATTAAAACCTCAATAGTTTTACAGATGTAATCTTATGCGATATCCTTTCGTAAAAAAAAGTGATCTGAGGACAAAAAATGTTTTTTTTGCTCGAAACACGTGCGTTTTTGACATTACGTGTTCTTTGCGTTTTAAAAATCTAGATTTTTTTGCATATTTACCCACACAGATAAATTTTTAAACGTCAAAACAATATAAAAAGAACACAACGCCATTTTTAATTTCATTTGTGAACTATATTTTGTCGTAAATGTGTGAAATCATCAAAATTATATAAAAAGTTAATAACAATAATAATAAAGGATTTTAGTAAAATAAATCTATATATTATAAAAGACTATACTATGAAATTTGTGTTTATGTAGCATAATAATTTCCATTTGTTTTTCACTAATTCATCGACAAAAAGGGCAATTTCTTTTTCGTATTCTTTGATAAAAAAAATTGCTCTTTTCTCTCATTTTGGAAAGAATATCACATTTATTCAAAGTTCATATAAAATTCAAATATGAAAACATCATTTACAAATCTATTCAATAGCAAAACCTAAACCATCAATATGGACGACTTTACCGTATTTACGTTATATATGTATAAAACCAAAGGAGGTTTTGAAATACCTGCACAAATTATAAAATAAAAATAAACAAGAAATACTCTAACAGACATATGAAAGAGAATTTTGAAAATGAGTTATATACATAAAATGAATATCTAGGAGACATTGAAATGTATACTGTAGTGTGTGTATTTGCGTTTTTATCATCATATAATGATGTATATACAACACACAATACAAACATATATAAAAATAAAATGTAATTCGCCAATTACATTGAATATAATTATAAAGTGGCAAATACAACGATCGCACAATGGCAATGATCGCGTTAAAATTTAAAAATCTCCAAAATCCCTTCTACTGTATGTGCTGATACATACATAAAACAAAATATGAAAAATCGTTTATATGAAAGGGAAATATATAACGTTTATGAAGTTAGAATTTATATGAAGAGCGAATTATGGAATGGGCAAGTGAAACGAAAGAAAACGAAACACACGTTGCATGCGATCGCTTCCAATGGAATGTTGTGGTATGAAAATGATATATATGGCCTGTTTTTTTTACTATATCGGAGAGGTCAGAGAAATCAGAGAGATAATGTTTCCGAAAAGTCGCTGTCGAATCAAACGTCAAAATATAATTGGCATGTTTTTTCAGAGCATATATAAATATCGATACATAAATATACAAAAGTTAAGATAAAATGGAGCAAAATGTATTAGTTTGTATTTAAAAGTCATTTTCGACTAAATATTGAAACTTTTAATAAACTCTGCAGACTAATCCATGACAGCAAAAGCTTAGAAATTTATCCAGGAAGACCTGAAATACCAGTTGAAAAAAAAATGCTTATCATATTATGGTTTTTTGGAAACCGGAAATCCCTCAGGTAAATAAAACTACTATTTAATAGAGCTAATAGATTTGTGTGTAATAACCACAACTGTTTTTAGAACGATTAGCGATAGATTTAATGTTGCCAAATCAACAGCCTGGAATATCATAAATGATATTTCGAAGATGTTACTGGATTTGAATATTGAAAAAAGAATTATCACATGGCCTTCGGCGAGGGAACAGCTTGCTACCAAATCATACTACACACAAAAATATCGTTTAATTTATTTAGAAATATTTAGAATATTTATTGCACATCTGTTTCAGGAATAATAGGTTCTATAGATGGTACTCATATTCCCATCATTGCTCCAGGAAATCATACAAATTCGTATGTCAACAGAAAAGGTTTCCACTCACTTTTATTACATGCTGTATGTGACCATCGTTTGAAATTCATTCACTTTTATATAGGCGAAGCTGGATCTCTTCATGATGCTCGGTTTTTTACCAGATCAAATTTTAAAAACAAGGTAGTGTCAGGTAATTAGTTTAAGATTGTTATAATATTTCAACTTTTAATTATTTTTATCATTCCTAGGCAGGCGATTTCGAATTATTGATGGATGAACATATACTTTTAAAAGTAATGGCCATCTTGCAGATGAAGAACTCTTTTATAACACAATCCATTCCAAGTGCCGTGTTGACATTGAACGAGCCTTCAGAATATTAAAGGGGTGATTTAGACGACTTAAATACACGAAAAGAACCGAGCTTATCCCACTTTACATTGGAACGTGTGTTATTTTATACAATTTGTGTGTAGAAAGTGGGGACCAAATCGATCCAGATGTTGATCAACTGGATGAAATTCTTAAAAGTGACGAAAGCGGCCGGCCAACAAATTACGCAGATTCAAGCTTCAGTGATGATCAGATTCAAGCATCAAAATAGATCCAACATTTTCTATTTTGGCCTGTAGTGTTGTTAGTGGTCCTTTATCGCTTTATATTGTTTCTTTAAAGCCTTCCATTTGGACTCAACTTGAATCCAACTTACAGTGATTTCATTTTTAATACATTTTTCGGCAATTCTCATCTAAATTTTTTTCTTTATACCGTTTTGCAGGTTATAGAATTCAGTTTTTATTTCATTCAATAAAAATAAAATATTATGTGAGGTTCATTAATTTGGCTACCTATCATGAAAAATCATTAGCGAATAAGTAATTGGTCCTATATATTGATAAAAACATTATTAAAATAATAATAAATTAATTTAATGATTACTATTTTGCATAGCATCCGCCATCTTAGCTGTGAAAATATTGAAATATGTTTTTTCTCTGAACTATCTGAATAATAATTCAGATAGAAATTTGACGATCCGAGAATGCTCAGAGAAAATAAAAAAACAACAAAAAAATAATTGGATCGATCAGATAAAATAAAAAAACGGAAAAGGCTTTCTTTTTATCTCTCTGATTTCTCCGATGTAATAAAAAACCAGGCCAATATAAGATACAAAGGCAAAAACGTTATATATTATAATATATAAAGGAGAAACAAAAACAAACTGAATATAATATTAAAATATAATATTATATATTAAAATTTAATCTAATATAATGTAATAGAATAAAATAATATAATATAATAACGATACTCATCTGCCATCAGATTTTAAACCACACACACAAACCATACTCATTTAATTAAATTAAACAAATACCGAGCGGAAAAAAACGTCCAAACGGTGTGAAGATCGACACAACACTCTACTCCATAATATAGGAATTGACAAAAATGATATTGTTGAGACTGATGGAGAAATCGATACTATAACACCTTATACCATCGTTGAAGAAAATCTCATCGTCGAAGAAAATACGTATCGAAGACACGAACTGTTAGAAGAAATGTTTCGTGATATTGATTTATAATTTCAAATAAAATAGTTTTAAATATTTTTTTTTTTTTTTTTTTTTTTTTTTTTATATTTTATTCTATGCTATCTTTTTCGGGGCTCAAGGCTCTCCCAGCTCTTTCGCGGTTCGCTTATTTACGTCCTACTTTACGCCTTAACGGCCAAATCGAGGACGTACGGCTATAGGTCCGATTTTCGTAGAACCATCTGCGCATTGCATAGCTCCATGCCACACAGTTAAAAATCTTGCAACAAAATTCGATGCAAGCCTTGTATCGAGCCGTATTCGATTTTACTTTATAACATATTTTGATTTAAACAATGCATCAAAAGTTTTTTTGATGTAACTGCTAGAATATAAGATGCAATTTTGTAACCAAAAAAATGCGCATGCGTATTGAAAACTGTTAATTAAAAAAGCGTTCGAAACGAAAAAAACTGATGAAAATAAAATATGTAAGCGCCATCGTTTTGACCGACGTAATTTCGGCTTTGATCATATAATTGTAATTAGTATGAGTTCAAATTTAATGGAAGTATTAGCATTTATTAGATGCAATTATTATTAAAATTTAAAATAACAAATTTTGTTAAGATAATTCGCCACAATAATAATTGGGAGTTCCAAGATTTTGTCAGCTCAGGTAAGTTAATAATATTATTAGTGTATCTATTTAGTGAAACTAGATTTTGTTGCGAAATATGTAAATTTTGTGTGTGCAAGCGTACCGGTTTAATCAACTAAAAAAAATTATACGATGCAAATAGCATTGCATTGTAATATTTATTGTTCTGTCGATAAGTATTGTACATTAAAAATTGCATTGGGTTAGGGTTATTTTTTGTACTCTTCTATGTGCTTATTGTGTTTCTAATTAAAGTTTTATTTTATTATAATAATTTTGTACATCTCTTAACTGCCATCCATTTTGGGATATTAGCTCTCGAAATCGAATGCATCTCAGATTTTGTGCCTATAGTCACCCACTTTCCATTTATATTTGACATTTTGGAAATCGGAGGATATTGAATATTGGAGAGGCGTTACAACTAAACTACATAATATGTTGAAAATATGTAGTTAATTTAATAATCGCGTTTGAAATTACGGTTGAAAGCATAAATAATTTAAAAGAACTAAATGCGCAAATTTAAACATTATTTCAAATATCTTAAACAGCATTTGGCGATACATTACCATATAACATGGTAGCAAGAAACATGGGCCCATTGATTCATATGTGGACTATGCGAAATGAAGCTAAGCATCGCTATTTCACAAAAAATAAAACATCAAATTTTATAAATATTTGCCTCACATATGCTACCCGTCACCAACAAATGATGGCAACATTTTGGCAAAATCTTGCACTATATCAATACGTCGTGGGCAAGAAATAGGATCTAAAATCAGAAAGCTGTCACGTCTTACAAATGCCTCTATTTCAAGTTTCATGTTTAGAAGAGGAGTTTCATTATAAAAACATTTTCTTTATTTTAAAAGAAAAGTATGTTCAAGGAGAGAGTGCCAAATTATAGAAAGCAATAGTGTTATTTATTTCAATGTTGAAAATTTTATAGGAATTTTTGAGAGTTCTATTATAGTTTTTTATTGATCAAAATAAACTCCGAGCCAAAATATATAAAATATATAATATAAAATATAAAAAGCTATGAAGCATATATTTGTAGTAATAACAACCACTATTATACATTATGTCATAAAGTTCAAAATATCTAATAATGAAAATTATGTATGTAATTTATATTTAGTTGTGTTAAGAATAATAATAATTTTGAAATGTTAATCAATATGTAAAAAAAACTTTATAAATAAATAAATAAATATTTTTTAAATTACATTAAAATTTATTTGATATTAATTATTATTTATTTGTTCCTGAAAAAAAGATGTAAAAGGAACCTAAATTTGATGAAACTGCACCATAAGTTAAAATGATGTTTGTTATATTCAAATTTGATACATTTAGTGTCGAAATTTTGTTCGATGCAAAAATTATATCGAAATGGCTTTTTCGACGCAATTAGTTATTAAATTTTTTTCGATACAATTCCTGCATCTTAATCTCGTTTTCGATGCAATTAATATTGAAACAGATTTCGATGTTAGGTTTACATCGTAAAGTGACGTAAACTTGAGTTGGATCAATATGCGATGTTAATTGCACCGCATACCAAAAAAATTTTCAACTGTGCAGCCTATAGTACTGACATGGAAGATGGGTCTGCCCATGAGTTCTGCACTCCAACAGGGGGTCATAGATGTGTTCATTAACACCACCGATCGTAATCAGATGGTGAAAAATCCCTTTTGCATCCTGCCCCTATCGGGATTCGAACCTGGTACCTCCCGCTCCAACTGCCACAGCTTTAACCACTGAGCCACCTGGGCGGTTAGTTTTAAATATTAATTCAATTAGTTTCATTTAATCACAGTAATATTTCATTTTTTAAAATAAATAAATATAAAAAAAATTAATTATTTTTTAATGCATCCATAATTTCTTTATGGCGTTTCTCTCTAGTGCGTTTCTATATATAAGCTTCAAGAAGCTTTGTTCGTTTTTGTGACAATTTCTTCGTTCTTGAGAACTTTTATTTTTTTCTTCATAATACTTTATTTTTAGATCGCTGGTCACTGTTGCTTTTCCTTTTTATATGTTTTCTATGCTGTGGAGATGGTGCTTCCGGTATTATATTTTCACTAGATGGTAATTGATCATCATCGTCGTTTTCAGATAGAGATTTGGGTTGGTGCACGAACAGGTTCAATCTGTTCTTTAATCACACCTACGGATTTTGAGTGTGATGAAGAAATTGTTGGGCGTTGAACAATTCATCCATTAAATCGAAAATTAGAAATAGCCTCTGCGTAAGTCCAATTATTTTTTAGATTTATCAACTACTTCAATATCATCCTATTTTTAGGGTAATCAGCTGATTTAAAATACAAACAAACGAAAAAAAGGTAGACATTTTTGGAAATCGAATAGGGTTATTTCTTTTTGGATTTGGACCGTCAAGACGAAAACAACTTGAGCCGGAAATAAAACTTAAAAATAAATTCAATTTCATAATAAAAAAAATATAATATAAGATTATTTATATATTCTATAAAATAAAATAAACATTCAATTATTTAAAAAACAAACAATAAAAAAGAAAATCTCTATATTGCATTAAATAAAATAAATATATTGAATTAGAAAATTGGATTATTCCATAAAATATTTATCCGCAATATTCGATTGGTACGAGAAAAAAACCTATTGGGAAATATCGCTGTTGAAGACATCCGAAGGCGCCCAAAAATATTCGTATATCTAAATAATATTATAATTATTTAAGAGGTACCTTAGTATTTAAGTTTTATTTTATCACTAATTTTAGTTTATATCTTTTATTTTGGTGGTGGGTGGAATTTAATTATGTGTAGTTTACTAAGTTTATTTGCTTTTTGCGTTGATTGATTTACCTATGTATTACTCACAATAAATTCAATTGAATTTTTCTCTATAATATGAGCTGTGTTTCTTGATGCACAGTGATCCGGATCAGATCAAATTTTACATGCAAAGCAATAACAAAATGTGATCCGAAAATTTATTCGGATCACAAATTTTGATCAGAAATTTAGTTCTTACTTGAAAATGTGGGAAAACTAATAATCCTTATGTTCAATCGGGCAAATATGGTAAAAAAAACATGGTAAATTTTACCAAATTTTGGCATAAAACGCACTCATTTTCCAAGAAAAAAACCAAACTTTTTTCCGATTTTTTAGTTGTAGCTGACAAAATTGATTTAAATTTTTTTGAAATTTCAGTTATTTGAAAAATGTTTGAAATTTGTTTTATTTGAAAAATGTGGAACAGACATGCAACAAAAATGCTCATCGAAGCCTACGAGGAGTACAAAGATATGCGATGTGCTCCTCGTGGGGTTCGAGACATGTGGAGGAATGTGAAAATTTATTTAAATACGAAAGATGTTGTAAGTTCTTAATTAATTATTAGCGTTTAAAAATGAAAATTGTATTTATGTAATTATTTTAAATAGGATTATTCTTTGCCGCACATCAAAGACAAATGGCGAAATTTATTAAAAATGTATAAGTTGGCGAAAGATAGAATGCGGACAAGTAGGCAATCCCATTCAACATTTGAATATTTCAATGAAATGGAAAATATTTTTGGTGATAGACCAGCCCAAGCCAGCTCTGATGCTGTCAATTTAGATTTTGATGAACCCGAGTTTACAGAGGAGTGGCTATTCTCGGACACAACTCGGGATCCTAGTCCTCGGAACCCTAGTCTAAATAGGAAAGTGCTGGTTGAAGAGACAGTTGTTGAGCCTAGCATCCAAGAGGACGAGCCAAGACCTTCGCGGCGTCATAATAGACGCTCGCGTAGTAGTATTGATCGTCTCTTAGAGTTTAGGTTGTCTAATAGAGCGATCAGGCAACGGCACCACGATCAATACATGGAGCGACTAGACAACGTGGCAAGCGCGTTTAATAACATTGCAACGGCTATACAGCAACTATCCCGAACTAGGGAAAATAATTGAATATATATAGTTTAATTGTAAAAAATTCTAGTATTTTTATTATTAATTTCTACAATTTGTTTTAATTTCTGATCAAACCATTTGCAATTAATTCTGACAACAATTCATGCTGTCTACTGCTGCTTTCGTCTGATTCTGCATTTGAACTCATATTCTGGGTTACTTCCTGCGGTAAGCTCGTGTCATCATCCATTTCATCTTGCCGATCAACACATAAATTATGCAGCCCACACGCACTTAGCACAAGTAAGATGATAAATCTTTTATTTATATTGTGAAATTTTTGTAATCGCCGGAATCTTATTTTCAGAAGCCCAAATGCTTGTTCAACAATGATTCTTGTTGAGAAGATTTAATTTATTAAATTGTGTTGTTTGACTAATGGTTTGTTGATTGATTTTGTAGGGGTGGGGGAGCCATTTAAAAGTCTTCGGATAAGCTAAATCTCCTATTAAAAACGATTTAGGCAATATAAATGAATCTTGCCTTTCACATAAATTTTTAAATATATGTGATCGCCTTAGAATGCGTGCATCGTGCATAGAACCCGGCTCTCCCATGAATACACTTGTAAATTTTTTTGTATGCTATGAAATTTTTTTCGGTTGTAGTAGTCCTCTTGATGTTCTTTAGGCTTAGGTATCTCTATGTGAGTGCAATCTATTGCTCCGATGACATTATTGATGTTTGCTATCGATTTAAATCCTAGAGCAATATTCTTTTGTTCACTTAGAGATGGCCACTTGACAACGGTTTTAGCATAGTTGGTCATAAACACTGCAAGTTGGAAAACCACGTAGAAAGCGTAACTACGGCTTATTCCAAAACGATCACCTAGCTGACGGAAAGTTTCAGTATTAGCTAAATACCAAACAAACATATATATTTGCATTTTTGGAGTAAGGTGTAGAAAATGTTTATTATTTTCTAAACAGTGGTTTGAATAACTATCTACAACTAATTTAACAATGGGTTTAGACAACCGGAAATGCCTTCGAAATTGTATTTCAGAGTAAGCTTCAATTACATTTTCGAAATTGTCTATGTTGGAATGTTTCTCATCATACAACAACAAAACCATTTCATCGTCCATTTCACTTTCACTGTCACTTCCCTCGAACATAATTAACAAATAAATTTAAATATAAACTATTTAAATATGTACACGTATTAACAAAATTTATTCTAACCTTAAAAGTTTAAAAATTAATACTATACTAATAATTTAAAACAACAAAAAACAAACTAATTGTATTGAAGAAAAAAAAATTATTTTAGTGAATGTAAAGAAATTAAATTTATTATTATGTGAGATATTATTTGGACAATTATATTTATGTTTATATTATGAAGCGCATAAAAATAATATTGAATGACATTTGTAACCACTTTTACTAATTTTACCAATGTTGGTTGTTCAAGCGGGTTTGACGTAAAATACCATAGAATGAAGGTAGGATAGGATAAAATACCATGGTTTTTTTACCATTTCTTCCCGCTTGAACACGTCCATTTAGATGTTGAATGTAATGAACGAACAACAAAAATTTGATATCGAATGCACTCATTTAGTAGAACTGTCAGTTGATTTATTTGAAAAAGATTTAAAAGAGAATATAACAACAATTGTGTTGCATAGAGGATTAACTTAAAAGTTTTGAAATTTATACAAAGTAATTGTTTTTGTAAAATCTTTTAAATCTTTATTTTCCATTTTATTGCCAAAAACACGAAAGCGTTATTATTTGTATTATTTACTACTGATAGAATGACAGCTAATGACAAATTGACAAAATAACATGAATGATATTTTACAACAGAAATAATACAATTTTGAGTAGGAAGTTTAATATAATTTTGAATAGTACCTTTTGTCACAGTAGTACCAGCCTTTCATCAATATTTTATGAATTTTTATGTCGTAATTTGGCACAAGATCTGATCTGGATCAGATCAAACGTCAAGAAACATTGCTACTATATAATTCGATCTTATCTATTTTTATTTTATTTTGGGATTTGCCTTGAGTGGTACATTTTTGTTTTATAGCATGATAATTTAATTAGAAAATAGTGAGAGGCTATGGACGTGTAAGTCATGGTCAACGTGTATCAGGTATTCAGTTCATTTCACCATACATATGTACATATCAGTGTTTATTATTTAAATGGATAGGTGAACGAGGGTGGACTTTTTTGCTCTACGACATATATAAATTAACCTATACCAGACTGAAATTGATCTTTAAATCAAAATCATTACAGATTTACGGATCAAGTTTTTCGTTTACTTCATTTTATTCCAATCACATCCAATCACATAGAGCTAGTAGTTCTGTATATGTAAGCGCTGGATTGAATTTGTGGTATAAGATGTTGTCTTGAGCTTTATTGTCGTTTGTATGTCTCCATATCTTACATTTTAGTCTCCATATCTGTTTTGGGCAAAAGCATTCTTGAGAAATCACTGTTCTAAACTTTTGTAAATCAGGCATTTTTATTTGCTAGTTGCGTTGAGTAACGATGATAACAGGTTTTTCAATTGCTTAAATATGAGTATACTTATCTCAGACTGCTCTTCAAAATATTTACGTAGGCATAATACATTTCGAAAAATCTTTTAAAATTTAGCCACCGTGCTGTTTATAATTTTAACCTCTTCACCGAAAGTTATCAAGATTTTTCTATTTATACAATGTTGACTTTTCTTGATCAACCAATACTGGCGATAATTTTGCTTTCGATAATTCTGCTTCTTAACAAAAATCTTGTTACTTCGAAACCTTCCACGTTTAATGTTGGGATTTCGTTTTTGTTAATATAGTGGCCACTGAAAATAAGTTCTTGTTTCTATTCCGATTTCATCAATAGATATTTTTTCTGATAATTCGTTTCAAAATATTCTCTCCTAGTAAGTTCGTAACTCACCTTCTCTTAACATTCTATTACTCCTATGAGAAGAATCCTTATTTTCCATTGCTTGTACACACATATGTTCTATCAACCAAGTTCACCACTTCGGAATCATTATTGTTGTATGATTTTGGTAATCTCGCTGAGTTACTGTCAAAGTTCGCCTATACTAGGTTTCCATGATCATGCACAGTAGATTTTTCTGCATTAATATAATTTATGTTAGTTTTTTGCTCGATATATTTTTCCTGTACTATTTTATACCAACTGTCAGGTAAGAAAAAACTCGCCTCTTACATGAGGAAAAAATGCTGGATGAGCACTACCTTCTGATGCTCAGAAACCTTTTTCAGGTTCCGCGAGTGGTATTAGTCATTTTCTTATCTGGGATAGTAAAATTACCTAATGGTTTTCAGTTTCATATAGCATAGTATGGAAAAGTAGTCTTTATGAAAAAACTTGACCGTTAATCTCTACTTCCAAAGAAATGATTTAGCTGAATACCTAGCAATATACATAGCTATTTGGACACATGAGCTCTAGTTATACACCATCGAGTTTTTGAAGAGTAGTAAATTGCAGCCGATACTATTTTATAAACACGCTAGCTTTAATAAGTGTCTCCACGTTTCATGTTCCTGTCGTTAATCTCGAGTCGGATACGTAAATTGGAGTTTGGTTGTTGACAGTTTTTAAAAGTTTAGTAAATAATTTATTATACTATCAGGGAAACTGTACAAAAGTGATCCTAACATGGACGGAAGAATCACAGATGGAAGCATCAGCAATTTTAAGGTCTTTTATGAAATAGAGATAGTTTTTCCGCACCCCCAAGGAAAAGATAACATGTTTAAATATTGGAAGTATGAGCTTTGAACAGTTTAGCAGCATCGGGAATTGTCAAGAGCAAATTAATTTTGAACTATTATGTGGTATTATTTTAAAAATATCGTAAAAACAGTAATTATTAATAGAAATATCAGTTTTAAACAAGAAAAATTTTAAACATAAAAAATTACTTACTGTTTCCAGTAATCGTTCATCCTTCTTTAAAACCAAAAATACTCCATCGAAAAGTATCTTACAGTTTTTGGCTCTCTCTTCAACTAGAACAGCTATTGAAATGTAGGACCATATATTTATCAACCCAACAGATATGTTACCCAAACCAATCCAAGCAATTACTGGAAAGGAAGTGGTGTCGACCGCGGCAAATAGCACCATATCGTAGTACAGTAATAGTATTATATTTATATATGTTGTCTGAAATTCGATCATCAATAATAGTGAAAAGCCTTTTAGAACGGCATAGTAGGAATTGGAAATTTTACGATGGAAATATATCAGCCTTTCCAATTTATCGCACATATCCAATAAGTAAATTGGTTTGTTACAGCTTCGCTCAAAATTAAGTATTAATCGAAGTTCACAATTTACTATGTCATACAAATGAATTATATTAAAAATACTACTGGTAAACCGAGCCAGTATTAACTGTTGTAGTAAAATTGGTACAGCAATGGCCACAACATTTATTGGGGACAATTTGTGAACACCAAGAAAGTCAATCAGAAATAAATTTCCTATAAAGATGAACCATTTTAAAATGATATCCTTGCCAATAAATGTTATGAAATAAGTACAGGTACGCGACACATACTTTGAACCGTAGTAGTTCAGAATAAAATCATTACATTTATGGAATGTATTCAATCCATAAACGGAAACACGTGTTGTATTGTGGATCACAAAGTAACGAAAAAAATAATTAATTATCTCATGTAAATTATGCAAGTTGGTTATCGATTGTGGCAGGGTTCCATCAAAAATATATGTAGTTTGGTAAACTAGTTTAAATCGTGATGTTGTGTGGACAAAAATCAATACTCCAGTGATAAGGTATGCGTATAGAGAATGTGTGCGTGATATAATAAATTTACGTTTTCTTGAATTGTAGAAGTATCCGGCGGTCCCGAGAATTTTGGAAATATAATACATGTAGTAAAATAAATAGATGAAGTGTTTGTATCGCAGCTGTAACATTATGTGTTCACTAGTAACTTTGGTTTGTATAGATTTTAGTGAAATTAGAATGTATAACAGAAAATTCAATGAAATAAATAGTTTAATTATTTATTATCACTTAAAATAATTTGTATTGTTGAATTAATAATGAAAAAATGTTATTATTATAATTAGTGTTCTTGCCTAACTTATTGATACTGACACTTGCAATTAAATAATGCTTTGGTAGATCGTGATAAGCAAATAATTTGAAACACCTAGAATTGTTATTTCAATATGTCAACTACTTATAAACAATTTGTAATTCTCATGATGTAAATGACCATGTCATTATACATCATAACTAAACTTAACGGTTGTGAAGTTTCTATCTTTGCAATCTGTTTTGGAGCTCAAGGTTTTCCTAACTTTTTCGTCGTTCACTTACTTACGTCCTACTAAACTCCATTACAAAGCCAATTTGAGGACGAACGGCCCCATAGGTCTGTATTACGTATAACCATCTGCTCATTGTATAGCTCTAAGCCAGCCTAGAGTACTGACGTGAAAGTTGGTATGGCCATTAATTCGACACTTAAACAAGGGAGCATAGATGTGTTCATTCACACCACCGATCGCTATCAGATGACAAAAAATACCTTTTGGATCCTAACCCTATCAGGATTCATACTCGCTACGACCTCGGTTGTGGAAGTTTGGGCAAATAAAATATGTATGCATATAAAATTTGTTAAATTAACAAAAAATTGTTTGATGAAACAGAGAGTAGAAAAATATTACTGTCAAAAAGTTGTGCACAAAAAATGTAATCAGATATCCATTAATTAATAAAATAAGAATTATATAAATACAATATTTAAAAATATATATAAACCAAATTAATCAAACAAATATAATAAAATACGAGTATATAAAACAATCAATGTAATAAACATATCTAAAAATACAAAACGAATTTTAACTGTGGTCTTTTTATAAAAGGGCATAAGTCGAGTTATGACCAAATCGACTTTTTGAGATATTCGAATGCCCTGTACAAAACTACAAAAGTCATTAAATTTTTGTCGTTTAGTAACCATTAGAAAGAGAAATATTCAAATTGTTATAAAATCTCATCTTATAAAGATTTCCTCCTAAAAAGTCATAAAAGAGCATAACTTAAAAAAAAGTATAACTTACAGAACGATTTTGCTCATATCTTATTAGTAAAGCAAATAAAACTACTCAATAAGTGGCCTGATAGAGTAAAAAATAGATTTGTCAAAGCGATTCACACCAAAATAATGTCGCCCTGAAAAATCAACAAAAACGACTTATGCCCTTTTATAAAAAGACCACATTTATTATATTTACATGTATTTGTAAACCTTCGGATAAACGAAAACGAGTGTTGATCATCGCACAGAGCAAACTTGATTTTCTGCTATGTTTTTTGTTTTATTGTTTAAAATAAAGCTAGAGAAAAATACTAGCGGTTTAGTCAAAATGGAATAAAAATATATTTTTTCGTTATGTGCGAAAAAGCTGCGGCAGTAGGAGCGGAAGGTATCGGGTTTGAATCGCGATAGGGACAAGATGCAAAACAGGAGGATTTTTCACCATCGATCGTTTGAGCGGTGCGATCGGTGGTGTGAATGAACACATCTGAATCTACGTAGATCGGACCAAACATATAGTGATATCATAACGGACCATCGTGGGTCTAAATTTGCGGTAGCAGCCACCCAACTAAAAAAAAATGCGCGAAATTTACTGAAAATTATTATAGTACTCACAAAATTTATCAAGAGAAGAATTTTTATTCAGTACTGGAAAAATATTTTATAGGAAAAGTGTATATGGATGAGAAATCATTTGTATGCAGTGAAGCCATATTTTAAAAGTGAAGTTATTTCTAAAATATGAAGCAAGCATTTTATAGTAGTTTACTTATGGTCAATTCATAATTTTAACATTTTGTTTTGTGTCATTTATATTAATTAATTCACTGTGGAAATAATATAAAGAATGAATAATTATGTTAAGTTTATTTATTTATATTTATTTTTGTAGATTCAAAGTAATTTTTATTTTGTTTTTTTTCAATAACAAAAACAAAAATCTGAAATTTATTGGTTATAATATAAACATCTGTGTCAGTATTTTTTTATATTGGAAATCAGGCTTAATTTAGAATATTGCGGGACATGAGATAATAAGGCTATCTAACATTTTTGAAAAAAACCGTTTTTTTAAATATTATAAAATCGGTCCAACTTTTGTAAGATTGACTTTTACAGGATTAGCACTTGTTTAAAATTACATAATTTTTAAATAAAAATAAATTAGTAGGCCAGAAGAATTTTATTTTATTTTGTTTTTTCTTAAAAAGTGTGATTTTTGTTTGTTTCACTTGAATAGAAACGACCATATTATCAATAAATTTGAAGTGTTAGCAACTTAAACGTAAATTATATTATTTTTTTTAAAAAAGGTTACCAATTTAACATAAAAAAATTTGAATATGGGTCGAGGATAAAACTTAGTAAGGAAGAAATAGCCCAAATTCAAGTTACTACACAGCGAAAATTATTCTCTACAAGCAATTGCAGATGAAATAGGTAGAATTAAGACTGTTATCTTCAATTTTACAAAAAAATCCAAGAGAATATGGCTCAAACTATAAAAGCCGAACTGTTGAGGCCACATCTGCTGCCGACAAGCGGGCCATACTAAGGGCAGCATCCAATTGAGCGCTATATCTTGTGCAAAAATTAAAGCTAGAGTTGGTGTGGAGGCCAGCCGAATAAAAGTATGGAGAGTGAAAAAAGCAGATCACCTTATTGGAAGAAAGCTCCAAAAGAAACCACCTCTAAATCAGGTGAGGAAACAGAAAAGGTTAGATTTCTCGAGGCAGCATATGACATCGGCTGAAAAATGGAAACGTGTCGTTTTCTCTGATGAGAAGAAATTTAACTTAAGATGGGTTTAATTATTATTTTCACGACCTTCGAAAAGAGGAAAAGTTTTTAGCAAAACACGACAGCCGGGAAGGAGGCGTTATGGTGTGGGGGGCTATATCATTTTATGGTCCGGGAGATTTGTCATTTCCAATCGGAAAAATGACCGCAGCAACTTACAAGGGCATCCTCGAAGAAGCATTTCCCTGCTTCAATGATACTTTTGGGCCATTGCCATGGATCGCAAGATAATGGCCCTATCCATACAGCTTACATAATCAAATCATGGATATCGCAGCAAAATGTAGAGCTTTTGCCGTGGCCTCCGTATTCTCCTGATCTAAATATCATGGAAAACGTGTGGGGTTGGCTAACTCCATCTCAAGCAGGTGGTATGAAGTTATTTTTAATAAGGGAAGTAGTACACATTATTAAAACCATGTAAACTCAATTAATTTTTAAAAATAAATCGAATTCAATTAAATTTTTAGTCAATAAAATAAATTTTATTAAGATTAGTTAATCGTTCTTATTCAAGTGAACATTCAAATTTACCATTATTTTAGAAAAAAAACAAGAAAGCTAAATTAATCATGAAAAATAAATATGTTTTTCCTTTAATATTTACTGCTTAATCAAAACTTATAGTTCTGTAAACAAAATATTGAAAAAGTTGGATCGATTTCGAAATATTCCAAAAAACCGTCGTTCCTATTCAAGTGAACTGCAGTGTATGTTATACATATTTTTAATGATGATACAACTTTTTTATTCCAAGAATGCAACAAAAGTACATAGTAAACTTCAAATGTTCACGCTATTTTCATTATGTTTAATCAGTGATATCAATAAGATGTGATTTACATTTCAATACAAGTGAGATACAATTTAACTGTTTTAGTTGCTTTTAGCTATTTTTAAATTGTGTATAAGGTAAATATAAATAATCTAAAATCAGTTAAGGTAAATATAATTTAAACCACACAGTTAATGTAAGAATTTTAATGAATTATGATAAACTGTCAAACGAAATGAGAACTATGCATGTTATAAGGCCGTCTAACGCGCCAGGTTTTCGAAGTGACTGCACGTTCCACGTGTTGATCTTCAATCTTGTTTCCGGATACTAAAGCGGGGGCATTGTTGTTTTTGGCGGTATCCGATTTTTTTTGTTTGTTGACGTTTTTAACAAGTTTGGTTTTTTACGGATGCGGGTCGTCAGCCAGCGATCCAACCAGATTTAGTCGCCTCTTACGACAAACTCTGGATACTCTGGTGGTATTCTATGGGTCTCATGTTTCGTTCGTAATTTTTACGAAACATAAATGCTCCCACCCATAGAGGCAGAATAATCCTATGGTATTAAAAATTGGTTAGGTCCTCGACTTAACCACTATTAAGTAATATTTCGTCATGTTTTTTTTATATTATTTTAAATTAAGAAACTTAAAATTACCGAAAAAAGAAATTACAAATGTCACCAAAATACGAAACTGTAATGGTGATTGAAGAATTGTTCTTTTGATTTATTTAGTTTTTATTTCGTGCGCACTGTTTATTTAATTTTATTTTTATTTAACCAGCTGATTTAGGATTATGTCGCTATCATTGATCTTATGAACGTTAACACTAATTTTTATATGATTAATAAAGATTTTTTTTTCATTTTTAGCAATGTCAATTTAGTATTCCAAGCTTCCATATTATAGTCAAAATACTGATAATTTATTAATATAAATATTATATATACAATATTATTATTATATAATATTGTTATATATTTTATATATGTATGTTATACACAAATATTACAGTCTGTAGTTAACTTTTTCTTTAAAATTCCAGAGTTAAGATTATCTCATGTTTGTTTGTTTTTATTTTTTTCTTTACAATCTGTTTCGGGGCTCGAGACACTTCCAACTCTTTCGCGGTTTGCTTATTTACGTCCTTACCTTACGCCATTACAGCCAAATCGAGGTCGTACGGCTATAGGTCCAATTTACGTAGAACCATCTGCACATTGCATAGCTCCATGACAGCCTATAGTACTGACATGGAAGATGGGTTGGCCCATGAATTCTGCACTCCAACAGGGAGTCACAGATGTGTTCATTCACACCACCGATCGTAATCGGATGATGAAAAATCCCTTTACCATCCTGCTCCTATCGGGATTCGAACCCGGTGCGCCACCTGGGTTGTAAGATTATCTCATGGTTTTTCCACCTCCAACCCAAAAATCTTAAATTGATTCCAAAAATAAATTAATATAGACCAAATAGACGATGCCATCAATTAAATTAATTGATGATTATCGAGAAAAAAATTCATGTAATAATTAACCCTCAACTTGTGGCGTTTAATTCATTGAGCGCTACATGTCCATGTTATAAAGAATTCACGGGCACCAAAACCCACAGATGAAATTTAAAGTTTTCTCGGACTTGTGATTGGTAAATGGATCCGCAATTTAGCCACATTAACCGAACCTTTACGTAAATTACTAAGATTGAAATTAGAAAAAAACTCAAATATCGAAAAGGTTTGGAGCAACGCACAAGAGGAAGCTTTCAATAATTTAAAAGCAGTTTTATCTAGTGATAAAACTTTAGGGTATTGTAATACCAACGATATTACTGATAACACAAGTTATTACTGATGCAAGCCCAGTATGCCTTGCATCTATGCTAATCCGTTAGAGTCTATTTTTGGACCCAAATCTAAACCATGTAGATGTGCTAGAATAGAGAGATGGTACAAATACTAAGTAATATACCAAACTACGGCCCAGGTGGCGCAATGGTTAAAGCTGCGGCAAATGGAGCGAGAGGTACCGGGTTCGAATCCCGTGGTGTAAATGAACACAACTATGACCGCCTGTTGGAGTGAAGAACCCATGGGCCGACCCATCTTCCATGTCAGTACTATAGTCTGGCATGGAGCCATGCATTGTGCAGATGTAAGGTAAATCGGACCTATATCCGTACGTCCTCGAATTGGCTGCAAAGCGTAAGGTAAGGACGTAAATAAGCGAACCACGAAAGAATTGGGAGTGCCTTGAGCCCCAACACAGATTGCATAGTAATAATATGAATGTTAAGAGAGAAATAATCTAGCAAATGTGCATGAAGTTCATCCTGGCATTGCTACAATTTAAAACCGCTTACACACAAAAGTTTTGTGACCTAAAAGAGACAGTGATGCTGAGAAAGTTATTAAAGATTGTAAAGAGTGTACATTAGAATCTACTCCAAAGCTGCCAAATCCAATGAAACGTCGAGAATTCCTTAAAGCTGCTTGGATGGATTTTGCCATTCATTTTATGGGTCCACTTCCCAGTGTTGACTATTTGTTAGTTATAGTAGATTATAACAGTAGATACAAAGAAGTAAAAGTTATGAGAATCGGAACAAGAAGGATTTTCTTTCAAGGCTCGGGTTTCCAAACTCTTTCACAGCTGACAATGAAAAACAATTTGTTAGTATCAATTTTTGAAATATTTGTATAAAGAAAATGGAATTTAATTATTTAATACCATTCCGTATTGGCCTCAGTAAAATGGTGAAGTTGAAAGTCAAAATCGCAGCAATCTGAAACGGTTGAACATAAGTCAAGTTTCTGGAGGAAATTGTAAAATGTAATCTACCGGAATATTTAATGATGTATAATAGCTCACCTCACTCAACCTTCAAAATTATTCTTCGGTCGTTTGTTGCTTGTTTAGAAGATTTTTCTAAGAACTATTTTTATGACGAAGTTGGAGAAAAAGACATGGTTGAGAGTAAAAAAGAAAAACAATATGCCGATAAAAAAAGGCATCCACCAGAAAACATATTGAAATGTGGAGCAAAAAGTTGACTACATACTGTTCTTAGGAGGGAAGGACCCAACATCGAAGTACAAAACAATGATACATTTGAAGAAAGTTGGACAGTCTGTAATTTCACTGTTGGGATTATACATGTAAAAACGTTTTTTACATTTTTATGTAAATTATGTAAAAAACAGCATAAAACGTAAATTATATGTAAAACCGAAGACAATACCATTCGCAGTGCCATATATTTTAAAATGTCAAAAACTACCGATGTTCGGTTTTGTCATTGACAATTAACATAGATAAATGCGGATTTGCAAAATTAGTTAGTTTTCAAGTCCACGTTATAAGTTGGAAAGTGATTTTTTCTAGCGTCACCCGAGCTAGTTAAGATGATTTTTTATGATATTTACCTGTTAGTAATTTGCATCTAAATCAAAAATTGTTGTGGCATTTAGTATGCAGTCGAAAAAAACGGTAAACAGTTAATTATTTTACAAATTTTTTTCGTAAAATATTTAGTAAGAAGATTTTTTAACAGATGATGCTATAGTTGCAGTTAGATTAAATAAAAGATGGCGGGCGCGTCAGATTTTTTTTACATAAAATCATTTTTTACGTTTTTTACATAAAGAATGTATAAAATAACCGTATGAAAATAGCACGTTTTTACATGTAAAAAACCATGTTAATTAAACCGTGTAATCTACACGCTCAACAGTGTTTGTAATCCAGAAAGAGAGATTTGAAAAGCAAGCAACGATGAAAATGATAATAATTATGAAACGGCATAAAGAAAGTTTGAAGTTTTAAGAATGTTTAAAGTTTTAAATTAATACAAGTATGCATTAAAATTACAAAAAATTAACATGGATTAAAATTATAAACAAATTACATAAAAAGGAAGAGATGTAGAGATGTCACCTCTAACTATTAAGAGCGAAAGAGAGAGAGATGGCACCTCTCCTTATTATATAATTTACATAATTTTGTAACAACTGATCACTGTTGTTGAAAATACTGTGATGTTACACTAATAAAGGGTGTTTCAACAGGTGTGCTTCAATTTTTATCCGATAGGGACGGCGAACGTCGCCATATTTTTTTATTGTTCTTTTGTCATTTGGAAACTTCATTAGTACACATTTCATCATGGAACGCTACACACGTGAACAGCGATTGCAAATCGTGCAAATTTTTTATCAAAATAATCGTTATTTTGCTGCTACTTTAAGAGCATTACGGTCATTTTACGGTCCATTTAACAAGCCAGACCTTAGTGGCAAAATCTGAGTCTACGTTTTCGCTATATAATGTCCCGGTGCCCTCGAGAGCAAGAAGTGCTCGATGTGTTGAATACATCGCAGCCGCCAGAGCTTCAGTTCAAGAAGACGCGAATGTGTCGCTCACACGACGTTCGCAACAATTGGGCCTCTTTTGGCCGCAATTGAATAGAATGGACTTGGACGACATGTGATTTCAATAGGACGAGGCCAGATTCCCCACAGCTCACGATACAATCGCGTTTTTGAAGACTAAGTTCGATGAGCGTGTTATTACGCGAAATGGACCCGTCCGGTGACCGCCGCGCTCGTGTGATTTGAGACCTCTAGATTATTTTCTTTGGCATTATGTGAAGTCATTGGTCTATGCCAATAAGCCGGCGACGTTGCAAGAGCTTAGAGCCAATATTGAACGTGAAATTGCAATAAATCTTTCGATTTATGCGAAAGAGTGGTCAAAAATTGGGTTCAAAGATTGGACTTCGTAAAACGTGGATGCGGTGGTCATGCAAAAGAAATCAAGTTTCGTACTTAAATGTATATGTTCAAATTCGTTAATAAAAAAAAAGTTAGTTCAAAAGTCGAACAGTTTGTGTTTTATTAAAAAAAAAGTTGAAGTGCTCTTATTGAAAACCCCGGTATAATCGAAATAGACTATCATTTGAAATTCGTCCCCAGGGTAGCAAGTAGTCAATAATTACATTGTGATTTTATGAAATAAAATTTTAAAGGCTCTACCTTGCACTAGCTTAAAACTGAAAAAGAAATTTGTACGTTTCGTATGAGTTTCTTGATAAAAAAAACATTATTGATACACTAAATAAAGCTCATTTCAAAAATTGAGTAAGCATTCCGGCTTTATATATAAAGAGGGCTTTGTTTGTACTGACATAACATCTAGTAGATGAACTTTGTATAGTATAACAAACCATACTATATTATAATACAAAATAATATTAAAAATTGTATATAATTATCCTGGCACTCGTACACTGCGAAATCTATGTATTTATACTACATACATCTATATATGGAGAGTGGATAGTAGCTTACGTACATTATTTTGCTAGTTTTAACCTTCACAGTACAAAGCTAATCAATCAAAAAATTATACTAGAAAGAGTGGCCCGTTCTATAGATATACTGATATTTTGTTATTTGAGTCAAACAGCTATTTATAGTTTAGCTATTATTTTAAACGTAATAATTACAATATGTCAATCGAATGAAACACTTTACTTACATTTTCGAGAAGTTTCGCATCAGACGAATCCACTGTCATCTCATACAATAATTTTCCAGTATATTGTGAGCGTTCCGCAACCGAATAACAAACTTTACAGTAAAAATACGTTTCACCGATAATTACAAAGACACGAAATATAAAATGTAAAATCAATTCATATTGCACTGGTTTGTCACCAACAACGGCTATTAACAACTGGAATATGTTCATGGCACACAATAAAATGCCCATTATGATTTCTGAGCAGCTAGGTATCGGAAAAGTGGTCGCAAATAGTTTTGAAATGTTCGAAATTTTTCGATGCAAATAAAATAATTGATGAAGCTTTGTATGCGAGCTTTCATAATGTAACGTGGTCGAATTTATTTTAATATCATTATTAATTGTTGTGAACAAATAATTTAAATTTAACATGCACGTTAGCATATTAGTTGAAACTGTAGATGATGTCGTAAAAATAATTATCGATATTAAAGCACGCAATTGTTCCACACGATTTAAGTTTTGGAACAGAAGTGGCAATAATTTAGAAACTATAAACATCCATGGCAATATTATATCCCTCAAAAGGAAAATTGTAAAATATATCCAACAATCATTGTTGTACTCCTTAAGAATAAGTTGATTATATTTGATTAATTTATTATACATAAAAATAGCCCGATTACCATAAATTACTGACCAAATGTAATAGCATTGATTATGCCAGAAATAAATCATTTGTTGTAAATCAAAATCAACATTATTTGTAAATGTTGAATGATATTCTTTTCTATGTTTAATAAGTTCACGTCTATAAACAATGTATATATAGTTTAATAAACAGGCAAATATGAAGGAATAGATTTTAGAAAATATAGATTTTTCAAATTTAAACTGTTTCCTGTTAAATCTGTAGCTTGACACACCAAATATTTTCGTCGCGATATAAAAATAGATGAGCAGGTATTCAAAGTATCTATACCGAAATTTCATTTTTACTAAACTTCAATGAATTGAATTTCACAATTGCTATTAATTAAATTGATAATCCCTTTGAGTTTTAATATTATTTGATTAATAAGTAATTAACAATAAATGGTAGTCATTAATCCAGTATTCATTGAGCTCATTCGTAATGCCTTTATTAATAATATTAATATCGATTTATTAGAATAATTCTAGGTTTGAGTGAAAATCGATTCAAAGATGCCAACTGGTACAAGCAACTCGACCATAGTAAAAAGTGGGTGAAACCCACTTATTGTTGGTTACATTACCTGGGAGAATACAAATACAGTATTATGTGTTTCGTTTGATCATTGCCGCATTAACAATTAAAAATTTGTGATAAATAAATTAATAGTTAATTGGCAGCCACTAATTTTAGAACATGAACTAAATATGGTAGGAATGAATGAGAAAATTAATTCGAAACGCATCAAGGAATTCGTATTTATTTCATTATAAATCGATACCACGATAAAAAGGTGTTGTGGGATTTTAATAACAACACTGTTGCAGCAGAATGGAATGATCCGAATCTTTAATCTTAAATAATTTATTTTTACCTGCGCCTGCAGACACAAGTTCGTCCACGCCAACACTGAAACATAAGGACACGTAAACTATTTTTTGACGTTTTCCATTAATAAATATTTGGATTTCTGTAGTTGGTAACCATGGCTTATAATTTTTTAAAACAATTAAAAAAGACAAAATTTTCGAGATTCAAACCGAGTACATTGCATATGTGACAGAATATCGACGGCATTATTAGTCTTTGCAGCCAATGGGGAGTATTACATAGTTATGTTAAACAGGGTTTTGCTATCCAGAATTTAAGAGACACCGACTTTGATTTTAACGGGACGGTACGTCTTACCAGAAAACAAACGAAACAATCGGTCTTTTGCACACTGTCTTCGGGGATGTGCCAACATGATATAATTCCGGAGAAGATTAAAAGATGGCACTAGTAGTAGTTGAACGAAATGTTAACACGAAACCAAAATTTAAAATCTAAAAAAAAAATTATTTTATAATAAAAATTGGAAATTATTGAAGTAAATGTTCTTGTATTTCTAAATAATAATAACTAAATAACACAAAATTTGTTTTGTTTTTAAAATTATGTTATTTCATTAAAAATTACTTCGCGTACCATCTATTGTTCTCGTCAAAACGTATTGGTATGCCATCTAGAGATCTTCTCCGAAACTAATATATAACGAAATCATGCTGTCGTTGGCATTTACTATGGAAATTGACACGATTTTCCTTATAGTGTTATAAGTTATTTGATTTCTACTTATATTTTTATATGCTACTAATACATTTGATTTTCGTCATTTTTTTTGTGATCGACTGATCGCCAATTGCGTGCTATATTTTTATTTTTCTAATTTACTTATGTTTGTCTGGTCATCTCATACAATGCATAAACAGCAATAATAAATTACACAACAACGATATTAATTTGTGCATAATTATATGCGATGAAGGACGACTTAAAATGGTTTTCTATTCTATGGAAATACATACCAGGAAAATCTATTTTCAATTGTTTTTGACGAAATTTGATAAATACGGAAAATTTTGGTTTTTCATAAACTAATATAATTTATGTATACAAACTATCTAGCCTTAATGTTTGTTTTGAAATATTTCGCAATCATATTCATGAAAATGTTGGTATAGGTTTGTTTTGAGTTTCGAAAAAACAGCTGTAGGTTATTCAACTTTTGTGTTTTAAATTTTGTTTTAAAGATCATTAAATTCGAGGAACATCTTCAAAACCTAGCGCAAGGATTCGAGCGGATTCATTCAGCAAGGTTAAAATTGAGTCCAAAGGAATGTGCCTTGTTCCGAAACGAAGTGAAATATTTGAGACACAAGATTATAATGAATGGTATACATACAGATGAAGAAAACAAAGGTCGAGAGCACGAAACCTATGTCTCGGCCAATCCTTGGCAGCTGAGATTTTATCCTCATCTAAGAAGTTTTTAACATAACCGCTTCTCACGAGTTGAAGAAACGGTTATGTAGAGCGCCAATACTAGCATACACAGGACAAATCAAAAATTTATTGTAGTTGGCCATAGTGCAATGCATTGAGCATTTTCGAGAGTATCTTTATATGCCAGTCATTTCTTATAAGGAAAGATCATGGTGCTCTATCATGGTTGTAACAATTTAATAAACCGGAAGGACAAATAGCCCGGTAGATTGAAAGATTCGTTTGCTCACGGTAATGCAGATGCTCTGTCATGATGGCCAGGTCTGGTAGATTACAAACATTAAGGTCAAGTGGAGAATTAAGAACATGTCATAGATGTGAGACATGTGCAAGTGTTACCATCCGAAGAATGTACCAACGAAGAGATCAAAAAGGAGCATGTAGAAGATCCCGATTTAACGATTATATTGAAATTCCTAGAAGACCAGAGCAGATTATTTTGGAAATAGGTTGCTGATAAGAGTTTTATAGTTAAGGCATATTCGACTCAGTGGGATAGTCCTTTGATTATTGAAGATGGCTGTTTAAAACGGATTTGGGACATTTCCGATGGAAGAAATAAACAATCATAAGTGGTGGTACCAAAGATTCGAACTCCAGAAATTTTGAGAAAATATCATGGAGTAACAAGTGGTGGTTATCTAAACATCAATAAGACACTGACAAAAGTCTGTCAAAGATTCTACTGGACAGGAAGCAGACAATCGGTTGCAGAATGATGTTAAAAATATAACCAATGCATGGTAGTTAAAGATCCTGCAAGACGAAGCCATGGAAAAATCCAACAGTATAATAGCGGAGCATCATTTGAGCGAATTACTATGGATATTGCTATCCATTTCCTACCAGTGAAAGCAGAAACAAGTATTTCTTAGTGGCGATGGATTATTTTAGTAAATCTAATACCAAACAAAGAAACAATCGGAAATGCCGTGGTACATAATTGGATAAGTCGATATGGGGTACCCATGGCACTACATTCAGATCAAGAACGTTATTTCGAATCAGTAGTATTCCAAAAAATAAGTCAAATAATGCATGATTGAACAGTTTAATGCTACGTTGGAAACCGTGGATAGAAGCCATCGTAATGCCATTAGGAACAGTGGCATGGTAATCAAAATATACTATGTCACTGTTTCTAATGACATAACGATTAGCAACACATTTTACAACAGGAATAATACCTGCTATCATCGTTTTTCGACACAATTTAAGATTACCGGGAGATTTGAAGTTGAGAGCAATTCCTACAACAGCTTTGTGTGGACAGGCTTATGTCAATAAAATGAAATAATCGACGGTGTAATCTACCGAATTAAAAAAAGGCCAATTAAAAATACGTAGAGTTCAGTTTGAATTGGAACAGCGTTAAGTTAAAATCGAGAAAAAGCGAAGTGGTTGGAATTCCTAATAGGAGAAATCGTAACAATATGATTGCGAAGTATTTCAAAAAATACATTAAGGCAAGATAGTTTGTATACATAAATTATATTAGTTTATGAAAAACCAAAATATTCGGTATTTATCAAATTTCGTCAAAAACAATTGAAAATAGATTTTCCTGGTATGAATTTCCATAGAATAGAAAACCATTTTAAGTCGTCGTTCATCACATATTATTCAAATAAATATTGTTGTTGTTTTATTTACTATACGCATTGTATAAATCTACACCAGACCAAACAAAAAAGGTAAATTAGAAAAATAAAAATATAGCACGTAATCGGCGACCAATCGAATACACAAAAATTGACGAAAACCAAACGAGGATCTAATGTGTAAGTGTATACAACATATAAAAATATAAGTAGAAATATGCTTTTTGTAACGGGTGATTTTTTAAGAGCTTGAGAACTTTTTTTAAAAAAAAAACGCATAAAATTTGCAAAATCTCATCGGTTCTTTATTTGAAACGTTAGATTGGTCCATGACATTTACTTTTTGAAGATAATTTCATTTAAATGTTGACCGCGGCTGCGTCTTAGGTGGTCCATTCGGAAAGTCCAATTTTGGGTAACTTTTTCGAGCATTTCGGCCGGAATAGCCCGAATTTCTTCGGAAATGTTGTCTTCCAAAACTGGAATAGTTGCTGGCTTATTTCTGTAGACTTTAGACTTGACGTAGCCCCACAAAAAATAGTCTAAAGGCGTCAAATCGCATGATCTTGGTGGCCAACTTACCGGGCCATTTCTTGAGATGAATTGTTCTCCGAAGTTTTCCATATGGCCATTCTCAAAATGGCCATAGAATCACGAGCTGTGTGGCATGTAGCGCCATCTTGTTGAAACCACATGTCAACTAAGTTCAGTTCTTCCATTTTTGGCAACAAAAAGTTTGTTAGCATCGAACGATAGCGATCGCCATTCACCGTAACGTTGCGTCCAACAGCAATGATTCCACCAGCGTACAAACCACACCAAACAGTGCATTTTTCGGGATGCATGGGCAGTTCTTGAACGGCTTCTGGTTGCTCTTCACTCCAAATGCGGCAATTTTGCTTATTTACGTAGCCATTCAACCAGAAATGAGCCTCATTGCTGAACAAAATTTGTCGATAAAAAAGCGGATTTTCTGCCAACTTTTCTAGGGCCCATTCACTGAAAATTCGACGTTGTGGCAGATCGTTCGGCTTCAGTTATGAAATGTCAAAGCATACTGAGCATCTTTCTCTTTGACACCTTGTCTGAAATCCCGCGTGATCTGTCAAATACTAATGCATGAAAATCCTAACCACAAAAAATCACCCGTTATGTGGTTGTAAGCAAATGTGCATAAAAATAAAAAATAATTCCATAAAGCCAATGAGCACAGGAGAGAGTTGTTTTGAGTTTATTTATATTAACTCAAAGATATACAATACCTAGATGGATTTAGACAAAGTGGATGTTCCAACTAAAATATTGATACACGTTCTCGTTTTCGCTTCTGAGTATTAAATATTCTTTGGTTGAACTGTTGTTGTAGAGATCTGTTAACAATACGTGTTACGCTAACCAGCTAACAATCCAGAGACTATCAAAGACTTGAAAGATCAAATCGAAGTTATTGATGAGATAGGAGTTCATACATATAAAGAAATTGATCCCCAAATTGTAACCTCTCTTTCTCAGCTTATCGATTGAGAAATAGCTTCTTGCGTAAACTATTTGTATATTGATTTTGTTTTAATCTCAAAACACGAGTCCCTTGCTCTTTCTAAAGTTGGAAAAGTGATATAAGTGATGAAATAAAGTTATTTTTATCTACTTGACAACTATTACGATATAAATCAGATAATGTATGGTGTTATCATTACTTAACTATTGAAAAACTGAAAGCACACAAAAGGCTTTAGTGACGTGTTATTTGTTGAGAAGAATACAAAATACAAACTAAATTCTCCAAATTTCAGCTTCTACGTTCCTCAAAATGTTGTGTATAAATCAGAACAAGTGGACTGTTTGTACAATTATGATTAATACAAGGATGTTAGTTTATGAGTTTGATGTTGGTAAATTATTCGCAATTGATAGATAACTTCGTGATGGATTATTTTATAAATTGTGAATTTTGCTATGCACCTCACGTTTGGTCTATAATTAGCAATATTCAAATTTTTGACACCCTACAACAAGATAAAAATAATAAATTATCTAGCAAAAAATTGTCCATATTATTTTTCAAAAAATTTGATATAATCTTGTAGAGTACTGCATCTTTTAGGTTGCCGTCTTTAGAAATATAGTGTAACTGGCTGTTTTTGGACAAGATAATATGCGCTTCTTTAATTTAATATAAAATATTATTTACATGAAGGGCAATTTACTGTTATTTTATATCATATTAATACTCACAGTCTCAACAAATCGAATATCTTCCATTGTAGTGGTTCTAACTGAGTGTAATAATTTTCCAGATCGGTGCACTCTATCCAAAAATGTAGTTAATAATTTTATATAAAAGCTTAAAAGAATCGTTGGTGATACTATTATAAACAATCCCATAAATAGAAGTTGAGTTCGATCGCCAATATCGTCATCGAGAAACACATATACTATATAGAACGAAACCGTTAATATATTCACAAATAATGCAGTAATTTGGCATGCCATGTATATCCCATACACATCATTAACTATTTTCGCTGCTCTTGTTATTTTCCAGTGTAATGACGCCAGTCGATCTAGTTGATCGCAAAGCACTGTAATTTTAAAATTCGGTTGGTTCTGATATTTACCATTTAATTGCATTACGATCAAATTTGATTCAATATTTATAACGTCATAAAAATGTATGAAATTCAATAAACACGCCGTATACTGTGACGTTAAAAGAAGCGTGATAAATAAACCTTTATTCGTCATGATCCCCCCAAACAACGATTGGTTGTTATCCGATATTGTCTGGGTCGCCATGAAATTTACCAAATACAGAGCCCATGGTAGAATTATTTCCTTGATGAAAAATATTAAAAATAAATTTCCGCTTCTTGATTCGTATTTATTCCGAAACGTTTGATAAAATAAATGCTGTATTGTTAACGTTTTATTCAGTAGTTTCGCAATATCTGACCCAGTCGTTAAAATTAAAACTAAATTTATGAAATTATTCCAATAATCCATAATTTGTAGTATTTTTGGTATGAATGATGGCATTTGATATCGCAGATTATTGGCAATGTCGATTGTAAGTCGTTCCCGTTCTACAGCAAAGTAATAATTTGTTAAAATACCGAATATTAAATTATAAATCAACGATTTGATTGAGAATTTAAACCGATTTGTACGACGGCTGTGAACGTACGATGCCGTGCCGAATAGTTTACCCATGATATATAAATAATATCCGATAAATTTGCAACATGAGTATTTGAACATGTTTTCAGTTGGTTGAGTTTACAAGAAGTGTAAATATATAATATGTTTATGTAATCGGCTTGTCAAAATAATAGTTGAATTATTAATTACAATTAATGTTGTTAAAGTTCTTAAATTATTAATATTGACGGTCATATTTGAAAACTCACTAAATATAATAATAAAATCATAGACGTATACAGTAAATTACGAGGATGACCTAGTGAACAGTTTTTATCGCCTAGATAATTAAGGAATCGAATATGAAGCGTTCTCATGAAATATTGAGGAAACAACCAACTACACATAGGTGTTCGTTATCAAGCTGGATTACTATGGTAATTCGAAGATATAAGATTTCCCAATAGCATTTAAATCTAGGATAATAATCCGGAACTAACGAAAATTAGAACCGCACGAGACGGGCATATGAGAAGTAAATCTTGGCATTTTCCAATGTATTTCGTACATAATTTTAAAAAGCCAAATAAACTGCGATTAGTGTGGAACGGTGAAGTGAAAGTCGATGGTGTTTCACTTAAGCCCTTATTGATGAAAGGACCCGATAAACTAGAGCCACTACCAAGTATTTTCAAATTTCAAAAAGAAAGATTTAACAGAAATGTTCCATCAAATTTTGTGTCGGAAAAGGACACTGACTCCCAGTGATTTTTCAGGAGGTTTGGATATAATCCGGAAACTCGACACCTACGTACGATGAGTTTTAGAAATCAAACTGTAGAACAATTTAATCCAGGAGATGTCGCAGCCATCCGACAACGACACTATGTCGATGATTTGTTGATTTATTCATATTCACACGGGTTTTCACATGCGAGTATGATTCACTAACTCATCGGGGTTACTGCTTGCCATTGGTATAGAGGTAAAAAAACATTCTAATGAAATTCGGCTTATAAGTTGGCGACAAAGAACATAGAATGTGCCGGTATCATAAATGATAATTTTCGGTTTGTATTAAATATAAATTAATTCGATTTATCATTACATGTATGTAAAACATCTACTAAAAGGGAGAATTCAGAAAAGTGTTTTTCATATGGGACGTATTGTAAATGGAAAATCTGGATGACAAACTTAGTTGTCTATTCTTCGCTGCTATATGATGAAGGATCACGACCAGCATACTTCGGTATTTGGCTATGTAACCCCATTAAGTCGATCATTCGAATATCAACGACATAAACTCCAAAATTATTAATTCATAAACAACATTAATGACAGTTCATTCTATTTTTTACAAGCGTACA
This sequence comes from Tipula lateralis, assembly GCA_963932295.1. Lineage (NCBI taxonomy): Eukaryota > Metazoa > Arthropoda > Insecta > Diptera > Tipulidae > Tipula > Tipula lateralis. The sequence goes on from OZ010737.1 coordinate 122,889,310, forward strand.
AAAGCATCTTATTTGTAAATATCGAAATATTCAGAAAAAAATTATCCGTAATGGAATTTAAGCGTAATAGTGTGATTGCTCAACATTTTTGCTGAAAAATAACAGCCGCAGATTGGTAACCAGTTAAAACATCTGCATGTGAATAAAATGTTTGTGTATCGCAGCATAAATCGTTATAACGATACGTCAAAACACCGTGATGGTGGACCGAAACGCACTGCAACATCGCCGGATATCATTCGGAAGATGAAGGTCTAATAGACTCGGAATCCGCGCCGTAGCGGCAGCAAAATGGTTCGTGAGGCGAACATTTCTCTTAAACGGATGCAGATGCAGCACATATTGAAAGATCATCTTAGACCAAAGGCCTTGAAATTCCATAAAACGCACGGTCTCACCAACCGTGCTTGCACGAAAGTGACGATTTGACGAATTTGGATTTCTCCGACGAGTCACCGTTCGTTTGTGAACAAGCAAAACGATCGAATTTACCTGCCCGGCCGTTGTACTGAAAATTTGGTCGTTCTACTGTGAATTTGGACTAAATGATTGCCACTCGAAACCAAGCGCCACCGATGATGATGTTTTGGGCCGCCGTAACGGCCGAAAGCAGTTCACCGCCCGTTTTCTGAACCATCGCATCAAGATAAATGCTCAAATTTATCGGGATTATGTGTTAGAAGACCGTTGAAACCTAAGGTACAAAAAATTTCGGCACAGAGCCTGAACATTTCAACAGGACTCGGCGCCGTGTCATAAAACGCACGTCAATCAAGTTTGACTGAGAAAAAACGTTTCGCGGTTCATTTCCACTGCCCAATGGCCACCATATTCACCGGCTGCAAATCCGTTAGATTTCTCGGTTTGGGTGTTTTGAAAAGCAAGGTTGGGACAAAAAAAGATCACAGTGTCGATCATCTCAGCAAGCGCTTCGCCGGGAATGGGCCAAAATCCCACGGAGCCACTTTCGTGCTGCATGCAATACTTTGTCAGCCGTTTGAAGGCCATAATCGCGCCTCATGGTGTTGAAATGGAAAACTGCTAGTGCAATTTGAAAATTTAAATATTTGGGAATAGTTTTTACTTTGTTCAATAAAATTTATCAATAAACAAAAATTATGTGACGTATTATTTTGGTAACACTTCGTGTCAGTCACCATGTGTATAGTTAATACTAAGTTAATACGATATCACTACTATATATAGGCTGGAATGGATCAATCTTATAATATGGAGAGGTATAAGTTAGCTCGTAAAAGAAACTGAAAATGAGTGTTTCGGCCCTAAAATGAAAGAAACAAACAAACAATAAAAAACGGATCGTCATGCCAGATTATGGAACTAAGTCTATTAAATAAAATGATATTCCGAACTGCAAGAATTGAAGCTTATTTCTGAAAATAAATGTGTTGAATAAATATTTGTTTATATTTTGAAACAATTCAGAGATTTGAAAATGTTCAATCAAAACATTCATTTGACATTTTCAGATCACTGAACTATACAATGTAATTGTAATGAGGTTTACTTGCCAATTTTTGATATACAAAATTTTTTGTTTTCACTGAGAGATTGGAAATGTGAAGTATGCCAAGTAACACTTTATATTTAAAGATAAACAAACAAACTACAAGTAATCATAAATACAATTTAATACACACTACATATAATCATTGAGCCAATAATGCTCATTATAATCATTGACAACACAATATGAAGCCGAACAGCAATAAAACCCAAGATATACAGAATTTATTTATTTTATTTATTTATTTTTATATTGCTTATAATTTTGATTAAGAAGGAAATACGCATATGGAAGCAAATTGTAAAAAAATGATTACTTCCATTAGGCATAAAAACCTCTTAAATTTTTTACTGTAAAAAGTCAACACCATGCACGCACATCCCATTTTGAGTACAAGCTCATTTACAGTGGGACGAGCAGCTGGGATTATATAAAAAAAACTTAACAATTAACTTAAACTAATTATATTGTCATTCAGACACGCCATTCAAGAAACCTCGATTAAAACGTATCGGTAGATCTCAAACTCCTAATACTGTATGGAACAGAATTCCATAGAGAAATACCTCTAACAAAAAAAGATGAATTTAAAGACCTAGTAGAATTTCTCGCAGGCAGCAATCGTAGATTGGCGTAATGCGACCTGCTAAATAATAATTTTTTGAATAAATAATTTGGTTCTTTAGTTTTGAGTAGCTTTCTAATTGATAGGTATGATCAAGCGCATCTATTGCTATCTCTTTCTCTGAAATAAATACGTCAGCTGGTGACAGAAAATCATAAAACGAGTTTTTTTAAAGGTGAATAAATGTGTTTTTTGTGTCTTAATTTAATTTAAAACAATTTATAAACGATTATAGTGTTTTGGTAATAATATATTATTATATTTATAATGGTGTTATGTGCAGTGAGTGGTTGCAGTAGTAACAATAGTAAACAATTAAAAAGGAATGATCGAGTGTCGTTTTTTCAGATTTCCAAAAAAGTTTTAAGCATAGGTTGCTAGAGTAAAGCCCAAAGTCAGCTCGAAAATTGAAAGATGATGCGGTTCCAAGTTTTAATTTATCAAACGAAGAATGCAGTCTCAATACCCCTTGCAGCAGTCGCCAATGCAAAATGGATGTAAGACATAGAAAAACCATCATAAATGAATTAGTGTAAGAAAATCATATCAAACTTTTTAAACGATCAATTTGTTAATATTTTATTGTTTTCATGTAGTGCGGAAACTGTAGCTGCCCCAGTTGAAAACATGGATTGCAATTTATATACATTAGAAAATATAATTGAACCTGTAGAATCTGGAAGCCAAAACAAGTAAGATTCTAAGGTTAATTTACAACGCTTTATTCGTATATTGACATAATTTAACATAATTAATTTAGTCTTTCTACCAAAAACATCACTTCGCTTGAACTGGAACTATCAAAACTAAAATCTGAGAATGAAAAATTGGAAAAATTAAATAAAATACTTATAGAAGAAAATCAAAGGTTGACCGAAGAAAATGGTGGGCTACAAAAGGAAAATACATTACAAAAACTGGAATATAATGAAATACAAAAAATATTTACCCCAGCGCAAATCTACAAATTGAAAAACGCCCCAAAGAAGGTATACAAATGTGAAGTAAATGATATTGTAAAAGCTTTTGCTTTATATGCTGCTGGACCGCGAGCCTATTGGTCCATAATAAAGAATAATCACCCGTTACCTGGTGAATCAACTCTGCGAAGGTGAGCCGGTAAAATAAAAATCGAACCAGGTTTCCTTGGTATAGTTTTTAAACTTCTTGAAAACGTCGACTTAACGTAATATGAGAAGATATGCGTGATCGTAGCAGATGAAATGAAAATTAAAATACTGTACGAGTATGATAAGAAAAATGACTCTGTTCTATCACCATCAAATTATGTACAAGTTATAATGGCACGCGGTATTTTCAAAAATTGGAAACACCAATATTCTATAGTTACGATTGTCGATTGACGAAACGCCTGATAATGACATTAGTAAACAAACTTGATTCTGTAGGATGCCATGTAGTAGCCTTAGTAACTGATATGGGCGGTGGTAACAGAGGTCTATGGAAGAACTTGAACGTTATAGAAGAAACACCGTATTTCATAAATCCGGCTAAAAGCAAAACAGTTTTCGTTTTTGCAGATGTTCCACATCTTCTGGTTTTATTATTGAAGGAACACACGTAACACAGCAACCACTTGTCGAACTACTCCAAAAGACATCTTATGACCTTAATATTGCACATAAATTAACACAACAACACCTTACAGTAAAAAATGCAGGTCACCAAAAGTTTAAGTTGGCTACTCAGCTGTTTTCGAACACATTATCAGCGGCTATAACAAGGATGGGAACATTGGCATTATGCCAAAGTGATAATTGGGATAAATGCGCCGAATTATTGAAAAAGGTATATGTACATATTCAATTTTTTATAGCAATTTATTGTTTATTAAATTATAGGTGAATGATTGGTTCGACGTATTTAATTCGAGGCACTTCGCCAGTGAGTCTAGAGAAAGGATGAAAGCATACGGCTTAGCAATCGATGTTCAAAATTCAATATTAAATGAATTTAAACATTTAATGAATAATATGGGAGTCGGAAAAAATAATAAACAATTGTCCTTTCAACTTGGAATTCAAGTCAATAGTATCGCTTTTCCTTTGCTATTTGAAGACCTAAAAACAGATTACGGTATTAGTTACCTTCTAACATACCGTTTAAAGCAACACGTATTAGAGTTGTTTTTCGAATCATGCGATCAATTGGTGGGCTTCATGATCATCCAACGCCTTTTGAATTTAAGTTTCATTTGCGAATTTTTCTACTAAGAAGAAATGAAACAATTGTATCGCAGTCAGCCAATGTTGATCAGATCGAAGAACCAGAAGAAAATGTACAATCAACAATCAACAAATACATAAACTCGGATATAGGACCATACTACGTAATCCTAGAAGCCAAAACTCCAAAAGCAATGATGTCAATAATACTGGCAAAAACTTTCAAGGAAATGAACATAAAAACAAAAAATATAACGGAAATAAATAAAAAAAACTACACGCATAGAATTCGAAACCTGGGACAAAGCCAACAAATGCTTAAGACCAGACGACTCAACACATTAAATGCTGACAGCGAAAGAATACAGGTGCTACATCCCCAAAGCATATACACACGTGGAGGGAGTAATCAAAGGATTGGGAGGCGAATTTAATCTAACAGAAATACAAGAAAATATAAAAAGCGACAAAAATATAACCAAAATAGGAACTATCAAAAAATGGAACAGAGAAAATAAAACATTAATAGACACATATATAATAAAAATGACAATAAGAGCAAGCGAGCTACCAAGAACCGTCCAATTCTATGACATAAACATAAAAATAGACATATTCATTCCTAAATTAAAATTTTGCGGCGCTTGCTTAAACTATGGTCACATAAAAAAATTCTGCAAATCAAAAATCACCATATGCTCAAAATGCGCTAAACCGAAATCTAATGAACAACAACACATATGTCAAGACAAACCAGAATGCAAATTTTGCCCAGGAAGAGAACATTGCACAAACACCAGGATATGCCCAGAAAAAGGGAAAAAAAATAAAATAAAAATATAAATGATTAAAAATAAAACAACATATAAAGAAACAATGGAGACACTATATCCCAGGAAAAGAAATTACTACGAACAGGAGAACACACAATTCCCGAATCTCAATAAAAAAACAGACATTATTCCTAATGCATGGATAAACAGAACAAACAACCAAGACAAAATCATAAAAGAACAAAATGTTTAGAAAGCATAATTAGAAAATTCATATCAATAAGTAATAAAGCATACACATCAACAGAATCGGACCTCCTTGCCATAGACATCAAAGAAATAGTCCAGAAGATAAAACTAAACTAAAATGACAAAATGACCAAACAAATAAAAATACTACAATACAATATAAGAAATTTGCAAAGCAATAAGGACTTACTAGAAACTTTTCTAATGAAACACGAGATAGATATCGCCATCCTAAACGAGACATGGACACACAACAACAACATACAAAAATTCACAGGGTACAATCTTATCACAAAAAATAGAGAGGATGGATACGGAGGAGTGGGTGTCTTAACAAAAAAGAATATTAGATCTAAAATAATAAACTCGAATATGAACCTAACATACATAGAATCACTAAAAATACAACTAAACATTAATAACGAGAAGTTCACAATCATAGCATTCTACAACCCGTCTTGCGAGAATACGCCCGAAAAAACAGAGGAATTTAAAAGAATAATAAGCACAGCTGAAAAAAAACGATTAACAATAATCGCAGGCGACATAAATGCGCACAGCTATTTATGGGAAGAAGATAGAAGAGAAAAATGACTAGGAAAAAACATTGTAGAAATCATAAACAATAATAACAAAATACAGCTACTAAACAACAAAAAAGCAACCAGAATGGACCTAAGAAATCATACGACCGAAGCGATAGACATAACACTCTGCACACAAAACCTCACTCAAAGAATAGCACGGGACTGCCTGGAAGAAAATATAGGATCGGACCACCTTCCAATTATAATAAAAATAAACATCAATAGCCTCATATACAAACAGACAATCAAATGGGAAAAGGTGATACAGGAACTTAACAAAATAAAAGAAACAGAAAAGATAGAAACTAAAATCGATGAAATAATCAAAAAGAATAGCAAGACAATAGTAATTAACAACAAAAACACACCAAAACCTTGGTGGAATGACAAACTACAACGTATGTGGAATATAAAACAACAAAAACAAAAATGCTACAATAAACATAAAAACATATACACAGCACAGGAATTACTAAAATCCATAGCAAGAATGAAGAAAGAAATAAAAAAGGCAAAAAGACAGACCTGGAAAATTTTTACAAACGAAATTAACCCAACAATAGACCCAAAAACTTTATGGAATAAAATAAATAAACTTAAAAACAGAAAAAATCAATACAACCTACTAGAAGACTACGAAATGGCCCAAAAGTTTATGAACGAGAACTTCCCGGAAACATATGAAGACGCAACACTGCCAACAGAGAAGACAAACCTGATAATAAACAAATTCAATAATCAAACAATAATAGACATAATAAAAAACAAACAAAACAGTGCACCGGGCGCAAACAAAACGTCATACAAATTAATAAAACAAACAAGGGAAATCAACCCAAACATAACAAGGCTAATAACTGAATACCTAAACAACGTCTACAAAAATCAAGAGATGCCAGATCAATGGAAAATAATAAAAAAATTAATATCAATCCACTAACAAAATAAATATAGAAACCTAACTGAAAGCTACAGACCGATATGCCTAATGAATATATTCGCAAAAATATTCAATAAAAATAGATTAGATGAACTATGCACACACCTAGATTCAGAGAACATACTACCTAATAACATATATGGATTCAGAAAAGGAACTAACATAATGGATTATTTCATAAACTTAATAAATGAATAAACCATGGAAAAAACATATAGAAATCCCAAATGCTTATAACCACAGACATCTCTAAAGCATTTGACAATGTCAACAATAAGAAGCATATCAAAACTAATAAAGATTAAAACTCCTAAACATATAATTAACTGGATACATTAATTCCTAACAAATAGGACTGTGATATACAACAACGGTGAGACAACGATTAAACATACAACAAATAAGGGAATACCACAAGGCAGTTGCCTGAACCTATTTAATATTTATACGCAGAAAATACATAACATACAGAACGAGAATTCAACCATATACCAATTCGCAGACGACATCGCGATACTAACAAAAGGAAAAAACGAAGAAGATAATCAAAGAAATGCCAACAGCATATTAGAAAAACTTAATGAAAGCCTAACACAGTTAACCCTAAAAATAAACCCAAACAAATGTGCATACATGAGATTATTTAAAAACAAACAAAAATAAACAAATATGTACAAATAAAAATAAACAACAACACAATAAAAGAAGTAAGGACAACAAAAATACTAGTAATAACCATGAGTAATAAACTATCCCTCATGCCTCACTATAAAACATTAGAAAAGGAGATAACAACAGCCACAAACTTACTCAAAATAATTACATACAAAAATGGAAGAGCACTTCCATACACGCTATTAACTATATACATAAAGCTATTATACAATCGAAAACAAAGTACGCCGACATCATAACCCCAATAAACATTAAAAACACAATAAAAATAAAACAAAAAATAACAAACAAAGGCCTAAGAATATGCACGGGCTTACTAAAGACAACTCCCATACCAACTCTTCTCGCAGAATCATCCACCTTGCCAGCGAAATTAGATTACAAAATGACGACGGTAAAATTCATGGCAAAACACATATATAAAGATAGTAACATCGCGAGAAAAATCATAAATAAGGAAATTAAAGGCAAATTTCAGGAAATCTACGATGAATACCCTTTCCTCAAAAAAATAGGACAAGAAAAAAACAAAGACATAAATCACACAAACAACATCATAATACAAGAAGAGAATAACGAAGGAACATTAACAAACAAAACCGTATACAAAATAAAACATGAAGAATTATTGGACAAACACAAGGAATACCACATCATATACACGGATGGAGCACTCAAAAACAACAAAGGTGGCATAGGAATATACCACAACAAATCAAACGCCGAATACAAAGCAAAACTGAGAAACTACGCATTCATAAAAACAATAGAAACGATATCCATAAATGAAGCATTAACACAAGCAGCTAAACTGGAACAAAAAAAAATAATAATCTGCACGGACTCAAGAAGCGCTTGTGAATCCATCAAAAACGTAATTAAAGGAAGAACGGACAAATATTATGAGAAAAACAAACAACAAACACAAAATAAACCTAATAATTAAATGGATCCCGGGACACTCAGGAATAACAGGAAACGAAAGGGTGGACCAACTGGCCAAAAACGCGATAAATGAAGAAACAGAAATTGACAACCTGATACCCCTAGAAGACAAAGAAAAGATAACAAGAAATTGAGCTACAAATGTACAAATGAATATTGCCCAACGGAAAAAGACCGAAACAAATTATGTAAAAATTCCAATCAGATAACAATATTATCATAGACAACACAAACAGGTCGTATGAGTCAACGATACTCAGACCTCAGCAAAAAAAAAAACAGTTCTTACCAGTTCAATGTAGGGCTGTACTCGACATTGGTTTGCAGATACAATCTCAAATGAAACATAATCCATACAATTAAGTGTGAGAAGGGTGAAAGAAAATGAACCTGTTGAAGTAATAGGAAGTATTTACAAAACTGGCCGTACTACTTGTTATATAAGTCTCGAATCTAGAATCAATGGTTATTATAAAACAGTTATGGCTTAAATTTAATGTTCGAGAAAACATTTTTCTCATTGCGCAACTTTTTCAGTGTAAAATAATGTTTATTTTCACTTTTTTACATTTCTATAAAGAAAATTTAACCCTTTAACTTTTTAAGAACTGATCGTTTCCGTAAAATTACGATAGTAATGTAGGTATGGTAGTTTAAAAAGACAAATCGCGATGGATTAATTGGACATAAACTATCTTAAAATATTTTGATATGATATGATATGATATGATATGATAGGAGAAGTACAAGCCAACCAGTTACGGTGAATCTGAGATTGTTACCATAATCCTGGAGTATATTCAGCAGAGTTCCAAATAGATATCTGAGAATTTTAACTCCAAAATTATGCGGGCCCAGTCCCTGCTTGCATCTCAACATATAAGGTTTAGGAAAAGGAAACAATCACAGAAACGACTAAGGTGATAATCCACAGCAGAGTCATTGCTAACTACATATTAGTAAATTATTATATATATATTGTTAGTATAATCATTTTCACATTTGGATTTCAGTTTGTTATTATTGTTAGTTGGATAGGTAAGGACCATTCTAAATTCATCATATGTATTCGTATCGCCTCAACAGTTAAACTGGAGTATTTTAAAAAACATCTTTGGGTCATCTCATCATATGCTGTATTTAAAGATGTGTCCCTATAATTCCCAATCCATCACCATCTAACGCGTGGGGAATATAAATTTTCGTAATGACCCGACAGCATTTCTATATACAATATGATGATCTAATACATTGTCAATTCGTTTGTAAGGGAAACTATTTAAATAAATAAATAGTTTAGTGCGGTCATAATAAGCTAACCTGATCGATCATTCCATTCCACACATTCTATCTTTATGTCCGTTTTAAGATTTTACAACAAACAATCACACAGTACACAAAAGTAGAATTCTTGTATAACACACTACAGTTTAATGAAAAAAATCACCAAAGCGGCCGTCCGATTCAGAAAGTTTAATAGTTTGTAATAGAATTATTATACAGCTCAAAGAAGCTGCTTATTAAAGTAAAATAAACTCTCTGGTCGAGACCACCGGTCAAGTGATCCCCATCCAATGTTAAGAATGTCACTCAAGAAATCTTATTCATTTACACTTATATGAATAAAGAAAACAAAATTATTTAAATAAATTAGTGTTTTCCATAGAAATAAAGACAAAAGTTATTTAAGAGTACAACATAGCGTGGTACATATATACACCCAAGAGCAAAATTGTGGACCTTATTGACAAAATAAAATCAAGAGAAATGTTAACCGTTCCTTTAAAACAAGATTATCCTAATATATGAACAAACATCTGCTAAATCGAACTTCAACATTTTAGCCAATTCAAATCTCGCCAACAAATAGGTAATTTTACCGATCATATATATTATCGTCAATATAATGATCGTATAGTGGTAGTGATCGTAGATCGTATTTAAACAATCTTTAGTCCCCTTTACCATTAATATACATAGCACTACATTAAAACCTCAATAGTCTTATAGATATAATCTTTAGTTCAAATTTGATATAAGATACAAATATGAAAGCATCATTTCAAAAACTGTTGAATAGCAAATCCATCAATATGGAAGGTTTTCTGTATTTACCGATATAAATGTATGTACATACTAACATGTGTATTATAATATTTAAAAACAAACTGAAAAAATTAAAAGTTAATTAACAAACTTCATTTTGTTGTTCAGGATCAGGACTGATCTGTTTCACTGTCTTCAAACATTATATCTCATGAAAAGTGGTTTGGGTGTTAAATAGATTCGCGCTATAAAAGAAGAAATTTCACGTTGTACTGAAACAGATTTTTATTTCAAATCGCGTTATATCGAAAACGCGTTGTATAAGTACCGCGTTAAACGAGGGATATTTGTATAAATATTTAAAACAATTTGTTGTTTTTTTTTTCCGTGCAAGTGAACACCTGCACAAAATATAAAATAAAACAAACAAAAATTCTCTAACCAACATAGGAAAGAGAAGGATAGGAGTTTTGATGGACGAAACGAAAATTATGTTATATACATACTATTAATACATAGGACGTTCAAATGTAGACTGTAATGTATGTATTTGCGTTTTCAACATCAAATAATGATGTATATATAACACACAATACAAAATACCAACGTTTATAAAAATAAAATGTAAGTCGCCAATTATATTGAATGTATATATAGTTGCCATTACAACGATCGCACAATGGCAGTGATCGCGTTAAATTTAAATCTCCAAAATCTCTTTTACTGTATGCTTTGATACATAAATAAAACAAAATATTAAAAATTGTTTAAAGGAAAGGGGAATATATAGCGTTCTATATGAAGAGCGAATTATGGGATGGGGAATGAGGTAACTAAACGAGACAGAACGAAAGACATATCGCATGCGATCGTTTCCAGCGGAATATTGTGGTGTGGATATGAAAATGATGTATATAGAATACAAAGACAAAACGTTATATACTATAATATATAACGGAGAAACAAGAACAGACTATATAATATAATAAAATAAAATATAAAATAAAATATAATACTATGTAATAATATATAATGAAATGTAATATAATACATAATATAATATAATAGCGATACTCATCTGTAATTAGATTTTCAACTACACACACACACACAACGCATTTATTTTATTTAATTTAATTATAGAAACACCGAGCAGACAAAACACGTCCACTCGGTATGAAGATCCACACAACACTCCTTAAACTATCTTAAAATATTTTGAATATTTTAAATCAAGAGAATAAAAATCGTATGTACTCACAGTCTCAACAAATCGAATATCTTCCATTGTAGTGGTCCTTATTGAGAGCAACAGTCGTCCACATTGACATACACTTTTCGAAAATGAACTAGATAATTTAACATAAAAAGTTAAGAGCAACACAGGTATTCCAATAACAAAAATCCCAACCACTATCAGTGGTATTCGATCAGGAATATTGACATTGAGCAACACATATACTATATAGAACGAGATCGTTAATATGTTAACAAATAATGTAGTAATTTGGCATGCAATATAAACACCGTACACATCATTAACTATTTTCGCTGCTCTTGTTATTTTCCAGTGTAATGATGCCAGTCGATCTAGTTGATCGCATATCACTGGAACTCTAGAATTCATTCGGTTAACACATTTTGGGTTTAATTGTATCAGGATCAAATTTAATTCAACATTTATAACGTCGTAAAAATGCATAAATATCAACAAACACGCCGTATACTGTGACGTAAAGAGAAGCGTAATAAATAAACCTTTATTCGTTATGACCGACCCCAACAACGATTGTTTGTAGCCCGATATTATCTGCGTCGCCGTCGAATATACCAAATACACGGCCCATGGTAGAATTATCTCCTTGATAAAATATATCAAAAATAAATTTCCGCTGCTTGATTCGTATTTGTTCCGAAACGTTTGATAAAATAATTGTTGTATTGCTAACGTTTTATTCAGCAGCCTAGCAATATTTGATCCAGTCGTTAAAATTAAAACCAAATTTATGAAATTGTTCGAATAATCCATAATTTGTAAAATTTTTGGTATGAATGATGGAATTTTATATATCAGATTATTGAACGTATCGAGTTCAAGTTGCTTCTGTTCAATAAAAAAGTAATAATTTGTTAAAATACCGAATATTAAATTATAAATTAACGACGCGATCGAGAATTTAAACCGATTTATACGACGGTTGTGAACGTACGATGCAGTTCCGGATAGTTTACCCATGATATATAAATAATATCCGATAAATTTACAATATGAGTATTTGAACATGTTTTCAGTCGGAAGTGTAAACAACAAATTCACATATGTGTATATACATATGAATAAATGTAATAGAATTGTTAAAATAATATGCTTCGATAATTAATCATATTTAATGTTCTTAAAAATTTATTAATTATTTATACGGGTAATATAAATACTATGTAATATTATTAAAGTAAACAAAAAGGTGTTCTTACTCATTAGGATAGAACATATAAGGGAGAGAAACATATCAACTGGGGTATTAAATGATAGTATATAGTAACTTCCTCATTTATATGCATTAAATATAAGGATAAACGCGAATCTTTATGACATCTCGGAATCTGTACATCTCGAGTACAGTAAAAAACGGTTTCTATTTGTTTTTACTGGAAAACAGATTTCAAAATTAAAATACGAAATTTCTTATTGTTGGGGTTCAATGCACAATTGAGAGAGCAAATTACACGATGTATAGTTGACATGATTTTTTTGATGTAACAAATGAGTAATTTTGACGTTTTTAAAACAATTAAAAGATACCAAAAATTAATTTTCGAGAGCCAAACCGAGAACATTGCATCTTTGAAGTATGTGAAGTTATCCCAGGATCCCATCCCAGAAACAAATAAAATGTTCATCAGGTAATACTAATTTCATCCCATCCCAAGATTTTTCAAAATCACCCCAGAAAATTGTGTATTTGTTTAAAATCGAGAAATAAGTACGCAAGATCGACCAAGTTTCTACCTTCTATAGAAAAAACTGACATATCATAATCAATAAGATTTTCAATCTAGATCAAAGTTTGTGTGGAAACAAATTTAATATATCCAAAAGTAATTGTTATTAATCTGTCCCAAAAATTATAAGAGTTAAAACCAATTATAAGCCAACTGATAACACCAGCCGTATGTTGAGATTTTGGCTATTGGCCGGTATGTACATAACCCAACTTGTTTTTTTTTATTTAATAAAGATTTACATTGATGGTTCCTAAGAATCACGAGTGTCGTTCTCGATCTCATCTGATTTTGAACTGATATCATGTCCACTAACTACCAGCAAAATTAAATGATGTTAATCTTTGTTATATATATATATATATATATATATATATATATATATATATATATATATATATATATATATATATATTTATATATATATATATATATATATATATATATATATATTTATATATATATATATATATATATATATATATATATATATATATATATATAAATATATATATATATATCCATCAATATAAATCTTTATTATTATTATACAAACTTTGATCTGGATTGCAAATCTCATTGATTATGATTTGTCAGTTTTTTTAATAGAAGATAGAAACTTGTTCATCTTGAGTACTTATTTCTCGATTTCGAATAAATACATAATTTTCTGGAATGATTTTGAAAAATCTTGGGATGGAATGAAATTAGTATTACCTGAAGAACATTTTTTTTTGTCTGGGATGGGATCCTGGGATAACTTCACACACTTCATCTTCATGCATTATTGGAACATTTTTTCAATCAGTGAAGAGCCGCTCTTTCAGTCTATGAGAAGTATTATATAGTCTTGATCAACAGGGTTTTGATATCCAAATTTTAAAAGGAGACACACGACATTAATTTTAACGGGGCAGACAACTTACAACACACCATCGAAACAATCGGGTATCACTATTTTTTCGGGGATGGAATAACTGCGGTAACAGAGATATCAATGACCACCACGCAGCTTTGAATCCATTGGACTTTTGTCGTAGATGGCCGTTATTGATAAGTGTTATGCTTACTATCTAGAGACTATCAAACACTCGAGAACGAATCGAAGTTACTATTGATAAGATAGGAGCCCAGACATATTAAGAAATACCATAGATTCACAGATTGTAACCTCTCTGTCTCAGCTTGTCGATTGAGAATAAGCTTTTTGCTTGGATATGATATGATATGATAGGAGACGTACAAGTTACGATGATCCTATAGGTATGTTAGCATTATCCTGCAGTATATTCGGTAGAGTTCCAAATAGATATCTCAGAATTCTTTATTTCAAAATTATGCGGGCTCAGGCCCTGCCTGGATCTCAACATATAAGGTTTTGGAAAAGGAAACAATCACAGAAACGACCAAGGTGATAATCCACAGCAGAGTCATTGCTAACTACATTATTAGTAAATTATTATATATTGTTAGTATAATCATTTTCACGTTGGGATTTGAGTTTGTTAGTTTTGTTATTATTGTTAGTTGGATAGGTTACGACCATTCTTAATTCATCATATGTATTCGTATAGTCTCAACAGTTAAAACTGGAGTATTTTAAAAATATCTTTGGGTCATCTCATCATATGCTTTATTTAAAAATGTGTCCCTATAATTCCCAATCTATCACCATCTAACGCGTGGGAGGATATAAATTTCGCGATGACCCGACAGCATTTCCATATGCAATATGATGATCTAATACACTGTCAATTCGTTTGTAAGGGAAACTATTTCAACAAATAAATAGTTTAGTACAATCATATTTAGCTAACCTGATCATTCACTCCATTCCTTGCATCCTATCTTTATGTCCATTTTAAGATTTTAAAACAAACATTCACACAAATAACAAAAGTAGATTTCTTGTATAACACACTACACCATCGGTGACCACCGGTCAAGTAATCCCAATCCAATCTTAAACATGTCACTCAAAAAATCCAATCCATTTACTCTTATATTAGTATATGAAACGAAATCATTTCAATAGAATTTTATTTTCAATGGAAATATAAAGACAAAAGTTGTTTAAGAGTATATACTATGGTATATATCAAGTATATAACAAGAGACTCTAGAGCATATATAAACCGTTTCGTTCAAGACACGACTTTCCTAATATATGAACAAGCATATCTAAATCGAACCTCAACATGTTATCTTATTAAATCTCACCAATCTATTGTCAATTTCAACTGATCACATACATTATCGTCAATATAATGATCGTATTATGGTATTAAAACAGTCTTCAATCCTTTCTATACCAATAATATACTGCTATATATACAGGGTGTCCGCCGGGAAGGTATACTACTTTGTTTTGCCGCCATTTTGGTAAACGTTAGTCTTGACAGTTCACATTTGGCAATCGTGAAGTACACACGTGGCTAATTTTTTATGGAAAATATTCGATAAACCAACGTGGTTTAATCGTTAAAACATTTTTACAAAATCAATCATCGATTACTGTAACGATGAGAAAGTTACGTGAAATTTTTGGGAGAAACAACGTGCCAACAAAACGCACAATTTATCGTGTAGTGAATGATTTCGAAGAAATAGAGTCTGTAGGTGATAGGCCCAAGCATGGGCCACAACGTTCTGCAAGATCGGCTGAAAAAATTACTGTCTAATACAAGGATGTTAGTTTATGAGTTCGACGCACTTGATAGATTCATTTCTTTTTGGATTTTTTTATAATTACGAAACGACATAATAAGTTAGAGCTACCGGTTACTTATTTAATTAATTACTGTTTTCATATGATTTAATCTAGACAATTCATTTATTCTGCAAAATTGTGAATGTTGTTATGCAACTCTTCTTTTGTTGATTTGATTAGCAATATTCAAATTTTTGACACCCCACAGCAAGATTAAAACGATAAAATATTTAGCATAAAATTGCCCATATTATTTATCAAAAAACTAATACAATCTACTGTACTGAATATTTTCCGAAATATAGTTTAACTGGCTGTTTTTCAACAAGATAATATGAGCTAGATTAATTTATTATAAAATATCATTAACATGAAGGGCAATTTACTATTATTTTAAATAGTATTTATACTCACAGTCTCAACAAATCGAATATCTTCCATTGTGGTGGTTCCAACTGAGTGTAATAAGTTTGCCGATCGGCGCGCTCTATCCAAAAATGTAGTTAATAATTTTATATAAAAGCTTAAAAGAATCGTTGGTGTTCCTATAACAAATAAGCATATAAATATAAGTTGCGTTCGATCGCGAATATCGTCATCGAGCAACACATATATTATATAGAACGAGACCGTCAATATATTCACAAATAATGCAGTAACTTGGCATGCCATGTATATCCCATACACATCATTAACTATTTTCGCTGCTCTTGTTATTTTCCAGTGTAATGATGCCAATCGATCTAGTTGATCGCAAATCACTGGAACTCTAGAATTCAGTTGGTTCATATATTTTCCGTTTAATTGTATCAGGATCAAATTTAATTCAACATTTATAACGTCATAATAATGCATAAATATCAACAAACACGCCGTATACTGTGACGTTAAAAGAAGCGTGATAAATAAACCTTTGTTTGTTATGATCCCTCCAAACAATGATTGTTTGTTATCCGATATTGTCTGGGACGCTGTGAAATCTACCAAATACACGACCCATGGTAGAATTATCTCCTTGATGAAAAATATCAAAAATAGATTTCCGCTGCTTGATTCGTATTTTTTCCGAAACGTTTTATAAAATAATTGTTGTATTGTTAACGTTTTATTCAGCAGCCTCGCAATATTTGATCCAGTCGTTAAAATTAAAACTAAATTTATGAAATTATTCCAATAATCCATAAACAGTAGTATTTTTGGTATAAAGTATGGCATTTGATATCTCAGATTATTGGCAACCTCGATTTTAAGACGTTCTCGTTCTACAGCAAAGTAATAATTTGTTAAAATACCGAATATTAAATTATAAATAAACGATTTAATTGAGAATTTAAACCGATTTGTACGACGACTGTGAACGTACGATGCTGTGCCGAATAGTTTACTCATGATATATAAATAATATCCGATAAATTTACAATATGAGTATTTGAACATGTTTTCAGTCGGAAGTGTTTACAAGAAGTGTAAATATATAATATGTTTATGTAATCAGCTTGTCAAAATAATAGTTGAATTATTAATTACAATTAGTGTTGTTAAAAGTGCTCTAATTATCAATATTAATTGCCATATTTGAAACTATATTCACTCAATGAATATAGTATAGTTATGGATATAAACAGTAAATTACGATGATGACCTGCATGAGCTAGTGAACTATTTTTATGTACTAGATAATTATGGAATCGAAAATAATAAACCGTTCTCGCGAAGTATTGAGGAAACAATCACCTACAGAGCGGATCGTTATCAAACTGCATTACTCTGGAAATTCGATGATATAAGATTTCCCGATAGCATTTCGTTACGATGATTAGATTCATTTGAGTCTAAACTTAAGAGCAACCCGGAACTGAATTTAAAGGTCAAACACTTCATCCAGACCTATGTATAAAGAAAATGAATATATCAGAAAATTAAAAACCGTACGAGAAAGTCAAATTCGAGGGTTTTTCAGTAACCTCCAAATTGATGAAAGGGTCTGAAGAACAGTACCAAGTATTTTCTCCAAATTCCAAAAAGAAAGCGATATAAAACGAAAATTCCATCAAATTTTGCTTCGGAAAAGGACACTGGCTTTCAGCGATTTTTTGAACCTGAAACGCCATCCCTTTTGGGACAACATACTCTACAGGAATAAATAGTATATACAAATTTAACGGCAGAACTATTTAAATCGAAATATCCAAGAGATGTCGAAGCCATCCGACAAGAACGCTATGTCGATGACTTGTTGGACATTTTTCAAAATATAGACGATGCATTTAAGATGATTCTACATTGTGTATGAACCCAAGATCTTGGATTAGTAGTATTTTACCAAACTCGTATTAATATTTGACCAAACTCGTGTATTCTTAATAATGTATAACTCTGTTTTTGTTCTGATTTCTCGATTTGACCGAGACACGGCAGTATTTTAAAAATTTAACTTAATTGGGTGAACGTTAATTTAGATTGAATCTATTTTATATTACGGTATAATAAACATATTCCAAAATATGAATATATTACTGTATAATATACATATTTCGTGTTGTAATTTAAATTATTGGGAACTCGAACAATTAATTTCCATTTATAATTAAAGTTATTTGAATTCTTAGTACATGGTCGCGACATCTTTTAGTTGTCAGCTGATTTATTTTTTAAAAGCATTGCCATATAAATTATATACCATAATTTCGTCAATTAAGCTTTTGGCATACATAGGTGATCTTTGTTTAAGGTATATATTACGACTGTGAACGTACGATGCTGTGCCGAATAGTTTACTCATGATATATAAATAATATCCGATAAATTTACAATATGAGTATTTGAACATGTTTTCAGTCGGAAGTGTTTACAAGAAGTGTAAATATATAATATGTTTATGTAATCAGCTTGTCAAAATAATAGTTGAATTATTAATTACAATTAGTGTTGTTAAAAGTGCTCTAATTATCAATATTAATTGCCATATTTGAAACTATATTCACTCAATGAATATAGTATAGTTATGGATATAAACAGTAAATTACGATGATGACCTGCATGAGCTAGTGAACTATTTTTATGTACTAGATAATTATGGAATCGAAAATAATAAACCGTTCTCGCGAAGTATTGAGGAAACAATCACCTACAGAGCGGATCGTTATCAAACTGCATTACTCTGGAAATTCGATGATATAAGATTTCCCGATAGCATTTCGTTACGATGATTAGATTCATTTGAGTCTAAACTTAAGAGCAACCCGGAACTGAATTTAAAGGTCAAACACTTCATCCAGACCTATGTATAAAGAAAATGAATATATCAGAAAATTAAAAACCGTACGAGAAAGTCAAATTCGAGGGTTTTTCAGTAACCTCCAAATTGATGAAAGGGTCTGAAGAACAGTACCAAGTATTTTCTCCAAATTCCAAAAAGAAAGCGATATAAAACGAAAATTCCATCAAATTTTGCTTCGGAAAAGGACACTGGCTTTCAGCGATTTTTTGAACCTGAAACGCCATCCCTTTTGGGACAACATACTCTACAGGAATAAATAGTATATACAAATTTAACGGCAGAACTATTTAAATCGAAATATCCAAGAGATGTCGAAGCCATCCGACAAGAACGCTATGTCGATGACTTGTTGGACATTTTTCAAAATATAGACGATGCATTTAAGATGATTCTACATTGTGTATGAACCCAAGATCTTGGATTAGTAGTATTTTACCAAACTCGTATTAATATTTGACCAAACTCGTGTATTCTTAATAATGTATAACTCTGTTTTTGTTCTGATTTCTCGATTTGACCGAGACACGGCAGTATTTTAAAAATTTAACTTAATTGGGTGAACGTTAATTTAGATTGAATCTATTTTATATTACGGTATAATAAACATATTCCAAAATATGAATATATTACTGTATAATATACATATTTCGTGTTGTAATTTAAATTATTGGGAACTCGAACAATTAATTTCCATTTATAATTAAAGTTATTTGAATTCTTAGTACATGGTCGCGACATCTTTTAGTTGTCAGCTGATTTATTTTTTAAAAGCATTGCCATATAAATTATATACCATAATTTCGTCAATTAAGCTTTTGGCATACATAGGTGATCTTTGTTTAAGGTATATATTACCCGTGTTTTAATATTCGCGCTATCCAGAGCTAGCTATCCAGAGCAACGGACAGTTCTACTAAAACTTAATCTATTATCCGCGGATGTCGCTGTTAATCAAAAAAGAAATATGCTACCTAACTTTAGGTAATTGTTGGTTGATAGTTGTATGATGGTTTTTATTTCATTCACTAATTTGTCGTTTATTTTTTTAAAAATTTAACAAAAATTTTAGAGCTAACACTATGACTGCCAATTTTGTAATGAGCATACACTCTAAATTTCAACCATGCAAATGTTGGTTTAGATATACATCCAAAAGTGTAGATAGACATACATTCGTCTTTCCAAACAATCTCACTAAATCAGTGTTGTTCGAGACATCTAGAGTTTAGAATGTATATCTACAACAATACTGGCATGGTTGGGTGGAATTAGAGTGTATTCTCATTACAACATTGGCATCGAAAGTGCTAAAAGTTTAATTTATTTGTATAAATCAGATATAAATACGTAAAAAAAATAAATGTTGATCTGCGTTACTATCCGGAGTCGCTATCCAGAGCGAATATTAAAACACGGCAACTTTTTGATTAAAAACAATAATATTCAACCTTTTGAAGAAAGCTAGTCAAAATATTTTTTATCCGAGGTAAAATAAATTTAATTTTTTTTTTTGGAAATTTAATTAATTGTTAATAAAACTGAATTGTTGTGAACTAGTTTTACTTCTACGACATAAACATTGATAGCAGCAACCCACAGTCGATTAAAAATTAAAACCTATTTAATTTATTAAAATGAATTGTTTAGTTTTATACTCACAGATTCGCATAGCACTCTGTTCTGTGATAATCCTATTCTATGTAATAGTTTTCCCGCGTTCTTAGATTTGCACTCTACAATGTTACAGTATTTTAAATACGAAGCAAAATATAAATACTGTAGTAAAATTACAAGCCACGTACAAAATAGCGACATATTGGTAGTATATCTGTCGACTTGATAGTTACCAAATATAACTGCTAAAATACCAAATGTACAAATCGTTAGTATCATACTAAGCGTTGCGATATGCATAAACAAGTACACGGAATTTATTTTATTTATCGATTGTGCTGCATTCGTAACTTTTCGATGTAAATATTGTAATCGATCAATTTGTTGACATAATATAGATATTTGTACTGTGCTTTTTGTACTTGACAGTTTAGCTACAACATCGGCTAATTCGTAATTGAGAATGTCATACAAGTACGCGACATTAAGGAAAGTGGCAATTAGTTGAGATGATTTTAATAAAATTTGCAATATAGTTATTGCTGAAAAAGTAGCTTCAAGCCAGTTTATTCTATAACCGGATGATTCTCGAATTGAACTCACATTTAAGGCAAAAATAATCCATTTCAATAGTATCCCTTCGCACAGAAAAACCCAAAAATATGTTTCACAATTTTTTAGACATGGTTTCCGATCTTGTTTCACAATTAACCGATTGCATTCGAACAGTTTATTTAAAACTCGCACGATTTGATGGCGTGCCAAAATTGGATTCACAGACGAAACAAAATTATTTGCATGATAACATACGAAACACATTAAATTAACTACAATTTTGGTAGTTGATAGAGGTAAAATATTTGACAGTTCAGGTTCCATGAAATCAGTAACTTTATACCAAACATAATAAAATAACAATTGAAACGATGCATTTCTTAGTAAAGCGTGAATGAAAGATGCCCTGTTGCATTCGACCGTGTGAATTTTGAAATTGTACGTGTAAGCAGCCAATCCAGTTAGTTTGTTAAAAAAATATAAATAATAAAATGCAACACCTACGAATTTATAGTTGAATTTCAACATGTTTACGCGATAACCAAGTAAAACTATCTCGGCGATGCATAAAACATGTAATTTATAAAATTTATATAATTACATTAATTATTTTTATTTCAGACATAATGTTTATATAACAACAACCCGCTATTGAATAATTAATATAGCTATGGGTTGATGTTATATTGCTATACCGGGTGTTTTTTTTAAACTGAGACGATCAAATATCTCCTAAAATACCCACTCTACGGAAAAAATGTCCATAATCAAATCATTTAATCTAATCATTCCGCGAGGGAAATACATTAGTGCAAAAACAATAGTCCCCCACCCCCCGCTTTGTAGGTGGGGCGGGGGTAACTTTTAAACTAAGATAGGAAGCCATATTTTTTATTACAGATACGGATTCTACGACTAAAAGTACGTATGATTTGAATGAAATATTTTGTTCGGTTCATGATAGATGGCGTTGTAATCGACGAAATTCAATTTCTTCTTCTTAGAACACACGCATTCGATTCTGCAATACGTTTGAAATAAAATTCGTCATAAATTTATTCAGTTTTGTAAATCACATTTAACGTTTGTGTTATTTCTTATCTTCATGTTTTTCGTAATTGCAAAATTAACGATAAAATACTTTAGAATGGAGCGTTTAACTGTGGCAGAGAAAATTGAAATGGTTCTGGTTTATGGAGAAGCTGGCAGAAATCTTGAAAATGCGGTTACTATTTACGCTCAACGTTTTCCGAATAGGATTCGTTCACGTGTTTCATTTGGCCGTACTATCAAACAATTTATTACTGATGGAAATGTTCAACCGAAAAAGAGGACCCGTAGAGTAACAGTCACTGGAGAAAATAATGAAGTTGCTGTATTGGCAGCAGTGGTTCGTAATCCTCATATTAGTACACGAGAAATAGTCCACGATTCTGGATTGTCTCTCACCAGTGTTTGGAGAATTTTAAAACGGCACAAGTATCATCCATATCATGTGTCTTTACACCAAGATCTTCATGGCGCTGATTTCTAAAATCGGGTAACTTTTTGTCAATGGGCACGTGAACAAATACAACAAAACCCCAATTTTTTCGTTGCGCAATGTTCTCTGACGAATCGTCTTTTACAAACCATGGAATGGTTAATCGACATAACATGCATTATTTGAGTGTTATAAATCCGCACTGGCTTCGTCAAGTTGAACATCAGACTCAAGGCAACAAACTTATAGGCCCCCACATGGGCAACTTGAATGGTCACATGTACCGAAGCTTTTTGGAAAATGAACTGCCAATATTACTTGAAAATTTGAGCTTAGAAGTGAGACGGAACATGTGGTTTCAACATGATGGTTGTCCAGCACACTATTCGGTGGTGGCACGTGAAATACTTGATCGTGATTTCAATGGTGGATCGGTAGAACTAGTCCGATAAATTGGCCCGCCAGATCAAAAGATCTTACTGCGCCAGATTTCTGTTTTTGGGGTTATCTCAAAGACAAAATTTACAAATAA
Organism: Tipula lateralis; assembly: GCA_963932295.1. NCBI lineage: Eukaryota > Metazoa > Arthropoda > Insecta > Diptera > Tipulidae > Tipula > Tipula lateralis. Next base: position 122,913,041 of record OZ010737.1, read on the forward strand.
GAACCAACAACACGTGAGAACATGATTGAGCGAATCAGAAATGCGTGTGCTGAAATTCAACCAAACACACTTCTCAGTTGTGTACAATCATTTGGTATGCGTATTAATAAGTGCATTGAAGTCGCAGGCCATCATTTTGAACATTTATTTTAGCTAAAATTATTTTATTCACCTGCCATTTACATTAATAAATTGTTTTGATGACGAATTTGTTATAGAGTATTTCCAATGAAAACGTGGTTTTTTATTTCAAACGTATTGCAGATTCGAATGCGTGTGTTCTAAGAAGGAATTGAAAATATTGAATTTCAATATTTTCAATAACAACGCCATCTATCATGAACCGAACAAAATATGTCATTCAAATTATACGTACTTTTAGTCGTAGAATCTGTATCTGTAATAAAAATATTTCTTCCTATCTTAGTTTAAAAGTTACCCTCACCCCTCCTAAAAAGCGGAGGGTGGGGGACTATTTTTTGCACTAATGTATTTCCTCCGCGGTAAATGATTAAATTTTGATTATGGACATTTTTCCGTAGAGCGGCTATTTCTCGAAATATTTGATCGTCTCAGTTCAAAAGAAACACCCGGTTTATACTCGTATTTAATAATCGATCCTTATTGAAAGAACCTTTATAAGAATTCTTTACAATTATTTTCACAGGATCAGACTTCGGTGATCAATATCGTTGAGGATTTTATCGAGCAATGAATTACTCTCGGTTTCAGAGTGAAATTTTATTAATAGTGTTCAAACTAAATTTTTTAGCTAAATTCTTAAAAGTAAAGGATGATATTGATGAATACAATATTTTTATAATTAGTTATAAAACATATTAATATCGTTGAGTATTATATAGATGAGTGATTTTAATCAATTACATGTTAATCGTGATCCGTAATGTACGTTATGTAATTTTAAATCAATATTGTAAAATTAGTAATTTTTTCTCAATTGGATAGTAGCAATTTCATAATCTACGATAAGGCGCCTTATGATGGTTATATTATTGTAAATAAATGGAGCATCGTTTTAGATTCATACCGATTTACTTATTTATAATCGATAACTTTATTCCAAAGCATTATTGTCAAATTTCAAGACCCCGGATACCGATATGGAAAATGACAATAGCATTCTGCAATAGAAAAAAAAACAAGAAACGGTTACAATTTCTAAATGGATCACCATTCTCCATATTGCTAAATTCCACCGATAAAAAAAATTATTTTATAAATTTTTCATTTATTTACTCCCAAATAAAACCATGCCATATTATCACCATACAATCGGTACACGAGTGTGAAAGCTGAGTGGATACAATAACAATGATTCCATAATCCTAAACGAGAGATCAAGTGATAAAAGCATCGTTTCTTATTATATTAAGGCGGGTACAGTGTTGCGCTCCTTCATTTTTTCTTTTGTTCTGAATAATTTTGTTCGTGATATCATGGTTAATGAAAAAATGCAGAATGATTTTGCTGTCATTCATAGGTTAATAATTTAAGTGATTGGCATTATTCTTTCATGTTTTACATTCGATTTAAGAGCATTTTATTTTCCTACCTTTCACTTAAATAGCATGCTATTTCTTTCTCGCCATATTTGTTCCGTCCAAAGGATAAGATAATCAACAAGATGAAAAAAATTCACACATCATTTTCAACCAATGATATTGAATAAAAAAAATTTGGACTGAAGGAACGAAGATAGGAATGTAACACTGAATCCGACTTTAGTAAAATTTTATTAAGCAAAATACACTGTGTAGGGAAAAGTAAGGTTGTTTTAATTTGTACAAAAATTCTACCGAAATCACCGAAAAGAAAAAACTTACTCAAATTAATTCCTAACTACATATAAGTAAATTTGATTTAATATTAAATAACATGATACATGTTTAAATAAATATATACTCACAGTTTCAATAAATCGAATATCTTTACTAATAGTCGTCCTCACAGTGTGCAATATCCGACCAGTTCGGCATGCCTTTTTCGAAAACGTATCAAATAATTTTATGTAAAAATTTAATAGTAGAAGAGGTGTTCCGATAACAAAATTCCCAACAATTATGAGTTGAATTCTATCAGGAACCGTTTTATTAAATAATATATACAGTAGATAAAACGAAAACATTATAATGTTACCATAAAATGTAAAAACTTGACAAGCCATATAAACACCATAGGCCTTATTAATAGACTTTCCTATTCTTGTAATGTTCCAGTGTAACGAGATTAGACGATCCAGCTGATCGCATAATACCGATATTTTATAATCCTGATATTTCTCATTGAATTGCATGAGAACTAAGTTAGTTTCAATATTTATTACATCATAAAAATGTATGAAACTCAACATACAAGCTGTATAGTGTGACGTTAAAAGAAGCGAAATAAATAAACCTTTGTTCGTTATGATCGCCCCAAAGTACGATTGATTGTAACCCGATATTATCAGAGTTGTCAGTGAATTTATTAAATAAAATACCCACGAAAGTAATAGTCCTATGACGAAATATATCAAAAAAATATTGACGCTTACAGCTTCGTATTTGTTCCGAAATATCTCAAAAAATAATTGATTTATTTTTAACGTTTTATTCAGTAGCCGCGAAATATTTGATCCAGTTGATAAAATTAAAATGAAATTTAGAAAATTATTCAAATAATCAATAAATTGTAACATTTGTGGTAAGAATAATGGAACTTCATATTTCATATTTTTGGCAATATCAATTTTAAGTTGATCTCGCTCAATGGCAAAGTAATAATTCGTTGCAATGCCAAATATTAAATTATAAATTAACGATGCGGTTGAGAACTTAAACCGATTGGCATGACGATCGTACACGTAGGACCCAGAACCGGTTAATTTAGTCACGATATATAAATAATATCCGATATATTTGAAATATGAATACATGAACATGTTTTCACGCACAATTAAAAACAACGAATGTCCTCGAATATACACATAGATGGATGATGAAAATAAAATATTATTTATTAATTTTAATTGATATCCATTAATAAAAGTAAGTTAATAGTAATTTTACATAGGAGAACAATCTAATGCGCTATAAACATAGACGGAGTGTATTCTTTTTCACCCGAATCGAGAAAGAAATCGATTCAGGAAGCAAAATTCATTATGATTTAAAATACCAGCAAAAATACCAGCGTCCAAAGTAGGAAAGATTTAAGTAAGTCTTTCTTAAAAATGTCAAGAATATTTGTCCATTCATTGAAACTGAAGGTGATAATTAGATCATATCATAGAGTATGGTTAAATATGTAGAAATAATTCCTTGAGAAAAGATTTGTTCCCTTATTCATGTATAATCATCAAAACGGTTAGTTAATGCATTTGTGATTGCCATCAATTTAATTTTGAACATTCACAATAGGTAAGTTGATCAATCAACGTTGAAGCGTATAGATTTTAGATAACTTATATACAGATAACTACAATTGTGTATTTTAGATGCAGTTAAATAATTGGTATTTTGTAGCCCATAGTTGAGATGTTACATGTAAAAACATTTTACCATTTTTTATGTTAAAATTACTGTAATGTGTGTTCCATTATGAAAAATATACTGACAAAATAGTCAAAGTAGGATAAAAATATATAATTGTTCTTAGTGAGAGAGAAATAAAAAACATTTCCAGTATAAAAAATTTATTCAGTACTGAATAAATTTTTATGGTTACTGTGAAAATTATTATAGCAGTACTGACAAAATATATCAAGAGATTGAGAAGTATATTTATTCAGTACTGGAAAAACATTTTATAGGATGTATATGGATTGGAAATCGTTTGTATGACGTCATTATGAAGTATTTTATAGTAGTTATTTTATGGTCAATTGATAATTTTAATATTTCGTTTTGTGTCATTCATCTTAATTCATTGTGAAAATAATTTAACTAATGGATAATTATGTTAAGCTTATTTTTTTTAAAATTCATTAGTTTTTTATTTTATTTATTTATTTATTTATTTATCATATTGACACTTTGATACATTTTGTAATTTCTTATGAATTAATTAACTAAAAACTTATATTAAATATTGATTAAACTTATATTAAATATAGTTATGGAATAATCATTTGTCAAAATATATTCACTATAAAAAAAAAAGTAAAAAACTATTTCTGTCACTCTAATGGCATTTTTGATTTTTTTCTCGCTTTAGTTTTTCAGGAAAAAATACTGACAAAATTTTTTTTCATAATCGAAATCAGGCTTAAGTTACATAAGGACGTAAATTATATGTAAAAATAACACCATTCACCATCAGTTAAAGAATTCTTAAATTTCTTATCGATTGGTTAAATGACAGATTTTGTACAGGGTATCCGCCGGGAAGGTATACTACTTTATTTGTTTATAATTTTTGATTATATGAAAGAGAATGGATCTTATACATTTTTCATTACATTCTCACACATTTCACGCGGCATTTCATTAATTTCATCACGAATATTTTGTTTGAGTTGCTCAAGCGTTTCTGGTTTGTTTGCATAAGCCTTGCTTTTCAGATATTCCCACAAAAAGAAGTCCGGAGCATTCATCAAATCAGGCGACCGTGGAGGTCAATCAACATCACCATTTATTGAAATGACTTGTTGTAGAAAGAGGTCTCGCAGTAATTCCATTGTAATCCTGGCAGTATGCGATGTGGCACCGTCTTGTTGATACCACATGTTAATCAAGCCCAAAGCATGCAGTTGTGGCGTTAAAAAGTTTTCAATCATATCATGATATCACTCCCCATTCACAGTTATGGGGTTATGCCATCGATATGCCGTATTTATTTTAAAAGAAGTAAGGTCTGAAGCGTGTAGCTTACTGTATTGTATAATCCGAGTTGTTTCTTGTATCTTGTAATCCACTAGGCCGGTTTCAATCTGATGATAACGTCATTGAATGACTGCGTGATCGAAAAGTACAAATCCATCTTGATGTTCATACTGTGCTATTCGTATATACATACCGAGTGTTTCTTTTAAACTGAGACGATCAAATATCTCGAAAAATAGCCACTCTACGGAAAAAATGTCCATAATCAAAATTTACCGCGGGAGAAATACATTAGTGCAAAAAAAACGCCCCCACCCCCGCTTTGTAGGTAGGGTGGGGGTAACTTTTAAACTAAGATAGGAAGCCATATTTTTTATTGCAGATACGGATTCCACGACTAAAAGTACGTATGATTTGAATAAAGTATTATGTTCGGTTCATGATAGATGGCGTTGTAATCGACGAAGTTCAATATTTTCAATTTCTTCTTAGAACATACGCATTCGATTCTGCAATACGTTTGAAATAAAAAACATCACGTTTTCATTGGAAATACTCAAAATTCGTCATCAAAACCATTTATTAATGTAAATGGCAGGTGAATAAAATAGTTAAAGCTTAAAATAAGTGTTCAAAATGATGGCCTGTGACTACAATGCACTTATTAATACGCATTTCAAATGATTGTACACAACTGAGAAGTGTGTTTGGTGGAATTTCAGCACACGCATTTCTGATTCGATCAATCATGTTCTCATGTGTTGTTGGTTTTTGTTTGTAAACTTTGTCTTTGAGATAGCCCTACAAATAGAAATCTGACGCAGTAAGATCTGGTGATCTGGCGAGCAAATTTATCGGACCAGTCTACCGATCCAGTGACCATTGAAATCACGATCAAGTATTTCACGTGCCACCACCGAATAGTGTGCAGGACAACCATCATGTTTAAACCACATGTTCCGTCTCACTTCTAAGCATGTTATGTCAATTAACCATTTCATGGTTTGTAAAAGACGATTCGTCAGAGAACATTACGCAACGAAAAAATTGGGGTTTTGTTGTATTTGTTCACGTGCTCATTGACAAAAAGTTACCCGATTTTGGAAATCAGCGCCATGAAGATCTTGGTGTAAAGACACATGATATGGATGATACTTGTGCCGTTTTAAAATTCTCCAAACACTGGTGAGGGAAAATCCGGAATCGTCAACTATTTCTCGTGTAATAACATGAGGATTATAATCCACTGCTGCCAATACAGCAATTTCATTATTTTCTCCAGTGACTGTTGCTCTACGGGTCCTCTTTTTCGATTGAACATTTCCATTAGTAATAAATTGTTTGATAGTACGGCCAAATGAAGCACGTGAGCAAATCCTATCCGGAAAACGTTGAGCGTAAATAGCAACAGCATTTTCAAGGCGGCGTAGATGGTCTTATAGAAGAAGCTCTTGTGTCAACTGAATCTTAAATGGAAACAAATTGTGGCCAAATTTGTTCTTTGAAGCAGCAGTAAAGTTTTCAGCCGATCTTGCAGTACGTTGTGGTCCATGCTTGGGCCTATAACCTACAGACCCTCTTTCTTCGAAATCATTCACTACACGATAAATTGTGCGTTTTGTTGGCACGTTGTTTCTCCCAAAAATTTCACGTAACTTTCTGATCGTCACAGTAATCGATGATTGATTTTGATAAAATGTTTTAACGATTAAATCACGTTGGTTTATCGAATATTTTACTATAATAAATTTTCCACGTGTCTACTTCACGACTGCCAAATATGAACTGTCAAGACTAACGTTTACCAAAATGATGGCAAAACCAAGTAGTATACCTTCCCGGCGGACACCATGTATGTACAGGTTTGTTATGTAGATATGTAGAATTATCGTAAAGTCATCATTAAAGTCTTAACATCTTTTCATGTCTCCATTGGTTACGAAACAGGTCAAATCTGAAGTTGACGAATTCAATACAACTTTTACATTCTATAGCTGTTGGTGAATTAAATTACTAACAATTTTCTTTGTAAAACGCGAGTTAATTATGCCGTACATCGATTAATAATTCGTGATCCACCTGTTGCTGTACATTCTTTCATTTATAGCACCAGATGTAGTTGTAAATAGTACTTTCACAATATAATGGCATTTATTATGTATGGCAAGCATGAGTACGTGGTCTATTAATTTACATTTGGTACAAAATTAAATGCCGTTATCATTCCAGATCACTGAACATTTAAGTTGCTGGTAATAGAATATGTACTTCAATCGATTACGTACCAGCATAAATTCCCAGTGATCCATATCACATACAAAAAATGACCATTGGAACAGTTTTTGGATTGTTTGTGCTTTGTACTACTCTGTATTCTTAATCGCTTTATTGATTAATACGTAAGGAATTGGATTATAATTAATTTAGTTTAAACGATATACATATTGTTAAGGTAATTCAATAACTCCGTACGATAAGTAAGAAAAACCAAACTTTTGACAAAACTCAATTTTATTTTTCAAAATAGTTGCATTCGAGGGCGATACAACGAGTTTAGCGATTTTCCAACTTTTCGATACCACTTTTATAGAACGATTTCTCTTTCTCGTCAAAATAGGCCACAGTTTCAGCAGTTACTTCATCATTGAGCTTAAATCTCTTTCCAAGCAAGCATTCTCTTGATATCTGCAAACAGGAAAAGGTTGCTGGGGGCTAAATCTGGAGAATATGGTAGGTGGATGAAGGCTTGGTGAATATCTGGAGAATATGCTTGGTGAAACAACTTTTTTTTTCAAATGTGGCCATTTCTTTGCAATTACAACCTTCAATCGATCCCAAAGTGCACAGTAATAGTCAGTATCAAAAGCGAGCAAAATGCTATAACTTACGAATCAATAGCCAGATTACTGTCAAATTTATATAGGTGTCGTTTGAAGGATAGTACTAAATATAAAACATATGGAACAAATTCTAGTATAACGTCATCTATGTGTCAACCTACGAACGTATTGAATGACCCAGTAATAGCACATGTTTTATTTGAACAGTATTAATACATGTCGAAACAATTTGTAATAAGTTATCGGATTTCAGTTCGGTCATTCACATGGATTGTCGCCGGTTGTAGCTAAATGGTTATTAAGAGAGTTTCTTATCACACCGCGGTCTCAATTTCGATTCTCATTGTTAATTAAAAATGATTATGCTCCGGATGACATTAAAAAAGGATTTATTGGGCTGACCACCTATAATATGCATTAGTATGATAATTGGCATTATTTTCAACAGAAAATTTAAATCAGTAATCAATGGATTACGCTTAAATTACCATAACTTATTTGTAACTGTATATTCTGAATTCTGAATATCTTGTAATTTTTAAAATGTTATCAAAACACTGTACAATAGATACTGAAATATATTTAACTGGTATGTCCAATTAAATTTACTATATTTATGTTATAATAATATATTAACTAATAATTGAAATTACATATATATGTATTAACTAATAATTAATTATTAATTTTGAAATAAGGAGATTATTATATTTTGTTCTATATGCTCATTTCAAGGCTCCATCTATATCCGTTATTGTTATGCCGGAATCGTGAAGAACCTTATCAAATATTTAAAACACAAACGACCGTGACTTTTTACTGGATACATTTTCCTTTAATTTGACACATTGACAAATAAAAAATTATTTAACTAAATATTCTTTTCGATTTATCAACAAATTAACTATTAGTGATAATAGTTTAATTTAAAATTCTTTGATAAGTTGTTCGGAGATATAGATTTATGTAATAATAAAACTATGGCTGAAATGTCGTAAACGGCCCTAACCGAGCCTCAACTTGAGACCTTACATAAACCATTATTACGTATTGATGCATATTGTAAGTGGTTAGCCCAACGAAATTCTTTTAAACAAAACGCTTTTTAATTCGTCTGCTGCATGATAGTTTTCGGTCAACGGTGAGAATCGAACTCGAAACCTCGGCGTAATGAGAAACTCTCTTAACTATTAAGCTAAAACCGGCGACCGTATACTATGTAGATCAGTATACCATGCTCAAAATCTAGCTCTATCAGTTTCGATCACGAACCACTTTTGTATACTGTTGTTAACGACTAGAAGATGCCATATTTTCGATAACCCGCCAAAGAGTGGATTTCCTTTAAGAAGTTGCTTCTATTTATAATCACTTTTAACAGTTTAAGATCCACTTATGAAAAATTATTTAGCCAAGATTTTTTTATTTTTTTGTTTTATTTTATTTTTTTTTTTATATTACGACTGAGTCTTGTACCCATTTAGTAATTTACATTGCATAATACGTTTTAATTTGTCGGAGTAATCACATGATTATCCCTAGTTTCGTTTAACTCCTCAGATTTTTCGCCACAGTATAGGTCTACTGACCTCCCGGTCGCGATAAGTCTAGCGGTTTGGTTCTTTGCAGTCTTCTTGTTGGAGTGGTAGTCAGCATACAGCGTATGTCCAGATTTTCATGCTGGAAGAGACGTTGTAGATGTTTTGTTGCATGATAATTAATCTCATCCACGACAAGCTCGATCTGTAGATCTCGATGGAGGTTGTCGTTTCGAATGTACCACGGTGCATTAACGATGCATCGCAGGATCTTATTTTGAGCTGTTTGTATGATTTTGATATTTGACTTTTTGGCACAACCCCAGAGTTGGCTGCCATATGTCCATACAGGTTTTAGAATTTGTTTGTATAACAGAAGTTTGTTGTGGATCGCTAGTTCAGATTGTCTCCCTAAAAGCCAATACATTTTTTTGAATTTTATGTTTAGTTCATCTCTTTTCTTTTTTATATGTTCCTTCCATCTAAGTTTAGCATCTAAAGTCATGCCGAGATATTTAGCAGTGTTTGCATGCGGTACTGCTATCGAGTTTATCATAATTGGTATATGATTAACTTTTAGATTTGTAAAGTTCACTTGGATTGATTTTGCTTCATTTAATTTAATTCGCCATTTCTTTGTCCAATTACATATCAGGTTAGTAGCCCTCTGTAATTTACTAGTGGAGTCATTGATGTTATTTGCTGTAGCAAGTATTGCCGTGTCATCGGCGAAAGTGTCCAATGTTGCTTCAGTAATTGGTATATCTCTTGTATAATTCTAGCCCCTGGTGCCATACTTTGTCGAAAGCTTGCGCTACATCAAGGAATGCGGTTGAGCATATTTGTTTGTTTTCAAGTGATTTCTCGATTACATCAGTAATTCGATGTACTTGTTCTATCGTAGAACGTTTTTCCCTAAATCCAAACTGATGTGTGGGGATGAAATTCCTTTCTTTGATAATTGGTTTTAATCTTTTAAGAAGAACCTTTTCAAATAGTTTCGATAATGTTGGTAGCAAAGAAATTGGCCTATATGAAGCTTTATCATTCGGAGGTTTGTTCGGCTTAAGTATCATAATTACTTCTGCAACTTTCCATTGTCTTGGGACATATCTTAGTCAAAATGCTGCATTAATTATATGCACTAGTTTCCTCAATGCTTTCTCTGGTAACGCTTTTACTATCTGACCCGTTATAAGATCATACCCTGGAGCCTTATGCGCATTCAGATTATTCTTGATTTCCCAAGTAATTTCTTTCAATGTTACAGGTGTAATTTTTATTTCATCCTGTTTATACAGGGTGTCCCCGATTGGGATGCTGATCCGTTACGGGCTGATTCCTTGGTTCATTTCATGAAAAAAATCGTATGGCAGGGGGGGGTCAATTTTTGATATTCTTTGAGATACAGCGCGTTTAAAAAATTTGGTTCGGAAAAAAAGTACAAGCGGATATTAAGCTGTAACTTACAAAATTTTTATCGGACAGCAACTAACAAAGTCTCATTTGACGGACAACTAAATAGGCTATATTAAAGATCTCATTGGCTATCTCGCATCTGTATCCATTTAAGAGCTATGGCGTTTTAAAGTTAAAAAAATAAAAAAAAAATGATATTTTTTTTCATAAATTTGAGTTTTTCTCAAAAAAATGCCCTAATAAATTTTTTTTTTTTTACTTAATTTTAATCCGCTATGATCTCCTCTACAATCCCTCAATACATTATTTGTACTCACGTGTTATAGTTTTTTACTTATGAGACGAAGAATGAAAACACGACACACAAATATTAAAATGAGTTGCTAATCGTCGCCTCTTATTTTACTAACGAAAAAAAATTGTTACAATTTTTACACTACCATTATCTTTTAGCAGAAAATATTTGTGTGTCGTGTTTTCATTCTTCGTCTCATAAGTAAAAAACTATAACACGTGAGTACAAATAATGTATTGAGGGATTGTAGAGGAGATCATAGCGGATTAAAGTTAAGTAAAAAAAAAAAAATTTATTAGGGCATTTTTTTGAGAAAAACTCAAATTTATGAAAAAAAATATCATTTTTTTTTTATTTTTTTAACTTTAAAACGCCATAGCTCTTAAATGGATACAGATGCGAGATAGCCAATGAGATCTTTAATATAGCCTATTTAGTTGTCCGTCAAATGAGACTTTGTTAGTTGCTGTCCGATAAAAATTTTGTAAGTTACAGCTTAATATCCGCTTGTACTTTTTTTCCGAACCAAATTTTTTAAACGCGCTGTATCTCAAAGAATATCAAAAATTGACCCCCCCCTGCCATACGATTTTTTTCATGAAATGAACCAAGGAATCAGCCCGTAACGGATCAGCATCCCAATCGGGGACACCCTGTATATTAAAGTAATATTTTCCTCTTCTGTTTGTTTGGGGTAAGGCTGGAATGTTTCTTCAAGGTGATTGGCAAACAAATCTGCTTTTTGTTTAGCATTTCGAGCCCAATTTTCTTTATTTTTAATTGGAGGAACCTGGAGTTTGGGCCTTTTAAGGTTTTTAGTTGCTTTCCATAATGAATAATCAGTATCTTTTTGCCCAGTTAGAGTGGTTAGATATTTATTAACTGATTGATTTTTAATGTCTTTTAATAGGTATTTTAATTTGTTACACAAATGGTTAAATACCTTCTTATTTTCCGGATTTCGATATTTTTGCCAATTCTTTCGTGCTTTTCTTTTATTTTTAAGGAGTTCTCTTACTTCTTCTGGATAGTTAACTTTGCGTGTCATTTCCTGACTATAATTTGGAGTACTTTCCCACGCAGCACTTTGGATATCATGGATGAGCTTATCTAGTTCGTCTTCTATTTGGACTGGTCCCTGTATTGGGTTCTGCAGACTTATTCTTTTTGTTAGCTGTGTTTGGAAGAAGTTTCAATTAGTTTTGTAGTTTGTTAATTTCGCATTAATCTCTTTCATAATGATTGTTTGGCTAAGTATCATAATAACTGGTGAATGATCTGATGAAAGACTTTCACTGTTCTCTATATGGATATTTTTTTTTTTTTTTTTTTTTTTTTTTTTTTTTTTTTTGCGGTTTTTACAGGCCATTATTGGCCCGTACCGTGTCAACAATCTGACTCCAACGGTTTCGATCACGAGCCAGATCTTCATACTGTTGCAAGCAGTTGAAAGATGCCAGATCGCTCTCTACGCCGTGGAGCCATCGTCGCCGACAGCGACCTCTTCGCCTACCGAAAGGCGGTTCTCCCTTTAAAGATCGCTGTATCATTCGGTTCGGATCAGCACGCAGAACGTGACCGAGCCAGCGTATTCGCTGTCCTTTGATTTCATGCACGATATCAGGAATTTGCATTAAATTCCTGATCTCGTGATTGAAAAGAACTCGGTAAGTGCCATCGACGTCGCGTTTTGGACCATATATCACACGCATGATTCTTCTCTCGAATGTTAGAAGCCATCTTTCGTACTCATCCGTCAAGGTCCAACTCTCACATCCATACATGACAACTGGTCTGATCAACACTCTGTACAGTTTCAGCTTATCCGTATTTGCAAGATATTTTGATTTCAGCAGTGGACGTAGAGCATACAAAGCCCGATTGCCAGCGGCAAGGCGGACCTTGATATCCTCGCCCACACTATTATCGTGAGTGATGAGAGATCCAAGATACTTGAATCTCATCACTCCTTCAAACGTGTGGTTTCCACTACTGAAATCAATTGCGTCTTGGTCTCTAAAACCCGAGATTAGATATTTGGTTTTTGACTCGTTGATTTTGAGACCAACGGAAGCTGAACACTGTTCCAGTGGATCAAGTATCTCTTTCACTCCGTTGCCATTTAATCCAATCACACAGATATCATCTGCATAAGCAAGAAGTTGATTGGATTGTCGGAATAAGATATTGTCCTGAGGTGTTTCACTTTTACGAAGGATGTATTCCAACATGAGATTAAAAAGTATCGGGGACAGCGCATCTCCTTGTCGAACACCGGAATTGATTGCAAAAGTTCTCGATAGCCTGTTCTCAACTTTAACACAGCATTGTGACTGCGTTACTGTCATTTTACAGAGATGTACATATTTTTTTGGTATTCCTAAATATTCAAGCGCATACCATAGCCTCTCTCGATTGATCGAGTCATAGGCTTGCTTGAAATCTAGGAATACCTGGTGTACATCGCGAGATGTTTCGTAGTACTTGGAAAGAATCATCCGTAGCGAAAAAACTTGATCAGTGACTGACCGATTTGGACGGAATCCTCCTTGGTAGTCACCGACAATTTCCTCCGCTAGAGGAGTAATTCTTCCCAAGATAATGTATGACAGTAACTTATATGCTGTGCAAAGGAGAGCTATACCGCGATAGTTCTCGCATTTCATGCGATCACCCTTTTTGAATATTGGGCATAACGCGGCCACTTTCCATTCATCAGGCATAACTTCATTTCGCCATACCAATCGAACAAGGTCGAAAAGACAGTTCCACAAAGTTAGCCCTCCGAATATCAAGAGCTCTGAATTAATGCAATCAACCCCTGGTGAACGATTTTTCTTTAATCTCTGCATGGCCATTGTGAATTCCTCATAGGATGGATCCTCAATGAACATCTCCGCGGTCTGTATTTGAGGGTATTCAAATACAGCTTGTGATACATGTGGAACATTAAGTAGATCAGAAAAATGTTCACGCCATGTATCGAGTACCGCATCGACGTTAACACAGAGGTTTCCATCCTGGTCCCGAATGGCAGTTGACCGAGATCTTAAGGTATGGTGCAATTCGGTGATTCCTTTAAAGAAACCACGCGAGTTGTGCTCATTGCTGAGTTGTTGTACTCTTAAGACCTTGGCCTTCCACCATTCGCGCTTCTTCTGTCTACAAATGCGTTTAGCTGTCCTCCTAGCAAGAACTGCCTTGTTTTTCCTTGCAATTGTAAACCGAGTCTGCGCTTCATTGTGGGCTATATTGCGTTGCTCAACAGCAAGACGACACTCCTCATCAAACCAATCATTTTTGGGCGTAGTTTTCACTATACCGAGAGTGTGCTGGGCAGCATCGACAACCGAGGTTTTCAATACTTCCCAGACACTGTTCACATCATCAGATTGGTAGTTGGATCCTAAAATGCTATTGCTGACAAGATCTTGATATTTTCGTTGCGTTTCTTCATTTATCAGACCTTCACAGGAGAATCGCGTTTTATATTCTCCTGTCCTCCTTGATTTGTACGAAAATTTCCATCGCAGCTTTACAGCAACCATAAAATGGTCACTGCCTACGAATTTTGTTGACGACCAATACGATCTCACGTCTTGAACAACCCGAGCTCGGTCTTTTGAAATCAACACATGGTCAATTTGGCTTCGGGATGTTTTACGTGGATGTGTCCAGGTTTCCAAATGGATGTTTTTGTGGGGAAAGAATGTACTTGCCACTTGGAGATCATGTGCGATCGCAAAGTACATCATTCTTTCCCCATTTTCGGTCGCAGTTTCGTGTCGGGAGTACGGACCTATGTTGTTACATAAGTCGGTCTGATTTCGGCCAGCTCTAGCATTAAAGTCACCAATCACCAATCTGATATCGTGCTCAGGTATAGAGCCCATCAGATTATCCAAATTATTGTAAAATGAGTCTTTATCTTGGGGTTGGCTTACATCAGTGGGCGCATGTACACATACAATTGACAGGTTGGCTAATCTCATGTGCAAGCGAAGCTTACACATTCGATTATCGACTGCTTGGAAGTCCAACACAGCCTTTTTTACCTGCGGCCCAATGAGAAAGCCAACTCCAAGATTTCCGAGGTCATCTCCACTGTGTAGCAACGTATAGCCTTGGGACACATGGACTCCACTTTTAGGCCATCGAGTTTCTTGGAGCGCTACGAGTTCCAGCCGATACTCCTTCATACATGTGATAAGGCCGTCCAACGCGCCAGGTTTTCTTAGTGACTGCACGTTCCACGTGCTGATCCTCAATCTCGTATCCGGGTACTTAAGCGGGGGGTCATTGTTATTTAGGCGGTATCCGATTTTTTTGTTTTTGTTGACATTTTTAACTGTTATTGTTTTTTACGGATGCGGGTCGTCAGCCCAGCGATCCAACCAGATTTAGTCGCCTCCTACGACAAGCTCTGGATACTGTGGTGGTATTCTGTGGATCTCATGTTTCGTTCGAAATATTTACGAAACATGGTTGCCCCCACCCACAGGGCTAGATATGGATATAATTATCTGAAATCTCTCTTGTAATAAAGAAGTCTATAAGATCTGGAGTCTTGCTGATATCCGTAGGCCAATAAGTTGGTGCACTGCCTGAGTGAAACTCGCATTTTAGCTGTTTGCCTGCTGCAAACAGTTCTTTTCCTTTGACAGTCGTTAGCCGTGATCCCCAATAGGTATTTTTTGCGTTGTAATCACCTCCAATTAAAAAGACATTTCCTAGTGTTTTAAATAGATCAGTATACTCTATTTGTTTGAGATTGTATCTTGGGGGGGCAATATATTGCTGAGATACTGCAGGTTTTTGTATCTTTTAATTGTATTTTGATTGTTGTGACTTGCATGGAGAACTTTTCTACTTTAAGTTCTTCGTTATGTTTTATATGATCTTTTATGAGGATAGCTGATCCACCTCTAGCTTTGTTCTCTGGATGTAATGCATGGTAGCAGTTATATCCTTTTATTTTACAGAACGAAGATTTGGTGAAGTGGGTTTCTGATATACGACATATATCTATATTATGAATGTTTAAGAATATATCTAGTTCCTGTATGTGGTGCAATAGCCCATTTGCATTCCAGGTTACAATGCGTAATGTTTTATTCATTTCTTTTGTTTATAATTTGATTTTATATAATTTATATTGTCAATCACTCGATCAAGGGTTCCGTCTACTCTTTTATTGAAATTAGTTTGTGATTTCATTTCTTCTAGTGTTTTTTGCAGACTTCGTTCCTTCGTAGTAAGTCTTTCGTTGATGTTCTCTATGTTTTTCAGTATATCCTGTAGAACGAGCTCCACTTTAGACTGTTTCTGCTCTGTCTGCTGGACTATCTGTGCATAAGTAACGTTTTCGATTACTCGCTCTCTTTACATGTTAGGAATTGGCGGTTTTGGTTCCGTGGTTTTTTTTATAGGTTGTATATTTCTTATTGTATCCGGTTTGCGTGATTTATCTCTCATTTTTTGTAGTTCTATTGCAACTTCACACCCTCTGTAGTTTGCTGGATGCTGGCCTTTACAATTGATACATTTCGGTGCTGTATTTCGGGGAACTGTGCACTCGTTTCCTGCATTTTTTCCTGCACATTTAACACACCTTGGTTCACGGTGACAGTACTTTTGTGTATGATTATAATCTTGGCAGTTTTTACATTACACAGGTATTAGTCGAGTGACCTTTCTCGGTGTTTCTATTTTAACCCTGAGGTTGAGGATAGCCTTAATATTATAAATATTTTCTATTTGTTCTTTGTTGTCGAAGGTTAGCATGAAAAGTGGGAGACCTCTTCTCGTGATTTCAGCATTCCCGTCTCTGTTTTCTCGTCTCTCTTTTCTGATAATGTTGACTGCATCGATTATTTTTAGACCTTTGTTTTGCAGGTCCTCAATAATTTCATCTTTTGAACAAGTTGGATGGAGACCTCTTGCCATTACTTTAATTGATCGATCGTTTTTATCTTCGTAGGTATACCACTGGTGACCATCAGCATTTAATTTGTTGGCTAGAGCTTTGTAGTCTTCGGCCTCTGTTGTGTTTATTTTCCAGATGTTATTACTGAGTGATATTAGTTTGTAGTCATTTCTTACTACTTCTTTCATCAGTTTCTGAATACTGCCGTGATTTGCTATGCCTAGAATGTTGATCGGGGGTGGAACCTGTTTCTTTTTTACTGGGTCACGCACTTTTTGGGCAGTAATTGCATTGGCGCTTTTGATATGGGTTTGAATTGGCTCAATTTCTGGTGACGATTCAGCTTTTCTCTTGCTTAAGTTTGTTTCTTTTCTTGGTTTCTTATTTGCTCTCTTGGATTTCTGTAGTGTCCAGTTGGTTTCTCTTTCAAGCTCGTCTTCATCAGTGTGATAATCGGCTTGATCTGAGGCGAGTACTTGGTTGCTCACTAATGTTGAGTTTCCTGCGTTGTTATTTGTATTTATTGTTTCTTTTAGCATTATGTTTTCTTTCTTTAGAACGGCAACTTCATTGCTCAGCTGCGCGATTAATTTTTCCATTTGGTGAAATTGATTTACTATCTCCGCGTTGTTTATAATATCTATTTGAGCACTGGAGGTGGCTTCAGTAGTTGACTTCAGTAATTCACATCGCATTGTGGTAATCTCCGGCGGTGGAGTTGTTGGTGGTGTTCTAAGAAGTACATTACTTCTTCCACCAAAGAGCCATTCATTTGTCGTTTTTTCCATACCCACCCAAAATTTATGTCATTATCACTTTATAATGTACGCCACTACACTTTTAAAATGATATGCACACAACAATTAAGTTTTTGATTAGCACTGCAATTTTTTTTTTTTTTTAAACTAAAACACTGCACTTTTTAATCAAAATAAAATTCTTGTGAAATTTGAGTCATAATGACGACTTTACACTTTTAATTATAATTATTTAACTATAGTGTTCGAGAAATACGTCTGCTCGTATTGAATGCTCATCGTAAATTCTAGCCAAGATTGATGACTATAAGAGGAACTAATATTATCTACCTATAACTCAAAAGTATAGTCTAACAGTGTTTTTGAACAGGGCGAAACATATTTAATTTTAAGTTGTAGATAAACCTATAGTAATAGAATTAAAAGCGATTTTTAATCTTCATTGCCATCAAAACCTAACCAACCAAGAACTTTATTTGAGTATACTATATATGACTTAAAGAAAGCGTTGATACAAGTGATTTATTAATTTTGTATGGGGTATAATTCTTAAACATGCCGTACTAAACATTATATTGGAGCAAATCTGGTTTACTGCTTGGAAATCTCAACATAGATATGTGGTCAGCATGAAACCGAGATTTCACACGTCATTTAAATATTCGATAGTCTCATTGTGCACAACAACACGTAAGGTAGATGATTGGTCTCTCGTTTCGATATAGCAGGTGTACCGATGATTCTGGTTATCGCTACATTATTTTTAAGATTATGTTTTTGTTTTAAGTCATGTCTGGGAAATTGTAATACATTAGGATTTATATAATTCGTGTTCATGTATTGATATTTGTAATGTGCCTAATTTACTTCATCATTCGTAATGGTATGGGAGCAAACACACAAACAAACAAAAAACTGGAATAAAAATATTTCAAAATAATAAACGGAATAAAAATATTTTTTTTAATAAAATTGATATGAGGTGGGATCAGAAGAGATTTAATTATTGAACGGATTGGTTGAAAAAAAAACAACACAAAAGAAAAAAAGACAAGACTGTAAAGTGCACAGTATCAAGCACGTTTTGAATTCGTTGGATACTTTGGTGAAAAAAATGTAGTTTATATATTTTTTTTTGATAATGATTATTTATAAATTAAATAGTAAACATAGAATTGAAAAATAATAATTCTTTATTAATTAATTCTATATTAATAAAACAATATGTGTAATTTATATACCTAAAATAATATAGAACGTGACGTCACCTTTGTGCATA
This sequence comes from Tipula lateralis, assembly GCA_963932295.1. Taxonomy (NCBI): domain Eukaryota; kingdom Metazoa; phylum Arthropoda; class Insecta; order Diptera; family Tipulidae; genus Tipula; species Tipula lateralis. The sequence goes on from OZ010737.1 coordinate 122,931,919, forward strand.
AAAATGACTTTTTCTATGGTATATGTTTTTTTTGTTTTTAAGCTAAAACTTTGAAGTACCCATTTTGTTTAAAATTTGAAAAAACAAATTACAACAAAACAAAACAAACAAAATTTAGAAATATATACAGACACACCTTATATTATAACGTAACATAAGTCGATGTGCAGAAAAAAATATCATGTTTTTCCGTGCATGCTTTGTTTAAGATAGAGACATTGTGATGCACACGTTATTCAAAAGGCAAAAGAATAAAAAAAAAAAAATAAAAAAAAATTATTATAATAAAATTATTATTTAATAAAAATATAATTTCAGGTTTAACCACCAAGCTGTCGAGGAACGTTAACCTACTGGCTGGCATCATATCATCATATAGTTAAGTTATTTTAAAATTTGTATATACATATATTTTAGATAAGCAATTTTTTTCTTCTTCTTCTTATAATATAATATTAATTGTTGGTTGTTTGGGGTAGTATTAAGATATAAAATCGATCGATATTTTTAAATTTTGAATTATTAAATTTTAAGAATTGTAAATTAAGTTTCTTTTGTTAAATCATCAAAGTAAACCACCATAGAATTGAAATTTGTTTGTTTTGTTTGTTGTTTATGTCAATTTACTTTCGTTCGGATCCGGGAAGTTTAAAAATCTTTTCCTACAGTGAATTTTAAAAATTATTATGAAGTGCTAGTGTGAAAAATAAGAATGGTGCTCGGTAAGTACATGTTACGTTAGTCAGTTTTTTTCCTTTCCTATCCTATCACTAAATCCTGTTTTCCTAGCGGTCTTTCAATACTTACTATACGTTTTTGGGATTTCCCACTCCCGATTGCCTGAGTTTTAGCCGGCTCAATATGGCCGCTCCTAAAACGTTAGTAAGTATCTGATAACGGTCGAGTTTAAAGTAACATGTTCCTGCATGCACATTTATTTCCGAACCGTTACACAGGTTTGTCTGTTCATTAAACCATAATAGAGTGGTCCGGCTGTTATAACTATAACATATAAACTGTTTAACATGAACATAACAAACTAATAAATAACGTAAATGATATATTTTAAAAACATACCTTATGATTGACAAAGTGATAATCAGCCATTCGTGCTTAACCTATAAAGGCCGATATATACGTACAAGTCAATTGCGCAATATACTTGTGTGACGTCATTCTTGCATAATATATTGTGCTATATATTGCGCAATAACAAAATTGATGAAATTCGAAAATTATGAAAAAAATTAACTGCGCAATATGAGTATAGAAACCACAGTGATTCAGAATCAGCTTCTACTAGTACGGTGATTACTGAATATAATAAAGATTATTCATAAATATTTTATTTATCTTGTTATTTTGGCACAACTAATAATTCTTGCCTTTTGATTCCTTTTTGCGTAACATGACCATTCCTATCGTGATAAAAGCTAACATTGCTCAATAAAATTTATCGTGTATACATGAAAATTGCAATTTATTTGAAAATTTAAATTGTAATTTTCTTGCGCAATTTAATTGTACAATATACTTGTACGTGTATACCCACCTTAACTTGTAAGTATATGCAAACAACAAATCAATATTATTGAAAGAGCTATAACGTAAACATGTGATTACATGAGCGATATGGTATATGCAAATGTGCCGTACACTCCCGTTCGTTAAAATAAATGTTTGGTAGTTGTGAGAAAAACAAAGTTTTTTATTAGAGCGGAATTGTACTTTTCGTCAACGTTATTGTATTTCAATCGTGCGTGGTTTTGGAAAGGTGATCGAAAATGCCAAAAATTAAAAGTAGAGGACTTAAAATGGTTGAGCTTGCTCAAAATGTGGTTTCAACGAATATATGACTCAACAATTTTATACAGCTTCTGCATAATATCAAACAAGATGATTCAAAATTACAGTCAATTTTCAGAAACAGGTAATAATTTTAACTTTGTTTGAACAAAATGTTTTATTTATTTTTTTTATTTCCCAACATAGAAGCAATTTCTGAAACGAATATTTCACCATCACTTAACTGTTATTGCTGGTGACATTTCTAAAAATAGTAAAATCATCCCACATTGTTCATTTTAAAAATAATATAGCACATCCTTGACAATTCCTGTTGCTGCAACAGAGGACAAAATAGATTTACCTTTACCAGCCACTACAGCTTTTAAATCAGTTACAGTTCATTTCAGTGTGAATTTAGACCCACAATCACCGCAGAATAGTAATGCGGAACCAACAACTAATACTTTAGATATGCCAGACCTGTTTGTTCCTGAACTATTTAATGTAAAAACGGAACCTTCATCTTCGCATACATTGCAACTTCAGCCAACAATCATTGAATCTCGTGAAATCATGAATGTTAGCGAGCCTGATTCTTCCAATAGTATAGACGACAGCAATTTTGATGACAGTGACATCGATTCAAATTACATACCCGATGATAGCGATTCTTCCCTTGCGGTAATGGTGGAAAAAATTTACAGACAACTCGAAAAAGTATCGCCTATAAAAGAAACGCAAAAAGGAAGGCAATTGAAAAAAATAGTGGACAATGCTATGTAACCCTAAAAGGTGTTACAAAACCAACAAGAGTACGTCAATTCTCTTGTTGGTTTTGTAACACCTAAAATTTCTTTTGGGGATCAAAATAAAAAAAATTCACACTATTGGGAATCAGCTAAATATGAGCTGCGTGCTCCGTTTACTAGCAGTTAAATTGAAGTTAGAAATAAAAAAACCAACAGATTACAGACACGGCTTCTAAAAAAAAATCGAAGATACACCTGTAATTATTTTTTGAATGTTAATAAAAATCGGATATGTAAAGCATGCTTGAAAGCAACGCTATTAAAGGTAGTAAAAGAGTTTTTCCTGAAATTTTCTATCTAATTTAGAAAACTGTTCTACTTTGTCAACGATAACGTAAATATTTGAAGATTCTTAATTTAAAAATGCATTAACCGTCATAAACAAATAAGATCGTCTGTTTTAAAATTCAACTCAAAATTTAATTTGGCTCTCCCGTAAAATTGTAAATTTATACTTATGCCTTTTTATATATGGATCATAGATATATATATGCATATGTATATATATATATATATATATATATATATATATATATATATATATATATATATATATATATATATACATATATATATATATATATATATATATATATATATATATATATATATATATATATATATATATATATAAATAAGTATATATATATATATATATATATATATATATATATATATATATATATATATATATATATATATATATATATATATACTTATTTATATATATATATATATATATATATATATATATATATATATATATATATATATATAACTAACGGAACAACACTTATATTAAAACTAAATAAAATACTCATATGCAAAAATGTTTAAATTCAAAAATCTCTATAAAATCAACCTTTAAAGTGTTATGGCTGGATAGTAGTTTATTTAAAGCGGTTTGTCAAGGGCTATCATTGGAAAAACCTTTGGGTCAAGTTTCATGTGGGGAGTCCGGGAAAATTCGATTCATTGAACTCTTAGTGCAAACTTCTAAAATCTCTATAAAATCATCCTTTAGAGTGTTATGGCTATTTAAGCGGGTATACAATGGCTATCATTGGAAAAAACTTTGGGTCAAGTTTCATGTGGGGAGCCCGGGAAAATTCGATTTATTGAACCCGTAGTGCAAACTTCTAAAAACTCTATAAAATCAACCTTGAAAGTGTTATGGCTGGATAGTAGTTTATTTTAAGCGGTTTATCAATGGCTATCATTGGAAAAGACTTTGAGTCAAGTTTTTCCAGTGATAGCCATTGACAAACCGCTTTAAATAAACTTGTATATAGTCATAACACTTTAAAGGTTGATTTTATATAGATTTCTGAATTTAAATATTTTTGCATATGAGTACTTTATTTAGTTTTAATATAAGTGTTTTTCCGTTAGTTTGATAATTTTTCGTTGCATCAAATATTTTTTTGGCTGGAAAATGTCGGAGAAAAATTTTCGATTAGAAATCAATCAAAAAAATATAAAGTTTTAACTTTCGGCTGGAATAGCAAAGACACAATCTGCATTATCGATTTTTTTTATTTTTTGGAAACTTTCGGCTAACTTTAACAGCATTATATGTATAAATATATATATATATATATATATATATATATATATATATATATATATATATATATATATATATATATATATATATATATATATATATATATATATATATATATATATATGTGTGTGTGCAAGCACGACCAATGTGCCTGTGTTGTCTTATCGGGTTAAAACAATTCCATATTAGAATAAAAGATGAGTATATGTAGGTCATCGATTGTTTTAGAAAAACCTTGAATAATCTTAACTCGTGGCTATAGTTTGTTTTGTGCTTAATGAAATTGATAACTTGTATGTAAATATACTTGATCGCTGATCTTGTTTTTGTTTATTCGTATTATGCAATACTTACGGCACTAAAAGATTCCATTATATATAGATAAGTTAAGTATAAAAACAAGAATTTTTATATGAATCTATTCAGTTTAATTTTGGAATCTTAAATCGTTACTAAACCGCGTAAGTTCTTATATTTGTTTGATATTTATATAATTAAAACTATAATTATTTTTTTGTTTTTTCATCATTTCAGATAAAATGAAGTGCTTATATCTTTTAACAATTTTCTTGGGAATAATTTTTGCTGTAATGGCACGCAGTGATCCACCTTGCGGACCTGGTTTATACCGTGATGTTCGATACTGTACTATTGCACAAAATGCGGATGGCACTTGTCCAGAGGATACGCGATTTATTCCAGATCTTAATAAATGTGGTTATCCACGTTGGTAGAAATGAAAAATATTTACGTGTTTAATTTTTTGTTCAAAAGGAATCGCCCTCATAAAATATCACTTATTGTCTTAGATACTTTTGCGGAAATATTTAGAAAACATAAAAACTAAGTGGTACTGGTTTTTACCGTGTTGTCGTGTTGCGATGCTCCAGTTATATATATATATATATATATATATATATATATATATATATATATATATATATATAATATATATATATATATATTTATATATATATATATATATATATATATATATATATATATATATATATATATATAAATATATATATATATATATATATATATATATATATAAATATATATATATATATATATATATATATATATATATATATATATATATATATATATATATATATATATATATATATATATGTGTGTGTGTGTATGTGAGTGTGTATATGTGTATAGTTCTTATACATCTAGGTTTATTTTTTTCTTGCTTTACAGCTGAGCTACTGCTCTAACTGTCATATCTAACAATTAACTTCGTAAACTCGGAATTGTGTACATAATCTTTACTTTATATAAACGAGAACTTACAATAAACGCATGTCCCTAGAGATTCAAAATTCAGTACTTCCATTATATCCAGTTAATCGGTGAGATAGCATAGATAGATTTCGTTGGATAGATAGATTTCGTTGTATGTATTTAGCTTTATATGTCATTACCTGAAGAGATTATCTTTATACATGTTAAAAGCCTATTTTACATGTAAATAACGTAAACTACATAAAAATGTACCTAAACTGGTCACGATATTTTACATTTTTAAAACCAAAATCATCTACAGTACTGTTTTCCCTTTAAAACCTTCAAAATATGACAAAAACCTACTTTGTGTCACATTAAAAACGATATAGAAACGACTTTTAGTATGAAGCGAAATAAATTGATGCGAGCAGTAGCTTTTATTGTTAATTTAAGAATGTGTTGTTCTTTCCGAGTTGCTGCTTGTATCTTGTAATCCACTAAGCCGGTTTCGATCTGATGATGACGTCATTAAATGACAGGGTGATCGAAAAGATCAAATCCATGTCATCATGCATATGTCATCATGCATATATATACGTTCAGTAGTGACGCAACAGTACTAGTGAATTACAAGAACTTAACTCGAAACGTCGATTTTTATTAATTGCGTGTGGCGTGAGTTAATTTGCGATTTATTTGAGTTACTCTGGTCGCTTCATAATCATTCTTGAATTATGTGAGATGTACGATTTAAATGATCGAGTACGCAGTCAAATTATTGAAGTATATTAGATTTGATAAGATATGGCACAATTGTTGGCACTTATACTACCGCTTTTGTTCTTAAGTGATGGTGTTTACACTATTTGCAGCACAACTTTTATTAGTTGTTTAAGGTGTTTAAGCACTTTTATTTGATAAAGTTTACCGGTTCTCTAAGTTCTACTAGATCAATAATATGTTTGCGCATACTATTTTAGGCTACAGGGAATGCTACTCCATGCTGCATCTTGAAGTTATTTATGAATTATTCTTTAATTGCTTACAATAGATCGTTTAAAAAGAGATACGAAAAAGTGATTGTTCCAGTATCTTAAATTGGAAAAATGGAAGCAAACAATGCTCAACACGGTGAGTCGTATTGAAAAAATTTCTTAAATTTTCTTAAAATGTTTCTTTAATTAAATTTATTAAACAAACTGTCGATAGTGGAAAGGAGTAATATGTTCTTAGTTTTACACATAACTAATCACATCAATACCGCAAAGTCAAACATTGTCTGAATTTAGAAATTCGTTCTGCATTTTAAATTTGTTAACAATGTATGAGTACATAAACCGCCATTCTCACCGCTGACCAAAAATTAACATACACCGAATGACATAAAAAGCGTTTGTATGTAAAAACATTCGTTGGGCTGACTACGTACAATGTGCACTGATCGTAAATTGGTACGTAAGGTCTCAGGTGAGACGCGGTAAGGGCCGTTTACGGCCTTTAAGCCATATATTATTATACAAAAACCTCACAGAATAAAGAAATCGGTTGTAAACGTGCAACGTCCTATTAAAACTGCTAAACACGTAGTGATGGTGTAAAAATGTTTGACACTTCAACAACATAATCTGGATGAAAAAGAAAACTGGGTTTTCACCTATTTTCAAATGGTATATAATTAAGGAGCTTATTTTAAAATAAAAATATTATTATGTATTCAAATTTGGCAACATTGTAAGAATAAAAAAACTCAAAGTTTTTATTATGGTAATAGCATTATATAAATTTACTTACAGCTCCTTCGACACAAGCATCTTGCGGCATCCAATTTGCATGAATAATTTTACCCGATTTTTCTCCATTGTTAACAGCCATCCAAAAATAATGCATTTTCAGATATAATGGCAAAATTGCCGAAACAAACACAACCATAGACATTTGAATTAATTGAAATCTATTTGGAATACTTTCGTCGGTAAAACAGAGTAGGCATAAAAATAATATAAATAGAATGCAAATGAATAGTGCAGCGAATTCCAGTAAAATAAATACTTGAAATATTTGAAAAAAAGATTTTAATGTATTGGTAATTTTACGGTGTAAGATGGACAATGTTTCGATGACATTTGATTTGATGGTAGAACTTTGATTTCCATTTAAAAGTTTTATCAACTCGGTGTTTACAATATCATACAAATGAATGAAACTAATGACGGTTACAAGAGAGTATGCGGATAGTGAAAATATTAAAAAAAATGTTAGAGATAAGCAGATGAGTTCAAATATGGTAAATGAGCTTTTCCCCATTTTATCGATACAGACGATGTGTGCAATGAAAAACAACCACTGTAATATAACAGTAGCGAGGAAAAGTGATTTATAGTATTTTAAACTAAGCCCAACATATTTATTCTGATAAGTCGTAAGTATTATATTACAACATTTAATTACTTTGTTACAAACGGATATAATTTGATTTTGCATCAATAATGGGATCAAAAAACATGTTAAATTATTTAAGTAATATATCCCATATTTGACAAAAATATTAACAAATATAACGACAACACCATGCTTTCGCCGAATACTGAATTTTTTCCAAGACTGATCGAAATTATAGTTAAAAAAACAGCCACAGATTATGGCGTAGATATTTGCCAGAATGTTTTTCTCAAATTTTTGATTTGCGAAATTGTAATTGTATGGCGCAACACCAAACAATCTTGCTAAGAAATAAATGTAGCCATATAAAATTTTATAATATTTGTACGTGAACGTTATCATTGCGACAAGGGAAACTATATGAACTATATTTAGTATTTTGTTACGAAGAGATATAATATGACTAATGGTTAATTAGTCTAATAATTATATAAAAACATTGATTAGTTTATTAAATTATTTATTATACATACTTAATTTAATATTGAATATTATAATATCAGTCTGTTTCTTATCAACCAAAACATTGTTAGTACATCTCCTTCTCATTTTATAAAATTCAATCACAAGATATGTTTAGTTTAAAAATAAGGTATACCTGTCCACAACAACTAAACTGATCATTGAATATTTTTTCAAAAGGTTCGTGGGTTCATACAATAATGTGAAAACTTTTGGACCCCAACATATAACCTATCGAAATTGTACAATACTACATCTAATTGTATCATTCATCGATACTGTCTGTATGAATTATTAACCTTCCTTAATTGCAATTAGATAAATAAGAGCTGACAAATTTTATTTATTTCGGTGTTCAAAAAATGACTGACAGGTCTAAAGAAGTTTGTATAACCTGATATATTTTGGCTTGTAAAACAAGAAAATATCAATATCTGCTAAAATGTCTCTAAATTCAGTTGCATACGTATAAAGTATTCCACAAGAAATCACTAACAATTTGCATTGTTTTTTGAAACCGTATTGATTTTAACACATGATAATAAATGTAATTTAAACTAATTTGAAGCCTCGTTTGAGTAGAAACTACGAAATATGTAGGACACTTTGTGAAACATCAGTTTTAAAGAAAGAAATCGAACTCATACTAAAATCCATAAAATGTAAATGGATGCACTATGCAAGTAATCGACTCTCACTTCAACGGCATCCAGAGGGCTTAACGTGAAAAGGTAATAATTTGAAGGAAGCACTCCTGATATTCAGCCTCTAAACAAATATTGTGGACGAATAGTCACGCCACAATAGTGATGAAGTAAAAACCAAATAATCGAAAAAAGATTTCAATTCAAAATTCTGTAATTCGCTAGAACTGTTGCAACATAGCCTAACAACATATATAGAAACAAAATGAAACATACATCAAGTCCGGTCGCATATGCCTGATGAGATGGATTTGATCTTTTCTTCAATCACACAACGAATCAATGACGACATCGACATTTAAACCCCCGGCCTAGCGAAGTGAACATATTACAGATCACATACAAGATGCCATACATTTCAAGACAAACGTCTTCATTGGCTGGTTGATTCAGCGCCCTAACTTTCAATCAATGCCATGTTGAGTTCGTGTATTAACCCATCATTATCATTAACTGTCACGATTACAGCTCCCAGCATCATTCATTGTAATATTCTACAATATCAATAAAACTAAGACATCAATAAAGAAGAAATCGAAGATGTGATTGAACTTTTTTTATATACTTTTGTTTTACACTAGCGATAACGGGTGAAAGAGATGCCGATAAGCGAAACAAATAAGTCATGTCAAAACATTTAACACATTTCACAAAGCCTGGAATATATCTAGGAGCGAAATAAAAAAACTCAAAATGAATCGAAATGGAGATGGACGAACAATTGCTATATGATCGATCGATGCTAGCTGAAGTGAAAGAACTTGGCAAGTAGTCCATATTTCAGTTATGAGTTTATGTATATTCTTTTAACTAAAAATATTTTGGCAGTAGATCTTGATTTCTTAATCTTCCTTGATCATTTGGTATTAAAATTTTTAATTAATATCTACTTACTGTTTCAAAAAATACACTGTTTTGCTGTACATCCGTCTCATGCAATATCCGTGCCGTCATGTTTGCTTTCTCCGCCGTCATATAACAATATTTAATCATCGTTATCATTTGTAACGCCATAATGATCCAAGGAACTAGTGCTGTCATAACTAGTTCATACTTTGACGTGTCCTCAAGGTTTGGGTTTAAGATAAATAAAAACATAAAATATCCTGTAAAAACGAGACACCAAAATACGACAATCAATTGCAAAAGAACGATCAGGGAATATAATTTTATAAATTGTTTTGCGGTTGCCGTAATTTTTTGATGTAGATAAGCGAGATGTTCGATTTGATCGCATATCACAAATAAATTTAATTTTTTTTTTATGATCAGGTGCTGCGTCTGTTTGCGTATTATATTGGTGAGTTCACAATTTACAATGTCGTACAAATGATTTAAGTTGAGCATAGCAGCAAATGGTTGAGACGATAGTAGAAATAGTAAGAAAAATGTACCGCACGATAAAAATGCTTCCACGTTCGAAATATTTTGCAATGAAATTGCATATATATTGTAGGCACTTGAAATGGAGAAAACCCATTTGAATAGAACGCTTGTTGAAATGTAGACAATTAAATATTTATAACTAGAATACGCGTATCTGTTGCCACGCCGTTCGTCAAAAATAATTAATTTATTTAATTTAAGGATTTTATTCATTGCTCTGATACTTCTTTTATGTATATACTGAGCTACAACAAAAAATTGAACATTATTTCCATAATATTTTCCAGCATTTAATAATGTTGAAAGCATTTGATAGGTGGGATAGCTAAATGCTGAATTTTTGACGACCGCTTGTATGAATCGTGTCCATATGATTAGAAAATAATAGTTTATTATACAGCACAAAAATATGTTCCATCCACAAGCAAATCGGCTGTTCTTGAATTTCTGAGTACGGATATTGTACTTAAAAACACCAAGGCCAAAGATTCGGGTTAGAAAGTACAGATAGAAAAACAAATATTTGTAACATTTATAAGTAAAATTGTCCATTGATATGCGAGAATAGACTATTTGTAATATGCTAAATTCGATATATAGAGAATCCTTTTTTACCTCCTAGTTACTATAGTTTATAGTAATTATATTATTGGAACATCAAATTTACGATATAACGATAAAGACTATTACAATAATTAATATATAAAAAAGTTATGGATATTTTTTGATGGAGGGTTATGGAAATTTAATATTGGTTATATGTACATGTGCAATATTATTCAAGCATTACACGAGCCTTTAATGATACTTCAAATTTTGATATAAACTGTTAATAAATAAAAACAAATTTATCTTTAATCAACCTCAAATAACATTACAAATTTTAGTTTAGAAATGTTGTTTATACAACATGGTTCACAGAAGTGTTCAAATATTAACTTTAACAGTTTTAGTTATGGTGTCGAGATGTTTACTTATTCGTTGCATCGTAACAATTAAATCCAACTTTTACTTTTTCATAATCTACCATAATAGATCTATTTTGATCTTCTGACGAAGCAGTGAATTTCTTACGTTAATTTTATTGAGGTCAGTTACGTTGAGCAGAGTGTATGAAATTGAAACACTTCAGTATGTCTTGAACAGGACTAGGACAGACGCTCAGAGCAATGCATGTTCCATATTTTACACATCCCACCAAATCTAGGATTGTTCGATAATGATCATTCAATGTCAACGAAAATGTCAAAAACAACGAAAATGGTTTCCAAATTGGATTATGTACTAGGCGTTTTGTTGATGTATTATTCAGAGTTTGTTCATCTCTGACCGCCGCTTTGGCTTTTAATAATCTTTCAATCTTTGAGTATCTTTTAAAATTAAAATGTACAGTCATATATCATTTGTTCCAATTACTTGTTGCATAGATATGATTAATTAGAATTTGATGTCAAAATTTGACAAATCAAAGGAAATATTTAACGTTTTAAACAAACAAAAATAATTGTTATTTATGTAAAACATTGATAGGTAACGCCGCATTATTCGCATTGCAATAAGGATCTTTAGTGGGACATAATATACTGCTTTATTACTTTTATTTTGCAATGTTTGTATTTTTTTAAACCTAGTTGCAGTTGATGTTCTATAAATAATAAGACGATAGCTGAACCGTGAATATTTAAACCATATACAGCACTCGAGATGAAATAGAAGATGATTCGTTTTTTTCTGCAATATCATATGAACATCAAAGGTCTAAGATATTTAATTAAAATCTTCTTTCGATATAAATAAAGGCATTAATGGTTTATTTAGATAAATTAAATTAAATTTAAAAAGTTCAAATAATATTCCAAGATCATGTTTTTTATTGTCCAATATGCTGATACGATCAGAGGTTTTGTAATATAAAGCTTTATATTTGATAAATACCTTTTCAGTAGATTATAATAAGCTTCCAGTAACCATAGTTTGATTAGAAGTTACTCATGATTAATGCTTATTTAAAATGAAGGGAGACGGTTCCCATGTTTCTTTCATTATCAAATGCTGTATAAATCATGTTCAAAATTTAATAAGAGCTAATTCCGTACCCGCACCTTTCTTAAACCCGTAAGCGAAATTATTATACTCTAGAAAATTGAGCAACTGTTTATTGATTAGTTTCCCAAAAATTTTTACGAATACAGTTTTAGTTGAATACAGTATATCACTTTTAATTAATGACTTGTCTATATGCATTTTAATGAACATATCTTAGCAAACTTTAAACATAAAGGATAAATTCCAAATTTAACAATTTCATTAAGATTTCAGAAGTATGGTATATTTAAAAAATTTGGTGTAATGCGACTTGCTAAATAATATCTTTTTGATTAGATAATTTGGTTCTTTAGTTTTGAGAAGTTTATTAATAAAAACGCAAAGCTTATAAAATTAGATGAACTACAACCAAGAACAATGCAATATTTTTATTAAATGCGGCTATATTTTACAAAATTAAAAAATCTTTAAAAACAAGCTTTGAAGAATTCTTCTTAAACATACCATATGGTTTTCATTGTAGTAATATTGAATATGCAATCCTCGACATGAAATAAAGAATCGACAAAATTTCGAATTCTATTTATTGACTGATTTAAATGTTGTTTTGACACCAATATAATGCATTATAGACTTAGATCTAAGATTTGTTGAGTAGTTTCCAATACGTTTGAGGAGTTATTTAAGCACCAAGACATAAGCTTATTAAGCGCAATGATTTTTGTTAGAAATAAAAATTCGTTTCACACTAATTTTTTCAGTAGATGTTGATTTTTTGTTTCAATTTTCTTACTACATATAGACTTCCTTTAAATAAATTAACTTTACCCACCGAAAAGTAATACATTCAACACCATAGCTCCTCCGGTGTGATTGAGAGGAGCGTTAATTTTTTTAGGTTGGTTTTTCTCCGAGAATTGTTCAATATACTCAATCTACCTTCGCTGTATTATTTGTAATGTATGTCATTAGTTATCAAACTCAATAATTTGCCAATTTCATGGATTGTTCATGCTTGTTCACGGTGGTTTATAATCAACGATCCGAATACTTTAGAAGTATTTTTTTAACTTCCACCATATTTAAAAATTACTCAAAATACTAACTTAAATAACTTCGATTAAATGGAATTAAATCACATAACTTGGTACTATTTAAAAATGTAGTACATACACAAGTATTATAAGAGTAAACAAACATTTATGAGTTTCTTCGAATAGGTTTACTAATTGACTTTGGTATAGATGTTCTAATTTTAAACCGCATATGCAAATCAATAAAGGTAGTGCAATAATGTTAGATAAAGTGAATATAATAGCGTGGCATTAAAGTTCATCCAAAAAATAATAAACATTAGTCATTGCTAGATTATAATTTGTTCGTAAATTGTTGCTCACCACTATATACTTGTATATAAATTTAAATTCTTTTTTGCTAAATTTATCCTCAATTCATGCCTCTAAAAATAAACAAATTCTTCAACTTGGACTGAATATATCGGTAGTGTAACTATTGAAAATATTTTGTTAGGCGACGTTATATGAAGCATGACTGTTATTCCAGTATAAATTAAAACATTCGAGATGAAGTGATATACGCATTGGTTTTTGACGTCAATTATTTGTTTGTAAAACCGGCTCATATAAAATATAAAAATATAATACACAAATTAGAATTTCTTTTTCGTAATAATGACACTTTTATTCACAATAACTTTAGTTTTATTACTAACCTTATGTTTAAAATAAATTTTATTTGACATTTAAATAAAAACTGATTAATAACACAGAGAAACCATTTACTTTTTAAATATCGAATAAATAACTAAACTATTTGTAAATATGGCGCTGATAGTTGTCATTTTTCTTTTTTATTTAGTTTTGAATGAACGCATGTATAATGTTGATTTTTACAAATAAAATAATCAATAGAAGTAAAGGTCGGTATACACATGCAAGTAAATTGCGCAATATACTTGTGTGACATCATTATTGCACAATATATTGTGCTATTTCTTCTGTTTGCTCAATGAAAAAAATTCGAAAATTTTGAATAAAATTTGCGTGTATTGCACAATATGAGTATAGAATATGAGTATGAGTATAGATATGAGTATATATAGAAATCACAGTGATTCAGAACCAGCTTCTACTAGTGCAGTTCAAACATTTATTACTAACATTTATATCACTGTCGTGATAGTAAGAATATGTATGTATACTATCTTGGGATGATATTAAGTTTTATTCTGATATAAAATCTTGGGATGATAGTAAAATCCTAGGATGAAAATATAATTAAATCTATCGCTAAATAGTGTTTTAAATGCATTTTATATACGCATTTTGTTCCAAAATAGATGAACTGTTTTGGAAGAGGTTCATCATTCTTCAATATAGAATTGAAATCCTCTTCAATTTTGTATATTAGTTAAGTAAACCACTAAATTATAAGTGATTGTATGAAAATTGCTATAAATTGTTTTCAGTCACCTTTGTCAAACTTTGTTAATAATTATTATTGTTTAAAAATTATTTTAAATTATTTTTAAAAATAATAAGCTGTTCAAATAATAATAATAATATTATAATATTGATTATTAAGTATAATTTAAAGAAATTAGTCCGATATTGGCATAAAAATTTCGATGTAAGTTTTATTCTTAATTATTTATGTTTAAATTGATGATTTTATGCTATCGCGGCTTATTAGGGCAACTTTCATATTAGGACAAATCCGCATCGAATCGAATTTTTTTCGATATCAAGAAAAACTCGAATAATTTCATATTAGGCCCCCTGGAATTGTTGAGGGCATTAGTATTACGGTGCGAAGAGTAACAAAAGCTAACTATTTTATAGTTCTAACCATAAACGATGCCAGCTAGCAATTGGATGGAGTCGCTTTCTGGGATCTAAACCTTTTGGGCTAAGAAAAAGTATGGTTGCAAAGTTGAAACTTAAAATAATTGATGGAGGGGCACTACCAGGAGTGGAGCCTGCGGCTTAACTTGATTCAACACGGGGAAACTAACTAGGTCCGAACATAAATGAGTATAAGAAAGATTAATACCTCTTTTTTGAATCTATGAGTGGTGCATGGCCGTTCTTAGTTCGTGGTGTGATTTGTCTGGTTGATTCCGTTAAAGAATGAAACTCAAATTTCTTAACTAGATGCCGGCAGTTTTGATGATGTAGAAACTTTGCAGTCGTTTTTGCTTTTGTTATCCATGTTTCTAACGAAAGTTGTCATAAAGAAGAATATTTTTTATAATAATATTATAAAAAATGATTCATTGATAGTGAACCTGTTGAGTGCACGCTTTTAAGATTTAATATTAACGTGTTAAGATGCATTATTATCCTGTTAACAGGAATTGCCCTAAAGAAGATGTTGGGATATACCAAAAAAAAAATTTTATCTGTTTCATAGACCATGGAAGTTTTGCGCAGAAAGATATGGTTAAAAGTCTAGAAGAGTCTGAGATTTACTGTTCTGTCGGTATTCGCCCTTAGGGCCTTGAAAATCTATGGAAGGTATACGCAAATTCTCAACAGACCATACCGATAGCCACAGCTGGTCTCCAAGATGAAGAGTTTTCAGTCGATAGATTAATGTAGGTAAGAAAAGTCGTCAAATTAGATCCGTAACTTCGGGATAAAGATTGGCTCTGAAAATTGAGATAGCTTGGGCTTGTTAAGGTTGTTATAATATGACTGTTATTATTTTTTCATTTGAGTGAAGTATTGTAATGTACTTTCTTCAGATTTGAAGGAAAACGCCAAGTTGCTATTGCAGATTATTCTTGGTAAATATGAGAATAAATCATTTTATTCTAAATAAACATCAAATATTAACTAATTTAGATCTGTCTAAATAAAACAAAGCATTGTGATGGCCTGAGGAGGTTATGACACAATGTGATTTCTGCCCAGAGCTCTGAATTTTATGATACTCTAAAGGTAGCCAAATTTCTTGTCATCTAATAAGTGACACGCATTAATGGATTAATGAGATTCTAACAGCCCCTATGTTCTATCTAGCGAAACATGGGATTTTCTGTTATTTCTGTATAACAATATTATTTTGAGTGGTGAGAATTTCTGTTCTCGTAATTCTAGTAAAATTTTGAATAAGTGATACTAAACCAAAGGAAGACATCATTTGTAAATTTTGTTGCAGTTCTCAGAATATTAATTTGTTAAAGTAAAGTTTTGAAGGTTTAACGAACAAAATTGATACTTAAATCAGCCAATAATATCCCCAGTTGAATAAGCATTGACAAATACCAATCAAGTTAAAATTAGGTACTGTATAACTAGAAACTTCATTATAACCAAGGTGTGCTTAAATTTTATCAATATTTTTACGTTGATCATTATCATCACAAATTTCAACAGTTGTCTAGGCACGAAAAATTACTCAACAATTAAATATTTATAATTTGAGAAGATGTTCCTAAATTCTTATATTTTCAGGCTCTCACTTTCATTAGATTTTGCTTGTAGCCTTTCTTTTGTTAAGTATCTTTCGGTTCAAAGTGTAATTCCGGTAATCGCCTCTTCTTTTAGTTTTTTATAACCTTCCTGTTGGTTATAGAAACCTAAGACAGAACATTTTACAAAGATTTCATCACTTGAATTTCTACTTTTTTCAGTATGAATAACTTATATAAGAACATGTACTATAATAACTTATGCTCAACATGTAAGCCAACTCCAATATTCAGAACACGTATCATAGTTTTATCTGTTTTTACATTTTTCACATTAGGAACATTAATGACATTAATTGAGTTTTGGTACTCAAGCTGCTCAATGTATCGGTTCTCTTTTGTAGAGTTATAACCTGCAGTTTTAAAGTGTTATTTTTTCCAACAATGTTCTTAATTGATCTTTTGAATTTTTCATCTCAGGACATCAACTGACTCTTCTTAAGCTCTTTTATTCCATCATATATCCTTTCTAAAAATTGACGACTGATCTATCTAAGTTGGTTTCAGTCCTTAACGAAGTTGTATCGAGTACGTTTTGGCACAGCATGCATCATCATTGAGCATCTTTATTCACCCTATAACTACTCTTCATGGACTTCGAACAAACATTCGGCACAATACAAACCATAACGTAATATTGAAGACACTCTGTGAAAAAGGCATTCCAAACGGCCTAAATTTAACAATCTGAAGCACTTAAGTTATCACATTTAAAAATCAGCCTCTAATCAAATATCTAAGATATACAACATTTTTATAACGATAAACATCAACCTGAAATCGAAGTTAAACTTGTTTACTTTGGTTTTACACAAGCGGGTGAAAGAAATAAGCGAAACAACTAAGCCTCGTGACAACATTTAAGTAACACATTGTGAATAGAAATGAAGATCAACGATCATCTGCCTGCTATATCATCGATCGTTTTTGTAACGATGAAACGATCGATGCTATAGCAGAAATAAAATCACTTGGCAAATAGTCCAAATTATAGTAGTGTCGTATGAATATTCTTTTAATTTATAGTTTTTTTGGTCGATGATCTCGAGTTCTTAATGTTTCTTGATCATTTAGTATTAAATTGTTTTTTACTTAAGATCTGATAATATACTTACTGTTTCAAAAAACATACTGTTTTGCTGTACATCCGTCTCATGCAATATTCGTGCCGTCATGTTTGCTTTCTCCGCCGTCATATAACAATATTTAATCATCGTTATCATTTGTAACGCCATAATGATCCAAGGAACAAGTGCTGTCATAACTAGTTCGTACTTTGACGTGTCCTCAAGGTTTGGGTTCAATGTAAATAAAAACATAAAATATCCCATGAAAACCAGACACCAAAATACGACCGTCAATTGGAATAGAACGATCAGGGAATATAATTTTATGAATTGTTTTGCGGTTGACGTAATTTTTTGATGTAGATAAGCGAGATGTTCGATTTGATCGCATATCACAAATATATTTAATTTTTTTTTCATGTTCAGGTGTTGCGTCTGTTTGCGTATTATATTGGTGAGTTCACAATTAACAATGTCGTACAAATGATTTAAGTTGAGCATAGCAGCAAATGGTTGAGACGATAGTAGAAATAGTAAGAAAAATGTACCGCACGATAAAAACGCTTCAGCTTTCGAAATATTTTGCAATGAAATTGCATATAGGTTGTAAGCGCTCGGAATGGAGAAAACCCATTTGAACAGAACACTTGTTGACATGTAGACAATTAAATATTTATAACTAGAATACGCGTATCTGTTGCCACGCCGTTCGTCAAAAATAATTAATTTATTTAATTTAAGGATTTTATTCATTGCTCTGATACTTCTTTTATGTATGTACTGAGCTACAACAAAAAATTGAACACTATTTCCATAATATTTTCCAGCATTTAATAATGTTGAAAGCATTTGATAAATGGGATAGCTAAATGCTGAATTTTTGACGACCGCATGTATGAATCGTGTCCATGTTATGAGAAAATAATAGTTTATTATACAGCACATGAATATATTCCATCCACGGGAAAATCGGCTGTTCATGAATTTCTGAGTACGGATATTGTACTTAAAAACTCCAAGGCCGCAGATTCGGGTTAGAAGGTACACATAGAAAAACAAATATTTATAACATTTATAAGTGAAATTAACCATTACATATGCGAGAATAGACTATTCATAATATTCTGAATTCGATATACATATAGAGAAGCTTTTTCCTTTGTATGATCAAAGCCCTCTTGATATATAAAGCCGGAATGCATACTCAGTTATTGAAATGAGCTTTATTTAGTGTATCAATAATGTTCGTTTTATCAAAAAAACTCATACGAAATGTTCAAATTTCTTTTTAAGTTTTAAGCTAGTGCAAGTTGGAGCTTTTAAAATTTTTTTCATAAATGACTAATTTTATTTCATAAAATGTAAAATTAGATCTAAACATATATTTTTTATTTTAAATCAAAATAAATCACGATCAAAATTAATTATATATTGATCTGTATTTTTATAAATTTTGTGCTTTTTATTTCAATATTAACTATATTCTCTAAAATATATTTTACTCACTCTAATTCTCTCTTGGTCATTCGACGAAAGTCAAACTCATTTCTAAATAAATTAAGAAAAATAATATTGACGAAAATACACATAATTCAACACGAATACTTAAAAAATTAATTATTAATGTATTTAAATGAAATTATGTTTTCGAAAAAATTAACTAAACCCGAATTCATAAACATAAATCAGCTCAAAAAATATTTTCAACATGCAGTTGTCAATAAATATTATAATCAGCTGATCAATGTTAACATTTCAAAATGAGCACATAACCTTAAATCACAATTTCTATATGGCTACACATTTATTCACAATCACAGCACAACACTACACTATATTCTCAATCCTGAAATACAGAGAATCATAAAAAATGTTTATTGATGGTGTATCAACAGAAGAATAATATTTAATTGCATAATTATACATTAAATTCAAAACCAATTGTCATAATGACATATATGTCATAACAATGGGAGAGAGAAGATTTTTTTTATATTGAAAGACAGTTTGATGAAATGCCATTACTAGCGTTGCTGCATTATAAAAGTTTTGCAAACCATTCGTGTAAAATCATACGTGTGTATGTACAATTAAAATAATGTTAAATGTGTTCATTTAATTTTGTGCATTGGTATTGTTCGTAATTTTACGTAAATGCAATACAAATCGCAATACAAGTTAACATTTAATGAAACTGATTTGGCTAAGTGTAGTATCATTTTTATTTATTCTCGTTTGAGCTCGAAATAAAATATAGTTCTCATAACCTAATTATGTATCTGTCTCTGTTTGCATTCTAAGTTATTAAAATACCATATTTTCATTGAATGAATAAAGGAAAATGGAAAAATAAATCGGAAAATGATCAATTTCAGGATAAAAACTGAAATATCTGTTTTTAATTAAATATTACCTAAGTTAAATTTCAAATATTTACCATATAATATTTACCAAAGGGTTTACCTTTCATACATTTTGTATGAAACTGACGTAATTTTTGTATTTTTTGTCACACTAAATAAAGCTCGTTTTAAACATTCCGGCTTGAATCAATCAAGATCGCTTTGGTATAATGTATAGTAATTATATTATAGTAATATCATTTATTTGTGATATAAAGATAAATTATTTTAAAATAATTAATATATTAAAAAAATTACGGATAATTATTATTTTGTTATGGTTAGATACTTCAAATTTTGAAATAAACTTTTGATAAATAAAAATAAATTTATCTATAACTAACCTCAAACAAATTACAGTATTAATTTAGTTACAGTATAATTTGCGCTGGGTGTTTCAACAGGACAATGATCCGAAACTTACGGCAAAGGTTATTAAATACGGGTTAGGCAAATATAATGTAAATATATATGAAATGGTAAAATTAATCTCCAGATCTAAACCGTTTAAAGAATCTATAAAAATAATAATCTATGTATTAGTGCACATTGAATGCTTTTTTGAATGCGAAAGAATCTATAGGTTGACTTGAAAACATGCCATAGCTTGACCAGACCAACAAATCGATATGAGCTTTGGAAAAATATAACAAAAGCTTGCTTCGTTATTCCAGTTACAGTATGTCTATACTCCATGGAATAGCGACGTGTGATTAAAAATAAACGTTATGCCACCAAATATTAAAATTGCATTAAAACATTAAAATTACCTATTAATTTTCACAGGTAGTGCATACAATTGCAATTTAATTTCGTGAAATTAAATTAATTGTAAAATAAAATAATGAATTGAAATAAATGTACAATTAAATAAATGTAATTTTACTTTTCATTTAAGAGATTTTGTAAACAATTTAAATGACTATAACGATTATTGAAATTTATGTAAAACATTGATAGGCAAAACTTAATTACTCGCATCGCAATCCAAATCTTTAGTGAAAATACATACTGTAATTATACTAGCTGCCGTGGCTGTTCCATATACATATAACAAGGCTAAACCAATAATAATATATTCAACTCGAGATGGAACGAGTGGCGAAATTTTTAACCAATATTATTATTCAATACCATTCTGCACATATTTCACTGAAAAAACTTTTTCAATATCAACACTGTTATTAAGTACGAGAGCGGAATGAGAAGTCTGAAAAAATGAAACAAGGAATAATATTATCGGCCAAAAAAAATTATTTTTTAACATGTCCGATACACTAAATCCAACGTTTTTCCAATTTTTCGATCCCTTCCGAAAAATATGATTTCTCAAACCCTTCAAAATAGGCGTTTGTTGCATTGAGGATCTCCTCATTAGAGTCGAACCTCTTTTCGCCGAGCTATTTCATCAACTTCTGAAACAGAAAAAGTTAGCGGGGGGCTATCTTTACAGACATGCACTGTCTTGATGGAAGATAATTTTGTCCTTCCACAAACGAAACGGTCCAAAAAGTTGCAGTAATATTCGCTATATACTATTCCCACCTTTTGAAGGTAATCGTTGTGGATTATGACACGAGCATCCCAAAAAATTGGCCATGACCTTGTTGGACGAATAAACCGCCTTAGCCTTCTACTGTTGCCTACTATGCCTACTATCTCAGCTATCTCGCGCACTTTGACTTTACGGTCTTGCAATACCGTATCACGCGAAAGTTAATTATCTAAATCGGTGCTCTTAATAAAATCGAAAAGAAGTTTCATAAACTTGAAGGGTAAGTTTATGTAACTTCTTTTCGATTCTATTCATTCCAATCGATCTGCGGAATATTTGACAAATCGATCGACCTGAAGTTATGTCCGAAGAATGCAAATTTATTATGCCCTACTGTTAAAAAAGAGGTTGCTAAAAGACCGTCAATAAATTTGATTTATTATTCATGGTTTTGTGAAATTTGATTTATTTATGTTCGTTATTATTCCTTCCCCCGCCAATTTTCACCTAATTCGCTTCATTTTTCACCCAGTTATGTTATTTTGAAAATACCTTTTTACACGCAATACACTCTATCAGAACTTTGGAAAATCACGTTTCCTGAAAAGTGTTATAACTGTAACATGTATGCATACTGTACATCCATTTATACAGTATAAAAGTAACTGTCGAAATCGGTTAGTTATTGATCAATTCTTTACTTTACACTACCGATGAAAGTTTCAAAGTGTATGCATACTATGAAATATCTAATAAGATATATACCATAGATTAGATAAGACTACAATTCGATCAATCGAGACATTAATTTCTGAGTTACATGATGAAATGATAGATTAATGGGTTGAGTATATTTAATCTATATTGGAAGCCTTCGTTGTTCTTAAACCCAATGATTTCATATCCAAATATATGATCTATGATTTTAAAGGCCTAGGTGCAATGGGGTTAAGTACTGATATTAAGTGGGAGAGGATATTGAGTTGTACCTTGTTCACTTCTTAACCCAAGCCAAAATATCTTGCAAATGCAGATTACTGAATGTAATAAATGAAACGTCAAAATTTCATTTATTTTTCCCATATTTAAATGTATACAATATATAGCTTTTTATTATTTATAGAATATTTATTATTTATTTTATAATATATTTATTATTTATCTATGGTTATATTAATTTTAAATTACTTAAAACGCTTGATTATGAAGCAATAATTTAAATGTCAAAAATAACAACAACCAATTACCTTTTTTTCAATCCATTTACCCAAATAACTTATAATACTATAAGAGAAATCGTGTCAATTTTCGTAAATGCCAACGACAGTATGATTTCGTTGAATATAATCTACGGAGAAGATTTCTAGATGGCATACCAATACGTTTTAACGAGAACAATAGATGGCACGCTAAGTAATTTTTTAATGAAATGACATAATTTAAAAAAAAACAAATTTTGTTTTATTTATTTATTATTATTTATAAATATAAGCCCATTTACTACAAAAATTTCCAATTTCGATTATAAAATGAAATTTCTTTTTTTAAATTTGGGTTTCGTTAAGAATTCGTTGAATATAAAAAACTGCAGTTAAAAAATGTAAACATTTCGTTCAACTACTCCTAGTGCCACCTTTTAATCTTCTCCAGAATTATATCATGTTGGCACATAATATCGACGCAATTTCCCTTATAGTTATTATAAGTTATTTGCATTTACCCTACTTTTTAGAACAGTATTTCAATTTACTAAAATGTCATTTACCTTGAGTATGGCACCCAGCCTTAGAATATAATAATTCATGTAGCGTAACTTTACATTGTGAAAACCCACGAATCACTGCTTCATAATATGAATTAAAATTTTTGTTAATAATATGTATGCATATACACACCAATACCAATATTGTTTTTCTATCGTATTCGGGTTTTGTGAGTTCCGAATATTTTATCAAAATACAAAGGAAAATCAAATTTGCTCATTTGAGTTTTGTTGTGTTATTCTTTGGATGTGTTAGTGAAAAAACAATACTAAAAATGTGCCAAACCAACTACAACATTGGCAGAAAACAAAAAAAAAATAAACTACAAAATTATAATGGAAGGGAATAATTATATAACAGAAATCTCACTGATGCGAATCCAGTGAAAATAGAGAAGCGTTTTATTTTATTTAATTTTAAATATTTAATTAGATATAGATTTAAGCCTGCTTTTCAATTTCATCATGAAAAAAAATCAAAAATACCATTGGAGTGACAGAGATTGTTTATTAATTTTTCTTTTTTTATAGTGGATATAATTTGACAGATGCTTATAACATTACCAATAAATTTCTTTTTATTTGTAAAAAAACGACAAAAAATACGTTGAATGTACAACAATAAATTTAAAAAAAATAAACTTAGCATAATTATTGGTTATTTAAATTTTTCCACAATGAATTAAGATGGATAACAAAACGAAATGTTAAAATTATCAATTGACCATAAAATAACTACTATAAAATCCTTCATAATGACATCATTTTTCCTATAAAATATTTTTCCAGTACTATATGAAAATACTTAATAATAATTTTCTTTTCGCTATAATGATTTTCTTAGTAACCATTAAAATTTATTCAGTACTGAATAAATTTTTTATACTAAAAATGTTTTTTTATTTCTCTCGCACATCCTACTTTGAATTTTATATTAATGGTTTAATTTTAATAGGATATAGCTAAGGTTTAGGTTATAGCTAAACATAACTTACTCAATTATTTATTTATATAAATAATTTATGTATGTATATCAAATGCTGTCGGGTCTTAAAATAAATAAATACAAATACTGCGTTAGATGTTGATGGATCTGGAAATATAGGGACGCAACTTTACATACAGCACATGATGAGAAAGCCCCAAGATATTTAACCTAACTACTCCAGTTTCAACTATTAAGGTAACACAAATACATATGATTAAAATCTAAATGTTCTTATCTATCCAAATTACATAATAATCAATGTCTTACAGTCTTTGATCGTAAATACGAAAATGATATAGATTTTACTAACAAAATTATATTATTTTTTAAATTATGTAATAGGAAAATGAAAGCTGCGGATTGTCGTCCTAGTCGTTTTTGTGACTAACTTTTATTTTCTTAAAACTTTTAGTGTTGTGGTTTGATTTGCATAATTGCTGCATATTTTGATTGATAAGCATGTTTTAGAAGGTAACCCGAAAATTCTCAAAAACACATTTCATATTATATATAACTCATACAACAACACTTCATCTAAACCATTTGTTAAAAGGCTATTTCATTGAAAAACAATATTCACAAAAAACAAATTTGTGAAAACCAACTCATCTATCCATATTTCATCAACCAACAATTCATCGAAAAACATTTCTATTTAATTTTGGTTGAGTGACGTATTTCTTCTATGTTTTGGTTATTTTATATGTTTGTGTAGTGGTATTTTATATTGAATTGTAGAATAAAATAGTATATATATATATATATATATATATATATATATATATATATATATATATATATATATATATATATATATATAATATATATATATATATATATATATATATATATATATATATTTGATAGATATATATATATATATATATATATATATATATATATATACATATATATATATATATATATATATATATATATATATATATATATATATATATATATATATATATATTAATATATATAACCTTCATTTGACTTTCATTATTCCATGCTAAAAGATAAATTCTATTCCAAAATAAAAACAAATCTGATTTTATCAATGAAAAAATTGTGTGTTACACATATTTCATATTTTACTTCCTTGCTTCTCAGTTACATGCATATTTAAATTTGTTTGATCTTTCACATACACACACACACATTTCAAGTATAATACCAGAACCGACTAAATAACAGAGCCTAAATATTAAAAACTGAGCTTTAATTAGAGGAGGTTGAATAGAGGAAAAAACGTAAATTCTCCTACAAAATATATGGAAAGTAAACATTTTTTTTAAATGAAATATTTCAATAAAAAGTACAACGAATTTAACATTTTGATCTTGAAATCGTGTTAAGAATATTTATATTATGTGTCGTTTAAATATTTTTGCATAAAATCAATTAAATATATCATAAATAATTAAATAAATATATCATTGAATATATTTTTGGCATAAAGACTTTTAATTTGTATACGCACAAATACATACATACTATCATATGAAAAAAAAACATATTCTGTTGTATACGCATGTGCAATATGAAATATCGATCGCGTACGATCAATGAGAACAGAGTCATCTCCATTTGGAAAAATGAAAATTGCTACTAAAAAGCTACTTCGTTTTTGACAATAAACTTTTTGTTTATCAAAATTCAAAATTTCGATATTAATTCAAAATAATCAAAAATAAAAAAACATATTTATTCTAAATTTAAAATATTTACTCATTTACATAAACTTTTATCTTAAAACGGTCAAACTACTAGAATCCCACTATAATTCTATAGGAATTAAAACTAGAATCGTATAGTTGAATTATATTGAATCAAATTTTATCATAAATGTTATTACATTTAACAGGATTAAATACTATAACAAACTCCGTATTAAATCGAGTGTTTGCTGATAAAGCATGTAGTTTGTCAAGAAACTTATATATGTAACAATTTTAAGGTTAGGATTTTTTTTCGAGTTGGAGGAAAATTAGATTTTATAAGGATATATAATGTATGTATGTATAAATGTATGTACATATAATCTATATCATTGCCATATACTTACATATAAAATTTAACCGTTAACTTTGGTAAAACCAAATCCATTAGACAATTTTTTTTAAATCTAGCGACTTTTTGTGTATAAAAAAGTAACGCCCAACTGACATCTATTGAACGATATCGAAAGCACATCTTAAACTACATATTTTATCCTGAATACATTATAGTTTAATACATTTACTATTATCTATATTGAATATAATAATTATAATAAATAATTATTATGATATGTGAAACAAATAAATTTATTTTATTATAAATGACAGATGTCTCTTTTGTAAAGCTTTTTCGTCATGTCATGTTTCTGGTTTGTTTTTTAGAGAGTTTACCAATAAACACACCTCATTATATAATTTTTTAAATTTAAATTATTGTTTATAGTAGTATTTAAGTTTTATTTATGTGCAAAAATATAATTTCTTATTGTTTAATATATTGCAATACTGCTACGGATATTTTTCTGCAAAATAAAAGTAAACGTGTGCGGTTAGATTAAAAAAAATGTACAGCTCTTATTGGTTTATACTTTAACTTCAACATCGACATCACATACAAATATAAATATTTTACTGTATATAGAATTTTTTAAATTCATATTGAATTTTAATTTATCTTTTATTAAATTATTAAGATATTTAGGTAATTGATTTTCAGATATAATTAACTTCAACATTTTATGTACTTAACACTGTAAAAACAGAAATCAAACATATACTTTTTTATTGATAAAAATTATTTCGAAAAATGTGATTTTTACATTGCTTCTTATGGGAAAGTGTAAAATGTACCTCCTCTAAAAAAAGCTCAACAAAAAATACGTCATATTATTACGGCTCTAATAAAGATGGCTCTGATAATACTCGGCTAGACGTATTATGCAATGTTATTTTATTGTGATCTTCCACCTCCACAAATTTAGGGAAATGTAAATTTAATTTTCACACATTCACTTGTAAAAAAAGATCGAAAATATTTATACATTGAAAATACATATAAATAAATAAGTTGAATGATGAGATTTTCTGTAAAAATTCAATTTTCATTGGTTAATCAGTTTTGTTTTTTTTTTAATTTAGAATAGGATCTCAATATATTTGTTGCTAATGTGCCATTTTACACTGGCACTCTTGCGTGTGACTCAAACCGGTTTTTTCCTCGTCTCTTTCTTCTTTTGTCTATAAACTAATTTTGGAGTGGGGATTTCTCGACGCACAACTTTCGACAAAAATTATTTTGCACTCTTGTGAGTTTCGCACAATACATATAAAAAGCAATAAAAATATTTTATGAGGTTCAAAAATTTTTTATTGTTTTCGACTCACCATTTTCATTTTGCATTTTGAAGAGTGCAGATGAAATAGAAAAATATGGTTATATATGACGATTTTTGTTTTACAGATGAGGAAATTTATTACAGATGACGATTTTTTTACAGAAAATAAATATAAAATATATTGATTCGTAAAAAATATAATTTTTGTATGTTAGTTTGATAAATTGTAATTTATTTTTATATTAATTTATATAAATTGTAATTTATTTATTTATTATTGTAATGGAATTCATTGATTTATTATAATATTTTTTAATTAATAATAAAATATTATACATATATTGATGACGTTTCTAAAAATGGTAAAAACGCCGGAATGATGAAAATATATAACTACATATATAATATATTAAATAATATTATATAAAAAATATACATATTCCTGTAAAAATGAAAAACAAAATCGTGCTAAAATTTTTTTTCTTCATTTGTTTATATGATGTTCGCTCGACCAAGTATTCATTGATAATGAAATATTTTCCACACACACATAGACAAATATAAAAAAAAACTCTGCCGCACGAAAAAGCGAAATTGACGCGAGAGTGCCAATGTAAAATGGCACAATAGGCGTGATCCAATTCCACATAAACACAAATCTGATTTTAGGAATGAAAAATATTATTTACCAATACTTTCATATTATTATCCCTTCTTTTCTTGTGTTTTATAAACTGAAATAAAATAAATCTTTCACCCATACATTTACGTATATATATATATTATTAAAACGAACGTTAAAATTTTATATGCTCATATAAATAAGGGATTCACCGAATAAATTTCTATTCTCTTCGTGCATGTAATAATTTAAGCTAAGAGTTGGTTTTTATGTGTTTATTAATACGATTTGTCAATTCATGGGCTTATTTCATTATTTCCCCATATATTTTGGTAGTTTTTTGTTATTCTCTGTTATTATTTCGGTCTTTCTGGTATTTTTTTGTGATTTCTTTGTTTTCCTAAAATATTATTATTTCCATCCCATTCTTTTTTTGTTATTTTTTATAATGAATTATGAACTAATAAAGTCCGAAAAACACAGAGACATGCTCCTGTTTGAGGGGTTTCTGTATTACAGAGACCGACAGTATAGTAATAAAACATACTGGAGGTGCGTCGAATTTCAGAAAAACCTCTGTAATGGTCGCGTGCATACCACTGGCAATGAAGCCAAGCTTGTTGTTGACCATTAGTTGAAATTAGTTGACAGATTAGTCGAAATTGTACAGACTCTTGATCAAATCCTTTATCAAATCTCCAATGGATATTAGAATTGGAGCTTTCCGAATGAGTATGAAAGATTATTCCTATCACTCTAGAGATGAACCATGCTCATATGATTGACGTGGTCAGGAATTTATAACTTTAAATTAAAGACAGGAGTATAAGCTTGCGCAGTCACGTATATGCATGCTAACTGACAAATTATCGATCAAAAGTGAGGCTTTCTTTAAATCAAAATAAATTCAGGGTGCAAAAATTTGTTAGCTCAAGATGAATCTAAAATATTAACTTAATAAAATATTAACAGTTTTAACCATATCTCAATCATACCATTTAATTTGGAGTGTAGCTAGTAATTTTGAGTGTCTCAATAGATCTGTAAAAATTTTTTTAAGTATTATGCTGGTACAAAGCAAACTAAAACTTTTGTGACCGATGTTTACGGTGCAGGTACATTTTCAGTCCATGGACATTTAACAGTCAATGCATCGTTCTGTCAGTTATAATCTGAAATCGGTAGAATACCGATCGAAACTTTGCGAAAGTCATTTGAGGTTGTTATATGTATATCGCTCATCTCATAGACTCAGCTTTCATTGTGATAAGTTAAAACCAAAAATTCAGGTAACAATACTACCTAGAACTTTATCACATTGATATACTCGTATCTTTTCATTTAACACAATATAGAAACTTCTATTGATATATAGTGCATTTGAGAATAATAGATTTTTTCTATGTTTTGTGTAGTACACGCAATTAAAACTAAATCAAAAACTTGTTCCTACTTACCAGTTCACTATTCGGCTTCATTTGTGTTACTAATTTTCCAGTAAGACAACAGCTCAACTTTAGCCAATAAACTGTTTTGGTGTAACAGTAAATTTCGACCGCCAATAAAACTAATTCGAATATGCTAACACAAACCATACCTATGGGAAATTCAGCCATTCCAAACGATACTATTATACAGTATGAATTGATTGCCAAATTCAAAAATTGCATTAGAATCTGAAGTAAAAATGGTTTTGAGTATACTCGACTAATATATTTACTAGTTTTTAATATTTTTGTATGAAGTTTTAATAATTTATTTATTCGAAGAGGATCCATTTCTGCTTTGCTTATAATTTCCAGCTCATTATTGATAGTATCAAATAGTTGAGTCATATTCATTAGATACGCCACAAATTGTGCTACAATTATATGCAATAAAAATGCGGGCATGCAAAGAAAAAACGATTTGTATAGCTCCAAGCCACCCGGCAATCCAACTTGAAAATTGATGATACCCATCAGAAGGAGCATCCAATTAAATCCAATTTCTTTCACCACTAGCACATTGAATAATTTTCGACTCAATCGGATATATCCGCACTCTGAAAAAACCAATTTATTGCATGCAACTATTTTATTCGCCACATAAATCAAGTAATGTCGAAAGATGATCGGCAATATATAGGCGAGTAAAATAAGTAAATTCATAATAATGATGTCTTGAAAGAAGTACGAGCCATACGTGATTAAATCGGGAATGTAACTTTGCACAAGTGGGCCATACTCTGTATTAAATGTTTGTTTTATTGTGGTCATAAAATAAGCACATGCACCATTTATAACAATATTATATGCTATGACTTGTTTAGATGGCTGGCATTCGACAGCGGTCCAATCAAAAACGAATGGTACAATGCCAAATATTCGTGCACTGTAATAGAAATACTGAAAAAGTATTCGGTAGGAAAGTTTAAGTGATTTCGTTGTCATTTCTTAACAGTTTAGGCGTTACTGTGAGCTAATATTCATGAATAAGTATAGTAATGTTATGATGAATTAAATTTTAAGGCCGATATAATCATGAATAGGTAATGTAGGTTAATTAATTAAATTTCCTTTCCAAATTAATCAATACTGTAATGAGTATTTAGTTATTTAATTATGAACAATTACGGTAGATTTACCGTAATTCAAAAAGTTTAGTGTTTTGATAAAACTTTGAGCATATTTCTTACTTATTGTTTGATTTAACTCTGTTATCTGTTTTGGAGCTGAAGCACTCGCAACTTTTTCTCCGACCTCGCGTTTAACGTCCTATAGCCACCGAAGACTGTTAATTTGTGAGCCTATAGTACCGGCATGGACGATGGGTCGACCTTAATCTCGATAAGTCATACATATCACACACATTATTGGTGAAGGGATTTAAACTCCAGAAAAGTTCTCGGACGGTTATTTATTGTTTTATGGTTGGATTTAAATATATCTCCGGGGCTGCGTCGTCGTCAGCTTTAATGATTGGAAATCGACATAATTGAGCGCTTAAGGACGCTGCCATGATCACCAGTGTTTTATTATTCCTTCCATCAACCATTGAGTAGGACGCAGGTTGTGGTGGTCGTTTATTCAAAATCATTTAGCTCCAATTTTTACTGTTGTATAGTGAAATACATGTGTTGCTAAAGGTCTCCCATCTTTTATGGAGTTTTAATTATTGTTCGACACCTGGTCCATGTAATTTGTGAATAGCATGCCCAATTATGTAATAGTCTGGTATCAGAACTTTTAATTCGTCATTGTACTCCAGCCAATTTATGTAGAGAATATTTTCAATCTGCAGTACCAGCGATATGAAAATCTTCAAGGGTCAGTATCGAGCTACCGATTGATTTGTATTTTAGTTGAATTCACTACAGTCTCCCACAACCTTCCTTGATTTGATGCTGACGGCGGAATAAATTATTTTGCCTTTCGCAAGACTATAAATAATTTATTATATTTAAAAACATACTACTCTAAAACCCTTAGAAATACTGCTGTAAACCCGTTTTAAATAGCTGAAATATACTGACTGAGACACATTATAATATCGATTTGCAGGTGTTTGATTTCGACTTATCCGTGTTAAATAGTTCAAACAGGAACTCTTTGTTTGAGTCGGGAATATTCGGTTGTCACACAGTGTCGTTCTCCTTGTGACAACCGTGTTGGTCTGATTCATCACAACATATTTTCTAACATTTTTAGTCCGGGAATACCTTTTTAGTAGCGCTGAATTTTATGAATTATCTTTGGATGCAAAATGACGCACTTCATTCCTTGTATAAAAGTCTTTTATTTGAGTTGCTCTCAGTTCAGTGGGATTTGCATAATCCCCTTCATCAATCGATTGAGCATCCTTTAGCTTAAGTAGCACTTAGGTTTTGTAACAAACCAGTTGTTTCTTATTGGCTCTTCCTGGTTTGTTCTTGCATATATAAATTACTTGAAAGAATAAAATCCACGTTTGACGATATCGTTTGACGATATGATTAAACGAAAAATTTTAATTTCAGAATTTGGATGGACCTTCGATGAACTGACATTACTGGATCATTCGATGACAATTGTCTATTTAGTTCAATTGAGTAGAATAGATTAGAGATATCATTTCATGCACACCAATATCTCTCTCTAAAGCCAGATGCATGGTTTCTGGACGTTTTTTCTGTACAATTTTGTCAGTTCTTTTAAGGATTTGTGGCGTTCAGAGTAACTGAAATCACGATTAAACGTACATATAAGAACCGCACGAAAATTGTAAAGGCGACAATTTTGTTATGATCCAGGATCCTAGATTAGCTATTAGAAAACCAGTACGTAACAGATGATCTTGCCATTTATTGTATCTAAGATAATATGGAAATAAAAAACCTTTAGTGTCTGTCTGATGGAGATACGTATAAGGTCTTCCGCTGGACAGCAAACTATCTCCTGTTTTGAAGTATTTATTGTAATGTATAGTTTATCTGGTGTCTGGCTTGTACTTAAGTACAATGAAAAAATCAAAGCTATTAAAATCAGTTTATTGAGAAAGCTTCCTTTGTATCAGTGGTGCTGTCGTTAGTACATCCTTTTAGGCGTTAGAAATTTTGGGATAGTAGCTGTCGACTTGTAGTCTTCTTCATTAACCAATATTCAAATCAATTGATGAAAAGTTGTTATATCAGCACCATGTCATACAGATAAACTGTCTCTTCATAAAGTAGCTGATACAAATAATAGATGTTCAAATTGTTCCTCATAACTAGACTGGTTTTGTAACAATTAAACTTTAAAGATTCCAATCAGTTATTATATCTATAGAGCAACGTAAGACAATACAAAACTAGCGCTTTAACCACGGCCTTAACCACGTTACTATTTATAGGTACTATCTATAAGTACGGGTGGGGCAAAAGTCCCGCTACCATTTCAGTTTCGCGCCATCTTGATTATGGAACGGTTAGCTCTGTTTCGTTTTAGCCATTGTGTTGTGTAGACGTCCCAATAAGAAATAGTGATAATAATTATTGTAAATTATCGTTCCATTACTACCACACAGCGGAAAATGCGGCATATCCTAATCGTCCAGTGCCTCACAAAACCACAATTTATCATTTACTTGCCAATTTTCGACAGTACGGTTCGACAGCAGACAGACCTCGTTCTGGAAAACAACGGACGTCACGTAATTCTGAAATTGTGAAGAAGCATCAATTTGGAGACGTGGTTTCCAGTTATACATTTCTGCACGCAGTTTAAGCCGAATTTTGAAAACTGATTTGAAAATGTTACCGTACAAATTCCAGTTAGTCCAAAAATTGAAACCGAGTGATCCTGATCAACGAGTTGAGTACAGTAATACAATCCTTAGGCTGTATGATGAAATTAAAGATTTTTTGTCTAAATTGATAATGAGCGATTGATAATAATAAATGGATGAAGCCCATTTTCATCTTAGAGGCCACGTGATTAAACGTCAGTCGGTTTTGGGAAACATAGAATCGTCAATTAATTCATCAAACATCATTGCATTCACTTAAAACAACTGTATGGTGTGGTATTCATGCTGGAAACATAATTGATCCCTATTTTTTTTGAAAATTACCAAGGTGTTGGCTTACTGCCGAACGGTACCAAGACATGGTTCCAAATTTTCTTGTGCCTGAAATGGAAGAGCAAGAACTAGAGGACGTGTGGTTTCAGCAAGATGGGACCACAGCACACACAGCCCGTTCAACAATTCAATTATTGAATGAGGTTTTTCCACCAAGGCTAATTTTGCGAAATGGTGATCTAGCATGGCCAGCTAGAACTCCGGATTTAACAGCACTAGACTTTTTCTTATGTGGTTTTTTAAAATCAAAAATTTATGTGAATATGCTTCAAACGATTCAACATCTTAACGACAATATTCGTCACGAAATTGAAGAAATTCAGCCTGAGATGTCATGAAAAATGCATTAAAAGCGTCGAAAGTTGCATAGTGAATCGCGGTCACCATTTAGTCAGGTTTTCAAATTAACGGTATTTTTAAAAATGTGTCCTTAATTTTTGTGATTTCGTGCTTATTATTTGTAATATTCGAATTTATGTTTAATTTGTTCAGGTAAGATGCAATCATAATTTAAATAAAATAAATTTGGTTGAACGCATTTTTGCATAAAATTAGTATTTTATTTTACGACACTTTAATATAATAATTTACTACAATTATCTTAAATAAAAATTTTCAATACATCCGGTTCTTAGATTGAGGTTTAGTCAATATTTAAATTTAAGTTTATAACTGTGCGTGATTGAATTTAGGATGATTTAGAAAATTCCAATTGGTATTGTACCAGAATAATTAAATATGAAGTCATTGATGCTGCCATCTGTAGGTAGACAAATAAAATATTTTTAATTATATTCAATTTTATAGTAATATTTATTTGTACGAATAAATAACTTAATCTATTTATTAGAAATATATAAATATTTCAATCAGCTTACCGCATACATAAGTTCATAATTAACCACGAACAGTCCACAAATAGAAATTTCAAATTTATTTTGTTCCAAACTCAGTGAAAATGATTCAACCTGAAACGACAAAAAATCATATCTTTAGCTAAGCAATGAGGCTAATTGAATATTAAACAAAAATATTTAAAACAAATAGGTATTAAAATAATTATGAAATCAATTTATAAATTCCAAAGATTGGAAATTTCATTTTGCCACTAATATAATAAGTTTTTAAGAAACAAAATGTTTGATGGCAAAGAGTAACGGCTTGAGATATTTTTCTTTTCTCTTCAACCAATATTAGATTATAAAAATTCATTGGCTAAATTTAAATCTATCTATAAATCTAAATCGATTTTGTCAATTAAGAAATATGTTTTATTAACAATACTTAAGAGGTAAATTGATTTATTTTGTTGTTTTTACTGTCAAATACACTAGTTTATTTAATTTAAATAATAATGATAAACAAATAATTATTCGCTTTAATGTACAAATAAATTATAATTTGGTTATTTAATTAATATATTTTTTTATTAAATATGGTTGGTGCTGCCATCTGGAAAAATCTAACATAATTAAATTCACGTTTTTAATATGAATATATAATGTAAATCTTATTGGTTTATTAACTGATGATTGAGTCATTCGAAAATCGACACTACTCGCAGATCTTCTCATTTTTCAATATTTGTAATATACACTATATAGAGAAAAGTCGCGTCGATTTTTGAAAGCCTGGAAACTAATTATTGATGCGGATTCCATTTGAATGACATTATTATTATCTTCACATCAAATCGGTTTTGCACTCAAACATTAGGAGTCTTCTAATAATTTTCTTTTTTAGATCTTATGTAGCATATTAAAAATTTTCCATTCATTGTTGATGCATCGGTTGATATCCTCGTCAGTAGTGCCTGTTCGCTCTAGTACCATCAAGATATACAAACTTAGTAACATATTCCACTGTTACTTGGTTGATATTAATTGGTGTACTAATATTTGTGTTAAGTCTTATAATCTTTGTCTCTCTGATTTTTATTTTGAATGATGGTGCATCTATAAATCGAATGCGTATCCGAAGTACATTCGTTTAATTATTCGATGATAATACGAACTGAGTTGATTTGATTTGTGCAGATTTTCGAATATGGTAACTGTCCGTTGATAATATCCTCTCAATATTGCTAATTGCTAACATTTTCATTGTACTGTTGACCAAGAAGGTGCCTCTAGTTTTCTTGCATTTTCTAAGGTTGCCATTTTTCGGAATTTTTATAATCAAGTTCCTATAGAATTTTACCGGGGTTAGATCTTCATTGGCAGATGCGTTGCCATTATACGAATCCATTCAAATTGATTTTACTTACTTGTTTTGACAGTAATGATTATCAAACACTTTAGATTGGATCAATAGTCACAAATACGACCACACCAAAAATATTTTATTTTTCAAACGAACACGTATTTGTGAAACTTACTCGTATCTTATTTAAACATATCATCCCTCCTAATACCTCAGACAGACTATTAAAAAGATAAATGCGATTAGCTTAGCTTGATTAGTAAAATAAAAATGTTGCAGTTAGAGGGATGTATAAGTGTGCGATATCTGTATGAATCCGTAAGTCAAAAAAAAAATATTCACTCAGCTCTTGGCTGAATATTCATTGCTAATGCATCCATATACTTTTTATAATTTGACATATTCATTTTTATATTGACGTCAAACTATCAATGATGTTATCACTCTGGCTTAGTAATATAAAGTCGCTGTTTGTAGTTTCAGTAAAGTGTTTCCCTTTGTCAAATGATGGTATGATATTCATCAAATTCAAATGATCATTTGTATTTATATGTTATAATTTCTGTTATATGATAGCAGCATTTCGATTTCTTTTAATCTCATTTTGTTGAAGATAAATTTTAAAAATTTTAATAAATTATGATAGGAAATACTCATTATTAAATTAATCAAATTAAATTGTAATAAAGCTAGTTTTAATGTTTATAAACCGCTTTTGAAAATTTAAAAAAAAAATAGTTCGACACATTTTAACATTTTGCAATGAAAAATAGCCGCTATAATTCCATAAAGCCACATTTGTGCCTCTTTTGAGAAAATTATAAATTTGGGATCATTTGATACCAGTTCCACTGAAATTGTCCAGCGGGATTTTTTTTATTACAAAAAAAAATATGCGTTTATTTTGTCCGCGAGTGTATATATATATATATATATATATATATATCTATTTATGTATATGTATATATATATATATATATATATATATATATATATATATATATATATATATATATATATATATATATATATATATATATATATATATATTTATATATATATATATAAATATATTCTTAAGTGTGACAATCACGTTAAGTATATAAAATAAATGTATGCTGTGAATTTTTATTGTTAAGATTTTTATTAATTTTAAATAGGAAAATGAAGAAAACGCCCAAAGGAAAAAGATCTACTGAGCCACAAAAAGCATTTTTAATTGATTTTTTGGAAATGAATTTAGAGTTAAAACATGAGAGATGAGTTTATCTTCAATATAAAAATGTATATTAGTTGTATTAATTGTATTTATGTAATTAAATATTACTATTATTATAATATAGGCTTACATCAGTCGATAGGGTTAAGATGCCAGATGCGGACTGGAACCATTTAGGGACACAATTAAATGCATTAGGAGGAGTAAATAAAGATTGCTAAAAGTGGAGAACATTTTGCAAGGATCAAAAGTAAGTTTCATAACCAAACTTTTTTCAAATCTATTATTTTACAATTTTATTTCAGATTGGACGGAAAAGAGAGGTACTCACTGATAAAGGCCATAACCAACAAAAGTGGGAAAACCCCACCGAACTTGAGCAGAGGATTTTAGAAGTAATGAATCCAGAAGCTGTTGATGGAGACGCTGATTTGCTTAAACTTGGCAAACAATAATCCATTGTAGGATTAATTAATACTACCAAAACCATGTATTATATCCATAGATCCGCCCATCTAGCAGTTTTCAGCCAGAAACTGGTCTCTGCGACTCACTGGGGATTGATGAAGGGGTTTCACGAATTCCAGGGACTGACATAACCTTAATCGCAAGGCCAGAGGATGCTCAGGCACCAACTATTACTCGTCCATCAGTCAGAAGTACTAAACACACCAGACCAAACGTGATCAATGAAGAAAACTATTTGGCCAAGATAATCAAATTTGAGGAAAATAGAATTGAAATAAAACCAGAGATATTGAACATTATAAAACAAGAACTAAATATTTTGGAAAATATTTTAAATAGTTTAAATGAAATAAAATATAAAATAACAAAAACACTTTTAATATTAATTCAAAATGCTTAAATTTAATTGAAGTATCGAGTCACTACACCTGTGCTTTGCGGGCTTCGGCTAAAACTGACTAGCTTAATATATAGCAGTCTCAATTTCATCATCACTATCGTCGTTCTCTGATATTTTATCCGACAAAGGAATACAATCTATTATTAAAATATGAAGGATAGCACACGCATTTATTTTTTTCTGGCTTTTTCAGGACAATACAATAGAACATTTCTCCAAAATCCGTTTTAAATTCGATTAAATTATATTATTAATAATGATAATATAATAATATTTTTGACAGATGTGTAATACTAATAAAATTTCAAAATATATTCAGCAATCTATTACAAAATGAAAACGATTTATTCAGCGTACTTCAGAAAAATTTTTTCATAATGTCAACGAAAATTATTCGTATTATTTGGTTGTGTGAAATCAAATAACTTATAATACTTTAAAAGAAATCGTGTCAATTTTCATAATAAATGCCAACGACAGCATGATTTCGTTAAATATAAGCTACGGAGAAGATTTCTAGATGGCATACCAATACGTTTTAACGAGAACAATAGATGGCACGCAAAATAATTTTTTAATGAAATAACATAATTTATAAAAAAAATTTTGTTTTATTTGTTTATTATTATTTATAAATATAAGCCCATTTACTTAAAATTAAATGTTTTTTTAGATTTTAAATTTTGGTTTCGTTAATAATTCGTTGAATATAAAAAACTGCAGTTAAAAAATGTAAACATTTCGTTCAACTACTACTAGTGCCATCATTTAATCTTCTCCGGAATTATATCATGTTGGCACATAATATCGACCCGATTTCCATTATAGCTATTATAAGTTATTTGTGTGCAATATAAAAATGAGAAGAGAAATAAAAAGTTTCTTTTCACGTAATTTATTCACAGAACTAGAATTGACCCCCATGGAATACTTTACTATTGTATATTCATTATGCCGATTGGATGGAAATTTTGATAATATTAAAGACAACTGACCCGGTAACTTGTGCCAACTACCAACCAAAATCATGTTATTCCAAGTTCTATTAGGGGATCATAGCCTCCATGCTTTGACGGATAAAGCCGCACTTATTTTTGGATTATGGATGTTTATTAAGATAGGATCTCTCTTTCAAATAGAATCGTATACAAGACTCCACTTCATTAAACAATCTTTAAACCATTTCGCGTTTGTGAAAAAATAGCAAATCTTTATTGTCCTCCATTAATTTCAGACACAATTGATATTTTTATTTACTAAATAATTTAATATTAAAAATTGTTTTTTTTGCCCATATTCATTCATATTTGATTGAATTTTTTTTAAAGATAACCGTCGTATTATACTGTCAAAATAAGTTTGCAAAATTGATAGGGATCACTTCACCCATAATTTTATTGGTCTTCGTTCCCCAAAAGCCAGTAGCAAGATAGGTAGAAAAGTTGGCGAACACTCATATTTATCGAGATCAATGATAGTAAACATCGATAGTTTTATTTAAGAACTATTGTATACTCACAACTTCCTTCAATCGGGTATCGTTAAAATCCGCAATAAATACCCGTTCCAATGTGCTGCCCGTCTGTTTGGTTTTATGTGTTACAAATGCAATCAATGCTATATAAGACATGCCTTGAAAAATAGCTCCAAACGTTAGTAACATTGCTAAAAATATTAGTTGCTGAACGTATCGATCGACTGTACTAAGCAAAATGGTACATTCAAAGAACATAAAAATTCCAGCCACTATAAAAATAGCGGTTACGGCACCCAAAATTTGTGGTCCAAATGATTTTACGAATCGTTTTTTTACTTTTGTTACTTTCGTATGAAAATACCACAATCGGTTAATGTGATCGGCATATTCACATAATTTGGATACCTTTAATCTCTTATCACACATATTTGTTTTTTCGATATCACAAATAATAATCTCTAGCTCACTGTTGATACAATCGTATAAATGTAGCATGACCAATAAACCGGCCACAAATTGTTGCAACGTTAGATAGGTGAGAAATATCACAGTGCAACTAATCCACGTCTCCCAAAGTGTGAGTCGATTACCGACCAATCGTTGCGTTAACACAAATGAACTTATTACGGTTAGCAAA
This sequence comes from Tipula lateralis, assembly GCA_963932295.1. NCBI lineage: Eukaryota > Metazoa > Arthropoda > Insecta > Diptera > Tipulidae > Tipula > Tipula lateralis. The sequence goes on from OZ010737.1 coordinate 122,972,510, forward strand.
TTTATAGCTATTTCTTTAAATACAAATAATATTAAATATTTGTAGCTCAAATATAAATATTTGAAATTTGTGTAGCTCAATATTGCATGATTGTATTTCATCAATTTGTTTATACTAATTATAAACTGGTGGCTCGTATAAATTGCGCCCAAATACTGAGAATTAACATTGACCATTTCCACAATTTGATAGAGTTGAACATCACCTGCCGGGAAGCTCGCATTCATAATTGATTTGTGCAAACTGAATAGTTTTAAGCGTACTATGTAAATTGATCTACAAAGGTAAATCAAGATTACTAAACCATAGATTACAGATACCGTTGACTTGACGAATCTGATTCGTCGATTATCGAATCGGTAAACTGCCGTGCCAAATACTTTTGACACAATGTATAAATAATATAAAATAAATTTATAAAAACTATAACTATAGGTATTGAACATAGTGCTGAATGCTCTAATATTTAAATGAAACATCAAAGTATGTAATAAGATTTAATCGATCAGATAAATCGTTCGATTAATTGATAAACTATTGCTGTAATTCATTTGATGAAGATTATTTTATTTATAATTCATAAACTCGACCGCCCTGAGGACAAGGCAAATTTTAAGTACAAAAGTGCGAGATACAGTTAACATTTTTTATGAGAGAACTTAGATTCCTTAAGGGATGTTTTTCCGAGAGTAGCTCAAATTTCATTAAATTAAGCAAATAAACGATTTATCAAAAAAAAAATGTCTGCCCTGCGAGCAGTTTTGTTGTAGGAAAATTAGAATTCGCATCAATGTGAACCCAAGTTCATCAACATAAGATGACGTTAAATCGGCTATAGCACCAACAGAGATAACCCCAACATTAAAATTAATATTGAAATGGTTAAAGGTAAAATAAAAAATGGTAAATTTGGCTTCAGCGCTTGCAAGCGAACCATTAACATGTGACGATTTTGAGGTTGATAGCCGAGATTGTTGGCAGAAACCAAAGAGAATGAGAAGTGAACAACATAAAGATTCGAGACATGTCTATTACAACAACCAGTTGAAAGTGTAAACGAGACGTGAAATGTCCACGCTCAAACCAAAAATTGGTAAAAAGTAAGAATAAACGGTAAAAAGTAGAACGGTGGCTGATTAACGAATCTTGAAACTCGAAAAGGAAATAGTGGATCTTAAAACCAACGAATTGTCCAAATTGCATGAACAATTATCAAAATTATACTAGCGGCGCCATCGTTCGACGGAACGATTGCCTTCTATTTCACTCTTACTGTAGCAATTCTGTTCATTTACAAACTTATTAAACTTTATTAAACTTCATGAGTCTGATTTTATCGCCTAAAGTTACGCTGAAGATCTGGTCCTGACAATGGAAGAAAAATTACCCAACGATTACTCCAAGTTTCTGGAACAAAACTTAAAGTAATTCATGTTCGGAACAGATGCTGTGAATGTAAGAATAACTGAAATTCATGCTGTAATTGAGCAGGAAATAAACCTTCAAGACCGTTAGATTTGAAACGTTCGAAAAAGAATAAGCTCGATTGCATGATCTCATAATTAATTGATCTGCAGGATAACAACAAAATCGTTAGTGGCTACCACAGCGTTGTCAGTTATGATGGTATTACACACCGGAAAATGCGTAGAAAGAAGAAAGTGACTACACTTACTTTCTTTTTATAAGAAGTGAACCCATTGCCATGGGCAGAGTGTATTACATATTATTCTTACTCAGCGTCTAGTTAAGTCAAACTACCGCAGGTTAGCTATCCAAGAGAATTTTAAAGATTATCCAAGAGAATTTTAACTCCTTTATACACCTTTTGAACAATTAAGAGGCTATCCCGATCAGTCTGAAGATGAGATCTCTGGCCTTATTCTCTGGCCTTATGCACAATCAGAGGTGGTGAGAGAATAACATTCATTACTATCCAGTATAATAATTAAAATACACTGAAGAAATAATCAGCTCGCTGTGAGAGCTAGGAATCATAATACTAACAGAAGAGTACATACAGTGAAAATTAAGATAAGAGCTTTGGGAACGAATAAAAAACGTAGCCACTGGAATATAACAGATGACAGGAGTTTATGGGCGTATTAGTTGCTTTTTTTGTTTTTTTTACATGAATAATATCTTTACATGATGTATTATTCAGATTATTTATGTTAGTAAATTTTCGATTTACTTTTAAAGTCAGGTTTTACATGGTATCAGTTAGGGCACTAGCTAAGTTATGGAAATTTTCAACCGGATTAAGTTTCATATTATTCCTTAAACACGATAAACTTATGATTACAGTTTTCAAGCTTCATTTGTGCAATTTAGTTGATATCCCCATTGTTAAGCAATACTTAAAATACTGAAGGCATATTTGATTCAGATTAAATAAGAAAATACTTACCAATAAAATCACATGGCGATCCAAATTATATTGTGCCAATTCATTTAAAATACGCCCAGTAACTACGGAATGTTCAACCTGTGAATGAGTCAGCTTAAAATATAAGTAAGACTGAAACATTGGAACTACTGCCCGATATCCATAATGAAATACTAGAATTATATTTGGTTCGGTCGCCAGGACAATCATAAATTTAAATATGAACATAGCTGTTATAACAACCGTAACCGCTATTTGAACTGAAATCGGAATAACGAATGCTCGAAACATTTCCTTTGCTAGCTTGATAATTCGAGAGTGTATCCTAACTAAAGTATACAGGTGGTCTGATGATTTTGTTTCCGATGACTTAAGAAACCGAATTAATTCCGAATTGATTGTGCCAAGTAATAAATTGCTGTTTAAAATGCACACCGTGTACATGCTATACATTGTCGAAATTATTAAAAATGTTAAATTTGACATTATAATTTTCAATAGAAAATAATTTCCGGGTCGGTTTATAAATAATATTAAAGAATTTCCTAATATAAACAGTACCGGTACGATAAAATCTGTTACGAATAAAATTCGACAATACTTGATTAAATCTCGATCATTGGCATCGTACGTGTTGAATACTAAACGATTGTATTTCGAATATTTATTAAGCACTTTAATAAGTCGAGCCTGATCAAACAGCATCCACACATAATAAACAAAGGTCGGCAAATAAAAAATTAACTCCAGAACTTGGTTTTGAATTACATCATGAAATGATTGGTTTAGAACTGGATAACTATTTTGCTTGGTTTGTCGATACAAAGCATAAGCGGAAATTAACAAAAGTGCAAATACTGTGCTGTAAATAGTTGTTAGTTTAGAATGTTTAAATTTAAAGTTTTCGAAGTTGCACGTGAAGCTTATCAATCCCAACATTTTTGCACAATAGTAAATAACTTGGATGATGTATTTGTGCGAAGTAGATTTTAGCATTTCGATAGACAAACTATAACTATATTTTGAGTAAAATATAGGCAACTCGAACTCTTGGTAATGTCAATATAATCTATTAATGAATTATTAATGTATTAATTTCCGTTACAACAAATATAATAACATCAAATATAATTCCTAAGAGTACGTAAAATTAATTATAATTTTAGTCAACTATTAATATTTAGTTTTATTATCACTAATCAGTCATTAGTAGATTGATTGAACCATCGCTAGAGTGATAAAAGCTTTCTCGCTTTTAAACACTGTTGGGCGTGTAAACTACACGATGTAATTACACATGTAAAAAATGCGTATGTAAAAATTATTTACATAAACTATTTTTTTACATACTATATGTAAAAAACATAAATAACGATTTCATGTAAAATACTGACGTGCCATCTCTTATTAAATTTAATTGTAACTAAAACACCATCTGTTATAAAATCTTCTTACTATTTTACGAATAGAATTTGTGAAATAATTAACTGTGTACAATTTTTTCGACTACATACTGAATGTCACAATAATTTTTGATTTAGATTAAAATTACTAACAGGTTAATTTCGCTAAAAATCATCTTAACTGATCTCAGGTTAACGTCAAAAAATAGCTTTTCAACTAATAACGTGAACCCGAAAATAAATAAACGGATTTTGCAAATGCGCATGTTTCTATGTAAATTAATAATGCGCAAAGCGAACGTTGGAAAATTTTTTGACATTTAAAAATAGATGGCACTGCGAATGATGTTGTCTTCGTGTTTTACATGTTATTTACGTTTTATGTAACGTTAGCTGTTTTTTACATAATTTACATAAAAAATGTAAAAACGTTTTTTACATGTAAAATCCCAACAGTGTTAAGAAAGAAATTATTATTTAGTTATTTAGACTTTTGACTTATAATGATTATTACCATTTCGATCGCATAGTTGTATGCATAAAATAAATAGTTGCTCTAGGTGGGTCACAATCATTAAGGACCATTATTAGAATAAAAAGTTTTCTGGAGTGCATCATTTGACCTTCTTAACGACACAGTTAGGATTTTACATGTCGAAATCGTGTTTTAGATTTTTTATGTAAATTATGTAAAAAATAGCGTAATTACATAAAACGGAAACTACATAATAGAAATGAAGACAACACATTTGCAGTGCCATCTATTTTAAAATGTAAAAAATGTACCGACGAATAATACATGCTGAAAACGAAGACAACATTTCCAGTGCCATCTATTTTAAAATATTAAAAAAAATTTGACAGTTAAAATTCAATTAATTTAAAAGTGTAAATTTGTTTCGTTACAAAAAAATCCGATAGATCAGTTTATAAATGATTGTCAAAAAAATGTAGGTTTTTTTTGACAAACTTTATAAACTGTAAGTAAGTAAGAACGTGTAGTCTACTAATCTATACTAAGTACAAAGAATTGTATGCCTTGCGGGGATTTTCGTATATCAAAAATCGTAACCATTTCAGATCGATATCCAGTATCTTCACTCCAGGGCTTTACATTTCAACTTTCTAGTAACTGAATAGTTACTACATTACCAAAGAGAATAAATATAAAGAGGAACATCTTACATGAACCACGGTTGTACATACACTAAAAATATTTCTGAGTTGTTTGGTGATGGTAAACGTAACAGGATAAACATATATTTTTTATTTCGTTTTCTCTTTCGAACAACAAAAAAAATTATTTGAGTATTTTCAAACTTCGCCTACTATTTCATATTATAATTCGATTGTATATATTTTCATATATTAATCTATTCAATTGTACAATCGAATTATAATAACTGTGTTCCAAGGGAAACCATTTACTACTCACAAGTACTTGTGAGTCTAAGGAACGCAAATTTATATGACAGCAGTAAAATATAAGCTAAAATATGTTTGTGTTGTTTTATGATTTGATGGTCATATCTGTCAATTTGTCAAAAAATGACATTAGAATTATAAACAATAATTAAACAAAAATAAAAAAATGACTAAAGATTGGAGTTATAACGAAAGGAATGCATTAAAATTATAATTATCATCTATTTTGAACGTTAAATTTGTTTATTTGTTATTTTAATGAAAATTTATACTCTGATAAGCTCAAATATAAACATAAAATGACAGTTCAACATAGCCTAGTGACAGAGATAAAGTATATAGAGATAAACTATTGCGAATAAATGCACGGTTTCGTAAATTTCTTACAAAATGGACTGATTTATGCGACAACTAATTGTGGTTAATAGTAGTACCACAAATCGTAACCCCCTAGCAAAGATAAATTGTGGTTCCATATGGTAGGGTACACTACATTTTTATAATTTATTTTGTATCTAATTGATCATTTTTGTTTTTTCAGTTTTTTTTTCAGCTGATACAATAACAAACCAATATGACTAGGTAATACCAGAGATTTTATTATATTAATAATAAAAAAATCCTAATTATATTAATATAATAAGATCTCTGGTAATACATACACACATATTGTAATATACTTTATCTATGATATTGTCATTTATAAGCTTGTATTTGTATGTCTGCGCTATTTTACATGTTTTTATACATTCACTATCTTCCTTGCAACAATATTCTCCAGTTAGGATTGCGAGTGTTTCGATAATTAACTTTAATTAATTTTTCAGCTAACCAGCTACAGTGTTTTCGGATTAATACCAAAATCATAAAATCCAAAATAGCTTTATTATGATCATAGCATGGATTTTGTTCATTATGAATATCCTTATTTGTAATATTTATGTTATTTACACAAACTTTGAAAATATTTTCCTTCAGGTTTTTAATGTTGCCATGCTCTGTAAACATTCTTGAAAAAATTAAAATATATAAAAGAAAATATCAGAAGGTGCCTTAAGTTTCCTAAAATCACTCCCCTCGCAATAATTTTTGTTATTTATTAAAAATTCAGATGGCCTTTCTTAAACTTCAGTACTCTTAATATTGAAATTGATACATCTGGAACATTGAGTTTTTTTGTTAATTCTCAAAGCAACATATCCTACAAAATATCTCATTGAGGACTCTTGAAGAGGGACACCAAGATTGAAAAAATTATCTGATATATCCGATGTATTTTTAATATTGTCTGTATTTGTTTCAAATGTTGATGAATTTATATTCGGATCTATTTCTGAATGAGCAAACATGATTTCGGTCGGTTCGATCAATCGTATATCCGAATCATTTTCACCGTTGGTTAAAGTTGAAAACGGTGTCAAGATTTTCATTGTAGTTATTCTAGCGATGTTATGATTAAATTCATGTACCGATGGATTACGATTATTACCATTAGCTGCCCGTATTTGTCCAAATAAATTTTCAATAGGATCCTAGTTTAGCCTTGATGTTAGAATATAGTCAATTCCAATATTATCTGAAAGAATTGGTTTTGAAATTTTTTGAACCCCTCTAATAGTTTAAACCAATCCTTTAAGGCAATACACAGTATTTCCATTGACTACAGTGATATTTGAAATATAATTTGTCATATATTCTAAAAATTGATCTATATCACTCCCTACTGTATATGAACATCTAAATTTGTTCCTATGATATTTGACTCTAGAGTCTAGAGTTGAGACAATCGAACAACCTATCAAATTTTTCAATAAACTTATACGTTGATATAGCCATTGACTCATTCGACATTTTTTTTAGCTGAACTGCAGTTTTAATTCCATCAGAGACACTTCGACTAAACGCTTGAGTGGCTAATATGTTTAGATGTAATTTTTGGGCAACATTTAGTTATTGAATCTTATTCCAAATTAAACAGTTCTATTAAAATTCTCCAACTAACTATCCCATCAAAGCATTTGATATCCGATTTCATTATGGTATTTCTAACAGATTTAATTAAATGACATATATCAAACAAACCCACAATAGTTTTATTATTATTGTCTATGAAAAGAGGTCTTTCACAGTTTATTCCGAACATCCTGAAACATTTTCTATTATTCGCCCCTTGGTCACAAACTACAGCTCTAATATTTACTCCCACTTCGTTACATTACATCCAAATTTTGACGGATGAGTAGAAATAAATGGTCGGAAACTATACTTTTCTCCGACACAAAGTAGCTCAAAACGAACTTCCAATTGCATGATATGCCTCGTATCATGAAACAACATATCAGTTTACCCATTTTTTGATGCCACTCGTCCCCTTAATCTTCGAATCCATCAATCTGGTCTAAATAACTGTTATAAACAAGATCCGACTTATTGTGAATTTCATCAAAAATTAATATGGCTTCTTTAGCATCGATACTCATACTTTTAATTTTTTACTTGATCTTAATAAGGACACTACTGTTAAATCCTGGGCTAAGATATTTAATTGGTTGCCATCGTACCAATGATTTGCATGGTAAATTAAAATTTATATTTGTTCTTAAAAATTGATATGAACTGGTAGATCGATAATAGATATTCTGAGCAATAATTTTTTCATCATCTGGCCATTTTTGATTTTTCGATTTACTATTTGTACTTAAGCATTTACAAAAAATTTTAGCGTTCTCGTGAATGTTTAATTTATTTATATGGTCCTCAAGTTTACATTTTCTAACTGATGCTATCTTTAAATTAGATCTTATAGCTCTTCTTCGAATATTTTGACATTTTCGTTTTAATTCAATTATTTGCCTATCCTTCAGTTGTGACATTTTTAACAATTTGTTATATTGGGTTCTATAATAGTTCTCGTTTCTTATGTTTGTCAAACAACTGTTACACGTAGGCTCGATATCACATTTATTCTTGATTTGTGGCTCAGGTAATCGCGAAATTTGCTCCATAGTCAAATCACCATCACTATCTACATTACAGGCAGGAACATCAACACACATTTGACTTACATTGGGTACGGAATGATCGTATTCATTTAAAATAGGCTCGATATTATATTCAAAATTCATAATTTGTTGTCCAGGCAAACGCGAAACTTGGTTCAAAGTCAAATCACTATCACTATCTACGTTACAAATGAAATTAGAAGTAACTGGGTTCATGCTATCATCAATTTCTGATAAGTTGTCGATAGATAAAATTGTCAATTTCGAATTATTATCAGAATCTAGATCCGGATCATAATTTTTGTTTATATGTGGTAAATTTAGAGTAGGAACGGCATACTTTTTTATTCCTGTTTTTGTAAACCATTTTGCTTCAAAATGTGTTTCGCAAATTTGTATATTTTTTAAAACTAAATTCTTTAAATTGCAATTTGAAATCCATTCATTATATTTTTTGCTATGTTTTTGCAATTTAAATAAACTAATGTTCTGTCTTCTCGACGAGTTGCAGTTTTCCACTGCACATTTTATTCCAGTTTTATAAAAAACCATTTTCTATCTAGCAAATAACTGCCTAACTAATAATTTTAATTTATTGTTATAATTTGACTTAGAAAAATGATGTGTACACGTGTGCACCAGTTTAGAATCAATATTCCAGTTTTAATTTTTATTTAACTCTATTTGTAAACCTATTTGTATGAAAATGTGCATAATACTGATTTATTTAAACCAAAAACGATACGAACACCAATGCAAGAAATAGGTGAAAAACAAAATACCATATCAGAGATAAAGAGTACTGTTTCTGTTTTACGTTTTACTCTTTTTCGCACTAAATAAAATACATTTATATAAAAAAAATTTGTGAGTAGGATCTATATTATAGTATAAATGTTTTCAAGCATTCTTTTCATTTTTATGTATTTATTTAAGGCTGATTTCCATTAAGGCTGATTTCCATGATGAAAAAAATTTTGTCAGTATTTTTTACTGAAAAAGCAAGAGCGAGAAAAAAATTAAAAATGCCATTAGAGTGACTGAAATCGTTTTTCCTTTTTTATTATTTTTTATTTTGACAGATGCGTGTAACATAACCAATAAATTTCATTTTTTTTTGTTTTTTAAAAAAAAGAACAAAATATTTTTAAATCTACAACAATAAATTTAAAAAAAATAAACTAAACATAAGTATGCATTATTTCGATTATTTTCACAATGAATTAAGATGAATGACACAAAACGAAATGTTAAAATTATTCATTGTTCACAAAAAATCAGCCATCTTTATTTTTCCTATAAGATATTTCTCCAGTACTGAGTAAAAATACTTCTCTTGATATATTTTGTCAGTACTGCTATAATTATTTTCTCAGTAACCATAAAAATTTTTTCAGTACTGACTAAATTTTTTGTACTGGAAATATTTTTTATTTCACTCGCACTTTAAGAAAAAATTAATTTTTTATCTCGCCTTGACTATTTTGTCAGTATTTTTTCATAATGGAAATCAGGCTTTAAGGCTGATTTCCATTATGAAAAAAATGTTGTCAGTATTTTTTACTGAAAAAGAAAAAGCGAGAAAAAAATTAAAAATGCCATTAGAGTGACTGAGATCGTTTTTTCCTTTTTTCTTTTTTTTATTTTGACAGATGCGTGTAACATAACCAATAAATTTCAATTTTGTTTTGTTTTTAAAAAAAAAGAACAAAATACTCTTCAAATCTACAACAATAAATTAAAAAAAAAATAAACTAAACATAAGTATTCATTATTTCAATTATTTTCACAATGAATTAAGATGAATGGCTTAAAACGAAATATTAAAATTATTAATTGACCACAAAAAATCAGCCATCTTTATTTTTCCTATAAGATATTTCTCCAGTACTGAATAAAAATACATCTCTTGATATATTTTGTCAGTACTGCTATAATTATTTTCTCAGTAACCATAAAAATTTTTTCAGTACTGACTTAATTTTTTGTACTGGAAATATTTTTTATTTCACTCGCACTTTAACAAAAAATTAATTTTTTATCCCGCCTGGACTATTTTGTCAGTATTTTTTCATAATGGAAATCAGGCTTTATTGTTTTGTTTTGTGTTGATTTGTTGAGCTGTTCTTACATAGATGGCAGAGTAATAGGTTACAGAAATAACTTAGTAAAAATAAGCTATAATTAAAAGTGGCACCACCATAGCCGACCATAAAGATACACTGAATAATTCATCTCTTTTAAATAGATTTTTTTAAATAGCGTTAATTTTATGCGTAACTACTTTTATCATCTACACCACCATTTGACTATGAGTAGATGTCAGTAAAAACAAGTACTTGTAAGTAGTTTACTCATGCCATTGGAACACGACTAATATGAAATAGTAAGCGAAATTTTGAAATAGTCAAATATTTTTTTTTGTTGTCGTTCGAAAGAGAAAATGAAATAAAAAATATATTCTTATACTATTTCGTTTGCCATCACCAAATAACTCAGAAATATTTTAAAATTTTTAGTTTATATGCAACCGTGTTCCATATAAGATATTCCTCTTTATATTTATACTGGAGATAAGATCTCTGGCCTTATTCTCTTTCTTCTAGCAGTTTTCCTTAATATTTTTAGAACACATGTAATCAGAGGAGATCACAGAATAGCATTCGTTACTCTCTAGTATAAATACATTGAAGGACACGAAACAAAAGCTAATATCAATCACCTTTCTACGGGTATATAAAAGCCTCACAAGGATGTGTTGAAATGAAATAAGAGGAAATACACTGAGGCAATCACTTCAGTGTAAGAGCTAACGTACGAGAACATATAGTGCATATTCAGACAAGAGCTTCGGGGAACAATAAAAAACATGACCACTGAAATTAAAAAATGACAGGAGTTTTTGGACTTATTAGTTGCCTCATTCGTTTTTGTTACATGAACAATATCTGATAGTACAATTTCGATTTAGTTTTTAGTCAGCTTTGCAATGGTACCATATTAGTGACACTACTGTTAGGGCACTAGATTAGTGACACTACTGTGTTTAATGAATATTTAGTCCTAATTGTTCAGCCGCGATGCTATAGTTATCTTACTGCACATTTGAAATAGGCTGCAGTCAAATATAATGAGAAAATACTTACCAACAGAATCACATGGCGATCCAAACTATATTGTGTCAATTCGTTTAAAATACGCCCAGTTGCTTCAGAATATTCAACCTGTAAATGAGTCAGCTTAAAATACACGAATGTGTGAAAAATTGGAATTACTGCGCGATATCCATAATGAAACACTAAAATTATATTTGGTTCGGTCGTCAATACAATCAAAAATTGAAATACGAACAATGCTGTTATAACAACTGTAACCGCTATTTGAATTGAAATCGGAATAATGAATGCTCGAAAAATTTCCTTTGCTAACTTGACAATCCGAGCGTGTAACCTAACTAAAGTATACAGTTGGTCTGATGATTTTGTTTCCGATGACTTAAGAAACCGTATTAATTCCGAATTGATAGTGCCAAGTAATAAATTGCTGTTTAAAATGCACACCGTGTACATGCTATACATTGTCGAAATTATTAAAAATGTAAAATTAGACATTAAGATTGTTAGTAGAGCATCATTTCCGGGTCGGTTTATAAATAATATTAAAGAATTTCCTAATATGAACAGTACCGGTACGATAAAATCTTTTACGAATAAAATGAGACAATACTTGATTAAATCTCGATCACTTGTCTCGTATCTGTTCAATACTAAACGATTGTATTTTGAATATTTATTTAGCACTTTAATAAGTCGTGTCTGATCAAATACTACCCACACATAATATATAATGGTGGGCAAATAATACATATGCTCTAGAAATTGTGTTTGAATTATCTCATGAAATGATTGATTTAGCGGTGAATATCTTTTTCGCATGGTTTGTCGATACAAACTATAAACGGCAACTAACGAAAGTGAAAATACTGTGCTGTAAATAGTTGTTAGTTTAGAAAATTTGAATTTAAAGTTTTCGAAGTTGCACGTGAAGCTGATCAATCCCAACATTTTCGCGCAATAGAAAATAACCTGAATGATATATTTGTACGAAGTAGATTTCAGCATTTCGATAGACAAACTATAACTATATTTTGGGTGATATAGGTCTGAAATATATACGGACGTCGAACTATTTCCGTTTTTAAATATAAAGAAGCGTGTAAATGTCATTATCATCTATAAGTGAATTATTAATGTGTTTACACAAAAATAATAACATTAAAATATAATTACTTAGAGTATATAAACTTAATTATTAATTTAGTTTAATATCAATACACCAATCCCCCGTTTAACAGGATTTGGATGTTACACGGTTTTTAGCCCTGTGGGTGGGGGCATTCGTGTTTCGTAAATATTTCGAACGAAACATGAAACCCGTAGAATACCAATTATAGAAAAATTTGAAATCTTCGTCGGTGAGTTCGAAAATTCTGTCCTGTTCTCCAAGATGGCCTGATTCAAGTTTATACCAGTCACAACACTATTACATTATTTTAGGAAGCCGTTAATCTATATCAGGAAAATTAGATCTGGATTTTCATATACTTATTCTTTTTTTTAATTCTTCCTTACTTACATTCAACTGTTTATCTGTTAACTGTCAAAACCATAGAAATATCTATATATATAAAAGAAAGTGATGTTAGTTACTACGCTTATAACTCGAGAACGCCTGAACCGATTTCGGTGATTAGCACCAATTCGGACAGGTCTCCGGCCAAATAAGAAGAATACACAAGAAAATTTTGGAAAATTTCCCAAAAAAAAAATTATGAAGAAAATTCATTTTCACATACATTTTGTTTACAACGCTATCTTAACTCAAGAACCCATAAAAAAACATGATTGTAAATGCTATATTGCCAGTAGATGGCGTTGTATGCACACTTGGCAGATGCAATGACATATGTGACTGGAGTTTTAGTAACATAAATATTGGAATTTTCTTCAGCTTTTATCAGCTTTCGTTATTTATTTAAATTAAATTTGATTTAATACATTATTTTGAAACAATTTACTGTGAAAATTCCCAGCGAAAGGTGATTTCATAGAGGTGAGTTTAGTTTAATGAAATGCACATTGTAAATGGTATTGCGTGCTCATCGATAATCAACCCAAACGTTCATTTAGGATTGTGCAATTAATTTTTAGGTGGAATACTTTGAAAATTCATTTCATTTCATTCTGATTGATCATTTTGGTGTTAAATTAGATTTTCAAACGGTAAGTTGCCCAGAAAGATGTTTATTTTGTGAGTTTATGACATTTGATATTTTGTGTGTTCGTTTATCAGTGTAATTAACAATGCCAAGAATCAGAAGATCGAATCTTTCGCATCGCACGCGAAATGCAAATAGAGTTCGGAATATTGCCTATCAATTGACGGCGGATGAACAACAAATCGCACGAGAACAGCGCCGTGTTAGTATGGCCCGACTTCGTGCATCACAAACACAAGAAGAAAGACAGGCGGGAAATGAAACGGCGCAGTTGACAATGAGAAATCGTCGGGCAAATGAGACAACTCAACAACGTAATAATCTAAATCAACGTATAAGAAGAAGTGCTTCCAATGTTGATTTGCATCGAGTAGCGTTTCATTACGATTGCAGAATTGACAACAGCTCGCATCCTTCCGTTCAAATTCACCCAATGGAGGTTATGTGCAACCATTGCCGTGCATTGAAGTTCGTTGGAGAAACACCTGGATTGTGCTGTCTCAGTGGAAAGGTTTCACATTAATATAATCACATAATAATCACATTCGAATAATATTTATTGATTTTATCAACACCAGAACAATGAATCGGCCGATTAATCTCATAACTATATAAAACCCACTGTAACATAAATGTAATGAAAATAATTGATAAGAAAAAGGCAAATACGATATTATACAATAATTATTGTATCACTTAAGCCGATAAATAGAAGATATCAATAATCATTTAGCACAGTAGTATATACATAGTACGAACACAAAGAGAAACACTTCTTTCAAATCCTTTCATATACTCAGATATAGTTTAAGGAATTAACCTTCTCATTCGTCAAAGAATTTGAGTTCAATATTTTTCTGTTTCCATCCATCCAATTCAACCATAGCGCAACGAACAAAAGGAAAATTTTATCGTTTCCACTTTGATTTTCTTCGAACATAAGGCCAAGGCGGGTATTGCGTAAATATTAAACAACGAGATTCTGCAGCAGGTGCTGAAATAATCAAGAATGTTAGTTCGAAGGATTATTATGCGTATTGGTTGATGATCAGACGTGATAAGGAGTCAGAACAACGTTATTCTACGATGCCGTGAGCTTTGTCAACAATTCATGGTCGACATGTATGTGAAGATAGAGAGCGAACGGCTACGATACTTGCGATTTAATTAACAAAAGCTACGTGCGGAAGAGTACATTCACCTGCGAGACGCTATTGTCAACAACGCCGATGCCGTCCAAATTGGTAATTCTGTCATTCTTCCATCATCGTACATAGACAGTCCACGTCATATGCAAGAATATATACAAGATGCCTTGACTAACGTGCGAGAATATGGGCGGCCGTGTTAATTTATCACCTTCACAAGTAATCAAAAATCGCCGGAGATCACATCCTTACTATTGCCTGGCCAAAGCGCAATACACTATCATGACATTACACATGCTTTCAGATAAAAATTGAAGTCTCTAATTGTTTTCATTACAAAGTTACATGTATTTGGTCCCACACGTTGCTGGATGTATACCGTTGAATGGCAATAGCGCG
This sequence comes from Tipula lateralis, assembly GCA_963932295.1. Lineage (NCBI taxonomy): Eukaryota > Metazoa > Arthropoda > Insecta > Diptera > Tipulidae > Tipula > Tipula lateralis. Next base: position 122,987,554 of record OZ010737.1, read on the forward strand.
GGTTACCTCATGCACACATTTTGGTATGGTTAATCGATAAAATACGTCCTGAAGAAATCGACAGTATAATTGCTGTTTATAGTATTGTTACTGCAAATATGATTCATGGCCCATGTGGCAATCTGAATGGCATACGGGAAATGTACTAAAAGCTTTCCAAAAAAATTCACTGACGATACGATCACAAATATTGATAGATATCCAATATATCGCCGAAGAAATTGTTTTCTTTCTAAACAATCCCTACAAATAATGTATATGGCAAAACGAAGTTTTTATTAAATGTCCCTGGAGGCCTCGCGCTGCGTAGCGGGCGTAGCCAGCTAGTATTATAATAAATGCAACTTACATAACCATGTGAAGTTAGCTCAGTATTTCAAATGAAAATTATATTGAATGTGATGTGAATGAATGCGAACTTAGTGCAATTACAGCGAAGGTCATGTGTGAGGGTCTTGTGATAGGAAGAAAATTAAGCAACTATTTTCAAGAACATGATACGAATGATACGAGCTCTCAAATTTCAGCGGGATATTAAGCGAATTTTATCTCAATTCGAGGAGGTTTACGAAAATAGACTAAAAATAATCCAAAATTGCTCATATCAGCTTTTTTACTCACCTATGGAAAAGTGTCTAGTGATGAAAGTGCTATTGTACAAATTTCTTAAAGAAATCGTATTATTGAAAGTGATAGCAATTAAATTTGATTAAAATAAGGATGTTAAGTCCTATTTGTAATCATTAGTTTTACATTAATTCCTAATTTATATTTATAAAGTAGATACACATGTTATTTCTATAAAATAAATTCTTTTCATATTTGTGTAACTTTGGAAATGAATTTTTCCAAAAAAAACTTAATTTTTCGAGTTACACGGTTTTATGATGAACCTATCTTCCGTGTAAAGCGAGGGACAGGTGTAATTAGTTGTATTATCACTAATTGGTCATTCGGGATGGTAACCATCGCTAGATTGATAAAATATTTAACTGAACTCTTGCTTTTAAAAAAATAAATTAAACAGCACAACATTTGCAGTGCCATCTGTTTAAAAATGTCAAAAATCTACCGACGTATATATAGTACATGTTAAAAACGAAAACAAAAATATTTCCAGTGCTATCTATTAATATTCTTTTATACGTTATTAGTTTAGGTGATTTTTAGAGGAATAAGCCTGTGAATAATTCTAAAAAAATTATTCAGTATATACATTCAGTATAAAGTCGAAGTTTATTATTTCAGAAATTTTATTCGTAAAATAGTAAGAAGATTTTTTAATAGATGGTGCTTAAGTTACAATTACATTTGATAGTAACATAAAATTTCTACATAAAATCGATACCGTAAATTACACGTTTTTTAAATGTAAAAATCCATGTAAATTACATAACATTGTGTGTGACTAATAGTAATGAGTGACTAATAGTAAAGTTTCTATATTTTCCTATAAGCCTGGCTGTTAAGAGAAGTTCATGCTCTATGTAGGTCTCCTGGATCGTTTTAATTAAAGACTGTTCGAGTTTCGCTATATTTAATCTACTCCGCGATGAATTTCTCTATTGTAAAGGCTCCAGTGCCCAAAAGGATGAGCAATGTATTGTTTCAACTCAATTTCGAAGGGGCTCAATTAGACGCGGTTAATAGTATTTGTCTAATAAAAAATAAATTATCGATATCTTAGTTAAAATGCTACACAGTCATTCTAAGCGTTTATAAATTTATGCTATATTCCCTATGTAGGTAAAACGAGGGAAGGATCAACAATAATAAATGGAATCAACAAAGGAAATTATCAAACACTATAAGTTAAAGTAGTAAAACCAGAATAATATATAATGGAAGTTTCAATCAAATAAAAATTGATATTTTTAGTTCAAAAATATTCCTTATAGTGAAATTTTTATTATTTTATATTATAAATATATTTCGACAATCAAGTTGCCATCTTCAGTATTTATCATGAACTCATGTGTTCATGATAAATACTGAAGATGGCAACTTGATTGCCGAAATATATTTAAAATATAAAAAAAATAAAAATTCCACTATAAGGAATATTTTTGAACTAAAATTTTCAAATTTTTAATTTGATTGAATTTAAAATTGGAATAAGTCACACGATAAGTTATCATAGCTCTTAGTCCAATTATTGCCAATAAAGAAAGAAAATTTCACTTGATTAACAAGCAACAAAACAAATTGGGAAGTCTTCTGAAAGTTAGTCGAGTTTTAAGTCCCAATTAAACCGTCAACACAATTTGATCACAAATTAGAATTATTAAATAAAAGTTTACTTGAAATTGCGCGTAAGAGTACACCATCTTGTGGAAATAAAACGGTCAATCGAAATAACTTATTTGGAAGTTCGAGAATCATTATAATCATTCTAAGAAAATTGGAAAGCTCGAAAAATTTGGCATCGAGTCTTAATAATCAATTTCGTCTAAAAAAATACGGACTATTGGCTCTGGAAAGCAACAAAAGGATTTAAAAGACCTAACAAGAAGATACATATATCAAAAATAATTATGGAACAACTAGAAGTGTCAATGTCAAAGATGATGGCTGACTTTCAGCCTCTCCATAAGGTAATAGCGATTGAAATCATAAATCCAAGCGATAACCTAAAATATGAACAACAAGTAAGAATGTTATTAGCTAAAATATGAACAACAAGTACAAAAGATTTCCTGGTTACAATTTATCGTTAAGAACTAATAGTTCAAGGACAAATAGTTAAGTAATTCCCTGAAAAAGGGTCATACCGAAAACTACTTACTGTAAGAAACGCAGTAGTTAAATTAAACTATGCATGATGTATTTTAGTGGAAAGTTACAAAGGTGTTAGTGGAAAGAGGTGTTGTGGTAAAAGAAATGGTGTGGTAGTGAAAATTTGTGATAGAAACACTGTTAGTGGAAAGTTAAGTTACAGTGGAAAGTTACAGATGCGGGATTGGTTTCCAAGCCAACCAACCTCTCAACTACAAAACATCATATAGACCAATATCGATACTTCTTATTGATAAGGCTAAACTCAGTAACATTAAAAGGCTAAACTTAGTAACAGAAAAGTGTCAAGGAGGCCGATCAAATGATGTAGTGGCTAGTGCTGCGGCAGTTGGAGCGGGAGGTACCGGGTTCGAATCCCGATAAAGGCAGGGTGCAAAAGGGATTGTTCACCATCTGATTACGATCGGTGGTGTGAATGAACAAATCAATGACCCCCTGTTGGAAGAATTCATGGGCCAACCCATCTTCCATGTCAGTACTATAGGATGGCGCAGTGTGCAGATAGTTTTACGTAAATCGGAATTATAGTCGTACGTCCTCGATTTTGCTTTGTAATGACCATAAAGGAGGAAGTAAATTAGCAAACCGAGTAAAGATAGAAACAGATAGACATACAGAGACAAAAGAATCTTAAGAAGGTGTCAATCTATGATTCGGGCTTTCCTTGTTTACTTTCTATAGGATTAGGGAAAGTAAGGTAAGCTCGAATCCAATTATTTCAGGTTAGTGATGATGTTATGAAGACGAAGCTATAAAGTTAATTTATTATATTTTTAGATTTCTAACTAAATACTCTAACCAAGTTGGTCAAAAGATTTATTTAATAATATTTGTACTTACGGTTTCAGTTAAATGCAAACCATACCGTTCATGCTTCATTTCAAATAAAATTTTATGCGTTTCGTTTTGTTGTTCCATAAGCAGATGTGTAATTTTACAGAATATGAAAATTTGGCTCATGCATATGATGCCATAAATTCCCATTTCAATATTGTTCGATGTAAACAATAGGAAAAGGTTTAATGCCGAGACTAACAACAGAACTACTGTTTGGATTAAAATGGGAATTTCAAATGAGCTAAAGATTAATTTCACGATTGATGATACTTTGCGATGAGAGATGGATAATACATTGAGTTTTGAGCACATTAACTCTAGTTTCCATTCGGGTATTGAACAAGAATTTAACACATCCCGTATTACTCTTAGTTCATTATTTATGGTGATAAATAAACAATTAGCATTTAAAATGGTTGCAGTTAAGTGCGATGAGCACGATGAAACTATTAGGAGAAGTGTTATAGATAAAGTAATTTTTAAAAAATGTTTAAAGTTAGTCGGATCGATACTAAATTGTAACAGCCTCCATAAGATGAACAGGCATGGAAATGCAATCTCCTTTATTAAATACATTATATAATAGTTCGTAAATTGTTTACTAAAATGTTGTATAAGCCGACGATTACACTTTACTAATTTATTGAGGACTCGTGCTATATGGTCATTACACATTAGAGCCCACAAATAAAAAAATATATTTTGTAAGTAATAAATTTGTTGATGTATATCGCGAAAAATGACGGTTTGAAATGAATCTCTATCTGTTGATACATTATTTCTTTCCAACTGCCAATGATAATAGTAGTACACATAATTGAAGAAAATACCAAAGGTGATCGTATATATGGCAAATAACTTGGATGTTCGAAACTTTAAATTTGTCCAATTACAAGTGTATCTAGGTAATCCCAATACACGTGAATTAACATAAACCAAAATTAAAATGTAGTTTATAGTTTTAACAAAGACGTATCGAGTCATTATGCTTTTCTCCACTAATTTGTATTAACTGACGCTATACATTTTAGTTGAAATAATAATCAATTTGAATTAATATCGAATAGTGTTATCTGAATTATTATTGTTCATCAATAATTTATGTTCAAAGCGTGGACAACTGACGTATTTAAAATTGTTGTTCATAAATATGAGAATTCTTTGGTTCTGTAATAATTTTGACATTTATTTATAAGCAGCAACATTATTATCATGATACTTGGGCCCTTTTTATTTGACCCAGAAATTCAAAGCTGTATTTTATTTGTCGAATTAGTATTGCTATACTCCATAAACCAAATCAGAAAATAAATCCAACTGGCTAGAAATCAGTGAAGTACTCAATTGGTATAATACTTTGATTGTACCTTGCTTCATAATTGTTGTCGCCTCCGGATCTTCGTTCGTTAGAACGGATTGGCAAAGTGACCTTGCTGTGGGGCTGATCATGATAAATGACGGCTGATGGGCCGGTTTACACTATCAGGCTGAGGGCCCATTTAACAAAACCCAGTCGCAAACGGAGTCTTCTGATATTTCTGAATCTTCACATATTTCTCCAAGACTCGTGGGAACAACATAAAATCCAACAAAAACAAAACCGAGATCGGCACTGTCCAAAAGCTGGAAACAAAGAGAGAGAGAGAGCTCAAATCGTAAAGGAGGGGCTCAAAAACATCAAGGGGAAGCGAATTCAAGACATCTAAGCCGGGGACGATCGGAACTCAGAGGAAATCAAGTGCTGCTGAAGGAGGTTCGACTAACATCCGCCAATCGAAGCAGTGCTATAGAAATAGACGCTCGGCGTTTAGGATTTTGGACAGGTGGGCAGCAACCACTGAGAGGCAGCTCACGGCTGAACAAAAAGAATCCGTGGCATGGGCCAAGGTCGGCAGCAACAACTCAGAGAGGGACCATGTGTCAAAAAGACAGCGGTCACTGGATGAGCTAGAGCCCATCAATACAAAACGGGCCAAATTGCAAGCGGAAAAAGAAACTTCTCACAAGGTTTTGCCTTATAACAAGGCTAAACCAAAATCTTTCAGGGACATTGTCAAGGAGCCTGTGTTGGTGCTAGCCGTCATTGACAGGATTCATGAATATGAGAGCATCACCATGGAAAAATGGAGTTTGGTGTATAATGCTCGAAACTCCGTTTTCCTAAGAATCCTGAGAAAAAATATAGAACCCCCTCCATTCTGCAGAGATGCGGGCTGGCATCAAGGGCGCGTTAAACGTATAACGTGCTCTGATGCCAGATCAGTGAAGCTTTATGAAAAGGCTGTAGTGGAGATAGAGGAGGTGTGGCAAGGCGCGAAGGTGGCCGCTGTAAGCAGGGAAGAGATTCTAGATATTATTAGGATTAGCAACCCCAATCTTCCGACAGGAAACTGGAAGATCGTGAGGCAAGAGGATGCAACCTCGTTGGAGAGGAGGTGGGAAGCCGACTGTCCCTGGTGTCGGACAAGCAACACTTGTCGGACCCAAGGGACGGGAGGAGTGCAAATATCGGGGAAACAAGTTCCGTGGGAGGAGAGACTGCAGACACCGGCGACTCCAATGAAACTGAACAACACTAGCCTGCGGTAGCAGGGAGTGAAATAGGTAAGAAGCTCAACTTGGTGTATGCTAAATTTCACACAAATTAACCTACACCATACAAAGGCGGTGTCAGCCGCATTACTCCTCAGACTGACTAGATCAGAGGAGGATGTGATCCTTATTCAAGAACCTTGGATAAACACCAACAGGGTCTGAGGTCTTATAATAATGGGGTATAACTTAATATACTCAAGAAATTCGCGGAATATTAGATCCTGCATTCTTGGAAAAAATAATTTAAACATGTTCCTTCTTTATCAATACAGCAATGGTGATATTTAAACGGTCACTCTAGAGGTTGGTGGCAGTTTAATTTGGCTGCTCTCAGACTATTTGGACCGGGATAAACAGGTTCCGCCGCCGCTGGATAACCTGGGGGGCCTAGTCCTCGAAGCGAACAGGAAGAAGATTGGGGTGCTCCTAGGATGTGATGCAAATGCACACCACACAATCAGGGGAAGTACTGATATCAATAGGAGGGGTGAGTTATTTTTTAATTACCTTTTAAATAACAACCTCTCGGTGTGTAATATTGGGCAATAACCCACTTTTATTACTAAAAATCGGCAGGAGGTTCTAGACGTAACCTTCGCCTTAGAAAAAATGTACCCTATGGTCAGGGAATAGAGTGGGAAGACACATTAACGCACTCAAGACTGTGCTTAAAAAGGAAACGGAAGCCTCAGCGAACGACAGGAGGACGAACACCCTCTCATGTAGAGTTGCGAGGCAAGTCTGACCAAGGCTGAACTTGAAACGCTCAAAGACACTTATCTCCCTACGAAAACGTGAGCTTAAAACGATCGTGGGGATACTAACAGGAAACTCTCTTCTTGGAGAACATGCGAGGAGGCTAGGTCTAGAAGTTAATGACTTTTGCAGAAGCTCTATGGACGAGGAAGAGGAGACGGTAGTCCACTTCCTTTGCTCATGCCTGGCAAAACATGAATATTTGGGTAAGTTCTAAATGGACTGCCTCTCTGATCCCGAAAACTATAAAGAAGCTCTAACTGGTTCTCATAAGAATAAAAAGAGAAGTAAGATCCTGTGGTATCACAACGGACCGTAGCCGGTCTAAGTGTGCTATAGCAGCCACACAACCTAACCTAACATTAATTGTTCCTTTTAAAGTTCGACCAGTGTTCATCGTTTCTTACACAGAGGACGCTCCATGTAGCTCTCCATGTAGCTCTCCATGTAGCTCTCCATGTACCTCTATGTCTTTTAAAAGGACTAATGACACGGGGTGGCCAAATACTGGGACACTTACAAACTGAACCTTAATTATATAATATATGTATTCATAATGATTCGGTGGCAATATGGAAGAGATTTCCCATACTTTGTCTTACGATAATAATATCCAAAAAACGTACCATAACGTCCTATTTCATTAGACCTACTTAGTGATAACATCAAATGGGGAATCGTAAGAATTTTTTACAGAAAGTCACTTTCAGAAAAGTTCGAAAGTCTACGTGAAGCTCATAGTCAATCTGCCACCCCACTCCGGATACACATGAGACGAGGTTAGCAAAGAGCTAGATGTTAGCTTCATAGGTATCTAAAGCTGTATGTCTCAGAAGATCTGTCTTTCCTAAAAATGTTTGGAAACAATCAAGGAGGCAATGCAAAATTCGTAATGATTCTGTAACAATGTGAAAGTGGTTTCCGATACGTTCCCTTGAGGTATAGCAGCTCATTGATTGCTATGTTCCAAAGGAGAGGAGACAGGACGCCTCTCTGTGGGGTTCCGCTAGTCACCCGTCTCCTGACGGTGGATTCCCCCTGCTCTGAGTTAATCATTTGTTATGTTATAAATAAAACATTTTCAAGATAAAATTAAAATCTAGGGTCAATATTGAGACCAGTTACGGAACTGATTTTGTGTAAACTGAAAACTCGGATTAACTTGCTCTAATTAGTTATTTAATATACTCACAGTTTCAATTAAATACCCATCATATCGTTCAACCTGCATATCGAACAAAATTTTCCGCGTTTCATATTGTTGTTCCATAAGCAAGCTAGAAATTTTACAGAATACACAAATTTCACCCATGCATATGAGGGCATAAACTCCCATATCGATACTATACGTTGTAAATAATAGAAAGAGGTTTAATGCTGAGAGGAACAACAGAATTACTGTTTGGATTAAAATCGGCATTTCAAATGAACTACAAATTAATTTCGCGACCGATGATACTTTACGATGGGAGATGGATAAGTCGTTGAGTTTCGAGTACACTAAATTTAGTTCCCATTCTGGTATTTGACGAGAGTATAACAGATCTCTTAATTCTCGTAGTTCATTGTTTATTATGATAAGTAAATAACTTGTGTTTAAAATGGTCGCAGTTATGTGGGAAGAAAATGATGAAAGTATCAGAAGAAGTGTTATAGATAAAGTTATTTGTAAACATTTTTTAAAATCAGGTGAATCAAGACCAAGTTGTAGTAGCCTCCAAGAGATAAACAGGCATGGAAATACAATCTCCTTTATAAAATATAATATAAAATAGTTCGTGAATTGTTTATTAAAATTTTGTATAAGGAGACGATTATACTTCACTAATTTATTGAGCAGTCGTACTACTTGGCCACTACACGTTAGAGTCGATAGATAAAAAAATATATTTTGTAAGTAATAAATTTGTTGATGTATATCGCGATAAATGATGGTTTGAAATGCATCCTTATTTGTTGGTACATTACTTCCTCCCAACTTCCAATGATAATAGTAGTACATACAGTTAAAGAAAACAGCAAACGTGAATGTGTACAGGGTAAATAATTTGGATGATCGAAATTTTAAATTTGTCCAATTACAAGTGTATCTGGGTAATCCGAAAACTCGTGAACTGGCATAAACTAAAATAATGACGTAGTTTACAGTTTTAGCAAAGACGTATCGAGCCATAACGCTTTTATGCACTTATTTAACTAATGCTTTAAATACAAACAATTTAATTGAAATAATTTTATTTGTTATCACAGTGTATTATCTGAATTTGATTATTGTTCAATACACCGTCAATAATTTATGCCCAAAAGGGTAAACTATTTAATTTGTTTAAAATTATTTTCAATACAATTTTTCAATACAACTCATTTAAAATGACATGGGGCGAAATTCCCAATAGGGCAAAATTTTGGTTGTAATAAATAATTTTTATGGCTTATCCATTATATGTAATAATTATTTTCGTATAATAAATAATTCAATCTAATATTCAATTTTAATATAATTTTATTTAGCCTTTATAACGAAATAACAAACCCTAGTGACATCTCTCCTTAAAAACCGATTTACATATTGTACCTTTGAATTACTTGCAACTCGAACTGTGTATAATTTGAACTAAAAATTAAACAATTGTAAATTATATTATAGTTTTTATTATATTTGCGCTGAATACATTATTAATATTTTTGAAATAATAAATCTAATATAAAATATTGTTACGATTTCGCCGAGTGGTTATTCTAATAATTTATCCGGTTCGATCACTGGATTGTGAATATTAAACTCGCATATATTAAATTTCAATTAAATTTATTTCCCACCAATATTACACAACTATTTCACAAATAATTCACTTATATTTAATTTCACTATTATTTTACACAATATTTATCACTACTATTAATTTAACACTTCACTTTTTATCACTTCCCGATATTAACACTTCGAAATTCAAAATTGAACTGTTTCGTAACTCAAATGTCTACACGTATTTATACGACGCAAAGGCTTGTAGAACATTCCATTATTTGCTTCTCTACACTTCTCGAATTTTCGTTGCGTCGTATTTGGTTCGCTCCGCCTATTTCATTATTTCTTTTTACTTTGTTCGTTTATGTAAACATTTGGTTACAGGGTAATCCCTACTATTATAATTTTCTTTTTAATTATCACAGGTGACATCTGTGATTCGTGACACTACCCTCCGCCCAAACCTGTTCGTCCCGAACAGGATCTAGATCTCTTCCTCTATAGAACGCCAGTCGTTCCAGGTGTACAACCTTGGGTTTTCCTCGTACTCCTCTTTGGATCCTATAGATCACATCATTTATTCTTGTTATGACCTTGTACGGTCCCTCCCATCCAGGTTGTAATTTCTGCGATAACCCTTTCTTACGTTGTGGGTCGTGAAGCCATACCAATTGACCCTCGTCAAAACCTTTATTGTTCGCTCGTACATCATACCGAGCCTTTGTTTTATCACTAGACAATTTGATTTTCTCCCTGACAAATTCGTGTATGTTGTTGATCTCCTCTTTCAAGTTGTCCACATATGCTTGTCCACATTTAGCTGATGATGGAACCGCTCCGAATTTGAGATCGCCTGGTAGTCTTAAATTGTTGCCAAAAAGTATTGTCGCTGGTGTTACTCCTGTTGTGTTATGCACCGCCGATCGATAAGCCATTAAGAACAATGGAATACCTTGATCCCAATTCCGCTTTTTATCCACTGTTTTGGCTATAAACTCCTCCAATGTGGCATTGAAACGCTCCACCATGCCATCAGACTGTGGGTGGAAAGGTGTTGTCCGCGTTTTATTAATTCCCAGTAACTGGCACATCTCCTGGAAGACAACCGATTCAAAATTCCGCCCTTGGTCGGAATGCAGTTCCATTGGTACCCCATAACGGCTTATCCAATTGTATACCACTGCATTGGCGATTGTGGTTGTTTCCTGATTTGGAATCGGGTATACCTCTGGCCACTTACTGAAGTAGTCCATTACAACCAAAACATATTTGTTGCCACTATCGCTGGTTGGAAATGGTCCTGCAACATCTATGGAAATCCTCTCAAATGGTGCTCCCACATTATATTGTTGCATCGCTCCACGGCTCTTCTTTGCCGGTCCTTTCACAGCCATACATTGGTCACACTTTTGACACCATTCAGCCACTGCCTGTCTACATCCTGCCCAGTAGAATCTTTCACGTACCTTAGCTAACGTTTTGTTGATTCCTAGGTGACCTCCGCTTGTTCCTCCGTGGTATTCCTCCAATATTTCCGCCATCCTGATCTTCGGTACCACCACTAGCGATTGCTTTGTTTTGCATTCGGAGCTTTCCCATGTTCGTTTTAAGCATCCGTCTTCCATGGTTAAACTATCCCATTGGGCCCAGTAAGCCTTGATAGCTGGGCCTTTATCTGCAATATCGCTCCATGTGGGACGACGTTCTTCCTCCATGAATTTGATAATCACTGCCAAATCTGGGTCCTCCCGTTGCTCTTTGGAGATAACATCGTTGGTCCATTCATCAGCTGGCAACACTTTCATTAGTCTGATTTCGACGATGTTTTCCTTGTTTTCCACCCGTCCGCAGTGTGTACAATCCACTCGACATGGCCGCCCTGACAATGCATCCGCATTTCCATGAGCGCTTCCTTTCCTATGTTGAATTTCGTAAACAAAACTCCCCAATCGCTCAATCCACCGTGCTACTTGTCCTTCGGGATTTTTAAACTGAAGTAGCCATGTCAAGGCACCATGATCCGTTCTTAATAGAAATGATTGACCATAGAGGTATTTCCTGAAATGTTCCACACATTTCACTATGGCCAACAATTCTCTTCTTGTTACACAGTAGTTCCGTTCTGGCTTCGATAAGATCTTTGAATAATATGCGATGACACGTTCCTGTCCATCGATTTCCTGTGACAACACTCCTCCCAAGCCATAATTGCTTGCATCCGTATCCAAAATAAAACGTTTATTCGGAACTGGATACGAAAGCAATGGTGCTGTACATAATCGCTGTTTCAGTTCATTGAACGCCTCTTCGTGTTCATCACTCCATTGGAACGGCTTGTTCTTCTGTGTCAGCTCGTATAAACTCCTTGCGATGTTGGCTAATCCTGGCACAAATCGTCGATAATATGTGCATAGTCCGATGAAACTCCTTAGTTCATGTAAATTCTGCGGTCTTGGCCAATCCTTTACGGCGGAGATCTTGTCTTCATCTGTATGAATGCCGCTTGTTGTTATTTTGTGTCCCAAATATTTGACTTCATCCCGGAACAATACACATTTCTTCGGACTTAACTTCAATCCAGCTGCTTGGATTCTTTCGAATACTTCCTCTAGATTACGTAGGTGCTCGTTGAAGTCCTTTCCCATAACGATGATGTCGTCCAAATAAACCAGGCATGTTTTCCAGTGGAGTCCTTTTAGTACGCGTTCCATTAGCCGTTCGAAAGTCGCAGGGGCGTTACAAAGTCCAAATGGCATGAGATTGAATTGCCATAATCCATTGCCCACACTGAACGCTGTCTTTTCCTTATCTTCGTCTGCGACCTCCACTTGCCAATAGCCGCTCTGCAAATCCAATGTTGAAAACATCCGTGCTCCTGCCAATGTATCCAGTGTGTCATCGATCCTTGGTAATGGGTAACTATCCTTCTTGGTAACTGTGTTGAGCTTTCGATAATCAACGCAAAATCGCATGCTTCCATCCTTCTTTTCCACCAATACTACTGGTGAACTCCATGGACTCGTTGACTGCTCAATTACTCCCGATGTTTGCATATCAGTTACCATCTTATCCACTTCTGCTTGTTTAGCCAATGGTAATCTTCTTGGCGCTTGTCGAATAGGTGTTGATGTTCCTGTGTCGATCCGGTGTTTAACCATATTTGTTCTGCCATTATCTTCCGGTGCACCACAGAAAATGGACATGTATTTCTGGAGCAACTTCTTTGCTGCTTGCTTTTCTTCAGATGTTAATTGTTCCGTCCATTTCTGTGTTAGTTCCTCCGTTATTTTCCGTTGCCTTTGATCCTTGGCTTTTACACACGGATTCGTCTCCTCGCATTTTATAATCGTGGATACTTCCTCACCTCGGCCGATGATAGTTCCCTTTTTGATTGTTTTTGTCACATCCGATAAATTAAGAGCCCTTATCGGAACTCTAAAGTCACAATCCGGTTTAACCAAAGCTTTTCCGATGATAATTTCTTTGGTCTGTAGTTCGTCAATGTTGGCTTCCACAACCCACAACCCTTGTGTTCCAGGACCTCCATCCAATTTCCCCCAGACAACCGTTTCCGAGTGTGGTGGTAGCTTAGTCCGATGATCCAATTTTATCCTCCTTACGACTGGCTCCTTCCCGTTGTTCAGTTGCAAAGGCAGTTCGACATTACCGTACCTCAATGTTCCCCGTCCGACATCCAATACGAATCCATTTCGCTTCATGAAGTCCATTCCCAGGATGACCTCATCCACAATATCCGCAACCAGAACTTCATGTCGAAAACCATTGTTCCCGATTCGTATTTCCACCTCCTTCTTTCCTTTGATAGCTGCACTGTCCCCTGTCGCCGTTTGTAACTTGAACCCTTCCATAGGCTTAACTCCATCCGTGATAAAATCCGGCCGCACAATCGTTCTCGTTGCTCCGGTGTCCAACGTTATCATACTGGATCGTCCGTCTACTTCGCCTTTCACCATCAGGCTATCACCACCCTTTACCAATCTGGAAATTGGGATGAAGGTTATGGAGCATTTGGTTGTGGGAGTCAGCTTTTGCTCCTCAAAGCTGACTCTTACTCGTTTAACGCCTTCGTAGTTGTTTGGCGTTCCTCCTCGGCTGGTATTCTTCGTTCCTCCGGTGGCCTTCGGTACATCGGCGATGGTGTTCTCGCCCGTTTGCGCTTTATCTCCCAGCATTCCCTTGAGATGTGTCCTATTTTGTCACAAACCCAACATCTGATTTTACTAGTTCCATCCCGGAATCTCGTTGTCCGCCAGTTATCTGCTGGTTTGATGTTATTGCCCTGTTTGTGACTGATTGCTGGTTCCACTTCTACACGACGTACCTTGACTGCTGGTTTGATGATGTTATTTGCAGTCTCGTTGGTTAGGGCACACGCGATGGTTTCCGCAAACGTTGCTTTTGGAGACAACACAACAGCACGTCTCGTATCCGGATCCCGTATTCCATCTGTGAAAGCGTCGATCTTGATCCGCTCCGTGTATTCTCCTGCCATGTTGTAGTGGGCGAGGTGCACTAACCGCTCTATATCAGCCGCATACTCCTGGAGCGTCTCTCCAACCCGCTGACATCGTCCCTTCAACTCCATCCGATGTAGCTCCCGTCGGTGGTCACCTCCGTATTTGCGCTCCAGAGCCAACATGATTTTGCCGTAATCCTCTTGTTCGTATTCCGGCACGATTTGGAGTAGTTCCGCAGCACTTCCCTTTAACGCCACAATTAATGCTGCTACCCGATCCTCTTCACACCAACCGTTCCTTGTGGCCGCCATTTCAAACTGGAGTTTGAAGATGTTGAATGGTGTAGTTCCGTCAAATGTTGGTGGCTTCAATTTAATCGAGCTGGTTGGTCGAGCAATTTGAGCGCTGCCGTTGGTTTTGAGATCCATTAGCTCCTTTTCATAAATCGTTGGTCGGCCACCTCAAATTGCTGATCCATTTCGATTTTGATGGTGTCAACTTTTGTGTTAAATGTAACGGAAAGCTCTCGAAACTTCTCGTTGACACATTTTTCTTGCTGCTCCAACCGTTCGATGATGCTCTCTTGTCCTGTTCTCATGCTTTCTTGATCGGCACGCATCTGTTCCTTTAAACTTTCTTGACCGCTTGTTATATCGGTTTTGAGCCCCCCGATCATCTGCTCCTGTTCAGTACGCAATGCTCTTTGCTCGGTAATCATTTTTACTTCGAGGCCGCCGATCATTTGCTCTTGCTTGGCTATCATTTGTTGCGTTTGAAGTTGCATTTGTTGCATAGCCGCCAACAATTGCCCCATATCGAAACCTCCAGATGTTGTTGGAGTAGGTTCTTTAACGACGACATTCTGATCTTCCGCTCTGGTCGTTGACTCTGTAGTCACTTCAACCGCTTGCACCTCGGTTGAATCCAGTGCCCCAAAATTAAATTCATGTTGATCTGGGTCAACATTTTCATCCAACAAAGCTGTACGGAGTCTCAACTGCAACTCATTTCGGTTGCCCGCTGTTGGTAGATTCCGTAGCCCCAACTCCTTCTTCAAATCTGCCACTTTTAAGTCCAATAATTTCATTTTGGATATTCACAATCCCACCGCTGTCACCAATTGTTACGATTTCGCCGAGTGGTTATTCTAATAATTTATCCGGTTCGATCACTGGATTGTGAATATTAAACTCGCAAAGATTAAATTTCAATTAAATTTATTTCCCACCAATATTACACAACTATTTCACAAATAATTCACTTATATTTATTTTCACTATTATTTTACACAATATTTATCACTACTATTAATTTAACACTTCACTTTTTATCACTTCCCGATATTAACACTTCGAAATTCAAAATTGAACTGTTTCGTAACTCAAATGTCTACACGTATTTATACGACGCAAAGGCTTGTAGAACATTCTGTGGTGCTCTTAGCATAAGCAGACGAATTCATTTTTATTTAATTTTCGAAATCATTTTAATTTAATTTAAATATTTTATTAGACGAATTAATTTTCATTTTTTTAACTTGTATAAATTACCAAAATTTAACGTATTGTATTTTGTCGATTGGGTAGAATTTATCGTCTCATCATTTCGTCTCACTGTATACGAAAAGAGAGAATTCGAACATGTAAAATATATGAGTGTACAAAAAAGGACAGTCGTCTTGTAAACCCGAATAAAGAAACAACTGAAATAAAATAGTGGTTAACACATTTGTGTTTTATTACTTTATTCCGCCGCGTATACTCACAGCGAACCAAAATTGGTGACCCCGACGTGATTGGCGACTACCGTTCTTTAAATGCCCAAACAGTGCCCGATCGGTACCCAATACCGTATATCCACGATTGTACGTCAATATTAAGTGGTAAAACCGTCTTTAGCAAAATAGATTTACAAAAAGCATTTCATCAGGTGCCAATTCATCCAGATCATGTTGCAAAAACCGCCATCACGACTCCGTTTGGGTTGTACGAGTTTGCGTTTATGACGTTTGGGTTACGGAATGCACCACAAACATTTCAACGGCTAATACATGAAGCATTAAGAGGCTTACAATTTGTTTTTCCATATCTGGACGATATTTTAATTGCATCCGAAGACATCATTGAACATGAACAACATTTAAGACTAGTATTCGAACGGCTTCGCAAATATCGGCTGACGATCAATGTAGCTAAATGTGAATTAGCTGTGGCCGAATTAGAATTCTTAGGACATATCATTTCGAAAAACGGGATTTCTCCTCTTCCTAGTAAAGTTGATGTCATTAAAAACTATTGTAAACCTCTATTGGCGAAAGAATTAAAAACTTTCTTAGCGATGATAAATTATTATCGTAAATTTATACCGAATGCCATGAATTCGCAAATGAAACTTCATTCGATGATCAAGGGCAATATCAAAAATGACAAAACTGTGTTGATCTGGACCGACGAAGCAATCGAAGCATTCGAAAGATGCAAACAAGAACTCGCCGCAGCTACTTTATTAGCGTTTCCGAAGATGCATGCCGAATTATCTCTTAACGTAGACGCTTCAAACTTCGCAGTAGGAGCAGTTCTGCATCAGGTCGTCGATGGAAGCTTCGAACCATTAGGCTACTTTTCAAAAAAGTTGACAGATGCGCAACAAAGATACAGTACCTACGACCGGGAACTTTTGGCGATGTATTTGAGTGTCAAACATTTTCGGTATATGTTGGAAGGAAGAATAAGTCGAATCTATACGGATCACCAACCGCTGGTCTTTGCATATCAGCAGAAAATGGACAAGGCTTCCCCTCGACAGATCCGTCATTTAGATTTTGTGAGCCAATTCACAACCGACATCCGTTATATTAGCGGCCGCGATAACCAAACAGCTGATCTACTGTCAAGAATCCAGCTGATTGAGACGTTTGATTACGAGCAATTGTCAAAGGAACAAGGAACAGATGACGAATTTACCCAAATACGTGAAGGTAAAACGACTTCGTTAATATTTAAACAATTCTCTATTCCAGATAGCAACCAAATGCTCTGGTGCGATACGTCAACATCTAAAATTCGACCTTACATATCTCCCAAATTCCGACGCTATATCATATCGTCAACTCATAAACTTTCGCATCCAGGAATCAGAACGACTATTAAGCTAGTATCCGATCGATATGTATGGCCAAATATGCGCAAGGATGTCACGAATTATGTACGCGGATGTATACAGTGTCAGAAATCAAAAATTAATCGTCATAATAAAACAGCGGTTTCTCAATATAAACTGCCAGATCGACGCTTTAGTCACATTAACATGGATCTCATTGGTCCTTTACCATTACAACAAGGATACCGATATTGTTTAACGATTATCGATCGCTTTACTCGCTGGCCAGAAGCGATTCCGCTAACTGATATGACCGCTGAATCCGTAGCAAGAGGTTTAGTAACCGGTTGGATTGCTCGTTTCGGATGTCCAGAATACATCACAACTGACCAAGGGAGACAATTTGAGTCTTTTTTGATGAGGGAAATCTATAAAATCATCGGAGCAGATCGTTTTCGAACTACACCATATCATCCACAATCAAACGGGTTGATAGAAAGATGGCACAGGACGCTGAAATCATCGATTATGGCAGCGGGACCAGACTCTTGGGTTGATAATTTGCCAATTATTATGTTAAGTCTACGTGTATCTTTTAAGAAAGACCTTCTAACGACGCCTGCCGAATTAGTCTATGGCACTACATTACGGATACCAGGGGAATTCTACGATATTAATAAATCAATGGATACTCAGAGTGAAGTACTAAAAAATCTGCGAGAGTCAATGGCAAACGTAAATCCGATGAACACGTCATTCCATATTAAGCCAACGTCTTACATAAACAAGGAGTTGAGCTCATGTAGTCACGTCTTCGTACGCACCGATGCTATCAGAGCGGCCTTAACGCCACCTTACGAAGGACCTTTCGAAGTACTAAAAAGAAGTCACAAATATTACACAATTCAGATGGGTCATCGCATTGTTAACTTATCCATTGATCGACTTAAACCGGCTTATATTTGGAATGAAGAACCATACACAGCGGATGTTCCACCGAAAGTAACTAACACTAGGTCAGACCATCCACAGACTTCAGTAAAAAACGATCGACCCCATCGACGCGTTCAAATACCACATCGCTATCGCTGAAGGGGGAGTACTGTGGTGCTCTTAGCATAAGCAGACGAATTCATTTTTATTTAATTTTCGAAATCATTTTAATTTAATTTAAATATTTTATTAGACGAATTAATTTTCATTTTTTTAACTTGTATAAATTACCAAAATTTAACGTATTGTATTTTGTCGATTGGGTAGAATTTATCGTCTCATCATTTCGTCTCACTGTATACGAAAAGAGAGAATTCGAACATGTAAAATATATGAGTGTACAAAAAAGGACAGTCGTCTTGTAAACCCGAATAAAGAAACAACTGAAATAAAATAGTGGTTAACACATTTGTGTTTTATTACTTTATTCCGCCGCGTATACTCACAGCGAACCAAAATTCCATTATTTGCTTCTCTACACTTCTCGAATTTTCGTTGCGTCGTATTTGGTTCGCTCCGCCTATTTCATTATTTCTTTTTACTTTGTTCGTTTATGTAAACATTTGGTTACAGGGTAATCCCTACTATTATAATTTTCTTTTTAATTATCACAGGTGACATCTGTGATTCGTGACAATATGTATGCATATCGGTATGACATCTATCACTAATGACGATAATTAATATTAACCAGTGGCATCTCTTGGTAGAAATTATAATATTCATACTTTATCATGGTTTGGTTTTAAAAAAGGCAACCATGATTTAATTTTTATATAATTGATTTGTGTGCATACGTTTGTTTTTTTACAAATAATAATCATTCGTTGAACATTTGCAGTTTTGTTCAAATAATATACCTTGGTCTAAATGTTGACATTTTCTCCTAATCAACTCGTGCCCTTTATTTTTCAGTCAAAGCATATAATTAGCATTTTTTTTAATCAAAGAAATACAATCCAAGGCATTTGTAGACATATTTTGTCTACTTCAGTTGAGACTGTAACTGCAGACTACGACAAAAATTTCGAACGTTGCGATTTGTACAAAATTTAAAATTAGATTACGGGATTCTATTCATCGATTTGAGAAGATTTATCAAATAAGACCAAGGGTATTTACTAAATACCCTTGGTCAATTTCATGAAGATTTGTTTAATTAATAATTATTTTTTAGATTTGTTTAATTAACAAAAAACCGAGATTTCGTTTTCTTAACTTAAGCAAATTAGCAAATAAATATTAAACAAAATATTATTAATCATTCAAAATTCTAATAAGAAATCGTCTAATTAGAATTTAGATTGAGAAAATTAATATAAATATATTTAATGTGCCATTTTACACTGGCACTCTCGCGTCAATTTCGCTTTTTTGTGCAGCAGAGTTTTTTTTTCATATTTGTCTATGTGTGTGTGAAAAATATTTCATTATCAATGAATACTTGGTCGAGCGAACATCATATAACCAAATGAAGAAAAAAAAATTTTAGCACGATTTTTTTTTTCATTTTGACAGGAACATGTATATTTTTTATATAATATTATTTATTATATTATATATAAATTTATATATTTTCATCATTCCAGCGTTTTTACCATTTATAGAAACGTCATCAATATATGTATAATATTTTATTATTAATAAAAAAATATAATAAATCAATGAATTCCATTACAATAATAAATAAATAAATTACAATTTATATAAATAAATATAAAAATAAACTACAATTTATCAAACTAACATACAAAAATTATATTTTTTACGAATCAATACATTTTATATTTATTTTCTGTAAAAAAATCGTCATCTGTAATAAATTTCCTCATCTGTAAAACAAAAATCGTCATACATAACCATATTTTTCTATTTCATCTGCACTCTTCAAAATGCAAAATGAAAATGTTGAGTCGAAAACAATAAAAAATTTTGAACCTCATAAAATATTTTTATTGATTTTTATATGTATTGTGCGAAACTCACAAGAGTGCAAAATAATTTTTGTCGAAAGTTGTGCGTCGAGAAATCCCCACTCCAAAATTAGTATATAGACAAAAGAAGAAAGAGACGAGGAAAAAACCGGTTTGAGTCACACGCAAGAGTGCCAGTGTAAAATGGCACAATATTAGGAGTCTGTGCAAAGCCGACTGTAATGTGTGTGTGTTCACACACACTGTAATGTGTGTGTGTTCACACAATATTAGGAGTCTGTGCAAAGCCGACTGTAATGTGTGTGTGTGTTCACACAAGCCTGCTTCTTTTTTTACACGAGCATAATCAAACGAAAATATTAACCTTTGAGTGTGTTGGTAAACGAAAAAGTCCATATAAAAAAAACTCAAAATTTGACGTTTCTCACTAACACTACTTAAGATCTATTTCGAAAAACAGACGCACACCACAAAAGGTTGAGTACTTTTATTCTCTATTCCATCTCACTAAAATGATAAACGATTGTCAAATGATAATGGTAATTTTGAAAATGACAATGAAAATGACATTTATGCGATGACAACTTCATTTATGCAAAATAATTTTATTTGATTTTATAATAAATATAGATTAGTTGTTGTGTAAAAAAATATAATAATATTGTGGATAATACACAATAGTATAATATTGTGGAAAACATCGAGTGAATCTTGTTTGTTTTATGTAAATTCGAGTAGGTTAGGTTTGTGGTTAGGTTGCGTGTTTGGCTTGTGTGAACACACACACACACACACTACAGTCGGCTTTGAGGCTGTGTAATTTCTGCCACAAAATATTTTTATTGCAACTAAGCCGACTTCATGCTTGCCTTCGTCCGTCCGTCTGTTTATTCGTTCGTCCGGACTATTTTTTTTGCGATAGAATGCTTGATGGAAAAGTACATAACGATTTTGCTGCCATCTATAGGTAAATAATTTAAGTCATTGTCATTATTCGTGATGGTTGTCGATTATGTTTGGTGATTACTATAAAATTTTTATTTATGTTTTATTAAATTTTAAAAACTATGAATGTGATTATTTGTGATATCTGTGATAAATATTTTAATTTTATATTTGTGGATATTGGAGCGGATATAAATTTATTATAATTTATCATAACTGGTTAATAATGATAAAATTATGTTAAAATAAATTTTAATTATTTTATTTGTAGTAAATTTGTTATTAAAAAAAATATATTTTTTTATATATGTTGTTCTTCCCTCGACATACCGACATAAAATGTTTGACATTACATTTGAAAGCATTTTATTTTCCTCTCTTTCATTTTAATATCATACTGTATCTTTCTCGTCATGTTCGTTCCGACAAAAGATAAAGTTAAACCATCTTGATGAAAAAATGTCACAACAAAAAACACGTCAATTTCAACCAATGAAATTGCTTAAAAAAATTTCTGGACGAACGGACGGACGGACGAAGGTAAGCATGAAGTCGGCTTTACATATGTATGTTAACGACCGTTGTGAAGTTTAAAACCAAACTAGTTAGTATTGAAAAAACTTACATATGTATTAGTATCACTCAAATGAGATTCCTATTAGAAACTTTTGAGTTAATTTGAGAAGATAATATTATATTCATCATCTCTTTAATTTGGTTTCAGTTTATATATGAAAAAAATTCTGTCTCATTCTCTTTGATTTAATAATAACTTTAAAGATAGTCTCATTAATTGTAAAGCCAAATCAAAGATTTAAAAAATATTTAAGTATAATGCCGAAATCCTCAAAATAAACTAATATTACCAGTATATTTAAAGTAAATCAATAAATATACAATTATAAATAATATCAGGTGTTTTTATATTTTATAAAGATTATTTACAATTCAGAAATTTAAACATATTTTTAAATTTGTTCTGAAAAATACTAAAAAGTACATCTGCATATAAATTAGAAAGAAACAGATTTATTATTTAAACCACCAATACATATAAAAATTTAATGGGATTCCAATTCGATTACCCAACCGCCATGTTATTTTATTGACATCATATACAATTCCAATATGAATATTTTTTGTTTGAATTTTCTTAGGCTCTATAAACTTAGTCATAACAAGGCGGATGTATAAATCGCATTGCAATATGGCTTGGAGTAAATTATGTATCTGTCTCGTTCTATTGAATGTATTAGTGTACTTACTAGTAAAATTATTTGAACGTTGAGTTGTAAAATTTTGATTGTAAGATTAATTAACTGATTCTGATCTGTAGAAGCTGCGACAGATAATAATTTTTTTTCATCATTTTAGTACTACTAATTAGTCTTTAGCTTTCGAGTAAGTTGATTTTTATTTTGTTCGTTTCTTTGGTGGGTAATTCGATGATCGTTTTGCTTGGTGGCAGTTTTATTTATATACGAAAGCTCAACCCGAGTTTGCTGCCATTATAGAGTTCATTAAACTTTTGTAAATATAATCTGTAAATTGAACACTAAACTGGTCTTGAGTGAAATATTAACAATTTCAAGTGAGTGAGAGAAAAACGAAAACGAGTGAACGTCCGACATACCCACACGAGATACACACACGAGTGTCGAGGAGACTTGTCTTGAATTTTTGATAGGAGATAGGCAGAACGATTTGGTGATTAGAAATTTTTGTAAGAATATGGGTATTTACAATATCATTAATTAAAACTAAAAGAAGACAAATTTATCAATATTTGGTGAAGTGCTACGAGTATTATAGAGATATATACGAGCAATACTGCATGTGAAAAAGCAAAGTACGGAAGTGGAAACGGAAAACAACGTGAAAGTCAGAATTATTTGACAAGAGTTTTCACAATAGCAGTGGTTATAGTTTCCGGTGAATAAAGTTTCCGACTTATCACATCTATTTTTTGTTGACGGATGGGCTTAGTGATTGGCGATACAATTGAGATAGATGATGATTGGCACATGGATGTCTCTATGGGTGCATGAGGTTAGTTGTTTTATATTTTCTTACGACTATGTTTAGTGTGTATTGGTGAAATATTCTTTCTCGTTAATTTTGAAAATCTTTTTTTTTGAAAATAACTCACGCTGGAGTTGAATGCAGGTAGAGTTAAGCCGAACCAGCGTGCACGGATATCTGGCGTCCAATAAAAACAAAATAAAACTAAAAATCAATATCCAAATGTTGAAGTGACGCAGAATTTTTCAATACACTCATTATTTTTCGTTAATTAATTTTTTTATATATATCTAAAAGTCCGAATGAAGATTCGATGCTATCAATATCACGACATTCAGACGAATACTCAGTCTAAATCTTGCACAACTTCGTTATGGAATCGCTAAAACGTTAGTATGACACTGCGTAATACAAAAGACATTATGGTGAGTTCTAATATACCAAATGAAGTTATGAAAGCCGTTTTATGAGCATTTTCCGATGCAAAGTATATTAAATGATGGGCTATAACGAGATCGACTTTAGAGAAAATTTAGCATTCATTTAAATTCCAGAATGATTATGAATGTGTGGTATAGTCCCAACATGGTCTTTAATCTTGAGCATGTGAAGTGAAAAGAGCCAGAAGATACAATGGTCTGCAGATTCTTAATAGCATCATGTGCTGAAAACCTATTTGAGCAGCATGAAATGTTTACTGCTAATTTAAAATTTGGTTCCACTGTTAAAGAAAATTTCTATAGCAGCGTATCTAAGCCATTTTCTATTATGTAAAGGACTGAAATTAAAGTAGAATTATGAACTAGTGTGACATTGATTGAAAATTGGCTTGCTGAATTAACCGTTTGCGTTTTAGATCAACTTTATTAGGTCAAATTTGCAGAACAAATGACAGGTCGATTCACTGTTGCTAAAACCAATGGGTGAAACTTCGTTTGAGTCCCAGGTATAATGAGCAATTTTGATCTATGTTTATTATTGTGGCATTACCCGCCGATAGAACTACATTATATGAATGTACATCGGCATAGGTTTATTTAGGCTATTTTATAGGTTTATTCAATATACTTACAGTTTCGATTAAATGTTGGCCACACCGTCCAACTTCAATCTCGAATAAAATTTCCCGCGTTTCAAATTGTTGTTCCACAAGCAACTGTATAATTTTGCAGAATATACAAATTTCAGTCATGCATATAAGGCCAAAAACTCCCATTTCAATATTTTTTGATGTAAACAGTTGGAAGAGATTTAATGTCGAAAGTAACAACAAAAATACTATTTGGGTTAAAATCGGAAATTCAAATGAGCTAAATATTAATTTCACAATCGATGATACTTTACGATGAGAGATGGATAGTTCATTGAGTTTCGAGCAAACTAACTCTAGTTTCCATTCTGACATTGAACGAGAATTTAGCACATCTTTTAATACTTTTAGTTCATTATTGATTATGATAAATAAATAATTTGTGTTTAAGATTGATCCAATTATGTGCGATGAAAATGAAGAAATTATCAGAAGGAGCATTATAGATAAAGATATATCTATAAAAAGTTTTAAGTCAGGTGGATTGATTAAAAGTTGTATCAGCCTCCAAAAGATGAACAAAAACGGAAACACAATCTCCTTTAATAAATACAATATAAAATAATTTGTAAATTGTTTATTGTAATGTTGCATAAGGAGACGATTATACTTCACTAATTTATTGAGGAGCCGTACTACTTGGCCATTATGCATTAGAGCCCACAAATAATAAAATATATTTTGTAAGTAAAAAATTTGTTGATGTATATCGTAATAAATGACGGTTTGAAATGAATCTCTATCTGATGATACATTACTTCCTTGCAACTGCCAATGATAATAGTAGTACGCATAGTTAAAAGAAAGAGCAACGGCAACAGTGTATATGGCATATACTTGTGATGTTTGAAATTTCAACGTTTTCCAATTACAAGTGTATCTAGGTAATCCAAAAACACGTGAACCAACATATACCAAAATTAAAATAGAGTTTATAGTATTAATAAATACTTGTCGAGCCATAACACTTTTGTTCACTAATTTAAATTAACTGGCACTATAAAAAATTTAATTAAAATAATAATTAATTTTAGTTGATATCGGAGTCTATTATCTGTATGTAATTATGGTTCATCAATAAGTTATGTTCAAAATGTGAGCAAGTTATACAACGTGTCTATTAATATACTTAACACACTGGCTCATATAAGAATGACACAGGGTGGCGGGCATTATTTCCAATAGGGAGGGACGTTAGTTGGTTTAAATTTTTTCGATGACTCACATGGTAATATATCATTCCGATACCCGCTATGATTTCCGACGTATCCGATTTCCGTAATGATTTGGTGGCCGGCTCATTTTCTCTATAGTCGAAAAGATGTTTGACCAGTTGATATATAATCCATTATTTCAAAATCGTATAGCTATTTTACGAACTTTACGGTACGAACGGAAAGCCTTCAAGAGTTCTGTACATTTACTAAAGTCAGTTTCCAATTCATATAAAACTAGGCTAACACTATTTCCTTCTATAGAGCTAACTATTAAACTGTACAAAAATCTGATTCTTTGGCAACCAATAAACGGCCCTAATTTTGACAACCCATTATGTGAAGTATACTTGTTCTTCCTTCAATCAATAACAAATTGTTTTCATCAAAACTTGAAAAAATGGAAAAAGAAGAATATTCTTGATTTTGTATTTTCAAAAACGTTGAAGATGTAAGAAATGGACGAGTGGCCCTTTGCACATTTCAGCTAAGTTAAGCTACGCCATATGAGCTATGTTCGTAGCTCTTAAGTCTTAATTGTACATAAAGAGTTTTAAATGGAACGTCACACTTGAGCTAAACTATGCGAGCTATGTTTTTCTATTTTGAGAGATGCAAACTAACTAAGCTCGAGTTGTCTTTGCATTGAAAATGTCAGCTTTATCGCTCACACATACATTGATATGTTATTTTTTTTATATACAATATATTTTGTATATACAATTTTTTGACAGATAACTCTTAGCATTTTATTTACACATGCATGTATATGTGATCGATGTTATAGTTGAAGTGTGCAGCGGTATGAGCTAGATGAGCTAACCTAAGCTAACGAGAACTATTTTGCTCGCTTAGCTTAGCTGAAATGTTCAACGTGCCTAAGTTCAACATATTATATTTCATTTCACTTCTTTCACACGACAATTGTGTTCCTTATCGTCATGTGAAAGAAGTGAATTGAAATATATGTTGTACTTACTCTTGTGACATCTATATAAACAGTGAAGTTAGTGTGCTGCCATACTGTCCTATAAAAAAATGTAAACCGAAGCACTTTTTATAGCAACATTTTTAACACATCTTTAAAAACTTTTAAAACATGAAAACATTTTTCACACACACTTGTAAAATAAATCGTTCGCCATTTTTATGGTCAAATGTCAATTTTTTTTATTTCGAGTTTAAATTTCTTAATGTATTTTATTGAATGCTTAGTGAACATATTATTAGTGAAAATATTTAAAATAAACAGTTTTGTTTGCTTCTAAGCATTTAAATCTAAATCTTCGAAATCCATAGTATAAAAATGATTTTTTTGTATACAAATGTTAAGCAAACGTTACAAATTTTATGAAAATTTTAGGTTAAGTCAAAATTAATTGTCAAAATTATCCCATACAATTTTACTATAAATATGAAACACATATAAATCTTTTCTCTGTCACTCTTATGGATTTTTAAGAATTTTTTTTGTTTTCAGTAAAAAAAATGGTGTCGGCAAATTTTTCCCATGGAATATAGTCTTTACTATAGTGCTACCATACGTAACTGGGTTCATTGATTGATTAACAAGTTTGCTGTCCGAAATTTCTGGTTAATCCTTCTTAAAAGTGAAATACCTAATCAAAACATCTTCTTGCAATCGAATCAAGTTCTTGTATTTGATAATAAAATCTATTTGATTTCGAATTAAAGTATGAGGTCCTAAATATATTTACAAAAAGTTCAAGTTATCAAAAACCTCAAAATACACAAGGGTGTGAAGTTTTCTCAGAGCCTTTGTTGGTAAACCACTTTTATCGTTTTTCCAAATTTCGCAGCTTTTTCAAGCCGAACTAAATATGAACTGGTGAAAGCCAAGTGCTCAGATCATAGTGAAACGAAATTTTACCGCGGTCTCCAAAAATTTATTTACTTCCACGTGAAATGAAAATGAATATTTTTAAGAATTTTGGTGTTTGACAACCTAGCACAGAAATAAAAATCACAAATTATTGGAAATATAATCAAATTAAATCATAGAACTTTTTAATCCATCTACGAGTATTAGAATACATCAGAAACGTAAATGTCAAAATTTCACGCGAAAAAAATGGTTAGGATTTTCACGTGAAACAAGTTTGTAGAGTTTATGCGCGCCACCTGTGATGCAATTAGTTAAATATAGTTTGTTTCGCTGATGAACTGAGTACTTAGCGAACACAAAAATGAAATTTTTCATTCCTGAGTTCTCTTTTGTAAAATCGTGTGAAATTTCACGCGAAATCTATCTGAGTACGATAGCCTTAAAGGCTAGTACTCAGATCGATTTCGCGTGAAATTTTCATACGATTTTACCAAAGTGAACTCAGATATGAAAAATTTCATTTCTGTTTTCACTAAACAGTACTCAGTTCATTAGCGCAAAAACTATAGTTATCTCAATGCACCAAAGATGGCGCACATAAACTCTACAAATTTGTTTCACGTGAAAATAATGATTTGAACAATTTTTTCACGTGAAATTTGATGTTCAAACATTTGAAATCTCCAAAAAAAATAATTTCTATTTCACGTATTTAGGTAGTGGGCCCAGATAACTCTCTATGTTGTTCCACAAAGAAGATCAACGTTACCTAACCTAAACCTTGGCCTAAATTTAACGTTTACTGAACAATAATATAATATATTTGAACAAGAAAATGATGTTTAACAAATAACTTTCATGAATACTTACCGTTTCATATAGTTCTTTGTTGTGTGCCAATCTAATTTGAAAGAGTAATCGTCCCGCACTTCTCGATTTAACCGTTAAATAATCACAGTACTTTAAATATAGTACAAAATACATGTGGCCTAGTAAAAGGCTAACACTATTAGACACCAACGTAATAATTGTACGATTAATTTTAATCGGGTTATCGTCAAATATATTTAACAAGTTGCCAAAATTACTGACAGTTAGTACCACACTAATCGATGCGAGATGCATAAACAAGTATACAGAATTAATTTTATTTATCGACAGTGTCGCACTCGATACTTTTCGATGGTAATATTGCAATCGATCAATTTGATCACATATATTAAATATGTCTGCTACGTTTTTGGTACTCGTAATTTTATTCGCAACACGCTTTAGCTCATAATTGAGAATGTCATACAAATATGCAAGGTTGGATATGGCCGCAACAACCTGTGCCGATTTCAATAATAATTCAAATATAGTAATCGTTGTAAAAGCGGCCTCGAACCATGTTAACTGATTGCTGGATACTTCTCTAATCGAGAAGATGCTAGTTACTAGAAATACCCATTTTAATAAAATTCCATTGTACACAAAAAGTTCGAAATATAATTGACATCTTCTCAAACACCGATTCGGATATTGTTGTACAATTAATCGATTGCATTCGAAAAGCTTATTTAATGCATCCACTGTTTGGTGTCGCAATAAAATCGGAACCGTTAACGAAACTATATTGTTAGTGTGATACGCTACAAAAAATAAAATATTAAAAGTTAATCGATTGGTGCCATGTGACAAGATAAATTGAGCTTCCAAAAATTCTATAAGTTTATACCACGCTTGATAAAATAAGAATTTGAGAAATACACTTGCTACGGCAGCAAAAATCAAAGAGGACCGACAACATTCTGCTTTGTGCGATTGAAAATTGTACTTATAGGCAACTAGTCCAGTCAGTTTGCCGCAAAAGTACAAATAGTAAAATGCACCAGTAACGTAACTAAAACTGAACTTATACATGATTAGATTAACACGTTTGCCAAGTAAACAAAACACTGCGATATGTAATTATATTTAGAGAAATTCAATTAATTTAACACTATTCGTGTCGATTAGTAAAACTTTTATTTATTTTTTTTATTTATCACATAATGTTGAATAATTTATTAACATGAGTATATTGCCTACATCACCACAATATACATGTATTCGCATTACTAGTAATCACATTTATTTAAAATGTATGATCGATCAAATGGTTTCGTTTAGATAGGGGTAGGCACCGTGTTTGAACACCAACTGGTGCAAGAAAAGGGAATTTTCATGTTATGATTAGAGATGAGTTATAAATACGACCCCCTGAGTTCATGAATAATTAAATGGATTAAACAAAATTCCAGCAACTACATATTGTTTAGGACTATGTAATGCGCAAATGCCATACTTACTACTGTAAATAGGCCACTTTAATGCTTAAATGGCGGGTTAAAAAAACTAAGTCAAGTACTGCCACATTCCATATCAACAATCTAATTCGGTTTGGATTACAAGTCATTCTGTTGTCCCAACGCTGTAAAGCTATTGTCGAAGACCGTGAGCTCTTCGCACTTCTTTAAGAAGATCACTGCACCAGCATTCAAAAAGTAACTGAGCCAGCGTTTTTATTGTTTTTAGTTATATTTTATTCATAATTTCAAGAACTTAAATTTCTGATCTTGCAGTTGAAAACAACTCAAAATATTCCATCACGTTTCGTTTTCAAAAATATATCACATGCATGATTCTTCTTTCGAACGTTAAGAATTTCGAATTTGGAAGTAAATCATGATCAAATGCGATGATATAGAACTTCATCTGATTAAAAGTTATTAAAATGACGACAAAATTTAGAAAAAAACAAGTCATCTATTCAACTATATCAGCCTTTCAAACTGGAATAATAATTTATTAGTCATTAATTATTACAATTACAAACGATTTAAGGAAGTAAACTTAACGAAGATTATCTCTGCTTAAAAAAATTTGGACACTATCTAGACTTTCAAGACAATGAGTGATGCAAAGATTTCAGAAATAGAGATACTGTTGAGAGACAGTTATAGTTTAGAAAATCAACTCGAATTAAGTTTCCATTACTCAGTGCCGCAGGAACAAACATGACAACGATTTCATAGGGTATTCAAATCCGGAATGGCGTATTCCAGTATTTTGGAATACCGAATTACATTTTAATCTCAATTATGAAATTACCAACTGTTTATAACACTAAATTAATCAATTTCATCTAACATTATAAATACTTCTCTATTGCATTTACTGTGCCATCTGATAAACGATCTTAAAACAATAAGTGTTCATCCATGCAAATTATTTAATGTTTTTAAGTATTCTATTTTACCCACCCCTAAAACTTATACCTTTTAATAAATTACGGATTGTTTTTGACTTTTTTATGTGTGTGTTGTTGACTAGTTTTAAACGATTGAATATTATAATACATTTTTTTTGTAATATTGTAATAATTTAAACGCAATATATTTAATAAGAAATAATAAAATCTGTAAATATTAACCATTGATGTAAATAATTATGGAGGTGGTATCTTTGACAGTGAAAAACAAGTATTTAGTTTGTAACAGAGAGAGAGAGAAAATTTTCTTCCTTTTTCTTTAAAGTCTAAATTCAAATTTTTCACAACCAATTTTAAATTTAGTTAAACGTTGTTTTAGGAGACGGTTAAATAAATTATAAATTGTAATTATTTAGTTCATATGTCAAAAAAGAATAAATAAATATATGGATTATGTATGTAAATATAAATAATA
The DNA here is from genome assembly GCA_963932295.1 of Tipula lateralis. Taxonomy (NCBI): domain Eukaryota; kingdom Metazoa; phylum Arthropoda; class Insecta; order Diptera; family Tipulidae; genus Tipula; species Tipula lateralis. The sequence goes on from OZ010737.1 coordinate 123,018,615, forward strand.
ATAAAAATTATGTGTTCTTCCAACCTGTTTATTTTAAGTTTGATTTCCATTATGAAAAAAATTTTGTCAGTATTTTTTACTGAAAAAACCAAAGCGAGAAAAAAAATTAAAAATGCCATTAGAGTGACAGATATCCTTATTTACTTTTATCTTTTTTTTTTATAGTGGATATATTTTGACAGATGCGTGTAACATTGTTTTTGAAAAAAAGACAAAAAACACTTTAAATCTACAACAATAAATTGAAAAAAAAATAAACTTAACATAATTATTCATTATTTCAATTATTTGCACAACGTATTAAGATGAAAATGACACTAAACGAAATGTTAAAATTATGAATTTACCATAAAAAATCATCCATCTTTATTTTTCCTATAAATTCCTCCAGTACTGAATAAAAATACTTCTCTTTATATATTTTGTCAGTACTGCTATAATTATTTTCTCAGTAACCATAAAAATGTGTAAAATTTTTTATACTGGAAATATTTTTTATTTCTCTCGCACTTTAAGAAAAATTAAATCTTTTATCCCGCCTTGACTATTTTGTCAGTATATTTTCGTAATGGAAATCAGGCTTTACTTTTAGTTTTTGACGTTTAATTTTTCGAGCTCAAATTTTAGAAGTGTTGATATACTTATGACTTACCCTGGGTTTCCACTGGCAATGCATTGCAACTATTTTGTATTCTGTTTTAAATTTTTTCACACGTATAGTACACATTCAAAAGAAATTCGTATGGGTATACAAATTTTTTATATACAAATTTTTTATATATTTATATTGTATAGTACTTTTCGCTTTGCAAATATTTCATATTCAACAAACTCGGAAAATTTTCCTTATTGTGTTCAACCCTGCATTAAATACTGTCAAAAAAATTTGTTTTCATTTTGTATTTATTAGTCAAGCGGTTGAATATTTGAATTATTTCCGCTGTGCGATTGTTTTTAAGATAAAAAGTGCGCTACCCAATTGTATTTGATGAAATAATTGAATGAAGCAGTGTAAAATAAAACAGATAAATAAATGTTCAGTCTTTTATTTTCAAATATTAAATGATATCTCACTGCTGTTGTACTGATCCGTCTGTCATAAAATATTTTACTAGAACATTTCGCATTTCCTTCGCGGTTGAAGATTTAATTCTTCCTAAATGAAGTAATGTAAACATAAACGGATGTTTATCAAAATTTTATCAACTTAATATTTATTTTATTTAATAAATCGTTAAATACACTTCCGAAAATAATCAAATTAAAGATTCAAAAACTCAAATCACAATTAAATCGCGCTTTTAAGATATATCAAAAATATACACGCATGCAAAAGTATTATATACTAATACAGTGACAGAAACTAACAAAAAACAAAATTTTCCTTTCCAAATATTTGCTATTAGTTATGTTAAAAGCATCTGTCAATATATATCCACTATAAAAAAGTAAAAAACTATCTCTGTCACTCTAATGGTATTTTTGATTTTTTTCTCGCTTTGGTTTTTTCAGTAAAAAATACTGACAAAATTGTTTTCATAATGGAATCAGCATAGCGATTAAAGTCTGATTTCCATTATGAAAAAAATTTTGTCAGTATTTTTTACTGAAAAAACCAAAGCGAGGAAAAAATCAAAAATACCGTTAGAGTGACAGAGATCGGTTTTTATTTTTTTTTTTTTGATAGTGGATATATTTTGCCATATGCGTGTAACTTAACCAACAAATTTTAAATTTCTTTTTGTTTTAAAAAAAAAAGTCAAAATAAACTTTCAATTTACAACAAAAATTAAAAAAAAAACTTAACATAATTATTCATTATTTCAATTATTTTCACAATGAATTAAGATGAATGGCACAAAACGAAATGTTAAAATTATTAATTGACCATAAAAAATCATCCATCTTTATTTTTCCTATAAAATATCCAGTACTGCTATAAATATTTTCTCAGTAACCATAAAAATTTACTCAGTACTGGATACATTTTTTATACTGGAAATATTTTGTATTTCACTCGCACTTTAAGAAAAATTATATTTTTTATCCCGCCTTGACTATTTTGTCAGTATTTTTTCATAATGGAAATCGGGCTTAAGGCCGATTTAGACTTTACAACAATGTTGGCAAAATAAAATGTTTGGAAAAAGAAACGATTAGTATATTGCGTTTTTTATTTGTCTTAGAAGAACAGAAATATAAACAAACATTATTTTGTTGGGTTTTTTTATTTTTTTTTTTGAGCTATTGTTTGAGCAAAAACGTAAAACATACTATAAAATATAGTCGGGTCGAGTATATTTTATGGGAAAAATAAAAAAATCCCCAACAAAATTGGCGATTTTTATATTTTTATAGTACAAAACGAAAAAATTCAAATTATTTTTCTCTAGGCGTTATATGTTTATAGTAGAAAAATAATAAAGAACAGTGTTTTTTATACATAATTAAATTTAATTTATTTTAAATTTTGAAAACAAGAGGATTAGAGGACCATTAGATCTAAACACGGATCAAAGAAAGAACTTTGAATAACATTAACAACTAATAGGTAAGGCTCTCAATGATCTGGCTACGGCCGTAAGAAGTGCAAGACATGATGAGAGAAAAATAAAAAGAAAGACGGCATGGTAGTAACTTGAAAGTGGTCATGGTCAACAAGAGTTTATGATGTCGTGAAATAACGTGATTTATTAAAAATGCTTTAGGATAAAAATTATCATTTCACGAATTTTTATTACATTGCAAATAATATCGAATTGAATAAAATCTTTTGAAGTTTGTGTAAATTAGCCGATTTTTTAAATAATTGTGGTAGTGCGATACCTGATTAATGAGACTGAAAGCCACGCATTGCTGTATTTGTTACTTCTCCTTATGTATCTAAAGCTAGATTATCGAAACTAAACAATCCCATGGCATCTTGAATAGATGTATCGGACTCCGGCTATACGTTCCAAACCTAAATTGTTTTGCTACCAATATGCTCTTGTTGGATTGTTTCTAACTTTAATCAGGAAACACCCACTTTCGTTCAAATCCAAGAGATACTAATTACACATCCATACACATTATAGCTTTATAGAAAAATAAGTTTATGATATACAGTCACGATTTTAGATTGTCAACTGTCGACATTTCGTAACATATATATACGTTTTAATTACATGAAATACATGTATAACTCATTTATAATCCTTAAACCCATCTCGAACCGCCCAGGTGGCGAAGTGGTAAAGCTGCGGCAGTAGGAGCGGACTGTACCGGGTTCAAATTCCGATAGGGGCAGGGATTTTGCAAAAGGGATTTTAAGGGTGTAAATGAACACATCTATGGGCGTAAGGTAAGGACGTAAATTAGCGAACTGCGAAAGAGTTGGAAGTGCCTCGAGCCCCGAAACAGATTGAAGAGATAAAAACAAACAAACAAACCATCTCGAAGTATACATTTTTATTTTTACTTGAAAACACAAGAACTAACATTAAAAAAATTTATTTAAATAAAAAAAATTATAGCACGACGACATTTTTATTTTATAATTTTTCCCTTTCTATCTCATAGGCATTTTTTATATTGTGCGTAGCTTTTTTGAACCAACAAAAAATGTTGTGGAAAAATGTTGTAAAGTCTAAATCGGCCTTTAATATACAAATTTTAGCTAAATTTTTTAGCTGTCATTTGTTAACAAGATATCACAAAGTAAGAACCGACGTACATTACTGCAATACAAAAAATTTAGTTTAATCTACGACACATGTTTTTAGCTAAACTTTGTACATAATCGTTATGCAGGCTTTATTTACCTCAGTGATCTTAACAAATCAAAGCTAAAAAACGCCATAAAAATAAAAGATGGCACGTTCTAGGTTTCGAATATCAAAAGACGAAGCTATAGTTGCATTGAAAACGGTATATTCCGAACGGACTACCATTTAAAGTAACTTGTTCATCCTACGATTTATAAAAATGTTTAGAGATGCGAGAATATTTGAACCTCCCGAAAATTCTAAAGGAATATAACGAGGAATAACCGTTTCCGAAATTAACGTACCCAAAATTAATCAATTTAAAATTAGCCTCACACCTTGTATGATTGAACATCCTCTACAAACCGTCACGACAGTTAATGCGTAATAATGAATGGGGCCGCTACCATATAGCCAAATTTAAGTTACTCACAAGACACAAATCGCAACATATGCAGGTGAAAGGTAAGGTAATTTCGATTACGAATAATGGCTAATTTCCATTATGAAAACAATTTTGTCAGTATTTTTACTGAAAAAACCAAAGTGGATATATTTTGACAGCTGCGTGTAACATAACCAATAATTTCAATTTTTTTTTGTTTTTACAAAAAAGAACAAAATACACATTAAATCTACAACAATAATTTAACAAAAATAAGCTTAACATAATTTTTCATTATTTCAATTATTTCACAATGAATTAAGATAAAAGGTACAAAACGAAATATTAAAATTATTAATTGACCATAAAAAATCATCCATCTTTATTTTTCCTATAAAACATTCCTCCAGTAATGAATAAAAATACATCTCTTCACATATTTTGTCAGTACTGCTATAATTATTTTCTCAGTAACCATAAAAATTTACTCAGTACTGAATAAATTTTTTGTACTGGAAATATTTTTTATTTCACTCGCACTTTAGGAAAAATTATATTTTTTATCCCGCCTTGACTTTTATGTTAGTATTTTTTCATAATGGAAATCAGACTTAAGTCTAATCGAGAATGGTAAACTTGAATGAAAATGGTTATGATTTATTTGAATTTGGCGCAATCGACAACATTAACTACGCAGAACTATCTGATTCTTTTCTTATACATGGGATTATAAAATTTTTTCGACGGTCTTCCTTAAAAACTTAACGTCCTCAGTTTCGTGAGAGAAAGGGTTACCAAAAAAACATTAAACTATCTCTACTATTTGCAGTCGAAGCTCTTTGTAGCGAAGATAGAAATTTGTTATCATCGGCAATAATTTTTGTTCATTTATGTTCGGCAATATATTAAACAACGATATTGGAAATGAATTAAAAAACGAGTTAGCACGTTAAATCAATCTCCGACGTAGTGTAATATTTGCATAATCGTCCAAATATATTCAAATAATCGTTGTATAATTCAAACTTTAACTTCGATGCGAGTGAAGCCCCAACTCCGACGAACGGCAATAGTAATCACAGGAAAATAAGGTTTTAGGGTATTTTGTCAAAGAATCGTGGCAATTTTAAGCAATTTTTACCAAATGTCAAACAAGACCGACTCCACCGCCTCAATATGCAATTCTTAGTCAAAATCACTAAAAGTTATTTACACATTGTTATCGCAAACAGGTCATTGCAACAATTTTATTCGCAATAAGTTTTGAGATTGGGTGGTTATATACATACGAGTATTTATACTCGACTCAATGAAAGAAATTTAGTAGTGAGTTGGGATCAATCGTTTGATGGTAAATATTTCGTAGTAATTAGCCCACATAAAATAAATTCTAAATGGTTGAAGTTTTATCATAAAAAGAGAATCGCTGATTGAAAAATTAAAATATTTATTATAATAAACTAATTTGGTTAAACCACAACTTTAGTCAATTAAGAATCAATTCGATTATTATTTTCATAATATAAAAAATCTTTTTTGTATATTGGTTGGTTTTCTTCCCCCTCTTCCACATTCACCAATTGACTTAATGAATAGCAAGCAATTCCATTGGGTAATTAATTTTGTTATGATAGTGGCACTATTACTCCACTACTATAGCTTGGGAGGGTCGAATCTAACAAGATGTGGCCATGTTGTTTTGCCTTCTTTTCATAATAGCCACCACCATCATTATTACGTTAATTTATTATTTTGTGTTATTGGAGTACAAATTAAGCCTGGTATCTTCTTTCGATATGCATAATTTCAACAATCTATCGAAATTCATATTTATACTCGTATATCTAGCGAATTAGATATAATAGTTCTATGTATAGAGTGAATAACTTTGGTTAAAATGTAAGAATGGAATTGTTGTAAGCCTTAGAACTAGTTGTGGTTGAACTATTCAATATTTTTAAAAGAGATTAAATACGATGAATGTATAATCAGCTTTTGTATTTGAGTTACCATTTAATCTCAAAGATATGGCATCTTAGTTTGGCAAAACTCAAGACCAATTTACCTGATTTTATACTATCGAAAAAATGTGCTGCAACGAATAAATACCAGTTCTCTGGCATGGAAAACCAAGATCCAATGGATTCCTATAATGGTATCACTCCCGCATGTAATATAATCTTCGGATGTAAATCTGCAAAGTGACACATAGTTGTGGTTATAGGAGTGAAACTGGATAGTTCATATATGGTCACTACTGTGAGGTTGATAACGAATCATTCAAATACTTTATAATTTATTTGTTTGTTTAAAGATGAAATCCATGTATTTTGATGATGTTACTAATACATCTAATACAGATGTTGAAATATGTTTCAAAAAATATAAAGTTATTCATTGTGAATGTGGCAATTGATATAATCAAAATAATTGCCTGATTATAAACTTACTTATAGGAAGGTCAACGAAATGTAAGAATGGGAAAATCAAAAACTTTTATCAAAATCTGTCAACGCCATTAATGGTTATAGATGGCGTTGTAAAACATTTGTACGGCTAATACATAAACAAACAATTCAACGGTTTGGATACCTATGTGTCTGGATCGTATCACTTTCGACATCAGAGCATAATTTTGCTAATGATGAATTTACTTAAAGTCTTTCTCAGACGAAGTTATCCACCACTGTACACAAAATAATATGATTACTTCATTGCCACCTAGATTGATCAAGAATGTAATGAATATATGAGATGGTGTCGAAGTAATACGCCTTAATAAGAGAGCAAGCTGAATATCACTACCACAAACAAACTTCAAGTATTATATAAGTAGTAATTAAAACGATTGAAATGGCCAATAAGTTTGGAAATAAATTCCTGTACATTGGTATAATTTCTTAAACTATAATACTTACAGTTTCAGTTAATCGAACATCTTGGCGCATCATAGTTCTAATTGTGTGCAATAAACGTCCCGTACGACGGCTGCTCTCAAACAGCATATCAAATAATTTCACATAAAAACTGAATACTAACAAGGGTATCCCGATAACAAAAATTGCCATTATTTGAAGTTGCATTCGATCGGGTATGTAAATATTAAATGTTATATAGAATGTATAAAAGGCTGTGATTAAACTGCTGGCATATAAGCTCCACAATTGATGGCCCATGTAAATGCCATAAATCGAGTTTATCAATTTCATTTGTTTTGAAAGTTTCTTGTGGAACGTGGCCATATGATCTAACTGATCGCACAAAATTAGATTCTTGGTATTGATTTTATTAACAAGAACATTATTATGGTGCACCACCATCGCGTTTAATTCAATATTTATAACGTCATAAAAGTGCATATTGATCAACACACATGCTGTATATTGTGAAGTCAAAAGTTGAGAAATAAATATACCTTTATGTGTCAAGATTGTACCGAGCCACGTTTGACTGTAGCCCGAAACTACCATAGTCGCATATAAATTACTCAGGTACAAAAACCACGCGAGAAAGATTTCTTTGGCAAAAAATATTACGAAATTTTTTATACTGATGTGCTCGTATTTGCTTCCGAACAATGTTAAAAAAAATTTATTTAATTCGAGCGTTTTATTGAGTACGACTACGATGCTCGGTCCAGTTGTTAAAATAAGAGTAAAATTTAAAAAATTATTCAAAAAATCGGTAAACTGTAAGATTTTTGGAATGAACAATGGAATTTCATATTTAAGATTATTAGCGATATCGATTTCTAGCTGAAATCGATTGACTACTAAATAATAATTTGTCACAATCCCGAACAGTAAATTATACGTGAGCAATACGATTGAGAATTTAAACCGATTTGTACGACAACTGTATACATATGATCCAGAGCCAGTCAATATCGTTACGATGTATAAATAATATCCGACATACTTGAAATATGAATACGAGTATTTGAACATGTTTCCAACTGAAACCATCGATGGCTATAGTATGTAATAAAGAATTTTCATTATGGATTAATAAATAAAACCAATATCATAATTATATTCAGACTTATTAATTGCATAAATCATTTAGATGTATATAGGCGATAAACCGTATCCATATACGCTTTTTGTACAGTGACGGAGGCTTCAATTGAATGAAAAAAAACGTTCGTAGTAAATTGTACGAAGTAGAAAAAAAACTCGTCTAATTTATACTATCAGCATTCAGTATTGAAAGTTGACTATACAGCTATCATTGTGTAGATAACGGCTTCAAGTGTTCGAGTGTTGCTCTATACTGAATACCGTGTTTTATCTATAGAGTAGTTGCCACCACCAACCCTTCACCGTCACTCAGGCGCGATTGCCATATTGTGACATCACTTCCCAGCCGCATACTCTCAGTCCCTAAATCTATTTGTTCTTCAAATGATTTCGAAGATAACAGTGCAGTCTATGGGAAGAGTAGAAGGAGAGGAACACGGAAAGTGTTCCTCTCTTTCTACTCTTCTTTTTTTTCTTTCATCCACTATTCGCAATTTGCGTTGTTCCTAATTTTCTTTCGGAGCATAATATTTTTCAGGAAACAATGTTCCGTGAGAACGCTCAATAAGTTTTTCAAAGTGCGTCTATCATAATTCAAGAAGGACTGGGTTTTTGCTGATTTATTAATCCAAAGAAGATTTTAAAAAGTCAACAAGAGAAGAGGGTTGTCCCATATCTTCTGGTGCAGATCACCAAAGTGACAGTCGATACCTTTCTTAATTTCGCCACTCTGAGACTGGGCTAACGGGCCAATTTATCACCTTTGATATCCATGTTTAGATTAAGTTTATTCAATAGTCGATTTAAGGCAATTATCGTCTACAAAACAAGTTTCGATGAAACAGTATTAGAGTCAATCGCCTTTGGAGCAGCCTGGCTGTCAGAAAATATCTAAATATGACGATCTCTGAATTTCATCTTGTTTGCATAGATTGTTGGTTTCAAAATTCATTTCTGCCTGAAAGACAGTAGCGTACATATCAAGCGGATAGATAATTTGACCTCATGATATTGTATATATAACCCAGCTCACTGATGCATCAGCAAAGATCATCATATCGTCACTGGATAGATAGAAATGAGCTGTTGTAGTCCCATTTGTGGTTTTCGGTAATAAGTACACGAAATAATTTCCCGAAAACGTGCTTCGACACCAAAGGGAATGAAGGCATATAGGCAAATTATGTATCGGCCTACCTTCCTCCAAATTTAACAGTTCCCAGAATGGCCAAATAGATTATCTATGCTTTATCAAGCTTTGCAAGTAACCATAAAACTATCTAAATAGTGAACCAACCTGCTGCAGTCAACATGAATCGATCAGTCAACTAAAGCTAAATTTTGACAATATCATAAGAGAACAACTAGTAGTATTCGGACAACGGAATATATTCAATATTTTAAATGAAGCTAGTTTAGGTTATTGAACTCTAAGTACGCCTATAATAGTAAACCACATCCATCATGATACTAGAAATAAAACCAAATAACTCAACAGGAAGAGGGCTAGGCTTTAATAATGTCAGGCCATTGGCTATCATTGAAACACTTTCAGACTTGCGGACGGAGGAATCATTTTGATTCTGGATGGTGTCATAAATGCCTATCATACACAAATATTATTGGTATCCTCCTCAACAGAATTAATAGTTGGGATTTAGTGTCAACCTTTATTTTATCTGAGTGTTATCCAAAACAATTTTTAATTTAAAAAAAAATAATTTTGTTTTCTTTAAAACGGTCCATTCGCCAAATGATACAAAATTAAAATACTGGTGAGCAATCAAATGGCGCAGTGCGGTTAACCCTTTTTACCTTTCGAGATTGGAATGAAAGAGCTTAAGTGTTTTAGTTTTAATACAAATTTAGGCATTAAGAGAACACATTTTTTTTTCACTTCGTATTGGTCTCCATACCCAGTGCAACGGTCGTGTTTGGGACTATTACAAGTGAGAATTTAGCTATTGATTCCTTAGACCTCAAGTTGACCTGCTCTTTCTTTCAGTGGCGGTTATAAGCACAGGCAACCAAGGCAGCTGCCTGTGGCCTCACGCTTTTATGGGCCTCGCAGTGGAATCCACTTCGCAAAATTTTCAACTATTGAAAACAAATTTTCATTCCTATTCGAATAGGAATTACTACATTTACCAAAGTAATAGCGCTATTTTCTCTCTACGTAAATGTTTAAGAACAGTTAATTGAGTTATGTAATCGCTTTTTTATGTATACGCTTATTTATATTATTTTTGTTAAATGAGGTGTACATCTACATACTTACGTACAAAATGTACCAAATTAAACCAAATTTAAGTATTATTATATTATTATTATAAACATATTATGTAGGAAATAATTTAATATTGAAAACAATCCTTTTTTATTTATTTGGTTTATACTTTAATGTAAATATGTATTTAGAATATGGTTTACCGTTAAATAGAGAGTTTTGTAAGTATTCTCTCAATTGTTATTTTTGGTGTTACATTTACATACATACGAGTAATACGAGTGAGTATATAACAAAACCGAAACGAGAAAAATAGAATTACTGTTGTTTGTTAAATTTGTCAAAAAGAAACGAAAAACACATAGTACATAGATAGGTTTCCTATTCATTTTCCTTTTCACATCGAAACTATCATTCTAGTACTTAGGACATTCTTTTTTGGTGTTCATTGAAATTTTTTTGTTTTGGCAGTTTAAATATTCGTTTTATTTTTAACGATTTAACCAAGTTTTTATAAAATTTATATATAAATAAATTATATATAATAAAAATAATACTCGTACTTGCAAACGTTATACAAATTATAAATATTCTGTGTTTTAATCGTCGACTGTAGCTGATGAATAACAGCTATAACAATATAGTAATTTAGATTTGCCATTCTTTAATGATGGATCATCGTGATCGAGACACTGGGAGAAAATGGGCTTCGGGGGCTTCGAAGAAAAGAGATAAGAAAAAATTTGCTGCAACTATAAAAAAAATTAAACCATTGACAAGTTTTTTAATACTTTGACGGGCTCGGAAAAGACTGTTGGAGCAAGTACTAGTAGATCGCAAAATACCCTATTACTCGAAACACCAATTGAGATGGTTGAGACTCCAGTTGTTACCTCAAATTTCGATATTTCTATCCAGTTACCAGAACCAGAAACTTCTGCGGATAAAATTAATTTGTCCCAAGAATCATCGACATCTCTTTCTGACATTGATACGAATTTTCCGTTACATACTGAGCAGCTAGAAGTGTTAAATGATGATACTGTTGTAGTTTCAGATGACCCCGCATTATGGCCCGAATCATTTAGTGAACAAGAAAGGATCGAATTAATTAAAAAAGGACCAGCTCAGGTTAAGAAACTTAATTTTACAGCAGATAAATCTGGTCGCAAATTTAATGTCAGTCACTACATTAGACAACTTGGTAATGGTGAAGAGGTATCCAGAAGCTGGCTTGTGTATTCGATTCAAAATAACTCGGTGTTATGCTTTTGTTGCAAGCTACTTTCCACTCGAAAAACTCTTCTATCATCGGCTGAAGTTATTCTGATTGGAAAAATATAGGTCAAAGATTAAAAGAACATGATTTGTCTCAAGATCACGTTAGCTGTATGCATAAATGGATGACTCTATTAGTCCATTTAAAGGCAAACGCAACTATCGATAAATCTTTGCAGTGATTGTTGGAAAACGAGAAAAAACATTGGCGTTTAGTGCTTGAACGTCTTTTTGCTATTGCTCAAATGTTAGCTGAGAGATCATTAGCTTTCCGCGGCCATCGTGAGCACCTTAATGAGCCTAATAATGGAAATTTCTTGGCACAAGTAGAGCTTCTTGCAAAGTTCGATCCAGTCATGTCAGAACACTTGAGACGAATAAAAAATAAAGAATGCTTTAATACTTATCTTGGAAAGGACATACAGAATGAAATAATTGGTCTAATATCGAATAGAGTTCTCAAAACCATAGTTTCTTCTGTACAAGTAGCGAAATATTTTTCTATTATCATGGGTTGCACTCCGGATGTGAGTCATAAGGAACAGCTTTCTATTTTATTACGTTGCGTTGAAATTAATCACAAAGAAATCAAAATTAAAGAATATTTTTGTGGATTTTTGCATGTAACTGATAGCAGTGGTTCAGGTTTAGTTGAAGTTTTTTTTAAATTTTTTGGCTAAAAATAATTTGGATCTATCAAATTGTAGGGGACAATCGTATGATAATGGTGCTAACATGCGAGGCCAATACAAAGGTGTTCAAGCATTAATCAAACAAAAAAATGCTAGAGCATTTTACGTTCCGTTCGCTAATCACACTTTTAACCTCATGAGTCATGGTGTGTGACGCTGCAAAGTCAGTAATTATTGCGATTAATTTTTTTGGCACCGTTCAACGACTTTTTACATTTTTTGCTGCATCAACTGTTCGATGGGAAATATTACAAAGCACTTGTAAAGTTACTGTAAAATCCTTATCAGATACACGTTGGGAAAGTCGTATAAATAGTATCAATGTATTAAAAAATAATCTATCTCAAATTCAGGCTGCCTTACATAAAGTTGCAGACTCCAGTTCAATTGGGGTTGCCATTTCTGAAGCCAATAGTCTTGCTGCTGAAATATATTTATATCAGTTTATAATCTCACTTGTAATTTGGCATGAGATATTGTTTGAAATTAACAAAGTAAGCAAGTTTATGCAGAATCCTTCGGCGGATATTTCTGTAATGATAAAACTGGTGGAATCTACGAAACAATTTTTACAGAATATCAGAAGCGATGAATCATTTGAAGCCCTCATAGCGACAACTGAAAAAATTGCACTAAATCTAGGCATTGAACCAACATTTCCGGCAGTACGTGTTAGTCGAAAACGTCGTTTATTTGAGTATGAGGGTACTGATACACCACTCAATGGAAAGGCCAATAATAGATGTTGCAGCAGTGTCTCTTAATGAAAGGTTTGAAATGCTCGATTCGTACAACGAAATATTTGGATTCTTAATAAATACAGAAAAACTGCGAGATCTAGATGCAGAGCAGCTGTTGCTGGATTGAAGGAAATTGGAAGTTGCACTCACGAAACCAAATACTGCAGAATCGGACGTGAACCACGAGGAATTATACTCTGAAATTAGTACATTTTTAAGAATGGAAGCGGAATCGAAATCGGCAGTTGAAATATTGCAATATATTGTTGCAAATTCATTAATCGAAATTTTTCCTAATTTGTTTATTGCGTTGCGCATTTTACTCACCTCTCCTATATCAGTAGCAAGCGCAGAGAGGTCCTTTTCAAAATTAAAGCTAATAAAAACCTATTTACGTTCGAATATGGGTCAGGATCGGCTTTCTGATTTAGCTTTAATTTCTATCGAGAATGAACTAAGTCGGTCTTTGGATTATACTGATTTAATTGATGAGTTTGCATCTGTAAAAGTCAGAAAGGTACGATTTTAAACTATAAAATAATAAAAAATATAAAAATAACAAAATTAAACAAAAAATTAAAAATTAAAATAGAAAAAAAAAACGTAAACAACAGCTACAAAAAATTTAAATTTTGAATTATGTATAATATATTTATTATGTACTTTGTCAATTATTATTTGAAATAAAATAAAATAAATGAATTTTCGTTAAAATTACACATTAATTTGTTTGTTATTTCTAAATGTTGTAAGTCTCTTCAGATCAATGTCCTTTCTTCTCGCTGTACTTTTCTTCGCAGTTTTGCAGATTTTGCCGTGATGGTGGTATTCCTAGGCTACTAAGAACCCGTAATACACGATCAAAAGAAATATTTTACCGCAAGCAAAAAGTGCCTTGCATAAAAAGTTGCCTAGGGCCTTGCACATGTTAAAACCGCCCCTGTTCTTTAAATAAGACTACCGATTTTTTTCATCAATGGAAATATGGTATCTCATGTTTGAACTTTTGATAGAGATTTTGTTTTAGACAAATGATATTTGACTCCAAAAACATCCTACTATTAGAAAATAAATTAACATAAGCTATATTATTGCAGAATACCTCTGGTCTTATTTTAAGATGGCCAATTCTTAATAAAAAATATAGTCTATATAGTTTGTAAGCGATTGCTTAGAACATTTGACCTAAAATTGTCACCTAACTTTAGTATGTACTTCAAATTAATTTTGCTTAATTAGAGACTGAATACTGCCTGATTTTCAGTTGGGTTAATAAAAATACTGCCTGATTTTCAGTTGGGTTTGACCTAGCTTCTATTTTGACCACTACTAAGCATAACACCGCGTACTATTTGTAACAATATATGTAATTAGAAAAGTTACTTATACAAAATATTTTGCGATAAATACCTGCACAAAAAATTGGAAACAACATAATGTTTTTACCGACTGATAATCTTATATAATTATATTAGCTTGACAACTGGCTAATGTCTCGATTAAATGATTTGTTTTACCTTTTACATTGCATTTTCTGTTTGGATAAAATGTATAAGAAGGAGTTAAATACAAGAATTTCGGAATGGGCACTTCAACTCCAAAAATTTAATTACGAGCTCGAGCATCGACCTGGGATTAAAAAATGAGGCATGTTGACCCATTGAGTGGAGAGCCTGTGGTTCTGTTGGTTGAAGACGGTGTGATTTCTAGTAACAGCAGCCCAAAGAACCGACCCAGATTTACAGCCAATATTCGAGCTACTCAAAACAGGTGAGTATGATAATTTTAAAGTTAATAACGGGAATCTTTTTAAATCAGTTCAAGGTTCGTTATGTATTGCCATACCAAAGGCACATGCAAATGGAGTAGTTGATACTGAGGCAATTTTATATTCCAAAATTAAGCCAGAAGATACGTACATGCATAAATAACTGCATCCCTTGCATTTTAGCGGAAAAGAAAATGGGTAAACAAGAAGGGCTATTGCATTCGATACCGAAGGGTAGGATTCCATTGAATATCTACCATCTGGAGCACCTCGGTAATCTCGTAGCGACTACTAAGCAGTACAAATTTCTCCAAAAATTGGAAATGCAGGAATCGGTGTTTGGTACTCTAAGTATATTAGCTCAGATCGAGGTACGGCATTTACGTCCTCAGAATTCCAGGAATACTGCAAGAACCAGTCAATTGAAAATATAGCTATTACAACGGGCGTTCCAACCGGTAACGGACAGGTCAAATGCGTTAATAGAATACTTATACCAGTGCTAACGAAGATGAGTTTACAGAAACCAGACGAATGGTACAAGCACACCGAAACCTTGGAAAGATTTTTAAATAATATTTACCAACGAAGTATCGGGATGACACCGTTTGAGTTGCTAATGAGGGTAAAAATGCGTTGCCCGGAGGACTATAATTGATGGAAATCATAGAAAAGAAAAAAGGCAAAAAGTTTCAACGAAAGACGTAGTAACCTTAAAAACGAGGCCAGGGAACAAATTTTAAAAGTTCAAGAGGAAAAGCGCAGAACATTTAATAAGGGAAGAAAACGTGCATCATTGTCGGCGATATGGTAGCAATGAAAAAAGTTCAGTTTAGTGGTGGAACTAAAATTGGTCCGAAATATCTTGGACCTAATGAAGTGGTACGTTGTCGAGATAACGACCGGTACGATGTTGTGATGGTCGGTAGAACTGAGTGTCCTAAGAAAACATCAACAAGCGCAGCAGAACGTATGAAACGTTATTATGGATATGGAAGGAGAATTAGAAGAATACGATGGAGTGGAAAGAGCGTGAGACGTCGTCAGCGGAAAATAGTCATCCGAGTCGGATGACTCGCAGGATGGCCGTGTAGAATAATTTACGTGTCACCCTGTAGTTATACCGATCAACATTTTGCGGGTTTACCGAATAACAGAAGATATAGATGTAATTCCTTTTACCTACAGATTTAGATTGTCTGATAACATCACTCGAAGAAGACATAAAAATCACGGCTGTCTATCGTTATTAAAAATAAATTAAAATTTTTTTTACAAATTAAATTGTGTTCCTATTTTTCTTAAGTGTGACCAAAATAATTTTTCCTTATTAGTTACTTTCCAATCGACCAACCGCTAGTACCCGCTAGTGAACCGCTATTAGTTCGGTGCGTGTCTTTACTAAATAATCCATAGTAAATTAACCAAAGACACGCAACGACTACTATCGGTTAACTAGCTGGTACTAGCGGTTGGTTGATTGGAAAGCAACTATTATGTATGTATATATATATATATATATATATATATATATATATATATATATATATATATATATATATATATATTTATATATATATATATATATATATATATATATATATATATATATATATATATATATATATATAAATATATATATACATAAATATATATATATATATATATATATATATATATATATTTATATATATATATATATATATATATATATATATATATATATATATATATATATGTATATATATATATATATATATATATATATATATAGATATATATATATATATATATATATATATATATATATATATATATATATATACAGTGAGACCATTTAAAATTCGGACGAACGTAACATACAACTATTCATTAGATTATCTACTATGATATCGAACTTAAAATAATTTTTATTATAAGAATATATTTATTTATTTATTACTGTAATACGAGGTGTAAATTATAATAAATAAATTGATTCATATATTAACAAAATAATTGATTTAATAAAAAATTGCACAAATTCATCACAATTTAATATTTGGACATAGGACAGCTTTAGCTTATATTTTATAAATTTGAATTTCAATATTTATGTTTTAGCACTTTGTTGCACACCCTGTTTGCTTTATCACAGATTTTAATCTTTTTGGCATTGAACTTACTGGTTTTTTGTTAGTTCTGGTCTAATTTTCTTCCATTCCCCCTGAAGTATATTTTGCAATTAAACCTTGTTGGAAATATGGGGTTTTCTTATTTGTGCATCCAATAGGTGCCACAAATTCTCTATTGGGTTTATGTCACGAGACTGTGGTGGTGTGTTAAAAACCTTTTGGGCAATCGTAAAGCAAATATCAGACATATGTCAGAACTTTTTTGTTGTGTTATCCATCACTCAGATTCAATTGGCCCATTGTGACATCCCACTAGTACCTGACGTTCCGGCTAAAGGTCCGATTTTACGTAGAAACCATCTGTACATTGTATAGCTCCATGACAGCCTATAGTACTGACTGACATAGAAGATGGGACAGCACACGGATTCTAAACTCAAAATGGTCTCATATGAGTTCATTTGCATTACAGATCGCACCACCCAAACGATCGATGGTGAAAATCTCTTTTCGCATCCTACCCTTATCGGGATTCGAACCCGGTACCTACCACTCCACTCCGCAGCTTTTAAACCACTGCGCAAACTGGGCGGTATGATAGTAAATAATCTAATGAATACGTGTATGTTACGTTTGTCCGAATATTAAATGGTCTCACTGTATATATATATATATATATATATATATATATATAAACATATATATATATATATATATACATATATATATATATATATATATATATATATATATATATATATATATATATATATATAAACATATATATATATATATATATATATATATATATATATATATATATATATATATATATATATATATATATATATATATATATATATATATATATATATATAAATATATATATATATATATATATATATATATATATATATATATATATATATATATTATATTTATATATATATATATATATATATATATATATATATATATATATATATATATACATATATTTATATATATATATATATATATATATATATGTGTGTGTGTGTGTGTGTGTGTGTGTATTTGAACTAAGTTTTATAGATTTGATTGAATTTTATTTATCGTATTATCAATGATAAGGTATAAAAGAGTTAGCTAAATTCAATATAGCCTTTTCACCCAGGGTACAAATATTTCTTCTTATTTCAGTCTAGTATACATCATTTCTCCTGAGAAATTGTTTATCACAAATAACTATCATACAAATTGTATGATAGTTATTTGTGGTTTAACGTTGAAATGTCAAATATAAATAAATTCAAGCTGCGCTCAAAATTCGCCGCAAATGGAAATTATGGTATTTATTTTTTCGAGACGCAAGTCAAAACAGCGCAAGTCGAACCGTCGCAACTCGATGCTCTAGTATATATATATATATATATATATATATATATATATATATATAT
This sequence comes from Tipula lateralis, assembly GCA_963932295.1. Lineage (NCBI taxonomy): Eukaryota > Metazoa > Arthropoda > Insecta > Diptera > Tipulidae > Tipula > Tipula lateralis. The sequence continues at coordinate 123,037,023 of OZ010737.1, forward strand.
ATATATATATATATATATATATATATATATAAATATATATTTATATATACATATATATATATATATATATATATATATATATATATATATATATATATATATATATATATATATATATACATATATATATATATATAAATATATACTAACTTGTTGGTTTTAGTTCTTCTAGTTATTAATTTATTGATTTCTTCAAAAATTATCCTAAGACTGACTAACTCCTTCACAAAAAATCGTAATCATCTTCATAAATATAAATATGATGAACTTGGAGAACAAAATACGTAACCCAACACCAGTAAAAAATACTTAAAGCTACAGTTTAGTATCAATAATTCATAACAAGTTTAATACTCACAATTTGTCTAATGCGTCTATCATCGTTCACTGAGTTGTCAAATTGATTGAGTAGTTTCCCAGCCTGATACATTCGTTCCAGAAACATATCAAATAATTTCATATAAAACCACAATTGCATAACCGGCGGTCCAATCACAAACATTGCAATTATCAGCAATGGCGTTCGGTTTACCACCGTATTATTAAGTAACACAAAAATTAAATAAAACATGAAAATCATCGAATTTAAGAAGAGTGAAAACAGTTGAGCCGCAATAAATATACCATACGTCTTATTGACAGCCTGCGACATTTTTGTCGCCTTACAGTGTAGCCACACCAATGAATCTAGACGATCGCATAGTGTGGAACTGTTTAACGTGTTCTCGTTCGATTCGTTTCGATTCAGCTGCATTGACAAGAGGGCCAGCTCTATGTTGATTACCTCATAAATGTGCATTAAAGTCAATATGGACGCCATAAAGTACGATGCTTTGAACAATGTTAAAAACTGTCCTTTATTTATAGCCAATGCATCAACAAAGGTTTGTTTATAGCCCGACACGATTATAGTTGTGGTCGAATTCATTCCATACAAAAACCATTTCAAAAAAATCTCTTTCATAACGAACACGAGAAAATATTTATAACTCTTCGCTTCGTATCGGTTGCGGAACATTGTATAAAATCGTTTGTTCAATCGGAACGCCTTGTTTAATGTTTCGACAACATTTGGCCCCGTTGTCATAATCAGTGCGACCAGCAAAAAATTGTTAAAATAATCCGCAGTTTGATGTAATTTTGTTATCATCGTCGGCATATTCTTGTGACTTTTTTGTGTCTTATTGTGGGCGGTTAGCTTACTGCGTGCATATATCATGTAACTGTTAATTAAAATTGCAAATATTACATTATACACCAACGATGGAATTGAAAATTTGAAGTGTTTTTTACGAAAATTGTATACGTATGAACTGGTGCCGGTAATTTTCGACAGAACGTATAAATACAGAACAATGTATTTGAGATAGAAATATTTAAACATTTTGTGCAGAGTACCAAATTCAACTGTGTATACGATAGTCGATAGGCACGACCTCGAACTAAGTAAATAGTTAGGTGTAAATAGTTAATTATATTTAATTTAAACCATTTGGGAATCGTCAATAATGAATTATGATATCAAACCGCAGAATGATTTTATTTAAATCCCAAATTGCTTTTAGCGGGAGGCGTGGTAACATGTTATCCATAACTGCTTTCTTTACTGTGTATAGTTAAGCTAGAATTTAACCGTATGTTGGTGTTTGCTATACTGACAATATGAGTCCGTCGGTTTCGATTGAGGCGGCATTTATTTGGTTATAAACGACATCATCAGCAAGCAGAGCGTATTTGAGCCTGCATATTTACTGTCCTTAGAATCAATGCACGATTATGTTTTATCTTTTACAATATTCTTTCAATGTCCAACTCTCACATTGATATATAGGATCAACTGTATTGAAAGCTTATCCGCATTTGCAAAATATTTCAACATAAGAATTGAGCATAGTCGATTCAATGCTTGAGTGGTGCTAAATACTGATTGAGTGGTGCTGTATATTGATTTAAATGGGCATTAGCTGGAGAATCAGTCCTCTGGAATACAAATTATGTCCGGAAATTTAGTGTGATTCAGATAGGTAGAACTGGATGAGTCGGCTGAAATAAGTAAGCCAACACAGATCCGACAGTTAAGCTTCGTAAGCTTAAGCTTATGATTTATTCAAATTAACCGTAATAATTCCAAGTCTGCTCTAGTTTTACTTAAGCTAAACATTGTTCTTATTCAAGAACCATTGGAAAGGCGAAAACCAGGTGCAACTTGTTTGCAGAAGAAATTTCGGAGCTGTACTAGGGTGTGTCAGACCATTGAAAGGATACCAATGAAAGAAGTGAATAGTTTTTTGATTACTTATTCAGAACCGATTTGTTAATTTGGAGGAGAATTAATCTTCATTACTAGATGTAATAGATGTATTCTAGTTTCACTCTATTTTTCAAATGATTGAGTGGTAGAGACTAGTCAAGGAATATTCATAAAAACTTCAGCAGCATTTTTCTCAAATCACAGCTAAATGATCTTAAAACTTAATATTTACACGGCAACCAAGTTAACTTTTAGAAACCATGGAAAGACTAACTGGAGCAGATATAGGGAAATTTAAGCGGAGCCCTTAGCGCACCGCTACATATGATATTTTGGTTTCTTTGACCAGTGCCTACATCGATCTCTCAAAGTAGGAGAACCTTTCTGAAGTTAGTAAGAAATCTCAGCCTACGACCGATCTATAAGAGCACTGAAAAAGCTAAAGATTTAGGACTCCTACAAGAGAAATTTAAAAGTATACAAAAAGGAATTAAGGAAGGTGTAAAACACGCCTTGGAAGAAATTCTGTGATACTATTAAATCAGGTTTGTAAGACTTCTCGCCTCAAGAAAATAAAAGCTAATAATATTATCGTAGCTATTATTTCCTTGAGGCGAGCGAAATCTTATACCGAGCTATTTAATTAAACTGGATGGACCTTGGATATAAATCTATTCGTTTCTAACGTTTACAGAGAACACTCTAAATATAAACCGGATCTGATGGAGCTAGACGGCCTCATACCTTGTAAATAAGGTGGCTCTAATCGAATTATACCAGCAGAACAGCTGAGGCATCATTACCACTTGGCTCGAGGTTATCTTTATAGGATGTCTTAAGGTCATATATTTATTGGAAATCGGGGCAGGTGAACTTCATTCCGAAGGCGACAAGCACTCACTAAACTACTCGAAAGAATGAAAACCCACTAAGCTAAGTGGAGGCCGAATATTGTGAAAAAGTTGAACGAGGCTACTAAAGACATTCTCTAGACCATTTCAAAGAGATGATGCTTAAACCCGAAGCTTGCAAGTTGTCTTTACACTGATATAGCTAGACCTATACTAATGTATAGAGTTAGCAAGTACTGACCGGCTCATAATAATGTATTATACAGGAGAATACTGCAGAATGTGTTAAAATCATCCTGTATACTTCTAAATGAGACGTTGAGTACAACTTGTCCTCGTGTTTTAGATATTATGTTTCTCCTTCTGCCCAGGAAATATCTTCGTCAAGCAGAAGGCCGTATAGGTGGTCGCTTTAGTCGGTCGACAGTAGTTCAGTAGAAATTTCTAAAAATAGGACACTCGAAAATATTTCATTCGCTTGTGAGGAACTAGAGAGTCATGATTACACTACAAAGGTTTTATGAATCGATACGATTGTTCGAACCATGCCGTTCGCTAGGGACTTCTAGAAGGGTAAATCAGTACTGAAAACAGAGTCTTAAATTTTACATGAATGAATCTTAACTAGAGGAAAGAATGGGGGCTGCTGTCTTCAGAGGCAGCAAAGAGAGCACAACATTTAATAATACGTCAATCAACCATTGCTTAGGTTAGTACAAATTTGGGAGACAGCTTGGGAACTTCACAGAGGTAAAAACGCAAAATTGAATTGGGTAGGCCAGTCTACCTTATCAAGCAGTCCTGGAAACTGGCTAGGATTCATTAGACATTCAATCATTCATTAATCCGAAATCAAAAATGATTACAGAAACGAGTAAAAGAAGAAATAATAATAATTCTGTTGGCGTAGCAACATAAGTTATATTAATATTTAAGTACAACTCTGTTAACCTAAACTAAATATCTTCATTTGTCATAATGTTAAAATTGTTAATTACGCCTTAAGCACTTTTAATTGAAATTTCCCTTTTTAATACTCAAACCATTTCAGTTTAAGTACAAGTATAACAGCTTAAATGTAAACACTTATAATTAGATGTCGCTTATAATCTAAATGACACAGCAAATTTACAACAATAATGTATAAATCAGATTAATACCATCCATTCAATTTTTATAACTCACGGAGTGAAGATTACCGAGTTACCATTTTTTTATTTACGAATTTAATAAATTGTACTAACCATTTTTAAGAGTTCAATTATTGGATTAGACTTTCCTAAACAAGTACCATTTGTTTAAAAGTCCGCCTACCAGCACGAAAAAGCTTGTGCTCCATCATTTGGTGTCAGAAGTGGGATAGCTGTAGTCATTCAACATAATTGGATACGATTGAACACCGTTGATACGATTGGATGCTGCTTACTTATTTGTGTCTTAACCAAATTTTGTGATCTGCACACACGTGGAGTGTGAACGCCAGTGCATCAGGGCTAAACTACTATCTTCCATAATAATTGTGTATTGAAACCAACTGGAGTTCGGAGACAACACGAGGTTTTTATCAAAGGTAGTACTCTTAAACCAGCGATAATATTAGCAGTGAAGTCAGCAAACTGTAAGTAGAATTTATTACTGTACTAAATGCCTCCAACCGTGGACACGCGTCGATCAAAACAATTTATAGACAATCTGCTAGAACAGTTAGAACGCTATGAAAGTTTTGTTTCAACGAAGCTGGCAACAGCAAAGGCCAAATTAGTCCAACATCGACTGGCTGAATTGAATACTAGCTGGTCAATTTACCAAAAAATGCTACCTCCGAGCTAATGGATGTTGACCTGTTAACTGAAGAAGTCCGTACCAGAGTGGAAGATTCATATATATTTGTTATATCGGAGTTCGAAGAACGATTAGAAGAACTCAAGGAGACAAAGCGCAAACAGCAGATAGGAGAGGAGAAACCACAACTGCAAACTATTTCACCCTCAATAAACGCAAGGTTACCAACGATTGATCTCCCAACTTTTTCAGGCAGCTATCTTGAATGGAATTCATTCATTAGTACATTTAACGTGCTTATACACGACAACCCATCTCTTAGTATAGTAGAACCAAATTCCAATATTTGAAATTATCACTTCAAGGAGTTGCTGCTAGTGCCATCGCAGCAGTTGAATTATCAGACGACAACTATGAGATTGCTCGAGACATTCTCCAAACCAGATTTGACAAACCACACTTCATATGTGAACAACACGTTCGAGCCATTTTTCAACATAAACCAATCGATAAACCTGATCCAAAGAAGTTGTTAGGATTACTTGATCACTTTAGATCCCACTTGCGTTCCTTAGAATCACTCAACAGACCAGTAAAGTATTGGGATGACCTGATCGTATACATAATGGTTTCAAAGCTGGATATAGACACGAAAAATAAATGGAATGATGCTGTGCCAGCAACACGCCTTCCAACAGTAGACGACATAAGTCACTTTCTAAGTTCGAGAGCTCATCGTTTGGAAGGACAGGTGGAATCCAGGTCAACTGTCTCGAACCATCCACAACCATCAATTAAATCGAATCACCATTTCAATCGTGCATGCCAATCTGCACTCACTGTTATCAAATCATCGCCGTATTCCTGTGTATTTTGCAAAATAAGTGGACACACCATAGTAAGATGTCACAAATTTCTACACCTACCTGTTGATCAACGGTGCAATTTCGTAACTGAAACCAAATTGTGTTACAATTGTCTTCGGCCTGATCACATGGTTTTAGCATGTCCAATAACTTTTCGTTGCCGACATTGCAATTCAACGCACCATTCATTGCTCCACAAAGGTACAGATGAGCAGAGTTCCACATATTCGAAGGCGGTGCCACCGACTCCTGCTTCGAAACCAGGAACTTCATCAAAGGAAAAACCCATTAATACGACTGTAACCTCGTCATCACTTGCGGCAGCCAATTCCAAGACAAATTCACTGTCATTTGTTTACTTAGTCACTGCATTAGTCAAGGTACTTGATCGTTCAGGACACCCGGTCATTGGAAGAGCACTTTTGGACTCTGGTTCTCAACTAAACTTTATGACCAAATCATTTGCGTCAACTCTTAACCATTTACATCGTAACAGTGCTGTTAAAATAAGTGGAATTGGATCCAATCTCGTTACATGTTCGGGGAGTTTGACAATAACTATGAAATCACAAGTGACACATTTTTCTACCACATTAGATGTACACGTTCTGCCAAAAATAACAAGCTATCAGCCTATCACATCTATTAATAATATTGAATCGTGGGCGATTCCTTCCAACATAAAATTAGCCGATCCTGAGTTTTTCAAATTTCAAGATATCGATTTATTACTGGGAGCCGAGATTTATCAAGAGTTACTCTCTGTAGGTCAAATTAAGTTAAATGACAATCTACCAACGCTCCAGAACACTGTACTTGGCTGGATTATATCTGGAAAGCTGTCATCACATCCGATTCCTGAACACTGTTGTCATTTGATCGTTGAGAGTTCAAATACATTGAATCAACAAATTGAACAATTTTGGAATATCGAAAACGTACCTCATTCTCTTAAACCACGTTCATCAGAAGAAATTGAGTGTGAAAATCATTTCAAAAAATTCACTACACGAGATAACGAAGGACGATTCATTGTGAAACTTCCATTTTTGAAGGATCCATCAACACTAGGTGACTCAAGAAGTTTGGCAGCTCGTCGATTTTTTAGTCTTGAAAGACGTCTCCACAAATCACCTAGTTTATTCTCGGAATATTCACGCTTTATCAATGAGTACAAGAGGTTAGGTCACATGGAATATATTGATACCAATTTAATTACTCAACCAACATTCTATCTACCTCATCATTGCATCATGAAACCTGACAGTTCTACAACAAAACTACGTGTTGTTTTCGACGGGTCCGCCAAAACCTCTAGCGGATTATCACTTAACTCTATCATGATGGTTGGTCCAGTCGTGCAGAATGATCTGTTCTCCATTTTAATCCGGTTTAGGGCACATGCCTATGCATTCAGCGCCGATGTTGCCAAGATGTATCGGCAAATTAAGGTACACCAAGACGATCATAAATACCAGTTGATTCTCTGGCGAGAGTCTCCGATTGAACCGCTTTCCACATTTAAATTGAAAACGGTTACTTATAGCACATCATCTGCTCCATTTCTTGCTACAAGATGTCTCCAACAGTTGGCACTTGACCATAAAGAAATCTTCCCATCAGCTACTATTGTCATAGAGAAAGATTTCTACGTTGATGATCTACTGACCGGGACCAATTCACTTGAGTCTGCCATAGAACTTAAACAGCAAATTACAGCCATACTTCAATCTGGAGGCATGGAACTAAGAAAGTGGTGTACTAACGTAGCTGAGATAATCAAGGATGTCCCACATGAATTCACCGAGAACGTTGTTACCATTGATGGGGGCGAGTGGATTAAAACCCTTGGAATACGTTGGCATCCGTCAACCGATCAATTCAACTGCACTGTTCACACAACCGCCAGTTCAAAGATATCTAAACGAACTATATTCTCACAAATTGCACAAATTTATGATCCACTTGGCCTAGTAGCCCTAGTAGTCGTTTTGGGAAAACTGCTGATACAATCGTTATGGCAGCTGAAACTAGATTGGGACCAATCACTACCACAACACTTACATACATATTGGCAAACCCTTCGCGACAGCCTAACTGCACTCAAAATGTATAGGATAGATAGACATTTGTTTAATTCATCGGAACCACATAACGTCCAGTTACATGGATTTTCCGATGCAAGCGAGCGAGCTTATGGAGCTGTTCTATATGTTCGTAGTACAACAGTCGATGGCCGAATCTCCGTCAAACTTTTATGCTCCAAGTCACGTATTGCACCACTCAAGAAAATAACTCTACCTCGCTTAGAGTTATGTGCCGCAGTTCTCTTGGCACAGCTAACACAAAGGATTCACGAAAACCTCAATTTTAACGTCGATAGAACATTTTATTGGTCTGACTCAACAATTACGCTCCATTGGATAAAGTCGTGCTCATCCAAATGGAAAACCTTTGTTTCCAATCGAGTGTCGGTCATACAAGAATGCTCCAAACCGGAAAATTGGCTGCATGTTCCAACTGAGTGCAACCCGGCTGATTTAGTATCTCGAGGAATGCCTACTGATAAATTTATCCAGTCCAGTCTTTGGACGCATGGGCCTTCATTTCTATCACAAGAAGCGAGCCGGTGGCCAACGCTTCATGAAGTATTTCCAATACCTGAAGAAGAAAGTGAATTAAGAAAGCCTACACCAGTTACAGTCATTTCAACAGAGCCTTCACAAAATATACTCACACAAATAAAATATCACAACGATTATCGGAGATTGAGACGAATTGTAGCGTACATACTTCGTTTTAAAACCAAACCTAATTGCAAATTTAGTGGCCCACTAAAATTGGAAGAATTGGATCGAGCCCTCACCACCATAATACGAATCACCCAAAGAGAATCTTTCCCTGTTGAATACGCGGGGCTAGAAAGGAAAGATTTTATCGTGAAACAGCCTTCACTTCGTTCGCTGTCACTCTTCATGGACGAAGATCACGTTATTAGAGTGGGTGGCCGCCTCCAGCACACCAGCTTGCCATATATCTCAAAACATCCAATTCTTTTACCTGATAACCATAAATTCACTCTAATATTAATTAATTTTTATCACAGGAAACTTCTACACGCCGGCCCACGAGCATTGTTAGCTGCTGTGCGTCAATATTACTGGCCCTTGTATGGAACAAAAGTGTGTAAGAAGGTATTTCGAGAGTGCAAAGAATGTTTCCGGACCCATCCTACACCCATGAGTCAACAAATGGGAAGTTTACCAGAGGAACGAGTTCATGTTTCACCACCCTTTTACACAGTAGGGATAGATTTTGCCGGGCCATTTTATGTTCACTATCGCATCCGTGGTAAAGCACCAACAAAGACTTATCTTTGCCTATTCATTTGTTTCGTCACAAAGGCAATACATTTGGAGTTAGCCTCTGACCTCACTACACAAGCATTTATGGGATGCTTCAAACGTTTCGTGAGTACACGAGGTTCATGTAAACGTGTATCCTCGGATAACGGCACAAACTTTATTGGAGCTAATTCAGAACTGCGCGAACTATATGCATTGTTATCCTCACAAGGTTTAAAGGAGGAGCTGCAAAGAAGTTGTGACGATGACAAAATCGAATGGAAATTTACACCGCCAGCCAGCCCAAATTTTGGTGGTTTGCATGAATCGGGAGTAAAATTAGCCAAATTTCACCTTCGTCGTACAATGATGGCGGCGAAATTTACGTACGAACAACTTATGACACTAATCAAACAGGTTGAGGCTGTCCTTAACTCCCGACCGCTTGGTCCAGTTTCAAGTTGTATTGATGATTTCGACTGCCGAAACGACTTAACGTTTCAAGGGAGGCGAGAATGTTGGCGTAGCAACATAAGTTATATTAATATTTAAGTACAACTCTGTTAACCTAAAATAAATATCTTCATTTGTCATAATGTTAAAATTTTTAACTACGCCTTAAGCACTTTTAATTGAAATTTCCCTTTTTAATACTCAAACCATTTCAGTTTAAGTACAAGTATAACAGCTTAAATGTAAACACTTATAATTAGATGTCGCTTATAATCTAAATGACACAGCAAATTTACAACAATAATGTATAAATCAGATTAATACCATCCATTCAATTTTTACAACTCACGGAGTGAAGATTACCGAGTTACCATTTTTTTATTTACGAATTTAATAAATTGTACTAACCATTTTTAAGAGTTCAATTATTGGATTAGACTTTCCTAAACAAGTACCATTTGTTTAAAAGTCCGCCTACCAGCACGAAAAAGCTTGTACTCCATCAAATTCAAATCAGCAAACACAAAAAATATCGACCATTGGCTATCGTACCTGGACACGAATTGGAAACTGCATCATAAGAACTCTAACGGCAACATCAAGGTTGAAAAGGAAATGAAGTATATAATATAGTATATAATATAGAAATTCTCAGCCTCGGCAAAGTAAGATGGTGGAGACATAACAACCAGCGCAGGAAATTATATGATGTTCTCTGATAGTGCTGACACACACGAACCAGGTGTAGAGGTATACTAACAACTGCTAAAGCAAAGACATCACTACTCGATTGGAAACCAATAAGTAGCAGAATAATAACAACAGCACGATTCCATTCAAAAATCAGAAATACAACAATCATGAATGCTATGCGTCCACAGAAAAAGCAGAGGAGACAGTTAAAGATGAATTCTACGAGCAGCTACAACCCGCCATATCAAGTGCACATCGAAATTATCCAAGGTGATTTCAATGCAAAAATTGCAACGGAGAAAGAGGCTCATCGACTATTGTGTCACAAATCAGCTATTCATAGGCAGCAGCAAATTCCCACACAAGAATATCCATAAATAAACCTGGACACCACCAGATGGCAGAACAAGAAATCAAATTGACCATGTGCTGATAAATAACAAGTTTATATAATTCCTACAAGATGTCAGTGCAATGAGAGTGCAGGAGCACTAGCACCAATCTTTAGAAGTGTGGAATACTGGAATAATTCCACAAAAATAGAGTTCGATGGTCCAGTCTAGAAGACGCTCTATGCTCCTAAGAATGGAGATAAAGGGAAGAAATGTCCATTATTGAATCTAGTTCTTTTGGAACTAATAAACCCTCCAACACACTCAGATGGGCAGAACAGGGCGTGTCGACTGAAGAAAATGGGTTGACATCGAGATCGGACTATTATTGACTACGAGGGGTGCAAAAGACTACACTGGTGAACCCGTATTCTGGAAATAGAAATATCGTAAGTTTACAAATTAAGAATTTGTTTATCATTTATTCAAATTAACCTTAATAATTCCGCAGGGCTACTCGACGGCTCTTATACTTAAGCTGAACAGCAAGAGAAATTTCGGAGCTGTACTAAGGTGTGATAGACCAACGAAAGGACACCAATAAACGAGGTGAGTAGTTTTTTGATTACTTATTAAGAACCGATTTCTTAATTTACAATGTTGGAGGTGAACCAATATCTTTACTAGAAATAGAAGGATGGTAATAGATGTTTGCTAGTGTCTTACTATTTCTCAAACTGTGGAGGGGTGGAGAGTAGCGGACGATATGCATGAGAATATTCGCAAGGATATTTACACGATATAGAGAAGCTTACAATAAATCTTTCGAAGTAAAGGACCTATTTGAGAGTTAGAATCTAGAGCACTGGAGATGCTAAACGTCCTAGAAGCACATCTGTGATAATATGGAAATTGTCTCTAACTTTCGCCGCAGGATAATATAAGCTTAGAATCCAATCACACCGAGCTATTGAATTACACTGGATGGCTGTTTTAAAGAGGACTCGAAACGTATAAATGTATCCATTCCTTATGTTAAATAGAAACCGCAGATCTTGTTGGCTTCATACCTTATAAATAAGGCGGCCCTAAACGAATTATAGCAGCAGAACAATAGATACATCACCTGGCACGGGAAATTTCTTTATAGAATGTCTTAAGTCCAAAAATTTCTTGGAAATCGTGGCAGGTCAAAGTGAACTTGATCCCGAAGGCAATGGCTACCCACAAGAATGAAACCTCACTAGTAGGGGACCTTTAGAAAGTAATCAGGCTTAATATCAAAGTTCGTGTATCGGCCTTACACTAATATAGCTGGACTATACTAATGTATATAGTTAGCGTGTAGTGACCGGTTCTTACTAATGAAACATACATGAGAATACTGGAGAAACGAAGCGGGAAGTTACAAGTGCGATAATGAAGCTGAAAAATAACAAAACCGCTGCAACTGACAACATACCAGCTGAACTACTCACTGGAGACGCATTTACAACTGCAGAAGCACTAATACCACTATTAGTAGAAGTGTGGAATACTGAGAGAGTTCCACAAAAGTCTTAACCATAACGATCCCAAAGAAAGGCGACTTAAGAGAATGCAAAAACTGGCGAGGCACCTCCCTGCTCAGCAGCACAATGAAAGTATTAGCAATTGTCATCCTAGAACGAATCTCTCCAACTGTGAACCAATACATAAGAAACGAACAAGCTGGTTTCAGGCCAAGAAAAAGCTGTACAGACCACATCAACACAGTCCGAATAATCGTCAAACAATCCAACGATTGGAACTCACCACTATATCTGATCTTCGTGAACTTGGAACGCGCATTTGATTCCATCAATACAAGCGCAATCTGGAAAGAACTCTGTGCAAGAAAAATAACCGAACTAATTCGAGAAATGTACCGTATGACGCTGGAAATAAAGCGCAACACAAAGGTAAGCAGAGTGGCACATACTAAAATACACAAGAAGTTAGACAAGGATGTATGGTATCGCATCACCAAACGGTATTCAGTGGGATCCAATTAGAAAACTCAATGATCTCGACTACGCAGATGATATATGCCTGCTAATACAAATACACAGACGAGCAGCAAAAGCTACAAAATTTATCAAAAATAACATAAGATGTTGGGTTTAAGATAAACATAAGAAAGACAAAGGCCCTGAGACTGAACACAAGCATTAGTACACCGCTTCGCATCAACCAAAACACAATAGATGTCGAAAAATTCGTATACCTTGGCTGTACCGTATCAAGAACAGGCGGAACGGAAGAAGACATTAACCAACGCATCAACAAAGCGAGAAACACTTTCAACATGCTCCATAAGATTTGGAATGCATCCGTCCTGTCAAGAAACACCAAGATTCGAATGTGCAATGCCTGTGTAAAATCAGTACTACTGTGTGGATGTGAAACGTGGAAACATACGCAGAAAATCACAAAAAGACTCCAAGTGTTTGTGAATGCGCTAGGCGATTGATCAAACGCTTCTGGCCAAAAAAGATCACAAATGAAGAATTACTGCGACAAACAAACCAAGTGGACATTGAGAAGAAGATCAGGAAGCGGAAATGGAAATGGGTAGAATACACGCTGAGAAAGACACCAAATTACACAACCAGGATGTCACTGGCGTGTAATCCGCAAGGAAAAAGAAAAGTTGGAAGGTCAGCAGTGACTTGGAAAAAAACGGTGCTAACTGAAGCAAAACATCTTGGGAAACATGGGAGGGAACTAAAGAGAATACCCTAAATAGAGTTCGATGGTTCAGTCTAGTAGACACCCTACGCTTCTAAGAATGGAGATAAAGGAAAAAAACTAGGACTTCTGAGAGGGTAAATTATAGCTCTGAAAACTGAAGTTTTTTAATTTTACATTTACGACACTTAGCTAGAGGCAAGAGTGGAGGCTGGATCTTCTGTAACAATCTTGAGGTGATTATATCTGTTACTGCAATGTGTATCAGACTAAGGTTAGGACGATTAAGAAAGTCCTGAACTGGTTGATACATAATGTGGTTTCAACAGTTGATATCTCAATTCGTGTTGTAAGTCAGGCTGTATTTAGTCACTGGGATCAGTTTCACTGATGTTTAAGATAGCGTTTAGTCATCTCTTTACCATATGAATAATCATTTCAAGATAGATTTCTAGTCACTCGGACCTTTTGGAAAACTGCAGGGCAAACAAATTAGCCAGAAATGGTATGAAACGGCAGAGCTAGAGTAGTCAATTACAGCGTTAAGGTTAGTCCTTATATAGGAAAGTGACGAAGGGCGAACTAACACCTAGAGTAAAGTGAACAAGTCTGCCCAAAAATGGACTAGAGTCGTTTGAAAATAATGGTTTTACTAACAAAATGTTGGTGTAGAATGATTGCATAAATGAGGGATGCGTATTAGAGCAATTATGTGATCTCTAGAATTGATTTAATGTTAATGAATAGAGAAGAGTATGATATGTGGTATAATGACGGCCAGAAATCAGTATAACTATGCGTAGGCAGCCACTGGTACCTAATCTAACCTCACCTTCTCGAAAATCAGTACTGAAATGAAAATATTCGTCTTTCTGTCGCCGTTCAAACTACATCATGCGTATTGTTAGCTGCGGTTGCACAAAGTGTCGTAAAACTGGTAGTTAGGTATGGATGTGAGAGTTAGACCATTTCGTATAAATATGAAATATGGCATATTTCATTCCAGTACAAAACCATGCTTGTAATATTTACTCAAAAAATCAAGTACTTACGCTCGAGGAATGACTTATACGTTACGATATTTGCAGATGATTTGAACAAGTTCTTTAGTCGTATATCAATAAAAAGTCATGACTTTTGTAGCACCTTATGAACATTATGTCATAAATTATCTCGAAATAGACAAATTCAACCAAATCAAAAGAAAGAAACCAAAGACCTTAACAGCAGTTAGATCATAAATCATAATGGATAAAATCTAAAAATTGATGCAACATTAACCCGAATATGCTTCATTTAATAAAATATACAATAGTGCAATAGTTAGATACCATTTGAGGTTTAGTTCTTCCCACAATTTAACGTTGATGACTGTGAGACAGGTATATTGTCGCAACAACTCTTTTCTTTGGGAGCTAAATTATAACTTAACAAAGCAGTGGTTTCAAATTTCACTCAAGAACCGTCTGAAGCGTGTAGCTTGCTGTTATTTTTGAATGTGTTGTACTTCCGAGTTGTTGCTTGTTTTTGTAATCCACTAGGCCGGTTTCGATCTGATGATGACGTCATTGAATGACTGAGTGATCGAAAATATCAAATCCATCTCATCAGGCATATGCTACCGGACTTGATGTTGACACTGTGCGATTCGTATATATCAATCAGTCTTGACGCGACAGTACTAGTGAATTACAAGAACTTAACTCGAAATATCGATTTTATGAATTGCGTGTGGCGTGAACTAATTTGCGATTTTGTTTGAGTTGCTCTGAACGCCACGCGCCATTAAACCCAAAAATTATTGAACAAGTTGGGGTATAAACAACAGCAAGCACTTATGAACCTTAAAATATGACTTCGTTCTTAATAATAAGTATTAGCATTGATTAAGACTTACCGTATCATTAAATAGTACAAATCGGCTCAATCCAATCTCGTGTAGTATCTTTCCAGTATCTCTTGACCTTTCGACCGATATACAACACAATTTAATGTGTATATAAAGTTGCAGCATCACGGTAACGCTAGCAAATCCATTCGAACCAAGAAACAACGTTTTTAACTTCATTTCGGACAGCACAACATTCATCATAACAAATGTTTTAAAAATGATAAAAACAAATAAGATTGTCAATTCGCGCATAATAACAATAGAGACCGCGTTAACAAACGATCTTAATGTATTGGTTACCCGCCTATGCAAATACGACAAACGATCAAGATCGTCACATAAATGTTGCACATCTCGTAAATTATGTACTTGTGTAAATTTGTTTGCAACTCGGCTCAGGTCGTGATTTATAATTTCGTACAAATGGGTCATATTCATAATCACCCCATGTGAATGGGACGAAAATAAAAACAAAATCAAAAATGTCAAACTAGGCACGAGTGCTTCGATAATGGTAATGCTGCCGAACGAAACAATCGAAATGTTGATTGCGCTCGCGAAGAAATAGCCCCATTTAAAAATGACCGCGTTTCCAAGAAACGTTATAAAGTATTTACTACTAAGATGCTCGTACTCGTTACGGAATTGTTTGAATATCAATCGATTGCATCTAAGTATTTTGTTAAGAGTTTTTATTAGGTGGGTGCTAATAAAAATCGGTAGAACGAAATTGATAGCGCTGTTAAAGTAATAGGCCGTGTAACTAACTAGAATTGGGATTATTTGGGCTAACGAACCCATTGTGGAATCACTAGTAAATCGGTGCCAAATCCGAACCAGCCAATAGTTCACAATGACACCAATGCAAATGGTGTAACACATGGCGAATAAACATTTTTGAAATTGTTTGCGTTGCCGATTGTATTGAAACACCCCTGTTCCAAGGATTCTCGTTAAAAAGTACACGTATAAAAACAAACGAAGAAAATGTTTGTACTCAACTTTCCACATTTTCAACTGACGCGATGCACCGTAGAAAAAAATACATCAACTACAATCGTTTAAACTTGATACTAATTTTGACCAATGATTATGATTAATTACATAATTGTGCTGAGTAATGAGGTTAATATTTGTTTTAATTATTCATTTGACCCAGTTTTAATTTTAACTATTGAACGCTGATGATGATTATAAGCGATACACCATCAGTATTTGTATGTCACATCAATTATGTCATTTAAAGTATCAATTATATAAGTGCAATTCAGAGACGATGAGAGGATACACTAGGCGAGCCTCCTGTGAAGGCATGATAAATCAAGAACCGTAATCAGAATACGGTTCTTGATTTATTAGACCTTCACAGGAGTCTGATTAAGTGAACTCTATATGGTTGAGGCGTATCAGACTTTCGGTACAGTGAAACTAAGCAGAAAAATAGTTAGTGTCATGAGAAATGTCGTCTTGGCAGCGAAATTTGTTTGACGATTGGCTTAAAATCGTAAGGAAAACTAAAAGCGTTCCTGTGAGAAATGTTTGCAATTGGTGTGGTTTCTCAAAAGGTGATTACAACATACATACCTTAAAATCTCGGGCAACCGTCATTTGGGACCTGGACTGAAATCTTTATGATATATGCTATCAACTTATCCTTGTAGAATGGAAAGTAGCTGCGGTATGCCAGTTATCAAAACAATGATCGGAACTATATTTCACGGTATAGCTCTCCCTCTTTTGGACAGAATACAAGTTAGCTAACATTATTTTGCTTACTTATACCATCCGAGCTTTACCATTTATTTATTCATAATCCACTTTAGATCATGACACTAGGTCCAGTGCCTTAAATGTTGAATTCTTTCGATGATTTTTTCCCAAAATAATCTTCTTCCTCAAACTTCGTTATTACCGTTAGATCCGGATCCGTATTTTATCCTTTCCTTTATCTTAAGCATGTGTTCCACTTTCACTCAATCCTACCCCTCCAATTGATGTTTCTTCTACTTGACTCTCACCAATTTCTCTAAGTGCGGTGTCGACTTCGAACGATGATCCAATATAATCATAGCATACTAAATATAGAAGCCGCAATCATCGAAATTGAACTTAAAAAGTTTATACCCCATATTTACTAACCCATCAATAAGTTTATTACTGGAAAATTGGACAGTGTAGAGCAAAGAAAAATAAAAAATATTTTTTATTTTTGTTTTTCTTTGCTGTCAAAAATTGTTCACAAAATGTTTATAGGGTATACCCGTCTAGTGGCCCTATTCTGGTTTTCCCGGGGAATTGGGAATTTGTGACGTTTTTATAACAGTTGGAAATTATTTTTCCCAAAAGTGTAAAAAATAATTCCCAATTATAACAGTTTTGACGTTTATTTTTCCCTATTAAAATTGTTGGGAATTCATATTCCTTATGGTAAAATACTCATAATCATAATACTAGAGTATAAATTTGAAAAAAAAAATTTATTATTTCTTAAAGCAAAAACACCTATTTTTTTTAAATTTGGTATTATCTGCCTATGTCGCCGGTCGTAGCTTAATGGTTAAGAGAGTTTCTCATCACACCGCGGTCTCGAGTTCGATTCTCGCCGCTGACCAAAAATTAACATGCCATCGGATGACATAAAATGCGTTTGTGTGTAAAAACATTCGTTGGGTTGACCACCTACAATGTGCACCAATCGTTAAAATTGGTTCGTAAGGTCTCAGTTGAGACGCGGTAAGGGCCGTTTACGGCCTCTAAGCCATAGAAAAAAAAATTATCTGCCCTAAAATAAAAAAAATTAGCTCATTCATAAATACTAATAATCATAATAAATAGTGAATGTAGAAAATAATTTCGACCCTAAAAAATTTTTAATAGTTTTTCAAAAGCGAAAAAACCTATTTATTTTTTTTTTAATTTGTTATTCATCCGTCAATATTTAAATCATTCAAATATAATAACATAGCGCACCATGAAAATAACCATGAAAAAGGTATTCTAGTGGCGAACATTTAAAACTATGTGTTTCACAAAGGGGAAATAATTCCCAGCACGCCAGAATACACTTTTGGGAATTGGGGAATAAAATATTGGGAATTATTATAGTTTGGGAAATTTTTTTTCCTAATTCCCAATTCCCAGGGAAAACCAGAATAGGGCCACAGGTTAATTCCAAGTTAAATCAAAACTAGTTTATAAATAACTAAAATATTTACTCTTAAATTGAGTTCCGTTGTCGGTTATACAAGTTTCCAGTTTACCATTATATGTTAAGAATTTATTCATCTTCTCGATGTAAGTCGTTGACGTTAGACTTAGAGCAGTTGGAAACATTGAAAAGTAATACGACATACCACTTCCATTAGAAGTTCTCGAAAAAGGACATAAAACTAGCCAATAATTGTGATGTTATTATCAATTTTTAGCTAGTATGACTCGACGGGCGATCATTTAAGTTTTGAAAATGTGTTTTTTGCATCTGTGCAACTGCCGTAAAATAAGATATCAGCATCGTGAGGGAATAATGTTCTTGTCACAAAATATAATTCAACCACACAAAATGATCATTCTTCATCGGTTCTTCGATAGTTCGTCATTGTCTAGACGAATTCCAATAATAAATAATTAATATTTGGGTCGCATTTGAGTCGATGAGACATGATGCGATATCGACTGTTTAAAATCATTTACTAAATTGTATGATAATTGACATATGTCGAGGAAGTCATATGTTTTGAATTTCCAATGTTGAATTCAATATACGCTTTAATGGAAATTTCGTTTTTCGATCAAAAATGTTGTGTAGTAATTTCTGTTTGATCATCAATGTTAATGTTATTTCGTAGATGTCTTTTGATGGGCTTGAAGGTGGGACTTTGAACAATTATTTTAATTTCAGCCAATGTGAAGTTATTATTTGTATATAAAAATGGAAGATCTTGGAAGAATTTTTGTTCTCGTGCAAATGATTTTTTCATATATGTGTTGGAATCAAAATAAGTTTTACAATGCACTGTCTTCTTATTACTTTTTCGGTATAAAAATCTGTCGGACGTATACATGTGCACATGGCAATAGACTAAAACAGAATGTATTGACACAATAGCTGCATCTGTTTAAAGATAAATCGATTTGACGTTTAAATGTGCTCATGACAATGTCTTAAAACAGAATTTAGACAACACAATAAATTAATATATATGTTGAAGAAAACCATACATGAATGCTTCATATCCGACTCAGGTGAATCGTCCTCATAGTCATGATAATTCATTTAATGAAACAAAATTGAAACCATTGAATACTAATCTGTGGACGAAGCTAAAGAGGTACCGTTTTGTTGTTAAATGCTGTTTGTGTCTAAATAAATGTATTTTAATAATTAGAAAATACTTAAAATTGTTTTAAAAATTCACACTGTTAAAAATCGTAACGACTTTTTTGATGCCATCTTGTATCGAGTATAACAATTAAATTGAATTTTGATGCCATCTTGTATCGAGTATGTATAACAATTGAATGGAAATAAAAAAAATTTAAATAATTTTTGAAGGATTCACTTTTATTTACATGTTTGGGTATTTCAATTGTGTACTTTGTATTATCGTATTAAAAGCTTTGAAATATCAATAAATACGATTTATATTATTAAATTTATTAAGTGCCATCTCTCATCCAATATTTGAAGTTTATGTTTCTATTTCGTAGTTCATACGTCATTGATCTCGTTTTATATATTTTTATACGGCGTTTAGAACCAATTATAACATATTCATGTTTAAAAATTGAATAAATCAAAACGTTTTTATTTTTATCATAACTATTAAAATAATTCGTATTTTCATTTGGTTTGCATATATGTTATATGAAAATGTTTGATTTAATTTTTGATATAAAAATAATTTTTGTTTTCAGTATTTTTCATTCATTAAAGTTGACCCAAAAATTTTCAATTTTACATTAGTAATTCTTATGGAGTGTATGAAAATTTAGACCCCATAAATAAGTTCGATAAATTTAAAGGATCAATCATTGCGGCTTCTTTATTTAGAATGCTATGATATAATCCACCGATCAGCCCTTCCGTTTGAGTTCTGTTGTGCTATCAAAGGTCAACGTTTCTCGCACTAAACAAAATACGGACCTGTCTTTCATATATCAGGTACCTAGAAGGTATGAACCTTGTCGCTCTTGTGGCAGAGAAGGTAGCGTACTTGCTCTGTCATTCGGGGATCTCGGGTTCGATTCCCGGGGTGGTGACCATTCATCAATCACGATTGGGTGTTTTAATCTGTATGTGTATGTGGGTTTCAACCGTGGGTCTCTAAAGTGGCATTGAGATTGAGTTCTGGAATAATTTCCGCCTTTTTTAATTTAAATTTTGAAGTTTGTATTTCTACATATTGTTAGGCTAAACTGACGAAGTGATTTGATAATGGCACTGGTGATCTTGATACGAAATTAAGGTATACCTAAGCGGGAAGTTCGTTGTTTGGCATTTTAAACACTCGATATATTTAAGGATGTGAACCGTCTGCTCAGTGATTACCTCAAACAGCAAGCTCTGGTGACTGTATTCTATGGGCATTATATTACGTAACTGAGATGGTTACGTGTCCCCCACCAACAGAGTTAAGTTATATTCTGATGCTATAAACACATTATAATTGAAGTATCGGAAGGAACAATTTGGCTGCATTGATTTTGTCATATTGCATACTTTCCATTGTACGATGCAATGTGTAGATAACAACTCAATTTGTATAAAACCTAACAATTACAATTGCAAACATTGCAAATAATTATTGTAATTATAGAGTTTCGTATTTTTTGATAAACTTAAAACTATTGTTATGGACGCGGGTGACATCTGTGATTCAATATAATAAATGTTTGCAATTAAAATGCATCATGAACACAGTATACAGGTGAAATAATAAACATTCGGAAACTTCTACCACGACCTAGAAGCAAGACAAACGCGAACAGAAAGCGTAGAGTTTTAGTTTGGGAAAAAGCGATAAAATGTGAAATAAGTGAAAGTAACAGTGAAATAGTAGTGATGTAAAAGTTAATTATGGTGATTAATAATAAACATTATAGTGAAAACAAGCAAATGATATTTACTATTCACAATCCAGTGATCGAACCATGGATTGGTTTGAATCCCTAGTAGAGGAAATCATAACATTATTATATTATACCGCAAAGTTAAGTACTTACAGTTTCCCAGAACAAAGCATTTTCTGGCACAGGTATTTTATACAATACAAGTCCGGTTTCATTTGCCTTCTCCGCTGTCATGTAATAATATTTGACCATCGTAATTATTTGAAATCCAAGAGTAATCGCACCAAATGTTGCCGTCATAACCAACTGATCCTTTAAGATATTTTCCGTCTTTGTACTCGTATTCAATGGAATAAAAACGATGAAAAAAAACGTGAAAATCAGGCTCAAACTAACAACAGCCAATTGCAAGAGCACAAGCAGCGAAAATGTTTTTATAATTGTTTTTGTCGTCCTTGTAACCTTGCCATGTAGGTGAGCAAGATAATCAATTCGATCGCATATCCTAAATAAGTTGATATTTTTGTTCACATCATGATTTTGCATATAATTGCACACAACACAGTCCAGCTCACAATTAATAATGTCGTACAAATGATTCATGTTGAGTATGGCGGCAAATGGCTGAGAAGATTGTAAAAATAGAATGAAAAATGTGAACGATGTGATAGTCGCTTCCCATATCGTAATAGTGCGTTTTGTCATCATGTAGATGTTGTACGAGCACGAAATAATAAAAATCCAGTTAAACAGAACGCTAGCTACCAAGTAGATCATCAAATATTGATAACTTGAATTGACGTATTTATTGTTCCTGCCTTCCCGCAAAATAATTAATCGATTTAACTTAAATATTTTATTGTACGTGTGTATACTGCCCTTTTGTATGTACAGTGCTAGGGCAAAAAAACATATCATATTGCCTAAATATTTTCCGTAGTTGATTATCTTATAAAGTATTGTAAAGTTGGGAAAAACTCCATTTATGGCCACCTCATGACTAGTTTTGGTCCAACCGCGGACAAAATGGTAGTTCAGAAAACAGCACATGAAAATATTCCACAAACAAGCAAATCGACTTGTCTCGAACTTCTGGTCACGTCGATTGTATTGGAACACAACAATCCCAAGGATTCGAGTGAGCAGATAAACATAATTGAAAAGAAATTTGTAATATTTGTATTTGATGTTCAGCATTATACGAGTGTGAACAGACTACCGGTATTCATTACAGTGTGTTTGTCGATACAATCGCGGTCTTTAATTAAATGGTGATTACAATTATTATTACGGAGAAAATCGATATAATTAAAATTAAAATTAATTTGTATATTTATTATTTAAATTTTACTAAAATTTAATAGGTCGAAAAAGTAATTATAACCCTTCAACTCCAGGTGAATGATTGTGGTTTATTGTAATTTAAATCTTCGCATAGTGTGAGGTATTAGAGTACTGTGTAATCCGGTTACACTTGGATTCTAGATGAAACGTGAGTGAAGGGAAAAGCTCCTTTAAGATCGTAAGCGTGTCGGAAACATTGTCGGATCACTTTTTGAGACAGAAAACACAAATTAATTGCTTTTGTGTAAGCGAATATTTTTCTTAAAACGAGATTATTTGGTTTAAAAAGATGACGTAGGATTTGACGGACCAACTTATATTTAAATTAGATCTGGTAAACTTTCCTCTGCTTAACTTCTAGCTGTCTCAGAGAAAAGGTGAATGATAAACCCATCCAAAACTGAACTATTACTGTTACTGTTCACTAAGAAATAAAAATTTGAAATATAAACTATTGCCTTATGGTCGTGTAGGCGCACTATTGTGAAGAGATGGGACTTAAAATCGAAGCTCGTGCTATAGCTAGACTTATACTTATATGTATAGAGTTAGCGTATGGTGCCCAGTTCTAGAATTAGGGAATCTTAATTACACTTCAATTAAGGGAATCAATTTTACATGGATGGCTTTCAAAGCTAGACGAAAGAGTGGAATCTGTAGTATTCTAAGACACGTTCAAAGTGAGCATGACCGTTCGTCTTTTTATTTATTACAACAAATATCATGCTCAGGAGAGTGTTTTTGAGGAGATCTTCAACTGGTTGAAATATAATGTAGATGGGCGAACATTTAAATATCCATATTATGTGGGTTCCTGTTAACTCGGACGTTTTTAAAAGCAATCGAGCTAGCCAAAATTGGTATGACTCTATACCATTGATCTTTCCGGTATCCGTTTTTTTGTCCAATGTATTTTGGTGCAACATACTAAAAGGCTAAGCGTTCAATTTAACGACTGTAGAGGAGTAATGATGTGGAGGATGAGAAGTCAGTGTATCACTTACTTTCTTATCCGACATTAGCACACAGAAGGAATCTCTTATTGGAAATTGCATAATGGCATTCCCCTGAACTTAAAAAAATATAATATATAGTTATTTTTCCTCTACATCAGAAGGTGCAAATGGTTTAATGACGCATAAAGAAGAGTGAGATCTGTAGTATTACAATGGACAGACACCAGTCCAAGGATGCGTAGGCAGCCACTTTAATCTAACCTAATCTTTAAGTGGATTACATTTATTTGATGAAAATCATCTTTTATTTTTTTGTATTAGATATAATCGGGAAACCCTTCATTTTCAAGTTTTTCTGTAAGCTATTTCGCAAACAAATTTCGTTCGTCAAACTTTTTGGTTGTAAGTTACATTGGGTTGCTCAAATTGTACTAATTTGTAAGCACTCATGACAAAATGCTAGTCTTTCCATTAAGTTTTTTTTTGTAACTGGAGACTGAAATTCAATCTACAACAATGGTTACCCGTATTGCGTATATTCCTTACGTGATTGCTGCATGTCTAATATTGTATATTAGACATGCAGCAATAAAATTAGGAATATACGCCTGAAAAAATAATCCAACTATACATAATGATCCACGACTGGAATCCGAAATCATAACTGAAGAACATGAGAGTTATACGAGAAAATTAAATATGCCATGGAGGTTGTACCAACCAGAGAAATGTTAAAACCATTAAAAGATATCAGAATAAGGTCCACAGAAACATCATCGTAGCACCTTGTGTCAGAAACAGAGACCTCCACAAAGAAAATTAAGTAGTACAGTTTTCGTTCTGAGTCCGATTGAATTAAGGAACTACCGACCGACAAACTTTTTTTTTTTTTTTTTTAATTATTTATTTATTACAACTGATTTACAAATCATCTAGTAATTTATCTTGCATTATTATTTAAATTCACGATTGAAGGGTTATAGCCCTTAGGCTAGTACCTTTTACATAGTTTTATTATACTTTTTAGCCGATCCAGGTTGGATCTAGTAGATCAAGTGGTTTCTTCCTTTGCAGCCTTCTTACTGGATTTGTGTCATCCAACATTCGGAGAATTTCAGCGTTTTTATGTTGACTAATCCGTTGCATGTGTTGTTTTGCGTATTTATTTATTTCTACGCTAACGAAATTCATCTTCAAGTCTCTATGGATGTTGCCATTTCTCACGTACCACGGTGCATTTACTATTCCACGTAGGACTTTGCTTTGGAATGACTGGATGATATTGACGTTTGTTTGCTTTGTACAGCCCTAGAGCTGAATACCGTAAGTCCATACAGGCTTAAGAATTTGCCGGTACAGTAGCAATTTATTATGTAAAGTAAGTTCAGAACTTCTCCCTAAGAGCCAATTCATTTTTCTGTATCTAATGTTTAATTCTTCTTTTTTCGTTTTCACATGCTCTTTCCATTTTAGTTTCGCGTCAAGAGTCATGCCTAAGTATTTTGCTGTGTTTGCATATGGAATTCGCTGGGAGTTTAGTTCTACTGGTATCCAATCAACCTTTTTATTGGTGAAATTTACATGAACAGATTTTGCTTCATTCAGTTTTATTCGCCACCTTTTCGTCCAAGTGTTAACCATATTAGTCACTCTTTGCAATTTGCTTGTGGATTCTTCTATGTTATCAGCAACTGCTAATATGGCTGTGTCATCTGCAAACGTTGCTATAGTTGTCTCTTCTATCGTTGGCAGATCAGAGGTATATAGTACATATAAAGTTGGTCCCAGAACGCTACTTTGTGGTACTCCTGCTGATATTTTCTTCATTTCCGAGTATTCACCATCTAGTTTAACACGAAAGTGCCGGTTAGCTATGTAAGATTTAAGTATTTCATACAATTGCTTTGTACAAACTTTCTTTTTTTCAAGTACATCTTCAATTATGTTTGTAATCCGATGCACTTGCTCGATTGTTGAATGATTTTCTCTAAAGCCAAATTGATGAGGTGGAATAAGCTTTCTTTCTTCAATTATTGGTTTGAGTCGCTTAAGCAGTAATTTCTCGAATATTTCTGAAATAATTGGGAGTAAGGAAATCGGTCTATACTAATTTTTGTTATTTAATGGTTTGTTTGGTTTGGGTAACATGATTACTTCAGCGACTTTCCATTGATTTGGAAAGTGTTTAAGTCTGAATACTGCATTAATTATTTGGAGTAGCTTTCGTATTCCTTTTTCAGGTAGGGCTCTTAATATTTGTCCTGTAATTAAGTCATATCGTGGAGATTTTTTTGCAATTAGGTTAGTTTTGATTTCATCTTTTAATTCTTGCACTGTGACGGCAGCTATATTATAGTTGTCCACTTTATGTACTGGTTGTATTTTTTTATCTACTGTTTGTCTAGGAAGAGCCTGGAACGTGTTTTCAAGATGAGTTGCAAACAATTTTACTTTCTGCTTTGCGCTTATAGCCCAAGTTCCATCATCGTTTCTAACTGGAGGCATTTGAAGTTTAGTTCGTTTTAACATTTTTGTTGCTTTCCAAAGAGAGTACTCAGTATCTTTTTCTCCAGACAGGCTACTTAGGTATTTATTAATGGATTCATTTTTGATTTCTTTGATTAGCAGCTTTAGTTTGTTGGATAAAAAGTTTAGAGTAGTTTTATATTCAGGCGCTCGATTCCTTTGCAAAACTTTTCTTGCTTTTCGTTTTGCTGCTACCAATTCCCTAACTTCCAAGGGATAAATAACATTCTTGCGTGTTTTTGTTGCATTTGATGGTGTACTACTCCACGCAGCTTGTTGTATGACGCTGTTAAATTGTTCTTTTTCTTCTTCTAGCTGTATCGGATTTGTAATTGGCACTTGGGGATTAATATTATCCTCAATTATTTTCTGAAATTTTTCCCAGCAGGTTTTGTTGTTTGTTAGCCATGGTGGACTTGTTTTCTTAACAATCGTTGCACTGATCGTCATAATAACAGGTGTGTGATCTGACATAATCCCGTCGCTGCTTTCCTAGGTATATGTAATTATCGTCTATACCTTTGGTGACAAAGAAGTCTATAAGATCGGGTAATTTGTTTCTATCCGTAGGCCAATATGTTGGTTGATCTCCGGAGTGAAAATCGCAGCTGCATTGTTGCCCTGCTGCAAGCAACTCTCTTCCTTTTTTAGAGGTTACTCTTGATCCCCAGAATGTGTTCTTTGCGTTAAAATCACCTCCTATTATGAAACAAGATCCAAGTGATTTAAATAATGTGCAATAGTCTTCCTTTAGTAGATTAAATGGAGGGCTATATATTGGTGAAACGCTATATTCTTTGTTGTTATTTATATATACTTTTATTGTGACTACTTGCATACATTCTTCTTCAATTGTAAGATCTATATAATGTTTGATGTTTTCTTTAATTACCACTGACGATCCTCCTCTTGCTCTTCCTGCTGGATGAATGGCATGGTAACAACTGTATCCATATAATTTGACATATGAAGTTGTAGTAAAATGGGTTTCAGATATTATAGGCATATATCTATTTTCTCGGAATTTAGAAAAATTTCTAGTTCTGGAAGATATATCTGAATACTATTCTTAATGTTTTATTTATTGCTGTTTGAGACATTTTAATAGAGAATGGATGCCATTTCATTTAGAGAGGTTTGCTTGTCTAGCCTATTACTTAGGGCTTCAAGACATTTCTCTTGTTTAGCTAGTCTAATGTTAAGTGCTTCTATATGCTTATTAGTATCTTTTGAAGCACGGTTGTATCCTCAGTGTTCCTTGAAATAATAGATTTCGGCATTACCACTTGCGAGTAAAGTTTCCATTCTCCCGTTTCATTTGGTTCCGCTTTGGTGAAAGGTTGATTAGTTTTCTCAGGTATTACTGAATTTTGCTTTCCGATTTATCCCTTAATCTCTGTAGCTCCTTAGCTATTTCACATCCCCTATAATTTGCCGGATGTGGCTGTAAGCAATTAATACATTTTGCAGGAACATCTTTACCACCCGGGCATACCTGAGCATGATGTTTACCAGCACACCTAACGCATCTAGCATCTCTTTGGCAATATTTTTGAGTATGGTTAAAACCTTGACATTTTTTGCACTGCGGTATGCGACCGCTATTTTTTTTCAATGGCTATATTTTTACTCTCATGTTAAGTATTGCCTTGATATTATAAACATCTTCTACTTTTTCTTTATTATCCGACAAACTAACTATCATTTCCGAAAGAGGAAACCACAACTGTGTACTTCATTACGTTGTCTTAGGCCATTCATCTGTACCTTATAAATTAAACCACTTATGGGTTCAAACCCTTTTTACTCTGAGTACTATCATTATAAACTTTGGGTAAAATGCCGGGAAGTTTGGAAGAAATTGTTCTCCACCATACACATTGATTGGTATAATTTGTTTACAATTCACACAAATAAATTTGCTGCATTCTAAAGTTTTAAAAACTGCGATACATTAAAATCAAAAAACAAAACCGTGGTTTCGCGGGAATAAAATTAGAGAATTCAATCTATTGGCCTCAGGCTCTCTGCTGGTAAATGATACCAGTTTTAGATCTATAGTCTGACTTTATGCTCAGTATGCAAACCGCAATGATATTTCAAATGCGATTCAAATCATTGCCTAATGCCATGCAAACTCACATCTTGTATGTTAGGGCAGCTCGGATATAAATCAAAAGCATCTTTTTACTGAAATATTTATCTGGATTTGATCTAGTCGTCTTAAATGTAAAATATAACTACCTTTCTAAGATGCTTAAGGCAGGATGTAATTGACTTTATTCTTGCCTCACCGTGGACTCTAATTAAGAAAGTCTTAAACTGGAGAGTCTTAGATGAAGAAACTCTCTTTGAGAATCGGTATATTTCCTTTCCTCTAACTGGTGATAAACCTAAAATTAGAGAGTTTAGGAAACAGCAACTGGGAATTATATATAGATCTCAACTTGCCAATTCTATTTTAAAATCAGAATAAAAATCAATTCTCCTAAAGTACAACTTAGGAGCTTGGAAAAGCTCTAAGTAGCTCGTATGAAAAGATATGTTCTCTTAGTAAATCCAAGATAACTGGGACTCCATGGGAGAAACGATTGAAAATACTAAGGAGTGAAAACAGGCCAGAAAACTTTACAACAAAGCCTTCATAACCGGTAAAATGGAAGATTAAGACTTCTACAGATCCTCTGAAATAGAGTTTGAAAAATGTATTCGTAGTGAACTCAAAATGAAGATGTTTCTGTGGACAGTCTCATGGGAACTGCTACGCAAGCTTTAAAGGCTCTCGCCTTTTATACTACTTCCGCGAAACTTGTTTAACCGACAATAACTATCTTGAATCGACTTGATAGTTTGAATGATGCTAGCTTTCACGACAAACGTAGTCTCATGTTTTACAAATAAAACGTATTGGCCGATAACTTGGGCAGTATGGGTACATCTTTCACGTTAAGTTTGTGGGTCCTGAGCCTTAGGTGGGACTTATTTCTTAAGAGAGATATCGTTAGTTATTTTAACTTTCATCACCAAAGAGATGGGACAAACTTATCCAAAATTTTCCTTATTACAACTAACCGGCAATGATCCCACTTTCATTTGATTTTTTACAGACAAACTCTGAAAATCTTTCTGAGTACTCTGACTCGAAACTGTGCCGACGACCTAAAAGAACCAAAATCTACAATAACGACGTGGTTAATTTAATCTTACTATTGACACTATAGAAAGGCAATGGGGCAAAAACATATTTAAGCAAGGATTAAAGACTATTAGAATTTGGTGGTTCGAACAGAGAAAAAAACGTCTTTAAAACATATTCAATTCTATATTTTTGGCAGTTGGATGGATTGTAAGTAAATTTATCCCGAAATGCTGCGAGAAAGACTACTAAGGTAGAGTCTTGTATAGATGCATGGTTGGAAAGATCAACGAGAAACGTCCTCATCGGCAGAATACTAACTTATCTGATCAAATCAATTACGATTCATATGTCTTAGTCTTCTGTTTATATAAGAACTCGACTCATATAAGAACTCAATAGCGCAAAAATTTTTAAAAACGCTGTCACACTCACATCCACTCAGACTGAACATTATTGTGCAAAGTATCCACACAGGTGATTTTTAATAGATTCAACGATGTGGAGTTACTACCTGGTACTATTATAACTAGTAATTCGATGGCGTTACGCAAATGAATTTAAAAATCAACAGCTACTCCAAAACATTTGCAGATCAAACTCTTAAATTTAAATTGCTTTACAAACACACTAGTCCCGATGACTTTCATTAGCATTTGCCTATATTTACAAAGTCTATTTATTTTATATCATACTTACGATGGTGCCGCATCCCAATTCCGCTTTATATCTAAGTTAAAGATTCCTATATTAGGATCAAACCACAAAATCAAAAAATAATTTCACTTCTTAAACCTAATATTAGCAATATGAAAACCTTTATGTTAATCTATATCAAACGTATATGGTCACACCAATTTCGCCAAATATTTTCAATTATAAAACATACAAACAAATAAGACATATGTATACTTACTGTTTCATACAAAATTATATTTTCCGGCACATTCATTCGATGCAATACCCGGGCTGTTTCGTTTGCCTTCTCGGCAGTCATGTAAAAATATTTAACCATCGTAGTTATTTGAAAAGCAATGGTGCCCCAAACGAATATTGCAGTCATAATCAGCTTATTTTTCAGATCATTTGATATGTGCAACGGAAATAGGAAAATACAAAAACTTGTAAAAAGCAGACACAAATATACTACGCCCAATTGCAAGAGCACAACCAGCGAAAACGTTTTTATAATTTTTTTTGCGATTTTTGTAACTTTACGATGCAGGTAAGCCAAACCATCGATTCGATCACATATCCTGAATAAATTGATATTTTTGTTCACACCATTATTTTGCATATAATCGTACACAACACAGTCCAGCTCACAATTTATAATGTCGTATAAATGATTCATGTTTAGCATGGCGGCAAAGGGCTGTGAAGAGAGTAGAAATAGATAGAAAAGTGCCAGCGCTCCGATTAGCGCTTTATAAAACGAAATTGTTTTTAATGTCATCATGTATAAATTGAACGAGGAAGACATAAAAAAAATCCATTTGAACAGAACGCTAGCTAACATATAGATCATCAAATATTGATAACTTGAATTGACGTATTTATTGTTCCTGCCTTCCCGTAAAATAATTAACCGATTTAATTTAAATACTTTGTTGAACGTGTGTATACTACCCTTATGTATGTATCGAGCTACGGCAAAATACCATATCATATTGCCATAATAGGTTCCACAAGTTAAAATTCTGTGAAGGAGTTGATATTCCAAAAATACTCCAGTTTTGCTTATGATTGCTTCAATAAATGATATCCACATCGTTACAAATAGATAGTTTATGAAACAGCACATGAAAATGTTCCAAACACGAGCGAATCGGCTTTTTTTGAACTTCTGGACGCGAAAACAATATTGGAACACACCAATGCCAAGGATTCGGGTGAGTAGGTATACATATATAAACACAAAATGATAACATTTATATTTGCTGGTAATCATTGTACGGACGTTAATAAACTGTTCTACAGTACAATATGTGTCGAGTCAGCGCATCCGTTAATATTAATTATTATTTGACACGTATGCGAGTCCATTATAATAGAAAATTAATAACTAAATATCAATTATGATAAGTACTTTTTGTTAGCTTAGCAACGTTTTGTTAAAAATCCGCATTAAACTAGATATTCATAAAATTCCACTACATAAACCAGAACTTGTCTCTTAAGAAGCGACTAAAATTGTATGGGCCGCTTGGCTGATAGCGATGGAATAAACCTGAGTATCTTAATGTTACCCAATGAAGGTGGACTCCAAAGATAAAGGTATTTAAATATGTTGATGGGATCTATACCAGAGCACGATGTCATTTTAGAATATGGATAACATTTATGCTATATAAGAACTTGCGTAAAAAAACCGACATTTAATACAAATAAGACCGTATACTCGGCACACCAAACTGTGAAGGTAAATGACCAAAATCCACTTGGAAGCATGCATCGATCTGAATCCCAATTGTCAAACGTGATGATTTCCAAATATTTACGTATTTTATCGCAATAACCCGGTCGGTGCTAATGAACACATGTGTATAACAAAGAGGACAACGACAAATATACGAAACATAACTCTTAACATAATTTGATAAAGAAAATACCAGTTTCGATTGTCGATATAACATAGACTCTCCGTCTAGTGAAAAAATCGAATTGTCCAATATCTTAAAACCATGAACAGCCGCAAATCGCGACCTGCATGGAAACTTTTTAACAACATCGATGAGAAACTTTTCTCTACTTACGGTTCCGCATGTGTCACAGATTGTAATATTCTCAAGCTGGACTCAAATGGTGTTTGTAGGGATGTTGTAGAAGTCCTCTGGAAGAAGAAATTTACGTTAAGCACACTGGAGGTTTTCAGTCAAATCAAAACTTCATCGTATTAAATATATCCCTCAATTTCCACCCAGATAAGTGTATGACTCGATCAATCAAGAGCCGTTTGAATTCCATATATTCAATATATGCGTTTGAATATAGGAAACACCAAACAACTGCATACATATTTTTGAAATGATAGGAATCCCGTTACAATGACACAAATAACTACTACAGATAGCCAAACTATATGGAGAAATCATGTATACTATCAAAACCCCCTGGATATATAAAGCCAGAATGAATACTCAGTTTTTGAAATGAGCTTTATTTAGTGTATCAATAATGTACGTTTTATCAAGAAACTCATACGAAACGTTCAAATTTCTTTTTAAGTTTTTAGCTATTGCAACTTAGAGCTTTAAAAATTTTATTTCATAAAATGACTAAGAAAGGGTGAAATTAGATGTGAACATATATCATTTTTTTCAAATCAAAATAAATCACGATCAAATTTAATTATAAATTGATCTATATTTTTATAAATTTTGTGCTTTTCATTTCAATATAAACGATATCCTCTAAAATATATTTTCCTCGCTCTAATTCTCTATCGGTTGTACGACGAAAGTCAAACTCATTTCTAAATAAATTTAGAAAAATAATATTGACGAAAATACACATAATTGAACGCGAAAACTTAAAAAATTAATAATTAATTTATTTAAATGAAATTATGTATTCGAAAAAATTAACTAAAACCGAATTTATAAACAGAAATCAGTTAAAAAGATATTTTCAACATGCAGTTGTTAATAAATAATATTACCAGCTGATCAATGTTTACATTTCAAAATGAACACAATAACCTAATCACAATTTCTATTTTGCTACACATTTATTCATAATCACAGCACAACACTACACTATTTTCTCAATCCTGAAATACATCGAATCATTAAAAATGGTTTTATAATGCTGTATCAACATAAAAATAATATTTAATTGCATAATTATGCATTAAATACAAAACCAATTTTCATAATGACATAAATGTCATTACAATGGGAGAGAGAGAATATTTTTTGATATTGAATGATAGTTCGATGAAATGCCATTACTAGCGTTGCTGTTGTATAAGCGGATAAGCCATTCATGTTAAAATCATACATGTGTGTATGTAATCATTAAATCTAGTTAAATGTGTATATGAGATTTTGTGCATTGGTATTGTTCATTTTATACATGAAAGCAAAACACAAATTACAATACAACTTAACATTTAATGAAATTGATTTGTTTGGTCATTTGGTGTAAAGTGCCATTTTGATTTATTCTCTTTGTGAGCATTCTTAAAATAAAATATAGTTCTCGTAACCTAACTATGTATATGTCTCTGTTTACATGTTAAGTTATTAAAATACCATATTTTCATTTAATAAATAAAGGAAAATGGAAAAATAAATCGAAAAATGATCAATTCCAGGATGAAAATTGAAATTTCTGTTTTCAATTGAATATAACCTAGGTTAATTTTGAACTACTTTTCATTCAAATATTTACTATATAGTAAAGCCTTACCTTTCATACATTTTGTATGAAACTGACGTTGATTTTTGTATTTTTTGTTAAACTAAATAAAGCTCATTTTGAACATTCTTGCTTCTATTGATCAAGAATGCTTTGATACTATAAACTGAAATAAGGGGAAATAATTGTACCCTGGATGAAAAGGCTATATTTGAATTTTATTGTCTCTTTTATTCCTTTAGCATTGATATTACGATATATAAATGTTTGTATATAAATTTTGTATAAAATATGATGAACTCATTTACTGTCCTGAATGAAACTAATCGCAGTGGCTTGAAACATTTATTTGATTTCATGTATGTATTTGAACTTAGTATTATAGATTTGATTGAATTTTATTTATCGTAATATCAAAGGTAAAGGAATGAAAAAGAAAATAAAACTAAAATATAGCTTTTTCCTCCAGGGTACACATATTTCCCCTTATTTCAGTCTATATACATGATTTCTCCATATAGTTTGGCTATCTGTAGTAGTTATTTGTGACAATGATGTAAGATTGAGGACAGGCATAAAATAAAAACTAATCAGAAGCGCCATGCAAAAGAAAAAAAAATCGATTCTAGCTCTATTTGAGTTTTGCGTTAACTGGTAGAACTAACTCTAGCTGTACAACTACAAACATATGTTAATTAAGTGGAAAGTAAAATTACAAATCAAACTCATTTTACACATACATACATAGAACTTTTTCACAAACCGACTTTTTCATTTATTAACAATTTTAAATTGAATACAGAAACGAATACAAGTGAAAATCGTTTGGGAGTATGATCACGAATTACTAAACCTGCAGCGTTTACCACCATATATGGAAGGCTGCAAGACAAACAACATAGCAACTCTGAAGAAAATAGACGTGATCTTTTAAAGTGTTCGTTTGTTGGTAATATTTTATTAGGTCACATTGACGCACCATCAATTCTGGAAAATTTACAAATTAAAGTACCCAGTAGAAATCTAAGGAGAAATGAGTTCTTGCAAGTTGATGTACATAGAACCAACTATGGTTCTAATGAACCGATTAACATGATGTGCAAAAGCTTTGATCAGATAAATCACCTGTTCGATTTTACTTCTAGCAAGGGTACCTTAAAACGAAGATTGAAGCAACACTTTACTTCTTCCTGATTTTAATTATTATTTTATATGTCTGACTATTACGTCACTTTATATGTATGACTATTATTTCATTTTTAATGTCAAGTCGTATTTGTAGACTTATTTATAAATAAATAAATAAGATATACAATTTTCAGAAACATAATAAGTTATTATAAAGGGTCCGCCAAATAACTTTTTTTTTTGAAAATGCTATAAAAAAACTACTGAATATTTTCTCAAATTTCTTTTTTGATTTAAAAGTACAATCCTTCCGGTTAATAATGGAAAATAATTTCATTCAAATGGCTGTCTTGGCTGGCCATGCAGAAGCCTACACGATCGGTCCAATTTTTAAGCACATTATCGATTGTGTGCAGCTGTATTTCACCAATGGCTTCACGAATATTATCCTTTAAAGCGTCAATTGTCTTTGGCTTGTCGGCGTAACACTTATCTTTGAGGGCACCCCACAAATAATAGTCCAACGGTGTCAAATTGCAGCTCCGAGGTGGCCAAGCGACATCAGCTCTGCGACTGATAATGCGATCTTGAAAAACAGGGCGCAAAACATCGAGTGTAGCTTCAGCTGTGTGGCACGTAGTGCCGTCCTGTTAAAACCAAATGTTGCCAATATCCTTCTCTTCAATTTTTGAGGACAAAAATTCGTTCAACATAGCCCGATAACGATCGCCATTGACTGTAACGGCCACTCCTGGCTCATTTTCGAAGAAAAATGGCCCAATTATGCCTCTGGACCAAAATCCGCACCAAAAAGTGACTCGTTTTGGGTGTCCCGGCTTTTCAATGTATGCGTGCGGGTTTTCCGTGCCCCAAATGCGACAATTTTGCTTGTTTACATACCCGCCAAGATCAAAATGAGCTTCATCCGAAAAGATTTTTTTGGCAAAATCAGCATCTTCTGTAAGTCGATCGCAGGCCCACTCAGCGAAGCGAAAACGCATTGGATGGTCAGTTGGCCTCAATTCCTGAACCAATTGGACTTTGTATGGCGTCATACCAAGATCTTTATGCAAAATTCGTCTCAATGATGTCTCCGAAATGTTCAATTGTTGAGGTGAATTGATTTTGAAGGCGCATCACGCACTTTTTCTGCCACAGTATCAAAATTCTCGGGTGTACGCACTGTTTTTGGCTTTTCACGCTTTGGTTTATCGATGAGGATGCCAGTTTCTTTCACTTTTTTCACAAGATAACGAACATACAGAGCTGACGGTGCTTCTCTTCTTCCAAAATCTGTACGCAATTTTCGCACACATTCGGCAACATTACCATGATTTTCAAAGTAATGTCGCAATATTTCCCAGCGTTGTTCAAGCGTATACCCAACCATATTCGTTCAGCGGAAGGATAAAACTAATTATCTGTCAAATCAGACATGAGCTAAGTGTTACCATTCACGAAATAAGCACTAGTTTAAAAAAAACATTAGATGGCGGACCCTTTACTTTTCCAACTCTCCAATATTCCACGCACCATAAAAACACATATGCCCAGTCTAGGTTTCCTTTTGTTCCCGCCTAAATCCACGTAACCATCAACACAATCACATGTAACATTATAATTTAAATCTTTTTTATTTTTATTTAGTCAAATGTTTAAGTGCAGTTTTTAGCTGATTCATTTGAATTGTCAATTTTTTGTTTGAGTTTTTCCATCACATATAAATTACCTATTCCTGGAAACGTAACCAAACATTAATGTTTTTAATAGGTTGCAATCGAATCAACGATTATTTTGACGGTAAACTAAAATCCCATTTTTCTTTCATGGCATTGTAAATCTGTGGAGATCGGTAGTACATATTTTGGGCTAAAGTTTTAAATTCATCCTTTTAAACTTTAGCCCAAAATATATATACTACCAGAGCCATCTTTATTTAGTTATTTATTCGGTTCTGATACTACCCATCCATTTTTGACTTTTAGCTCTTTGATCCAAAATCACGAGAGGAAACTTTTTGCGATAGTCACTTTAATTTTGCTTATTAATAAGGTCTTTCAAAGTTCCTATACGCTTTTCGATTTTAAAATTCCAGATAATTTTTTTTAACAATTATTTTTTTGTTTTTTGATAAGATTTTCCGATTTATGGACCTATATACTTCAATGTTTTTTTCATTCATTTCGCAGTATGTTTACGTAGGTGGATTGTCTTCTAAAAATTTGTTGTCTGTTGAAAAATATGGGTCAGGCAAATATCTTGTATCGTTAAAACGTTGGATTCGTTTTTAACCGTATAAGTTTTTATATTGGATTTTATTTAATCCATTACTGGTTTGCTAGGTGATTCCAGAAAAAAATGTTTTCTATTATGATAATGTGATTCCAATGCAGAAGTAATTATTTTATTTTCTGTAACAGAGACAGATTTCAAGTTCTCCAAAGAAATTTCTTCTTGTCTTCCTTAACACTAAGTGGGAACCGCAGTATTTTTTAAGCTTCCATAATGTGATTCAAAATGTTTTGAACAAATCAGATTTGTTGTTTATAGTAACAACTGATATATAACAATTTTTTAACCAAAGTTGATGATACAAATAGAAGTTTGGTGAATATTTAAAAAATCTGACACCTTCTTCCTGTTTAGAATGGCAATTTGCCAGGATACAAATAGCTCACGACCACCTACGCATTATTGTGAACTAAAATATAATTTATCAAAAATAATAGAAACACCAACTGTTATGGTATTAGGTACTAACCAAACTGCAACTAATTTAATAAATATATATTTCAAAGTAGACTTTTCAACACTGCACAATGCGAACACAATCACAAACAAATAAATAAATAAACAAACGCAAGGGGTTGCATAAACTAGCAATGAATTTATGAAAATTCAATTTCAATTTTATGACCAAAGTTTCTTTTTTGACTTATTTTTGAATTGGATTTACGCCAATATTACACAGGAAGAAAACGTAATTCGTATTAGTGTAGCTTAATACGCATGGCCGATGTATGCATGTAAAAAAATGTTTATAGAAAAGTTTAACTTTGTATATTGTAGGTAGATCCTTATTAAAATAAACAAGTCAAACAAAACTTAAATGGCGGCATATTCAAATACAATTATACAATTCACCTCATCTGTACTGTATCGTTCAGCTGTACTGAGTCATTCAACTGTATCATTCTGCAGTACACCAAAAATTCTAAGATGTATTAAAATATGCAACACTAGCAAAAAGGTTCGGTTGAAGATCTTCATGGAACATCCGAAGAAACTGTGGTACCAATGATTCAAAAATGCTGAATGAATAAAGGAAAAGCTGAGAGAAGAAAAGTTTCGCAACTTTATTTTTCAATATTTCCTGACAATTAATAAGCTGTACATTTTATTATGAATGAGCTTAAAG
Source organism: Tipula lateralis (assembly GCA_963932295.1). NCBI lineage: Eukaryota > Metazoa > Arthropoda > Insecta > Diptera > Tipulidae > Tipula > Tipula lateralis. Next base: position 123,075,134 of record OZ010737.1, read on the forward strand.
CTTAAAATAGAATGTGTAGTTTACAAAATTCTTATAAATAAAGAAATAAACCAATCTTCTCCTGTGGTTGGGGGGATGCATAGAATTCCACCACAGCACCCACTGCTTGTCGTAAGAGGCGACTAAAATGGTTGGATTGTTGGGCTTCACCCACATCCGTAAAACTTTTTATTTTATTTTATTTTTTTTTTTTCTTTATAATTTTTACTCGTTTTTTACGTTCAATTTATTATTTTGCCCGCGTTAATTTATTTTAATTTTGTAGTTTTGCTTTAATTATTTTAATTTTTATTTTTTGTTGGGACGATTTTTTCGCATTTTTGCGTACAAAAATGTTTTTTTTACCTTGAGTAGTAAAATTAACAAATTCCCGAAAAATGCCTCTTCGGATCGCGGGGTGAGGCAGTATAATCCTCGTAAAGATATAATTGATAGTCTTACCATCCATTTTGCCAATGTCCGTGGACTCGTCACTAATAAAAATTGCGCACATCAACATCTCGAATCACGCAGACCAGACATATTAGTGCTAACGGAAACAAAAGTATCTCATAACATCTACGAGAACGAATTCTACTTCAAGCGCTACCAGTTCGAACAAGCATTCGAGTTGCAACGTGGAGTGTGCATATTCATTAAAGATCACATACCGTACGCTCGACATCATAAGTACGAAATTTTCTCAAAGATCGCTCAAACTATTGAACTTAAAATATCCCTCCCTAATAAAATCCTTTTTTAATTAGTTTATATAGATCCCCCAATCAAACGGATTCAGAAACCATGAATTTCTTCGAGGTTTTGTCAGACAAATGTGATGACATTCGCAATCAATATCCCTACTGCGAATTAATTAAGGTTGGTGACTTTAATGTCCACCATAAAGAATGGTTGAATCACTAAAATACGAACTGTGCTGGGCGTCAGACGAAGTGGCTTGCGGGTTCGCATGAACTTACGCAGATTGTTAGTGATTCCACATTTGAATGTCAAAATTCTTTAAGCAGCCATAGTCTGGATCTTTGTCTTACAACAATTCCGCATTCCATGGAAGCGCGTGTCGAGGCTGGAATTGAAAATTCTGACCACAACAGTAAAATTATCTGTCGCAACACCACCAGAATTTACACAGCAGCCAAGGCGCCTACGGCATTTTAACGAGGCTGACAATGATGGGTTACGGTCATTTTTTGAACAATTCCCGTGGGAGAGCCAGTTTAAAATCTTTTCAAAAGAAGCCGCCAAAGCAACCATACAAAATAAATCTGCTCACAAGAAATATAAACTCAACGAAATTTCGTTTGAAGTATATAAGGCCACACGTAACAACTGTAAAAAAATCTGTGCTAAGGAAACGAAAAGAGCTGACAACAAGAAAGCCGCTAAGGCTTCCGAGTTGAAAATCTGATCCGATCGCAACTTTTACCAGATGGTCGCATCGGTTGCCAATATTTCTAAAACATCTATTTCAGCATTGAAATGTGCAGATGGTGCTTTGGTGGTGGATCCATATTTTCAGGCCGGCTTACTGGCAAACGTCTTCACTTCGAACTCGATCTTAGTTGTCCCAGATAGAGTTACGCCTCCGTCAATTCCGTATTGTAGTTCCAAAATGGATCCTGTCAACATCTCGGAGGAAATTGTCTTCAGGAACCTGAAGGCAATGGACATAAATAAGGCCACCGGACCTGACGGAATTCCTGTTCGAATATTGATGGAGTTTTCCAGTGACTTGGCTCCAATATTAACTAAAATTTTTCTCTTTTCTTATAAGCAAGGTAAATACCCGAACGTCTGGGAGAGTGCGATGGTGCAACGGGTTCTTAAACGTGGTTGTGATAAAACTGACCCTTCAAACTACCGGTCAATATCAATTGTGTCAGCAGTGGCTAAAGTTTTTGAGAAATGCATTAACCAACAACTGGTGCATTATCTTGAGATTAATAAAATAATTTCAGATAAACAATATGGTATCCGCGAAAGCCGCTCCACAACCGGTCTCTTGACGTATGTTACGAACAAATGGAATCTCGCCCTTGAGCAACACGGAGAAGTCTTTGCAATCGCCTTGGATATATCCAAGGCTTTTGACAAGGTTTGGCATGAGAATCCTGATTCTCATTTGTAAACTTGTGGCATACGGCTTGGATTCGATGACCATCAAGTGGATAAAAAGCTTTCTCAAAGACCGAAAGATCAACGTTGTGCTAAATGGGAGATCATCAACGACACACTCGCCAAATGCCGGAGTCTCTCAAGGATCAGTTTTGTCACCAACTTTGTTTTTGTTATACATTAATGACTTGTTGGATAGCACTGTAAACCCTATCCACAGTTTTGCCGATGATGCAACATTGCACTCTTCTATTTCATTCGAGGTCGAGCCTACTCCTTCACAGTTAAACGGTTAACGGCTGGAAGTTGTCACTTCGATTAATTCCGATTTGAGTACAATATTTGAGTGGGGAGTTAAAAATCAGGTTAAATTTAACGATAACAAAACACAAATATGCACATTCTCGCGTAAAAGAAGTCGCAACGAATACCCTCTTGTGGTAAAAAGACACGTTCTCGTGAGTTGTGACTCAATTCGTCTGCTTGGTGTTCAGATTACCAACAATTTAAAATGAAATGTACACATATCGCATTAGCCAAATCAGCTTCACGTAAACTCGGGTAACTCAATAGATGCAGACGGTTTTTTAAATCGCATCAGGGTAATATTTAAAACCTTTATTAGACCGTGCATAGAATATTGCTGTCAGGTTTGGGGTGGAGCATATGGCACTGCTCTCCAGTTGCTGGATAGAGTTCAGCGGCGTGCCATCCGAATAATACGAAACCCCAGACTTACGACAGATCTAGACAGTCTACAACACCGCAGAGATGTTGCAGAACTCTGCGTGTTCTATAGATTGATAAATGGTAAATGTTCTGCAGAATTAAAGGAGAAAATACCACCATTAGTTACGTCAGGACGGGTAACAAGAGGAACAGTTATTGCGCATAGGTTAACGGTGAAGATGCCAAAACCTCGAACTGAAGATGCAAAGCGCGAATTTATTCATCGAATATCTAAGAAGTGGAATTCGTTGGTTGGTTTTCAGTTTCCGTTGAAATATAAAATGCACAAGTTTAAGGCAGCTTTCAAACTTGAATGATCGCGCGTTGGGTGCAGAATCTCTGACAGTTACAAGGAGCTAGGATAGTCTAAAATTCCGCCCTGCACCCAAATAAAACATAACGTAAAAAAACGAAATATCTCGAATTCGACTGTGGTCGTACTCGTAATGCATTAATGACTCAATATTGTGTCGAGGTCAGAAAATATTTAATAACGATTTTATAATCTAAGTTGTTACTATCTAAGGTGTATGCTCCTCTAAATAGGTCATAATTTTGCTACTTAATACCATAGGATGGACCTGATTTTAATAAAATTTATTATCAGTCGAGTGAGGGTGCTATACCTGAGACACTCCAAAGATACAAGTGCAGTAAAGTATAACCTTCCTATATTAATATATAAAATTTACGGATGAAAAACCTGTAGCTCAAGCTAATCTTCTCCGGAGGTAAGTCTGAAAGATTCTGGGGTGGACCAGCATTGTTATACTACATTATAATCAATCGCCAACATGTCAGATTAATGATATTAGGATGATATATTAGAAGTCACAAACTGTCAAGGTCTTCTACGAGAAATCGGGCATTATCCCAATAACGTGAATGCAAGAAAGAGGTCATCAAGACGCTTGAAATTGAAATTAGAACAAAGCAGAACATTTACCTGCCTTCTAATAAGAAGCTAATTGATCAAGAATACCATACAGATGACAAAGAATAAACTTTAGAAACTGAGTTACTAGGAATTAAAAGACAAACCAGAATGAAACACGAACTCTATCCCAACGAAAACCTGAAAGTCAAAGGATTGATTGCGACTAAAACAACAATTAAATTTCAAAGTAGGACGCAATGTAACTTTAAATATGTTTATGTTATTCTTCAATGCAGATGAAAATATTGAAAAAATATATAACTTAGAATTATATTTATTGTCCAAAATTTATAGAAAATAGCAGAAGTAATCATGATTCTAAAACCTGACAAAACCACCACTTGTCTTAAAGGGCGCAATACCTCATAATACCTCATTATAGTGTAAAATTTTTCAAAAGTTACTTGGTATAAAAGATAATTGAAAAAAAAACACATTTAATTCCAAACCATCGCGCAGCTTTCGGACCCAAAATTCAAGAATCGATTAAGTAAATACATACAAAGTATAACCATAATATTATTGTAAAAGCGTTAGAGAATAAAAAGGTTCGGACATGAAGGACTTATTCAAACCTTAACATTTGTTATGACATGAAAGACTTATTCATAAATTAACAACCATCCTACCTACCACTGGTATACAATTTGCATTTATTCTGGAATCATATCTGAAAGAAAGATTCTTCAGAATAAAACTATAGATGATCCAGCAACTCACAAGTGTACAATGGTCAGTCTTATATACCTACTGTATACCAATGATATTTCGGCAAGAACAAACTAAGCCGTTGCTACTTTGGCTGATGACACGGAGACAGGAGCTGTTGGAAAAACCAATGCCGAATTAATCAGAAGCAAGCCATCTTCTATTGAACAAAAATATGAAGAGTTAAATTAATGAAACCAACTTTGTCATCGACTTTACAAACAAACAACCCGAACAGTCTCCGGTTATTTAAGAATATTAATAAAAAAAATAATACGGCTTGACACTATATGGGCTAACCATCCAAAGATTTCAGTATAAGTTAGTCGTACATATCGCTAATGCTCCTTGGTATATCGAGGATATTGAGGACTAGGTATCAAATTAAATCCAAATCAAAGTACGAAGGCAGAACAAGACTTCATCAACATGTAATCCACACTAAGGTACGTTGAACTACGTTGTGGTTTGCTATAATCGAGTTTAGTGGTTCTATCTTTAAAACATAATCCAATCTATATTTGGCAATTGAGTGGGTTGGTAAAAGCGTTGTCACTGTATTTACAGTAAGATTATAACCATTCAAGCTTAGAATTTCCCTTTGAGCCAACTAGGAGATGGTATTTCATTGAGAATTTGTAAATTTATTGTTTGGTGGAAACGAGTACTTATGTCAACAAACAGCAGGAAATTGAGGGCTGCTAATCTCTTATGCAAGTGGATACAGTTACTATTCATAAGTCTCAGGATACCGCATATTTACATCGAATCATTTTTGTTACATCAAACAATTCGACTGAACGTTGATGTGCAAAGTCTAATAGTCGTGTAAATTACACGATGTAATTTACACGGTTTTTTACATGTTGTTTAAATAAAATAAGTTTTTACATTCTATATGTAAACAATGTAAAAAACGATTTTATGTAATAAAAACTGTGGCGACATCTCTTATTAAATCTAACTGTAACTAAAATACCATCTGTTAAAAAATCTTCTTACTATTTTATGAATAGAATTTGTGAAATAATTAACTGTGTACAATTTGTTTCGACTACATACTGAATTTCACAATAATTTTTGGTTAAAATTTATATTATTAAGAGTTTAAAAATCATTTTAACTGCCGAAAATCGGTAAATTATTAACATTTCAAAATAGATGGCACTACGAATTATGTTACCTTCGTTTTTTTGTAATTGCCTTCGTAATTTACATAAAAAATGTAAAAACGTTTTTAACATGTAAAATTCCAACAGTGACACAGATATTTTTTAAATAAAATCTGCGACGTGATGTGTCTATATGGTACTATTACAGTTAACAATAGCAATTGCGTTACGCAATTAATTTGGAAAATATAATCGAACACAGATCTAGTCGGTGGAGTTCCAACACATTAACCCAGATGACATTGAAAGGCTGCCTTTTTTACAAAGTCTATTTATATCATATTTGGTGATGGTTCCAAAAAGTATAAATTTAGTACAGTGATCACAAATAAGAATAAATTCCTAACTCCTATATTAGGATCAAACCACAAAACAATATTTTATAATTCTTACACCTATCATTACCTAATATCGTGCGTATGGTTATCTTATCACCAATTGGGTTATATGGACTTCTAAATATCAAATATAACAACTCTGTGAGTACTTACCGTTTCATACAAAATCATATTTTTCGGCACACTCATTCGATGTAATACCCGGGATGTTTCATTTGCCTTCTCAGCAGTCATGTAAAAATATTTAACCATCGTAGTTATTTGAAAAGCAATGGTGCTCCAAACGAATATTGCAGTCATAATTAGCTCATTTTTCATAACATTTGTCGTTTGCAATGGAAATACGATAATACAAAAACTTGTAAAATCCAGACACAAAAATACAATGCCCAATTGCAAGAGCACAACCAGTGAAAATGTTTTTATAATTTTTTTTGTCGTCTTTGTAATCTTGCCATGCAGGTGAGCAAGATGATTGATTCGATCACATATTCTAAAGAAATCGATATTTTTGTTCACACCATGATTTTGCATATGATCGCACACAACACAATCCAGCTCACAATTTATAATGTCGTACAAATGATTCATGTTTAGCATGGCGGCAAATGGCTGTGAAGAGAGTAGAAATAGATAGAAAAATGTCAGCGTTCCGGCTGACGCTTTATAAAACGAAATTGTTTTTAATGTCATCATGTACATGTTGAACGAGCAAGACATAAAAAAAATCCATTTGAACAGAACGCTAGCTAACATATAGATCATCAAATATTGATAACTTGAATGGACGTATTTATTGTTCCTGCCTTCCCGTAAAATAATTAATCGATTTAATTTATATACTTTATTTAACGTGTGTATACTGCCCTTATGTATGTATCGGGCTACGGCAAAATACCATATCATATTGCCATAGTAGGTTCCACAAATTAAAATTTTTTGAAGTAGTTCAAATTCGGAGAATAATCTAGTATTGCTTATGATTGCTTCAATAAATGATATCCACATCGTTACAAATATATAGTTTATGCAACAGCACATGAAAATGTTCCAAACACGAGCGAATCGGCTTTTTCTGAACTTCTGGTCGCGAAAACTATATTGGAACACACCAATGCCAAGAATTCGGCTGAGTAGGTATACATATATAAACACAAATTGATAACATTTATACTTGCTGGTAATCATTGTGCAAACGAATATAAACTGTTTTACAGTACAAGTATTTGTCGATTCATCGCATCCGTTAATATTAATTATTATTTGACATGCGAGTCCATCATAATAGAAAATTAATAACTAAATATCAATTATGATAAGTACTTTTTGTTAGCTTAGAAACGTTTTGTTAAAAATCCGCATTAAACTAGATATTCATAAAATTCCACTACATAAACCAGAACTTGTCTCTTAAAAAGCGACTAAATTTGTATGGGCGGCTTGGCTGATAGCGATGGAATAAACCTGAGTATCTTAATGTTACATAATGAAGGTGGAGTCCAAAGGTAAATATATTTAGATAAGTTGATGGGATCTATACCAGAGCACGATGTTATCTTAGATTATGGCTAACATTTATGCTATATAAGAACTTGCGTAAAAAAACCGACATATAATACAAATAAGACCGTATACTCTGCACACCAAACTGTGACGGTAAATGACCAAAATCCACTTGGAAGCATGGATCGATCTGAATCCCAATTGTCAAACGTGATGATTTCCAAATATTTACGTATTTTATCGCAATAACCCGGTTGGTACTAATGAACACATGTGTATAACAAAGAAGATAACGACAAATATACGAAACATAACTCTTAACATAATTTGATAAAGGAAATACCAGTTTCGATTGTCGATATAACATAGACTCTCCGTCTAGTGAAAAAATCGAATTGTGCAATATCTTAAAACCTTGAACAACTGCAAATCGCGACCTGCATGGAAACCTTTTAACAACATCGATGAGAAACTTTTCTCTACTTACTGTTTCGCATGTGTCACAGATTGTAATATTCTCAAGCTGGACTCAAAAGGGTGTTTGTAGGGATGTTGTATAAGGCCTCTGGAAGTAAAAATTTAAGTTACGCACACTGGAGGTTTTCATTCAAATCAAAACTTCATCGTATTAAATTCTCGCAATTTCCACCCAGATAAGTGTATGACTCGATCAATCAAGAGCCGTTTGAATTCCATATATTCAATATATGCGTTTGAATATATGGAAACACCAAACAACTGTATACATATTGTGGTATAAGATGTTCAATAGGTCAGATGTCGATATTGTGGTCAGATGTGGTAAGATGTTCAATAAGGAGATGCGCAATCATCGATTCTTTTTAATAACGTGTCATTGGTTACAAAGAATACATTTGTCAAGCTAGCCGCAAAAGAGAAATACTTGAAGACATCTTATATTTAAAGGCCATATGCCGATGATTTTGAGAAAAATATACTTGATATACTGGAATATAATTAAGGGAGTCTTACATGAAATCTATCTTTCTTGGATTTTTCGAAATCGATCCGGCTGAAAAATATAAATTCTTAAAACTGCGATCTATCGAAAAGAAAATACATCAACTAAATAGTAGTCGGATTGTGTCTTGTGTGTTCAGAAAAAAACCGATTACATTTTGTTTTTCAGTTTCATAATAGCACGATCCATTAACGGAAAAATCCGACTCGGATTTATTTAAATCCCTTGAACGAAAAATTTCGAATCTTTTCTGATTATTTTTATTTGCAACACTCTCTGTAAAGCAGTTTATAATATAATAATAATCTTATGCTCTAACTAAAAAATTTGAATAGCTATAATTTTTCTTATAAAATTAACATGGAAAACAACACAAAAATAATAGAAGTGATTTTTGTTATAGTAGTGGTCCTCATTTTATAAAAGCCTCTCACTCTTATAATGTATTAACGAAAAATTGATAAATTTAACAGCATCAGTCATATGTATCTAACAAAGTTCTCAAATTTCGAGCTCGAAGAATTAAACCTCAAAAACTAAAAGTAAACCAAAAGGTTGGGAGAAGACATAATTTTTATTATTATTTATACATAATTAATTCTTTTTGACATATGAACGAAATAATTACAATTTATTATTTATTTAACCGTCTCCCAAAACAACGTTTTCCTCAATTTAAATTTGATTTTCGAAAATTCGAGCTTCAAGAAAAAGAATTTCTCTCTCTCTCTCTCTCTGTTACACACCAAATATTTTTTGGCTGATATTTATTTGTAACTGTACCGTCTCCATCAGTGGCTGAATTGAAAAGACAACGAAATGGAAATGTTAATTTGAAATTGAAGTTTTATTTTGGAGGATATATTTTGACAGATGCTTATAACATAACCAATAAATTTCAATTTTCTGTTGTTTTTAAATCTACAACAATAAATTTAGAATAATAAACTTTACATAATTATTCATTATTTAAATTATTTTCACAATGAATAAAGATGAATGACTCAAAACAAAATATTAAAATTATCAATTGACCATAAAATAACTACTATAAAATGCTTCATAACGGCGACATACAAACGATTTCTCAGCCATATATATTTTTACTATAAAATATTTTTCCAGTACTGAATAAAAATACTTCTCTTGATATATTTTGTCAGTACTGCCATAATAATTTTCTAGTAATTTTATACATTTCTAAGCCTGATTTCCATTATGAAAAAATACTGACAAAATAGTCAAGGCGGGATAAATAATATAATTTTTCTTAAAGTGCGAGTGAAACAAAAAATATTTCCAGTACAAAAAATGTATTCAGTACTGAGTAAATTTTTATGGTTACTGAGAAAATTATTATAGCAGTACTGACAAAATTATAAAGAGAAGTATTTTTATTCAGTACTGGAGAAATATTTTATAGGAAAAATAAAGATGGATGATTGTTTATGGTCAATTAATAATATTAATATTTCGTTTTGTGCCATTCATCTTAATTTATTGTGAAAATAATTGAAATAATGAATAATTATGTTAAGTTTATTTTTTTTTAATTTATTGTTGTAGATTGAAAGTATTTTTTGTCTTTTTTTTAAAAAAAAAAAAATTGAAATTGATTAGTTATGTTACACGCATCTGTCAAAATATATCCACTATAAAAAAAAAAAACAAAAGGAGAAAACGATCTCAGTCACTCTAATGGCATTTTTAATTTTTTTCTCGCTTTGGTTTTTTCAGTAAAAAATACTGACAAAATATTTTTCATAATGGAAATCAGCCTTAATAGATGAACTATTCGTACGTAAATTGTGCGTTTAATTTATGCTATGTTTGAAGGGTAATTGGAATAACTAAACGTCTGTTCGGAACAGTCTTTTTTTAAAGGTTTTTTCCAATATGAATAACATTTTTTGGTTGTGGGGTTCAGTATTGAACAAAACACCTTTTTGATTTTGACAGATTTGTTTTGAAATTTATTTGTTATTATTTGATCAGTATGAATCTGTTTAAAGTTAAAATGATAAAATGTTTTGTTTTATGTTATGAATGAATTGTAAAATGTTGTTCCCGAGTGATTAAACATAAAGAAATAAGCAGAAGTAAAGTTTCTGGTAAGAAAAGTGTCTACATCAACAGTAAATTGCCAACATCATCCTTTATTGCTCAATTTACACAACAAAGTTTTGTCAATAATTTATGATAAATGTGGTTTTTTAGGTTTGAGGAATAAACAAATCTATTCCACATTCATCCATAGTACAAAAATTACTTTCTCATCACTACCTCATGGAATTTTTATGATTTTTTGCTAACTTTAACCACTGCTTAAAGTTAGCAAAAAATCATAAAATATTGTTTTAAAAAAAACTAATGTTTTTCTTGCGGAATTCTGTCAGATCTTGCAGGAAGTGTTTTCCCAAAGACTATCTTTTGAGCTAAACTAGAACAGTTACATTATAAATTCGTTTTACTACTTGTATAAAATCATGTAAAAAAAACACTGTCTGTACGTATAATTCGAGTAGTGACACCCACAATTTTACTAAATATTTGTTCTTATCAACCAACTAATTTGTACAGTGGGATCATGTGTTATTTGTACTTTTATCAACTTAATAAGCGGCCTACATGTAGCAAGTACTTCTATAATAACCAAACTACGATTTTCATTGTACCTGTCGGATGATTCCATCGTTAATAATATTATAACATTTCAATGCTTTGGAACCCATATAAGATCCAAATGGACCTAATCAGCGAACTCTCAAGAGATAGAAACAATTTTATGAATGAAAAATACTTATAATAGATGCATTCATTCATACCACCGATCCGTAATAAGATAGTGAAAATTCCCTTTTTTATTCCGATCGGGATTCCCAGTACCTAGCCGTAGCCGATCTACACAGCTTAACTGAGTTATTCGGACGATGAAAAAATACTATCATTCCCTATTTTTAAACAATTGCTGAGTTTCGTTTTTACAAGTGGAAAGTAACCAATAACTAAGACTATTAACCTGGTACATCTGCCTTTGTTGAAAGAATGTCTTTCTATTTCCCATATTTGTCGAGTTTTGACTTCTGCTATCATTGCCCTCCAATATATCAGTAACATTATGTGTGTGGCCTCCGTATCTAAGAAGCTTGTTTATTCATAGTTTTCTTTAAAATATACAAGATACATCTCAACTACCTTTCCTTACTTCAGTTTTATTATCTGTTCACTACGTACACCATTGCATGGAAGTTCCTTGTTTCTGACAAGCTTTCATTAGAAAAAGCCTAAATCTACATTGAAATCTTTATATTTTTTCAGAATGGAAGCATTCCAGTTTTTATGATATAAGTTAAATGTTAAATGGTTTTGTTGAGTTGTCATATGACACAGCCATTGGTTTTACTTGTAAATTATTATATTTTTCAATTTAATTACCATTGTCCTAAACTTTATTTTCAACATTTCGGTAAGTTTCTTAAATCATGTCTACTTTTTATTTTACTAATTGTCTAGTAAACAAAATGTTTTCTATATCTCGTTTCTGATGATTGAATTAAATTGGGTCACTTAGAATAGATTCAGGAAGCATTTCCATTAGCTTGAATGTTTTTAACGAAAACTATTAAGCTATTAAACTATTAGCTAACGAAACTTTTACCTACGTGTTGATCGATTTATGATATTTATTTAAGAGTGATTATCGAAAGGATTATCTTTGAGTTGTTAAGACGGGATATGACGCTCCAATTCGAGATCGCATTTCTTTCATTTAGAACAATCAGCCGTTCTCTATATATCTTGTTTCATGTGTTTCGAATGAAATCCTGCTGTCGTATTATTTGTTTCTTTTCTATTTTCATCGATTGCATAGTTTTGGTTATAATATTTGCAAGAAAACATCTTGTAACGTATAATAAGAAAAACAATTTACTGGTAGTATCCAAAAACATATAAAGCTCTAGAACCTAACTATCCATAGAACGTAAAATAAAAAGTTATGTCTTATTGGTTAGTAAACTTACCATTTTCCGAAACGTGTGACACTTCTGATGTACAAGTTCCACGCGATGCAAGATCTTTCCCGAATCATTTGCCTTATATTCCATTAGTGTAATGAGCTTTACATAAAAGCATATTTGAAAAGTGTGTAAAATTATTGTAAATGACAGTAACAATTTCGGATTATACACGCAAAACTGATGTGTGATGAGAAAATACAAAACATATAGCGACCACATTATGTCAAGAAATAGAACACCAATTTGAAAAAGAAAATGCACTTGATAAGCTTGTCGCCATAAATCAGCCAGTCTTACAACCATTTTGTAATGTTTCATACATTTTTCTAATCGATCACAGACACATTGGATTGGTTGTATCTTAATTGCATTCGAAGCATCAGCTAACACCAACTGCAATTCACTATTAAGTATGTCGAATAAATGAATACAAATTATTATACCAAACGTAAATTGTGATGTTATGAATTTGGTTAAAGTTATATAGTAAGCAATCGCAATTGTTTGCAGCATGGTGATAGATTGGAACACGGCCAAATTAATAAAGTAAACGTTTGCAATAAAGAAAATTGTTTGTAATATGATCTCCTTGATTACAAATATCGCAAAATATTTATAACTTTCCGCTAAATATTTGTTTCCGTACTCACGTAAAATTAATCGACAACATTTTATAGTTTTATTATATAAGACAACAAATTTACGCTGAAATACTATCGGACATGTATAGCAGACGATTACATTTAGGTAAGCGGTTAAAATGTCTTGCAGAATGAACAAAGTAAATATAATCGCTCTAGGTTGTACGCTTAAAGCATGATGATCAGTTTCTGCGTGTGCCAAGTTTCGAACTGTAACTGTTACGTACATAACTAAACAGCCTGTAATTCCAGATTGAATTGTTGACAGTTTTGAAACTCGAAATTTTTTCGCTCTGCGGTTGTATGAATAACATGCCAATCCCATCATTTTCACAAGCACGTACAAGTATATGCAGATGTACATATAATGCATGTAATTAACTTTAAACATTATTTTGTTTTTTTAGTAACACTTCGGTTTGAGGTTTACAATACAATACTATAGTATTTAATATCTTATCACTAGTACCTCTTTATTTACCTGAATAAAATATCCAACTTGATGACTGACAGATAATTATTAATTTACTATATACAATCAATTATTTTAATTACAAACAGTTTCTATTGTATGCATGTACAGGCTGCAATAAAACTATAAATACAAAATAAACTTAATCAAATGAATCAAATGCATTTATGAATTGACTGTAATATCATCGCAGGGACAGATTAACGTTTATAACGCATTCCTGAGAGTTTGGTTTTGCAAGATTGACCCCATCGAGTAGTACTGACATAGAAGATGGCCCATGAGATCTGCACTCCAAGAGGGCATCCCTCTTGCATCTTGTCCCTATCGGGATTCGAACCCTGTTCCTCCCGCCCCAACTGCCACATCTTTAACCACTACGCAACCTGGTCGGTGGCTTACGTCTTTGCTCTAAAAATTAGGACCTTACTATGCGTAGTATTCTTACTAGAGTGAGAACTTATTTACTGCCAAATAATAATAAAATGTATTGTTAAGGTACCCCATGAGCCCACTCAGATTATGACACAGAGTATGAAAAGTGGATGAGTGCTATAAATTTTACAGCTCAGTAAAATACTTCTACTAACCCCTATCTTCCGTGTCAGTACTATAGGCTGGAATGGCCTACCTTAATCTTTAAAAGTACAACGTTAATGGGAACAGCGAAATAGTTGGGAGTGCTTCGGCTCTAAAATAGATAGTAGCCTTACTATCTTTGATAGTCTTATCACATCGGCTAGAACTCGTACCGCTTCAAGAAACTGATGGGCTCTCTTCCTGAGCAGATGTTAGATTTGTTATTGGTGACTTTAATGCTAGAGCTGACAGAAATCAGTCCGACTTATGTAATAATATAGGTCCGTACTCCATACACGAAACTGCGACCGAAAATGGGGAAAGAATGATGTACTTTGCGATCACTCATGATCTCAAAGTGGCATGTTCCGCAAGTACATTCTTTCCTCATAAAAACATGCATTTGGAAACATGGACAAATCCACATAAAACATCCCGAAGCCAAATTGACCATTTGTTGATTTCTAAAGGACGAGCTCGGGTGGTCCAAGACGTGAGATCTTATTGGTGGTCAACAAAATTGAAATTTTCGTACAAGTCAGAAAGAACAGAGAAATATACAACACGATTCTCCTATGAAGGTCTCATAAATAAAGAAACGCAACGATAATATCAAGATCTTGTCAGCAATAGCGTTTTGCGTTCTAATTACCAATCTGAAGAAGTAAACAGTGTCTGGGAAGTATTGAAAACTTCGGTTGCGATGCTGCCCAAAAATTATTGGTTTGATGAGCAGTTTCGTCTTGCTGTTGAGCAACGAAATATACCCCATTAACGCATTTGAAGACAGAAGAAGCGCGATTGGTGGAAGGCTTATCAGGCCTTAAATGTACAACAACTTAGCAATGAGCGCAATTCTCGTGGTTTCTTTAAAGGAATCACCGAATTGCACGATACCTTAAGATCTCGGTCAATTGGCATTTGGGACCAGGATGGAAACCTCTGTGTTAACGTCAATGCGGTGCTTGATACATGGCGTGAATAGTTTTCTGACCTACTTAATGTTCCACATATATCACAAGCTATGTTGGAGTACCCTCAAATACAGACCGCAGAAATATTTATTGAATATCCATCTTATGAGGAATTCGCCATGACCAATTCGCCATTAAAGCAAAATCGTTCACTAGGAGTTGATTGCATTAATTCAGAGCTTTTGATATTTGGAGGGCTTACTGAACTGCCTTTTCGACCTTCTTCGATTAATATGGCGAAATAAAATTAGGCCTGAAGAATGGCAAATGACCGCGTTATGTCCAAAATTCCAAAGTATGATCTCTTGTAATGCGATAATTATCGCGGTGTAGCTCTGTTTTGCACACCTTACAAGTTACTGTCATACATTTTCTTAGGAAGGATTACTGGCGGAAGATATTATTGGTGACTAGATCGAAGAGCATTCCGCCCAAATCGGTCAGTCACTGATCAAGTTTTTTCGCTACGGATGATTATTTCCAAGTACTACGAAACATGTACATCAGGTATTCCTAGAATATTTGGAATACCGAACATATCGTTCCAATGATACAGTGTACTGGGTTTACAATGAATTAGTTTAGAAAATGAATCTATTATGTCTAACGATCGACTGGCCATGTCCACGATCGTGAGATATAACAGATCGAACCTCTTTTTGTAGAATGCTTTATGATTAATAAAAAATGGTTAGAACAAAGGGACATTTAGCTGACATGATCTCCCTTGCATTTAATGTTGTTTCCATTTTCAAAAAACTATTATAACAATATTAATTTACTCACCGTTGTCTCAAACATGACATGTCTCAACATCATAATTTGATGTAAAATTTGTCCAGTTCGCATCAATTTTTCAACAGTCAAACATATAATCCGTATATCAAAACTCAATTGCATTACAAATATCATAACGCTTAAAATGAATGAAAGCATTTTGTCCAGCTCTGTAACGTTCCGTTGGAATAGTATTGTTATAAACAATATTTGCAGAACAATATTCAAAAATAGAAAGGCCCAGCGCACAAACAACACAATCGAAAATGAATTAATAAAAAATTTAGTAGTTTTCGATAGTTGCACGTGTAATAAATTCAATTGATCCAAACGATCACAGATTCCAAACATTTCTGTTGGTTTTCCTATTTTTTGGCTTTGTGACTTGTGATGTTCAGCGATTTGCGAGAGTTCGATGTTAATCACATCAAAATAATGAATTAAACACATCGATCCGGCCATACATTGTGACGATAAAAAATTGATAATAATAGTTGGACCGCACAGTAAAAATGGGCCAAATACGCTAATAGCATTGCGATACGTTGATTTAATATTTATCATTCGGATATAAATCAATATCCAATTGATGACAATTTCTTTTAATATGAACACAATAAAATATGATCGACTCAAATGATCGTGTTTTGAATGAAATTGATATCGAACATGTTCATGACATTTAATGATTTTATTAAATGCCCGAATCAAACGACGGCACAATATAAAAGTTACCGCGTAACAAATGGCTAATGTTATGTAAAATGATGTGTGGTACGACATCTGGTTTAGTACGTTAGTGGAGCCGGGAATTCGATTTTTAAACATATGTCTAGTCTGTTTATTCAATTCTTGGTGATAATCAAATAAAACATAAGTTAGGCACGATGATATAAGGAAACTAGAGAGTACAGCAAAAGCTGATGATTCGAAACGACGTGTATGCCAATTGTACGTGTATGGCACAAGACCGACCAGCTTTGAGAACCAACCAATACAGATAGCAGAATATAAAAGTGTTATATTTGTATTGGTAGCCAATTCGATACAACATTGTGATGTTGTTAAGTGAAGTCTTTGTATGACACTAAACTCAAGAAAATATAATAATAAATAACTCAAGTCATTACTCTTAATGATTTATGTATACAAAATATTTCTAAACTATTGATTCATTAAAAGATAAGTAATGTTCAAACTCGAAGGTCAATTGAACACCTGTATTCCGTTTCATTGCCACCTTATTGTATTTTTATTCGCCGAAGCTAGACTGAATACCAAAGAGTGCCTTAACTTTTCTTTCTATGCTCCAATAAGAGTATCATGATATCATAAAAATATTCAAAACTTTTCGTCATAATATTATAAACATGTACTTACCGCTTCCATAAATAATATGTTTGAACTCCGACTTATCAACATTTTGTGCAGTATTTTTCCTGTCATTTCCGACTTTTTCATCGTCATGTCAAATATTTTCACGTAAAAATATAACTGTACCCAATAGAAGTTAATCATGAGGAACATATCGATTAGTATTATTCGTTTCGAATGGCCTAAGAAAAGTAATAGGGTTGTGAATACCATTCTAAGAACTACCACAAGCAATAACCCGATTTGTATTAGAATGTAGACCGAATAATTTTTCGTTATAAATTTGAAAATGTTTGTTACTTTTCTATGTAACTTCGACAGCCTATCTACCCGATCGCATATCGAAAATAATAGTGGCGGTCGATCGAAATTCATGATGCGGTGAACAATTTGATCTAATTCCAAATTAATTATATCGTACAAATGGTTAATATTAAACAGTATGGCTATATACTGTGATATGATAAACGGTAATATTGAGAAAAACCAGCAAAATATTATACAATCGAAAATTGGAAATCTTTCGACCATTGTCGATATCGTCATAATATTTATCATTAATGAAACCCATAGCACTAAGATTTCTTTAATCACGAATACAAGAAAATATTTAAAACTCGAGTTGACATATCGATCACCGTAGTCTTTGCGGAACTCATCGTTGCATGCAATTAATTTATTAAAACCGTGGCAAAAACGGTGTCGCAACGCAATCGGTGATACAAAGCACACCGCAATTTTTAATTTTGTGATAAAATACGTTTGGGTTAGTTCGAAAAATCGTTCTGTTGAAAGTGGAGCTATCACATGT
The DNA here is from genome assembly GCA_963932295.1 of Tipula lateralis. NCBI lineage: Eukaryota > Metazoa > Arthropoda > Insecta > Diptera > Tipulidae > Tipula > Tipula lateralis. The sequence continues at coordinate 123,093,265 of OZ010737.1, forward strand.
CTATCCGGATTCGATATGTGATCCAGATGATGTTTAGCTTTCTCAAATAAATAATTTCCGATTGAAGCAGCCACTATAAAATAAATTATTGCGATTTTGGAATTTTCAAATCTTCTAGCACGAACATTGTACTTGATCAAGCCGACAAGTATCGTTATTACGTAAAAAGGATAGAAAATAAAACTGAAATATTTGTATTTGAAATTTATCATTTTAAATCGACGACTATCTTCTATTGTCAATAGGTAACTAAGAAGCTAATTACTTGTTGTTGCTTATGTTCAATTAGTCGTAACAATAATAATGTCATATCTGCATTTATTATTAATTTAATTCATTATCTACATAAATTATATTGGTTCCTAATTGTTAGAAAATTGAAGCAAACCCAGTATTTAATTCATTTTCAGTAAGAAAGTAGCAAATCGTGCACGAAAGTTGAATCAACCACTATACACTTGAAAAAAACTCTTAGAACCTTATAAATATTGGTAGAATGTTTTAGAATCTGAATAAGTGCTGAAAAATCTGAACATAGTTTATATCTCTTTTATCAATATACAATGGCATACCAAATCATTTTCTCTACTTATATTTATAATAATTTTAGTGCTTGATAACAGCCATCCTAACAGAATTAGCCACATCCAAGTTGCTAATATTCCAAGTGCCTGGAATATAATTTTCAACACAGAAAGAAACTTTTTTTTATATTTTATTCTGTGCAATCCTTTTTTGGGGCTCTAGGTTCTTCCAGCTCTTTCGCGGTTCGCTTATTTACGTCATACTTTACGCCTTTACAAAATAGAAGACGTACGGCTATATGTGCGATTTACGTAGACCATCTGCGCATTGCATAGCTCCATGCCAGCCTATAGTATTGACATGGAAGATGGGCCGGCCCATGAGTTCTGCACCCCAATAGGGGGTCAAAGATCTGTTTATTAATACCACCGATCGTAATCGGATAGTAAAAAATCTCTTTGGAAATCAGGATTCAACCCCGTTACCTCCCGAAAAAAACTTTGAAGTAGAAACAATATCCTTGAGTCTGAAAAATATTATTTTATTTTTATTTTTCATACATGAGTTTTCCAATTAAAGTAAGAAATATATATTCCAAGGACTCAATCTTCAAACACTTATCATTGTGAGAGTCTGTCAAAACAAACAGAACATGGTGATACATTATTTCCGACTTTCATCCCAGATATGTTAAACTACATAAACTTTCCGTTTCCACTTAATAGATAATGCAAATGCCAAACCACTTACTACTCAAACCAAAGCATACTTCAGTTTGCTAAAGCCAAATCGTACACGGTAGGAACAGAACCATACATTATAATACTTCTAAACTCAAAATCAGGCAACGTACACGATAATAGTTTTAAGTCGACCATATCGAACAAAGTCTTTAGATTCATAAATATACAATCCATGAATAACATATAAACATCCAGGTATCGTTCCGTGGTGCTCGAAACCCAAGCTGATGAGAATTAGCGCAAAGTAACGCTTAACGACTTGTTCAAGCATTTAAAAAATATCCTATATTGGAAATCAATTTGTCTATAGTTTCCATATTTCTATGATCACCATTTTTAAAAATAATAATATTAGCTGATTTGAGCCTCGTGGGTACTGCCCTCCAGTCGAAGGAGAGGCTAATAATATTTGTAATGCCCGAAATAACAAAACTGAATAGTTTTCAAAATACCATTTTATATCTCAATAAACTTAATTTAAATTCATTTCAATTCAAATTCAATTTTCTTTTTTTTAATTCAATTCAAATTCAATTCAAATTCAATTCAAATTCAATTCAAATTCAATTCAAATTCAATTCAAATTCAATTCAAATTCAATTCAAATTCAATTCAAATTCAATTCAAATTCAATTCAAATTCAATTCAAATTCAATTCAAATTCAATTCAATTCAAATTCAATTCAAATTCAATTCAAATTCAATTCAAATTCAATTCAAATTCAATTTAAATTCAATTCAAATTCAATTCAAATTCAATTCAAATTCAATTCAAATTCAATTCAAATTCAATTCAAATTCAATTCAAATTCAATTCAAATTCAATTCAATTCAAATTCAATTCAAATTCAATTCAAATTCAATTCAAATTCAATTCAAATTCAATTCAAATTCAATTCAAATTCAATTCAAATTCAATTCAAATTCAATTCAAATTCAATTCAAATTCAATTCAAATTCAATTCAAATTCAATTCAAATTCAATTCAAATTCAATTCAAATTCAATTCAAATCAAATTCAATTCAAATTCAATTCAATTCAAATTCAATTCAAATTCAATTCAATTCAATTCAAATTCAATTCAAATTCAATTCAAATTCAATTCAAATTCGATTCAAATTCAATTCAAATTCAATTCAAATTCAATTCAAATTCAATTCAAATTCAATTCAAATTCAATTCAAATTCAATTCAAATTCAATTCAAATTCAATTCAATTCAATTCAAATTCAATTCAAATTCAATTCAAATTCAATTCAAATTCAATTAAATTCAATTCAAATTCAATTCAAATTCAATTCAAATTCAATTCAAATTCAATTCAATTCAAATTCAATTCAAATTCAATTCAAATTCAATTCAAATTCAATTCAAATTCAATTCAAATTCAATTCAAATTCAATTCAAATTCAATTCAAATTCAATTCAAATTCAATTCAAATTCAATTCAAATTCAATTCAATTCAAATTCAATTCAAATTCAATTAAAATTCAATTCAAATTCAATTCAATTCAAATTCCATTCAATTCAAATTCATCCCAAAATGACATCATACCGATATCAGAACTTGATGACAAATACTACCGATTCGTCGTTGTGATCCGCCACTATCACCTCGAAAATTTAATACTTTCTGGTTCTATTCTCAACCAACCTATGGTACGATGAGTTCATAGTCCAAAAACCTGTTGAACTCAACTTCCATTTTAATGTTGGTGCTCTCGTATCGAATATGGATAAAATTTATATGTTTTAACTAGAGTGTAACTCATTACTGCTGTATAAGGTGCGTAAATTACGGCGACCCTCTTAAAATCTGTAATTTTCAACTCTAAGGGTTTCAATATTCATAATCTCACCTCTGTCACTAATAAATGGTTACGATAATGTCTTGATTCAATCCTAATATTTCGATCAATAGATTAAATACAGAAATTGGCAAAACTAAATATTGGTGATGTATATTATCACTATTCCATATCACTCTTTAAATTAATTTCATTCTGATGACTTAAATATTTTGTTCTTACTAATCTTGTTTTATTCTTATATTCAAACCTATTTTCTATTCAAACTCTACTAACTAGTAGATGTCACTACCGAGAAATCTATTTCTATATTCTATCAATTCCTAGATGGCAAAACTAATTATATCCGAGACTCTCACCTTTCGCAATACAGATTACAGATAGATTAATTTTCTAATTCTCATTAACTACTTTGACATTGACATTAGAAATCATAAACTTATCTTGGGTGACCGCTGGTTTGCTAGTCATACTCATAAGCACTCACTTGTGCGTAACTAAGCTCTCTATATTTTGGTATGTCTTACTTATTAGTTGACGACACAAGAAATCCGGTATTTGTCAGTGATAATTTTGAGTGGTTTGCATTTTATACCATTAGTAAAAGCTTCCAACAAACTTTTTAATACATCAGTCGTTATGACTTGGAACAATCTAAAATATAAATTATTTGTAATCGTTATCTTATCACTTAAGTTAATAACAGAAAATATATTTTAATTTCAGTACCCTCAAGACGTTTAAGTAGGTAATCGAAAATGGAGGCAGAAAAACTAGTGAAAATTAATTTTGTTAAAAATGTGTTGGCCAAGAAAATCATTGAAACACATCCGGATCTAAAAGGCCATACAATTATTTCGATCGATGTTGAACTATCCGCACAGCTGGACGGGTTTATGTCCGCTATTCTAGTAATGAATATAAAAACGGAAAATGAACTCGGCTATACTGAAAACCATCCAATTATTGTTAAGTTGATGAAGGGCAGTATTGATTTTCGTACCACTTCGAAGTCTTATACCCAGTTTTCGAATGAGGTAACAATTTACGGAAAAGTTATACCAGAGTTGAAGAGAACACTTCTACAAGCGAATGTAACAACAATAAATGCAGATGAATGGATACCAAAAGTGTACTACGCTGATTATGGATTGTATCCGGGTAAGATAACATGACGTCATTATTACATTCATTATTACTAAATTTTCGTTCATATTGCAGAACTAAGCGATGGTTCCGAAGCTATATTGGCCACTCAAAATTTAAAACCATTTGGATTTCGCAACGGTCCACGTTTAGAATTGGACGAGTCGCATTTACGAATGATGATTAAAAACATTGCCGAATACCATGGCGTACAGTACGCAATGCGTATAAAAAACGACCCTAAATTGCCTGAACTAATCGGCCAGATTATACCACTACCATTTATCGAACCAGATGGATCATCCAACATATTTTCTGTTATATATAAAATAGCGGTCGATCGATTTTTCATGTACTACGATCAAAGTCCACATCATCACGTACCAGAAAAGTTTCGTAACGATGTTAAAACGATGCGTGAAAAATATGGCAGCCAACCATTGAAGATAATGGAAAAGTGTCGAACGGAAGATCCTGTGTTTAGTGTGATTCTGCACGGTGATTACAATCGAAATAACGTTTTATTCCAATATGACGAGGAGACGGGATATGAAAATCCCCGAACAATGCGAATGATTGATTTTCAAGTGAGTCACGCAATAGGTTATATAATTTATGTTTGTGTAATAATTAAAATAATTTATAACATAGGAGGTGCGATACGCCAGTCCAGCATGTGATTTATCATTTTTCATGTTTTTCAATATGAATCCGGATTTGTTTGATGTACTCTGGGATAGCCTGCTCGACCAATATCATGATACGCTTATCGAAGCGATAGCCCAAATTTTACACGTTGATAAATCGGACAAGATTTTAGCTGACTATTCAAAAGATAGATTTTTGGAACATTTTTCAAAATATGCTATGTATGGTACAATGATAGCGTTACATTTTCTACCTTGGATGTTGGCACCAGAAGACGAATGTGATAAGCTGTCGAAACTATTCGAGAGTGATATGAAAAGTAAAGAGTTTTACGACTACGCAATGATAGCGGGTGGCGAACCACCAAATTTACGTATGACTCAAGTATTCCAGTTTGCCAGTAAAAAGGGTTATACAAACATTTTATATGATGAATAAATTAATTTTACATTAAGAATTGTTGTGTCCAAGAAAAACAACATCTTGACGGTTAAAATATAAACTGTTCAAGAATGCACCATTATTGTAACCAACGATCAATTAAAGGAGGCCTGCCAACGAGATCTTACTATAGAATAATTGCAACTAAAAGTCATTCTCCTATTCTATTAGAATTCGAAACCGATACTTTTCAATCCAATTGGTTAGTTCCTCAATTACGTTAATCATCGTCGATATAGCCACGTACGTGAAGTCGTGATTATATCATGCAGAAAGCATCTTAACATGAATAAAATTAAAATCTCGAAGAATTCGAAACACCAACCGATCATATGATATTATAAAATATAATATAATTGCAGAATCAATGGAATATGTCAAACAAGGCATGATTGAATTTTGCGATTACCTTGTAACCATGACAAAACATGCTAAACAATTGAAAACTAACAATTTGAAATTGATAAGCCCGTAAATTATAGATTATCCTAACTGAGCTAAAATACAGTGCAAAAGGAGTAACAGGTGGAAATGAACCTTCCATGTTCAGAACTAGAACGATGTTAGCTTTGACTTCTAAAACTCAAAGGTGAAACTAGCCACTGTCAAATGCACTCAAATGCCAGTGATACCAGTACACCCTCTGAATCTAAAAATGCCTTGGCGGTGCAAAACATAAGATTCTCACATAGACGTAGTTTTCTTATTCATAATTACAATTGTTTTATTGTGTTACGCAGTCCTAAACAAGCTTTAATCCGCAGATGTTAAAGCTGAATATCTTTAAAGCTGTTTGGCTGTTCTATAAAATATAGATTTTTGCACAATCAATGCCTTTGGTGAAATCAGTCTTCGAATATTTCTCCATCGTATGCATTATTGCTTAAAATAAGACTCCAATCCCAAATATGACTCCTATTCCTGAATTCAATTTTGGTCACCATATAGTGGGAATATAAACATTTGATATACGGATGCACTGGAATTAACATTAACAAGATATTCATTGCTGAATTCGAAAATGCTCGTATTGATCCTGGAATTCCAATGCAATCTAACCATTATACCAAGGTGGCTTACGTGATTAGTATGATAATGGCTAAATATGACCAAAAGATACCATAAAGCTTTTGATAAGTCATAAGTTCTATAATAAACCCATAGAAAATACCTGCGGAATTATTATAGAACTAATGATGAAAACATAATAACATGTCAGTCTCTGATCTGAAATCTTTGGTTGATCAGTCTAAATAGGAGTCCATAAATAGGAGATAAAACAAGATCTTTTTGGCACCCTTCGTGGTATTGACGGTAATCGACTCTTCCCAATTTAGCTGTAACAGTCCGGCACTTGGAGCATGGAACAAAGCCATTTGTCATAGTGCGTGTCACCCCTTCACCATCCAGGGTTCATCCAATGGAACCATATGTGATCGTATACAAGCTCATTCAATGTCAATAAAGGTACAGAGAACGATTTCTTTGCGAACGATTGACCTCTCCATCCTAGAAATTAAGTTGCTTAAAGGCGCCATGGTGATTTACCTGTTTGATAAGGGAACTAGTTCTTACGGATTGGATTCATAGACGTCACCTCACGAGGCAATACTAACTTATATGCTTTAAATTGGGTATTATACGTTGATGATGAAGTCTCCTCATTTTCTTCTTAAGTAACTACAGTGACATGAGACGTTCTACCTGGGAACTTTTTTGATAGATTTTCACATGGCAACATATAACCTGAGTGGAAAATATTATGCAACTGAATAGAGAACATTTCCAAGTCGTCACTTTATGTTCCTCGTAACTAGAGACATTTGAAATCTGATTAAAGCCATGCTGTATAAGATAGCAGAAAATTTTCAGCAGAAAAAATGATTTTTATACTCACCACCAGGGGCACTACTATCGCTAAAGAGAATTTCTTCTGCTGTCATTTTTGTATAGCCAACAGAATTTTTCTGTAAGCTTTTTAATTTTCTTCAATATTTAAACTACAAAATTATTCCAGGTTTCAAATAGAATATGTATATTATTTCCATAAGATTATTATAAACTGTATAAAACATATTAATTTCATCTACAGTTTAACTACTGTAAGCTATGAATCAAGCCCCTGTTATAAATATTTCAAATTATGCTAAGCCACCTTATCTCCATACACACAAATATGAAGTTTGAGGATAATCGACCGAGTTTGAGCGCCTCCAGAATTTTTCCAAGTTTTGGCCCATACATCAAATTCAGTTTTTTCACTGTGAGCTATGGATGGACCCCCCTGTAACCAATATGCCATTATGATTTTCCAATAGCCTAGGTGACAATACATCTGAATATGAAGTTTGAGGATAATCGACCGAGTTTGAGCGCCTCCAGAATTTTTCCAAGTTTTGGCCCATACATCAAATTCAGTTTTTTCACTGTGAGCTATGGATGGACCCCCCTGTAACCAATATGCCATTATGATTTTCAAATAGCTTAGGTGACAATACATCTGAATATGAAGTTTGAGGATAATCGACCGAGTTTGAGCGCCTCCAGAATTTTTCAAAGTTTTGGCCCATACATCAAATTCAGTTTTTTCACTGTGAGCTATGGATGGACCCCCCTGTAACCAATATGCCATTATGATTTTCCAATAGCTTAGGTGACAATACATCTGAATATGAAGTTTGAGGATAATCGACCGAGTTTGAGCGCCTCCAGAATTTTTCAAAGTTTTGGCCCATATATCAAATTCAGTTTTTACACTGTGAGCTATGGATGGACCCTCCTGTAACCAATATGCCATTATGATTTTCCAATAGCTTAGGTGACAATACATCTGAATATGAAGTTTGAGGATAATCGACCGAGTTTGAGCGCCTCCAGAATTTTTCCAAGTTTTGGCCCATACATCAAATTCAGTTTTTTCACTGTGAGCTATGGATGGACCCCCCTGTAACCAATATGCCATTATGATTTTCAAATAGCTTAGGTGACAATACATCTGAATATGAAGTTTGAGGATAATCGACCGAGTTTGAGCGCCTCCAGAATTTTTCAAAGTTTTGGCCCATACATCAAATTCAGTTTTTTCACTGTGAGCTATGGATGGACCCCCCTGTAACCAATATGCCATTATGATTTTCCAATAGCCTAGGTGACAATACATCTGAATATGAAGTTTGAGGATAATCGACCGAGTTTGAGCGCCTCCAGAATTTTTCCAAGTTTTGGCCCATACATCAAATTCAGTTTTTTCACTGTGAGCTATGGATGGACCCCCCTGTAACCAATATGCCATTATGATTTTCAAATAGCTTAGGTGACAATACATCTGAATATGAAGTTTGAGGATAATCGACCGAGTTTGAGCGCCTCCAGAATTTTTCAAAGTTTTGGCCCATACATCAAATTCAGTTTTTTCACTGTGAGCTATGGATGGACCCCCCTGTAACCAATATGCCATTATGATTTTCCAATAGCTTAGGTGACAATACATCTGAATATGAAGTTTGAGGATAATCCAAGTTTTGGCCCATACATCAAATTCAGTTTTTTCACTGTGAGCTATGGATGGACCCCCTGTAACCAATATGCCATTATGATTTTCCAATAGCTTAGGTGACAATACATCTGAATATGAAGTTTGAGGATAATCGACCGAGTTTGAGCGCCTCCAGAATTTTTCAAAGTTTTGGCCCATATATCAAATTCAGTTTTTTCACTGTGAGCTATGGATGGACCCCCCTGTAACCAATATGCCATTATGATTTTCCAATAGCTTAGGTGACAATACATCTGAATATGAAGTTTGAGGATAATCGACCGAGTTTGAGCGCCTCCAGAATTTTTCAAAGTTTTGGCCCATACATCAAATTCAGTTTTTTCACTGTGAGCTATGGATGGACCCCCCTGTAACCAATATGCCATTATGATTTTCAAATAGCTTAGGTGACAATACATCTGAATATGAAGTTTGAGGATAATCGACCGAGTTTGAGCGCCTCCAGAATTTTTCAAAGTTTTGGCCCATACATCAAATTCAGTTTTTTCACTGTGAGCTATGGATGGACCCCCCTGTAACCAATATGCCATTATGATTTTCCAATAGCTTAGGTGACAATACATCTGAATATGAAGTTTGAGGATAATCCAAGTTTTGGCCCATACATCAAATTCAGTTTTTTCACTGTGAGCTATGGATGGACCCCCCTGTAACCAATATGTCATTATGATTTTCCAATAGCTTAGGTGACAATACATCTGAATATGAAGTTTGAGGATAATCGACCGAGTTTGAGCGCCTCCAGAATTTTTCAAAGTTTTGGCCCATACATCAAATTCAGTTTTTTCACTGTGAGCTATGGATGGACCCCCCTGTAACCAATATGCCATTATGATTTTCCAATAGCTTAGGTGACAATACATCTGAATATGAAGTTTGAGGATAATCGACCGAGTTTGAGCGCCTCCAGAATTTTTCAAAGTTTTGGCCCATATATCAAATTCAGTTTTTTCACTGTGAGCTATGGATGGACCCCCTGTAACCAATATGCCATTATGATTTTCCAATAGCTTAGGTGACAATACATTTGAATATGAAGTTTGAGGATAATCGACCGAGTTTGAGCGCCTCCAGAATTTTTCAAAGTTTTGGCCCATACATCAAATTCAGTTTTTTCACTGTGAGCTATGGATGGACCTGCCTGTAACCAATATGCCATTATGATTTTCAAATAGCTTAGGTGACAATACATCTGAATATGAAGTTTGAGGATAATCGACCGAGTTTGAGCGCCTCCAGAATTTTTCCAAGTTTTGGCCCATACATCAAATTCAGTTTTTTCACTGTGAGCTATGGATGGACCCCCCTGTAACCAATATGCCATTATGATTTTCCAATAGCTTAGGTGACAATACATCTGAATATGAAGTTTGAGGATAATCCAAGTTTTGGCCCATACATCAAATTCAGTTTTTTCACTGTGAGCTATGGATGGACCCCCTGTAACCAATATGCCATTATGATTTTCCAATAGCTTAGGTGACAATACATCTGAATATGAAGTTTGAGGATAATCGACCGAGTTTGAGCGCCTCCAGAATTTTTCAAAGTTTTGGCCCATATATCAAATTCAGTTTTTTCACTGTGAGCTATGGATGGACCCCCCTGTAACCAATATGCCATTATGATTTTCCAATAGCTTAGGTGACAATACCTCTGAATATGAAGTTTGAGGATAATCGACCGAGTTTGAGCGCCTCCAGAATTTTTCAAAGTTTTGGCCCATACATCAAATTCAGTTTTTTCACTGTGAGCTATGGATGGACCCCCCTGTAACCAATATGCCATTATGATTTTCAAATAGCTTAGGTGACAATACATCTGAATATGAAGTTTGAGGATAATCCAAGTTTTGGCCCATACATCAAATTCAGTTTTTTCACTGTGAGCTATGGATGGACCCCCCTGTAACCAATATGCCATTATGATTTTCCAATAGCCTAGGTGACAATACATCTGAATATGAAGTTTGAGGATAATCGACCGAGTTTGAGCGCCTCCAGAATTTTTCCAAGTTTTGGCCCATACATCAAATTCAGTTTTTTCACTGTGAGCTATGGATGGACCCCCCTGTAACCAATATGCCATTATGATTTTCAAATAGCTTAGGTGACAATACATCTGAATATGAAGTTTGAGGATAATCGACCGAGTTTGAGCGCCTCCAGAATTTTTCAAAGTTTTGGCCCATACATCAAATTCAGTTTTTTCACTGTGAGCTATGGATGGACCCCCCTGTAACCAATATGCCATTATGATTTTCCAATAGCTTAGGTGACAATACATCTGAATATGAAGTTTGAGGATAATCGACCGAGTTTGAGCGCCTCCAGAATTTTTCAAAGTTTTGGCCCATATATCAAATTCAGTTTTTACACTGTGAGCTATGGATGGACCCTCCTGTAACCAATATGCCATTATGATTTTCCAATAGCTTAGGTGACAATACATCTGAATATGAAGTTTGAGGATAATCGACCGAGTTTGAGCGCCTCCAGAATTTTTCCAAGTTTTGGCCCATACATCAAATTCAGTTTTTTCACTGTGAGCTATGGATGGACCCCCCTGTAACCAATATGCCATTATGATTTTCAAATAGCTTAGGTGACAATACATCTGAATATGAAGTTTGAGGATAATCGACCGAGTTTGAGCGCCTCCAGAATTTTTCAAAGTTTTGGCCCATACATCAAATTCAGTTTTTTCACTGTGAGCTATGGATGGACCCCCCTGTAACCAATATGCCATTATGATTTTCCAATAGCCTAGGTGACAATACATCTGAATATGAAGTTTGAGGATAATCGACCGAGTTTGAGCGCCTCCAGAATTTTTCCAAGTTTTGGCCCATACATCAAATTCAGTTTTTTCACTGTGAGCTATGGATGGACCCCCCTGTAACCAATATGCCATTATGATTTTCAAATAGCTTAGGTGACAATACATCTGAATATGAAGTTTGAGGATAATCGACCGAGTTTGAGCGCCTCCAGAATTTTTCAAAGTTTTGGCCCATACATCAAATTCAGTTTTTTCACTGTGAGCTATGGATGGACCCCCCTGTAACCAATATGCCATTATGATTTTCCAATAGCTTAGGTGACAATACATCTGAATATGAAGTTTGAGGATAATCGACCGAGTTTGAGCGCCTCCAGAATTTTTCAAAGTTTTGGCCCATATATCAAATTCAGTTTTTACACTGTGAGCTATGGATGGACCCTCCTGTAACCAATATGCCATTATGATTTTCCAATAGCTTAGGTGACAATACATCTGAATATGAAGTTTGAGGATAATCGACCGAGTTTGAGCGCCTCCAGAATTTTTCAAAGTTTTGGCCCATACATCAAATTCAGTTTTTTCACTGTGAGCTATGGATGGACCCCCCTGTAACCAATATGCCATTATGATTTTCCAATAGCTTAGGTGACAATACATCTGAATATGAAGTTTGAGGATAATCGACCGAGTTTGAGCGCCTCCAGAATTTTTCCAAGTTTTGGCCCATACATCAAATTCAGTTTTTTCACTGTGAGCTATGGATGGACCCCCCTGTAACCAATATGCCATTATGATTTTCCAATAGCTTAGGTGACAATACATCTGAATATGAAGTTTGAGGATAATCCAAGTTTTGGCCCATACATCAAATTCAGTTTTTTCACTGTGAGCTATGGATGGACCCCCCTGTAACCAATATGCCATTATGATTTTCCAATAGCTTAGGTGACAATACATCTGAATATGAAGTTTGAGGATAATCGACCGAGTTTGAGCGCCTCCAGAATTTTTTAAAGTTTTGGCCCATACATCAAATTCAGTTTTTTCACTGTGAGCTATGGATGGATCCCCCTGTAACCAATATGCCATTATGATTTTCAAATAGCTTAGGTGACAATACATCTGAATATGAAGTTTGAGGATAATCGACCGAGTTTGAGCGCCTCCAGAATTTTTCAAAGTTTTGGCCCATACATCAAATTCAGTTTTTTCACTGTGAGCTATGGATGGACCCCCCTGTAACCAATATGCCATTATGATTTTCCAATAGCTTAGGTGACAATACATCTGAATATGAAGTTTGAGGATAATCCAAGTTTTGGCCCATACATCAAATTCAGTTTTTTCACTGTGAGCTATGGATGGACCCCCCTGTAACCAATATGCCATTATGATTTTCCAATAGCTTAGGTGACAATACATCTGAATATGAAGTTTGAGGATAATCGACCGAGTTTGAGCGCCTCCAGAATTTTTCAAAGTTTTGGCCCATATATCAAATTCAGTTTTTTCACTGTGAGCTATGGATGGACCCCCCTGTAACCAATATGCCATTATGATTTTCCAATAGCTTAGGTGACAATACATCTGAATATGAAGTTTGAGGATAATCGACCGAGTTTGAGCGCCTCCAGAATTTTTCAAAGTTTTGGCCCATACATCAAATTCAGTTTTTTCACTGTGAGCTATGGATGGACCCCCCTGTAACCAATATGCCATTATGATTTTCAAATAGCTTAGGTGACAATACATCTGAATATGAAGTTTGAGGATAATCGACCGAGTTTGAGCGCCTCCAGAATTTTTCAAAGTTTTGGCCCATACATCAAATTCAGTTTTTTCACTGTGAGCTATGGATGGACCCCTGTAACCAATATGCCATTATGATTTTCCAATAGCTTAGGTGACAATACATCTGAATATGAAGTTTGAGGATAATCCAAGTTTTGGCCCATACATCAAATTCAGTTTTTTCACTGTGAGCTATGGATGGACCCCCCCGTAACCAATATGTCATTATGATTTTCCAATAGCTTAGGTGACAATACATCTGAATATGAAGTTTGAGGATAATCGACCGAGTTTGAGCGCCTCCAGAATTTTTCAAAGTTTTGGCCCATACATCAAATTCAGTTTTTTCACTGTGAGCTATGGATGGACCCCCCTGTAACCAATATGCCATTATGATTTTCCAATAGCTTAGGTGACAATACATCTGAATATGAAGTTTGAGGATAATCGACCGAGTTTGAGCGCCTCCAGAATTTTTCAAAGTTTTGGCCCATATATCAAATTCAGTTTTTTCACTGTGAGCTATGGATGGACCCCCTGTAACCAATATGCCATTATGATTTTCCAATAGCTTAGGTGACAATACATTTGAATATGAAGTTTGAGGATAATCGACCGAGTTTGAGCGCCTCCAGAATTTTTCAAAGTTTTGGCCCATACATCAAATTCAGTTTTTTCACTGTGAGCTATGGATGGACCTGCCTGTAACCAATATGCCATTATGATTTTCAAATAGCTTAGGTGACAATACATCTGAATATGAAGTTTGAGGATAATCGACCGAGTTTGAGCGCCTCCAGAATTTTTCCAAGTTTTGGCCCATACATCAAATTCAGTTTTTTCACTGTGAGCTATGGATGGACCCCCCTGTAACCAATATGCCATTATGATTTTCCAATAGCTTAGGTGACAATACATCTGAATATGAAGTTTGAGGATAATCCAAGTTTTGGCCCATACATCAAATTCAGTTTTTTCACTGTGAGCTATGGATGGACCCCCTGTAACCAATATGCCATTATGATTTTCCAATAGCTTAGGTGACAATACATCTGAATATGAAGTTTGAGGATAATCGACCGAGTTTGAGCGCCTCCAGAATTTTTCAAAGTTTTGGCCCATATATCAAATTCAGTTTTTTCACTGTGAGCTATGGATGGACCCCCCTGTAACCAATATGCCATTATGATTTTCCAATAGCTTAGGTGACAATACATCTGAATATGAAGTTTGAGGATAATCGACCGAGTTTGAGCGCCTCCAGAATTTTTCAAAGTTTTGGCCCATACATCAAATTCAGTTTTTTCACTGTGAGCTATGGATGGACCCCCCTGTAACCAATATGCCATTATGATTTTCAAATAGCTTAGGTGACAATACATCTGAATATGAAGTTTGAGGATAATCCAAGTTTTGGCCCATACATCAAATTCAGTTTTTTCACTGTGAGCTATGGATGGACCCCTCTGTAACCAATATGCCATTATGATTTTCAAATAGCTTAGGTGACAATACATCTGAATATGAAGTTTGAGGATAATCGACCGAGTTTGAGTGCCTCCAGAATTTTTCAAAGTTTTGGCCCATACATAAAAATCATTTTTATGTATGGGCCAAAACTTTGCGACTATTTACTGATCAGATCAATTGATTTGTTTGTTTTAAAGGCTCGAACGAGTTCTTTACATATTAAGTGTAGTTTAATTTACCTGGTTTGAAGGATGTCTCGGGCAATCACGTATAGTTGTTGATTGATAATTCAACTAGTGTTCAACTGCGGTGCAACTATTATAGTGTTCAGTTCGGCAGTCGATGCTGTATTAATTTCTTGTTACAAAACAACTGTAGCGTTCTAACTATTCTAACTGATTTGTTTCGAGCGTAGCCAAAGGCAAATGGTATAGTAAATGAAATTCTATTTACAGTTTACTACTTATTTGATGGTTTTAAAGTATCACCTTTAATGAAAATCATGTTGTTTGAATGTATGTAGTAGTTTAAATCACACCAAATAACTCGGTCGAAGGTAGGATAGTTTGGTCTTAATGATGGTTTGGTCCAATTTGGTAAACTCATTGCTTCAAAATGAAGTTAAAAATGGCAATAGTAATGAATATAATCTCTTATTATACACTGTTAAACCCAGTAGCTTCTATAGCATTAACGAGGAATACTAACCAATTAAAAAAATATTCTACAATAATTAAGATAACTAAATTTATTATTTAAGTAGAAAGTACAATTGCATGTAGTTCTTAAGCTAGTAGAATTGGCAGTGAATGTATTGAGAACAAATCTAACTATATGATATGCACGCCTTTAAAATTATCCTCAAGCTTCATATTCAGATGTATTGGTTACAGGGGGGTCCATCCATAGCTCACAGTGAAAAAACTGAATTTAATTTATAGGCCAAAACTTTGAAAAATTCTGGAGGCGCTCAAACTCGGTTGATTATCTTTGAACTTCATATTCAGATGTATTGTCACCTAAGCTATTGGAAAATCATAATGACATATTGGTTACAGGGGGGTCCATCCGTAGCTCACAGTGAAAAAACTGATTTTTATGTATGGGCCAACTTTGAAAAATTCTGGAGGCGCTCAAACTCGGTCGATTATCCTCAAACTTCATAGTTGTATGTATGGAGATTAGATGACTTAGCTTCTGGAAATTCAAACTGAAATACTTATTAAAGAGGGTCCATTCATAGCTTTCAGTAAGTGGCTTAACTCTAAATGAAATTAATATGTTTTATACAGTATATTATAATCTTATAGAAATAATATACATACTTTATTTGAAATCTAGAATTATTTTGTAGTTTAAATACTGAAGAAAATTAAAAAATTTACAGAAAAATTATGTTGGCTATACAAAAATGACAGCAGAAGGAATTCTCTTTAGCGATAGTAGTGCCCCTGGTGGCGAGTATAAAAATCATTTTTTCTGCTGAAAATTTTCTGCTATCTTATACAGCATATTAAAGCCCAATATATACCCAACTGCGAAGATCTGAGAACTCTGATATCTTCTATCTCGTAGTTTATGAACTAAAGTCGAAATATAATCAGATACTTGTCAGTTACTAATCATTCGTGCCCATGCGAGGACTAGCTAAAGTTAAGTCCAGGACCTCTTTCCTGATGACATTTGTCAATGTTGATTTACTCCTCCTAATAGTTAGCTTTATATTTTCAATAATTAGATATTAAAAATACTTACCTCTTGAATCTCTATTACAGTTGCTCCATACTGTAATAATAAATCTAAGTCCTTTCATCTTACAGTAGACTCTGTAAGATAAGCCGTTTGACCACCGAGAGCAGCGTATCCAAATTTCTCATAACTCTATCACGTTTTCCTCTTTCTCTTGAAATCTCTAACATGATAACTAATAAATCCCTGGAGATGAAGCCTCGAATGGAAAAACGGTTAATTCACGAGGTCATCAGTATAGCTATGCTCTATGAAAGATGCCTTTATAGACGGCTTAAAATCACCGATGCCGTACGATGCAGATTTATGTACCGTTTAATGTATTGAGCCACTTCTTTAAATTGTATGAGTCCAAACGTTTTAAGGTTTAGTCTTTCCACATCATCGATAAAGGTAAGGTAAACCCACATCCATCGACTTAACCGGGTGAGTATCTTTAATAGTAGTTTAAACTCCATCAGTAAAAGGAGATAATAAATAAATTTAAAGAAATGGAAATTAATCGCGCAGCTGAACAATGCATTTAGCCGTGCCAAAGAAAGAAAACCTTAAATAAAACCAACAACGCAGAAAACACAACATTAATGAACAACCAATTTCAAGTACTCTCAGATCAAGACGAATATCACACCGATGCAGATGAACTGGAAAGAGAAATAAACTGAATGCAGCCGAAGTTGAATCGTTACCAGAAGTTGAGCCAATTCAAGCCAATATTAAAACTGCCAATGCAATTATTGCACCAAAAGTGCGTGTCCCAGAAAAGAAGTAAAAGGTTCCACTCTCGATTAATATTCTAGGAATAACAAACACGGCAGTATACAGAAACTGATAAAAGAAGTAGTACAAAATGACTGGGAAGTAATACCGCTCAGTAATAACATTTGGAAAATAAACACAACGGAGCCCGAAGACTACAAAGCTCTAGCTAACAAATTAAAATCTGATGGTCACCAGTGGTACACTTACGAGGATAAAAATGGCCGATCAATTAAAGTAACGGCAAGAGGTTTTCATCCAATTTGTTCAAAAGATGAAACTATTGAGGATTTGCAAAACAAAGGCCTGGAAATAATCGAAATGCAGTCAACATTATCAGAATAAAAAGACGAGAAAACAGAGAGGGAAATGTTAAAATCATGAAAAGAAGTCTCTCACTTTTCATGCTAACCTTCGACAACCAAAAAAAAATCGAAAATATTTATATTATTAAGGCTATCCTCAACCTCAGAGTTAAAGTAGAAATACCGAGAAAGATCACTCAACTAATACTTCAATGTAAAAAGTGCCAAGATTATAATCATACACAAAAGTACTGTAATCGTGAAGCAAGATGTTTTAAATGTGCAGGAAACGACTGCACAGCTACCCGTAAGTGTATCACACTGTAAAGGCCAGCATCCAGCCAACTACAGGGGATGTGAAGTTGCAGTAGAACTACAAAAAATGTGAGATACATCACGCAAACCAGTTACAATTAGAAGTGTACAAACCATAAAAAAACACGGAACCAAAACCGCCAAATCCTATTAACATTCAAAGAGATCGAGTAACCGAAACGTTACTTATGCACAGATAGTCCAGCACGTAGAGCAGAAACATAAAAAAAAGATATACTTTTCCAACTACACAATGTCTCGCTGGTTTGTTGCAATTTGTAACTCGTTTCTTCTCCATCCTTTCCAACTGCAAGAATTGCGTAATCATCGGTAAATACCACGGTATCATCGGAAAAAGGCCATGTTCTCGTGGGTTGTGACTCAATTCGTCTGCTTGGTGTTCAAATAAGTAACAATTTAAAATGGAATGAACACATTATCGCATTGGCCAAATCAGCTTCACGTAAACTCGGGTTCCTCAATAGATGCAGACGGTTTTTTAAATCGCATCGTTCTCCAGATATATAAAACCTTTATTAGACCGTGTATAGAATATTGCTGTCAAGTTTGGGGTGGAGCATATGGCACTGCTCTCCAGTTACTGGATAGAGTTCAGCGGCGTGCCATACGAATAATACGAAACTCCAGACTTACGAAAGATCTAGACAGTCTACAACACCGCAGAGATGTTGCAGAACTCTGCGTGTTCTATAGATTAATAAATGGTAAATGTTCTGCAGAATTAAACGAGACAATATCACCATTAGTTACGCCAGAGTGGGTAACAAGAGGAACAGTTATTGCGTATAGGTTAACGGTGAAGCCGCCGAAACCTCGAACTGAAGATGCAAAGCGCAAATTTATTCATCGAACATCTAAGAAGTGGAATTCGTTGGTCGGTTTTCAGTTTCCGTTGAAATATAAAATGCACAAGTTTAAGGCAGCTATCAACCTTTACTTGAATGATCGCGCGTTGGGTGCAGGAGCTCTGACAGTTACAAGGAGCTAGGACTGTCTAAAAGTCCGCCCTGCACCCAATTAAAGCTACATATAAAAAAAAAAAATAGTGCTATACTTGCCTTATCTGTAACTGGCATATGACTCTGATAAATATGTAGATTATATAAAATTGGTCACAGTATACTTCCTTGCGGAACCTCTGCTAATATGTTTTTAACTCTGAGTCTTCATATTTAATACGAAAGTGTTGATCGGTAATATGTAGAATTTTAATACAAAGTAGAACTGTTTCGGTAAATTCCGTTTCAATTTATGTTATTTAAGTTTTGATACATACTTTATCGAAGGGTACATCTAAAAAACGCATGTCAAATAGAGTCGAGGATGTAGATCACTCGATAGCCCACTACAGATATCTTAAAGCAAATTAGTTTGTTGACATATTATGAACATGGTTTTTGTCTATGTTTTTTGGTAAGTTGCATAATTGACTTCAATTTGTTGTCAACATTGCTTCATCACATTACTCACTTTACAGAAAACTGAGGTGCTACTTTATGTCCATTGGGGCGATTTACTGCCCACCAAGACATAATATCATTCGAAATCAATATGTCAACATTTTTAATAAACTTGGACGAGGGTTTATTATAGGAGGTGGCTACAAAGTGAAACACACTGCGTGAGGATCTCGACTCATAGCACTAGGAAAAGGAAAAGAACTCCTTAGTGCAACATAAATGTCAGGTTGTGAATATCATTGATCACGTAAACCAACCTACTGGCCTACAGACATCAAAAAGGTTCCTGATTTGATTGACTTTCATATCTCGAAAGGAGTAACCTCCAATTACATTGAAGTCGAAGGCATTGACGACCTTACTTCCGATCACACACCGGTCTTAATGCTCAGAGACATTTCTCATAAAAAAGATACTGAAACTTAACATTACTAATAATATTACTGATTGGGAATTATTTAGAGAGAACTAGACAACCATTGAGTTAAAAGTTAGTCTGAAAACTAAACAAGAATTTGAATTACAAGCTGAACATTTTATTAACTCTATACGTGAAGCAGCATAAGAGGCTACACCCGTACTAAGCGAGAAAGGCATAACTTTTTAAGCAATTAAAAGATACAGGAGGTCGATAATCCAAGTGCAATCAAGGAACAAAAATGGAGAATGGGTGCGACGTAATGAAGAAACTGTTTGCACAACATCTGATATCAGTATTTTAACCACACGACATACAAATTACGATTGATCCTAAACAAGTATATAGGTTAGTTTAGGTTAGAGTGGCTGCTAACGCACACTTAGACCGTTGCCGGTCCATTGTGATACCACAGGATCTTGGTCCCCTAATACCCTTAACACTCTATTGGATCCATCCTGAGCTACTAATGTAGCGTAAAATGCCCCGCACCTTAATATCTGCAAGATCTGAAAGGTTGTGCATTACATACCTACCCAAGTGTAAAAGCCTTCTTAGTGCAAGTGCAGGACAGAAGAACAGAAAGTGAACAAGCGTCTCTTCCTCCTCCTCGTCCATACAGCTTCTACAGAAGTCATTTGTTTCTAGACCCAGCCTTCTCGCATGTTCACCAAAAAGGCAGTGTCCAGTTAATATTCCAACTATCCTTCTTAGATCTCTTCTCTCCAGAGAGATTAAAGTCCTGGAGCGATTCAAATCCAACCTTGGCCACATTTGTCTCGCCCTCTCGTATGTGAGGGTGTAAGACCACCTCTCCGGTGCTAAAGCTTCTGGCCTTTTCCTCAGAGCTAGTCTAAGCTCCGCTGTAGGCCTCCCCACATTGGCCCTTTCAGGCTTCAGCTGAAGAGTTGTACCTTGCCTAGCTAGTTTGTCTGCCCTGCAGTTACCCTCGACGTCAGAGTGGCCAGGGACCCAGATAATCTGAATGTGGAAATGCTAACTCATCTCATTCAGAGATGAGTGGCAACCCAATGCCACCCTATACTTCAACAGCACTGCTTCCAGCGACTTGATAGCCGCCTGACTGTCCACATAAATCGTGATATCCGTCTTGGATATCACGTTATGCCTCAACCAGCTCAAGGCTTCCTCAATGGCTATTATCTCTGCCTGGTACACACTGCAGTGGTCAGAAAGCTGTTCTATGGAGCATTAAATATAAGTGCTTATATTTAATGCTCCACAGAACAGCCCAGCTCCGACCTTGCCATCTAGCTTTGAGCCGTCCGTGTAGAATTGTATAACTTCGGTTTCTAGTGCTAGCTTATTCCTCAGAATTCTCTTGAAGGGATTAAGGTTTGAAAACCTATTTCGAAGCATAATATCGGTGTAATATAATTAAGGTTCGCCTTCTTTAGCGAACCAATTATTGTCGAGTGACCTGCCTGAAGGTGTTTCCACTGAGATACGGCTGTTAGTATTGTGGCTATGTTAGCCGCCATCTGTTTGCCATAGATATCTATACTGGAAGAAGGTGTAACATGACCTCTAATGAGTAGGTGTTGTTCTCAGTGCCCGCTTATGAGCAAACAGGCCATCCTTTCCGCCTCTCTAACTTCTTTCTATAGGTTACTCTATCCAGTGCTGGCCACCAAACACTCACTCCATACATAAGAACGGGTCTTCCTACGGCAGTGTAGAGCCAGCGTACCAGCTCCGGTCTGTGACCCCAACGTCTGCTTATTGCACTCCTACACGAATACATCGCCGTCGTAACTTTGCTGATTCTCTCCACGATGTTCGGCTTGCAGCTTAGTTTACTGTCTAAGATTACACCCAGAAACAAGTATATAGATTTCCATCAAATATCAGAAGTGTCACCCCACTGTTTGTTACCAACTATTTCAAAGTTATTGAAACGACTAATACCAATGATCATTATACCTGAGTTTTAGTTTGGATTCAGAAACGAACATTCGACAATTGATCAAGTTCATCGCGTGACTGCAAAGATTGAACAAGCATTTGTAGAAGAGTGTGGCATGATGGTCTTATCTACAAGATAAGTAAAATAGTGCCACAGATTACTGCCAATTGCTTGAGTCGTATATCTCCAAGCGAAAATTAAGAGTATCTTATGAAGAAACGTACTCCAACTTTTACCCAGCCATAGCAGAGGTGCCCCAGGGTAACGTATAACGGCTAGTATTATATCTAATTTACACTTCCGATATACCGACAACGGAAGCAACCATCATTGGAACATTTTCTGCTGACACAGCAGTATTGGCATCAAGCGAACCACTGAATCAAGCAACTGGAAACTTACAGCAAGCACTCGATAAAATCAGCCAATGGACCAGGGATTGGAAAATAAAGCTTAACGAGCTAAAATCAGTACAGGTTACATACATGTTCCGGCACAAAAATAGCAACCTCCATAGAGTTCTCAACGGGCTACAAATTCCCAAAGCTGAATCTGGTAAATATCTCGGATTGCTTCTTGATTCAAGATTTAACTGGAAATACCCAGTTAAATCTTGAATCAAGATTTAGTACCGAAATGTACTGGCTGATAGGATAATTCAATTTGGACGTATGGCATCCAACTCTCGGGATGCACTAAACAATCAAATCATTTAATTATTAAACGCAGCCAAAACAAATTTCTACGGGCAATAACAAATGCTTACCGCTACGTAACCAACGAGGAATTACACAACGACCTTAATGTTAAATGGATTGATGAAGTGGTCCAGGAATTTGCCATCAAACATAAAATAAGATTACGGCAACATACCAACAGTGAAGCCATACAACTTCTTGACAAAACACAAGAACTGAGACGTCTTAAAAGAATTAAACCGCATGACCTATAGTCATCTAACAAATAAAGTTTCATTTTTGGGAGCAGAAAATTGATATCTTGTAAACCCACACTCGGTTCACTTATTTGTTTCAAATAAGTGCGTTATGATCATTAGTAATAAATTATCATGTGATAAGATTGTATTATAAATAAAAAAAATATAGTTAGCCTTTCGAATATCAAGAGCTCTGAATTAATGCAATAACTCCTGATGGGCGATTTGTCTCTAATCTCTACATAGCCATGGTGAATTCCTCATAGGATGGATCCTCAATGAACGTCTCTGCGCGGTCTGTATTTGAGGGTATTCAAATACAGCTTGTGATACATGTGGAACATTAAGTAGGACAGAAAAATGTTTACGCCATGTATCGAGTACCGCATCAACGTTGACACAGAGGCTTCCATCCTGGTCCCGAATGCAGTTGACCGAGATCTTACGGTATGCTGCAATTCGGTGATTCCTTTAAAGAAGCCATCTCATTGTTAAGCTGTTGTACTCTTAAGACCTCAGCCTTCCACCATTCGCGCTACTTCTATCTACAAATGCGTTTAGCTGTCCTCCTAGCAACAACTGCTTTATTTCTTATGCACGCGAAGCTTACACATTCGATTATCGACTGCTTGAAAGTCCAATACAGTCTTTTTATAGCTGTGGTTCAATGAGAAATCCAACTCCAAGATTTTCGAGGTTATCTCCACTTTGTAGCAATGCATAGCCTTGACACATGATCTCCATCTTAGGCCATCGAGTTTCTTGGGGTGCTACGAGTCCAACCGATACTCTTTCATACATGTGATGAGACCGTCAAACGCACCAGGTTTTCTAAGTAACGGTCCACGTGCCGATTCAATCTCGTTTCCCAGTACGTCATGTACGGCGGGTCGTTATTGGATGGGGGAGGGCCATGTTGTTTTGGCGGCATCCGATTTTTTTTTGTTTCTTGACATTTGATGTTTTTACGAATTTTGTGGTTGTATTCTATGGGTCTTATGTTTCGTTCGTATATTAACGGAACATGGGTACCCTCAACAAAAGGGCTAATTAAATAATTTGCTTCAATTTTATTCAACAAACCGACAAGCTACTTAATGTACATTGACAAATCTTGATTTGATTCAACCAAATAATATCGATCCAACAACGAAACATTAACAACTGTGCTAATCTGACTGAACTTGTACACATGTAAGTTGGGCATAATGAACTAATTCATATATAGCTTTGTCAAAATCATATGATGATTAGTTTATAATTAGTTCCATTTCCAGAATGACGCTGATGGTAGCCCGGGTAAGATGATCCATTTCCGCAAAGCAATAGTGTACAGTTTCATTGTGTGGTCGTACTAATCAAAATCGATATCAGTTAAGTTGGGTTTGGACTTAATTATTCGTTACAGATTGAAACGAGATGCTATTCGGATATGGCTTTGAGTAAAACCAATGGTATACAGGACATTTCTATTTTCGATATGTTTATTTTGTACAAAAATATAAAATTATACATAAATTAAATTAAAAACCTTAAGATAAAGCTATTAGTCTTATTAGTTGCCTTATTCACTATACAAAATTTGACAAACGTACTTTCGAAATAGTTGGTCCTCCTAAAATTTAACAAAAATCCATTAAATATGTGTGTGTGGTTAAAATCGTAATGTGGATAACATTAACACCTACATGAAATATATAATCGTCTTAAGCGACCAAAGTTATCTAATAAATGTATGCGATATCGATGACTCAGGCTCAAATTTCAAAAGAAACCATAAATTGGTCGCAAATATGAATTGAGTTCACGATTAAATCGTTGTATTGTTGTATCGGGTCGTGTCGCCAATTGTTGAATGAATCCGGTTACCTGGTTTGCAATGCCACCAACAAACGGCCGAACACTATTTGTCTGTTGAATAAAAACAAAACAATTGAATATAAGGAAGTCGATTAAGGGTTATGTACTAGCGATAGTCCACATGCTTCCCTAATTTTCATAAGAAATCTTGTTAGTTCTCCCCTATACGAATACTATTTTTAGTAACAACAACAAATCAACTAAAAGCAGTTCTATATATTAGCTCTCACCAAATCTTGTATTGTATCGGGTACGTTAATTTCAATTACAGGCTTAATATTATCATCACTAACCGAATCGGAGAAAATTTCTTGATTATTATTCGACGACGTTGGCGGAATGGTAACAGTTGGCCGATTATTTTGAATCGACGATGTTGGCCGGTTGAATATATTCGATGACGAACTATCACCATTATTGTTACCACCGTTATTGCTGCCAAAACCATTATTGCTGCCAAAACCATTATTGCTGCCAAAACCGTTATTGCCACCAAACAAATTAGACCAATCGAACAAACCACCGGGTCCAAAAAATCCGAATGGTCCACCTTGAGGACGATTTCCCGAATTGAATCCACTGAATATTCCTCCCGGTCGATTACCACCAAACCCACCAAATCCCGGCCGATTGCCAAAACTACCGAAACCACCGCCAGGCCGATTGCCAAAATGACTACCAGGCGGCCGATGATGTGGCCGATTTATACCATGTTGATTACCGTAATAAATTGGTATACATCCATATCCAGGATACTGATTGTATTGATTGTGGATCGGTGTATTTTGTACATCGTTCGTTGGTTTACTATCAACGTACTGATCACCATATCCAATACCTCCGTACTGAGGATATCCACCATTTAAATTGTAATGCTGGTTAACAACATTTATACCGCCGAATGTTTTGCTTACATCCCCGCCATAAGCATCCCGATAGAAACCACCGTTGTGATTATTGTTATACGTTGGTATTTGAAATGGTATACAAAATGGTTTTTTTCGGCGACGCCTCGATCCATCCGACAAAACATCGTTGTCCAGATCGTCTACATCACTGCTTGCCGTTGTCGCTGGCGATGTATTGCTGATATTATCCGGTTGCACTACCGTATCGTCATAGTCATCGATATCATCGTCATTTTGTTGAACAGTGATTCGATTCAATAATAACCGATTGTAATTCCCATTTGGTTTTGTAAATGCCCGACCCTCGGATTGCCGATCATTTTGGTGAGCTGCACTGTCGGGGAATTGAAATGGCGCGGAAATCACTGTCGCTATCGATGTCACAAGCAAGAACTGAAACAGTATATTTAAGATTGAAAATTATATAAAAACACACTTCACACACATAATCGTGACTAGATCTCACTAACCAAAATATATTTCATCGTTATTCACTTCACTGAAGTTGTTAATTATTTAAAAAAAAAACGATTTAATTCGAACGAGTCTATACTCGACCACTTATACTTTGCAAAACTAACTGATTGAAATCGACTATCGACTATTTTCTCCTAGTTCATCTTTAGCTATGACCATTGCTTTCTTCGTATGTATCAACAAAAACCATTTATTTTCGTTCACATTTAAATGTCGTCATTATTTTGCTCAACACAAATAAGAATTTAAATCGGTTTTTGGAAGAAATGAAAGTGAAATTTATACCGACGAAGAGCTTTAACGTTAATTTTTGCACAAATATCGTTGTATTCGGTCTAAATTATGTAATTTATGGATTTTAAATTAATCAACTTGAACAGCCTACACTTGAAATTTTATACGCGGTAAAATAGTGAAACAAGACGACCGTAATTGTGTTAATATTTACTTTACACAGTTAAAACAGTTTAAAGTAGATTGGTCGTCGGTAATAAATAGTAATTAACAGTCGTGATTAATACGAGAAGTACAAAGACATAAACCACAGTGTTTTTGGTTGCTCCTACACTTTACAGACAATTGTTTTAAAGACTGTTGCATTCTGCAATTGCACAATAACTTAATACCAAGGTCCTATATTCTTGTCATTTCTATAAGCGCATATGGCATTAATATTTTATGGGCAAGGACTAGCGGGCGTTGAGACGCAGCGCACCACGACCTTAAGTA
This sequence comes from Tipula lateralis, assembly GCA_963932295.1. Classification (NCBI taxonomy): domain Eukaryota; kingdom Metazoa; phylum Arthropoda; class Insecta; order Diptera; family Tipulidae; genus Tipula; species Tipula lateralis. Next base: position 123,120,044 of record OZ010737.1, read on the forward strand.
TCCGAATCGCAAAACCTGTGTTACTCCCTCAGCCCAACTATTTTAAGATGGTATCTTAGGGCAGTGTGAACGACGTAATGAAACCAGTTACTTCCCTCAATTTGAGTAGAAGCATGGTGGTTCTATTAAGCAACGGCTGGGCATTATTTTACACTTCTTTAAGCTTACGTCGATATGGTTCATTTTATAACTACGCATTCATAATTATTTGCATCACTCTCCTCAAATGTAAATAGTATATAGACACCACAAACTTTTATTCCTGCTCCACTGTCCATTTTTGATCCTTCCATAAATCATATCATAACCGCGCTGTCCTTTTGTTTGATCAACATGGCCACTAATTTACCTGCTTTCGAGCTGCGTCTGTGTAGTGGAGGCAGGTCTAACACTAACAGAGCCTACATAACTGCAGTCGGTTAGTGTTGATCCTGTTATATTTCTGGTGATTGGGTGTATTGAAAAATTTCCCATTTTTGAAAGAGTCTCCAGAGCAGCATTCATTCCACCAGGTATACCTGTTCAAATGTTGTTATAGAATGAGTAGCTAATATTATATGCAGCTGGTTGAAAACTCAAATTCAAAGTATCTCTTTGACCTCTACTACTTCTTCCCCATACTGTGTGTTGTGAATTCATATCACATTCGATTATTAAGCTTAATTTTTCTCGTTGAAGTAGATTCTAGGCCCTGTGGGTGGGGGCAACCATGTTTCGTAAATATTTCGAACGAAACATGAGATCCATAGAATACCACCACAGTATCCAGAGCTTGTCGAAGGAGGCGACTTAATCTGGTTGGATCGCTGGGCTGAAGACCCGCATCCGTAAAAACAGTGAAAATTTTAAAAATGTCAACAAAAATAAAAAAATCGGATACCGCCAAAACAACAAAAACAGAAACCTCCGCTTAAGTACCCGGACACGAGATTAAGGATCGGCACGTGGAACGTGCAGTCATTAAGAAAACCTGGCGCGATGGACGGCCTTATCACATGCATGAAAGAGTATCGGCTGGAACTCGTAGCTCTCCAAGAAACTCGATGGCCTAAAAGTGGAGACCATGTGTCCCAAGGCTATACGTTGCTACACAGTGGAGATGACCTCGGAAATCTTGGGGTTGGATTTCTCATTGGGCCACAGGTAAAAGAGGCTGGCTTGGACTTTCAAGCAGTCGATAATCGAATGTGTAAGCTTCGCTTGCACATGCGATTAGCCAACCTGTCAATTGTCTGTATGCATGCGCCAACTGATGTAAGCCAATCCCAGGATAAAGGCTCATTTTACAATAATCTGAATAATCTGATGGGTTCTATACCTGAGCACGATGTCAGATTGGTGATTGGTGACTTTAATGCTAGAGCTGGCAGAAATCAGACCGACTTATGTAACAATATATGTTCGTACTCCCGACACGAAACTGCGACCGAGAATGGGGAAAGAATGATGTACTTTGCGATCGATCATGATCTCAAAGTAGCAAGTACATTCTTTCCTCATATATCCATTTAGAAACGTGGACAAATCCACGTAAAATATCCCGACGCCAAATTGACCATGTGTTGATTTCAAAAGGGTGGGCTCGGGTTGCCCAAGACGTGAGATCGTATCGGTCGTCAACCAAATTCGTAGGCAGTGACCATTTTATGGTTGCTGCAAAGCTACGATGGAAATTTTCGTACAATTCAGGGAGGACAGGAGAATATACAACGCGATTCTCCTGTGAAGGTCTGATAAATGAAGAAACTGTGAAGGTCTGATAAATGAACTTCCCAGAAGTATTGAAACCTCGGTTGTCGATGCTTCCCAGCACATTCTCGGTATAGTGAAAACTAAGCCCAAAAATGATTGGTTTGATGAGGAGTGTCGTCTTGCTGTTGAGCAACGAAATATAGCCTATAATGAAGCGCAGACTCGGTTTACAATTGCAAGGAAAAACAAGGCAGTTCTTGCTAGGAGGACAGCTAAACGAATTTATAGACTGAAGAAGCGCGAATGGTGCAAGGCTAAGGTCTTAAGAGTACAACAACTCAGCAGTGCGCACAATTCGCGTGGTTTCTTTAAAGGAATCACCGAATTGCACCATAACTTAAGATCTCGGTCAACTGCCCTTCGGGACCAGGATGGAAACCTCTGTGTTAACGTCGATGCGGTACTCGATACATGGCATGAACATTTTTCTGATCTACTTAATGTTTCACATGTATCACAAGCTGTATTTGAATACCCTCAAATACAGACCGCAGAGATGTTCATTGAGGATCCATCCTATGAGGAATTCACAATGGCCATGCAGAGACTAAAGAGAAATCGTTCACCAGGAGTTGATTGCATTAATTCAGAGCTCTTGATATTCGGAGGGCTAACTTTGTGGAACTGTCTTTTCGACCTTGTTCGATTGGTATGGCGAAATGAAGTTATGCCTGACGAATGGAAAGTGGCCGCGTTATGCCCAATATTCAAAAAGGGTGATCGCATGAAATGCGAGAATTATCGCGGTATAGCTCTCCTTTGCACAGCATACAAGTTACTGTCTTACATAATCTTGGGAAGAATTACTCCTTTAGCGGAGGAAATTGTCGGTGACTACCAAGGAGGATTCCGTCCAAATCGGTCAGTCACTGATCAAGTTTTTTCGCTGCGGATGATTCTTTCCAAGTACTACGAAACATCTCGCGATGTACACCAGGTATTCCTAGATTTCAAGCAAGCCTATGACTCGATCAATCGAGAGAGGCTATGGTATGCGCTTGAATATTTAGGAATACCGAAAAAATGTGTACATCTCTGTAAAATGACAGTAACGCAGTCACAATGCTGTGTTAAAGTTGAGAACAGGCTATCGAGAATTTTTGCAATCAATTCCGGTGTTTGATAAGGAGATGCGCTGTCCCCGATACTTTTTAATCTCATGTTGGAATACAACCTTCGTAAAAGTGCAACACCTCAGGACAATATCTTATTCCGACAATCCAATCAACTTCTTGCATATGCAGATGATATCTGTGTGATTGGATTAAATGGCAACGGAGTGAAAGAGATACTTGATCCACTGGCACAGTGTTCAGCTTCCGTTGGTCTCAAAATCAACGAGTCCAAAACCAAATATCTAATCTCTGGTTTTAGAGACCAAGACGCAATTGATTTCAGTAGTGGTAATCACACGTTTGAAGGAGTGATGAGATTCAAGTATCTTGGATCTCTCATCACTCACGATAATAGTGTGGGCGAGGATATCAAGGTCCGCCTTGCCGCTGGGCAATCGGGCTTTGTATCCTCTACGTCCACTGCTGAAATCAAAATATCTTGCAAATGCGGATAAGCTTAAACTGTACAGAGTGTTGATCAGACCCGTTGTCATGTATGGATGTGAGAGTTGCACCTTGACCGATGAGTACGAAAGATGGCTTCTAACATTCGAGAGAAGAATCATGCGTGTGATATATGGCCCAAAACGCGACGTCGATGGCACATACCGAGTTCGTTTCAATCACGAGATCAGGAATTTAATGCAAATTCCTGATATCGTGCATGAAATAAAAAAAAAATTGTCACCTCAATCGATTTTATGTTTTTGCCTCGAAAAGCAAGAATACATACTTCCTTTAGAAAACTTTTCCAAAATGAAACCCTTGATTAGAATTGGCTAGAATATTTGGACTAACATTTTCATAGTTCAAAGAATTCTTAATAATGGTACCAAACTTATTGCTCATAGAGGCTGGGCATGACTTTTGATTGTTTCAAGATATAATGTGCCAAAACTGTCTTAATTGGTGGGGTTATTTTAAGTTTAGAATTTTATCGTCATAATTGACCTAAGAAATGCAGTAAACCTATCTTATGTATCTTTGATTCGGGTTACCTTACCGATCTACCACTATTGTTTAAGATTTCAATTTCAGATTACATTAATCTGTTGCAAATATGTACACTTGCGGTGATATTCGGCCAAAAGCTACCGGCAGCAACCAAACTACACACACGTATTCTTTTTAATAACTCAATAGTTTCATGGTTGATGTTTGTCATCAGCTTAAGAGATTTTCTCATCACGCCATGGTCTCGAGTTCGATTCTCGCCGTTGACCAAAAATAACATGCAACCGGATGACATAAAAACGCGATTGTGTGTAAAAACATTGGTGGGCTGACCACCTAAAATGTGCACCAATCGTTAAAATGTTTCGTAAGGTCTCTTTTGCTGCACCTGAGAGTATGAGATTGATTCATGGGGTTCTTTTAAGTATTTTAGTTGATAATCATATCCTACGGTTCATACAGAAACTCAAGACAACAATGGAGTTTCCGTATGGACTTCTTAATTCTACGAACGATTGGATCAATAAATCTAACCAAATCCCAACAACTCATCTGATGAAGAAAATTATTGATGAATAAACCAAAGAGGATCCAACCAAATCAGTAATTTACAGGTCAAGGATTTTTGATAAGATTAATTGTTTCTTTGTGCTATGAAGCATCTCATAATGCAGTGCACCAGGCATTCCTAGATTTTCCACAAACTCATACATGATTCGATCATTCGAGAAGGACTAGACGCTTGAGTTGTGAGAATACTAAACTATCGAGAATGGTTTCAATTGTTTCTGTATTAAATACTTTGAATACGTTTTGTATGCTGGTGGAAATGCCGCTGATCATAGTCCAGTAACATCTTATAATACAGCTATCTTTCGTATTGGTGGCCCTATACGGCATGTTAAACGATCTGGCTACTTCTGGTGGTTTACAACAGTATCGATACTTTGACAAAATTTAAATGGCTCGATTGTCGGCTGGGTGTCTACATTAGGCGCTGCAATATTTAAAAACGAAACCTCATCATAAATTATACCAACTCGTTAGCCAGCATCCATCCAAAAACGCAATACATCGATTTCATGCATGAGAATACGAGGCATATTCATTGCAGAGAATATTTGGCATTCACCTATAGGCTTACCTATAGGAAAGTGATGTGCTCTGACTGCTCGTGTTCTTATAGTTGATTTTCCAGCTCAGAATTAAGAATTATTCTTTCAATCAAGATGGTACATTAATTATTCTAGTTGACAGTATATACTCCAGTACCAGTAGTAATATTCTTTCCATGATAACTTATTTTCAAAGACTTGCTCAATATCATAGTAATGCTACACAGTGCAGGATATGCAAATATGTATCCAAATATTTTTGCTTAAAGTACGCATGTTAAGATTGCACCAAGAATCCGCCTTCTTATACAAAAATTTCATGGGAATGTGTATCACCTTTAAACGTGTTATTTAAAATAACTCCAACCAATATGATTCCAGTCCTTCCCCTATAGCCATTTTAGTTTTATTAAAGCCTGCCCTTAATAATTTCTATAGGTTCCAGTTCCCAGCACTATTATGGTAATTTTTGTCCAATATGAATTCTTGTTAGGTCACAGTTGCGGAGAGCACCTTATACTTTGTCCAGTTAGTTCTTTTATAATACCTATAAACGCATTCCGGGTAATCGATAAATGTTGAGGCTATTGATTATTTTACACAATGAAGAGTCGTTGATTGAAGCATATAGTGGTTAGGACCGTTTCTCTTGACATTGTGTCTCGAGTTCGATTCTCGCCATTCTCTATAAAATGAACATGTGCCGGATATCCTAAAAATCGATTGTTGGCCATTCGTTGGGCTTACCTGCATTAATATACTACAATTCGTATATAAGAAAACGTTACGGCCTTATACCACTATCTATATAGCATACCCTAATCAAGGTTGTATATGACGAAATTAATTGGCCAACATTTCTACTGTGGCCCTATTCTGGTAATTCCCGGGGAATACGGTATTGGGGAATAATTTTATATGTAATTAGAGTTTAAATATTTTTTTTTCTGGCATACTGAGGTAAAAAGATAGTGTTAAATTGGGAATAATTTTTCCTTTCAATTTTGGTATGGAAAAATTATTCCCAATTTATAAATATTTACATCGAACTTTTTTCGTCAGTAGGCCGGAAAAAATATATTTGAACAGAAATTTCATATAAAATGTTTCTCCAATTCCCTATGCCCCAATTTCCCGTGGAATTACCAGAATAGGGCCACTGGACATTTCATAAAAAAACTTCTGAACAATTTAACACGGGACTGTGGCAACCTTAACTTAAAACGGATGAATGCAAACCTCATGGCCAAATCAATCTTCTATGTCCATACTATATATAAGTTGTTATATGGGTTTAACTATACACACTGTGGTCTACGTAAATCAAACGAAGCCGATGAAATAAGCGAAGAGCTACTAATAGCGATCTGCATGAAAATGGCAACTATAACAGTGAGATAAAACAAAACCAGAGGTTAAGAAATGTAGTAATTGGGGTACCACATCGTCAACTACAGAGGATGCGTATAGTGTATAAGGAATTAAAGAAAAAAACTACACCTAGGCAAAAATAAGAACAACTGCCATTAAAACAGATTGTTAAAATTCTAATCAATGCGAGAGATGTGTCTGTAACGGTCAACCCAATGGTATGGTATGCTGAAGCGTGTAAAGGTTATATATTAAATTCAACCGAAAACGTATCAATGACGAAAATGTTTGAGACACTCACGGAACTCGTAATCAAAGATGAACGTACTTAAATTTGAAGATCACATGGGGCTGCAACTAACATTATATAAAGCATAGAATAAGGTCTTACGAATTTGCTAACTATAATGAAATGCTCTGGGAAATGCGTTTATTATCCACCTGAATGTTCAAAAGGGTAACAATTTGATAATTATTTTAGATAAATTTTAAGCAGGAGTAAATAACAATACCAAACATATCCAATGAGGGTATACATTAATATCTTCGAAAGCGAATCAACTGTGGGAATGCATTACTCTAATTAAACACTAAAATAAGCCTCAACAGTCGCTAAACTGCTTTACTTGCACAAAATCGCGAAAACCATATCATGCCATTCAGCAGCTCCCAATGATAAAACGCCCATTCGTATTGCTAACGGGAACTGGACAAGAAGTGATGTTGAAAATTTACCTTTTCTGCTCAACATCTTAGTATAAGGTATGTACTTCCGCCCAGGTTGCACAATGGTTAAAACGCTGCGGCGTGGAGTTAGAATCCGTATGCCATCTCATCTTCTATGTCAGTACTATAGGTTGGCATGGAGCTTTGAAATGTTCAGATGGTTTATACGTTAATCGGACTTATAGCCTGAACGTAAAGTAATATAGCCAATATAGCCTGAGTGACAGATAATACTACAGCAAAAAGGTATGTACTCCTAACGAGCAACTTGCAATCCATTAATCATATAATTTTTACCTAATGAATCAAATAGTCATCCTTCTGATGTTAAGCCAATTAAATCTAAGTGGCGAGAAGCTAATAAATGCTTTTCAATAAAAACACGAATATGATAATATGATAAATTTATTATCAACTCTCTTAAAACTCTTCGACAAAATTCTCCCTCCAAAAACTACAGCCAATTCTGCAAAGAGGGCAATTATACCGGTTCATAAATTTAGATTTAGAGAAGAACACAGAACTGGAATAAATTCATAGAGTCGTTTAAAGCGAAATGCCACAAGACAACGTATTGGAACCAATATTATATTTGGTTTATCATCTACCGACACCACATTATACGTAGCGATTTCAACATTTGCTGTTGGTAGAGTAATCCTCGCTACGCATCATAGCCCCAGAGTATCATCGAGAAACCTAAAAGAACGATTAAATGAAATTAAGAAAGGATCAAAAGGGGGTGGTCAAATGGAGAAAAGGGTTAGGATAAAGAACGCTCACATCAGAAGATCAGCTCACATTACATTAAACCCCTCAAATAAACATGTTGAATATCTCGGACTGCACTTAGATAGAAAGCTCATCTGGACAAAGCATATTGAATTGAAACGTCAACAAATTAACCTGAAATGTGTCAAAATTAAGGCCTGGTTAATTGAGGAATTGGCCTGCGCAAACCGTTTTCCAAGATACTTCTATCTCACCACTCCTTTAAATGTGTGGTTCTTTCAAAACGGAAGCTGAATATAATTCTAGTGAATCATATCTTCTTGCATATGCAGATATTATCTGCATATGCAAGAAGTGATTCGATTGTCAAAATAAGATGTTGTGTCGAAGTGAAATACTTTTACGAAGGATGGATTCCAACATGTATGGGTGAAACTATACATGAACATGAGATTGGGGATAGCGCATCTCCTTGTCGAACACCGGAACCAATTGCCAAACTTCTGGGTAGCCTATTGTTAACTTTGACACAGCATTTGACTGTCATTGTGTATTTGTTTGGTATTTCGATATATTCAAGCCTCTCGGTTGATTATAGGGAGTCATAGGCTGGCTTGAAATCCAGACATATATCTGGGATTTACATCGCGAGATGTTTCATAGTACATACTTGGAAAGAATTCTCCGTAGTGGAAAAAGCTGAGCAGGGACTAATTGATATGGACGGAATTCTCCTTGTGTAGTAACCGATAATTTCTTCCGCCATAAGTGTTATTCTTACCGACCAAATAAAAGTATTTTTCAGGATCTGATTACGATCGGGGTTTGAAAGAACACATCTATGACACCCTATTGAAGTGTAGCATTCAAGGGCCAATCTATTTTCTATATCAGTACTATATAGGCTGGCATTTAGTTATGCAATGTGCAAGGTGTTTCTAAGTTATTTGGCCCTCTAGCTGTACGTCCTCGATTTGGCTATGCAAAGGCGTAAAGACAGAAACAAACAGTAATATGAATGTTGTGAAAAGAAGAGCTATATCGCGATAGTTTTGAATCAATGCATCAATAAACGTCAAGTGAATGATTTTTCTTTAATCTTTGATTGGCCGTCGTAAATTCCTCATATAGGGTGGATTCTTAATGCTCATCTCAGCGGTCTATATGTCATGTTTTTCAATTACACCTTATATATGGAAGATTAAGTAGATCAGAAAATCTGCAGCCCATGTGATTAACACAGAGGTTTCCATCCTGGCCCCGAATGGTAGTTGACCGAAATCTTAAGGTATGGTGCAATCCGGTGTTGTACTTTTAGGATAGACTTCTCCTGTCTACATATTCTTTTAGCATGTCCTCCTAGAAAGAACCGATTTATTTTTCCTTGTGATTGTAAACCGAGCTTGCGCTTCATTATATAGACTATATTTCGCTGCTCAACAGCAATACAACAATCGTCAAGAAGCAAATCATTTTTGAACTTAGTTTTCACTACACCGAGAGTTTGTTGAACGGGATCAATAGCCAGGTTTTGAGTACTTCCAAAACATACCTCTCTTCATTAGACTGGTAATTAGATCGCAAAATGCTATTATCTGATATTTTTGACCGGAGAATCGTGTTATATATTTCCTTGTCGTCCCTGACTTGTACGAAAACTTCCATCGTAACATTGCAATGACCAAATAGTGATCTTGCCTTCGAATTTGGTTGAAAAACGATACGATCTCATGTATGGGACAATCCAAACTCGCTCTTTTGAAATCAATACATTGTCTTTTTGACTTCGTTAAGTTTTACGTAGATGTATCCATGTTCCCAAGTAGTTTTGAGAGTAAATATTGGCAGATACGTTTCGAGATCATGAGCGAACGCAAAGAACATCATTATCTTGCCATTTTCGGTCACAGTTTCGTATTGGAATTGCAGAAATAGGAATTGCCGATTGGAGGTGTGCTGAGGTGTGAATTTAGAGTTAAAATGACTGCACGGCGCATACGCCGAAGGCTGCGTGGCTAAGATAATGCCAAATGCCAAGTCTCTACTCCAAATTAAGTGACTTTCCATTTCATAACATAGTCTATCATAATGCAGAGCTTTGTCTTAGGTGACGGTATTTATTGTGCTATTAAGTGAGATAGAAAATGGAACCAATAATCAAAATGAACTAAGTGATGCTTCTCAGACAGCATTAAGTATGAAATTAAAAGTCGTCTTAAGGCACTCAATTTGGCGATAACTTAATAGCTTTTTACAGTCCAACGGAAAAATTTAAAATACTCATACGTTGTCCAACCAATCAAAATTTACCTAAACTGAGAGACCAGGAACAATTACAGGACTTCAGTGTTTGCTGGGTGAAGAATGCTTTAAGGCGAGAGAAATATCACTAATATTAAGCACCGATACCTTTCTTCTGGAAGGAGAATCAAGACCAGAAAACGACATAAGATCATAACTCGTTGGACACGTAAATCAACAGAGAGACGACACTAACAAAAAAACAGAGCATTGAAGTGACGAAAAAAATGAGGAACTCTACTCGAGGTGTAAAGGGAACGGGTGTCTCCATAAGATGATCTTCCTCAGTTTCAACATCTTATGGGAAGCATATTTCTCATAAGATGCTAAAACTGTGGAAAAAATTTATCGACAGCGGAACAAATGTAATCTGCTATGCGGGAGGAGTGAGGCTGTTATTAAAAGCTGTGGACTGGAAAAAAATGTGATTAATCCAATACTGATAGACTTTAGAGAATAAGCTAGAGAACGATTATATTGAGGATATTTAGCATAAAGGAAGAAGTAGAACAGATACGAAATAGACGGAATGTAATCGTATGCCAATCTGCTATGGATAATGCAAAATCAAGTGTCAATATTAAAGGTGAAATCAGGTGTCGATATTAAAGAGATAGAAGATAGTCGATAAAAGTGGAAAAAACTAAGGCGAGACTCTTAGAGAGGCAATTGAAGGAATGGTTTGAAGCGTGTATAGCTTACTGTAAATTGGAATGTGTATTCGAGTTGTTTTCTTGTATCTTGTAATTCACTAGGCCGGTTTCGTTCTGATGATGACGTCATTGAATGATTATGTGATCAAAAATATCAAATCCATCTCATCAGGGCATAGCTACTGGTCTTGATGAACCGCAACTTTTCAAATAAACTTAAAAGTCAATTTTTAAATGTAGTAGGATTCCCCAGTATCCCTACAATCAAGGCAGCTATTTTATATAGTACACAGGAATCTAAATATTATATTATAGGATTAAACGATGAATAATCTTCGGGTTAATAGTATATGTAAAAATAGATTATGGATCTTAATTGATCTCACTTTTAGTGGTTTAATACGTAATGAAAATCTGATCCTTGACCATTGACGAGTTATACAAACCAAAACCATAAAAACAATGCTGTGTGATTCGTATATATATAGGTGCTCAGAATGCGCCAACATAACTTCCCCGGAAGTGAACCCCCCGCCCCTCCCCCTTCCATATGATTATGATTATCTGTGCCGTAATGGCGTGTTGGGTGCCTGAATTCGCCCGCTTAGTAAATATGCTTGTTGCGGCATGAAACGAACCGACAACTGACTTCATGCTATATATATTTGTGGGTGCCCCACACATTCGCTCACCTTATTGAATTTGGCTTTGTTGCAGCATGAAACGTACGAACCTCCTCCAAATATCTAGGCCTTGAACGCGAAACGAGCTACCGCGGTATTTGAAAGAGAAGGCAGAAAATTCCGGGGCTGTGGGAAGTTAAGTTTTTGCAGTGTTAAGTTAGGCTCCTGCCTAAAAATTACTCGCTAATTTCATCCTACCTACCCTTCTCTCCCTGGTAGGTAGAATGAAATTAGTGGTTTATTTGTGTCAGAAGAGGATCTTAACGTGTAATGCCCTAAAATCAGAGCCGTTGGGCCACACCAATGAAGTGTGTAAGCTAGCCTTTCTGTAAATTTGAATGTATATCGTGTTAATCCGAATTGTTTGCTTGTTGTATATATATATATATATATATATATATATATATATATATATATATATATATATATATATATATATATATATATATATATATATATATATATATATATATATATATATATATCTTTGTTAGTAATCCCACTATAACTAAAGGCGGTGTTTCTGATGATGACGTCATTGAATGACTGTGATCGAAAAGATCAAATCCACCTCATCAGGCATATGCTACCGGACTTGATTTTCATACTGTGCGATTCGTTAATACACGTTCAGTCGTGACGTGACAGTACTAGTGAATTACAAGAACTTAACTCGAAATATCGATTTTTTATTAATTAATTTGGTGTGAGATAATTTAATTGTATTTGTTGGAGTTGTTTAGAATGCCACAAGTTGATGGTTCGAGTCATCAAAAAGGTTAAACAGTGGTACACGTAAGAGATCTTGAGGAAGTAATTCGTGACTCAAACAGACACATCTTAGAAAGAAGAATAGCAACAAGAAACTTGTGACATCAATAAGGTCGGTCCCCTCTGACACAAAGAAAGCGACTGATACCATATGAGATATATATGAAATTTGGGATTTCAAGCTCAATTGGCTCACTTACGATCGTTGAATTTATTTTAAACTCACACGAAATAAAGATATGAGTGTGAAAGATCGAAAACATATTCGATTTGACACGGCATTCATCACGATAGTTCGATAGATTCACGATACTTTTGCTAGGGTTGCCATAAGTATATAATTTTTATATTCCTGGGATAAAAGTTCGGGCTAACTTTTTATAGGAATCATTGAAAACCGAGTGTGCGCTTCATTATTTGCTATATTTCGTTTCTCAACAACAAAACAACACTCATCAACAAGCAAATCATTTTTGAACTTAGTTATCTATTATCTGATATTTTTGACCGGAGAATCGTGTTATATATTTCCCTGTCCTCCCTGACTTGTACGAAAACTTCCATCGTAACATTGCAATGACCAGATAGTAATCATGAGTAACTAGATAGTAACTAGAGAAATCGGGATTGCCGATTGGAGGATTAGAGAATCTAGCTTAGCTATCAGTACTTCGTGATGAAACCAATTTATATAGATAAGTGTGACACATATACGAATGACATTTTGTAACATAAAGATGTTATAGTCATATGATCAATTGAAAATTCGCACAACTTTGATGTAGCAACTATTATAGATAAATAGTCAACTCGAATGAAATCATCACAAAATCTGTTCTATACAAAACTTAACGCTTGTTGGTTTCCCTGACACACATACCTTAACCAAATTTATTGCTCTACTCGCATTTTCATTAACACAATCCCAACCGATTCGGGTAACACGTACACGTACTTATGCGAGGGTTGATAATTTGAATCTGGTTAATTGATGTTAATTGAAAATGCTACCAAATTAAAACTAATCCTTCATATATTGAACTAAATACTAAGATCAACAATGGACCGTCGATCTCTTATTGTTTTATTGCATAATTGATTGTTGATACACCGGTCTACGAATGTATTATGAAACATATATCAGTGCGATGTTGAGTTGAGTTGTTACTTTTATTGTATATGTCTTACGTGTCGATCGTTGTTTACCCCACCTGCGATTGTATACGACATACGTTCATACACAACACAAAAAATGATTGTTTGTTTGTAAAAGTTGAATGCCTTATTGGTATCGCGATTCCCACGCACTGACCCAATTTATATACGATTGTCTTAGACTTGATCGTCGTGTCTCTCGACTACCAAAATTTAAGTATAAAATCGAAAGTAAATTGAAATGCTTATCGTTTTGGAGAGTGGAGACTTTATATAGTAGAGAAACAAACCGGTCGGTTTTATAAATTATTTTATTACAAAATTAAATTAATTTTTTGTATATATGTACAAAACGTTTTTTGGCTTAAGACATCTTAAATAGGATATAGGTGACAGTTTTAATAGTGTCCACCATATCCACCGAATGGGCCGCCGAATCCACCACCATGGCCATATCCAAAACCTTGACCATATCCTCCGAATCCTGGCCGGAATCCACCGAAACCGCCTTGTGGATATCCAATACCTCCGAATCCAGGCCGATAACCTCCAAATCCACCTGGATAACCACCGTATCCACCATGGCCGTATCCACCATGACCGTATCCACCTCCATATCCACCAGGATATCCACCATAACCACCATACCCTCCTAATCCATGTCCGCCACCTAATAAACCACCCAATAGGCCATATCCACCACTACCCAATAATCCAAATGTACGACCTTGGCCCACATCCTTTTGTACTGGTGGTTCGGCAACAACACTTGCGATCACGACTAAAACAAGAATGATCTGTAATAAAACGAAAAGTGGATTAGATTCAAACCTGGACCACTTCCAAGACTATTTTTATCACGATATCACTTACAATTGAACGCATTTTAATTTTATATTAAATTCGTTGTTGTGACTCGAATAAAATCTTTAAGATAACTGTATGAATTGTTGTAATGAGACTTAGCTTTATATATACGACCAACTAAATTTGTATTTTTCGTTTTGCATTTCGACGTCTATCGTATATATGTACAAGAAAACCGAACCAAAACCAACATCAAATTTCTTTTTGGAAAATGTGACCCCCAAAAAATGCGACATGAATTATGGAGCAACGTATCCACCACTATTATTCTTTGGTATATGATGTGTGTATATACATACATGATGATTTCAGTCAAGGTGATTTCTATTAGCTCGCATTTTATTTGCGGTTTCAGTTCACAGATTATATGGTCCAAATACAAGGATCTTCGTCTTATACGCATGTATACAGTGAAGACATCAATCGATATCAGTACGCGATCTGCATACGATTATCGTGTATAAGTACGCTTAAATCGGTTGAAGTACCATTTACCATTGCGTATCAGAGCTAACATGTTCACCATAAAGGAAGGCATTGAGATTGCTCACGCGTGTATAAGATATCAAGATATGGGCTAAGACATGGTTTAAATCTAAAAAAATTTGGACTGAGGAGGGTTTGCGTCAGTAATAAATCTTACCTTTATGTGGAGTAGTGCTAACGGAATCTATAAATGATATGTCAGTCTCGATAGTTGAGAATAGGAGATAAGAAGTCTTGGCCAGGGAACAATAACTCGAACTGATAGTTAGCATATTTTTCCTAAGTCTGACCAACACAGTGTTAGAGTACTATAGCCATAACTGTTGGTAAGGTTATCAATACCATCTCGAATATTGGAGGCAACAAGGTATTGGGTCTAGATTACAAGATACATCATCCGTCATCACAATAGATATCAGAAATTCTTTTAACTCGGCAAATTGGAACTAAATGTTTCCCAGTTTTGTACCTCACTGAAATCATTGATAATTAATCCATTAACAGGATTGTATATATACGTTATAACATGGACAATGGTACCACAAAATACCTAGCTCAGTGCTGAGCTTATTATACTCTTCATGATTATGTATATGTTGTAATACTGTGACTCCGCCCAGGTGGCGCAGTGGTTAAACCTGCGGCAGTTGGAGTGGGAGGGTTCGAATCACGATAGGGGCAGGATGCAAAAGGGATTTTTCATCATGAGATTACGATCTGTGGTGTGAACGAACACAACTATGACCCCTTGTTGGAGTGCAGGATTCATGGGCCGATCCATCTTCCATGCCGGCACTATAGACTGGCATGTAGTTATGCAATGTGCAGATGGTTTAGCAGTAATGGCATAAAAGTAAGGACGTAAATAAGCGAATCGCAAAAGAGTTGGAGTGCCTTGAGCCCCAAAACAGATTGCAAAGAAATAAAATAAAATTAAAATACTGTGACTCGGTTCAAAACGAAGTCAAAGTATTGGATTTTGTGGACAACATTGATTGAACAAAGATAGCTAACATCAGATGATAAAAGCCTGTATAGCTGATTAAAGATGAAAGAAGTAAACGTAAACTGAACCGTAAGAGAGAGAGAGAGAAAGAGAGAGAGAGAAAGAGAGAGAGAGAAAGAGAGATAGAGAGAGAGATGCGTACTTAGTACGATAAAGACATCATAATACTGAAGACAGACGTTATAGCATCTAATATAGCGAAGGAGAGAATGTGGCATCAGAATGTAAAGTGTTGATTAAGTGAAGAAAAGCGATTTCGGAAGAAGATTGTCTCGAAAAAAAAATTTGTTAAATCTCAATATACTGATAGGATACCAAGTACCGAGAGATGCGTGCTTTAAGTTGACGAGAACATACTGATAATTTTAAGTAACGCGATCTTCATTATCTTTCGAATGTTACAATATCTCCTAGACACAATGACCAAACTCGCCAACAAGGAATTGACTCGAAATATAACAGAAAGTGAGATGGAATACTAACATTGTTATTGCAGAGCCACAAAAACAGAACTGAGTCCAATATATTAATCGTAGGGGATCTTAGGGTACCTGTTTTTCGATCTTTAACTAGGATCAACCCATATTGGTTACCAATTTATCATTTACCAATTCCGTCCATTTATAATGCATGCGCTTACTTGTATCCAATCCAGGTGTAGCAGTATTATTGATGGTTGAATGCAATTTGATAGATCTGTTATAACATACATTTCAAAACTATAAATTTTTATGTTAAGATTATGCAAATTTTGGCGGACTTTCCAAACTTTGCATTTCAGTTAGCTAACTGTCCAGTTTTAAGACAACAACTTAAAACCGAATTTTATATCGTCGTTTCAGAATTGGCTTTTTCTTTAGACTATACAGGTATGGTTAGATAAGGTTAGGTTAAAGTAACTGCCTACGCATACTTAGACCGGAATCGGCCCCTTGTCATACATCTCATTCTTTTTTATGCTTCACTAAACAAGTTGGAGCTTCTGTTGAAGCGAAAAACAAACTTTCGGGAGCAGAGAAACTGATCCACCGTCACCTACTCCATCACATCCTCACAGCTCCTATATTAGTCGTAAAATTGCAGGTTCAACATTCTACCATATTCGCTCAGAATGAAATTCTCTGTGAGTACTCCTACGATCACAACGTCTATGAAATGCTAATCAGTGTTTGTGAGCGTGCCAAGTCTAATTTTGGCCAGAATTGATTCTGACCAAAACTAGATACTGTATGTAGAAATACTGAACGTCGCGGAGTTTGTTCAACTTGCATTTGTCGAGGTTCAGCCCTTTTTCAATCGGCCTCTCTATATACACCTGCCTTTACCGGAAGCAATAGTAGAGTCAACCCAATCCTGGGTATCTCGTCCCTGCAGTTTCCAAAAAAGTTTAAGTGACTAGGAACCCAGATATTCTGAATGTTGAAAGGTTTACCCATTTCGGTTAGAGATGAGTGACAACCGATTCCATTGACTCAAGCCCACTATTCCTATAGAGTCATCCTAAAATTTCAAACCATCAGTTTCCAGTAGCGATCCACTCTTCTAAAAGTCGCTGGAGAAACATATGGACAAAACCCCTTATCGAAGCAGAAACCGTTGCCCTGTAATAAATATTGCCTATAGTGTTTCACCTAGTGACTCATGTATCTTTCCTATCTGGAGACAGTTCCGCTGACCTATTGTCGAAAGCCTAACGGCCGTTTAGAGTTATTTTTGATTGCCACAGATGTCCACTGGAAGAAGGTGAAGCCTCAGTTTTAAGCCTCATTACTTTTACCATAATATCGGTAGTTTCCTCCACCTAACTGTTTATAACTGTGCCCAGAAGGTAAAGAGGCTTTTATCGTCACAATCGATAACTGAATGTGTATAAGTTGGTATGATCAATCTGCTAAGTCATCTTCCGGTATAGTCAAACAGATCGTTGTCGGTATGAATCGTCCGATCAAATTTATTGGATGTTTACAACAGCACGAAATGCTGGCACGCGTGATAGAAAAAAATTGGATCCCGAAAGGTGGTTCTCCTTTCAAAGATCGTACTATATTCACTCCGGATCAACACATCGAACACGATCAAGCAACAGCCAAGGTTACACACTGGCCTATGTTTACCTTACATAAGAATCTTTCGTATTCATTAGTCAAGATGAAACTCTCACTTGTCGATCAATCCATATAGTTGGAATTCGATAGATATTTCCATTTCAGAAGTGAAGGAAGAGCAGAGAGAAGCCCGAACACTGTCGCGTTTTTCTAAATCATTTACAAATATTCTTCTATCCTATACTTGACATTTCAGAATATTTCCATCATTATAGAGCTTTACAATGAGCAGGTGTAGTATGATATCACGCCTTGGCCAACCAGAACCAACAAACGATCAAATCAACATACGATTGTTCTTGTAGGAATAGAACTATATTACACATAAGATTTGACATATTATGGTAAGCTGAGTCTTAACAGGCCAGGTTGCGCAGTGGTTAAAAAGCTGCGGCGTGTAGCGAAAGGTACCGGGTTTGAATCCCGATAGAGGCAGGATGCGAAAAAGCATTTTCACCATCGATCGTTTGGGCGGTGCGATCGGTGGTGCAAATAAACTCACCTGAGACCCAGTTGAGGTTAGAATCCGTCTGCCGTCTTATCTTTTATGACAGTATATAGGCTGGCATGGAGCTATGCAATGTGCAGATAGTTTCACGATGGTTTTTCAAAATACTCATACAATTGATAAACGTATAAACATATTATAATACCAATTAGTTGGAAGCCGTTATTTATCTGTGGACCAATGAGAATTTCAACTTTAAAAGGCACAGAGTAACCTTTATACTTTGAAGCAATTCAAAACCTTTGGACACCATCTATAGACCATTGTGTTTCTTTCATATGTTTAGTATGAACACAAACGCATCATGTTTTCTAAGAGACCGATCGCTAACCTCATGCCCAGAAGATTGGTGGATATGGTGGTATTCTAAGAATATACCATATAAAGGGTTTTCCAATAAGAGGTTTCATTTTGATATTTAAATAACCGAATATTTTTTTAAGAGCGATCAATGAATGTTTATTTCATTGCTAAGCGGAAGGTATGCCATTAATATTTGAAAACGAGATCAGCCAAATGACAGCCATACGGCAACTATATAACAGCACCATATCCTTTTCAAGAAATTTTTCATGACCGGATTCGCACATTTGCGTCTGTATGTCCTCGATAACTTCACGAATTCCATCTTTAAGGTCTTGAATCGATTGTCGAGCAATGGCATAGAACTTCTCCTAGCCCCCAAAAAAATAGTCTAAAAGTGTTAAATCATAAGATCGAGATATAACCCGGTCAGGAAACTTGTCAAATCGCATTTCTTTGCTTGTGTTGCCCGTCGTCTTACTGAAAATAAACGTCGTCTACATCAATATCTTCCAAATCCGGCCATAAAAAATCAATAATCATAGCTCGGTAGCGCAATTCATTAACCGTTACAGTTGTACCAGCAACATTTTTGAAAAAGTAAGGTCCAATCACAGCGTCAGCCCAAAATCCGCACCAAACAGTGACACGGTGCGGATGGAGAGGCTTTTCAACAATCATTCTTGGATTTTCTGAGCCCCAAATTAGAAAATTCTGCTAATTAACGTAGTCGTCGAGTTGAAAATTGACTTCATCACTGAAGATGATTTTTCGATTAAAATCCGGATCATTTTAATGCATTTGAAGGGGGATCAGTAAACTAAAGATCTTGGACCGCCCAGGTGGCTCAGTGGTGAAAGCTGCGGCAGTTGGAGCGGAAGGTACCGGGTTCGAATCCCGATTCGGGGCAAGATGCAAATGTGTTTTTCACCTTCGATAGTTTTTGGCGGTGCGATCGGTGTGAAAAATGAACATATATCTGGATCCCCTGTCGTGTTAAGAATCCATGGGCCGACCCATCTTGTCAGTACTATAGGCTATGCAATGCGCAGATGGGTACTACGAAAAAACTCGGACCTCTAGCCGTACATAGAGTGGTATCACAACGGACCAATCGCTGGTCTAAGTGTGCGATAGCAGCCACAATAACCCAACCCAACACAGTGAAGATACGACGTTTTTGGTGATGTGAAGATACGAAGTTTGGGACTTGAGTTCTTGAGTTAACTGAATTTTAAAAACCTTAAGACCTAAGTCTTTATGCAAAATACGGCGTAATGTCGTTTGTGGAATGTTTAATGTCAAAAATTGACGGGGAATCATCAAACTTCGGTTTCTTCAACAGGTTACGGGCTACAGTAGCAATATTCTCATAGTTGTTCTGGACGCACACGGTTTCGATTCTTCACATCCCTAACTTGTCCCAAACGCTCAATTTTTTCCACTATAGTTTCAGTATTGGCGACCGAGAAAATGCTTCACGACGACCAAAACGTGATTTTAGTTTTGTGAACTGTGACAAAATGTTCACCATTTTTTAGTGAATTTTAATGTCAAAAGATGAAAGCTTCAAAATTGACAGCTGCTCAAATAGAGCAGGCTATTCAAAATGAAACCTCTTATTAGAAAACCCTTTCGTGTGACATGTTTAAAAAGAGGTTACGCTCTTACACACAAGGCTATACGATTAACCTGATGTTTGTTTGTTTTTATTTTTCCAATCTGCTTAGGGGCTCAAGGCACTCTCAACTCTTTCGCGGTTCATATATTTACGTTTTACCTTACGCTATAACAACCAAATCCAGGACGTACGGCTATAGGTCCGATTTACGTAGAACCCTCTGCACATTGCATATAGCTCCATGACAGCCTATAGTACTGACGTGGAAGATGGGTTTGCCCATGAATTCTGCACTTCAACAGGGGGTCATACCGATCGTAATCAGATGGTTAAAAATCCCTTTTGCATCATGACCCTATCGGGACTGCGCCATTAGGCCGGTCACAACCTGATGTTTCAGATGAAGTTATTAAATAAAACCGGATGGGGTTCAATTCAGCAAGTTTTAGGCTTCAACATTGTGATCTCCAATAGTTTTATTGATTTTGCATCACTTTATATAGAAATTTGGTATCTCCTCAACCTCATATTTCTTAATGTGATTGGAAATTTTGATATTTTGAAAATTGTACACATAATTCGTTCGGTTAACCACAATTTGACACAATTAATCGAATATGTTCGTATAGATATGTTGCAGCCGCACACACACACACCTCTATTTTAAGATACACGCAGACGAAAGTTACGATCTGATGTAACAGTTTATTGTTT
This sequence comes from Tipula lateralis, assembly GCA_963932295.1. NCBI lineage: Eukaryota > Metazoa > Arthropoda > Insecta > Diptera > Tipulidae > Tipula > Tipula lateralis. The sequence goes on from OZ010737.1 coordinate 123,140,982, forward strand.
CATTAACACTTTTAATTAATCTTATGTCTATATAACATACCTTTCGAAAGTAAATCACACACACACACACAATCGAGCATATATGTACAGTCAAAGTTGCTAATTTTGGTTCGACGGTCGTAGGCGTTCTTATTAATCGATCTGTTAACATTGAATTTTTCGGACACGTTTGGTCAATTTGATAATATACCGCGACGCGGATTACAAACGTAAACATACTCGATTTACCACACCAGAGATAGTGAGAAAGGTCATTAACACAATTTAATACAAGGTAATATTGAGATTGTGTGTGAGATGACAATCATGTCTTTCTTTAGTATTTTTTATGAGTTTCACGTCTCTACTTCAAGGATTGTCGTCGATTTTGTGATGTCCCTCGGAATTTCCAACAATTTAATCAAATTTATACAAAACATCATTGATGAGTAAGAAATTCGATGTTGATCTAACATCGCTTGGTGGACAGCATACAATTATTGATTCTCTTAATTAGAGCCATTTTGTGGAGACGTTCGTGCTATAGCATTGACATTGAACCACTAATGAACACATTTAGCACCTCAAAGTGTTTCACAACTACATATCGTACTCAAATCAACATAATTTAAGACCACTTTCGATTGTTTACACCTGCGAACGATCGTTAGCCATGTGGTAAACGAAAACATAATACTTAAGAGATTGTTTATATCTTTATGTGAAACGAAGGGAAAATCCCATTTAATTCAATGCCCTTTATGTAGAGCAAACTCGACTCCTTATATAACGTCGAATTGCTTAATTTTTAGACATACCTAACTCGTGTATACATGAGTATGTGAAAGTTATGAAATGTATTATTTATGAATGCATACATGTGACAATGGTTGACAAAATAAAACAATCATCTTAACAATATATGATAGACTCAAATAAGGCAGAACGTCCCACAATTTTTTTTTGATGGCTTGTATAAGCCATCGTTGGCCCGTACCGTGTCAACAATCTGACTCCATCGCTCAATCACGAGCCAGCTCTTAATACTTTTGCAAGAAATTAGAAGATGCCAAATAGCTCTCTACGCATTTGAGCCATCGTCGCCGACAGCAACCTCTTCGCCTACCGAAAGGTGGCTCTCCCTTTCTGTTGTCCGATGATTTCATGTACGATATCAGGAATTCACATTAAATTCCTGATCTCGTGATTGAAAAGAACTCGGTATGTGCCATCAACGTCACTTTTTGGGCCATATATCACACGCATGATTCTTCTCTCGAATTTTAGAAGCCTTTCGTACCCCTCCGTCAAGTTTCAGCTTTCACATCCATACATGACAACGGATCTGATCAACACTTTGTACAATTTCGGCTTATCCACATTTGCAAGATATTTTGACTTCAGAAGTGGACGTACATAATATAAACCCTGATTACCAGCGACAAATCGAACCGTGATATCCTCTTCCACACTATTATCGTGAGTAATCCAAGATACTTGAATTTCATTACTCATTCAAAGGTGTGGTTACTACTACTGAAATCAATTGCGTCATGGTTACGAAAATCAGAGATCAGATATTTGTTTTTGGATTCAATGATTTTGAGATCAACGGAAGCTGAACATTGTTCCAATGGATCAAGTATCTCTTTCACTCCGTTGCCATTTAATCCAATCACACAGATATCATCTGCATAGCAAAAAGTTGATTGGTTTGTCGGAATAAGAAATTGTCCTGAGGTGTTTCATTTCTAGGAAGGATGTATTCCAACATGAGATTAAAAAGTATCGGGTATAGCGCATCTCCTTGTCGAACACCAGAAGAAATTGCAAAAATTCTCGACAGCCTGTTCTCAACTTTGACACAGTACGTATTTGTTTGGTATTCCTAAATATTCAAGCGCATTCCATAGTCTCTCTCGATTGGTCGAGTCATAGGCTTGCTTGAAATCTAGGAATACCATAGGTATACATCGCGAAATGTTTCGTAGTACTTGAAAAGAATCACCTGTAGCGAAAAAACTTGTTCAGTGACTGACCGATTTGGACCAAAAGCTTCCTTGGTAGTCACTGATAATTCCTTCCGCCAGAGGAGTTATCCTTCCCAAAATAATGTATGACAGTAACTTGTATATAGTGCAAAGGAGAGCTATACCGCGATAATTCTCGCATTTCATGCGATCACCCTTTTTGAATATTGGGCATAACGCGGCCACTTTCCATTCATCAGGCATAACTTCATTCCGCCATACCAATCGAACAAGGTCGAAAAGACACTTCCACAAAGTTAGCCCTCTGAATATCAAGAACTCTGAATTAATGCAATCAACTCCTGGTGAACGATTATCTTTTATCTCTGCGTGGGCATTGTGAATTCCTCATAGAATGGATCCTCAATCAACATCTCTGCGGTCTGTATTGAGGGTATTCAAATACAGCTTGTGATGTAAGCCAGAAAAATGTTCAAGCCATGTATCGAGTACCACATCGACGTAAACACAGAGGTTTCCATCTTGGCAGAATAGCAATGGACCGAGATCTTAAATTATGGTGCAATTCCGAGATCTTAAGGTTTGGTGTCTACTACCAGTCCTCTTAGCAAGAACAGCTTCTTGTAATTGTAAACCGAGTCTGCGCTTCATTGTGGGCTATATTTCGTTGCTCAACAGCAAGACGACACTCCTTACTATACGAAGAATGTGCTGGGCGGCATCGACCACTGAGGTTTTCAATACTTCCCAGATACTGTTAACTTCTTTAGATTGGTAATTAGATCGCAAAATGTTATTGCTGATAAGATCTTGAAATTTTCGATCCATTACTTCATTTATCAGACCTTCACAGAAGGTCCTGTCCTCCCTGACTTGTACGAAAATTTCCATCGTAGTTTGCAGTGACCAGAAAATGGTCACTGCCTACAAATTTGGTTGATGACCGATACGATCTCATGTCTAGGACAACCCAAGCCCGTCCTTTTGAAATCAACACATGGTCAATTCGGCTTCGGGATTTTTACATGGATGTGTCTATGTTTCCAAATGGATGTTTTTATGAAAAATAATGTGCTTGCCACTTTGAGATCATAAGTGATCGCAAAGTACATCATTATTTCCCCATGATATCATGGGATATCCGTGGGCGCATGTACACATTACATCAGTGGGCGCATGTACACACAGACAATTGACAGTTTCACTAATGTCATATGAGCCCTGTGGTTGGGGGCAAACATGTTTCGTAAATATTTCGAACGAAACATGAGATCCATAGAATACCTCCACAGTGTCCAGAGCTTATCGTAGGAGGCGACTAAATCTGGTTGGATCGCTGGGCTGACGACCCGCATCCGTAAAAAAATATCACTGTTAAAAATGTCAACAATAAAAACAAAGTCGGATACCGCCAAAACAAGAATGACCCCCCGCTTAAATACCCGGATACGAGAATGAGGTTCGGCACGTGGAACGTGCAGTCATTAAGAAAACCTGGCGCGTTGAACGGCCTTATCACATGTATGAAGGAGTATCGGCTGGAACTCGTAGCGCTCCAAGAAACTCGATGGCCTAAAAGTGGAGACCATGTGTCCCAAGGCTATACGTTGCTACACAGTGGAGATGACCTCGGAAATCTTGGAGTTGGCTTTCTCATTGGGCCGCAGGTAAAAAAGGCTGTGTTGGATTTCCAGGCAGTCGATAATCGAATGTGTAAGCTTCGCTTGCACATGCGATTAGCCAACCTGTTAATTGTTTGTGTACATGCGCCCACTGATGTAAGCCAACCCCAAGATAAAGACTCATTTTACAATAATTTGGATAATCTGATGGGCTCTATACCTGAGCACGATGTCAGATTGGTGATTGGTGACTTTAATGCTAGAGCTGGCAGAAATCAGACCGACTTATGTAACAATATATGTTCGTACTCCCGACACGAAACTGCGACCGAAAATGGGGAAAGAATGATGTACTTTGCGATCGCACATGATCTCCAAGTGGCAAGTACATTCTTTCCCCACAAAAACATCCATTTGGAAACCTGGACACATCCACGTAAAACATCCCGAAGCCAAATTGACCATGTGTTGATTTCAAAAGGGCGGGCTCGGGTTGTCCAAGACGTGAGATCGTATCGGTCGTCAACAAAATTCGTAGGCAGTGACCATTATCTAGTCACTGCAAAGCTACGATGGAAATTTTCGTACAAGTCAGGGAGGACAGGAGAATATAAAAAACGATTCTCCTGTGAAGGTCTGATAAATGAAGAAACGCAAAGAAAATATCAAGATCTTGTCAGCAATAGCATTATGCAATCCAATTACCAATCTGATGATGTGAACAGTGTCTGGGAAGTATTGAAAACTTCGGTTGTCGATGCTGCCCAGCACATTCTCGGTGTAGTGAAAACTAAGCCCAAAAATGATTGGTTTGATGAGGAGTGTCGTCTTGCTGTTGAGCAACGTAATATAGCCCACAATGAAGCGCAGACTCGGTTTACAATTGCAAGGAAAAACAAGGCAGTTCTTGCTAGGAGGACAGCTAAACGCATTTGTAGACAGAAGAAGCGCGAATGGTGGAAGGCCAAGGTCTTAAGAGTACAACAACTCAGCAATGAGCACAATTCGCGTGGTTTCTTTAAAGGAATCACCGAATTGCACCATACCTTAAGATCTCGGTCAACTGCCATTCGGGACCAGGATGAAAACCTCTGTGTTAACGTCGATGCGGTACTCGATACATGGCATGAACATTTTTCTGTTCTACTTAATGTTTCACATGTATCACAAGCTGTATTTGAATACCCTCAAATACAGACCGCAGAGATGTTCATTGAGGATCCATCCTATGAAGAATTCACAATGGCCATGCAGAGACTAAAGAGAAATCGTTCACCAGGAGTTGATTGCATTAATTCAGAGCTCTTGATATTCGGAGGGCTAACTTTGTGGAACTGTCTTTTCGACCTTGTTCGATTGGTATGGCGAAATGAAGTTATGCCTGACGAATGGAAAGTGGCCGCGTTATGCCCAATATTCAAAAAGGGTGATCGCATGAAATGCGAGAATTATCGCGGTATAGCTCTCCTTTGCACAGCATACAAGTTACTGTCTTACATAATCTTGGGAAGAATTACTCCTTTAGCGGAGGAAATTGTCGGTGACTACCAAGGAGGATTCCGTCCAAATCGGTCAGTCACTGATCAAGTTTTTTCGCTGCGGATGATTCTTTCCAAGTACTACGAAACATCTCGCGATGTACACCAGGTATTCCTAGATTTCAAGCAAGCCTATGACTCGATCAATCGAGAGAGGCTATGGTATGCGCTTGAATATTTAGGAATACCGAAAAAATGTGTACATCTCTGTAAAATGACAGTAACGCAGTCACAATGCTGTGTTAAAGTTGAGAACAGGCTATCGAGAACTTTTGCAATCAATTCCGGTGTTTGATAAGGAGATGCGCTGTCCCCGATACTTTTTAATCTCATGTTGGAATACAACCTTCGTAAAAGTGCAACACCTCAGGACAACATCTTATTCCGACAATCCAATCAACTTCTTGCGTATGCAGATGATATCTGTGTTGATTAAATGGCAACGGAGTGAAAGAGATACTTGATCCACTGGAACAGTTTTCAGCTTCCGTTGGTCTCAAAATCAATGAGTCCAAAATCAAATATCTGATATCTGGTTTTCGACACCAAGACGCAAGTGATTTCAGTAGTGGAAACCACACGTTTGAAGGAGTGATGAGATTCAAGTATCTTGGATCTCTCATTACTCACGATAATAATGTGGGAGAGGATATCAAGGTTCGCCTTGCCACTGGCAATCGGACTTTGTATCCTCTACGTCCACTGCTGAAATCAAAATATCTTGCAAATACGGATAAGCTGAAACTGTACAGAGTGTTGATCAGACCCGTTGTCATGTATGGATGTGAGAGTTGGACCTTGACGGATGAGTACGAAAGATGGCTTCTAACATTCGAGAGAAGAATCATGCGTGTGATATAAGGCCCAAAACGCGATGTTGATGGCACATACCGAGGTCTATTCAATCACGAGATCAGGAATTTAATGCAAATTCCTGATATCGTGCATGAAATCAAAGGACAGCGAATACGCTGGCTCGGTCACGTTCTGCGTGCTGATCCAAAACGAATGATACAGCGATCTTTAAAGGGAGAACCGCCTTTTGGTAAGAGGTCGCTGTCGGCGACGATGGCTCCACGGCGTAGAGAGCGATCTGGCATCTTCTGGTTACTTGCAACAATATGAAGAGCTGGCTCGTGATCGAAACCGATGGAGCCAGATAGTTGACACGGTACGGGCCAATAATGGCCTGTAAAGACCGATAAAAAAAAAAAAAAAAAAAAAAAAATGTCATACGCAAACGAAGCTTATACATTCGATTATCGACTGCCCAAAAGTCCAGTACAGCCTTTTTTACCTTAGCCCAAATCCAACTCAAAGATTTCCGAGGACATCTCCACTGTGGAACAACGTATAGCCTTGGGACTCCAATTGGGCCCCACTTTTAGGCCATCGAGTTTCTTGGAGCGCTACGAGTTCCAGCCTAGGTTTTCGAAGTGACTCCACGGTTCACGTGCCGATCCTCAAATATTGTTGTCATTGTTGTTTTTTACCGCTGCGGGTGGTTGGATTTAGTCACCTCCTACGACAATCTCTGGATTCTGTGGTATTCCATGGGTCTAATGTTTCGTTCGAAATACTTACAAAACATGGATAGAAAGAAAAAAAATATAATATATATTATAGTTGAATGAATCAAGACTCTAGCAGGAGGGTTGGATTTGAATTTGATTTCAACATAATTCGGTCAGATAAATAAGTGTTCATGATCGCGCCAACTTAGGTTTCATTCAATGCCATCCACCCATCGGATAAGAGTAACTCCGCTAATTCGCATCTATATGGTGATACCGACTCTTAGTCCCGATTATGCAAACATATTACGTGACATATCCTACGCGTGATGATTTTATGAATCTATACTTTATTTAGATCACCCCTTATTATATGTGCTGTTATATGCATAGGAATCACCGAATTGCAGCAAACTTTAAAATCTCGGTCAACTGCTATTCGGGACCAGGATGGCAAACCTCAGTGTTGACTTCGATGCGGTACTCGATACATGGCGTGAACTTTTTTTCAATCGGTCATTCTTTTCAAGAACTACGAAACATCTATAGTGATGTACACCAGATATTCCTAGATTTCGCGAGAGAGACTGTGGTATGCGCTTAAATATTTAGGAATACCAAACAAATACGTAAACATCTGTGTAAAATGACAGTAACGCAGTAACAATGCTGCGTGTTAAAGTGGAGAATAGGCTATCGAAAACTTTTGCAGTTACTTCTGGTCCTCGACGCGGGGATGCACTGTACCCGAATACATCCTTACTAGAAGTGAAACACCTCAAGGCAATATCTTATTCCGACAATCCAATCTACTTTTTGCATATGCAGATGATTAAGATGGCAATGGAGTGAAAAATATACTTGATCCATTGGATCCATTGTTCAGCTTCCGTTGATCTCAAAATCAATGATGTCCGTAACCATGACGCTTTATATTCTCTACGTCTACTTCTGGAATCAAAATATCTTACAAATTCGGACAAGCTGAAATTGTACAGAGATCCATTGTCATTTATGGATGTGAAAGCTGGAACTTGACGGATGAGTATGAAAGGCTTCTAGCATTCGAGAGAAGAATCATGCGTGTGATATATGGTCTAAAAAGCGACGTTTCTGGCATATAACGAGTTCGTTTCACCCCGGAGAGATCAGAAATTTAATGCGAATTCCTGATATGAGCATGAAATCAAAGGACAGCGATTACGATGGCTTGGTCATGTTCTGCGTGCTGATCCGAACCGAATGATACAGCGATCTTTGAAGGGAGAGCAGCCTTTCCGTAGGCGAAGAGGTCGCTGTCAGCGACGATGGCTTCACGACGTAGGGAGCGAAGTGGTAGCTTCTAATTACACGCAACAGTATGAAGAGCTAGCTCGTGATCGATATCAATGGTCTGTAAAAGTCGTCAAAAAATGTGCTGTCAAGTTGCTTGTCATAATTGATTTAATTGAAGGCCTAAAGAATTGGTTCTCAGTGAAACGATGTTCCAACCCTAAAAGCAAATTTCATCCGTGTATATTACATATTTAGCTGGTGGATAACACATTTCAATGATAGGTTGAATTGAATTGAGCGATTGGGTCTTTTATGTCGCATTGCATTTGCTCACCTCGAAGTTTATGAAATAAATTATTTGAATCAGTATGACAAGACGTCACGGGAACAAAATCAGAGGACTCAATCAAGGGACTTCAGATTTTCTCATGGTTTGTGATACCTGCTAGAGATCCTTGTTAGTAATAACATGAATTACAGACTCCTAAATGAAATTTGTTGTAAGATACCCTTACAGTAGTCGTCGTTGAAGTCGACGTGACGTTCTAGTGATCTCTTTTTATTTCTCATATGATTTGGAACTTTATCCTCCTACTCCAGAGTTTATCAAAGCTAACGCAAACGGTAATGATATCCCCATCATTGCCATCACAGATATTAATTCTAGAAGAATTTAAAAGAACTGGGACACCATGATGGACTAGGGGATCTGGCAGACTGATGAAGAGGACAAGAAAACTTTTAAACAAAGTCATGAAAACCTGTATACAATGGAAGTGGATAGTCTTACGGCAACCGTTAAGCTCAAGAAAGTTCTCTGTGGTAACATAAAGGTCATTATGGAAATTCGGAGAGAAACCTGATGGAACTCACACGAGTTCAAATCAGGAAACTTTATATGTACTAATAAAAACTCATTTTTCCGAAAGTGAGAATTGTAACTTCCAAGTTTCAGAGATGAATAGAATCCGATGGAGCATCGGATTCTATCCATTCTTTCTCAAAATTTAAAAAACCAGGTCCTGACGAAATATTCCCGGGCCTCCTACAGGAAGAATTGGAAATTATCCTAGACTACTCTGAACAGATCTTCAGAGCTAGTATGACCCTGGGATACGTTCAAAAATCATGGAGAAAACTCATGGTAGTGTTCGTCCTGAAAAATGGAAAGCCTAGATATGACGAGGCAAAAAGTTTTTGACCAATCTGCCTGTCCTCTTTTCTACTTAAATATTTAAAGCGATTAGTTGATGTGTATTTTAGGGATAATCCACTATTAGAAAATCTCATACATTCCCGAATGGTACGCGTGTTACCAGAAAGGCAGATCTGTTGAAAAAGCACTCCATGACTGATTGAAAAATCGCTAGATAAAAATGAATTTACCTTGAGAGCGTTTCTGGACATCGAAGGTGTGTTCAACAACGCTTGCTTCAGTGCAATGATCTCTGCAACTGTAAGACATGGCATGAAGACCACACTTGTTCAGTGGTTTAGCGCCATGCTTAGGTCAAGGAGAATTACTGCAGACTTAGGTAGTGAAAGGACGACGGTAACCGCCCGAAAGGGATGTCCTCGGGTGGGTTCGGTCTCCGTTCTTGTGGTCAATTCACACATAGTCCAACTAAATGACTGCCAGGGTTATGCCGATGACTTCGCCATTATACTGGAACGTAAATATACGTAAACATAGTTGTAGCTTGGTGTAGTGACCAGGATTTATTAGTTAACCCTAGGAAAACTGACACGGTTCTTTTCACTAAATGCAAGACTTTAGGAAAGTTTAGTCTTCCATAAAGTAGTGCTCATACGACTCCACTATCTTTGGATGTAAAGTATCTGAGGATCTGGTTAGATGGGAAATGTAAATAGTCATTTCTTCATATCCCCCATCAAACTTGAAAATGATACCAGTACTTTGTATTCTGAAACTAACGGTCATCAAATTAGCAGACTAAGAAGATAAATGTTCGCAGCAGTCGTTTTCGACATCCATTGCACAAGTTTTTGAGAAATTCTGAACAAATGGAACAATGCCTAAAGCTGCGATGGTTAGAACGAGGGTTCAAATCTCAATAGAGACAGAATACAGAAGGAATTTTTCTGCTGGCGATTGATGACATGGATCACCCGCTGTTGATATGTAAATCTGAGAGATCGCAATTGGACAAAACTTCGAGATTATTTCACCTATAATAAAAATTGAGGCTGATAAACAATTTTTATCTCTAGAGTAATAATCAAGGCCCTTATACCTATACTCAACCTTAACAGTTGATTATTTTCTGTTTTGGCTCGAAGAACTCCCAACTTTATAACAGTTTCTTTTTGACGCCTCATATCTCACGCTGGAGACAAATTGAGGAGGTGCGGCTATGTCGGCTATTACCATATCTACATTTCATTGCTTCATGCCAACCTATATATAGTAGTGACATGGAATTTGGATCTGTTTTATACTCTACCAAGGAGTCATAAATGCTTTCATCCCATACGACCGGTTGTAATCGAATGAGCAAAATTATTTGTGAATCCAGCCTCTATTGGGATTTTAACTCGACGCCGTTCCAATAAAATTATGAGAATTATGAACGAACGCGTTGATTGTGTACAGCAACGGATGTTGCGTATCCCGTATTCCTGGCCCGAATAAAAGATTTATTGTAATTTTCAAGACGAGTAATAATGATATGGAGATTACTCTCTCACAGGTGGAAACGAAGCATACTACTCGATATATTACCAAAGTTGGAATGCAAATAATTGTGCGAAGAACTTTAACAATATGCAAGAAAGAGTGATACGAGCTTCAATTTCTGTTAGACTTATGAATGCACTATCAGTCTTCATGAATGAATCAAGAACAAGATCAATAGTTATCTATAGTTCAGATTGAAAAATTATTTAACTCATCCAGTTAGAAATAAAAACCTGATACAACAACGTGACCCATGGTGCCAAATTTGTATCAATATCGACATCATTCCATGACAGCACAAGTTATGTAATGTGTTCGATTCGGATCATATGCGATGTTGCGATAATCGACTGGTTTTGTACTTTGGTGAAATGGTTCGGCAACATTGGTGACACGCTGACAAGGTTGTGTTTACTGATCCAAAACGTTTATATTGAGCCACTGAGAGGTCGATTGCCTGCGAGAGTAAGGAGAGCTGGCTCGTCGTTAAATACGATATAACCATGAAACTCTGAAATATCATATAACAGTGTATTGTATAATATCAATAATTATATCTTATTATATATTTGTACAAAAGTTCAAGATAGCTAATTCGCATAAGATTTCCGTTCGATATAATTTTATTCTCATGGTTATCATCAGACGACGTAACAATATATGGGTATACACCTTCCTTAATTAATTTTATATATTCATATCGTAAACTGCAAGGTCCGCGATAACTACACCAACATTTCAAAACTCTATGATTTGTTGTTGTGTTGCGTGAACCGTGGCCGTAAATAAAAGTTGATGACCGGATCGTCATATTATGGTCATGTATACAAATTTTTGATATTCATTCAATGATCTTTATTGGATTTGGTCTATATACTCGTATAGATGTGGGCGTACGCTTAAATGGTTTGCAAAAATTGTTTATCGATTAATTTTATATAAGATCAAGGCAGGCAATATATGTTCAGTTAAGGTAGATAAACAGGCGGTTACCTCATTATGAGATTAACGATTGTATATACCTAATGCGCCTATCTCATTGATGAAAATCTATACATCTCAAGATATTTGCATCAAAGTCTTTTAATATTTTTATGTTTTGACAACTGTATGCTAATCATAAGACTACAAACTTGAGGTCAACCATTTCAATGCTGTAAGTATCTTTTTGAATAATGTTGATGGTTTAAACGAGTTTGCAAAAAAAACTGAAACATAATTATGTTGTTATATAGTTCCTCGTTCATCGAACACAACATTGGCCATTAGAAAGAACCTTGAAGTTTTTCATTTATATTTCACCAAGTCGTCAAGATTATCAGTTTGAAACTGATTACGATATCGGAAAGTCGAAGTGGAACAAAAAAAATTTAAAGGAATCGAAATGAAATCAATTGTAAGTTCATCTAGATTATAAGTGTTCCAGATTTGTTGGAGATAAATTAACGATTTTGTTTTTATGTAGATTTTGGTTGTTGTACTTTTGGCCATAATGGCAATCACAATGGCAAAACCACACACAGGATTCGGTGGGCCAATTGGCTATGGTGGCTTTGGAGGATATGGTGGTTATGGTGGATATGGCGGATATGGCGGATACGGCGGATACGGTGGATACGGATATGGTCATCATCATGGTTATGGCCTTTATCCAGGCGGGTTTGGAGGGTATGCCGGTGGATTTGGTTATGGTGGTGGATACGGTTATGGAGGATATTATTGAAATGTGGCTGACATGAAATAAGAATCATAATCACTTTAGTGAAGCTCATATTTTTAAGATTAAGACTCTAACATTTCCTCAAATCAATATTTTAAATATTGAGTTTTTATATATTGTATATGTGACCTGAAAATAATATAAGTGCTAAAACTACATATGTTTAACTGTTTTTCAGTTATATTTGGTTTATTTGTTCCTTATCTTCGCAATTTGTTGTTGGGACAGCCCTCCCAACTCGTTTGCGGTTTGGCTTAACGTTCTACCTTTCACCATTATACCAGCCAAATCTACAACTTACACTTTTAGGTCCGATTAACGTATATATAGATAATCTGAGTATATTTGTTAGCTTAGTTAAGTGCAGAATGGGCTTTGTGGCGTTGACAACCAAATATGAATTGGTCATTCACAAATACAATAATCGTCACGCCACACTAGAAATTAACTATCAAATTCAGTCTTAAATAAAGGCAAGATCATCCGCCAAGCCTATACGATTTCAACACCATGAAGTACGCTGAGCCCCAAGACGCCATCGTACATAAGGTTCCAAAGCAAAGGCCCCAATACTGATCCTTGAAGAACTCCACCCGTTCAGTTCATGCAGAGCATTGAGAATTTAGCCCCATTTTGCCTAGTTGAACGCATCCAGAGCAACCACTGCACAGTATCCAGAGCAACCACTGCACAGTATTTTTTGGAGCCTCCCCTCCATCTACTACCATCTGTCGCTTTCTTTGCGATTTTAATGACGTTTTGGATGGCGTCGATTGTCGATCGAGCCTTTCTAAATCCATATTGTCGCTTGGCGAGTTGTAAACTTCTCTAAAGTCGTCAGATTTAGCTCGGATGGCGGCATCTTAAGCAATATTTGAAATATTGTCAGGTCTATGAGCTTTTGAATTCTCAAATCGTTTAATGCACTCTTGAGTTCCTCTGTAGATACCAAGGGTACTTCCTCTGAGTCAGATATTATATCAATGGCAGGGATCAAATCGTCTTGTTGTGGGAATAAGTCTTCCTCGAACGTACTTGCTCTCCAACCAACCTGTTTCCTTATAGGTTTCGTATACGTCTATCTTTTTGTACCAGTTTTATTTCAAACAGTATAGTTTGGTGGTCACTATGCGTGTAGTGTTCTAGACATTCCATGCAGTCACCAAATCTCAAACTAGTTATATGGAAGAGGTACCGCCCTTACGACAAGTCGGTATATCACCAGTATTGAGTAACACAACATCTATTGAGGAGAGTGCCTCGAGTAATGCTAATCCTCTTCTATTCGTATTTTTACTTCTCCATTCTGTTGCCCACGCGTTAAAGTCGTCAGCAATAACAACGTGGTTTCGTAATCGGGCATCAGCAATCAAATGGTCCAAGTAGTGTTTAAACTCTTCTATTGTGACACTAGGTGGTGCACAGCAGCTGTAGATATGCAAACCATCCACTTTCACTCGTACAAATCGTACATTGGAAATATTATGAAAGAGCGTCTGCCCAGACCCATATTACAGTTTTACCTGTTGCGTCGGTTACCCAGCTATACCCTTCTAAATTTTTTTTGGTATTGTTCGCACAGAATAGCGACATCAACTCTAGCTTCATGCACGGATTGGACTAATACGTCCTGTGCAACCTCACAATGGATTAGTTTTACCTGGCGGAGCTTCATAGCCGCCGTGTTTTTTTTCAATGCCTCTATGAATTTCATGCACCGGCCACTCCCAGATATATGATTACGGTTCGTCCTGGTCTGACAAAGCATGCAATTTGCTTGTTCCTTACAATCTTTAACTCCATGACCATCTGCTCCGCATTTGTAGCAGAGACGAGAGCGATCCACGTCACACCTATCTGATTTGGCCAAATCGGATACTTGTAACACTTTAAGGGCAACTTCTGGTCTCGAATTTGACAGATAACTCATCCAGTATTTACTTTGCCTTCAACATTCATCGCTTTAGCCATGGATCTTGGTACAGCTAATACTGCAGTTTGAGTGCCTCTATGGGCAGCTGTCAGTGACTTGCTTCATTCCATCCGTAGGTCTTTTGCATCCACAATTTTGTCCACAATCGCCTTATGCAACTCTATCTTTGTTGTGGCATCAACAATGTCTTTAATTTCGACTAAAACCTCATCACACATTGGGCTAATGTTTGTATTGTTGCATCGTTACCAAGAGATTTTTCTATCGCAGTTTTCAATCCTAATTTCTTTGCACCTCTAGATATGCTTATAGTATGATAATCCTTTTACCCTAACGACGTAATACTACCATAATTCTCCCAATCACATTGCCAACCGTATTCTCAACAGTAATTTGCTCGCAACAACCTTATATTATGGTATAATCCTTACCTTAGATTCGCGATTTCTCTCTTAAGCCAACTTTATGTGAACCAAATTTATACCTTTGAAAAAATAAAACCCGAAGTATCGTCCGTAAAATTCATTTCTTCTATTAACTATATCGTCGACCTTAAGTTGATTTTTGCCATGATGACTACCTAGTCAACTTATTGCCTTGAACTTTTTGGCATCATCAACTGTATTTTATCAAAAAACTTTGTGACTGATAACAAAACAATAGCACTTTCAACTTACAGATTTATTCAAGTCTTATTTAATTTCAGTGTCACCATCAAGCAATAGCAAAGAGAACAAATATAAAGAGGAACATCTTATATGAACCGCGGTTGCTATAAACTAAAAATATTTCTTAGTTATTTAGTGATGGCAAACGAAATAGGATACACATATATTTTTTATTTCGTTTTTTCTATCGAACGACAAGGGTCGTTTAAGTGATTTAAGGGTCGTTGATTTAATCCGTTACTTTTCGACAGACGTAGTTCACCCAAACACTATTACGGATAGATGCGCCACACTATCAATCAATTGCAATAGCATACGACTGAGTATATCCCCCTCCATATAGTGTCTGTTGCAATCTTGTACAAAATTCTTGGATATTTTCAGATACGGTAAAAAAAAAAAATTTAATAAATCACATAACGGAGGGAAACTTTTACATTTCCGGAGTGAAAAATTGAAATATAAAAGAAACTAAAATTCAGCCGCTAAACATTGATGCCTACAGAGCATTAATTAAACATTTTGATCGAATTGGTAAACGTTACTATACTTACCAATTAAAGAGTCAAAACGGTTTTGTTGTGATCATAAAAGAAATAGAGAGTTGCGTAGATTCAAGTGAAATCTCGATGCTAAAGGCTTTCATGCTAAAACAATAACAAACATTATAAACCGAGACAAAGTGCCGCAGTCATTGTTCCGTCTGAAATTAGAACCAGCAAACAAAAAATCTAAAGAAAAGCACGAAATGTATGACCTAAAATATCTTCTACATAGAAGAATCACTGTAGAGGAACCAAGGAATAGAACTAGGCAAATGCAATGTATCAGGTGCCAAAAATACGGACATAGTAAAGCCTACTGTACGTTGAGCGATGTATGTGTCTGAAAAAGTGTAGCAACTGCGACGGAAATCATACAGCAAATTATAGAGGTTGCCCAATACATTTAGAGCTGAAACGAATAATTAATCCTCGACAGCGAGCAGAGCAACGAATGCTTAAACTTGAATCATCAATGAGAAATGAAACTCATCCGGAAGTTGTTTCTTTCACCAACATCCTAGGCGATAAACTAAATGCAACCAAAAATAGTAACGTGCACCCTGGATTTTCATACGCTAGCATTCTTAAAAGGATCCACTACAAAAGTACAAAGCAGTGAAGAAGGAAACATCTCTTCAGTTTTAACCAAGCTCAGCGATATGATGCAAATTTTCATTGTAATGATGGAGAGAACCATGGATTTAATGATGCAGATCGTCGCTAAAAATCAAAAATGACTGTCCTTGAAGTATCAATTTGGAATGCAAACAACCTAGCACACCACATAGCGGAGATTCAAGCATTTCTCATCGAGCACATTATTGACATAATGTTAATATCAGAAACACGCTTTACAAATAAGAACTATTTCAAATTTAATGGGTATTCAATTTATGATACTAAGCATCCGGATGGCAAAGCACATGGTGGAACAGCCATACTAATTAAAAGAAGTTTAAAACACTATGAACAGTATGAACTAATTAAATATGAGACAGAACATATCCAATCAACGAGTATCTGCCTGCAGGAATGGTCTGGTAACTGTGTAATATCGGCAGTGTATTGCCCTCTAAAACAAGCTATTAATTAACCGCATTTTCTGGATTAATTTAACCGGTTGGGTAATAAATTCCTGGTGGGAGGTGACTGTAACGGTAAGCATACTAACTGGAAGTCAAGACTAACATCACTGAAAGGCAAACAGCTTAATGAAGCGATAGAGAGACAGAGTTTGGATTACTTATCGGGTGGTAAACCTACCTTCTGGCCATCAGATAAAAAGAAAATCCCTGATCTAATTGACTTTTGCTATTATCTATCATCTGATCATTCACCGGTAATGATAATACTAAGTACAACTGTGTTAAAGGCAGAAGCACCGAAACGTCTCACATATAAGCGAACTAAATGGAATCAATATAAGATGCTAGTCGAACAAAGTTGTTCCTTAGATATTCTGCTTTGCACGTCAGCTGGTATTGATGAGGCTGCAGAGAAGTTGAACAATGTTTTGGAGAGATCAGAAAAAATGCTACACCCGTTATCAATATTCCTGAAAAAGTTAATAACTGCCGCGTGATATCCAGGAACTGGTTCAAGAAAAGCGAAAAATTCGGAGGCAATGGCAACAATCTAAATCTCCTTTATTGAAGGGGAAACTAGATCGGGCTATTAAGACTCTACGATCTGCACTAAGGGAAAAACAAAACCAGGGTGTCCAATATTATTATTTAAATGAACTATCGGCAACGGTTTTGAAGAGAAGATATTACTCCTTGTGGAAGACAACCAAAAGATTGAAAAGGCTAATTAATTCAAATCCACCGATAAGACTACCAAGTGGCAGTTGGGCGAGAAGCGATTAAGAAAAAGCCATAGCTTTCGCTGCTCATCAGAAAGAAGTATTCTCATCTCATAAAGAAACAAATCAATTCGTGCTACCTGAGCAAGAGGATGATTATTCGTCGTTTAAACCAATCAAGTTTAAGTGGAAAAGTGTAAAGAATACAATCAAACCCCATATAAGCCTGAAAAAATCGCCGGGACATGTGCTAACTTCTTCCCTATTTTGTATTAGTCATGCTTTAGTTTGCAAGGTAGCTCAACAGTTACTACTATCAAGAGAACAGAAAATGACTTAAGGAGCCACTTAACATAGAGTAGTGAAATGGTTTCATTGGTTTGTTTTCCACTTATAGGTTTTTTAGTTTTTTAGAGAACAAGTGGGATACTTTACGCAATCCACTGTTTTCTTGGTAACTGTACATTCCACGTTGCTCCTGAATCTCGTGTCAGGATATCTTAACCGGAGTTCAGTGTGGATTTGTCTGTCTGTTTCTATCTTGACAATCTATTTTGGATTGCAAAGAAACATACTAACCTTAACGGTGCAGCGAACAATACCAAAGACCTACAAATTCACTACATGAAGAAAACTTTTCATGCTAACTATCAGGAAAGGCCAATTTAGGTTAAGCTAAATCAAGTCTTCATATGTGCATGATAGAGAATTTCGAGCACACTACTATACAATAGATTAGATATCTGATCTTAATAAATGAAGTCGATTTATTGTACAATCTCCATCAGATAAAAAATGTTTAAATAACGATCAAAAATATTTTAATAACAACGACATGTTCAAATTTTCAAAACCCGTTTCCGGAATTGTAAAGTTTTTTTCTTAAATTTCGTTCCTCCATTATAAATTACAACTTCTGTGGTACAAAATCGGAACCGTCAATAACTTTGACAGTTCTCTTATGTTTACAAAATTATACGATGTGATTGGATCCACGTCCAACAAAATAATTATTAGTTTAAATAATGAATAAAATATTAAATTTCGTATCGTAAAATAATATAATAATGTTTCCTACATCATTTTTCTATATACTATTTTTAGTCGCATTCTATTTTATTGTTTCTATACCGGTATTTAATCAAATCTATGCCAGCTCGAAGCTTGTGATTGATGAAGAATTCCATTTGAGGCAGGGTAAATTATATTGCGAAGGGAATTTTACAGTTGTAAGCTGAAACTATTATATATGTGTAGTTTATGTTATATATAAATTTAATGTATTACAGTGGGATCCAAAGATTACGACACTTCCCGGATTGTATCTCTATTCGGCTACGCTGTTGAGCTCATTCAGACTTTGCTCTACGTATTTTCTACGTTTGACATCGCTTATCGCATCAGCCATAAATGTTTTTGTCATTTTTGAGATACGAAATATTCATCACAATGAGAATAGCAAAAAAATTAATTCGGCTTATTCAGCTCTCGAAGCCTTAACCATTGCGCTATTGCCACCAATGTACTTTTTCGCGCATCTCTACTACACCGATATCGTTTCGATTACAATGGTCCTAACGATGCTGCTATGCTCGCTACAAGCTCGTCATAACCTTTCTGCTGTATTTGGCTTTTTCAGCATTCTAATGCGCCAAACAAATATCGTTTGGGTTGGCGTAGTGTTTGGCTACAATTTACTAAACAATATAATGTCGCAGTCTCTTCATTTAATGAGCGATAAGAAAAAAGTGGCACATCATCAATTGATTCACTACGAACTAGTGGTAGGTTGGAGTATTTACATTTAAAGATTAATTATGAAACAATATGTACATATTTGCTTGTAGGATATTTTAACGATCGCGAAGAAACATTTCCAGGATGTTCGTTACATGAAACAGACAATACAACTAATTCTGAACGAGTACACATGGTACATAGCAGTGATGTTTAGTTTTGTTACATTCATCGTGATTAATGGTTCGATCGTCGTGGGCGATAAAACAGCTCATGTCGCCCAATTGCATCTACCTCAGCTTTTCTATTTTGCGCTATTTTATACCATTTTTGGTGTTTCGACAATCTTAAGCAATCTCAAAACTATTGTAAAAATTATTATAAAACGTTGGTATCTCGTACTAATCGCTGGTTTAGTTATGGCTGTGGTTATAAAACAGAACACGTTGGTGCATCCGTATTTACTAGCTGATAATCGTCACTACACGTTTTACTTGTGGAATCGATTCTACGGGAAGTATCAATACGCTAAATTCGTTGCCATTCCAGTTTATATTGTAGGACTAATCAATTTATGGGTCACAATCAAATCAAAATCGACCGGATTCATTCTATTCTATTTGGCTGGATTATTTGCCTCGATTGCGTTACAACAGCTCTTAGAAATTCGATATTTTATTTTGCCGTTTCTGATTGTGCGCGTCCTTAAGTTTAAGGCTAAAGTAAACTTGGTGATTTGTGAATTTTTTGCTTATCTAATAATCAATACGTTTACCTTTTATATATTCTTTACCAAAGATATTTTTTGGAGTGATTACAATGAACCACAGAAATTAATTTGGTAACATTAACGCCGAAAATCAATAAACACAATTTTCAAGCTCCTAAACATTTAGTTTTATTTGGTTGATCTAATTTTTAAGCGATTTAGAAATTCATCGAAGGTGGTGCAGGGCCGTGTAGCGTACATTTCGCCTCTTGCCATTTGGTATGGATCAATCGTTCCAGCGGTGTTGATATAACACTAGACTCACCACTTTCGCGAGCTGGTCCCGATGAACCTCCACCGCCAGCACTAGATGCTGAATTTCCACCTTTTTTAGACGTATCACTTAATGCCCGATTATCGACAGTCATTGAAATATAGCAGCCCGCACACGTGTAGTAATGCAGTTCAAACCGTTTCTCGGCATGATAATTTCGTAGTAATTCGCGATTTGAGTTGAACATCACACCGAAATGGCCACAACAACTTGTGACCCAAATCGGGAGAGCTGGTGTTTTTAATCGTGATCCGGGTTGTTTTGAAGCGCTCTGAAAATGTAATATAGTAACAATTACAACATTAGTAATTTATCGCACGACTTGTTACATGAGCAGCTTCATTTTCTCCTTCGAATACTAACAGACCAATTGTACTTCTCGACAATACTCCAAATTGAGGTAATGCATAATGATCTTCGTCTCCAACATATACGACACCATTGTGCAGATATGGCGTGGCACGGCCTGCTAATAATAATGTTATAATATTGATTGAACCTTCCTCATTCGCTCCCATTAAATGAGCTCCTTTCGGTGCATCCAAATCGGTTCGTACTCTAAATTAAAAGAAAATATCAAAAACTTAATCAGTAGGTAAATGCAGTTAGTTACTTCGTCACAGATCTAGTTAAAACCGCACTATACAGAAATAGTAAAGCACCAGGTCCAGGGTCTTCAGTGAACTGAAATTTTTACGATAAAAAATTGTTTATCTTCTCTTTGTCCTATAAACTAGATGTGTCTACTTACAAACGCTAGATACCGCTTCAAAAATATTTGTAAATCATCCAGCTTGGTGAATTCAAACAAGTACAGCTTCTCAGTTACGGAGTCTTGAAAATATTTATGTGTATGTGCAATATGAGGTATTTCACCTGGTAGCACAACAATTGTCGACTGCTTTTCACCGATGTTCCATAAAATTTCGGCCATCGCTTTCCATAGTGCTTCCATTTGTTCCGATTCTTGTGGTTTTAACAGCCTACAAATGTAATTTCAGTTGGTTATAAGAAATTCTTAAATTGGTACACCATGCTTACTGTTCAATTGGGACCGATTCCTTCGGTCGATTATCGAACGTAAAATTTTTGATGATAAACGCTTGCAGAACACTTTGCAAGCCTCTGGTTGCGTTGCGCGGACATCTCAAACCAAATGGTAACTCTTGATGTGGCTGTGGAAATGTTAAACCAGTACGCGACCATTCACCTCGTGGTGGTGCTGCGGCTGTGCCAAAGACCACTTGTCGCAATTCCTAAATTAGAAATGAGATTTATGAATAAAATTCGACAATGCGTTAAGTTAAATGTTGAGAAGCACTGATGTACATATTTCGTTTTGACACTATACATTATAATAAATTATGTTTAACTATCGATGGGCGAATAACATGCTATACATCGTGATGCCAATTAAAATCAACAGGTGTATCACTATGCAATGTACAACCGTTTATTTCTAAAAATAATCGATAACTGGCCAGTAGAGTAAAACTACATAGGTTATGAAGAGATGAGGTGGAGAAATATAATTATTTTAACGTTCAACTCTATGGAAAAATAACTGCCTACATGATCTGTTATTTAAACATCTTTCACTTTTTTACTCTGAACGTTGTTATTGAATTGAAATGCTTGGAACGAACGGTGAGAAAGCTAAATATTTAAGCTGAATATGTTTTTTTTATATTTAGCTTTAATTGGGTGCAGGGCGTACTTTTAGACTGTCCTAGCTCCTTGTAACCGTCAGAGCTCCTTCAAGTGAACTCCAAACGCGTCAAGTAAAGGTTCATATAGCTGCTTTAAACTTGTGCATTTTATACTCAAACGGAAACAGAAAACCGGATAACGAATTCCACTTCCTAGATGTTCGATAAGTGAATTCGCACTTTGCACCTTCAGTTCGAGGTTTCGGCAGCTTCACCGTTAACCTATGCGCATTGATCGTTCCTCGTGTTACTCGTCCTGGCGTAACAAATGGTGGGATTTATTCCTTTATTCCTGCAAAACATTAACCATTTATTAATCTATAGAACACACAGAGTTTTGCAACATCTCTGCGGTGTTGTAGGTCGTCTAGATCTTTCGTAACTCTGGAGTTTCGTATATTATTCGGATGAATACGCCGCTGAACTTGGAGAGCAATGTCATATGTTTCACCCCAAACCTGACAGCAATATTCTATACACGGTCTAATAAATGTTTTATTAGTTAGAGTTCCATTCTGATGTAAATGGTTAGTTCCTGGTGGCCAGATTTAAGTATAATAATTAAATAAGATATTCTAAAAGTCCAAGGAACAGACTCCTTGTGCATTAGTAATGTTCTCATGTAACATCCACTGAACTACTCTATATTATTTTTCATCGCACACCATTAAGACTTGACCTGTAGTAATTGAAAATACTCATCCATTCTAGCAACAGAAAAATCCCTTACGTTACTGACTACACTATTTTAACCCCATATTTTTCAAAAAGGATTTTCTATTGATATTCTATCCATATAAGCTTGGTGATACTGTTAAAGCATATAAACTTAACCTAATTGTAGTAAAAAAAATTGTTATTAATATTTGAAAGTTAATTGTTTGTATGTTTCTAATCTATTCAATCTTGGCTCAAAGCACGCTCAACTTTTCAGCGGTTTCCATATTTGCGTCCTTCTTTAAAGCCGTAACGCTGTAAACCGAATCTATATGACTATAGGTGCGATTTACCATCTACACATTGCGTAGCTCCATGTCAGCCTCTAAATACTGGCATGAAAGATTGGTCAACTTATAAATTCTACACTCCGACTGGTTTCATAGATGCATTCATTCCTACTACCGACCGTAATCGAGATTCGAACCTGGTACGTCCAGCTTAATTTAGCGCAGCTTTAACCACTGCACAATTTGGTTGATTAAATGATTATTTTAAAGAGTTATTCAATCCTTACAACATACAAACAGTCAGCCATGTCCTTCGCTAATCTCTACGTTTTCCCATCTATGTGGTCATATATTGATTCCAAACCAACGACATATATTTTGAAGATATCCATGAGTTTTTTTAATGATGGCAGCACTGCTCAAATAGAACATGATAAGGATATAATGGACCAAGCAAAATTTGGAGAATACGCCTGGTGTGGCAAAACATCATATTTACGAGCTTTTATCGGGTTGAGTATGTTTCCCCAAAAATCATTTGCCCAAACACATTTTTCCAAAATTGTTTCCCAAAAACTATTTCTCGAAATAATGTTTTCTCAAACGAAATACTGGTTTCGTCAAAATCGTTTCGTCAAATATCGTTTACCCAAAAATTGTTTTCTCAAAAGTCCTTTGCCCAAAAGATCCCCAAAAATCACAAATTGGTGGATTGCATAATTGGCGCGCGTGAATTATCCAATCCGCCATTTTGGGATTTTTGAGGATCCTTTAGTTATATTTAATATAAATTTCAAACAAAAAACTATTTATGTTTATTATGGTTAAGGAATAAAAGAACCCCACAGCAATGATACTGTGTTTCAATAGATTCGTTAATATAGTAGGTACAAGTATGTGCTTATATAAAAAGCAAACAGATAAGAGAATGCGTTGATTTTTATTTCGATTAATTCCATCTTTTATTTGTGAATGTGTCATAATTAACCAAGCATTGATTTCTAAAACAACAAAATGTCTTTAAATATAGTAAAGTTTAGTAAAGGCAAAGATTTGTTGTGCCATACTATGGTTATAGTTACTACATGGATGTTAAAAAAAAAGTTAAGTTGTTGTGGCTGCTATATCGTACACTTAGACCAATTTTGATCCGTTGTGATACCACTCTTACGGCTATAGGTCTTTTCGTAGAACCAGCGGCGTAGAAGGTTTACATGGATGTTAAGTCCGTGGAAAAAAATCGATACTATTGGGGTTGTGTGGATCGTCACTCCTATCAATGTAAGGCACGGATAACTACAAAAATTGGTAATGGACAACATGTAATCGTCAAGAACTCTTCGACACATGTGAGTGGTCCAAACGCGAGCGACTTGCTCATACGTCGCGCAAATAATAATTTAAAAGAGGTTGCTGGTACTACCAATGAACACCCATCTGCGATTATAAGGGACAGTATAGTCAAATGTCAACGAGTTAAAATAAAGCGAGTTGACAAGAAATGGTTAAAGAGCCAAACACAGTTCGTGAAATCAATATACCAGATCATCCGAGAATGGTAGATGACGAATATTTTATTTTGTCTGAAAAACGGTTTGACAATGAGTGTAATATACTTATGGGTACTGTAAAATCTTTAAGAATGCTAGAAAACGCAGATGTTGGCTGGTGGATGGTACGTTTGACGTTGTTCCATGCATATCTCATTAACTTTTTACAGTTTTTGCAAAGATTGACGGCGTTACCGTACCGGCACTTTTTTGTTTGATGACGTCAGAGTCACGAAAATGTTATGATGAAATGAAATTATGAAAGTAGCCTGCAATCATTTCATTGATTTGAAGCCAAATTTTGTATTGGCTGATTTTGAGAAAGCATCAACCTCTGCACTCAGAGCTGTGTTTCCGGGCACAAAATTTCATGGTTGCTAATTCCATGTGGGTCAAATTATATGGAGACGCGTTCAAAATAAAGGACTGACAACTATTTGCGGTACAAACGAAACTGTCGCTCTCGATGTTCGAATAATCCTGGCACTAGCTTTCCTCCATTCTGATGAAATACCCAATTTTTTATAGAGAATTATTGAATAGAAAAAAATAGTTTTATGGTTTGAGAATAATTATATATTGAATAACAAATCAGCCAACAAACCTCCAGTACACTATGCACTTCACTTTTGGTCCGTTTATGATCAAAATTACGAAAGCCTACCTCGAACTACAAACAACGTCCAAGCTTAGCATCGACGGCTTCAAAAATTAATAATCGGAAAAGCACATGTCATTGTTTGATCAAAGCAGTCGTTTGATTCAACATTTGCGTAAAGAATACATCTACGCTGCATATCAGGTGGACAAGTATGTAGCTGGTCATACTTGGCCAAGGAAGAATAGTTTGATTCAACGAGAAAAAAACAATAATTTCAAAAAAACAAAATTATTCGAAGATTGAATACTTACGTTCAATCGCATATACATAATTTGTCAACGTTTTAATTAATTTTTATTTTATTGTACAGCGCAATAAATTTTTTTAATTTATGTTTGTTATATTAGGTTTTTTATTTTTTGTACTTATCATATATTCGAAAGCTAACACTTTAATGTATAAATGCATTGTATTTTTGGGTATCTGACCTTTGGGATAGTGAGTTTGAGTAAAATTATTTTTGGGAAAAAATATGTTTTGAGGAAAATCATTAGAGGGAAGTATTTTTTGGAAAAGTTTATTTATAGTTTTTGGGAAAACGTATTGCTCCCGCTTTTATAACTTCCTTTACTGTTCTCGTAATATGGCGCAGAGGGTTTTTATGTTGAAAAATCTATTGGTCGTGTCTTCTCAAATAATCTTAAGGATTTTACTTGAATTAATTTGATCAATGTAATTTGTAGAGTTTACCAGGGATAGTCTTATTGCACTGAAGCCGCATGAAGCAGCATAATCAGTAGTTCATATGAACCCACCTTTTCACCAAATACTGAGTTTGAGCTTGACAATTTGAATATATATTTGCCATCAATAATTTTATGTGTTTCGAATTATCGTAGAGTAAGTGTTTCATCACCAGTGGGTCTGAAGCAATATTTCACAGGTCGTTTTGCGTTTTTCAACATTTCTCAGCTTCAACTTGTACTGCACCAATTTTTTAATCTTTCCAATGGTCATTCAACATCTGAAAAACGTCGGTCGATCAACTCATGATCATTTCATGATATTACAAGTTTGACAGCTTACTTTGATCGAGTAAAGCCTCAAATTCCTCATCTGATCTTGGTTACCGTGGACGGAATCATCCGCGTTAATAACCATGCTTTTAATATCTCAATTAAATTCTGGATTAGTTCAATCATATTCGACTGTCTAGACATTTCAACATTAAGGGAAGTATTCTAGTCAAATAAATCACTTGATATAGGGCACACTCCATCTAGCAGATTTATATAGAAATGCCGCCAGCTAAACTGATTCTTCGGGAAGATACTATAATAAAAAGAGGAATAACAGATAAAGTCAAGTAGTAGATCTAATCAGCTAATATCTGTAACGGCATCGTATTTCGGGGTTAAATCTAAGATGTTATTACTAGACACTTGACATTTTCTCACATAATTTCATGTTGAAGTCCCGGAGAAAAGTAATACCATTTATTCAACACTTGTGCTAATCTTGTTCAGAAGAGATTTAAGCTTTTGGAAGGACACTTCCTCCGTAACTTGCTGAAAAAAGCTTAGATTTTGGTTTAGAAAGTTGGGCACGTTTTTATACCTTTCTCAAAACAATTAAAACCAGCTAAACTGCGTGACTTTTATTGTCACCCAGATGGGTGATCACCAAAAGATTTAACTTCGTTATACACATAGCTTCTTCCAAAGTTCTTCCTATTAATTTTTGGGAATTAACCCAAATTGTGCGATGGAACCAAGATTCGATTGTTGAAACGTAACATTCGCAATATTTTTCTTAAGTTATCGCTATCAGCCATCAACTTACATTTCTCAACCGACAATGAAATATTTACTTTATACAAAAACCAACCTAACAATGGTTCATTGGTATCCATTTACCGCACTGACCCCAATGTATCGACAATTACACAGAGCGTTGATTAAACCCGTTGTCATGCAGTTTTCACTTTTGTGGGATCTTAGTCCGCTTTAGGAATGACGTTATTATCTCTTAAGAAAGATGTCGACTATCACTTTGGTGGTCTGCACCAGAAGAGAAGGGATAACCCTATTTTTTATCGTCTATCCAAAATCTTCTTTGGAAAATAAATCAGCAAAGATCCCAGTCCTTCATGAATTATAATAGATTAACTTTGACGATCTTGCTGAACATTTTCATGGGTCATTTTCACTGAACAATCACACGCTCCGAATGAAAATTCGTAACAATTGTTGCGCAGTATGGAACACTGCGAACAATGAGAGGAAGGAGAAGAAGAAACTGTTGAGCACTTCTTGTGTTCCTGTCTTTCATACTTTCCCTATAGACTGCACTACTTTGGATCACGTTTCATATTTAAGGATCAACTGACGACATTGAGGATACCTGATATATTAGGCTTCGTTCGAAGATCAAATAGATTTTGAGACTGAGAGGCAGGTCTTAGAGGGAATGTAACAATAAGCCATTCGAGCTTGAATAACGGAAAAAAGCGATGTCATATAATCAGATATAAGTTGAGTTTAATTACGAAAATCAAAATGGGGAATGAGAAAGCTATGTGTACAGGTGTACTATATATACTGCAGTAGTTTAGATGGCGGTGGCTCTACTGTATCTTAATCTTTTAGATCTTCCGTCAGATTATTTTTCAAGATTCAATATTACAGCACTGTGTAACGTGTTCAAACCACTATTTCAAGTTGATTTTGAATATACGAAGAAAATTACTCAACACTTACGTTAATACGCATTGGATCGCATTGGATGTTTTATTTAGCTTAGCAGTATATACATTGCACTAGGCTACTGTATAAACAATTATTTAGTATATAATATCTATAACGTATTGTACATAATTTTTTTGTAATTAGATAAATACATAGATAAGTATTGGAAGCGTAATACATAGAATAATACATAAAATAAAAAAAAAACATGTTTTGCTACGGGAAGATTTTTGGCGGGCCTGGAGAGATATGGACAGTCGGTGATGAATCTTTAACAAAAACGCATAAAAATATGTACGGGTGTCGATAATATGATCGCCCATTAAAAATTGTAACAATATATATTGTGTGATAAAATAAAATAAGAATCATCTAATAATGAATTGAATAAATAAATAAATCTAATCTGATAACTATATTAAATAAATAAATTAAATAAATTAAACTACACATAATAAATTAATAAATAAATTTAAATTCTATAATTATAATAATTTATAGTGAAATATTAAAATTAACACAAAAGAGAACAAAACGGTGCTTAAAGACTTGATATCATCTTGTGACCTTAAATGTGTTAGCTAAAAATAAACAAAACAAAGCATTGCGCTTATGGACAATTAAAAGTGTATTAACACATTAATAAATAATATAAATTAAATCTAAATTAATCTAGTAAATTAAAAACTATAATATAATTACCTATCCTAAATAAATATAAATGATTACATAATAAATAATGTTAAAAGTGTCGCAAAAACATATCACAAATTGCGATTAATTGTATAGCAGTTCCATATATATTCGCATCAATGTGGCATGGTTTACCGGATTCGCAACGTTACTACGGCAGTATAAACAGCTAAGAAATAATATATATATATATAATAATTTTTTTTTGCTTCCAAAATATTTTTATAAAATTTATATTTTTACTAAGTTTCATAATATTATATCACATTTTTATTAAGTTTTTTTTTGGTTTAAAATTTAGTTTTATTTGCTTATGGCCATAACTATAGTTTTCATACTTAGATTTAAGTACATTTTTTTCTGATAAGTTAAAAGAAAAACCAATGCAATTAATTTTATCTATAATTATTTCTTTTCAATGAATAAATTTTCTTTATATATTTAATAAATATTAAATCAACATTTTTTTTAAATAATTGAAATAATGCGTTCATAAATCTATTATCATTTCCACTGGTGAAGTAGTCCTTCTGAGCATTTACAGTAAGCACCTGAAATAAAAAATGCAGCAAATTCAAGCTCTTCCTTGGTTCACATAATATCCCACCCCAGCCACTGAAAGCTAGCCGGCTGAAAAATGCTGCGTGAGTCAACTAAGGAGAGTCTATAACAGATTTCATTTTCCTCCAGTCATACGGTGATAATGAAAACTGTTACAGTGGCGCCCAAACAGTAAGCATAATATAGGGTTATAAAAAAAAAAAAAAAAAAAAAAATTTAAAATGTATAAACAAAATTGATTGTTGGTTCAACGTATATTAATATTTTTATTAGATTCAGAATGTTTAATTTATTTTGAGAAGTGACTAACATCTTATCTGTCTTAAGACATTTATAATTTTGATTGATGGTTAGGGGACATTTAAAAAAAAAAAAAAAAAAAAAAAAATAAATAAATAAATAAATATTATTAATTAAATAATTTCCTTTTACAGTAGTATTTTTATTATTATTAAACCGCAGGACGGTATTGTTTCCTTTTTTAATGTTGGGAACTAAGTTCCTCTTAATACGATTACAGTACCGAGGTTTTTTGATTTTTATAAACTTAAATTTTCTTCCCTTAATTTTTTTCTTAATTTTCTTTTGTATTAACAACAACAGCGGAAATGTTTGCAGTGGTATTCCGTAGAACTTGCGTTGCAGAAAATAAATTCGCCGATTACTATTGTTAACAACCGCATTTAATTATTATAATCATAAATTGTTTCCTGGGTAACCTCTTATCCGGTTTATAACCGTTTGTTTATTTTTTTGATAGATGTAATGAAAGAAAACAATTGTGATTATCTCTTAATAAAGCATGTTGAACTACCTTTTAATTATACCATAATACTGTAAGATTGCAACGGATTGACTACATCTCCAGTGGAAATTTTTTTTTACGAATTATTTTTGTTAAATCAAATTATTTTTGAATCTATATTTTTTTTGGTATCATAATTATTTAATTTTTCTTTAATAATATACTTAATAGTGGTTCTTGGGTTTGGATATTAATCTTATTAATTTAGCGTTTTGAATTAATTGTGTATACATTAATATACACGTGTTTGTATAATATTAACGATAATAATAGTAAATAGTATAGCAATAGGATGATTATGGATCCTAAATATTTAAGCGTCGACGAAATTGAAATTGAATGTTTGGTACGAAATATTTCCGGAATTACGATAATTGAGCAACTAGATTTATTAACGACCGCGTTTAAACTAGAAAATAATGGAACAGCGCATCCACCAGAGAAAACGCATTCGGCAGCTCGAAAATCTCCTCAAAGAGAATTAGTTATTTGTTCAGATAAATTGAGGAAACTCAAACCTCAAGTACAGGAAATTGGAGAACTTAATCTCGACGAGAGAAGTAAGAAACTTGCTATCCTAAGTACTCGCATTCTACATGTAAGTGCACGACTTCAACGTATTATTAATTCATCTCCCACTTGCAAAAATGTTGCACATACCATTTTAATTACATGTAATACGGTTCTAGAAGTAATACAATCACTACTTGAATCCAAAGTTTCTTTAAATGAATTCGAGAAATCTGTCTCTGATGCTATACCTGATGCTTATCCCCCTGGTATTACTCAGGATGACTCTTTGATAGAAAATTCCGATACTTCAGAAAGTGAAGAATTTGTAGATAATACTGTCCAACCGGGAAATGTACCATCAGATCAATTTGTTAAATCAAAAGTCCATGCATTGCCTACCGAGAAAAAGTTATCGATTGCTGAATACGAGAACTTAATGGAATTAGTGAAAAAATTAACAATCACTAACTCTTCGGTACTCGCTGGAAAGGAGAATAATGGAAGCACTGGTGAACGTATTAACACAAGTACGCCACAAATACATGCTACATTTAAAGATGTTCCATCTCATACACGAGAGTCTAAACTAGATGGAGTTCCTATATCTAAGATTGCATCAGCCAGTGTTCCCGAAGAGTCTAATAGTTTTAATAGAATGCATCCACCAATGATTGGAATTCATAAGTGGAACATAACTTTCGACGGATCACCTAGTGAGCAAGCGATTGAACGATTTTTGTATAGGGTTGAACGTTTGTCAAGCGCAAATAGAATTTCTTTCGAAAGACTTGTTAACGATTTGTATTTATTGTTAAGAAAAAGTGCACTTGAATGGTATTGGTCTTTTCTTGAGAGAAATGGAAATATTCAATGGGAAGACTTAAAACGTGGGATGTTAGAGAGGTTCAAAGATCGCAGAACTGACGCCGAGATTAAACAATTGATTTATTCTATTAAACAGAAACCAAATGAACATTTTATGGAATTCTATACAAAGGTGATAGATTCTACTTTGCCTCTTAGTACACCTCTATCGGATGATGATCTGTATTTTATACTACGACGGAACATGCATAGTGCCTTGCAGTATAAAATTGCTGGGCGAAAGATTGTTTCGGTGTCAGAGTTGGTTCATCAATGTGTCGATATAGAAGACACATGGAAACGATTAAACGCAGATAAATCTGATAGACAGGCGGCTTTTCGACATGTTCATGAGTTAGTCAACTATGATAAAGCTTATAAAGGATCTGATGTTCACAAGCCTGACTTCACACCTATTGAATATTCAAACCCTAGATCTTCATTTTATCCACCAATTGAGCAATACCAATATCCTATTATGTCAGAAAATCAAAATGCCTCCGGAAATTCTTTTCTTGACCACAATAAAAGTAAATTCTATAATGAAGTTAGTGCCATGGGAACAGGTAATCAACAAACTAATAACAATTCTTCTTCGTTCTCCTACCGTTATTCCTCCTAGAAATAATAATAATTGGAGAAATCCAAATATATCTAAATATTGTTTCGGATGTGGTTCACCTAACGTGATTAAACCAAACTGTCAGTTTTGTAACGATTCGAAGACGGGAAACTACAATCGGGAAATGAGAACCCCTGGTGCTCATCCTTCCCAGAAACCAGAAGCAACCAGGACACTAACCGAGGAAGCAGCTTCGAACACATGCCCGGAGTTGGCCAGAAGAAATTGTTAATCGACTCAGCAGTGAATTCAATTCCTGCATACACACAAATGCAACAGACACATAACTTACCTATTAATTATAAACATTATCAACAAGATATCAATAATCGCTTTGTTCGTCATAGGTCGTTAGATTCTTCAACTATATCGAATAAAATTACAAATAATGCTACACAAAATTTAGATAGTAATTCAATATCCACTTTAATTTGTAAGTCAACACAAACCATTCCAATAATGCCAGTTTCAAAATTACAAAATAGAAATTTTAAGTATTGGACGCTACGTCGAACCCTAAAGAAAATGATTTGTGAATCGATTTTGCAAAACACTGTCAATGACGAACGGCCATACGCTAATGTTCTAATTTCTGGTACCCCATATACAGGTTTATTGGACAGTGGTGCAAATATAAGTGTACTTGGTACCGGTTCTGAGATGTTTTTGGAACGGACTGGTATTAAAGTTCATTATCTTCCTTCCTTTTTAAATACTGCAAGTGGTGAAAAGCAAAGGATAATCGGACATACCGTGCTACCAGTATCATACATGGGTAAAACTAAGCGTCTGCGTCTCCATATTGCGCCAGGATTGATGCAACCACTCTACCTGGGAATAGATTTCTGGAATCTGTTTGGGTTGGCACCAGCTGTCGTAGATTCCATAGATATGGATAAGCCCGATCAAGCGGTTAGTAAACAACATCAGTTGTCTCCAGAAAATGAATTTCGACTAACCCAAATAATAGACACTTTTCCATGCTCGACTAAAATGGGTCTAGGTCGTACAAGTTTAGTTACGCATGTGATTGACGTTGGTAGTGCAAAACCTGTTAAACAGCGCTATTATCAAGTATCTCCAGCTATCCAAGCTGAAATGTGTGAGGAATTGGATAGAATGTTGAAGTTGGGAGTGATAGAGGAAAGTTTGAGTTCATGGTCCTCACCGCTGGCTGTTGCTCGTAAGAAAGGCAGTGGTAGGGTGAGGCTATGTCTCGACGCCCGGAAGGTTAATGAGGTGACAATTAAAGACGCATATCCCTTGCCACTGATTGGGGGATTGCTAAGTCGATTAGATCAGACCAAGTTTATATCATCGATCGACTTAAAGGATGCCTTTTGGCAAATCCCACTTGACGTGGCATCGCGCGATAAAACTGCGTTCACCGTCCCGGGCCGCCCCCTCTATCACTTCACGGTCATGCCCTTCGGTCTATGCAATGCTCCCCAGACATTGTGTAGACTGATGCACAAGGTGATTCCATACCATTTGCATGACCGGGTATTTGTTTATTTGGACGATTTGCTCGTAGTTTCCGCTGATCTTGAAGAACATTTTGCCTTATTGTCTGAGGTTGCACGACTATTAAAGTTGGCTAACCTTACGATTAACTTGGAAAAGAGCAACTTTGTACTGAAAGAGACAAAATACCTTGGTCATGTAATTGGCGATGGAATCATACGCATGGATCCAGACAAAGTACAGGCTATTGCTGACTATCCAATTCCTCAAACAGTGAAACAACTACGGCGGTTTTTGGGTATGGCAGGGTGGTACCAACGATTTATATTCTGTTTCGCAGCCATCACAGCTCCTTTGACGGACTTGTTGAAAAAAAATCAAAAGCTGGTTTGGAATGATTTGGCAAATGACGCATTTGATAAAATCAAAACAGCCTTAACTTCTGCTCCGGTTTTGCGAAATCCCAATTTCAAACACCCGTTTTTTATTCAGTGTGACGCCAGTTCAAATGGAATCGGAAGCGTCTTGTTTCAAAAATCTGAAGAAGGAGATGAACATCCCATAGCCTACTACAGCCATAAGCTTAATTCTGCTCAGCGGAAGTATAGTGTAACTGAGCTCGAGTGTTTAGCTGCGGTTCTAAGCGTCAAAAAGTTTAGACCATATGTCGAGGGATACACTTTCACCATCATTACGGATCACGCCAGTTTAAAATGGCTAATGGAACAACGAGATCTATCTGGAAGATTAGCAAGATGGAGCCTTAAATTACAAGGATTTGATTTCCACATCGAGTATCGCAAAGGCTCGCAAAACGTAGTTCCTGACGCTTTATCCAGAATGAATCTCGAAGCCATTGTGGGACCAGGTGACCGTGATGATGATGAGAGTGTGCCACCTCTGCAAGTGGACCTAGATTCCAACGCTTTTCTCGACACTGTTTACGTTGAAAAAATTAATGCCCTTAAAAATAATCCTAATGCCAAAACGAACTTTGTTGAATTAAATGGAAAATTATACATACTGATCGATACCTATGATAGTTCTATGACTGATCTTTCAACATGTAGACTTGTAATACCTGATTCTTTGGTTACATCGTTATTGAAACAAGCACATAACTCACCAACTGGTGCACATTTAGGACAATTAAAAACACTTGAGCTTCTACAACGGCAATTTTATTGGAATACAATGGCTCGTGATGTGAGAACTTATATCCAAAATTGCGATACTTGTAAAAAGGTTAAAGCTACAAACTTCATTACTCAACCTGAAATGGGAACATTTTATGAGGTACATCGCCCATTCCAAAAGCTTTTCATGGATTTTTTAGGTCCATATCCTCGAAGTCGGCTAGGTCACAAGTATATTTTGGTAATATTAGATCAGTATACAAAATTTGTGTTTTTAGAACCATTAAGAACTGCTACAGCAAATCTTGTAGTTAATTTTCTGAAAAAACGTGTGTTTAATGTCTTTGGTGTTCCAGAAGTAATAACCACCGATAACGGTTCACAATTCAAATCTAATGTTTTATCAGATTTATTGAGTCATTATGGAGTGAAACATCAATTCACTCCAATATATTCTCCGCAATCAAACGCGTCTGAGAGGGTTAACCGAACCATATTGTCTGCCATTCGTTCCTACGTACACGATGACCATACAAATTGGGATAAACATTTAGATGAAATTAGCTCAGCATTAAGAAACACGGTACATAGCTCCACAGGTTTCTCTCCTTATTTTCTGACTTTCGGTCAACACATGGTGAATCATGGATCTTCGTTCCAATTGATGCGAGAACTAAATCTGTTAAGTGACAAACGAGCTTCAGTCATGGACATTAACAACCGTCTTTCCGCCGCTCAAGAATTGGTACTGTCACATCTTTATAATGCATACCAAAGAAATCGCACAACATACAATCTGCGTAGCAAGCATAGAATTTTTGAGCCAGGTCAAATTGTGTTTGTGAAAAATTTTGTTCAAAGCAACGCTCTGGCTAAATTCTCTGCTAAGCTAGCACCTAAGTTTGTTAAAGGAAAAATCATTCGTAAAATGGGAAGCGTTTCATATGAAGTTGCAGATAACTCCGGAAAATTAATGGGTATCTACCATGCCAAGGACTTACGATGAAATCACACTTAAAAATGATTTAACCAGAGTTTATCATTGTTAGGTTCAATTTCATGTTTCGACGTAGCTTAATTATTTTATAAAATGTGAGACAAAATCTTTATTTGTTTTGCTTTATCACAAACGGCATAATCGTTAATAGTATTATATATATTCATGTTAGACTGCCCGGCATGAGACTATCTCATGGGTGCTGGGTCTGCCCCACGATTTGTAACGTGTTCAAACCACTATTTCAAGTTGATTTTGAATATACGAAGAAAATTACTCAACACTTACGTTAATACGCATTGGATCGCATTGGATGTTTTATTTAGCTTAGCAGTATATACATTGCACTAGGCTACTGTATAAACAATTATTTAGTATATAATATCTATAACGTATTGTACATAATTTTTTTGTAATTAGATAAATACATAGATAAGTATTGGAAGCGTAATACATAGAATAATACATAAAATACAAAAAAAACATGTTTTGCTACGGGAAGATTTTTGGCGGGCCTGGAGAGATATGGACAGTCGGTGATGAATCTTTAACAAAAACGCATAAAAATATGTACGGGTGTCGATAATATGATCGCCCATTAAAAATTGTAACAATATATATTGTGTGATAAAATAAAATAAGAATCATCTAATAATGAATTGAATAAATAAATAAATCTAATCTGATAACTATATTAAATAAATAAATTAAATAAATTAAACTACACATAATAAATTAATAAATAAATTTAAATTCTATAATTATAATAATTTATAGTGAAATATTAAAATTAACACAAAAGAGAACAAAACGGTGCTTAAAGACTTGATATCATCTTGTGACCTTAAATGTGTTAGCTAAAAATAAACAAAACAAAGCATTGCGCTTATGGACAATTAAAAGTGTATTAACACATTAATAAATAATATAAATTAAATCTAAATTAATCTAGTAAATTAAAAACTATAATATAATTACCTATCCTAAATAAATATAAATGATTACATAATAAATAATGTTAAAAGTGTCGCAAAAACATATCACAAATTGCGATTAATTGTATAGCAGTTCCATATATATTCGCATCAATGTGGCATGGTTTACCGGATTCGCAACGTTACTACGGCAGTATAAACAGCTAAGAAATAATATATATATATATAATAATTTTTTTTTGCTTCCAAAATATTTTTATAAAATTTATATTTTTACTAAGTTTCATAATATTATATCACATTTTTATTAAGTTTTTTTTTGGTTTAAAATTTAGTTTTATTTGCTTATGGCCATAACTATAGTTTTCATACTTAGATTTAAGTACATTTTTTTCTGATAAGTTAAAAGAAAAACCAATGCAATTAATTTTATCTATAATTATTTCTTTTCAATGAATAAATTTTCTTTATATATTTAATAAATATTAAATCAACATTTTTTTTAAATAATTGAAATAATGCGTTCATAAATCTATTATCATTTCCACTGGTGAAGTAGTCCTTCTGAGCATTTACAGTAAGCACCTGAAATAAAAAATGCAGCAAATTCAAGCTCTTCCTTGGTTCACATAATATCCCACCCCAGCCACTGAAAGCTAGCCGGCTGAAAAATGCTGCGTGAGTCAACTAAGGAGAGTCTATAACAGATTTCATTTTCCTCCAGTCATACGGTGATAATGAAAACTGTTACAACTGTTGGGCATTGGCAAATATGGATGGAGGTATAGGTGAACACATACCAACACACTAAAAACCACCCACGAGTATAAATGGCACTACAAAAACCCATCCTATATCTCGTTGGCTGAGATATGGTAATTATTACGGATGGATCAGTATCTTGTAATTTGGCTGGTGCCGGATTATACGTATTGAATCCTGAAGTATAATTATCTATCCCCGATGGAAGGTACGCCACTGTACTTTAGGTTTAAATTGGTCACTTTTAAAGACAACACTGTATCTTAATGTTCTCTGACACTCTGACAGCTAAGCTGCTTGGAGAGCAATCCAATACTAAAGTTGCCTCAAAACTTATTTGGGAGACAGTAACTACCTTGAATTGACTTGGCGTTTGAATTAAGGCCGACTTTACTATATGGATGCCCAGTCGAGTTGGTATAAAAGATTGGCTTCCCTAACGGGGAGCGTTCATTTTTGGAATAGAACTCGCAATGGTCGATCTGGCATATTCTGGCTGTTTATAACAATATGAATAGTTGATTCTTGATATATCGGAATGGTAAAAAGGTATATAACGATTTCACTGTAGGCAACCAACGAACGACTGATTCACGGCTAAAATCGATTGGGCCCGTTTTTTGACACAGTACAGTCCAACATTGATCTGTAATATAGATGTGCATATTGGTGGTAATGAAGCAGATCCGAACCATATATTGATATAAATTAAAACCACCACATTCACCACTATGTATGACGACATTCAATATAACGATGGCGATAGTTCGTTAACACTGATTTTTAAGTTGTTTCAAACATGAACTTAATAAACTATATAACTAATAGATTATTTGATCAAAAAATATAAAAATTAAATTTATTAACTTAATAAAATTGAGTTGTCTTCGAATTGTGTGCAAAATAAAATCACGAAAATTGCAAATAACAAACACTCCTGCC
Organism: Tipula lateralis; assembly: GCA_963932295.1. Lineage (NCBI taxonomy): Eukaryota > Metazoa > Arthropoda > Insecta > Diptera > Tipulidae > Tipula > Tipula lateralis. Next base: position 123,178,897 of record OZ010737.1, read on the forward strand.
GCGGTTATTATTGAACATAAAAATTTGAAATCAAATAAATTCGATTTCAATGTTGTTATAAACACGCTATATACTTATTTATAAAGTATCACATATCTGAGACACTTATGTGCACTATATAACACGTATGTATACTATATTTAGTCACGAATCACTTTTCACTTACGATAGCTAGGTCTAATGAAATTGGTGCGCCACCAGTTAATTTAGGCTTGATGCTCATATTCCTTTGGACGGTTATATGAGTTCGTTTTATATATTAACCGTAACTTAACGGTTGTGTTCCGGATGAAAGTCAAAAGCTCGACTAAACACCTTATACGGATTGACGTGGTATTTATACTGTATTTGCACTACCACCACCACCACTAAGAACAACAACAATAAAATAATTTTTGAATCGGTATCCGTACACACCATATGCATGCATATATAAAAACTAACACCTCGAATGGGAAAACGCGAATGAAAATAGAAATCAAATAGCACCAAACACCCCCAATTTACATATAACATGTATGCTTATACCAAAAAAATACATTTAACGTGCTAAAACAATAAAAATAGAAAAATTCGAAAGACGTAAATTTATATATTAGTGCCTTCTTGAGTCAGTTGGCAAATTGCAAGATACCAACTATGTAGGTTAATCTGTTTTCGATGTGAGAACACATCGTTTACAGTGAGTTATTCCAAAACAAGTTTAGGGTAAAAAGTTAGAAGTGGGTAAAATACGAGTAGCTTACAACTGTATAGCAGTTACTTCAAGTTTGTTAAACCTGTTGATACGAAGTTAGTCAGCCTGTTGAGGTGTTCGGTTGCAGGTTATAGCAGAAGTGTAATTCCATCGCTCCTCTTGGGTAGATATAGCTTTATACCATATATTGGCAAACAAGGGCGATTGTTTGGTGGTATTTTAACATCAAATATCTGAGGGCTGATTGTCTTAGTGCAGCAGAACGAGCCAAAGAGTAAAGACACAGACAAACATTTAAGTTTCGCATTTATAATAAAAGATAAGAAAGACGCATCATGATGCTATTCGCTTGAGTAAGATTGAATGGTTCGTTTACACAATATTATAAATACAGTATCAACTGTGCTTTGTATTGAGGAATACAGAGGCGGATAGCAAATTTCAAAACCCATTATTTGGTTGCCGTGCTGGAGGTTAGAGACACTCTAATAAAATTTATAAGACCACAAGCCTTACTGAGAATATTCCATTTTTTTGTTGTTTTTTTTAAGACGGCTTTTACAGGCCTTTGTTGGCCCGTATCGTGTCAACAATCTGAATCCATCAGTTGCGATCACGAGCCAGCTCTTTATATACTGATGCAAGCAATTAGAAGATGCTAGATCACTCTCTACGCCGTGGAGTCATCGTCACCGACAGCGACCTCTTCGCCTACCAAAAGGCGATTCTTACTTCAAAGATCGCTATTTCATTCGGTTCGGATCAGCACGTAGAATGTTACCGAGCCAGTGTACTCGCTGTCCTTTGATATCGTGATTGAAAAGAATTCGGTATGTGCCATCAACGTCGAGTTTTGGGCCATATATCAAACGCATGATTCTATTCTTGAATGTTAAAAATATGGAATCCAAAACAGGTTTCTAGGCCAATTTTTTAAAACCGAAAACAGGTTTTAAATTTCTTCAAACCGGTTTTTTTTTGTTAAAACTAAATATTCTATTTATTAAAAATAAAATATACATAAAAATTGGTTCGTTAATTTTTGATGATTAAACAACATGGTCTTTATTTGACAAATTTCCGTACTCTTTGGCTTCGGAAACGAGTATATTACACACTCACCTACGAACAATACGCCAGATAAAAAATTTCCAGAAACAGCGAAGACACTAACGGTGGCGATTCTTCAAAAGATCAAAATAACTCAACCTCATTATGCCGTGAACCACCAAAGAAAAATATTAACAGCTATTTTCTAAGGTTAAGGATGACTCTTTGCCTGCTATTATATCGCATATGACAGCAAAAGATGGTTTACCATTTGCAATATTTTGTACATCAGAAGATGTTCGAATGCTTTTGATATCAAAAGGATTTGAAAATATTCCGAAGTCGTCTACTACAATTAAAACCATGGTTTTAAAATATGGTAAAAAAATTCGTGAAATCATTAAAAAGATTTATGCGACCATAAAGCTGCGGGTAATTGTTTAAGCTTGACATTTAATGAGTGGACTTCAGTAAAAAATCGGCGATATTTAAACATAAACGCTCACATCACAAATAATTTCTGGAATCTGGGATTAGTGCGAATAAATGGAACTCTACCAGCTAAAAACATTATTGTTCTTGTGACACATAAATTATTTGAATATGATTAACATTTTCATAATATTGCATGTTTAACTGTGATGGTGCATCAGTTATGCGAAAAGTAGGAAAATTAACTGGAATCGATCAGCAACTTTGTTTCGCTCACGAAATTCAGTTGGCCGTCTTAAGTGTTCTCTATCCAAAGTCTTATACTGCGAATACTGTTCATGATAATGAAGAAACTAGTGATAGAGCTCCAGTTGATCTCGATATAGAAGATGAAAACGAATTTGTGTTAGAAGAGACGGAAACTGACGAACATGTAATTGCGATCTTGAGCAAAACTTTAGGGCTTCTTTTGATGGCGATGACAGTCTGGAAGTAGAAATTCTTGAACATTCTTACTTACTATATCTTTAATTTTAAAAGTTAGAAAAGTTGTTCTTATTTCCAGACGTTCACAAACAAAAAATGACGATATTCTCCAGAAATATGTCAAAATACAATTCGGACATGAGCTAAATTTAATTTTAGATTCCAAAACAAGATGGAACAGTCTTGTTTTAATACTGGAACGATTTTATCTTTTGCGTACTTGCATTCAAAAGTCGTTAATTGATCTAAATGTTCCTTATGTTCTCCGAAGAAGAGTTAAAATTGCTTTCAGAAACAATATCGATTCTCTTGCCCGTTAAGAGATTGCACTCTTCTGAATGCTGATGCCACTTTTCATTTTCTATTAACTAAATTGCATGAAGTAAATACATTTTCACTAGAAATAAGAGGCTTTATTTAATAGAATCAAGAAAAGACGTACTCAACTATCAAGTCTGCTGCAGTACTTGCACAACAGATAGTATTCAATAGCATTTCTTCAAAGAACTGAAGTTTTGGAAGACAGTAATGATGTAAGCTTACAAAGCATAGACGAAGATGAAGAAAAATGTTTTACAATAGAAAATTAAATTCCCGCCCGAAATATAACACAACTGAAAACCTTAGGCAAATTATGGACAGAGCAATTGAAAAACACTTAAATATTCCACCAGCTGTTCAAAATAAAGGAAATGTTAGTATGACAACACGATTGCGTCGTGAAATCATAATTTTCGATGATAAAGGAATGCGTGACCATTATCTAGATTTGGTATACAAATCGCTTTTAACCATTCCACCAACCAGCGTTGCAGCAGAGAGAGCTTTCTCTGCCGCAGGACTTCCCTGCACGAAAATTCGTTCACGACTTTCCGATAAAACAATAGATACTTTATGCCAATTACGAACATTTTTCCAAAAAGACCGAAAATAAAACTAATCTAGACTGTGAGCTGTGACTATCGGTTAGAAGTAGAAGATCAATCTTATTGAATTGTCTTATTTATTACTTTACAACCTTTGTTCCTTTTTTAATTACTAAATTGAATTTGAAGACTGATATACCATATGTTGATATGTTTTATGATTTTAATATGTTTAGTAATATTTATGAATTATTATAAATAATTTCTTTATTTTTAAACGAAAGTAAATACAGTGTAAAACCCAAAACAGTGTTTACTTTGCAGGTTTGCACTCACTAAGAATAATGGCCTTTTTGTAATTAAAAATTTAATGCTCAGTTTACTATTATTTAACTATTGTTTTGTCTACTATTATTTAACCTATAATAGTTAGAAGCCATCTTTCGTACTTATCGTCAAGGTCCATCTTCCACATTCTGTTAGATCAAAGTGTTAAATATAGTTAGAACTGCAACATAAAAGTTCGAGCGAACCGAATGTAACTATGAATATCCAATAAACTGAAAAAAGCAACGGAAGTAGATAAATTTCTTTAAATTATGGTGGATTCTAATACTGAGTATTTGGACTCTAGTGTACACCAGAAAGGGTCATCAAAAATCATCACTGCGAGTTCCTCATTGTCTCACTAAATATATAGAAATTTTCAGAGCAAGTTGCTTTCGCCTGTTAAATGGAGTTGTAAATTCAATGAGACTCTGTGATTCACAAGAAATGAATTAATAAACTATTGTTAGTTTGAATGCAGTATAATCAGTTCATATAGGAGACTGAATTAGACGAGCAGCCCTGGTTATAACTAAAATCTACCATCTGATACAATTCAATCTACCATCTGATACAACTAATGGCGTGCAAAACCTATGTATTTAGACGAACCATCAGATTGATATAGAGCTATACAATATGAAAATTGAGCAAAAACTGTAATTCAGTCGCAAGACATATGTTTGTTGATAAAACGACAGTTATGAATCCAGGAGGAAGTGTGTATGGGCTTTTCTGCGAAGAAATAAACGTAAAATTCTCTTTCTGTCTTCCAAACACGTTATAGTCTTTCAGATAGAATTAACTTATTACAACAAAGAAAGTTATATTATAGACTTGATTGAGGATCAATTATAATATTTGTATACGCTATACGCTTATTTTTTTAACGGTTAGTCAGGCTCCTATGTATATCAGTTATCTTTTAAATACTATTTCTCATGAACTGTCACGATAAATAAGAAGTATTCTTTATATAATCTACTCACTTGTACAATGTCAAAGTTTCATTAACATGTACAATGTTTTTTATAGATTCGATTTCAAAGCATGTCTATGGCATCGTTATACTAGACTGCGGGCCATTAAATATATATTTTTGATGACACTTCTCTTTAATTACGTTTTATTAAAATATTTTAATGGTTATACAATCGTCCTTTTCAGGTTATGGGTGTTTATCTTCACTTCCGTTTCCATTTTTTGTATAAAAGCAGTTTTATAGTGATTGCATAGCATTAAGCCAGATTATTCATTACTTTAAGATATTCATCATTTCTAGCACTTTTATTCTAGTGTTGAGATGTATATTAACAATTCTATGGTCATATAAGTTTTTTTTATATTTTATACTATGCAATCTTTTTTGGAGCTCAAGGCTCTCCCAGCCCAGCTCTTTCGCGGTTCGCTTATTTACGTCCTACTTTATGTCCTACTTTATGGTCAAATCGAGGACGTACAAATAGGGCAGATTTTCGTAGAATCATCTGCGCATTGCATAATTCCTTACCCGCCGATAGTACTGACATGAAAGATGGGTCGGCCCATGAGTTCTGCACATAGATGTGCTCATTAACACCTCCGATCAGATGGTGCAAAATCTCTTTTGCATCCTGTCCCTATCGGGATTCGAACCCGGCTCCTCCCACTCCAATTGCCACAGCTTTAACTACTGAGCCACCTGGGCGGTTCATATAAGTTGTTATACGTATCAGCCCTAATCTAAAGTATTCGAAGGTATATGGTTGATAACCAATTAATCTCTCAAATCTTCAACTCACTGTACATAATAACCCAAATACACTCAAAGTAACGTGAACGTGTGAAAACAATATCACTGACTGTTTAACGATAAAACCCATAAAAACTGTTATTCGAATTTATATCGCAAATTCTTGGTGACAAATAAATGATAAAATGAATAAATTTTTTTTCATGCTATTTTATTTCATGCAAACACGAAACGTACCTCGAATAAAACTATGTTAATTCAAGTACTTTTCACACTATCAATATTACCACTGTATGTATTGTTATTTTATATTATTATTGTTTTTACGGCTTTTACAGGCCATTGTTGGCCCGTAACGTGTCAACAATCTGACTCCATCGGTTTCGATCACAAGCCAGCTCTTAATACTGTCGCAAGCAACCAAAAGCGACCTCTTTGCCTACCGAAAATCGGCTCTCCTTTTAAAGATCACTGTGTCATTCAGTTCGGATCAGGACGCAGAACGTGACCGGTCCAGTGTACTCCTTGTCCTTTGATTTGATGCACGATATCAGGAATTCGCATTAAATTCCTGATCTTGTAATTGAAACGAACTCGGTATAAGCATTGGTATATATCACACGCATGGTTCTTCTCTCGAATGTTATAGGAGCAATCTTTCGTACCTATCCGTTAAGATCCAACTCTCACATCCATACATGTCAACGGGTCTGATTAACACTCTGTACAATTAAACTAATCTGTATTTTGATTTTATAGAAGTGTACGTAGAGGATATAAAGCTCGATTGCCAGCGGCAAGGCATCTAACATTGAAACTCGGAATCGACTCTGTTAATAAAAAATAGCATCTGAGAAATATTTTGCTAAGAAAAGATTAAATGAAAACATGTTTACCAATGTAATCCAAAAGAACTTATGGAAACATATATATAAATCAGTTGTTAAATACTAACAACAGTAAATCACCACCCAGGTGGCGCAGTGGTTAAAGCTGCGGCAGTTGGAACGGGAGGTACCGGGTTCGAATCCCCATAGAGGCAGGATACAAAAGTAATTTTTCACCAGGAGATTACGATCTGTGGTGTGAATGAACACAACTATGACCCCCTGTTGGAGTACAGAACTCATGGGCCGACTCATCTTCCATACCAGCTCTATAGGCTGGTATGGAGCAATGCAATGTTCAGATGGTTAGGAAAATCGGACCTATAGCCAATGTTCAGATGTTTAGGAAATTCGGTCCTCGAATTGGCTGTAATGGCGTAAAAGTAAGAACGCAAATAAGTGAGCCGTGATCAAGTAGAGTGCCTCGAGCCCCAAACCAGATGAGAGATACAAAAAAAACGGTAAATATAAATTGAAAATGTCGATATTGTTGAGGTGTTTCATTATTTTGTTCATCAGCTGGGTGAAGCTATTCGAGATGATAGAGTCCTTTAATATTTCTGCCCTTTGCTACGCCCGCGGATATCTATAATATTATTTGCAATCTCAGTCGCTGTAAAGGTGGTGGGCCAGATAATATTCGGAAGTAGTAAACCGTAATGTTTCATTTTTTTCGAAAATTCTCACTTAATCAATTAATAAAATATTTAAAAATGGTGAATATCCAAATTATTTAAAAATAGTACAAGTCGTACCAGTCTTTAAAAGTGGTGATAAAGATTTGATTTTCAACTACAGACCTATTTCAACTCTATCTGTCGATAAAATCATAGAAAAAGTAATATGTAGTCGCTTCAGAAGTTTTTTGATTCTAATTTCTTCTATGCATATCAATACGGTTTTAAATAAATGCTTTTAATCGAAAGGAGTACGTAAGTGTCCTTTTTCTTGATCTTAAAATAGCATTTGATACTGTTGATCATGAGTTACTTCTCGCAAAATTATATAGTTATGGATTTCGTAGAATATCCTACAAATTAATGAAAACATACTTACAAAATCGTCAACAATATGTTCAAATTGATGGGATAAACAGTAGTATTCTTAATGTGTACATTTCTTATGTAAATTATGTAAAAAGAAGCAAAATGACATAAAATATAAATTACGTGTAAAAAACGAAAACAACATCATTTGCAGTGCCATCTATTTTAAAATGTCAAAAGGTTACCAACGCTTTGCTCATTATTAATTAACATTGTTAAATGGGTATTTTCAAAATCAGTTAGTTTTCAAGTCCGCGTTATAATTTGGAAAGCGATTTTTCACCTTCACCCGAGGCGATTTTTAACGAAATTAACCTTTTAATAATTTGAATCTAAATCAAAAGCTATTGTCACATTTAGTATGTAGTCGCAAAAAATTCAACACAATTAATTATTTCACAAATTATATTAATAAAATAGTAAGAAGATTTTTTAAAAGATGGTGTTTTAGTTACAATTAAATTTAATAAGAGATGGCGTGCGTAATTTTTTTTTACATAAAATCGTAGTTTACGTTTTTTACATATAGAATGTAAAAATAAATTACATCGTGTAATTTACACGCTCAACAGTGACTACAGGACCACTACTGTTTTTAATTTTCTTTAATGATATTTCGAAATTACCATTGAAGGGCCATATTTGCGTTTTTGCTGATGACACCGCATTAGTCTACGAAACAAAAGATCCATTAACATTTAACTATAACTAATAAGAGGGAATACGACATGCATATCTTATTAGATTACTTCAAATATAATCTTTATTTCTTTGAACCTAGCCAAAACTAAATTTATATGATTTTTCAATCACCACATAAAAGTTCTATCGCAATATCATCCTTCAATATAGAAAATATCTTGCGGTTGAGCGAGTTGATCAGTTCAAATGCCTAGGAGTAACATTTGACTCTCATACTTATGTATGTCTCAAAAGATGTATTGAGATTGATGTATTTTGCTTTTATACACCCGAGAATTCTATACGTAATGGAACTGCTAGCATAAACTAATTAAATAAAATTCAAATCATGCAGAACAAGAGTATTAAAGCTATTAAGAAATTACCTCCGCGATTTTCTTCATTGTCATTATATAAGACTGAATCAATAGGAATTCTACCCATAGGTGCGCTGCATGATTACCAAGTGTCTCTTTATATGTATAAGACGTTAAAGATATCTTCATTTCTCTCCAATTTCTCTCCATTTTCGAATAACAATCATAATTATAACACCAGATAATTTATCTTGTGGCTCAAATGAGTTTGCACGAAAATCTATTAGGTTGACATACGCATAATCTTTAAGGAGCACCTAAAGATAGTGAGTGGAAAAGTTGCCAACGGAACTGCAGCCCTCTCCCGTATTATGCCCAACATTGGAGGGCCAAGACAGAGTCGCAGGATTCTACTGGCAAATCCGGTAACATCCATCATCCTATATGGATCACCTATATGGAGCGATGCGATAGCTGTTAAATCGTATAGATGCAAGTTGCAATCAGTTTACCGCGTATGTGCTTTAAGAGTGATATGTGGCTTTCGCACAATATCCGATGATGCGACACTGGTTATTGCATGGATGATCCCCATCGAACTACTTGCCAAGGAAAGGAAGAAATGGTACCTACACCGAGAACAACTGGGAAGTAGAGCATCAGAACGCATTGCAACAGTGGCAGAATGGCAAAGGCGCTGGGATAGCTCGGTAAAAGGCCGATGTACTATGATACCCTCCATCGAAAAGTGGATAAATAGGCGACATGGCGAAGTAAATTATTACCTGACACAGTTGCTAAGTGGGCATGGCTGTTTTGGTACATACCTTTACAGATTTAAACATGTTGAAACTCCAGAATGTCCTGCTTGCAAAGATCACAAGAAGATATGGAACATATTTTCTTTCAATGCCCGCGGTTCAACACAACTCGGAGAGAGCTTTCGACACGGCAGCAGTAGTACTGCAAGAGCTGAAGCGCTTAGAGTGTGCCAGAGAAGAACAACATAATATGACTAGATAGCGATGACAATCTCAATCTTAGGTTGAGACGCTGGGGAGAATAAAGAGTTTAAAAACTAGTCACCTCCATGCGAAGTAATGTCTAACGATAGTTCCGCATGAAGGATGAATGAGGGTGTGTGGTTTTTGTTGCTGTGGTGTTTGTCCATCGCAGCTTCGTATTCTTGCAGATTTCCTCATTTTACCCAATAAAAAAAAAACAAAAAAAAAACATCCAATAAATTCAACCTATTTGCTTTGAAATAAATAATTTAGTAATGTTAACATAAAATATATTTTATTTATAACGTTGATTTCCTTAAGAAGACAAGAAATTTTTTTGTTTGTTTGGTTTTATCTCTACAATCTGTTTCGGGACTCGAGGCACTTCCAACTCTTTCGCGGTTCACTTATTTAAGTCCTTACCTTACGCCATTACAGCCAAATCGAGGACGTACGACTATAGGTCCGATTTACGTAACACCATCTGCACATTGCATAGCTCCATGACAGCCTATAGTACTGACATGGAAGATGGGTTGGACCATGAGTTCTGCACTCCAACAGGGGGTCATAGATGTGTTCATTCACACCACCGATTGTAATCGTATGGTGAAAAATCTCTTTACCATCCTGCTCCTATCGGGATTCGAACCCGGTACCTCCCGCTCCAACTGCAACATTAACCACTGCGCCACCTAGGCGGTTATATTATATTATAAATAAATAAATAAAAAAAGGCAAACCTTGATATCCTCTCCTACAATATTATCGCGAGTAATGAGAGATCCAAGATAGTTGAATCTCATCACTCCTTCAAACGTGCGATTACCACTTCTGAATTGCGTCTTGGTCTCTTAAACCAGAAATCAGATATTTGGCTTTGAACTCGTTGATTTTAAGACCAATGAAAGAAGCTGAACACTGTTCTAGTTGATCAAGTATCTCTTTCACTCCGTTGCCATTTAATCCAATCGCACAGATATCATCTACATATGCAAAAAGTTGATTGGATTGTCGAAAATATTGTCTCAAGGTGTTTCACGTTTACAAAGGATGTATTCCAGCATGAGATTAAAAAGTATCGGGGATAGCGCATCTCCTTGTCGAACACCAGAAGTTCTCAATAGCCTGTTCTCAACTTTAACACAGCATTGTGGCTGCGTTACTGTCATTTTACACAGATGTACGTATTTGCTTGGTACTCCTAAATATTCAAACGCATACCATCGTCTCTCTTGATACCATCGTCTCTCTTGAATCGAGCCATAGGCTTGCTTGAAATCTAGGAATACCTGGTGTTCATCGCAAGTCAGTAAAAGACACATCAGTAGTGACAACACTTGATTAGTGACTGACCGATTTGGATGGAATCCTCTTTGGTAGTCACCGATAATTTCTTCCGCCAGAGGAGTAATTGTTCCGAAGATTATGTATGGCAGTAACTTGTATGCTGTGCAAATTAGATTTTATAGCTGCCATAACATCTCAATAAACAATAGTTCTCTAAACTACTTTTCGAGCACTTCGTTACAACGAAAAAATCAAAAACTCGAAATACATATACTGTATACTGACTATTGTTGGCCGGTACCGGTACAGACTATAAGATACCAGATAATTTTACCTATCCTATCAGAGTTCGAACCCAGTAGCCCTCTCTTCAAATTGACGCAGTGGTATAGCTATTGCGCCATTTGTTCGGTATTTATAGCTTTCACTCGATGAAATATTCCGAACATATACGTGAAGGTGTAAAGTAGAATTTTTTTTCGTAGCTTTGCATAAGTACCTGCAATTATTTGTTATGCATGTTGTACCGTGATATTTGATTGAAATTTGTAATAAATTTAATTTTGTTGTGTACGTTTTATTATCATATCACCCAAAGTTTTGTCTACTTATTTGCTAAAAATTTTCAACATGGAACAGCACGGCATTATTATGCATTAGAGACAATAACATTTGTTTCAGATACAGTGCATAAAGTATTTCCGGACTATTCATAGACAAACATGTGATTATTCGTAGCTTCCAGTACTGTATGTACATACGAATAACTCAACTTGATGGTTTTTTAACAACACATCATAAGCATAAGTTTAAAAGTACATGAACTTAATTTAAAACTGCATTAAAATCATTAAAGTAATTAAAAAAACATAGTTTTATGGTAATTTTTGTTTAATTAAACCTTTCGATGGCCTAACAATGTTCTACATTTCAAAAACTAATTAACTTCACATAAACAAACTTAGATAAACGTCTATATGTACGTTCCATCCAATCATGCAATCTATTGATTTTATTTCAACTTGAACCAATTATTTATAGAAGTAAATCAAGGTCATTACAGTTTTCAATGTTGATTGATTTGATAATAATAAATATGTATGTATATCGATTAAAAGGTATTGCTGACTTTTACCTAACCAATAATTTGGCTTCATCGCAGTTTCTGCACGACATCACGCTCTTGTAATTTCGGTTTATTAGCCCTTCATCTGTTTCTGCCTTGTGGTTGGATGAGAGCATGTTACGTAAACATTGTATAAGTCGCGGGGTTGGATCAATAGGCTGAAGGCAAGTGCATCGTATAACCACTCTTATTCATGTGTTTCTCTTCCAAATCTTAACAGCTTCTACATAAGTCGTTTAACTAGATTTGAAATCCAATCTTCTTGCCGTAAAGAATGCCATAGTTCATAGTCATATCGGGAACAACGCATCTCCTTCTCAAACATCAGAAGTAATTGCAAAAGTTCTCGACTTTAAGACAGCATTGTGATTGCGTTACTGTCATTTTTGTACATATTTGTTTGGTATTCCTAAATATTCAAGCGCATACCATAGTCTCCCTCGGTTAATCGAGTCATAGGCTTGCTTGAAATCTAAGAATACTTGGAAAGAATCATCCGTAGCGAAAAAACTTGATCAGTGACAAACCAATTTGGTCGGAACCTCCTTGGTAGTCACTGACAATTTCCTCCGCCAGAGGAGTAATTTTTCCCAAGATGATGTATGACAGTAACTTGAATGCTGTGCAAAGGAAAGCTATGCCGCGATAATTCTCGCTACCATTTTCTATTCTTCAGATATAACTTTATTTCGCTATATTAGTCGAACGAGGTCGAAAAGACAATTCCACAAAGTAAGCCCTCCCAATATCACGAACTCTTTATTAATGCAATCAACTCCTGGTGAACGATTTTTCTTTAACCTCTGCATGGCCATTGTGAATTCCTCATAGGATGGATCCTGAATGAACATATCCGCGGTCTGTATTGGAGGATATTCAAATACAGCTTGTGATACATGTGGAACATTAAGTAAGTCAGAAAAATGTTCACGCCATGTATCAAGTACCGCATCGACGTTAACACGGAGGTTTCCATCCTCTTTCCGAATGGCAGTTGACCGAGATCTTAAGGTATGGTGCAATTCGGTGATTCCTTCAAAGAAACCACGCAAATTGTGCTAATTGCTGAGTTGTTGTACTCTTAAGACCCTAGCCTTTCTGCATCGGCTCTTATTCTGTCTACAAATGCGTTTTGCTGTCCTTTTAGCAAGAACTGCCTTGTTTTTCCTTGCAATTGTAAACCGAGTCTGCGCTTCGTTGTGGGCTATATTGCGTTGCTCAACAGCAAGACGACACTCCTCATCAAACCAATCAAACTAATATAGCCCTGTGGATGGAGGCAACCATGTTTCGTAAATATTACGAACGAAACATGAGACCCATAGAATACCACCACAGTATCCAGAGCTTGTCGTAGAAGGCGACTAAATCTGGTTGGATCGCTGGGCTGACGACGCGCATCCGTAAAAAAACCAAACCTGTTAAAAATGTCAACCAACAAAAAAAATATCGGATACCGCCGAAAAAATAATGATCCCCGCTTAAGTCTTCATAGTAAAATTATTATTATTTATATGACTGATAAATGGCATGTGAAGACCTTCATGTCATTTTGTTCTGTAGCTGGATTCCAAGCAAACCATTCCAAGCTATAGTTCGTCAATATAGCTGCATACATAAATTGCAACCAGTTTAAACATCCTCAATCACTATCACTTCAAACTCGTATGTAACATATACATCAAGTTAAACACAGATGATCTCAGACTATATTACATACCATTGATTTACCATTGATGGGGCATCATTAAAAAATTTCACAGCATCAGTTTCAGATGAAAATCCGTTCTTCCATATAATGTTCCATATAACTGGCAGATGTTCCATATAACTGGCAGTGTTTACAGGTAAATGATCGTAATTGTCAGCAGGTTTACCATAAATGTATAGGAATGGTTCTTAAACAGAAACAAAGTGTAGGTTCAGGTATTTACTTACTGTTCTGGTAGAGATTCCAAAAATGAGAGCTCTGCTTACTTTCAGGAGATCCAGGGTGCTAGAAGCAGATAGGACTAAGGTTTTGATAAAATACCGAACTATAGATGTAGAACATCCTGTGTAAAAATCAATTAATTGCACACAGCAATCTTGTTATCTCAAAAATCAAAGAATCACCCTAATAAAATGGGAAACTATACCATTAACATCCACCTTCCGACTGTCTGAAAAAATGTTTCAACTCTAAGGTATCAGATAGCCAGTTAAATTAAACCCTTCAAATCCTGTAGGAGACGATATTTTTTCTGCTTTACATCAGCAGAGAGTAAAATAGATTCTTCTTCATTTGGTTCATAGCTTTAGAGCAAGCTACATCTTTATTACATCCTTTATAAATGGAGACAGGTGATCGTATCCTTTATACCTAATTTGACAGGCGTCCAAAAACCCAACCCATGGCGTATACACCAATTACTCCTAATTGTTTTTTTTTTAAACAATTTTTTTGAGAAGAAGGTGCTGGTTGAAGATATAAGCAATTCTACAAGCTTTATAATGTGACTGACCGCTTTAAACAATCTCGTCTCTAGAATTAAAATAAAAATCATTGGGTAAAAAATTGCTTTGTGTCTTTGTTTGCAATAAGAGAGCTCTTGATAACACCTTTTACGATACCATTGATAAAGCATCGAAGGACGAAGGAGTGCCACGCGCTACGGCAAAATTTATTCGATCCGTGTTGAAGTGTAAAACTAACACATTTTGTTTGTAGATAAAACCGTTATCATTAAGGCCGTAAAGGTATATAGACTCAGAGGACTTTTTGATTCCCTTTACAATGGTCTCTGGTGATAGATCAGTTTCTATCTATCCAAGATTAGAGGAATGATCTTGTTGGAGACAATAGTGAACGCACCCACTAACCATCAGTATAATGTGACATCTCGTGGCCGGTATAAATAACATTTTTGAATGTATAAATAACTTGTTTGAATGTAACTCGTTCTCTTTTTCATCAACCGTTGACCGAACAACACGCACATTAATATTCATAATAAATTAGTTTTTTTTTCTCTTTACAATTTTATTTTATTTTATTTCAAACATTTTTTGGTCCTTCGAACCGGATTAGTCGTATTTACCGGACTGATCACATCTTTTGAATCCCTTTTTTATATCGCATCTATCGACATTATCGGATTGTTCGTGCCGTACTCTTGTGGATAAGAAATTTCAACATTTTTGTAAAGGGCGTGTTACTATAGTAAGCTGCTGTACAGTAATATTCTGGTGGTAAACCAACAAAACTCGTTGTTTCAATGTCAACTCGCGTTAAGCAAGCCTCGCTACAACGAGTCCTTGAACGAGCGGTGAGAAAAAGTAAGGATTTCTCGATCAATACGCCGGGAATAAGCATCGAATCCATCCAAACACAGATCGACCACGTGGCGTCCCGATACAATGAGTTTTGTGGTATACAAGATCAAATCGAGGCCGTGTGTGGTGACGAGGAACTCGAGGGAGAATACGGTAACCGCGATCAAGCGGATGATTATTACCTCGTGGCAACATCGAATTTAAAAACCTTGCAGAGACAGTTAGCAACCATGAACGAGAACCCACAAGTTGACGCCAAGGCAGCTCTCATACAACAGTCATTCGATACAAAGCTGCCCCGAATCACGATACCAACATTCGATGGCGAATACACAAATTGGACTGAATTCGAGAATTTATTCGTCGATCTCGTCCATAATCATAAACAGCTGACCAATTCGCAAAAACTGCATTATTTAAAAGCGAACTTAAGTGGAGATGCAGCATCGTTGCTCAAATCAGTGAGTATCACTAATGACAACT
Organism: Tipula lateralis; assembly: GCA_963932295.1. Taxonomy (NCBI): domain Eukaryota; kingdom Metazoa; phylum Arthropoda; class Insecta; order Diptera; family Tipulidae; genus Tipula; species Tipula lateralis. The sequence goes on from OZ010737.1 coordinate 123,194,636, forward strand.
ACGAGGAGGCATGGCGCATGTTACGAGACCGATACAACCACCGTCGGTTCATAATCGACAGCCATCTACGAAAGTTCAGAAATATGCCTGCACTACAAATTGAATCAGCTGTGGGATTGCGCAAGATAATCGATACTACAACCGACACCGTTCGCAGTCTGAAGGTTTTAGGGGTACCAGTCACAACATGGGATATAATATTGGTCAACATTATTGCAGACAAACTGGATCCTGAAACCCATCGCCATTGGGAAATATCACTAACTCGAGCACAATATCCATCATTCAAGGATCTAATCGATTTCCTCAACACCAGATGGCAATCATTGGAGATGATTTCCATGACCACAGAACAATTGGATCTACGACAGTCACGCAGCAATGTTCCGTCTTCATCGCATTCGTCGCGCACTCGAGCACCTCGCATACTTGCCACGCAATCAACTCGCTCACTCGTCGTTACATCGGACTCTCACACCACGTGTCAAGTTTGTGCTGGAAATCACAGCGCGTTTCAATGCGATCAATTTAAACCACTGACATTCGAAGAACGATCAAATCTCGTGCGGACAAAGGGATTGTGCTTCAACTGCCTTCGCAAAGGTCACACCAGTTCGAATTGCAAATCCAGTTTGTGTCGGGTTTGCAACAAAAGACATCACACGCTATTACATAACTCCTTGAATCTGAACACCGAATCATCACCATCTTCGGTGACTACGAACCACGTGGCATCGCCATTCACGGATGTTCTGCTCGCAACAGCAATCGCTTTTGTATCGCAATCAAACCAAAATTTCGCCATTCGAGCGCTGTTGGATTCAGGATCTCAGGTCAGCTTCATTTCGGAGAGTACAGCAAATCACATCGGATTATCGAGAAGACCAGCCGCAGTTACGATCAGTGGAATATGCGTGAACGAAGCGCCCACGTCGCGTTCAATTACCGAATTTGTCTTACGTTCTCGAACTGATTCAACATTTTCCATCTCAGTCACAGCCCTCGTCGTCGAGAAGATCACAGGCACGCTACCATCGCAACCAATTGACACGCATCAATGGCCGCATTTAAATCACTTGGGACTGGCTGATCCTCATTATTATCGACCAAATAAGATAGACATTTTACTCGGAGCCGACGTTATCGGAATGCTTCAGAAGGATGGTTACATCAGCAGTGTGAATGGCTCACCTTTCGCACAAAATACGAAACTTGGCTACATCCTGTTCGGCAAGGTAGAGCGTCGGACGGCTAATCACCAGAGCTGTTTAACGGCAACTGTCGAAGACTATGACGCAATCGACAACACGCTGAGGTCATTTTGGGAGATCGAAAATGTTCATTCATCTCGAGAATTAACGCGCGACGAGTCAGAATGCGAGCGACACTACGAATCGACACACTATCGCAATGGAGATGGAAGGTACACTGTATTTCTGCCAATGAATGAGAACCCATCACCCCTTGGGAGATTACGAGAGAATGCAGTTATGCGGCTACAACATATGGAACGCCGGTTCGCTAAAAACGAAAAACTACGTTCTGAGTACACCAAGTTAATGCGTGATTATCTGGAATCAGGACACATGGAGGAAGTGTCCGAAAATCACAATATCTCGCCGGGTCAGACGTGTTATCTTCCACATCACGGAGTGATGCCACGCAAACTGCGCGTGGTATTCGATGCATCGCACAAAACATCAACCGGCACATCAGTCAACCAGGTTTCAAAAGGTTCACCGCGCGAAGAGGGAAAATCCGTAATCTATACAGCGATTGTGCAACCAATTTCATCGGAGCTAGTCGCCAACTAGCATTTCTGCATCAGAAGAGCACGAGAGAAGTTACTCCGGAAATCGCTGCACTGTTGGCTGAGGATGGGACAACCTGGAATTTCATTCCACCTGCTTCGCCGCATTTCGGTGGTTTGTGGGAAGCAGGCGTTAAATCGGTAAAGCATCATTTGCGACGTATCATGGGCCATGCATTACTCACGTTCGAAGAGTTGACGACGCTGCTGTGTCAGATCGAGGCGTGTCTAAACTCACGACCACTGTGCCCGATGACGAACGATCATGATGACTATACCATCATCACTCCTGGGCACTTCTTAATCGGGGAGGCACCAATCACGACACCAGAACCAACCCTACTCGATGTGCGAACAAACCGTCTCAATCGCTACCAGCAAATGCAGAAAATGTATCATTATTTTTGGAACATTTGGTCGACAGAATACCTATCTCGACTGCAGCAACGGCCGAAATGGATGAGAGTCCACAACAACCTTAACATCGGTCAGTTAGTCATTATCAAGGAAGGAAACATCCCGCCCTCGAAATGGTTATTCAGAAGGATCATCGAGACGCATCCAGGATCCGACGGGCGAGTTCGAGTTGCAACGGTCGAATGCCAGAATGCTGTCTACAAACGACCAGTGACGAAACTGTGCCTGCTGCCTATACCAGACAACGACATGAGTGACTAAACTATTCAAATACTTTAGGGTGGCCGGCAATGTTGGAGACAATAGTGAACGCACCCACTAACCATCAGTATAATGTGACATCTCGTGGCCGGTATAAATAACATTTTTGAATGTATAAATAACTTGTTTGAATGTAACTCGTTCTCTTTTTCATCAACCGTTGACCGAACAACACGCACATTAATATTCATAATAAATTAGTTTTTTTTTCTCTTTACAATTTTATTTTATTTTATTTCAAACATTTTTTGAGAAAAAAAAAAAAAAAAAAAAAAACTAATTTATTATGAATATTAATGTGCGTGTTGTTCGGTCAACGGTTGATGAAAAAGAGAACGAGTTACATTCAAACAAGTTATTTATACATTCAAAAATGTTATTTATACCGGCCACGAGATGTCACATTATACTGATGGTTAGTGGGTGCGTTCACTATTGTCTCCAACATTGCCGGCCACCCTAAAGTATTTGAATAGTTTAGTCACTCATGTCGTTGTCTGGTATAGGCAGCAGGCACAGTTTCGTCACTGGTCGTTTGTAGACAGCATTCTGGCATTCGACCGTTGCAACTCGAACTCGCCCGTCGGATCCTGGATGCGTCTCGATGATCCTTCTGAATAACCATTTCGAGGGCGGGATGTTTCCTTCCTTGATAATGACTAACTGACCGATGTTAAGGTTGTTGTGGACTCTCATCCATTTCGGCCGTTGCTGCAGTCGAGATAGGTATTCTGTCGACCAAATGTTCCAAAAATAATGATACATTTTCTGCATTTGCTGGTAGCGATTGAGACGGTTTGTTCGCACATCGAGTAGGGTTGGTTCTGGTGTCGTGATTGGTGCCTCCCCGATTAAGAAGTGCCCAGGAGTGATGATGGTATAGTCATCATGATCGTTCGTCATCGGGCACAGTGGTCGTGAGTTTAGACACGCCTCGATCTGACACAGCAGCGTCGTCAACTCTTCGAACGTGAGTAATGCATGGCCCATGATACGTCGCAAATGATGCTTTACCGATTTAACGCCTGCTTCCCACAAACCACCGAAATGCGGCGAAGCAGGTGGAATGAAATTCCAGGTTGTCCCATCCTCAGCCAACAGTGCAGCGATTTCCGGAGTAACTTCTCTCGTGCTCTTCTGATGCAGAAATGCTAGTTGGCGACTAGCTCCGATGAAATTGGTTGCACAATCGCTGTATAGATTACGGATTTTCCCTCTTCGCGCGGTGAACCTTTTGAACGACGCAATGAATGCACTTGTACTGAGTTCGGACACCAACTCCAAATGTAGTGCCTTCGTACATAGGCACACGAAAATGCAAATATAGCCCTTTGTTGATGCACCACCACGACCCTTACGTTGTTTTATAAGTATTGGACCTGCGTAGTCCACACCACTGTGTAGAAACGGCCTCGAAGGTGTAACACGATGTGATGGCAGGCTAGCCATCAGTTGCTGGCTCGTTGTTGCGCGTTGGCGAAAGCACACAACACACCTGTGTACGTATGAACGTACCAATGTTTTGATGCCTAGAATCCAGTAGTGTTTTCTCAAATGAGCCAGCATCAGCTGTGGTCCACCGTGTAGCGTTGTGCGATGTGCTCGCGAGATGAGCAGGTTGGTAAACTGATTGTCCTTGGGAAGAATGATCGGATGCTTCTGCGTGTGAGGCAGGTTCGAGTTGCTGAGCCGCCCTCCGACCCGGAGTATGCCATTGCTGTCAATAAAAGGGTTCAGAGATCGAAGTGGGCTCTTGTCCAATAAATGCTCTCCTGATTGATGTCTCGATATATCGTCTGCGAAATGTGATCCTTGAATCAGTCTAATCCAAAACTCGAATGCCCAATCGAGCTCGGGTACAGTGATGAAGTTCCTCGAAAATGTTATGTTGAGGCGACGACCTTGGATGAAACGTCTGCAGTATGCTGTGACACGAAGTAATTTTCCAAGAGATGAGATTCGAGTGAGTAGGCGAAGTAAATCGTTGTGGGACGTCACGGCTTCTGCATGTGTTGCGATCATTGTTTTTATGCTTCTTTCGTCGATGCTGATGTAAGCCTCGCTGGATCTCTGGCGTGGCCATTGACTTTGATCATCTCGCAACCAAGCTGGTCCTGTCCACCATAGTGGATGGCTGTGTAATAACGAAGGGTCGACACCACGAGAAGCGCAATCTGCAGGGTTTTGTTTGCTCTCGATATGATACCAATTGGTTGGTTGAGTGTAATCCAAGATTTGCGATACTCGATTAGCCACGAATGTCTTCCAGCGATTGGGCGAGCTGCGCAGCCAACCAAGTACCACCTGGTCAGTCCACGCAAAGATTTGGACTTGAGGAACGTCAAGTGACTGAACGATCGTGTGTATTAGTTTGGTGAGAAGCACACTGGCGCAAAGTTCCAAACGTGGCAAGCTGACTGTTTTCAGTGGTGCAACCTTGGTCTTGGATGCCAGCAAGGTGATTTTTGACGATCCATCTGTTAACGTTGTGCGAGCATACACCACCGCCGCGTATGTTTTCTCAGAGGCGTCGCTGAACCCGTGAAGTTGAAGATTATTGTGAGTTGTTGAATGATGTATCCAGCGATCGATTCTTAGGGTCTCTAACGATTTCAGGCTATCTCGATAAGTGAGCCATCTTTTAGTAATAGATTTTGGGATGACTTCATCCCACGATATGCCAAGTACCCACAATTCCTGTAGTATGATTTTTGCAATGATTGTAGTAGGAGATACCCAGCCGAGCGGATCGAATATCTTTGATGCCTGCGATAATACTGTTCGTTTGGTTAGTACACAAACATCCGATGAGGCGATGATGTTGAATCCAAAACAATCGGCTGAAGGAGACCAATGTAGTCCGAGTGTTTTTACCGAATCATCCCAGTTTAGCTCAAGTTGACCTTGATGCTCACAGAACTCACTTGGTATCTCATTTAGAAGTTGCTGACTGTTCGAGGACCATTTCCGTAGTTCGAAGCCGCCACATCTGAGTAGATCCACCATTTGCCTCTGGATCTCGATTAACTCCATGATATTATCTGAGCCGGTCATCAGATCGTCGACGTAGAAGTCCTTAGATGCGACTTTCGCTGCAATTGGGAATTTTCCTTGCTCATCTTGAGCTAATTCCAAAATAGTGCGAATTGCGAGATACGGAGCGCTGGCAGTACCGTATGTGACAGTGCACAAACGATAATCTTGAACTGGTTCATTTGGAGAAAATCGCCATACGATTCTCTGATAATTCCTGTGTTCGGGCGTCATCAGAATTTGCCGATACATCTGCTTAATGTCTGAAATAAATACGAATTTATGTTTGCGAAATCGCGTTAGAATCTCAAAGACGTTCTGCTGAAGCTTGGGACCAACGCGAAGCTCCTGGTTGACTGATGTGCCGGTTGATGTTTTGTGCGATGCATCGAATACCACGCGCAGTTTGCGTGGCATCACTCCGTGATGTGGAAGATAACACGTCTGACCCGGCGAGACATTGTGATTTTCGGACACTTCCTCCATGTGTCCTGATTCCAGATAATCACGCATTAACTTGGTGTACTCAGAACGTAGTTTTTCGTTTTTAGCGAACCGGCGTTCCATATGTTGTAGCCGCATAACTGCATTCTCTCGTAATCTCCCAAGGGGTGATGGGTTCTCATTCATTGGCAGAAATACAGTGTACCTTCCATCTCCATTGCGATAGTGTGTCGATTCGTAGTGTCGCTCGCATTCTGACTCGTCGCGCGTTAATTCTCGAGATGAATGAACAGATCTATTAATAATCATAAGGGGCAAATAAGATGAAACTTATATATGAATTAACCTACAATCCGATCGACATATTGTGGCAATAGTGCATATACAAATCGAACATAACGTAAATCCTAATAAAGCTGTGATAATGACATTTATACTAGTATGACAATGCTGCTGCTAAGAGTTTCCTTTTTTAAATATGCAAAGATCCAATTTTAAAATAAGATAAATACCTAGGAGTAAGCCTAGAAACTGACTTGGAATCAACCTACCACTAAGCTCTGTAATAAAGATGATTTATTGTCTAAAGATCTTCAACTATATATTGTTAACCATTATGTCTCAGACGGCCACCTATGTCTTCTTGATCTGGGAGCCAGGAGCTCAGTTTTTAAATGGTTTAACTCGATCAATACGAACATGTAGGATAAATTGTTAGTTCCCGCATATTCAAAAGAATACAGGCTTGTCTTGCCGACCAAAATTATTCCTAGATAGTGGGACAGGACTAGGAGTCTCTGGATATGGCTTTGCCAAATTCAAATCTTTGTGAATGAATTACGTCAAGCTAGTATTTGAAGCAAAAAAATATTCGATATATCTCTGTATGAAGGCTAGTTTAACAAAGCCCTACATAATGCAAAGATTGTTGCTAATCTGAACTCCAAGCAGACGAATTGAGTCACAACCCACAAGGCCATGTTTTTACCACAAAAGGGTATTCCTTTTGACTTCTTTTACGCGAGGACGTGCATATTTGTGTCTTTCGCGTTAAATTTGACCTGATTTTTACTCCCCCTCTAATATTGTACTCAAATCGAAATTAAGCGAAGTGACAACTTCCAGTCGTTTACCGTTTAAATCTGAAGAAGTAGGCTCGACCTCGAATGCAATGTTGCATCATCAGCAAAACTGTGGATAGGATTTTACAGTGCGTGCTATCAAACAAGTCATTAATGTATAACAAAACCAAGGTGAGAAACTCCGGAATTTGGAGAGTGTGTCGTTGATGATCTCCCATTTAGCATAACGTTGATCTTTCGGTCGTTGAGAAAGCTTTTTATCCACTTGATGGCGATCGAATCCAAGCCTTATGCCACAAGTTACCAATTGAGATTCTCATGCCAAATCTTGTCAAAAGATTGCAAAGGCTTCATCGTGGTGCTCCAGGTTGAGATTCTATTTGTTTGCAACATACGTCAAGAGATCGGTTGTGGAGCGGCTTTTGCAGAAGCCATATTGTTTATCTGCAATTATTTTATTAATCTCAAGATAATTCACCATTGTTTTAGGTTAATGTATTTTTCAAAAACTTTATCCACGGCTGACACAATTGATATTGACCGGTAGTTTGAAGGGTCAGTTTTATCACAACCACGTTTAAGCACCGGTTGCACCATCGCATTCCAATATTAACTAAACAATTTTAGTTAATATTGGAGCCAAGTCACTGGCAAACTCCTTCAATATTCGAACAGGAATTCCGTCAGGTCCGGTGGCCTTATTAATGTCCATTGCCTTCAGGTTCCTGAAGACAATTTCCTCCGAGATGTTGACAGGATCCATTTTGGAACCACAATACGGAATTGACGGAGGCGATACTCCATCTGGGACAACTAAAGTCGAGTTCGAAGTGAAGACGTTTGCCAGTAAGTCGGCCTGCAAATATGGATCCACCACCAAAGCACCATCTGCACATTTCAATACTGAAATAGATGTTTTAGAAATATTGGCAACCGATGCGACCATCTGGTAAAAGTTGCGATCGGAGATTTTCAACTCGCAAGCCTTAGCGGCTTTCTTGTTGTCAGCTCTTTTCGCTTCCTTCGCACAGATTTTTTTACAGTTGTTACGTGTGGCCTTATATTCGTCAAACGAAATTTCGTTGCGCTTATATTTCTTGTGAGCGCAGATTTATTTTGTCTGGCTGCTTTGGCGTCTTCTTCTGAAAAGATTTTAAAATTAGGATTAGGATTGGAAATGGATGATGGGGTATATTTATTCATTCCATGTAGAACGGTTTCGGTGAAATTGGAAACGGCGTCGTCTATTTGATTGTTATAAAAACAATGGCTCTCCCACGCGAAATGTTATATATAGACGCCTTGGCTGCTGTCTAAATTCTGGTGGTGTCGCGACAGATATTTTTACGGTTATCAGGTTGTGGTCAGAATTTCCAATTCCAACCTCGACACGTGCTTCATTGGAATGCGGAATTGTTGTTAGACAAAGATCTATAATATAACTGCTTGTAGTATTTTTATATTCTAATGTGGAATCACTAACAATCTGCGTACGGTCATGCGAAACAGCAAGCCACTCCGTCTGATGCCCAGCACAGTTCGTATTTTGGTGATTCAACCATTCTTTATGGTGGGCATTAAAGTCACTAACCATAATTAATTCGCATTAGGGATGTTGATTGCGAATGTCATCACATTTGTCTGACAAAACTTCGAAACTTGTCGAAGAAATTCTTGGTTTCTGAATCCGTTTGATTGGGGGATTGGAAGAGATATTTTAGGAAGGGATATTGTAGGAAGGGATATTTTAAGTACAAAGCTTATCGCACAATTTAAATTATCCCTTTGGGCTGCTGGATTAGTTTTAAATTATTTATTGGATCGTTTACAGACCGTTTGTTTGGTCTAATTTTCTTCCAGTTACTTCAGGTGTTACTCAAGGTTCGTAACTTGGTCCTTTATTATTTTCTGTGTACATTAATGACATTGAATCCTCGTTTCGACATTGCCGTTTTACATTTTCGCTGATGATGTCTAAATTTATAGAAATAGTAAGCTAGCTAGTTAATGAGGATTTAGATATTGGTCGATTTCCAATTGGCTCGTCATAAATGCTAGTAAATCACAATATTTACAAAAAATCGTTAGATACGTTTTCTTTTCCTGGGATTCATCTTAAGGGTTACTCATTCCGTTTTCAAGTACTGTTAGCAATTTGGGGATAGTTTTTAACGAAATTCTTACATTAAGTGACCATTTAATTAAAGTTAGTAAAAAGATATTTGGATTACTTAGTTGTCTGTTTAAATTGGTAGGGCTTACGAATAGTCAGCTTAAAAAAAGAATGTTTATGTTCTATCTCCTTCCGCATTTCGTCTATGGCGAAGCTGTCTTATTAAGTATGTTTCAGGAGAATATCAATATTCGCAAAAAGTTTTTGAATGCTTGCACTCGTTTATTTTCAGAATTAGCTTTTCAAAAAGTTATTATTTAGCAAGTCGCATTACGCCAATCTTCGATTGCTGCCAGCTCGAAATCTTCTATGTCTTTAAATTCGTCATTTTTTGTGAGAGGTAGTTCTCTATAGAAGCTGCTCCATTTAGTATAATGAGTTTGAGATCTGCCGAAGCGTTTAAATCAAAATTTCTTGAATGGGCTAGAATGATAACATAATTTGTAAAGATTTTTGTAATTTTGTCTGCTCCCTGCTGCTCATCCCGTTGTAAATGAGTTTGTGTAAATGGGATGTGCGTTCAGTAAACAAGTTGAAGTTTTTATGCCTAATGGAAGTAATAATTTCTTATATGTTGTTTCCATATGCGCTTTTTCTTTTTAATCCAAATTATAAGCATTGAATAAATAAATAAAGCTTTTAGCTTTATTGGCTCTCCTACATATTTTCTGATTAATGTCAATCGATGACCACCATATATTCATCCATAGACCTAATTACTGGACTGCTTCGGAGCGGTTGCAACCACTAGTCAACTGAGTTCGTCGATGGTCCACCTACTTATATCTACCCTAGGCAGCAGCTCTTCTATGATTTTCAATTACATTCTAGGTAATCAGAGGATTTCAGATCAATTAGACGAAGTTTAAAATCTCTACAAAGCAGTTAGCTTACATCACTCCCTCTAGGATCGGACGATATTCTTCTCGCATAATACATAATCAGATTAATTTAATAAATTAAAAAATAAATCTTTATAAGTTATAAATGTATCTCGATTTTCATTTTGTTTATTTATTTAATTTATAAATATATGTATAATTTTATTTTATTAATTATCTATCATTTTTTTCTCAATAATAATATTTTATATACTATATAATCTTAAGAATTTTAATACAATATAAAATTAACAACTAAAATATAAAATAGAGTTATTAAAAATTAAAAAGATGAAAATAATTAAAATTAACAATTATTATGTATAGTGATAACAGCACCATCGATATAGTGTAATTTAAAGTCATTGCATGTGTCTCGATCTCTCTGTGGTCCCGATGTCATTTCGACGCTACTGTCATCGTCGTGCACTATACACAAAATCATGAACATTTTTTTTTAATCATAATGAAATTATATATAAAAGAAATAATTACTGTTATGTATAAATACATAAATTAATAATTTAATTAATTAAAAAAACTATAATCACAACTATAAAACAGGTTTTGTGTAGTTTCAATACGGGGGCGGCTGATGAGAATACTGTTGTCCCATCATATTTTGTTGGTTGGGCAGCTGCCGTTGCAACTGGGCGACAAGAGCGGGTGTTTGTTGTTGTCCCATGCCTTGCCCTTGATTTTGTTGCATTACTGAATTGTTTTGTTGTTGCTGTTGTTGTTGCTGCTGCTGCTGCTGTTGTTGTTGTTGCTGCTGCTGTTGTTGCATTAACATTTGCTGGCGTATACGTTGTTGATTGATTTGTTGGAATTGTTGTTGCTGATGTTGTGGTACAGATGAAACTGGTTTTCCACCGGGTTGTGGACCTCTTGGATACGGAGGTGCTGCACCTTGGCCACCCATATTGTTCATTGTAACGTTCGGCGCCTGTTGCATGTATTGGTTTCTATTAACTTGCATTACGCGCTGTTGTGCAGCTAAAAATTCAGCCTGAGTATTTCGTTGGCCACCCATTTGATCAAATTGTCCCATTATGTTTTGCTGTTGATTTTGCTGTTGGGCCATACCTTGATTGCTGTAACTGCCGAAATTTTGATTCATATTTTGATACTGCTGCTGCTGATTGCTGTACATATTTTGTTGGTTTGTTTGTTGTTGCATTCCTTGCATTCCAACGTTTCCAGTGTTTGCCATACCCTGTCCTACCATTCCACCACCTTGCTGATTTAATAGAGCACCCTGATTAATCTGTTGCGGTTGAACCATGCCACGACCTTGATTCATCATCCCACCACTTGTATTCGGAAGCATGCCATTATTTGAAACCATCATATTTTGCTGGGCTGGCGGATTTTGAACCATCATATTTGGTTGCATTCCGCTCACCTGTTGTTGGTTCATCATAGCGTTTGCATTAATATTTGATTGATTTGACATTGTTTGTCCACTTTGCCCTAATTGCCCCATCCCACCCATAGTATTTACCATGTTGCCCTGACTGGCGGCCATTTGTCCAGGCCCAGCACCTATTCCTGTCCGCAATGCATTTCTCATATATTGTTGATGTTGTTGCTGTCGAGGTTGTTGTTGTACATTGAATACACCCGGTTTTCCTTGACTCGCGATTAGCGGCGCACGTTGTCTAAGCATATTAGAGAGTGCTTGTTTTGAATTATTCATGGCCGGTCGTTCAAATCGATTTATTTGTTGTATTCCTTGTGGATAGTTGGAAAATTGTGCTTGATTCACCATTTGTTGATTTTGTAACTGCTGTTGTTGCATTGGATTATAACCACACCATTGCTGCGGATTTTGTTGAGGACCACCCATACCCTGCTGGCCACTCATTTGCATATTACCACCAAAATTCATTCCAACCTGAGGATTAGGCTGTCCCATTTGTCCGCCCATACCACTCATTTGTCCGACATTTTGGTTCATCATTGGTTGGCCAGTCATCATTTGATTTGGATTCATTTGATTTTGTTGGTACTGCTGCATGTTCGGATTCATCTGGTTCTGCATGTTCATTTGCATTTGATTCATTTGATTATTAGTCATTTGTTGCTGCTGTTGTTGCATGGTTTGAAGTTGTTGCTGCATTTGTTGCTGCGGAAGTTGCTGCTGCTGCATTTGCTGTTGTTGCTGTTGCTGCTGTTGGAGCTGATGCTGCTGTGGCTGTTGTTGATTATTTGGTTGGATTGGCATGTTACCATTATTAGAATTAATATTTGAATTATTTTTAGGTTTTCTTATACGACGTACCCCTTTGCCACCTCGGCCGCGTCCTCCCATCACCCCCGATGGCGATTGGTCAACGGATGATGGTGTGTCTGGCTTGAACTCTTCTTTCTGTAATGTGATATTAAAAAAAAAAATTGAATATTTTGTTAATTTTAAACTATCCAAGAAATTCGTCGGCTCTAAAATTTACCAGTTTTTTTGGAATCGGTTCCAAATCCTCCGGCGGTAATGGTAAAGGTTCATAATAGTAGCTACTAGGTTTTACCATACTATGTGTATGGTATTTTAGGAGTCGATGCGCTTCTTCGTACGCCAGAGGTTTACGTTCCATTTTAATTGCACCAAACCATGCCCAAGACAGCGGAGCCGGATTTTTATGCCCTTCCAGTAAATCCCATACACTTACTCGTTGCTTGTCGACTAATCTCAATGCCTGTAATATAAATTTTGATGAGAGTAATTTTTCTATTACATATTATTAGCGTTCCTGATATCTCCTTACATGCTTTTTATCTGGGCCATCAATACCCGACATTTTATTCCCTTTTGCCGCATTGGATCCAGTGGGCTCGCACGTTATCACTTCACATGTTTGTTTCGATAACGGAATCATCTGTCGCAAATATTTAATCGACGTGTTATTTTTATCGCCCAATTCTTTTCGAAGTTTCTTCATTAGATTCGTATACAATTTTTTGTTTTCATCCCGCTCCGATTGACTGTCCGAAATTAAAGTAGAATGAATAAGTGTCGCTAGCATATCGAGTACAGTGGTAAACAGTTCGGAATTATTATTCAAATCAATAACACCTTGACTTATTAATTGGGTTAGTAATATCGCCCAATCGGTAGTAGGGGTAGCATTCTTTTGGATCGCATCAAATAAGCCACCAAGCAATGAAAATCTTAGCTGAAGGGCATCTAGAATTTCTTCTTGTCCTTGTGGATCTTCGATTCCCCCAACCTTTTCAAATTCCTTAAGTGACGACAGGAATTGTGACAGTTGTGAATGTAACGATGTCAAGAGACTTTCCTTCTGCTCATCTTGGCCCTTTAAACAGGTAAGTACTAATCCCAAAAACGGTTGATGATTTAATTGGGCTCCATTTCGTTTTTTGCCATTACCCGAATTACTATTCGAATTGCTTCCACCACCATTGTTACCATTATTACTATTTTCTTTAGATTTTGGATTAAAGAATTTTGTTTGTTCCAAAACTTGTCCAGCTACTCGTAGTATTCTTCCTTGTACGGCACTTGGTAATTTTGATACGAGTGGAGAAACAAGCCATATCGATGGTTTCGGTTTATCGAGTTTACTATTGACATCAGGTAATTGAAACACATCAATAGCTGCTCTTGCGACCATATCTAACCAATTTGCCAATTCAGGTGGCTGTGTCTGTTTGTACATCAATTGCAAATCGAGCCACGATATTCGCAACGACCATTGTTCTAGATTTTCTAATATACGGGATATCATTGATTTTTGATCCATTTCCGCTTTAATGTGCGATTCATTTTCAGGATAGCATATCATATGTAATAGTCGCTGCGCCTGCTTAGCTGTAAGCATATTATCGATCAACATACCGGCTTGACATAATTCGTCGGCGTATTGTAAACATCTTTCGAGCACCCATTCTTGACTACAAATTTGACGTAGCACATGCTGTGCGAAATCGGAAAGCGAGGACTCATTATCATTTTGATTTAGTTGCGGTTGGCATAAATCGAGCATGGGATCGTCACCACTACCCAAAATACCTAAATCGCTTGTACCAAGGATATGACTTATATCGCCACCAACGCTACCCATGCTTTTTGGAGTACTGGCCGGATGTACGGGAGTATTTAAACCACTAGTCTTGCCACCGTTAATACCTGGCTTTAGTGCTGTAGCATCAGCTACAACTAGTATTCCTTTTAATACTGCTAAAACTGGTGCAACAGCAATATTTTTGTGGGCCGCCGCCAGTAAATGTCGATCACAACTTAGTTTTATATTACACGCTGGACCAGGAGTTGTAATTGGGTTTGGCGAAGTCGAGACAGAATATAGCCCAGGTTGAGGTATTTCAACTGTTTTGAAAAGTCGTAATAGTAAATGACATGATAATCGTGCTCCTGCTTCTGTATCTGGTGGCATTTCTCTTCCACTATTTATTGCACTTACCAATGATGGAAGGGCGACGTGTTTAAGAAAATCGGATAACGAAAAACAGTGTCGCGCTGAAATGGATCGAATTTAATAATAGAATTGGCATGAAACATAGTTAATCTAATTAAAATCTACTAACTCATATTTAAAATCACTTACCAACTAGAATACAGGTAAACACCGCCAATGAATTGTGAATCGTTAAGTTTTGAATATCAATTTGACTAACAGCATCAGGATATGTAATCTCGTTTCGGCACAAAGCCGACAAAACTCCAAGCCAATCAGCATTTAATGAATTACAACATGCTGTCATTTCGGCACATGTGACCGAAATATCATTCAACCGATCGTTATCGATTTCACGACTGACGGCCACTATTGCACTACACGCAAAATTATACCGATTTGCTGCAGATTCATTTAGTTGTCTGCCCAATATACTTTCGATTTTTCCGCACCTCTTTGGATTAGCAAACACTTCGGCCATAAATTGTGGATTATACGGATGAATCTCAGATGCCGGTTGAACTGATGCATACAACACTTGTTTGATCTTTGGATAAGCATTTTGAAATGGTTCATTTGGTAACGATTTGGCTTTGAGCAACGAACAACACGAATACAAATCATATAGATATGCAAGTATACATCTTTCGGCGGAACTGCAATCACCTGGATTTGTAACGTGTTTTACAACTTTACACAAACCCTCGAAAACAGCTGAAGTTTGATCCGCAGAAAGTAGTAGACAACTATGATAACGTCGAAGTACACCGACGATGTACAAGCTTAACGATGTCGTATAATTTCTAACCAGTGTTGAGTTTTTGGCTATTAATTGAGCTTCAACCTCCGGTAGCTCTTTTAAAATTTGAATACACAAATCAATTAAGCCATAAATGTTTAAAGCCATCTCCATCAAATCGAATAGGAATGCTACATGCTCTTGTACAGGGAGATAGTTACTATTACCGAGAGCAAAACTATTCAACATTTCTTGTACAGTTACAGCGCATTGCCAAGTGACTACATTTTGATCGAAATACGACATTGATTGGCATTTATTTGTCGTTGACTCGAAATTAAACTCGTTTCGAGAATGTTTTTTAACTTTTCCACCTTCGGCAACATCAATACTGAATTTCTTGGAGAATAATTTACAAATTTCTTTGGACATCTTTTTCACAGCATGTTTCTTTTCGTCACGCTCTTTGCCGACTCCAAAAAGTAAAATATATCGCTGGTTACAATCGTGCTGTGACACCGGATCATCTTGACACAAAGGAAAGTGTTTTGTGTATAGAAAATGTCGCGAAACTGGTGGTGGATCCATGATATTTGCATGATGATGCGTATTATGGTGATGATCTGGATCTTTCGGACTATCCGGTGCATCCATTGAATTTTGTTGGTCTTCTTTGATATGCTGCAACAATTTATCTAGATCATCATCAACATTCGAATCGTCGAACTCTTCCATTTTTGGCTTGAAATCAAATATCATATCATCATCTAAATTCGGATTAGCTGGGGGTGTATTCGGTTTTGTATTCGTAACAGATCCGATGCCATTAGCATTCGACATAAGATTAACCGAGCTTTGATTTAATGTATTTCCCGTCCCGGTTAATAAATCACCTCTCGAAATAAGTGTACACATGTACGCGTCGTGTGAAAATACATCGTGTCGTATTAATTCGCTAAATAAATGCACAAGATTTGTGAATTGAACACGATTTTGTTGTGATCCGTTTTCGTCCAGAAATGGCGCATCGTTATCTAAAAAGTTCATTAAAATATTTTGAAATACTGGAACGCCTGATCCGATGCCATTCCCAGAGCTAATCGAGTCTTTATCGTCCTTATCGTTATTTTGATAGTTATCGTTATCTGATGAAGTTACTTCGGATTGACGTTTATCGAGTAACCAAGCAACAGCCATAGTGCGATGTTCGCCCCAGCGCAATGCCGAGACAGCCCATTCGCATAATATTTGAACTATAGGTGCATCCTGTTGTGGGTTCTGTAAACACAAGTAGTATAATGTACTTATAACGAAAAATCCTAAAATTTTTTTGTACTTACATATTCGTTTTTAACTTCACGAGCCTCTAAAGTATTTAAACCTGGTGTTGCTGTACTATTAGTACTCGCTTCCTTAATACTAGCGATGCTGGAAAATATTTTTGCATAGAGCGTTTCCAGCGAATTATTGGAATCCATTCTATCAAAACAATGACTATCGAGAGCATCGAGAGTCGACAGTATTCGCGTACTGGAATTATTATTGTTCACACACTGCCACTTATCGGCACACCAACGAGCTTCAGCATGACGGGATCGTGTTTTAATCAGTTCTTCAATGTGTTTTAATTGTTTGCGAATATCTTCGTTGGTCTCGATGCAACGCGAAGGCATCGGTAATGCGGATGGAGCAATGGGAATATGGTCGAGAGGACTTCCAAATAATATTGAAGAAGATCGATTTTCACTAATTCCACACCAAACCAATGCAGTAGGACATTCAATAGTAATAATTTGCAATATTGCGCTCAACTGTAGAACCAAATCACGATGATGTGGGCAATTTAAGTACTCATTCAAAGCATTTTCGAATGGATTGCTAATGGAGGCAAGAGGTTTTTTACTATCAGCTTCTGTTCCATTGATATTTGGTTTAGTTTCTGCAGAATTTTCTTTATTTGGCGTGTCATTCGCTTCACTAGGTTCCTGTTTGATTGTTGGTTCGGGATTGACGCTATTACTAGTGGCACTACTGTGGTGGTGAATGATTGAACCTCCCGAATCCATTGCATTGTTTAGCATGTGCAACAATTTCTTCGACACTAAATACGCAAGTTTACGCGACAATCGCTCCGATTGTACAAAATCGGTCATATACTGCAATGCCACTGGAAGAAATAATCGCAACATACCATCATCCGATGGTTGGGATCGAATTTTATCGAATAAATCAAGAACCCAATTTAAAAATTCAGAACGATCTAACAATCCTTCTTCGTACATATACTTAATTAACTGGGTTGTGTAGTTCCATTGTTTAATGGCCAATTTATGATCATCGTGCGGATGTGGAGAAGTTTGTGCAATCACACCAGAACCACCACCACCACTAGTGGGAGTTGTCGCAGCCGAAGTTTGTGTTGGTGTTTGACTAAGACCAATTTGGGCTGGACTTGGCATACTAGTTGCTGGACTAGTTAGCGGCGGAGCTACTGTATTTGCTGCTGATATACTTGGATTTGGCTGAATTGAAGCAAAATTTGATGGTTGCAATACCTTCTCGGGCACAGGACCTTGATGATAGTGATCTTGCAACTTTGGTATTAAATCTTTCATAAACTTTATAAGTGTTCCAGTCCATTCTGTTGCAGGATCAGGCATTTGGCGTTTCTTGATTTTTGCTTCAGACACAGCCACTGTATATGCCGATGATAGTTTTATAAACCAAGCGGCTCGCTGCATGCTAACCTGATTTTCACATAGCATTGCAAATATCTCTTCTTTCTTATTAAATGATGGCGCTTTTTTGGCCAAGCTAAGAAGTGGTTTCGTACCCGCTAAATCTTTAAACCAAGTATCCAGTGTAGCTTTGGTGCGAGCAGTGACAGGCCAAAAATTGTCTTTTGGATTAATCTGCTGTTTCTTTCTCCCTGAATCCGATAGCGTCATCAACTCTTCTTTTTTCGCCAGTATAGCATTGAAATAAGCTCCAACCTTGCTTGCAGTAACATTGCAATTCCTTGCTGTCCCAAACTCTTCAGATAACTGTGGGGTCGTTGAAAAACCATGTTTTACATTCGTAGACGTTAATTCATCTTCCTTTTGTTTAGCGTCTTGAGGATAAACATCGGGTGGTCCCAATTTTGGCCTTTTCAATGGCCTCTTTTCTTGCATTACACTTAACATATTTATATATATTACAAAAATTTAACTGACGTATAGGAAAATACCCGAACGACGAAAAAAATCTTAACGAGTGATGGTGATGTGACACCTTCTACTCCTTATGGAATATTTAATATAAAAATTAAACTAAAACTAAAATTGTTTATTTCATTCAATTCACTAGACTATGATACACTTAATAGATAAGTTAAATTTATAGTAATTATAACTATTAACTAATAGAATTGAAATTTTGTAACATAAACATCGTCACAAAGCAAAAATAAACGCCGCCATTTAAAAAAAAATTGAAGATTTTTCTTTTCGTCTACAGACACAAACCCCAAATGTCAAAATCGTATTTAATTTTTGTTAAGTTGGCAGACACGATTCGATAACGAATTTACAAAATGATGCAACCCTACTAAACGTCAAACTTTGAAAATATTTTGATTCCAGCTGTCAGTGTCAAACTAATTTTTCCTTTTAAAATGCCAGACAGCCACAATATCCAAAATAACATTATTAAAGGAGAAGCGTCTGAGTCTGATTCAGAAGATGAACAGTTTGCGGTAATATAAAATCACATTACCAGGGTAAATCCTTTTGTATTATATGGTTTTTACTACACAGGTTGATGCAATGAAAAGTCGAAGCCAGAAAGGGAAACCAATGCCTCATGGAACCGTTATCGATGGCGAGGCACCTGAATCGGATGATGGTAAGTTTCTAGAAATGTGTAATAACAAATCACGACTTCGAACAATGAACTAGGGTAACGAGAAACACCGCAGCTAGTTACTTTGTAATTTGCTAACATTCTTTGAACATTTAGAATAAAACTTCGTTTAATTTTTATATATCAAATTTATTTTAAAACCAAATTTAATACAACAAAATTATTGCTAAAGTTTAGAATTTTTCTTAGAACACGGTCTTCTTTGGCAATTTATTTACAATAATTATATTGGCCATGGTTAATTATTACGTTAAATTTAATGAATACATACATTATAGGAGAGATTATCACAAATTATATTATTATTTAAAACGAGAAATATATTTTAATAAATTGAGATTGTTAAGAAAATTTATTCCAAATTTTATGGATTTTTGATTTAGAATCAAATAAACTTCGCAGCATTATAACTTGCACACTGCCAACCCAGATCATCACAACTATTTGAAACATTGACCAAGTGTTTACTTTGAAGAAATTCTCTTCGGCAATATTCCGGTCGCGCGCTTCATAATTCTTAATATATTCCTGAAGCTGTCTGGCTTTCACCAAATTAATTTTAATCTTACCAATTCCATCTAATATATCTTGGACTTTTAAATCATAGAACTCTGAAATGCTTAAGCCCTCCAATTCGTCTATATTATTATTATTGTTCGGTTCGTTTTCATTTTCAAAAATTAATTCAAAGAACACTAATTTATGATTGAACCGGCTAAATGAATTATCAAAACAAAATCGATAGTCGCCATCGTATTTTATATCGAAACGATGGATATTATCAGACTTTCTTAAGTCCGTGTAAATAACTCGACCTGTTGGCTCAATCATTTCGAAATTAATGTCAAGATCTCCATGCCCTCCATCGATAACTTGATATTCAATGTCGATCGTTTCGTCAATCTTTCCATGCTGATAAAAACATTCTCGCATACCAGCTTCTATATTTACTGTGATTTCCTTTTGAAATGTAGCTTCAATTATACCATTTCCAGTGATAAACAATAAAATCGTTAATAGTTTATCGAATTGATTAGTACTGGACATGATTAGTACTGGACGAGAAAATTAAATTAATAAAACATTTTGAGGTTAGAATTGCGTAGAACATTAATTTTTACCTTTTTTATAAGTTTTCAACATAAAAACACTATTGTTTTAACAAAATTCGTATTAAATATGTTGTTTAGATTATTAACTCGCTATTTACATCTATTGAACGACGTTGTTTATAATAAAATTATATTTTCATTAAAAACTTGAAATTGGATGTCTTGATTTTGTTTATGTTCACTGTTGTTTAATGTTTTTGCTCATTCACAATAGCGTCGTATTATTTCGTATATGCAAAACCACTCAACTCAACTTCTATTATGCTTGTATGGTGGTATATTTACTTATGGTGTAAATCTTCAGATAGCAGTACTGTACAAGTAACCGTAATTCTTAAAATTATTTAATTATATGCTATAATTTATACTATATATAATTAAAATTTATTTGGTTAATTATCGTAATAGTGCCACATGTATAGTTATAAAAAACTAATAGTAATGTGTATTATACTGTGTCACAAATATAACTCAATCGAATCATGAACTTCGTCGTTTTCCGTGACTCAATCCATTACGGACTGTGAGTCTTACGCATTCCAAAAAGTGACTGACCCCTACTAAGATAACGCTATAATGATCAATAACACGAAATGTCATCGAATAAAAGTATTAGCTATCCTTTGATTTGCCATATACGGATCATTATTCTCTCGAGACTATTATTATTCTCGGTTCGACTGATAATGTGTAATTTAATCTGGTGCGCAGATTTCAAAAGTAGATGGTTCTCGTTTGAGATTATGCGTTGCCATGTGAGCTTTGATTATTATGATTGGTGAGAAGTTACAAGAACTACTTTCTCACACGTATAATTAGAGTCGTAACATTTGCGGTTCAAGAATATTACTGAAGTTCGTTAGGTTGGACCAATATAATATCTATGATTTATTACCCCGTTGCATTATAAATATAATCTAATTAAATATTAATGAATTCTGTTGTGGCAAACACTCAGCTATAGTCAGAGTCGAGCAAATGGTCGTCTTTTTAAATATTCTCCGTAACAGTTAACTTCTACGTCCATATGGTATGTCCATATTGTAGGTGAATAGTATTACTTACAGGTAAAATGATACTACATTCACTTTACAATTCCTTAACTGCTATTAGTTTGGCAAACCGTCGGTGTAGATGTTTATAATAACTTTTGCCAACTGCGTTCGTTAGTCTTAGTCATTTCCTTGTTTTTTGCAATAGATGTCGGTCTGAAATTATTACAGATACAACTAGTTTGGGTCATTATATCAAATAACTTATAATAACTATTATAATCACCGAAAATCGCGTCGATATTATGTGCCAACATGATATAATTTCGGAGAAGATTAAAAGATGGCACTAGTAG
This sequence comes from Tipula lateralis, assembly GCA_963932295.1. NCBI lineage: Eukaryota > Metazoa > Arthropoda > Insecta > Diptera > Tipulidae > Tipula > Tipula lateralis. The sequence continues at coordinate 123,216,272 of OZ010737.1, forward strand.
TAGTTTAACGAAATGTTTACATTTTTTAACTGCAGTTTTTTATATTCAACGAATTAATAATTCGTTGAACCAAAATTTGAAATTTAAAAAAAAAATTATTTTACAATCGAAATTGGAAATTTTTGAAGTAAATGGGCTTATATTTATAAATAATAATAAATAAATAAAACAAATTTTTTTTTTTATATTATGTCATTTCAATAAAAAACTACTTCGCCATCTATTGTTCTCGTTAAAACGTATTGGTATGCCATCTAGAAATCCTCTCCGAAACTTGTATTTAACGAAATCATGCTGTCGTTGGCATTTACTATGAAAATTGACACGATTTCCCTTATAGTATTATAAGTTATTTGCATTATATAGTTAAAATCGCACAGCTATCGTTACATGAAAGAATATCTTCACTGCTTAAGTGGATGTTCTTTTCGGACTTATACTCATGGAGTCAGTGTTCTAAATGGTAATCTGTATTGGATTATAAACTAGAATAGGTCTCACAACACACAGTGTAATGTACGATATAAGACTCTAGTTTCCACCCTTTCCTTAAGGTATTTTAATTTACTTTGATGTTCAAACTGAGATATAAGAATTTCACCTTGTCCTTAATTTTCAAACAAGTTCCATTAAGAATATAAGGATTAAATTAGAAAATTAAGATATTTAAATTTTCAAACTAATTATTTATGCCAGTAGACCAATTATCTCTCTTTTCTGCTATAAATGGTTTTCTTTATGATGTTCATTACTAGATGGTACTGGTCAATTTGGACGGTATCATCTTTTCGCCAATAAGATCAAGTCTATCTAGGTTTCTCATAGTTTGTTGCTATATGGATTTACATTCTGTGATAATAACCGAAGTTTTAATGTAAGCTGAAATTGGTTAATTTTCACCATCCCGAAAGTCTATAGTTGGGCGGTTTCGGCACCCAACATTTACAGTACTTCCCAGTCTTAGTTAACTTAATCAGATTAATAATTAGCTTGCAAAATGCTATTGTTATTTGTGTTAAGTTTCTTTATTTATCAGACCTTCACTGGAAAATCGTTTTGTATGGCCCGCTCTTTCATTACTTGTATGATAATTTCCATTATCTACATACTTTGTGTTCAATTTTGCGCCAAATTGAATATGCCCATGTTTGTAAGTGAATGTTCTTACAAAATAAATGTGATTGATACTCTGAGGCATGTGATATGACTATAAATCGATAAAGACCTTACTTTAGTAACTGCTCATCCCGATCCTTATTCTTGTACAAGTTTAATTTGTCATGTTTTATGGTATTTGGTTGTGGGATTTGAAAATAATAATTTATAGCAAACATTTTTGGTTGAATTTCTTCGATTAAAAGGTACAAAAGTATCGATATTTTTGATGGATTAGCACGCTGACATTAGAAGAAAGTTATCTTCTCTGTTAGAAATAAACATTCAGTCACAATTTACTCTTCGACGATTATTGACAGCTGTTGTTCCAAACGGAGCGTATGCAAAATGAAAAAAGTTCAGAAGAAGCAAAATTCAATAGTCTTGATATGTAATTGCGATGCTCATACATAAAATAGTAGACCTGGCAACAAAGTTAGATTTAGTTGGTGTTAGTTTATGTGTGTCATAATGAATTATGATCAAAATAATGTATACAATTATATTTTTATTTTTCAGAAATGGCCAATTATCAAATGCCAGTAACTTATGAAACACACTCAACAATACCGCAGCATAATAATCGTTTCGAAAATACTGATTCATTGCTAATCAAAAAATTAGCTGACTGCAATTTCTCATTGTGGAACCACTTAAACACGATGATTCAAGGAACAGCACTTTCAGCATCAAAACAAATCCTGTCAACTGATCAATTGCTTCTTAAATCACAAGTTACATTGCAAACAACTTCAAATTCAATTAAAAAGATCAATGATAATACAACCCAAATTTTGGACAAATATAAGTATATTATAACTGAGAATTTTATTCCGAATATAAAAATATGAATTTTTAGAATTTGTCAACTTTACATTCAAAATAAATCTAAAATTAATAAAGCTTATATTTAATATAATTTTAAAAAGTTGTGTTTATTTTGGATTCATTGAGAATTAACTGATGGTTTTAACAAATCCGCCAAATGCCATGAATAAATAAAAGCTGAAAGTTAATTGAAAAAATATTGATTGACGATTCACACTCACTAAGTCAAATGAAAAATCTGAAATAGAATATTTCCGAGAGTTTTTGAGAACGCAACAGATGATAAGAAAACTCTCTGTTATGTAAAACATGAAAGATGCCGGCTCCGTTGATAGCGATCTTACCAATACTATACGTTGTGTGGGGGTAGTAAATAAATTGTGACCAGGGTCTCTGCAAAACACTGGCGAAAAATTACGCTCCCAAATACAATACAAAAAGTTCTACCTTAAATTATTTTAGATCGTTTTCTGCCAACTTTCCAGTATTTATCGTGACCAAACAAAACACATTTAGATCCATCAGCATCAAATTCATCAATGCAACAAGGGTACGCTCTTGACTACCCAGACCCTGGTGAATAGTAAATAAAGTCGGAGTCCCTAGTGTCCTGCAGTAAACAAAGTTGGAGTAAACCAAACTCCTGCTAGCCAGTACAGGCTCCTACAGAGAATTTAATTATTTTAAATAAATATGTAAGAATTGTTTTCGATAGACAGTGGAAGTCGCTATTCCTGTCCTATTCTATACAATACAAAATAATTCCAATTAGTCTTTGATTAAAAGTGCTTTTATCAATAATTTTCAGATTAGATAATCACAACCATGATATTGCACAGCGATTAGTTAGATCAACCTAATTCAATCATAATTTACTATCAAACCGGATATAAGTATGTACTTACGACTTTTATAAATAAAAATTCGTGCTATTCTTACTCAACACTTGAATTCAGTTATCGATTGGTTGATAACGTTATATGTATAGAATAATTGGAATGCTGTAAGACGTAATACCAGCACAAATCTAACTTAATTGCTCTTACGATATATATATATATATATATATATATATATATATATATATATATATATATATATATATATATATATATATTTATATATATATATATATATATATATATATATATATATATATATATATATATATATATATATATATATATATTATTGAGGATCAATTTATCCAACTAATCCCAGCTAAACGACTCATTTCACTGTATAATTTAGATACAAATATATTCTGTAGGAATTTATAAGACGACTATAAAAGAGGAACTAAACATATAACTAAGCTATAAAAGAGGAACTAAACATATTTGTAGAAGTAAAAAGCCTGTAAGATGGAAGACTAGGCTTTAAAGAGAACCTTGAACAAACCATACGGGACATTATAATACTACAATACCTCGATCTACCCTCATTCATGAATTTGACGTTTGTGTAAAAATCAATGAGGTAGTGTCCTACCCATTGGTATGAATATTTCTCTAATCTACTTAAGGTTCAATAAGTGTCGGACTATATAATTCAGTGCTTTAGATACTTGGAGTGGTATCACTTTTTGCATGACACGGAATGGGACGTAAGTTGGGCGTTTGAAGAGAGAGAGAGAGAACAATGGCGGTATTGCTCTCCATTTCACATCATAACAAGTTACTATTCAATTTTCATTATGGTTGGTTCTTGCCAACTGCTATGAAATAATTAATAATATGCGTATAGAGCAGCATTAAATCAATGGAAAACGCGCTTTCAAATTCGAACCTTTTTTGATCTGGTATTAGCTTGTATTCAAAAGCCAGATTGATCTTATAATAAAAGAATGTCGCCGCAGTAATCTTATGTATAGATGTTCATAGTCTGTACTTTAAAACCATTGTGTTACTTGAAGATACTGATTTTTAACCATATAGGGAGTATTGGGAACGACCAAACGGTGCTTTGATTAGCTGAGGTAATTGTAAATTCGATTACAATCGCCGGTTTATGCCTGTGTGGAGAACTAGATTATATCCATAAGTCACTCAGTTTTATTTGCTAGTCAATTATAGTATACTATAATACACTAGCAATCTGGTGCGAAGCCTTGTTATATTTGACTAGACTGGTGGTCTAGTCAAATCGGGCTGTAGAGATAAAAACAAACTAGTTCAGAATTCTTTTAAAAATCCGCTCGATTATATTATTTCAAACTATATATGTATATAGTGTTATTGTGTTAATTATATACAAACGAGGTATATACGATCGAAAAGAATCTTAATTTAGATCATCATTCGGGGTTTGAAGTGCTTTAAATCACTTATCACTGTTTTAACAATTTTATACAACGTATCAGTTCAAATTTTATCTAAAAGTTGTTTTTAGTATAAATTCAGTGCCAAACTGATTACCCAAATTCATTAATTATTAACATTTGAAACCGAACGTATATCGCTTATTATCAAATATGTTTCGTCTGTCAGCGTGTATACTTTTAGTAATAATCACCTTCAGTGTCGTCCATTCAGTATTGATAACACAAGAATACGGAGACCGTATTGAAGGTGATATTGCGCTTTATTCAAGAACCCAAATTACTACACCAACTGCGGAACCAACGATTCACGGTGTTGTATTTGATTGGGTTGGAAAAAATCAAACATTTACTCAGGTTATATTCGAAATGAATGACGTATGTATATTTAATAATAAATTGATGTAAACCAATAAAACTAATTTCTTAATATGTTCTGTAGTACAGTTTCTCATCCTTTGGCGAACGCAGAGAGTTTGTCCCACCGTTCTTGCATAGCATCGTTGCATTTTTCATTAATATTGAAACAGATTATTTACTTGTGACTATGACGGTGTTTGGATTTCCGGACAGAACACATATAGACGTTCATCCATGGGATAGTCATAAATCATTGGAGCCTATTGAAAAGACAGTTACTACTCGGAAATAAAGTGTCAAATAAATCAATAAATGTCTGACAGATAGACACTTACATATAGTTATATAAATACAAAGTTATTATTTTTATTAAGAATTAAATATTGTTTGTTCAATTGTTTGTTTTAACGTTTTACACTGTGATTTGTGTAGACTCAGCTAGGCAAGTGTGTTATATAGATGTATTCATTGAAAACACCTAAACATAATCGAATTATGAAGATTCCGCTCCAAGATCGGCAGTTTTAACCACTGCGCCATTTGGTTGGTGTTTGTTAAGTTTGAATAAGATTATATCAACGGGACCAAAGGTGATCATTACGACTCGACTTTTATGACCTAATATTAATTTTTGGCCATTATAGAAACGCACTGTGCCTACAATCTGGTTTTATCGGTTTTAAATACGAATCAGTTCTTCAATCAGTTTTGATCAACTGAATAAGTTAAGACAGATTAAGTATAACTCGTACGTAAGAAATCGATTGTTTTTCGTTTGTCGACATTTTTAACATTTATCGTTTTTTACGGATGCGGGTCGTCAGCAATCCAACCAGATTTAGTCACGTCCTACGACAAACTCTGGATATGTGGTGGTATTCTATGGGTCTTATATATTCAGAGCTCTTTATTTTCGGAGGACTAACTTTGTGGAACTGCCTTTCGACCTTGTTCGATTTGTGTGGCGAAATGTAGTTATGACGAATGGAAAGTAGCCGCGTTATGTCCAATTGGTATGGCAATTCTGATATTTGACAAGGAGATGCGCTGTTCCCGATACTTTTTAATTTCATGTTGGAATTCATCCTTCGTAAAACTGAAAACTTTTTGCATATGCAATAATATCTGTGTGAATGGACTAAATGACAACGGAGTGAAAGAGATACTTGATCTACGCACCAAATATCTGATCTCTGGTTTAAGAGATCCATATAGCTTAGCCAAAAGTGAAAAATGTAGAAAAGTCGTTGGCTATTAAGACCCGCTCTTCCTGAATTCTAGAAAATAGAATCGTGGAATTTGAAAACAAAGAATTACTGAAGCATAAAAACAAATGTCTGGTGTATTGAAGATTCACCATGATGAATAACCTATTTAAGAATCGATTATTTTATCGGTATTAAAGCAGACAGTTCTATTGTTGCATTGGCTTACATTTACTTTACGAGTATATCAACCGAAAGAATATTTGGACCATAATTTCCAAGACATATATGTACATTTAGGTATCATCACTTTGCTATCACCCTCATTTTCATGAAATATTTTGAGTTTTGAACCAGAGGGACTTGAAGGTGATAGCTCTTTTAGTTATTGCAAGAAAAACTAGAATTATTTTATACCAAATGGTTGTCGCAAGGTGTTAAAGCTATTGTGACCATAGTGTAACGAATTAGAGCTTGAGATAGAAGGTTCAAATTCCAACCAGGATGGAATGAAAAACGCATTTTCTTGTACGAACCGTTAAAAATCACTATGAGTGGTTTATATACATAAATAATCCATGAATCGAACAATAACACAGATGATACTGTAAGTGGTGGTATTAAAATGGTTTGAAAGGACTAAGTGTGGCTTCGGACAACCGCAGAAATTTGAAATTGATCGTCATTGCTTTCTTCTGTTTTCTTTTGGGAGACTCATAACTTGGTTTTCTTTCACTTGTTACCGACCACTTCAATCTGCGACCTTTGCTTTTTCGACTTAGACTATAATATTTACCCATACCATAGAATCTCTCTGTTTCTTGCTTAGCTTCGTCATAATATTTTAGTAAATCTGTTGAGAATTTTAACCCTGAACATAGTTCTTAAAACAGTTATATAGATGCAATTTTTGCGCCATAGATTATTTTACCGGATGTCAATAAATTTTGCAATTAATTATTTTGTAATCGAAAGATTAAATTTGAAGTGCCTTTATACTATTGAATTGACACAACGTTATCAAAATTAAGTGAACGATTGAAACGCAATAAGTTTATTTTTACCAATAGTCATATGTAATTTAATCTAAATTTTTATATGTATCTATTTCATGTCAAGTTTCGAAATATATTTATAGTATAAAAGCTTACAAATATATGTTGAATTGATATTAGTACACATATATCAATATAGTAAGACGTTAAAATGATGAAACGCGGTTTAATTTTAATAATCGTCACAATAGGAACAGTACTCTGTCAAGACATCATAAATTTTGGAATTGGCGAAAGAGTTCCTGGCGATGAGTTGCTTCATACCGAAACGCAACATTCACAACCGACACAAGATATAACGCAGCACAGTTTAATTTTTGTTTGGCGCGGGAATAATGAAACCTATTCACTGATCGATGTCGAAACTAATGGGGTATGTCAGTAGTTATATAACTATATAATATATTGTTAACAAGTATATCGAAACTATAACTGTTTTAGTTGTTTTGTAATCTTTAGTATGACGTATGGCATATGGTTTCACCATCTGATACGACTCCGTACTACTTGAGGTATTTTTCTTTTGTTTTAACAAATCGAAATGTACAACAGCTTCAAGTTACAATAAGGATATACGGTCTTAAAAATCAATACATAGAAACTGATTCAGTGACTGATTATCATAAGGACTTTCAACATGCGATAACAACAACATCTGGTGTCAATAAACATTAAGTGTACATTTGGTGATTTGTATTTGGAATTTCAAATAAATTTAATAAAGGAACTTCTTTAAATTTTGTGTTTAAATGAAAGAAAAAATTAAATACAGGTTTTGTAAATAATTTTTCAAAACTACTCAATGGAATATATAATGTTTTAGTGGTCACTATACGAAAACTCTTAAATCAACTTCTCCGAATCTGAGCAAACATAGTTTTGTTATTGGAAACAAAAATTACGTTAAAAGTTAAAAGATGTAACGCATTTCCATCTCGTCACCTATGTTACCAAGTAAAATCGCGATAGCGTTACAAACATAGGTATCACATTGTGTGGTGATACTTGCTTTCCATATGTGTCGTTGACGTTATATGTAAAATTATAATCTTGAAATGATTCAAGCAGTTAGGTAAATTATTTATCAAGATGTTCGTAAAATAAGGAGTGTAAGCCAATCGAGATTACCATTCCAATGATATATATTGATGAGTTCAAAAGGTAAATTTCTAAAACCATTTTCAAGTCCGACTAAATTTCGTTAAAGTTCTTTATATTTACAGTGCTGGGAAAAAAAAATTGGGCAAACAAATTTATTGCAAATTGGAGTCTTTTTTTGCTAAAATTACAAAACTTTTGAAAGCAATTTGTTTATTGTTTCATTTTAAATACATGTATGACGTAATTTTTTGAAAAAAAAAAAATTAACCTGCAATTTAGGGTTAAAACCCCGAAAAATTCCAAAATATTCAAAATACGTTGAAGGGTGTTAAAGTAATGTAATAAATTAAACACTCTTTTATTATTTTTTTGTTTGTGTTTTATTGATTTATAAAAGTTCAATCTTTAATATTAATATTTGGTGGGACCGCCTTTTGCTTTTATTACAGCGATACACCTCCGTTTCATTGAATTTGATAAATTTTTCAAAGTCGCAGGAGATATGGTTTCCCAAATCATCATCAACAAACTTTTTAAAGCTTCAATCGATTCTGGGCGCTTCCTTGCTACTTCTAGCTTCATTATAGACCAAATATTTTCAATTGGATTTAAGTCCAGACTATACGGGGGCCAGCTCAACACATCGATACCTTTTTCTTCGAAGTACTTTTTCACCTTTAAATGAAGAGATAAGAAAAAAAAAACAAGTTTTTAACAAAATATTTATGTTTATCAGAAAGCCAATTTGTCCATCTACAATTCAAAATTAATAACTCACAATTTTGGCGGTATGGCACGGAGCGTTGTCCTGTTGAAAAATAAATTTGCAAGTCTCGCCAAAAAGCTTTAACACAGAAGGCTCAAATTCGTTCTGAAGGACAATTTTTCTTTTCAAAAAATTACGTCATACATGTATTTAAAATGAAACAATAAACAAATTGCTTTCAAAAGTTTTGTAATTTTAGCAAAAAAAGACTCCAATTTGCAATAAATTTGTTTGCCCAATTTTTTTTCCCAGCACTGTATATTTGTCTTGAATATCTTCATACTATTTCATAATATTTCTTGGTGTATTGGGCACGAAAATATTTTTCTATATTTCCAACGCTCATAATTTTCTAAAAAATTGTTGGCATCTGTGTGGCCATGTGTTGGAACAAGACAAATACGACAAATATCTAACACCAATTTAAGTCGGGTCTATGCTCTTTGATCAACTGTGATCATCTTCTCTTCATCTTTTAGGGAAAGCTTTAGGTAATACAGTCTTGCACAATAATACCTATAAGTCATATTGAAGATAGCTATTTTGATTTAAACCAAAGACAATGTACTACATAGTCTTACATTGTACATAGTCTTACGTAGTACATTGTCTTTGTTTAAACTACAAATAAAAACGGAAATGTTCAACTTTCACTACCGTCTGCCTCCTAATCATTGAAATTAGATTCCGTTGCAGAAAGGACGAGTCTAAATTTACGTTGAATAAAAGGCAGTGATTTGTCGAAATGTTTCAGGCCATCATATTGAAAAAATCAAATACCATCAAATCTTGTAAATAAGATATCAACGGATATATGAAGTTAAGAAAAACAGAGTCTCTCGTGTATTTGAATGATTTTGGAAGTAAATGTACGATGCACATACCGAAGGAGCAAAAACTATACGGAGAAATAATGTATACTAGACTGAAATAAGGGGAAGTAATTGTACTCTGGGTGAAAAGGCTATATTTGAATTTTATTACCTCTTTTAAGGCTCTATTCCATGGGAAAAATTGACTGACAGTCAAAAAGGAAATAATTATAAAACTCCAACTAAAAGATAAAGACAACGTTTTTGTTTATTAATTTATTTAAAGCAAATTATAGCAGAATTTTGACTGCTATTTAAGAAACCATAACCAAATAAGTCATTAATTACTCATTCTTGGATTTTTTTTTAATTGTGAATTAAAATTTAGTATTAAATATCACAATGCTAAACAAATGTGATTTCTATTTCAATTCAATTATAATTTTACCAAAATAATATATGGACCCTTGCTATAAAATTTGTTGTGTTATACATGTAAGAAATTTATATTTCATACAAATAATATAATATTTCATCACACTATATATATATATATATATATATATATATATATATATATATATATATATATTTATATATATATACATATACATATATATATATATATATATAAATATATGCATATATAGAAATATATATATATATATATATATATATATATATATATATATATATATATATATATATATATATATATATATATATATATATATGTGTGTGTGTGTGTTTATAATTTTTTACTATTTTTACCTATAAATTCCATAATTTCAGGGATCTGATCTAGAACATCCTAATCCGCCTGGAAACGTTAGACAAGAAACAACTAATGGTAAAGAAAATTAACCACCAACACAAGTCATCAAAAAAAAACAAATGTCATATTTAAAAGCAATGAAATCATCTTCGGATGATATTCTTTGGTCACCTAGTAAGAAACAAAAATTAAAGACATTGAGAGTTGCGGCAAAAGCAAAAACCAAAAAAATTAAATTGCTTAATCAGAAATTACGCCGCCGAAATTTTAGAATTCAAAATCTTACAACATTAATCCGCGATCTGAAATCTAAAAAATTAATTTCGGCAGATGATGCGTTTATCTTAAATAACTGAGAAAGGAAACATCGGAAAAGAACTATTTAATGACCAAAAGAAAAAGATGTTATGAAAAAGTTTAAGAGGAATGGAGTATAGCGAAGAATTAAAGAAATTTGCTTTAAATCTGAACTATTCTCCTAAAGCTTATAATTACGTTCGAGGAAGACTAGGTTTATGTTTACCTCATTCAAAAACTATCAGCCGTTGGTATCAGACAGTGGATGGGAACCTTGGATTTACTAAATAATTATTTAGCACTCTTCGAAATTTGGTCCAAATTTCAAAAACAAAAACTGAACAAATTATTACTAATTTAGTATTCGATGAGGTATCAATCCGGTCACGAAGAGAATGGGACGAACAGAAAAAACGAGCGTGGGGTTATGTTGAAGTTGGTCCGGACCCAGAAAGCAACAAAACTCTGACCGAACAAATATTAGTGTTTATTCTAGTTAAATGTTAGATTCCATTATATTGCAAAATTGAAAAATAAAAAAAATTCTTTGCGGTCATTCTGTACCAGAGTTATAAATTTTCAGAGAATGTAACATATGTATGTAATATTATATATATATATATATATATATATATATATATATATATATATATATATATATATGTATATATATATATATATATATATATATATATATATATATATATATATATATATATATAAATAAATATATATATATATATATATATATATATATATATATATATATATATATAATTATTTATGTTCATTCATGTACATTTTATATATGTACAGTTTAAATAATAAAATTGTTCATAAAATATAAATAACTTTGTTGTGATTTTCTGTACCCAACCTATATATTTTCATTTACTACGCCACTACATTTTTTAATTAAATTGTAATATTGCTATCTCATTCTCTTCTTTCTCTTTATTGATGTAAACAAAAAAAGTGCTTCAACATTTTGCTGTTAATTTAATGTGATATTCTTTGCAAAATGAGAGAAAAGAACAATTTTTCTTTTATCAAAGAATACGAAAAAAAAATTGCCCTTTTTGTCGATGCATTGGTGAAAATAAAATACAAATTATTATGCTACACAATTAACACAAACATAAATTTCATAGTATAGTCTTTTAAAACATATAGATTTATTTTATTATAATCCTTTATTATTATTGTTATTAAGTTTTTATTTAATTTTGATAATTTCACACATTTATGACAAAATATAGTTCACAAATGAAATTAAAAATGGCGTTTTGTTTTTGTTTATATTGTTTTGTCATTTAAAAATTTATAGATCAACAAAAAAAAGTGCTCGAGATCATTTCCAAAGAATGTGTATTGTCAAAAAAACGTTTCGAGCAAAAAGAGCACTTTTTCTGCTGTCAGAGCACCTTTTTTTTACCAAAGAATATCGCATAAGGTTCAAATAGTGGCAATAATTGTTCATGCCACTGCGATGAGTTTCATTCAGGGCAGTAAATGAGTTAATAATATTTTATCCAAAATTTATATACAAAAATTTATTCATCGTAATATCAATGCTAAAGAAGGAAAAATAAAATAAAATTCAAATATGACCTTTTCACCCAGGGTACAATTAATTATCCTTATTTTAGTCTAGTATACATTATTTCTCCATATAGTTTGTTTATCTGTATATCTGTATAATAGTTATGTGTGATTTTGCCAAGAAACCAGTTTTAATAGAGTTTTAAACTATGGAATTTTAAGCTATATTAGATTATTTCGTTGAATTTTAGTATATGTTTTGTGGAAAGACTGAAGTTGTACTTGATTATGCTACCATGAACAAATATCAGAAATGGTCTCCGAATTTAATGGCAAAAGTAGTTATAATAAAGCGGATACCGCTAATTGGTCTTGTGAGTTTCACGTATAAATAAAACAAGTATAAAAAGACTACTTAACTGTATAAGATAAATTTGGGACGAACGAGTAATACACTCAGCAAAATGATATACCATAAACAGAAAGGTTTGTGTTGATATAAACTTAAGTAAAATAAAAACAATTGTATTATAATTTATAACGTCTATTAATTAAATGGCGCTTTCTGGTTACAACTGAAGCAACAATATCAAATTATTCAATCGTCAATTTCACCGATAGTAACTGAATTAACAATTGGTTTTGAAGATGTTTGATCGATCCGTGAAAATAGATCTATATGAGTTTTACCCGAAAACCCGTACAACGTGTAGATCGCAATCAGTGATCGGGTATTATAATGTGTCAGTGTTGAATTGAATATTTGTAGGTACGGTGGAACAAATATTCTAGTATCTCTGAAGTGCGCTGAATCGAACTGAAATTATAAAATTGAATATAATTGTCCGCTTGCGCATTATTAATTTCTGATTACTATAGACATACCCCATTGTGCTCGAGTAGTACTTGAGTGAATGTTTCATTATTCCCAATCCATTCAATTGTAACACTATGAGTTGTTGGCTCATCTGTTATCGGCGTAATTAAGGCTTTATAATATATTGGTGCATCACCATCTACACGTTCGCCAAATGTATATTGTTCTAAAATGCCATGAGCAACCGAACTCAATATTATGACAAATAATAGCTTTGCTTGTAAGTGAAACATTTCTCCTAGATTTGAGTGTATATACCTTGAGGAGTTTAAAAAATACTTTAAAATTGTAACCAACCATGTACAGTATTTATATAGTGAAATGACTGATCCGATAAGATTTTATTGTATGATTAGTGAAAATTATCAAAATTGAAGTTTATATTTTTGAGTATGTGCTCACATCGTAGTTTACGCAATAGTCAGTAAAGAATCCATTTGTGCTCACATCGTAGATACCGCAATAGTCATTTGTTTTTTTCTTTAACCATATCTAAAAGACGTTACTGTAAGTAATTTCTACTTCAGTGTAGATTACTGGGACTCTACTATATTTCATGATCATATTATCTGAGAGATTATGACAAGTTATCAGTTATATTTTATGTTAAGTAGCTTAATAACTTAATTGGATTGTTTATTTGTCGACTGTAAATAGTATGTGCTTTTTTTTGAAGTGGCTGGAGATATAGAGCCACTTATAAACCGGAAATGTTCCGAGCATTGTTAACTATCAGATATCAATATATATTCATATGTAGAGGAAATGTTTGTATGATACGATACAAATCAAAATTTAAATTCAAAGCACACTTTTAAGTACACTCTATATTTGAAAAATCGAAGTAAATTACAGTTCAGCGGATAAGCTGAAATTGCACAGAGTGTTGATCAAACCCGGCTTAATTTATGGATGTGAGAGTTGGACCGTGACGAATGAGTACGAGAGAGACGTTGATGAGTTCTAACCACAGAGACGAGTGCGATATGGCATCTTCTAAACGTTTACAAGAATACGACATTGTTGACACTTGACATGATTGTTGTCAGATTATTGACACGGTACGGACCTGTAAAAACAAGTAAAGCTGCGACAATTGGAGCGGGAGGATAGGAGGCAAACGGGTGTTTTGTAGGATATGTAATGTAATGATGCTTTGATAGCTGTGAGTGGCTGCTATTGAAGGTTTTACTAGAACTCCGATGTGGCATTGATTAATAGCTTGAGTGCTGAATCAACCAGCCGTTGAAGACGTTTAAGTCTTTTGACTTTAATAGCATCTTGTTGTTGTATTCTGTAATGGTTGGTTATCGCTAGACGCTAGTAGTAATTTTCTATTGTGGCGTAACTTTGAGGTGAACGCCACAGTTTTCACCATCTGATAACGATCGGTACTATATAGGGTGGCATGAAGCTATGCAATGTGCAGATAGTTCTACGTAAATCAAACCTACAGCTGTACTTCTGCGATTTGGCTATGTAATTGCGAAACAGATAGAAGATGTATTACGGAATTGTAAAGATAAATAATTTATTTATTAAAAAACTCTATTTCATATGCATATGCAAATTTTGAGTATACAAGCTCATTTACAATATGACGAGTAGCATGAAGCAGATATTTTAAAAATCTTATATAATTAAGTTTAAACAATACTTAACTATATTATCAAGGCCCGTTTCATTTTCTTCTACTGCGCTTTTATGAGATCAAGCCTACCCGGTTATGTAAGTGAAGCTTGGGAAACTTTGCTTTCGGCATTGTATTTATTGTAGCGCTTTCATCAACCCTGTTGAAGATAGTGAAAATGATACTAAGATTTTATAAATCATTATGTTTAACAAACATTCAAGCAACTGCTCAAGGCGGTTTCGAAACCTCTAACAGATATTATATGTTACTACATTAAGTCCATGAGCTATTTAGTCGAAGTATACTACCATCTTAGGGGAGACATAAAGGTTGTTTTTTACAGAAACGTTTCCACCATTTTTCGACTCATCCATAATTTATAATTCTAAGATTCGTAGGTAGTTTGCTTACCCAATCGTTATATGGATGAAAAATAAGCATCATTGAATTTCTATTTGCGTAGAATGATAATCATTCTAAATTAGTACAGACCAACGGATATAGAGATTTATTGAGCTGTACTTGCACCTATCTGTTTTCTTCAAGAGGAATACAATAGCACCATCAAGTGATTGAGGAATGTTTATTGCTCACAGCATTTTCTTATTGTTAACCATTTTACTTGTGAGGCGTGTAACCCAGTTAGTTTGACAAAATAACCAGGAAAAATATACACACAAACTGGAAAATCAGTTTCTAGTAGATTTACCAAAAGTAAGGATCTGTTTACTATATCAGTATTTTATAGTCTTCAAGGACTATTTTCGATATTTATTGATTTATATTTATATTATATATGTTTTGATGAATTCTTAATAGAACTTCCAGTGATATGGTTATTTTTACATTTTTAACGAGACCTATAGAGTTTGTTTGGTCACCATTATTACCGAGGATTACCTTTCCGCCTACTAACATTGGATTCAAAAGTGATTTTTATCATTCGATTACAATCGATGATGGGTATGAACCACCATTTGTTAGAGTCCCTTTTGGGCCATTAACTCGTTGATCCATCTACTATGTTATTGTTATATATAGGCAGTGGATGAGGCAATGCAATGTGCAGATGGTCTACACATTTCGGGCCTTTAGTCGTAAGTTCTCGATTTAGCCTCAGTGTAAGGTATAGAGAGTTAAAAGTGAACAAATAAACAGCATTGGAAACCTTGTATACGCGTAATACATTCACTGTGGGCACTGATGATTTAGGTTATTTAGGAACATTTACTGTTACAAAATAGCCTAGAACAGTCTTGGATGCATCTCAATTGGGATATTTATCGTTCTATTTCTATAGATTGGATATAAAGGAGATTTTTTATCTAATTCATATTATAGATAACGGTGATCAGAAAAATAAAATATCCTAGCCTAGTAACTAGTCTGTTTGACATCCAGTTTGGGATAAATGGGATGCTTTCAAAATCTATTTAGGTAAATCAAGACATTTAATTGAAAATCGACATAGTAATGGATCTTATTCCAGAATGGGGTATATTTTAAGGCAGCTGGTGAATCAACTTGTTATAAAGACACGTATTAAGCCAAAGACTATTCATTTTGAACAAATATAGATGATTGCCTCAGTCGCTTCTAGGGAGAAATAAAAAAAATGTTTTTTGTTAAAAGTGTTTTTGTAGTTGTTTTATAGTGTTAATTTTCAACTCGAAGAATTTGTCAAGTGATCGAATATCAATCATCCTTTCTTCTGTTAAATAAATGAGAATGAGTTAATATTATACTCATTAATCACATCACGGTGTAGTAAAATAATTTAGTAAAATATGTTAAAAAAAACAAATTTCTTATAAACATTTTTATATATATTCAGTGGCTGGTTTGAAACAAGTACACAGTGTTTTGATGCCGGATTTCTGCTCCGAATTTAGTTGTGTTAAACTATAATTTTCTAGTTTGTACGTTGTGGCCAAAAGTGGTGCGACCTTTTCCGGCAACAAACGATTTATTACACGAATCCAATAATGTTTGATTATGTCAATTTTTGGCATTAGGTCATTAACTACTGGAACAATATCATCGCGCGTCATCAAATCGAGCATATGTGATAGTGATAGACACAGTTGATCCATTAAATTATCCCGATGCTTGTATTCATTGAAATCGATTAGGTCGTCCGACTGTTCCAGCGCTAGGAGAAATGTATTCCAAACTTTACTATAAAACGTACCATAATCTTTTCGCTCCGATGGTATAGTCATTGCAATCACACCATTCGTTCGAACTTTAAAATTGTTACAAGTTAATATAATGTTGCATAGCGCGGGATAGACAATCGCTTGCCATTTTTGCACGGAATTCATCTCATAGATTGCCTTATTCTTTAGTACATTACCAATTGCATAGCAAGCATTCCATTTCACTTTAACGTTACCCTTGCTTAAACCATTTACGACTATTTTGTTGACCCCATCCATGAACAAATCAGTCCATAATTTTTCTTTTAGATGCACGTTTAATAATAATTTTAGCAAATTTCCCATCGAACGCATTATATTCGAGCGCACTCGATCAACTTGATCCGACGTTTGGGAAGATATTTCGATTAGTCTACGTAGTAAATCATCATTGATTCGTTCTAAATGACTGTCGGCAAAATTTTGTTCATTACTCATATAATTTATCGACGATATAAGGGCGTCTGTAATATTTCCTAACGACCATGAGGCTTTGATGCGGACTTGTAAATTAGATTCCCTCATTAGTAAAATTATTGATTCGGCTGTGTTCTCAATAAAGCATAGATCTTCTTTTAACGATGGGAATAATGAATATACCGCTAGGGCACGAACTGCAGCTGCCTTAACTATACTGTCATCCGAATAAGCCGTTGCCGATAGTAGAGATATTAGATTTATATGTTTGTCCCGCTAAAAACAAAAACAATTAAAATTCGAGAACTTCTTCATTCGTATATTTTACACTTACCGGTAATTTTTCAAAGACATGCACTCCAATATTAGAAAGTGCATCACAGCACACCGATTTCAATGTAGAACTTGGCTCTAAATTTTGAATTTGTTCGGTCACTAATGGCAAAACTGCCAACCAAAAATTTAATGCAGCATTCAAGTCATCCTGATTTACAGTTTCGTGGTTTAATAAATATGCTGAGATTCCGTGTCCAATTGACTCCAAACACTTCCCACTGGATAATCGAATTTCATTATTATCACAAGCTAAACAATTATTTAACGCCGATGCTATATAACTCAGATGATCCTTCAGCAGGATGTAATATACTGACATGGCCGATAGTACTTGTAAACTTTCAATACGAACCGGTGCTAGAGCTACGTTCATTTTATCTTTGTTTTTGTATGCTGAGATTACAATACCAAGATTTTCGAGAACACGATGCAAAAGCCATGACATTTTAGGTGCACCTGAATTCTCAATCCGTTTTAATTCCTCATCACCATGCACCTCGCCTTCAATTTCGTCGTCGGATATAATCTCATCGTCATCGTATTCTGTTTTGGCCAACTGACACGTCTGGACCGTATGAATAGGTTGTATTGACGTATTGATAATTTTAAAAGATGCTGTCTTCTGTATGCCAACAATTTCGAGTATGTCAAGGGTGATCTCCGGTGTCGAAATTATAATGCCCATCACCATTAGCGCAGCTACTTGGATACTGGAATCCTTGTGGTAAATTAATCGACGAATGAAAAATACAAGATTTTTAATAATATCGAATTTAAGTCGATTTATTGGTGTGGCCTGAATTAAAATAGTTAAGCATTTAAGGATTTGCATAACTACGGGCAGCGAACCTTCGTACGAAAGTGCTTCTATGATATTTGTATAAATCATTGTCACCATATTCCCTAAGGCCACTGAAAAAGGTGTAAAGGTACTTGGTCCCTTATCCGTCATATCCACTTGCATTAAGTACGATTTTGATCCGTAAAATATAACCGAAATAGTTCTTAACGCGGCGATTCTGCAATTCGGTGATGAATCTTTTAATACCGAATTTAAAATTGATATCGGAATGTTATCGATACTTGTAGGATTTTCATTTAACGGGAACAGTGAGTGCCAATATCCGAAAAATACACGTTTTTCGACGGCTTTTGCTATGTTTCCTATTAATATTAGCGCCGATTCACGTACTTTCGACTGTTTTTTGCGATCGAATTGAACACGATTTGCCTCGGTTTCGGAATAATCTGAATCACTGGTTCGATAAAAAGGTGAAAAGGTTGCTAGATCTTGTATTTTCATTGAATCTTCATTGCCAACATCTTGATTTTCGATTTTTCCTACCTTAGGAGTTTTACTATCGTCCTTCTTAGGTTTCGTGAAATGTTTGGGTTTTCTAGTTTTGGCCACTTTTCCGCCAGTAGTACTGCCTCCCGATTTAGATTCAAGAACCGATTGTTGAGAACTCATGATTTTTTGGGGCGCAATCTGATCGGCATTCGGTATTTTATATAAAATAAATGCTTTCGCAGCTCCTAGAATTTCACCAATTTTCTCGTTCGCCCAATTTTTATTCTTCCAACATATTATTCGACAGACACTCAACGCCGATGCGATAAGCGAACTGTAATTTGATTCTCCATATTTTTCGGATTTTGCTTGATAAATTAGGGCGAGCAAGTTATTGCCTATGTATGTGATGTAGTCACTAGGTATGTTTATCTCAATGTTTTCTTCAGAGAACAATAAAAATACTTCAACACAAAGTAGGGCCGATAATTTTATATCTTCGACGGAGTTTGTTTCGTATGATTTTTTACTGCGACTCATGACACCGGATTCGAACAGAGATTTTGTCAATACTCCTTCGGGCGAGAACAATATATCATAGAATTTTGTGATTATATCAGCATTACCTTTGATGAGTACGCGCAGCGTATCAAATATATCGCAGACGATCGAATTGTAATTTATATTTAATGCTTTGAGCAACCAATCGATAAGCACATGCAATACATTTTCATTCAATTTTAACTTCTGGTGTTTCACCATCGAACTGATCAAACAGCACGCCTTCACCACAAGAGTTTCCTCATTCGCTGGAATGTTCGGAAGCGATTGCAATAATCGTATGGCTGGTTGTAGATCAACCATATTCAATCCATTTTTGTAATCCAAACTATTTAATTCATTTAATAAATGATTTAGTTCTACGGCATTGTTCAGTTTAGAATTTCGATCCCCAATAGAATTGTTTTCACTGTTACTACTATCAAAGTTGATAAATAAAAATTTAGTCGATAAATTTAAAAATTCATCTTTTACATTTGATTCGGACATTATTTATGGTATTTTTGGAATTATTTTAAAATTTTAAATTTTTTATTGTGCAACACAATTTTCTTGACTAAAAATGGACTTTTGTTTTTATTTTTATGACATTTGCACTGTCAAATTCTTCATAGTATATGTGGTAGGATTCTGTAATTCATTTAAATTTTGCGCTGAATAGAGATACGTGCTGTTGTTGTTCATTTCATTGCTAATTGTAGATCACTACCAGTTTAAATTGTGATATATGTTTTCGTTTACTTATAATTTGTGTTTATTTCTCATCTGGGTACATAATTTTTAACGTACAAAATTAAATTATTGCATCCGTATCATATTAGTTCGATTCCCTGGTGCTGACAATAAAATTTTGGTTTATTGGACACACAGCAACCAACAACAAATCGTAATAAAAACAAAAGTAAAATTTTTCAATGACAGTTTTTCTCTGTGTTCGTGTTGTGAAGGTACCGACAGACCGAGCGTAGGAAGATTGTTTATGACATTTTATCAGAGAATATTTTTTGTTTCTGGGTTAAAATAAATGGTCTGTTATAAATAAAAAATTGTGAATTTCATATTTTGCTTGGTTTAATTAGATCAAATATACATCACAGAATTTATATTTAATATTTTTTATGTGAGTTTAATTTATAATTTTATGATATTGTGGCGAAGAATAAAAACTTAAGTATCATCTTGCTCTGTGTATAGTTGCTAGTTTATATTTGGCTTTGCAAAATAATTATTTGTGAATTAAAAAATCATAAAATCTCGTGATAAATCAACAACAAAAAATTTATGTGATTATATATTTTATTTGTTATGTATAAAAATATAAAAGTTGTATATTATTAATATTGTTATGTGTGCGTTTTGTGAGTGGATTTAATATTTTAAGATAAGTTTGGTTTTGATTGAGGTTTTCGACTGTTCTTCGAAATATATAAAACAAGTAAGTGCTAATACAATATTATTATTATGTATAATATCTCCCTGATACCTTAGTGGTGATAAGATAATGCGGTAAAATGTGATTGGCAGTTGACAGCACTATCTGAGCAAAACAAACAAAATTGCGTAACTCATGTGGAACCGTCTTGGTACAAACAATTTTGAATTAATTTGCGAACATCCACATTATCTTATATATTAATTACATGCAGCTTGTGATTAGAATTTTATATTTTATAGTCAAAAATATAGCATATGCATTGAAGTATGAAGTTATTTAAAGAACTGATTACATGCAAAACAGTCTTATTGGATATGGCTAATATTGATAAAAGACTTGATAATGACTAGCTTGATATAAGCTATAATCTAGAAATTATAATCATACAAAAATGGTTCGAAAATAGGTAGGTAGGTTTTGTATCAAGGAATTGATCTTAGTTAAGATATAGTCAAACTTTTGCTATCAGGCTTTATCACGTCAAAAGTAGCTCGGAACTGTGAGTTATCTTATCAAAATTTTACAACTTCTTGCTCACTTATTTATTCTTTGTTTCGGGAGTGTATAGATATTGTCGTTAATTTTATATATTTTATTGTTGTCTAGACTGGTACTTTTCTTAATTTCTCTATAAATAAATAAATTTGAGCTCGATAGGTTAAAATGCAAGAGAATAGCTAGTATTTGATCAGTCTAGGTCTGAGGATGGCTTATGCCTTCTTCTGAGGTTCTTTTCTTAACAAAAGTTTTTGCTTTACCCGCGTACTTTAAGATGTTAACCTCATATATATGAATAGCAAGGTTCCACTCCAACGTACGATGTCAAGTCTCAAGTATCAATTTTCTTATGAAATATTTCCTATGAAGCTTTCGTAAGAGTATAGCACTATTGTTCTTAGCTTTACCGTTCGAATATATTAGGCTTCCAGTTTTTTGCTGTCCTTTTTTTAAAGGAGAGTTTAACCTTGAATATTGCTTTTAAGTAACCCAACTCTGTTAAAAAATAAGGTTGTTTAAGCTGAGGAAGTTTCTGTTTTCTAATAAATTAACCATTGCTGAGAGTAATCACTAAGGGCTGTAAATAAGCAATCATGTTGGCATATCAAGTTAGATGATATCTAACTTGATCCATTGGAATAATATTCAGCTTCCGTTGGTGTGATAAAATCAATTACATAATTCCAAAGCTTAATATCGGTACCAAAGCTGGATTTCATTGTTTGTAAATAAAACCACAATGACTTTTAACTGTGTAAATAAACGTTAAAGAAAGTACTGGAATTTCTGTAACTTAGATTTCTCAATTCTCCGTCACATTGAGAAAGAAGAAACCTTTTAGTATGGTACAAATCGAGACGTTTCTACAGAAGCGTCTCATACATAGGACTACCAAACTGTATTAAATTACTAAATTAAAAATATCAAGCAAAAGGTTGTGGGTGGCATCAAGGAACAAAGAGTATAAGTACTTTAACCCGGTCACGTTCTGTATACTGATTCGGAGTAAATCATGCAGCGATATGCTAAGACCAAGCAACAATCCTCATACAATATGTTCGTAAAGAAAAAATCCTAATTTATAAACAGATAATTTTTAAAAACGGTAACTTAAATTTTTCATTGTAATTATAGTCGCGACAGAGATTTGCTTTAACCAGACTGCCTACATTATATTGTTTGTTTCTTTCTGTTTCTAATATCGGTTTGTGGACCGACGCTCTCCTAACTTTTTAGCAGGTCCTTTTCAACGTCCTATCGTATACCGAAGAAAACTGAAGCTGACGGATGGCTTTATCCCAGCCTATAGTACTGACATGGCAGATGGGCCGGCCTAAGAGTTCTGCACTTTGACAGGTGGTCATAGATCGTTCATTCACATCATCGATCGTAATCGAATTGTATGCAATTGTGCATATATGTATTCTATATAATTGAACTGATGATTTGGCTTTACTTCTCCGTTTGTTATTTCTTTAAGCAACTTACAAACTTGGTTTGATGTTGCCCACATTTCTATTTTGTCTTAAGTATTTATTTATATTTCAATATACATACATAAGCCTTAATTATATACCGTCCGCTTTCGATCTCATCCACTTAACATTTAAGTATTTATAATTTATTTATTCTTTTTGTCTGTTGTGACGAATCTGTCTTCTAACTCTTCTTTAAATCGTGAACATTCTCTCTCTTATATTAAGTAGTTGTAGCTGTCTGACACACCCTGTCTATATGATTTTATGTTGTAAGCTTTGGTTACTATTACTGATCTTGTAGCTTAACCAAGTTCTGCTGCTGTTATAGTTATTTTACAAATAAAGTGCATCATATCTACTTCCGATGTAAAATTATAACTTTAGCATTGTCTTATAAGTACTCAAAGGTTTTATTCCGTGATGAAACGCTTGTTCACGCTTGTTCTTTGAAATTATAAATATTTTGAAATTATAAAACATGTTAAAAGCTGTTATTGCTCAATCTCATTATTGCTAGACACAATTTGTCTAAATATTTAAGGAGCTACATAAATGGCTCTTTCAGTCGCTTTACTTAAAGTACATCTATATAAAAATGGCTTAAGACATATAATCTTATAATAATGAAGTTTAACCATTGGTGTCCAGAATTTGTGAATCAGATTCGGGGTAAAAAGGCCATAGATTTCGTCCATTGATTTAACTGTACGCCATTTCATGATCCATACAAATCGAATGACTTCTTTCAGTTTTACGTGTACAACCGGATTATTATCTGGTATTATCAAGAAAATGCTCGAAGACGATTATTATTTCTTCGATTTGGTTAACTTCAAAAGCGTTAGTAAAGAAAGTTGCTAGCTATACTAGTACAAGGTTCTAATGCTGTCCTTAGATTTGAAATCAAATTTCTTTTATGTTGTCTGGAATTAAATTGTAAAGAAAATTTATTCACTATGAACCAAAAGAATTTTGAAAACGACCTTTTTCCTGAATTATTTAATGGAAATTAACTATCCTCAATTGTGAAAGTTACTTAAATCTTAAATTAAATTTTATTAAAGAATCAATTAAATTCAATAAAACGTTTTTTTTTGCTTAAAATAAAATAATAATACCAATATATCATCTTTTTGACTTCACTCCATAAGTTTTCTATTAGATTTAAACCAGATATTAACATTGTACTACATTGTACTACAACGTATATTAAGTGTCGTTATAAAGCTGGAATATCAATCTCAGCATCATTTATCATAGTATCATTCAAGATTTTAATCTATACTAGTCTTCGTTGTTTCAAAGGGAAAACGATTCAAATACCATAACAAAGCTCGCTTCACATCAATATAGATTCCCTGCCATGTTTTTGGTGGTTGTGTGACTTAATCCGTGTTAACTCTATATTTTTACATAAGTAATGGCTATTAACAAATGTTTATTATTATTGTCACACAATCACCACATTTACCATTGTGTTAAACTGTTATACTTATCTGAACTATGGTTTTATGAACCAACATACAATGGTTTATATTGATGAAGTGATGAGGTTCAAGTATCTTAGTTAATCAGATCTATTGTGATGTATGGAATAGTTGGAACATAACATTCAAGATTTGTAACATTCAAGAGAAGAATTATAAGTATAACCTATTGTCTAAATTACAACGTTGATGGCACAGACCGAGTTCCATAAAATTCAATCACAAGATCGGGATTTAAGTCAAAGTATCACTTACAAGTATAAAAATCCTGTCACGTTATACATGTTAATCGAATAGTGAAGCTGGCAGGTTTTAAACATAGTAAAAAATAATTGACGGAACTGTTAGTAAACGAAATAGTTAAATAAAAACCGTTTGTTTGTCAAATGTTAGTTTGCAACTGCACAATTCGAAAATGAATCACTTAACCACCGTCCAATGTGTTGTTCCACAAATCACATTTCATTGTCAGCGATTCGGTGTAGAGCAGCATTAAGTCGAAGCTGATTTATTAAATAACATTTTCTTCCCTTTGAAGCTCATTTTCATTATTCTGGAAATGATAATAAGCAAAATTTCGCATATAGGTTGGGGTCGGCGCATTCATTGGGCTTTGAATTTTTGAAAATGATTGACGTGGTACTGTATCAATTATTGCTATAAGTGATATGATAGAGATTATTTATGGCATGCAGTTAAAGATATTGACGTGAAAGACATGTTGTTCTCACATGCTATAAGTTTCCAAGTCGCATTATTTCAACGTATTATTAGTAACGTTAATTGGCCTTGAAGATACTGTGATTTTATAATGTTATATATACTTTTTTGGCATAATGCTGATTTTAAAAATTTGGCGCTGTTAATATTAAGTTTCTCTAAAATACTTAATAGAGAAACTTAATAATATTAACAGCTCCAAATTTTTGAACTGAACACCTCAGTACATACGAATATATTTTTTTTCCCAGTCACGCAGGCTCTGTTGCCCCATTGTGACATCCCTTCCCAGACGTACTCCGTCAGTCCCGAAATCTATTTATTCTTTTAATGAAGTTCAAAATATTTCGAATAGGAATTGTGATTCAAAGCAGTGCAGTCTATGCGAAGAATATGAAGAACAGGAGCACAACAAGTGCTCAACAGTTTCTTCTTCTCATTCTCCACTGTGAACGGTCAGTTTGCGATGTTCCGAATTTTCATTCAGAACATATTTTTTATTTATTTTATTTTTTTTATTTATTTATAAATAAGTCTACAAATACGACTTGACATTAAAAATGACATTACATATAAAATGACGTAATAGTCAGACATATAAAATAATAATTAAAATCAGGAAGAAGCAAAGTGTTGCTTCTATCTTCGTTTTAAGGTATCCTTGCTAGAAGTAAAATCGAACAGGTGATTTATCTGATTAAAGCTTTTGCACATCATGTTAATCGGTTCATTAGAACCATAGTTGGTTCTATGGACATCAACTTGCAAGAACTTATTTCTCCTTAATTGTCTACTGGGTACTTTAATTTGTAAATTTTCCGGTATTGATGGTGCGTCAATGTGACCTAATAAAATATTACCAACAAACGGACACTTTAAAATATGATTATTCAGAGAACAATGCGCCGTAAAAATGGTCCGCAACATCCTCAAATCTATCATAATTCAAGAAGGACTGGGATCTTGGCTAATTCTTTGACTCAAAGAAGATTTTGGATAGTCTTGTCGACTGTCCAAATTGAGATTTATCCATCTCTTCTGGTCACTAAAGTGATAGTCGACATCTCTTTCAAGATATAAAGAGGTCCCTCTTAAAGCGGGCTCAGGTCCAACAAAAGTAGAATCTGCACCTAAACGGGCCAATTTATCAGCCAGTAAATTTTTCTTGATACCCATGTAAAGTCTTACTTCATTCAGACTCCCTAGTCGATTTAAGGCAATTATCAGCTCCAAAACAAGTTTCGATGAAATATTATTGGAGAGAATCGCCTGTAGAGCAGCCGGGCTTGGAATTCAGAAAGGATGCAGATACGAAGATCTCTGCAACTCATCTCCTTTGCAAGGAGTGCTGCTTTCAAAATTAGTACTGCTTCCAAGACAGATAGATAATTTGACCCGTCAGTAAAGATCATCATATCGTCACCCGAGAATTTAGATGAGCTGTTGTAGTCCCATATGTGATTTTCGGTAATAATTACGCAAAATAATTTCCTAAAGTCGTGCTTCGTCACTATAGTATCCGAGGGCATGTGGGCAGTTGTGTATCGGACCACCTCCCTCCATATTTGACACTGATAGTTGACTTTCGAAAGAGCGGGGTCGTATGTCCTCCAATTTTTGGGGGACTAAAGTTTCTCACAGTCCTGCGTCTAGTGAAAATAACCATCTCAGTTTTCCTAGGGTTAACTGGTAGACCCTGATCACTAAACCAGACTACAATTACCAAGTTAATCACTATTTGCATGTGATCACATAGTACATCTGTATATTTACAGATACTAGTATTATGGCGATGTGATCGGCATAACCCTGGCAGTACAATCCGTTGTCGTTTACTTGGTCCAGTAGTGAGTTGACTACAAGACACCACAAGAGCAAAGACTCCACCCTGAGGACATTCCTTTCGGGCGATCACCGTCGTCCTATCACTACCTAAGTCTGCAGTAATTCTCTTTAACCTAAACATGGAACTAAACCACCGAACAAGTGTGGTCTCCATGGCATGGCTCTCAGTTGCAGAGACCATAGCACTGAGGGCAGCGTTGTAAAACGTATCATAAAACGGTCTAAAAGGCAAGTTCTTTGCTGTCCAGCGATTTTTCAATCCGTTAAAAGTTATTAGCTTTTTGGTCTGCTGTTTCAACAAATTTTCCTTTTTGGTATGTGTGTTTTTTGGAACGTATGTGATTTTCTAATAGTTAATTTATATCTAAAGCACTTATCAACTAATCGCTCTAAAAATTTAAGTATAGAAATGAGGACAGGCTGATAGGTCGACAACTTTATGCCTGGCATACGAATTTACACTCTTATACAAATTAATACTCTTATCCATTCGAATATATATATATATATATATATATATATATATATATATATATATATATATATATATATATATATATATATATATATATATATATATATATTTATATATATATTAATTATATATATATATATATATATATATATATATATATATATATATATATATATATATATATATATATATATATATATATATATATATATATATATATATATGTGTGTTACGGTTTAAGCCGAATTTACCGATAAACGTCCGAATTTACCTATCTCTTTGGTAAATGTATGTTCAATCTACGTTTATCTGCAAATTTAGACTATACTCACATTTACTCTTTAATTTTTTGTGCTAATAAATGATTTCGTTGTAGACCCTAGAATGATTTCGTAGTAGACCCTAGAATGATTTCCTAGAATTGTAAAGGCTAACGGCTTCGGTAACTCTCACGGGCACGCTAAAAGTCATGCGCTCCCTCCCCGCTTAAACCCTCCTAGGTGCTTTAGATTTCAACTTCGAGGGACGTAGGAGCCGGGATAAGCAAACATGTCGCACGTAGGAACGGATTATATAGAATCTATTAATGGATTTCGGTACACTTCGGTTCACATTTTGGTAAATTCGAACATTTACCGGTAAATTCGGACATTCGCCGATTTCGGGCTTTAACCGTAACATATATACTCGTATCCATACATATACGGGGCACCATGGGTATTAAGGTAAACGTATGTTTCATCACCTTGACACGACATCAAAATAATAATCGCATCACCCCAAATAATCTAGAGAAACCAATTAATTTCCAAAATCTAAATTAATTTAATCGATCAAACCTTGTGTCTAACAAACCGTAACATTTCAATACCTGAAGGACTTGAAGACATTGAAAATTTGTTATGCAAAGTCTTTGATTTTTTTTAGCAACTTATAACAAAAAAAATTATTGCGTGACTAATCCCCAGCTTTGTAATTTACTTTTACTCGTATTTATTTCTAATAGCATTGATAATTTCAAAATTGTTCACAGTATGTTTGTGTGTAGGTTTTTTATAGTAACATATCTGTTAGAAAATCTGTTTAATTAAACTGTTTGCAAATATGATTGTTAGATTTTAATACCAGTTGCACTAACTATATATACCAGATGTACTAGCGTGTGAGTAACAATAATTTATTTAACTAAATGACCTTAAAGAACAATGTAAATGAATTTATAGAGTGATGTACTCGTAATAAATAACCAATATAATCAAGTATACAATAATCCCCTAATCAACTGTGCTGATAGAAACAACGATTATGCACAAAACGTGATCTTTAAGATATAAATTTTTCCTTTTTAATAATGTATCCTTATGAAAGGATATAGAAACGATTTAATTACTAAAACAGTCGTTGTTCCAATTTGAAACTCCCAAAAGTCATTAAAATTTCGTTTCTTGCTTGACTGCGTTTGCACAGTCCTCTATCCCTAGAGATATACCACAGCGTAATAAAGTTTAATTTTTATTAAGTAATTAGACGGTTTGAATTTTAATTTGTACAGCAGTTATTGTAAGGATGCAAATTAATTTTTTTAATGTGATAGTCGCAAAAGTTTTCGGCCTTTTTGGACTTGAAGTAAGTAGTTTATTCTATATAGATTATCTTGACACTTAAACAGTTTTGCAAAAATTAAAATAGTGTGGTTCTAAAAGGTTCATATTGAAACTAGTCTTTCCGCAGACTAACCATCTAACATCTGAATTCTTAAAAATTCATCAATGCCCCGTCCGTTGGTAGATAGCTGCTCACATACTAACGAGTTCGAAGGGTTTGCTTCTTTTTAGTCTTCTAACCAAATGTTTACTATCCAGTAGCCGAGAGGCTTCCGCATTGACATGTTCCGTTAGCCTTGATTCATGCTTTGTTGCAAATCTTTTTATTTCGTGTTTTTTTATATCCGGAATCCCCAAATCACGTGCAAATCACTATTTCGAATTTACCAGGGTGCATTGACTATATAACTCCGAAGTACTTAATTCTGGAAGTTTTGTATAAGTCTGATGTTAGTATTCTTAGTATTGCTCGAAAGCTCAGTGCCATATAGTCAAATCGGCCTTAGAACTTCTTTGTAAATCTCTATTTAGTTGCATATGCTTAATATTGACCTTTATCTCAATATCCAGTACAATTGCCGTTATTTAAGAACAAGCTCTTTTCTTTTTTTCTTTAAATGCTCTTTCCATTTAAGTTTAACATCCAGTGTCATACCAAAGTATTAAGTTGCAGAGTTCTCGTACGACCCTACCACATCGTTTAAGCTGATTGGCGGCGGATAAACCAATGGGTTATTCGTAAAGTTGACATGGACAGATTTTAATTCATTAAGTTTGATTTTCCATCGCATGGTCCACTGGCGAATTTCACCACTTGCATATCGAAATTTATTCGCAACCTCTTCCACAGTTTGCCCTGTTGCCAGTATAGCGGTGCCGTCAGTAAACGATACTTTGCTTACGTGGTCGGGCTGTGGTATATCACTTGTATATATAGTAGGTATAGGACTGGGCTCATAACGCTGTCTTGAAGGACTCTTGCCTTTACCTTTCTCACTCCAGAATACTAATCTTCTTTAAATCCTTTCAGATAAATATGATCTCAATAGATTAACATTCAAATTGGTGATTAGGTCTCTACTTTCTATTATTGGCATCATTCTTTTAAGGAGTAGTCTCTCGATTAGATTTGAAATGATATGTAGCAAGGGTATCGGATGATATACGAATTAGTCTTATTGGGCAGTTTACCTAGTTTCGATAACATAATAACTTCCACAACTTTCCAGGCAGAAGGAATTTGCCGTAACGTTATAGTTAACTGCATTAATCAAATATGTTAGTTAACGAAAGCGTTCTATATATAGTTGCTTTAGAATTTCTCCCTTTAAAAGGTCATATCCAGGAGCCTTTGCTGACAGATTGTATTTTATTTCCATAAAAACTTCTTTCTGGGTTATTAGAGAAATTCTACCCCCCATAATTGTTGCTTCCATTTTCGATTGTAATATCCGATTCGGTTTAAAAATATCAGCCAGAAGATTAACAAATTCTTCAGCTTTTGATTTGTTATCCCTAACTCACGAGCCATCACTTCGCTTAATAGGAGGGGTCAGCGTAATTGGAGGTATTAGACTTTTTGTTGCCTTACATAGTGAGTACCGTATTTCTTTAAAAATTCTTAAAGATAGGGTGTAAACATCAATGGCACAAACTAAAGAGCAATGATCAATGAATTTTAATTGCAAAAAATTCAAGATATTAGTGTACCCGACTTGTGGTTTCAATATGATGGTGCAACGTGCCACACGGTAGCTCAAACCATCGATTAATATAGAAATAATAAATTTAAATTTTTGAAAATTTTAATGAGAACATCATATCAAGAAAATAACTCGTGAATTTGCCTCGATTTGACGATTTCCTGTGATCTGACGCCGTCAGATTACTTTAATCGGGGTTTCTCAAATCACTTGTTTGGTTTAACTACAATCGGATCCTGTATTAGAAGCGAACATGACGCACGTAATTAACGAAATATCGGTCGATATGCTCGAAAGAGTGCTGGAAAATTGAACCCATAGAGGTTTCAAAAAAACTTCCGGAAGCTCTTATTGGATCACCCTATACAAACATTTGATAGAAATGTATGAAACTATTCCTTTAAAGACTACAGCTATCTCGTTATGTAAAGACTAGCTGTACCTAATATTACTGATACTGAGAATACATTAGAGAAGTAATAGGAACGTTTTAAATATTTTTAGAAGTATCGCATACATTTAATTAAAGGTGGTGAGTGGTGACTCAGTGGTTTGCTCTCTGAACTTCAGTGATATTTATACCAAAACAATTTTATATGATTTTAAGATTATATATTGCGAACCGACACTATTGAGTGAAAGACGAAAAAGAATACTGTGAGGTGAAGCTAATATCAGTGGGCCTCTCATGCTAGTATGTTGGAATCGATACATTCTCCTGCTTTACACTAGAGTATCAAAAATGTAACTATTGCAACATTTCCTGGAATCCACAAATAAATTACAAAATGTTTGTGATAAAATAAGTAAGGAAATGTGACGTATCGATGTGAGACTCGTGGTAATAAACGGGTAGCAAATTCGATTCTTCGTAGAAATCTAAATGTTGATGATGAAATGAAGAAACACGCGGTGTCATTGCTCAACATGTGAATGTGAAGGCGCGTATTATGTTGGATATCATACGTAGTAAATGGATATCATACGTAGTATGATAGAGAAAGAGATCAACTGATTAAATGGATTATTATGATCAGTTTAAATAATAATTGTTGTTATAAATAATGTAACAATTTAAATTAGACTGACCTCATTAAAAGTGTCATATTATGAAAGTAAAATTATTTATCTAATAAAAAAGAAAGCAAATAAATCGTCAAGGCTTTTATGATCTTTAAAAGCCCATCGCATTGTTTATAGTGGAAAGTAGAAAGACTATACTTGTCTTTTAAATTTTAACATTGTTGAATGAATTCCTGTTCACGTTAAACTTTTCAATTCAATTATGGCCTCATAGGTTTTAGCATTGTCTACACATCAGGCCGAAAAGTAATTTTAAATGATAAAACATCAAAGATATCTCAGACTTATCACTTCATTCAGAGAGAGTCAGACGGGCGTTCATTAAGGCCTTGATAAATGCAATAAGTATCGTCCCAATCGCCATGATAAATATAATAAATAATAATATAATTTTATGGTGTCTCAATCTTTAAATACAACGTGATAAATATTTCTAACAGATCGTTAGGATTTTACAACATAAAAAAGCATATAATCTCGTGAATTTTCCAAAAATCTGAAAAAAGATATTTCGTGTATTGGTTAATATATAATAAACATTATTTTATGCGAGTAAAAATTATTACGCAAATCCAATAATCACTTAAAAAACATTATCGAAGCTGTAGAATATGATAATGATATTGATGTTGAAATAGCTGTGAACGTGACAGCTGGTGGGAGTTATAGTAGAACTCCGATGTGGTCATTATAGATAGCCATTGGAGATGTTGAGTCTCTGTTCAGAATATGGCATCTTTGTGTATTCTGTAATTTTGGTTCACTTATAGCACAGTTTCGATCGACGTCATCAGATTGGTTGTTGATCGAAAAAATTTAATCCATCTCATGTATGTTGCATTTTGTTTTGTATAAATGGTAAGTATGTTGTGAGTCTTTGTTGCAACAGTGATAGTGAATTACAGATGTTTTTGAATCGAAATGTTTTTTTCGATTTTATTGTTAATTTACTATTGTGGCGTGACTGTTTTCTTGATATTTCCGTTTGAGTACTTCATTGTGAGCGGTATTCACCATAGTTTGGAATGATTCAGAGTGGTTTGCTGAATAAGTTTCGGTCGGAGTGTTCAGTAACGGTCACTACACCAGAAATGCTCGATAAAATTCATTGCATGATCTCGGATGATTCAATCGAGCAATACACAAAATTTTGGCAAGCACACAAAACAACCGAGCCGGTCTTGTATATATGTACATTACTAATGCGGTGTTCTACATAAATCTGTATTAATGCGCATATTCAATAGTGATTTCATTGTATTAGTGGAGGAATGATCTTTATTAAACCTTTTGACGCTCTTTCGGATTAAGTTATGCATATCAGCTAAAATAGGTTTAGGACAGTCTTCTATAAAGGCCACCTCATGACTATTTTCTGTTTAGTTTCTAGCTTATAACTCTCTGAGTTGGATCAACTTAAATCAAAAGTCATTTCGCATCGAAGGCCAAGTATCAATCGATGGAAATAGGTTTTTCCAAGAGAATCGGGAAAGAATTGAGCAAGGTAGGTGTATCGATCGGGATGATAATCTACATCGATTATCTTGAAAAGGTTAAAACGAATAATATTCTGCAAACTTATTGAAACAATTAACAACAATTTATGGATCTACGGAAAGAGTAATCTTAGTAATCTCATTTGAAATGGTTTTCCTTCAAGAAAATGCACGTATGCTATTATGCAAAATTCGATATCGGATCTCAAAGCGGATTTTGCTATAATGAAAATCTGATATCGAAAAATCCGCTATTATGGATCTAAAAAGAAAAACAAATCAGATTTTCCGAAAATCGAATGTGAAAATCCGACTGCTAGTTGGTAGACGAATTTAATTTTGTGTTATTAAATTTGTATGTTTTGAATGCTCCACAGTTTAAGCAGAAAAATTTCATTAATATAGATTTCATTTGACAAGTCACTAGTCAATCAAT
The DNA here is from genome assembly GCA_963932295.1 of Tipula lateralis. Classification (NCBI taxonomy): domain Eukaryota; kingdom Metazoa; phylum Arthropoda; class Insecta; order Diptera; family Tipulidae; genus Tipula; species Tipula lateralis. The sequence goes on from OZ010737.1 coordinate 123,250,061, forward strand.
ACACAACAACAAAATAAAAATTAGGAGCTTCAAGGGTATTAAAAAACACATTATACGACCAAAACATTTTAAAATATAGAAAAATTCGCAGAGGATCGGATTTTTCGATATCGGAAATAATTCGATAGCTGATTATTTTATAATCGCGCCCATGTTTATATTCTATGAGCACGATATTCGTCATGTTTCGCCAGCAGTGAAATATTATGAAACAATTGGTTAGTCGAATCTCTTAGTTTTTCAATACAATATTCAGTATTGAAGAATAGGAATGGTCCTTTTCTTAAAAACAGTGAAAAGACTTCACCAGCTTTCTGTTCAATATTACTATTATAGTTTTATTTGCTGAATCTGTTGTAGATAAACTACCTACCGATATGGTCATAATTGATCATCGGGTGATTTCATGACATTTACTCCATTCATTTCCATTCATTGTTTAAAGTTGGGCGTAGGAAAGGATGTTATTTCATGTTGGCCTAATCTCTACCCGTTTTAAAATTGAAACCATCTTATCACCAATTAACATTGCTCTATTGTGCATTCAAGTCTATATTTTGCGGTTCGATAATATCAGTGCACCATTGAGGCAACTGATAGGCTTGTTTAATCATTTTATCCAATCGGAGGATACACTTTAGATTATTTAACTAATTTATAACAGGTGTCCAATATAGTTTTGCCTGCAGTTCAATTCAAAATTACCTATGTTGAGCCGATATTCTTCCATATACTTGTACATAAGTATTAAGGCAGGTTACTTAGGCAAATACTATAAGTTATTATTGTGCGCGATAAAAATTTCACAAGCCATCTGGTTCCGTTTAATTTAAAGCTCAGATCGTTTATTTTAATGTTAAACAATTACGCCCGTATTTGGTTTATGAGTTCTATATACTCTTGGAGTGGTCAATTTTAAAAAATCCATATAAATAGAAATAAATAATATTTGGCTATAAACTTGACCTCCACACGCATATAAAATTTACACATGATGCTAATAAAATTGTATATAAATTATTTAATTTTCGGAAAGATTTTAAAAATAGAAATTTCGAAAAATTAATCGATCAATTGGATCGTTTGGATAGAACCACTTACATTTAATTATTATAGCAATTATTGTTGACCTATAAATATGTGTTCGTTATGTGGACTAAATTAAACGAAAAAAAAATTTGTGTAGGTCAATCACCACGTGCTCCATATATCGCGATAATTTATCAATGTCGTTGTGCTGCGTATTTTTGCGCGATTCTATAAAGAAGAATTTATTTTTATCGCATGCTCGCCTTTGAGATCGTTAAAGAAAAATTAACACGTTTAAAAAGATGTTTGTATAATTTAACGAATATAAGATTATTTATTAGTGTTTATCTCAGTGGTCGATCGACGAAAATATCGTTTGATATTTCGTATTTAATTGTCTTTCAACAATGTTACTAACTGAGAGGTTTTAATGATTTTTCTATAAATTCTATTTGAACTATTCTTAATGCAATAGCATAATTATTTGTACTTATGACGACTGTTTCGGTTTCTTTACAGATAGTTGGAACATTTGGATCTTGTGATATATGTAAGTAAACAAATATTTATATTGTATTATTAGTTATTATATGTCGCGACCTTCTATAGAATGTCAAGGCTATAAGTGATTGCAGCATAGCTCAAGTAACTCAAGTGAAAATTTCGTACCAACGAAATAAGTAATACTGTTTTGTTCTACAAAATTCCAAGTTTTTTCAATTGTGGAGGCACTTGTAAAATCACTAAACCCGTTTAAATACGTTCTTATCGATCATGGACCATTATTCCATTATTGAGAGGTTAAGAACAAAAAATCCATTTATATTTAAAAAAAACTAGAATGTTTTAAGAGAAATCAATGAATGTTTATTTCATTGTAAAGAGGAAAGTATGCCATTAACAAATGATATCAGCCAAATGGCCGCCACGGCTATGCTTGCAGCACCATGTCCTTTTCATGAAATATTCCATGACCAATTTTTATATTTGCGGCTGTATGTCCTCGATTACTTCACGAATTTCATTTTTAGGGTCTTGAATCGATTGTGGAGCATTATCATAAACCTTATCCTTCACGTGGCTCCAAAGAAAAAGTTTAACAGTGTAATATCACAAGATTTCGGTGGCCAATTGTGATCACCTCTTCGAAAAATAACAAAGTCAAGAAACTATTCTTGCAAAATTGCGATTGTTTCATTGCTTGTCTGGCACGTAGCACCGTCTTGCTTAAAATAAACGTCGTCCACATCAATATCTTCCAATTTCGGCCATAAAAAATCATTAATCATAGCTCGGTATAGCGCAAACCATTCATCGTAACCGTTGCACTAGCCTCATTTGCAAAAAAGTAAGGTCCAATCACATACCGCCAGCTTGGATACATTCTTGGATTTTCTGAGGCTCAAATGCGACAATTCTGTTTACTAACGCAGCCTCCGAAATGAAAATGAACCTCATCACTGAAGATGAGTTTTCGATAAAAATCCGGATCATTTTGATGCATTTAAAGATGTGTTCTTGTGTTAACTGAACTTTAAACCTCCAAGTTTTTATCTTAAATACGGTTTTATGTCATTTGTGAAATGTCTTATTCGTTCTTCAACACTACGGTTTGCAGCAGAAATATTCTTAGTTGTTCTTGCGTGCGACACACATGGTTTCGATTTTTCACATCAGTAATTTGTCCTAACAGCTCAAATTTTTCCACCAGCTTCATTATGGTCGGCCAAAAAAGTGCCTCACGTCGACCAAAAAGTGCTTCAATTTTACGGCATAATTATCACCATATTTGTAGTATATTATAACAATTTAAATGCGTTGTTGGAGCGCGCATCGTACCATTTTTATTAATAGTATAATTTTTACTTGTTAAATGTCAAAAGATGACTGCTTCAAAATTGACAGCTGGCCATTTAGCAGGCTATTCAAATTGAAACCTCTTATTGGAAAACTCTTTATTAATAAATATAATTAATCTTATAACAGCATATTTCTTACGTAAAATAAGGAGATAGGCAGAATTTGATATGCCCGTATCCTCCCTACCCATCAAACTCTTTCTACACTTTTTCGATATAAACCAAATCAGCCCTTGACGTTCACCCAAAACTATCATTTTGCAGAACAATTCATAGAACCATATACTCAAAGCATACACAAACACACACATTAAGATTTTACAGTCTACCCGTCAATGTTAATTTTAATTTTGATTAATTAATATAATTTTGTGTAGATAACATTTTTACAAACACATACAGAAATTATATTATTTATCATAAACTTCACACTATGTCTTAAAACCTTGTCAAAACAAAAACGAAAGTGTTATAAAAGAGAAATAAGTAAATTTGTTTTCATGACACAAAAGTTTATTGATCAGTAATATACAATAGAATAGAAAAATATTGACTCAAATTAGGATTAAGATTGATAAGAGGATTTGTAAACCCCAGCATTCGCTTTCGAGTACGCCTTTACTTACCTGTCTGGAAGACGTTATTGAATTTATTTTTTTAAAATTCTGCATGCAGAGACTGTAATCATGGGTCCAACTATTAAATAATATTGGCATTGCACCATCTATACTACTTTGTATGGTCCAAAGAAATCTAATATCTAAAATTTGAACAGACATATAGTCTCATGTGGATTAGAAAATAAACGGTAGAAGAGTACCATAATAAATCAGGGAGGCGAACTACTCATATAAAGGATTCAAGGCAACATAGACATTTGGTTAAGAACAACCATTAAGAATCCATCGACGGCAAAGTTGTTTACGAATAATGATCATAATTTAAAATCAGATCTGTAAAATTTACTAAATTATAATTACTATAAAATAAATAGATTGTGGTTCAAAAACTATGTTTGATCGAAACCACAGAACATATTTTTCACGGACCTTTACCTTATTATGCTTGCTACGGTTTGGAATCATATATAAGAAGTTTTGTGATTTTGTCTGCATGGTTAAGTTTGTATTGAGTCTCAGTTAAGAGTCTAAACTTTGAAAGAATCACAGAACAAATGAAAGTGATAGTTTTCAAGTCACCGGTTATAATTTAATTGTTAAGAAAGTTTCTCATCACGCCGTTGTCTTGAGTTCATTTCTCACCGTTAACCAAAAATTAACAAGATCAGCGATTGTGTGTAAAAAGCATACGTTGTGCGCCGCCCTGACCATCTACAATGTGCACCAATACGTATGATTCGTAAGGCAGTTGAGACGCCTTTAAGCCTTGATTATTATTATTTTTCAGGAGCGTTACTACATTATATGTTATCATATTAGAGGCAACAAAATGCATTCCTCATATTATATGGAAGTAGATCATTTTCTATATATTGAAATGACTCGAGTGAGAGATTCTAAAGGTAAATTCTAAAGGTTATTATAAAAAAACCGCCTCCAATACTCTTTGCAGATTTCAAAGGTGATGATTATGAAACAGTAATTTTGCATTTAACATTCATTCATGTGAGGATTTGTTAGTTTTATCCCGATTACATGACATTTTGACAACATACGTCAATTTGTGGTCTGTCAAATGGCACGTTCAAATCTTTATTGAAATATTAATTATTTATAAAAGCTTTATAATGCTGTTTGAAAAGTGTAACTCCTTTACTGGAATGAATTCTCTCCAATCCTTTTTGCTACGCTAACAACGTTACGAGAATCTGCATATTTTTCACGCATATCGAAGGAAGTTTTATTAGCTATTTTGAACAGTCACAATTTAATGTTTCTAAGAGTGACACCAGAAAGTAGAAAACAGAGCAGATATCGTGTAATATCACACATTAAAAGGCAATCTATACAGTGCATGACTATACGGCTATGATAAATTGTATAACGTTTAAATATTTTGTAAATGAAAATGTTAAAGTAATTTTCCTCTTCTGAAATTTTTTACGGTAACGCAGATCGGCGGATTAACCGTTTAACATCATAATCCTTTATGATTAAACTGTTTTATAATTGAAATACCTTCGTTAATTAATTTCAACCAAACTGTTTTTTTCCTAAAATATGATAATTATTTGTTCGGATTATCCTAAATTAATTTAAAGAATGAACTTTATGTGAATTGATGCCATCATGCTTTCCCATTTCTATTGTGAACATCAAAATGTGTTTTAATTTAGAATTTGCTTGACCTCGCTATTAAATGACAGCATAAATCCAGATTCCTTCGCATATATGTACATATACGAGTAGTACATGGCATAAGTAGTTCATGTACATAAAACGTAATCGATTTTATAAACTTTTTCACTGTTGTTATACGAAAATGTAACGATAATCCAGTTTTGATTATCATTTTTTTTGCGAAAAACTTATTTTTTGTGTATCGTCGAGTAGAGTAAAAATATTTTTATTTCTTAAACCATCGTTGGTTTTTTATGACTCGTTTAGCTGGATGTTATTCGAGTCGAGTGAGACTTAAAAGAAGAAATACTCGTGTCATGAATTCATTTCGATATGATAAAGATCGTGTATAATGTTATTGAAATCTATTTTCTGGGAAATTGAACGTGGGAATAGCTAGATTTATTATTTATTTTAAACCATAAGCAGTAGACGTTTGATACATATATTTATTTATATTTCAATTTTGACATATGAACGTGTACGAATTTAGATGGTTTGGATTTGCGTATTCTTTGTTAATATGTAAAATTTCTTTAATTCCTCATGGGATCAGAAGACCGTTTCTTCACATTGGTACCATCATTGTCGAAATCGCAGAGCATACTCGTTGTCGCTTGATTTAATGATATAATTGCCCAAAGAAGTGTTATCAATTATACTCCTGCTGAGAAAGTTACAATCCATCAATTACCTCATAACACGTATTCAAGAGTAATACAAGATTCAAGGTAGTGGCCATAACGAGTAGGTTATAATCACTTAATTCAGCCTCATAACTATTACCTGTACATAAAAGAAGTTGATCAGACTGCCGGTATAAAATACTGTACTGCAAGATGTTTATGAGATTAAAACACCGCATTAACTTGCTGAATACCATAACTATTTACAACAATCCAAGATGGCCTGTTCTCTATTTTAATATTTAAATTGTAGATTTGTCTGAAATTGTCTGAAATATGTACTTTGTTTGGTAATTCTCTTAAGCGCAAAACAAGCCGGAGAAGCAAGACACAACAGGAGAATATATTAGATTAATATATTCTATTGTTATGTCCTGCTTCTCCGGCTCTTTCTGGTGCAGCGTTCCCTTTTTTCGGTTATAACTTTTTTACAATAATTATCTATGGCTGAAAGGCTGTAAACGCCCTTAACCTCTCAACTGAGACCTTCCATAATACGTATTGGAGGTGGTCACATGATGGTGGTCAGCCAAACGAATGATTTCGCACACAATCGCTTTTTACCGCATGCCGGGTGAGAAACACTCTTAACCAATACGCTACAACCGGTGACTGTTGCAACACGGTTCCAACCTGTACATATACCTGAGTCGTATAGTACAAATATCGAGTCTTGTCGATAGTGTCAATTACGTCATCAGATCGAAACTCGCCTAGTGAATTAAAATACTATTACACCACAGATTAACTAAATCAAATTAAACTCATAAAGTTTTCACGCATTACAGAGACCTTTAGTGCAGAAATTTTCCAAATGTGAGTTATATGTGAGTTTTCAAATATGAGCCTTGAACCACGACCAGAAAACTCCGATCTGGGTGGTCATTTTGTGGTGCTTTGTCATACTTTTATATCACGGTTGGAGACTTTTTTCGTGATATAAAAATATTAATAATATTTCAATATACGACGTGAAGTTGTTCATTCATGATTCACCGGCAGTAAGCTACGACAATTTCCTTTTATCATACTTTGTTATCATTAAATGTGATAAAGCACCTCAAAATGACCACCCTGAAATCGCTAATTGTGCGCTGTCCATTTACAAGGCTCGATATTATTAGACTATATATATTGGTTTTACAACTTGGTTACCAAGATCGCTTCTGTCGTTCAATACATTAATTATATTTTGAGCCACTGTCTATAAGACAGACGTTCACGCTGTTTTTCTGTGGGTAGTATTCAATTTTCCACCTACTCATTGATTGGTAGAATATTTATATTGAAAATCTCTTATAAACAAAAAAATTGCGATAATTTATGGATTCATGAAAAATAATTTTCACATATGTTATAATCTATATATTACTTCTACAAAACGCTTTATATAGCGTTCAATTAAAATGGCATCGATCCAATTTCTAATCGTTTTTAATATAAAAATACAAGAACAATAAACATTTGAAGGTGTCTATATTTAACAATTACAATTTGATATATAGAAAGTACGATAACAACGACTCTTATCGATTCTTTATCAATAGATTCTATAATATGATTATATGAACAACTGTTGCCAGTTAACGTTTCCAGTTATTCGAAATCAATAAATATTTAATTTAACAGGCTTCCTGCCGATATATCACCTTTATGCTACAATGGAAAACACTCACAGTTGCCGATTCACCACTGGTATACCACCCTAACTAATCTAACAAGGGGCGATTGATAACCGATATTCTACACTATTAGAACAGTGTATCATTGATATATTCCAGTGGCCAAACTATCACTATCAAAAGATGACATAATGATCATTTGTAGTGGTAAAGAAAATACAGTCGTAGTCAAGTGTAAATCTGACTATACCAGGAAAAAAACAAGTTTCGTTAAGCGACACCGATACATACACTATCTTACACGAGAAAGGAAACTAAGATACTAATAAACATCAAATGATTTAGAAGTAGAACAAAATAATCAAACAATTATTTGATAAAAAATGTATTGAGAGAAACTCTCACTCATGGCCTACATCACTTCTCAAAAACTCTTTACGATCTTCTAAAAACCCACAAAGATAAAATCCTTATACGTCCAGTGGTAGCTTTGGTAAATTATCCTTCCTCAGATACATCCGATTATTTGGATGAAAATTAAACGTAAGCACTCTCCACAAACAACTTCAAAGCCTGGATAAAAGGCAAACAAGGTTTTATTGAGTGTTTGGTGGGATTGGAAAAGGGTTGTTTTATTGTCCATTATGAGCTGGTGCAACGTAGCGATACAATCAATTCGATTCTGTACTGTGCACAACTCGACCGTTTGACCGAAGCAATACAGAAAGAGCATAATTGATCAACAGAGAGAGAGAGTTAAGATTTGTTCCATCATGACAATGCATGGTCACACACATCTTTGATGACTCGGAACAAATTGACGGAATTTGGTTGGGAACTTTGATGCATTACCATAAGGCCCAGACCTTACACCGTTACTCTCATTTGTCTCGGTCTCCGCAAAACTCTCTTGATGGTAAAAAATTGGTAAATCGAAGGCCCGTTTAAAATCATTTGGCTAGGTTTTCGACGATAAACTACAGAAGTTGTACACCGTTGGAATTATGAAGCTCCCCGGTCAGTATAATAACTTGATTAAAATATATTTTCAATAAATTAAATTTTTGTTGAAAAATGTACCAAACAACCGCAGAGACTTTTATATTACCTATTATTTTTGTTAAATATATTGTATACATTTATGCTATATACTGTGCAAGTAACGTCTATTGAATTCACATTGAACACATTAAAATTAAGGAAGAAAAGTTAAATAGGTCGATTCCATATCTTGACGTGCTAGTGATTACGTAGTAAGACAGTGCCTTTAAGCAAATGGAAGCTATAATGTGAAATAGACCATTGCATTTTAAACGATTATCATTTTAAAGATTTGGCATAACGTGGACACATTCCATTGTCCAGAGAAAACTTTGTTTTGCAATATAAATTGATCATAGCAACGTTACCCCTCTGAATCAACTTCAGGTTATAAATTTTTCTTCAATCTCTACATCGTTGGACTTATATGTACACGAGAAAGATTATACTTTCTGAATAAATTAACCGGTGTTTGTTTTCACAATGCCAATAGTGTGCTAACGGGCATCGATAAACGACGTTTTTAATATTTCCCAAAAAGAATCAGAGTCATGGTTTACTCGGGAGTCGGGCCTCCTTAACTACTATCCAATAACTTTCCGACTTAGCTAGATTTTGTTTAATTTTACGAAGAGTTTGCTCAAAAAAAGTGAGATTTTTGATGACCCAGAAGTAAATCTGGCAAATGCTGAAATGGTATCATTGCCTAGTCGCGTTCTTCAAGTGTTATTTTGTTCATCAAATTAAAAACGCATCAAAGTGTCATTCCAACTAGAATTAGGTTTACCCGCCCAAAATCCATCCATTCACATTCAATATTATAAGTTTCAAAATTTGTTCTCGTGCACCCCTTCCTTTCCCACCATGGTCATATATAATAATTATTTCACAACTTTAGCGAGCTTTATTGTGCACATAACATTTCACTTTTTATCTTAAACCATTTTTCTTTGGATTTGCCGTTGTTACATGAGGCCTGCAGCAGATTTTAACAACCAACTTTTCCTTTGAAAAATCTTTGAAGAAAAAATTAACTTAAGTATACACACAGCTAAAAGGTAATCAAAGATGACATAAAATCACGAAACGACATAGTTTAGCTTTTTAGAACAAACTTTAGTTAATACAAGCTTTATCAGTCACAAGGGATGTGATATTCACGTACAGTACATTTTTCTACTTTAGTGTTATATAAAGACTTTATTTCTTTTTTTTTGCTGGAAAATCGCCAATTCCCAAGTTCATTTCTTATATTTCAAGTATACAACATTATTTTCTTGTACAAATGATTAAAATAAACGTTTTTCAAATGGATAGAAGACGTAGCTTAAAAATGTTAACCCTCGATGGTGTTATACAATTTGTTCATATATTCGAAATAATTAATTCAACCTCTAGATCATATGTGATTATCAATCTCGTTGTAATCGGGTTGTTTATACATACTTTCATTTTTTTAAAGATTCTTCGTAAAAATATTATAAATTAGTATATCTTTAAGTTTGGATGAGTAAACAAAGGATATTATTATAAAAAAAATTTTAGATGAAGTCACGTCTGCGAGATAGAATAAATATTATTGGAATGATTATATATGTACGTTGTGTACTTATTCGTACATATATGATACACATATGTCGATTAAATAAAGATTTTGATTTCACAGTTTTAAGTATAATTTGAGGCACCTATTTGCTTTATTATATCGAGTCTTAATTCAAGAAATTGTCTGCACACAACCGAGCTATCCACAATTACTAAACATTTTGCTAAGTGGCCCATGTTTCCTATAAGTCTATGTCGATATGTAAGAAACAATATATTGCTTTAAATTCCGACAGGGCACATTTATATTAAGATATTGAGCGATGACTGCTGAATCTGTTTTGGCAAGAAGACCATCGCCAGTATAATACAACATATCAGTTAACGTTTTACAATGTTTAATGATGAGTCAAAAGCTTTACTAAAATTGGTGTAGGTTGTATCGACATATTTTAAACTTAGTAGTGTATTCGACTAAATTTTAGTGATGTACAGACTTCATACACTAGACTTGTTACACTTATGATTTTAAAGCACGCGAGCAGTTTGAAATAGCTTTGGAATCATATCTCTATAACACGTAATATCACTTCTTCTGACTAATTGGAAAATTAGTTTTAGACGTGGCACCAATTGTTGGTGATAGGTTTATAGTTCTAATATAATTGTATTTGTTAACACACCCTTGTTGATTGTTGGTCTTATGAGGTATGTAAACTGAATGAAATAATTCTATAAACATGATACTTTTGGCAGTTTTTATTAAGTGAACTTATTTATACTCACTCAGGTGTTGCTAAAAAACGGCTATTACTTGACACTTCCAACAATATTTGGAAGCCGATTTAATCTTGTGAACTGATTTGGGTATCAAAATGTTGACAAATACTGTTTTGTCTGTCTTTGCTTTACTCTATTTCAATTTACGATTATTTACCTTATTACTTTTCAAGTTGACGAGAAGATCGTTGTCCCATTTCATGATTATTGTTTGGAACGATCTTTTGTATTGGAACAATTGGTCAAACCTGTAAAAATTATACCGTAGAATCTGTTACTTATATCAACGAGAAACGGTTCCTTCTCATACTTGATTTTAATAATCTGGCTGAATTCTAGTTTTAATTTCCTGGTTAATTTTGTATGTCTTCTTGAATAAGTCAACGTACTTTCGAAAACCTTCTTTGCTTGGATCCGTTGGTTTTTCTTTTGCAGTCTCTGATCATTTAGTGAATAACTGCAGCCATAAACATCGAGACAGCTGCAGGCGAAACTGTTTGGTCTAATCTGCAACTTGACTAATATGCTATTTCGGTTCCTTATTAATTTATGTATGTTTAAGTTGTTTCTTTCAGTTCAGCTTTATCAATATCCAAAACTTTTCCTCTTAATTACTATCTTCTAGCTTTTATTGAACTTATGGCAGAAAAATTTTTGTGCAGCTTAAGCCTGGTTTACATTCAGTGACTTTTGCAGACAATTAAAACGGGATAATCTACTTGAAAAGGTTGTGTGACTTAAAATTTAAGAATTTTTTTTCTCTTCGTTGTCTCTTATTAATACTCTTATTAGACTTCGTTGTCTCTTATAAGACTGTGCTTAAAAAGGAGGCAGTAGCCTCAGCGAATGAAAAGTGGACAAACACCCACTCATGTAGAGTAGCAAAGCAGGCCCATGCTGGACTTGAAACGCTAAAAGACATTAATCGCTCAAATACATTAATCTCCCTACGAAGACGTGGACTAAAAACAGTCATGGGGATACTCACAGGACACTGGCTTTTTGGAGAACATGCGAGGAGGCTAGGTCTAGAAGTTAATGACTTTTGCAGAAGCTGTATGAACGAGATTGTATTCAGAAACGGTAGTCCACCTCCTATCCTCATGCCTGGCTTTGGCACACAAAAAACATGAATATTTGGGTAAGTTCTTAATGGACTGCCTCTCTGATCTCGAAAGCTGTAAGGTGCGAAAACTGTAAGGTTTCTTATCGACTTATCACGCTACGTAAGTAGCTCAAACTGGTACTCATAATAGGGTAATCTCCCCTATTACTCCCCTAAAATCCTGTGGTATCATAACGGATCATCACCGGTCTAAGTGTGCTGTAGCAGCCACTCAACCTAACCGCACCTTACCTTCCCTATTCTGATGCCATAGACACTAATATATTCCAATCACGATCCCAGTTAAATAACCTTTAGTTCGATAAACGGGTTCTCGTCAAAACTCATTAAATTCTCCACGTATTTCTTGTGATATTTAAATTTACCATTATAACATAACCTCATTTCGACTCTTTATTGTTTGCCTGTGGAGAGAAATTTTTATCATTAGCAGCCCAGCAGCTTAAACGATTACTCCATATCTTTTTTTGAGATCGACCCACGAGAGCAGTTCAATTTGTTTCAATTTTTAAATGTGGATTTTTACTGATCTCTCCCAACTTAAAAAATGTTGGATCTTTCCAGGTCACAATCAAATCTTGTTCTCATGTTTTTATGGAACTTGTATTGTCTATCTATAATGGTGACATTTTGTATTTTATTTGTTTTCCTTTACTCATGGTTAAATTTTGCTTTTTTACGCTTTTTGATTGTTAAAACCAATCAAGATGTAAGGATCTCGTCTAACAGACTACTTCTGACGGGAAATTACCTAAAAGTAATGAAAGAACATTATGTTCTTGTTCATTGATTGCGTATCAATAGGCTTCGTGCCATGGTTTACATGATTGGCGACAAAAGTAGGAAGTTATCAATTGTAAAAAGGATAAGTTTTTGTATATCCGACAAAATAGTGCAGTCACACAATTAAGCTGTTCTCTAACATTTCAGTGCTAAAAATGGTTTAAATGGTCAAGATAAGAGGACAAGATTAACTGGTGGAAGCAAGAAGAATAACTGACAGTTTTGCTTGGAAATGAACATTTCCTATGAGAATGAAACCCTCTGAAAATGATAAAATATATAATTTTATAGTACTGTACGAGATGATTTTATAGTTTAAATATTCCAAAATCTGTTCACTTAAGAAAAACTATCCCCGAACTGTTAATGAATATTATAAGAAAGGAACTATGGTGGTATGGGTTTTGGTCAAACTTCTTTATTAATTATTAACCACAGACTTCACCTTTTCATTGTTGGGACCAAGTCAATGATTTTGGCCTTTGCAATACAGAATGTGTGTACTCGTCGTACTTTCATGTTTTTGAAAGGTGGAGATAGAATTGTCACTGTTTTTGGTGCTAATTTTCTTCATTAGATTCATTGTTTTAGCCTTCCTCTCAGGTTAAGTTTTTCACAACTGAAATAAATAGGTGATTTATCCTTCATAACCATGTTTACTTCAAAAGTGAATATGCAATTTACAGTACTTTTTAAAATATCTTTCATGACTGCGCTATAGTTCAGTCGACTGCCATCCAATACCCGTTTTTAGGTTTTTTCACCATTTCTGGTATGACACATTAAGCCGACTTCTATAATTCTCTTAGCGCTTGGATGGAATTGTTTAAACTCTGCCACGTAATAATTTTTCTCTGCCAGAAGACAATCATAGCTGGTCTTTTATTTTGGTTATAGACTGAGACCTTCCGAATGATAGTACTGTATATCATCGAAACCCGTTTTTACCATGTTGACAATTTCACTTAGAGCGTTCACTATTTATGGCTGTTAAACTAATAATAAACAATGTAACGTCTTGGAACTTAAGGTTGGTATTATACATATACTTTCGTAAAATCGAAGGATTTAAGAGACGTTTTTCGTTTAAATATATTTTTTGCGTTAATTCTCCATTACAACTTATCAGATTACAAAAATTACGAGTTTCATCCACTGATAATTTAAATTTTGTCATAAAATTGTTTTATGAATTTTTAAGCACTAACGTTTATATCGCAATTCTTAAAATTTTCTTAAAGCATGAATAGAAATCAATAAAATTGAAAGACTTTTGAATGTCGTTTATAAAGTATATAGTAAAATCTCGGCGTAAAAATTTTAATACGAAAATTAAGGCGGTCGAAAAAACAATCACAACCCAGGACAACACAAATAAGAAATTTACGAGTACAGAAAATCTTAAATTTTAAGATAAAATACAATATTTGGTTCAAATGTTTTTTTCGTTAATAAAAGAACAAATATTGAACAAATTCTATTTTATTATTATAATTAGTTGGAACTTACGAGGTTTGGGCCAACGGTGCAAACAAAGGATTCTATTTTGTGGTTTTACAATCAGAAGCTGATGCAATTATTGCGTATGCAATCATACTGATTGACAAAGTAGGCACAATCGATGTAGATGAGACCATGCTCAGTGATGAGTGCAACTAGCATTCTTATCCGAGCCTTTTTTAACAACAAAACTTGCATGATTGAGGTTAGGTTAACCAACAAAGAGTTTTGCTTTACAGTAGGTATTATAGACCCGTTGGTTCACAATCAATTCATTTTAAATATCAGCCACGTTTTATCAGAGCAGCTATCTCGTTGCCTTTAATATTGAAATATTATTCTAGTAATATAATGTGACACCATTGTTAGAATACTAAAGGTTTATGAAGTATTTGCATTCTTAAATCAATTTATAGAATTGGCGATGGTTTGGTACGTTGCACCATTCTGTTGAAACCAGAACCCGGCTACACCAATATCTGGAATTTTGGGCAGTAAAAATTCATTGATCATTGCTCTATAGTTTGCGCGATTAACGCTTACATGCGGTCTTTCCACATTTTTAAAGAAATACGGTCCGATTATGCTACCAACTCGTTTGTACAGAATAAATAAATTTTAGCTCGCCTATTACGAATTTCGAGTTTATGTTTTTCCAATCGAATAATGTGCATTAGCATCACAGCCTAGTACAAGGGGAATATTTTATTCTCTGCTTTAATCCGCTAACGGCAGTAACAACGAAGGCATGTAGATTGTAGACTGAACCTCAAGTTCAGAACAATGCAAAATTAAAATTTAGCTTACAAACAGCACTTTCTACAAGTTACGGTTCCTGTTTTGTACATAGATCTGTATGTGTTACAGTAAGCATGTTCCTGAGCTAAAAAAAGCTGACTTTATTTCAAGCAAGTCTGCTGTATTGGACATCAGCTAAAAAATGATAATAAGATGCATTATAGTCCCAAGAAAATCTTAAAATAGATTCAATTCTTTATTGCAAGTACAGTAAACTCAAGTCGGTGCCTGTGATTGTTTGAACGACTTAAAGGCAATGCTGCAATAAAAAATCGATTGGCTAGATTTCTCATGCTTGTAACGATATTGCAAAATAATTTTTGGATCCTCCGGTAAACATGAAAGGTATCCACGTGAAAATTAGAAGTGGATTAGGTGCAAGTTGTAACTCATTCCAGATGTACCTGATATAGTTAGTCAAGAAACTATTTGTAAAAAACTATTTAAATAAGTTGCAGATATTGACATCACCACTTAGATATGTAACAATCTAACATTTTGAGAATAAACCCAATGCGAGAGCTCAGCGTCTAAAATACGTCTAATCATTCTCATCGAGAAAGTTGTTTAGTTTATCGTGGTTAATCAATAACTAATCGGATTGTAATCACGCACACTCAGCGTACGTGGGAGTTTGTTCAGCTACCATTTTTGTTTTAGAACCGATAACAGCCCGGAATCTCTAAAGATTACCCTGACTGCTCTTACTTTGTTCTTCGATAATTTATGCGAGACCAGGTTGCAGACGGTGGCCAGTACGTTTAATGCCAGATCGCTCTCTACACCGTGGAGTCATCATCGCGGTCTGATTTCTGCGAGTCGCCAATCACCAATCTGATATCGTGTTTCGGTATAGATTCTATCAGATTATCCAAATTATTGTAAAATCTTTGCTGGGGTTGGCTTACATCAGTGGATGCATGCGTACACCGACAATTGACATGTTGGCTCATCTCATATGCAAGCGAAGCTTATACTCATTCGATTATCGACTGCTTGCAAGTCGAACACAGTCTTTTTACCTGTGGCCCAATGAGAAATCCGTCTCCAAGATTTCCGAAGTCATCCCACTATATAGCCTTGGGACACATGGTCTCCACTTTAAGGCCATCGATTTTCTTGGAGAACTATGCGAGTTTCAGAAGCTACTCTTTCATATATGTGGTAAGGCCGTCCAACGCACCAGGTTTTCAATGTGAATCATTTTCTACGTGCTGATCCTCAATCTCGTGTTCGAGTACTTTATAGTTGTTTTGGCGATATCCGGTTTTTTATGTGTTGACATTTTTACCACTTGATGTTTTGTGGTTGAATGGATTTCCATTATTATCACTTTTTGTGTACTTTCGTCACTGGCTTTAATAAAAACAATGTTTGTATAATTTTCCTTATAGTGGCGATTTTTGCTTATTTATTTTGTGAAGATCGATTTCGATACTGCGTCTTCGTCAGTTTACTTTATACTAATTCATTATACTATTAGTATAAAGTGAACTGACGAAGATACAATATTGATCATCACAAAATAAATAAACAAAAATCGCCACATGAATGTTATTTTACGGATGTGGGTCGTCAGCCTAGCGATCCAACCAGATTCTATATGTCTTATGTTTCGTTCGAAATATTTACGAAACATGGATGTCCCCAGTCACCGAGCCCATGGTCTTGTTAATAAGTTATTATAATCTTTACCTTCTAATCTTCACCTTCTAAAAGTACACTCGATACGAGACTTGAGAACAGTGTATATTGATTGTAAATACTGTAATGTAAAATTAATTAAATTATAAGTGCTTGATCAATATTTACAGATTCGATTAAATTAATGTGGATACATAAATCTTTGAAAAAAGTTTTAATTCATTGGTTTGCAAATTTTGTATCATGTAAATTATATAGCTATATAATAGAAAATGTTATATAAATTTATATATATATATATATATATATATATATATATATATAAATATATATATATATATATATATATATATATATATATATATATATATATATATATATATATATATATTATATATATTAATAAAATTTTGTTTATCTTATGTGCATTCTATATATAGTCGCTTTATTTTGTGTGTGTGTGTGTGCACTTAAATGCAACGTGGAATTAGGTCGATGCAATTGCATGCAGAGACAGAGATTTTAAAGCGTATGCGCCAATAAAGTTTTTTCCGACTATTTTTTTTTGTTTATATTTTGTGTTTGGGTGCAACACGGTATATATGTGTACTCTATATACTTGGTTCCAGGTCACCCATGTATACACAGAACATTATAACTGTTTTATAGCTAACAACCACATTTTGCTTAAAGAAATTTGTAATTTTCATTTTGTGTGATCAAATTTTATATCACGCACATTCTGCTGTGACAAGGATACAGTTTGATTTACTTGTTTTTTGTATGTGGGTAATTGTTGTTATATGTAACTATATGCTATGATTTTCTTTTTTATATACATTTTCTAAACTTACACACACGTAATGTTTGGGCGAGAGATACATGTACAATACATAATGGACGTACTAAGAATAATTTTACAACCAATGCTAAAATTTCGATGGTCAAAATAGGGTTGTCTTATAATCTTGATCATCTATGGTTATTAAATGAATATTGATAAGATTAAATGATGTTCTCAAATACATCTTCTCATTTCTAACGAAAAGTATAAATTTGTTACCGAGTATCTTTATAAGAACCGATAGCGACCACTGTATTGCTTATTAATATTTAGCGAATATTTTGCTATTATTTAGTTCTTAGTTCCTTAATCCCTATATATCGGGTTTTCCAATAAGACTGATATGATTTCTTTAAAAACACACTAACTGTTGAGGAAATTAAAATGGTTTTTATTTAATGTGAAGTATAATCGATACAATCAAGTTCTGATTAAAACGTCATTCAAATGGCCTCCACGACTGCTTCTGCAGGAACGAATTTGATGGACCTAATTTTCGAGCACTTTTCCCACTAAATCAAGTCGTATAGCACGTTCAATATTGACTTGTAAAGCTTGAAAAGAGTTTAGTTTATTGCTAAAGACCGCAATGACTTCAAATAACCCCACAAGAAATAGTCTAATGGTGTTAAAACACAACTTCTTGGAGGCCATTCAATATCAAAATTTCTTGAAATAATCGAATCTCTAAACTTTTCTCGCAATAATTCAATTATTGCACTTGCTCTGTGGCACGTATCCCCTTCTTGTTGGAACCAAATGTTTTCAAAATCAACTTCCTTCAATTTCGGCCATAAAAAGTTGGTTATCATCGATTTATACCGATCTTCTATAATTGACAGTAACCAGCTTCATTTTGAAAAAAACGGACCGAAGATTCCACCAGACCAAAAACCACACCAAACTGCCAATTTAGGTGAATGTAATGGTTTTGCATGTTTAATTTGTGGATTTTCTTCGCCCCAGAATCGATAGTTTTGTTTATTTACCGCACCACTCAGATGGAAAAGCGCGTGAAAAGTTGCACTTGGAGAACAATTATTTTGATAATAAAACTGAATACAATGAAACCAAAAATGACAGATTATAACATATTACAAATGGTCGAAACGTCACTTAAAAATCATATCATTCTTATTGGAATACCCGATATATCTCATCAATCACCTGTTGACCCTTATACAACATTCTACTCAGTTTCAGTCGTTAAAATATCAGGCCAATCCATGACGGTATACCGTCCTAAATTCATAAAATATTAGATGCCGAACACTACATAAATTAAAAGATTTATGTTAAGATGAAGCATTTCCCCTTTAACTTTCAAAAATCATGCTAATTACGCTGCATTGTATTTTGAAAATTGAACCCATCGTCCAAAAAAATACTAAACAATATTTCTGGGTTTTTGAGCAAATTAGTCAAAATGGTTAGGTTTTTTTTTTGGGTGGCTTAGACCGGCGATGGTCCGTTGTGATACCACTATATGTATGGACTATAGGTCCGATTTACGTAGAACCATCTGCGCATTGCATAGCTACAGGGGATCCAGATGTGTTCATTCACACCACCGATCGCACCACCCTAACGATCGATGGTGAAAAATCTCTTTTTGCATCTTGCCCCTATCGGGATTCGAACCCGGTACCTCTCGCTCCAACAGCCGCACCTTTAACCACTGCGCCACTTGGGCGGTCAATGGTTAGGTTAATGTTTCCATAACTTATTGTCAGAGTTCGGATTGTCTCAAGATTATTGGCATAAATGTTGCTGAATTCTTGAACAACAAACAGACAATTCTAATTTTTTTAATTATAACGAAATGGACAAGTTCACAAGCAAAATTACCGCGAAAAGCTCGTGTCACTCGAGATAAATTGTACCAACGAATGAATAATTAGTGTAACTCTGGGTTGAGTAAAGCTAGCGAATCGTACACTTATGAAACGGTGCCGGTAACACTATGTTACCATAAACGATTAACGTTATCGTGATATGATAACAAATCGAAGCGAGACACGATGGAGCTCTATTGCGAACGAAATACTTAGGATATAATACATCAAGAAAAACCAGCAGCTGAGATCTAGAGTTACCTCATTAGATTTGTTTCCCATAAGCTCAACATAAAAAGTAAGAGGAATACCAATACACTTCTTGCGATGGTTTCAACCCTTGTTACCCGGGTATTTTTTTGTTCACCCATGATAATTTATTACTAATGATAACAACGCACTTATTTGAAACAAATAATTGGAGCGTGTGTGGGTTTTAAATCAATCATTATACGCTCCCAATGATGAACCTTTATTTATTAGATGACTAGCTCATGCTGTTTAATTCTTTTAAGGCGTCTCAGTTCTTGTGTTGTGTCTAGAATTTGTATGGCTGCACTGTTAGTATGTTCCCGTAATCTTCTTTTATATTTGATAGCAAATTCCTGGACCACTTCAGCATTAAGATCGTTGTGTAATCCTTCATTGGTTACGTAGCAATTCGTTATTCCACGTAAACATTTGTTTTGGCAGCTTTGAATAATTAAACGATTTGATTGTTTAGTGCAGCCCTTTACGATATACTTTCCGCACAAATTGGCTTAATTGTAGACTCGTAGATCAGCCGTTTACAGTACAGTCTAAGCTTAGAGTGTCTTCCTATTAGCCAGTACATTTTGCGTTGTTTTATTTTTATTTGGTTTGCTTTTTGTCTAACGTTGTATTTCCAGTTCAATTTTGAATCAAGATGCAATCCGAGATATTTAGGAGATATTCAGCTTGAGAAATTTTTAACCCGTTGAGAAATGTATGGATGTTGATAGTTTTGTGCCGCAACGTGTATGTTGCATGTATTGGTTTTAGCTTTTTGAGCTTTATTTTATAATCCTTGGTCCATTGGCTGATTTTATCGAGTGCTCGCTTTAAGTATTCGACTACTTGATTCTGCGATTCGCTTAATGCCAAAATTGCTGTATCATCAACAAAAGTTTCTTTCAAGGTTGTTTCCGTTATCGGTTTAACGTAAATATAAAAAGTATATATATTATGTGCTCTAATACGCTACCTTGGGACACCCCTGCTATGGCTGGGTTAAAGTTGGACTATGTTGCTTCATGACATACTCTTAATTTATTTGGAGAGAGACTCGAGCAGTTGGCAGTCGGTTTGTGGCTATATTTAACATATAAATGCTTAACAACACCCGGGTTATTGTGTGCGAATTATGTTTCCATATCGGAGTGTTTTTATCGGGATAAATTTTTACTGAATCACCCTTTGGTTGGTGCCCTTAAATATGTGCTTCGAATATTGATTTCAAATTTATTTCATTTCACGTAATATACTATTATTAAACTCAATTACAGCTGACATGAATGTAAAATATATATTAAATCGATTTCGATCATTCACATAAAGTTAATTTTGTCGCAAACATGCAAATAGGACGGTCGTCGGTGTTTTTTTTGTACAGTGTGGTTTGATGTTCATGTATTTTGTAACTAAAAAGATTGATAAGAAATTTGAAAACTAAATGAAATTAAATATTGAGATGGCTTTACCTCTTACCATCCATCCATACATGAAAGCTCATAAATCTACAAACTGAAAGTGACTAAATTTAATATACTGCGCTTTCACTATAATATCCTGCACTATGCGGTTTATTTTATTACAAACGATTATGTAGCCGGACCCATTTTGCTCATTCGACCAAGACTGGCCACGTATTTTGATCAGACAACAATGAACACAATCAGGCCTCAGCACACATTCGTTGCGTTGAATTTTAATGAATAAAGTGAATTGTTGCAGTCTAGTGAGGCATTTTTTGCCGTAACTTGGGAAGTCACACAAATAAGCTATATCCACTGTCAATATTCCTGTGTAAGTTAATCTCTCGTGATATCCAGATGCATGTCCAAGAAACTCGAAAAATAACGGACATAGTAGCAACCGTATAAATCTTTATTAAATTAAAAACTAAATCGCTTTCTTACTTTGACACGATTCTTGATTAAATAATGCCTCCCGTCAATTTCAATTCATCATTTTGAAACACGTTTGCTCTTTCACGCCTGTTTGACGTGTAAACGTCTGGTCTTGATGTCTCGGACGACACGTTCATTCAGTCATACTGGCCTCACCATAAATGTCTGTCGACAAGCCTCATCTACAAACTTCTTCATATTAAAGAAAATAATTAGCACCATAAATGTCGAGAATTAAGCTCATAATTTGACATTTTTAGTCGTAAACAGCTTTATGTTGCTGACTATATTCGACTACTGGTGTTTATGTTTGCAAGATAACAAGGTGTTGTATGGTACAGTTAAGCAATTACACAATGTAGTAATTACAAATGTAATAAATTACACAATGTAGTTAACACGGGTTTTTACATGTAAAAATGTGTAATTTACGGTTATTTACGTGTAATAAACGTGTAATTTATTATAAGGTTTTTTTTTACATTATATATGTAAAAAAAGATTTTATGTAAAAAACAGGTGACACTGCAAATGATTTTTTACATGCAATTTACCTATTATGTAATTTACATTAAACATTAAAAAACGTTTAAAATCTCATATTCACTCAGTAAGCAATTATTCATTATCTATATATGGCACGAGTTGAGTAAAGGAACTTTTTAATTCCTGAATTTGAAATGAATGCGCCGCACCTTTATGTAGTATCCTCCATCTTTAAAGAGTCCATCAGTTTATATGTATATGTCTGTTTGGCCGTTGATAGGGTTCGTAAAACTTTGAAGGGTTATCTTCACAATGCCAAAATCCATGCATTGCGACGATCTGATTCAGTGAATCAAATTTATGTATCTCTACTTCAACACAAGATACTATTGGCTCAAATATCTCCTGAAGTTCAACCTAGCTCTTTAGTGCACAAAACTTCTATACGTTCTGATGGTTTTGTGACACCTATTATTTCAGAAACTTTTTGTCTGCCAGTATGTACTTGCCTTATAATTGTTGCTGTTGTGTCTAGCCGGTTGCTCTATTTGATTCCTGTTTGGGAAGAATGCAACTTTCGTTATCTCTCATAACCGTATATATGTCACTATTGCCTCATATTAAATTCACTTCAAGAATCGTTCTACAATAAAGATTACTCCGCAGTACAAAGGGTGATGCTACTGAGACTGTTATGGGTGTAAGCTAAAGGCAGAAAAATCCGTTTAAGAGAAGCAAAAAGGTTTAACACATCGTTTAATTTTATCGAAGGTTCATCGTCGATATCGTATGACACCACGCTTTAGATTTCGTAACGATCGAATAACTTCCAATAGTTAAACATCTGAAGGGAACCGTCAACACGCCGATGTCCAAATGTCATTCAAAAAACTCAAACAACCTGAAAGGTATTAAGATGGCTGTTTTGGCAATGTCAAATGGAACCACTAGAATCTGATTATATGCCCGTACTAGCTCGATCAAAGACACTTTTAAATTGATAGAATTTTATGGGAAAATTTACATGTAATATACGTCGGTAGATTTTTTACATTTTAAAACAAATGGCACTGCCATCTATGTGTTATCCTCGTGTTTAGTATGTAATATAAAAAATGTAAAAACATTCCAACTGTGTTGCATGCCGTGAATATATGATGAACTTATGCGAGGACTGCTTACTGCCAAATCTATCTATAGGAAAACAGGGGATATATGTATATCTACCTAATACCTTCTTAAAAGAAAACATATTGTTAAACATAATGGCTGAATCATTGACTTGAATGTCTTATGTACAGGACTATATGTTCTTGAACCAATGTTATAATTTTTATATACAAGCGATTAAAGGAATGCCATACCAGTAGTAATAATATAAACATTTGTTGGTGATACAAGATGGCTGTATCATGTCAACAAAAATTCTCACACTGTTTTAAAAGAATTACATAATCATTTTTTCAAACTAAAGAAACGGGCAAAAAAAATCTATATATTTGTAGATAACTTCGGCCAACAGATAACTCCTGCCACGAGCACAACAAAAATAATTCGCATATTAGAAATGCTTCATGGTTTATTGGGAACTATTAAGGAAGCCATAAAGGAGTACAGTTCAGAACAACATTGTTTTCCTTGTGGTTTGCATATTAATGATTTATATAAATTATAATATGTAGAAAAATTCACGAACAAAGTCCTTCAAGTGACGCGTTACAATTCTGTCATGTACAATATCATAATGTTCAAAATTATACCGAGTGCAATAACTCAATTGTAGGTTAATTCTGTAAGACTTTCTTGTTTCATGATGAACCATAAACATCCTATGTACGATAGATGTTTGGAAAAAGCCTTATATTAATTTTATCTTTCGGTTTTTATTCCATTTTTCGGAAATGGTCCCAAAAAAATATGAATCGAAAATCAATTTGAGGCTACATGTTAACATATAACATCGTGTGTTGAGATAATCTAACATACACATCATGTAACCATAAGTTTTTCTTTATTTCTGTCAGATATATGGTAAACATCATAATCTTATATATTTTTGAAAATTGGTAAAATTTATAAAAAAAACAAAACCTTCGAAATCAAAATTGTAAATCAATTTTAGTGACGTAACGAAATTTCCATCACCCACGTACGTATATAGTTTTGCGTTCGTCATTAATATTCACGTACAAACAATACTTTTATAATTTCCGTTTGATTTTTATTTCTTATAATTCGTGGTTGTATAAGTGTTGAACATCTAATGAAAAATCAATTTTCACATTTTAAATAAAAAATACGCGTACATACGTAACGAAAAGTGTTTAAAAACTCCCAATTCACCCGCACAGGAGTTGGGTTGCTGTTTTAAATTCAAATGATGTTTGTGTAGTACGGTTTCTGGTATAATATGACGAAAGGCATACAAATTATGTTCTGAACCCTTCCATTCCGTTCTGTCTTACAGTTATTGTATGTATATATATATTATGTATACATATTATGCATGTAGACAATGTTCAATATACAAAATATTACCATGTAAATTATGTCGAGCGTTTTGTCATTATATTCGAGTACATTTTCATGAATTTTTTGTATGCTTACCGAGCAGCAATGTAAGTTCAAAGTTTTCAATTAAGATGCTGGTTTTATTTTATTTTAATTTAAAGAAATCAATATGTAAAATCAAATACATTTAGGATTTCAGATAAGAAATTTAAATTTTAAGATTGAATGATAGAAAATTATGATTTTTACGGAAAGAAATATTAAAATTTAAAATTAAAAATTAAGTATATAAAATTATAATTGTCTGAAGTGCGGTTTTAATTTGATGTTAAACTGTTCTTTAAACAGTCCAAACTCGAATAAGTGCCCAACATCGGTAAAAAATTTGGTCATCATATTGATTGGTTCATTTTCGCCGTAATTAGTACGATGTTTTTCAAGTTTAACAGCTTGTGCAGACGAAGATTTCTACTGGGCACGTTTATCTTAATGTTCTAAAGAATAAAGGGATAGTCTACATATATTAGATAGGCTCAAAAGTATATTTCCCCAAAAACATGCAAAATGTTGTTGCCTGCGATTAACCAAAGTTCCAATATTATATGCATTACAGCGTACAGTGTAATGTGGTAAGAGGGCCAGGTTCTCATGGAATGGTAAATTGTAGTTCTAGTTCCATTTTGTTTTTTTCATAATATAGAGTAAGACCCGCTCGCTGTACACCCTCAATTCTATTAATGTGATAAGCGTTATGGGGACACCAAACTGCTACTGCATATTCAAGCTGAGATCTTATGTATGCAAAGTATAGTACAAAAATTTTGGCCTTTAATCTCGGTGGTCCAGCGACGAAGAAAACCGAACATGAAATTGACTTTCGATATACTCTGATCGATGTGTCTGGAGAGTGAAATATCACTCACAAATGTTACACCTAGATCTTTAATTGTGGTGACGCGATCAATTATTATTCCATTGATATTATAATTGGCAATTATTGGAAATGTTTTTTTATTTTTTTATTTTTATATTAAGCTTTAATTGGGTGCAGGGCGGACTTTTAGACAGTCCTAGCTCCTTGTAACTGTCAGAGCTCCTGCACCCAACGCGCGATCCTTCAAGTAAAGGTTGATAGCTGCCTTAAACTTGTGCATTTTATAATCCAACGGAAACTGAAAACCGGATAATGAATTCCACTTCCTGGATGTTCGATGAATGAATTCGCGCTTTGTACCTTCAGTTCGAGGTTTCGGCAGCTTCACCGTAAACCTATGCGCATTGACCGTTCCTCGTGTTACCCGTTTTGGCGTAACTAATGGTGGTATTTTCTCCTTTAATTCTGCAGAACATTTACCATTTATTAATCTATAGAACACGCATAGTTCTGCAACATCTCTGCGGTGCTGTAGGCTGTCTAGATCTTTCGTAAGTCTGGAGTTTCGTATTATTCGGATGGCACGCCGCTGAACTCTATCCAGCAACTGGAGAGCAGTGCCATATGACATTATCCTGCATTTTTGAATGTTGCGTTAAAACTGGTTCACTTCACATCATGAACAAATCTTGTCAATATCCTCTTGAAGCTTGTAAGAGTCATTTCTATCTTTAATTGTTCGAAATATTTTAAGATCATCAGCAAACAAAAGCACGGAAGAGTGTTGACTTATTTTAGTGATGTCGTCAATAAATATAAGGAAGAGATAGGGACCAATACTTGAACCCTGGGGAACTCCAGATTTTGCCAAAATAGGATTGGACTTTTCACCAGCTATTTCGATAAATAGGTATCTCTTCGTTAAGTAAGATTGAAACCATTTGACAAACATTGACGAAAAACCAAACTTGTCAAGTTTAATCAATATCTGGCGATGTTGAATGGAGTCAAAAACTTTACTGAAGTCAGTGTATATGGTGTCAATTTGCTGATGATTTTCTATAGCTTTAGTAGTAATGCTAGTAAACTCAACTAGGTTGGTGGTAGTTGATCTGCCAGGCATAAATAGATGGCTTAAAACTGTTTTCTTAAAGGAATTGCAGACTAATATTTCAAATAATTTAGGTAAAATTGAAGTTGTTGCAATTCCTCGATAGCAGGAAATTTCATTTCTTTTACCAGATTTGAAAATCGGTTTGAGTCTCGAAATTTTCCATTTATCAGGGAAAATTCCGATTTGCAATGATTTATTAAAAATGAGTTATAAAGGCTTGCAAACTACATCAGCCAATAATTTAATGATGGATGAAGGGATAGAATCAGGTTCACAGCCACCTCCTAGTGATTTAATTTCAGTTAGTATCTCCTCTTCAGAAAAAGTTTGGATATGTATTGAAGTATTTGCGTAGCTCGGAGGATGATTATTACAAGGTGAATTATCAGGACTGTAAATTATTTGGAAAAATGATTAGAACAGGTTTGCTATTTCTTTGGGTTCTGATGCACATGATCTATCCAGATGCATAGTGGCCGGATATCCTTTAGTTTTCCTCTTGTCACTGAAAAAATTCCAAAAATATTTGGGATCACTTTTAATATTATTTTGAACTTTGATTATGTTTTTCTGGAAACAATCATCATAGTACGCATTGAATTGTTCCTTAGTTGGAATACATTTTTGTTTATCTTCGTCTGAATAGGTACATATAATATTCACAAAATAGCTCCATGTCAGCATGTATCAATGACATGGAATCACTCACCGATCGTATAATCACTCACCAATCGTATAATCAGATGGTCCAATCCAATCAACTTTTGGCAAATACAGATAATACCTGTGTGGTTGGATAAAGTGGCAACGGAGTGAATGAGATACTTGATCTACTATAACAGTATTCAACTGTCGTTGGCCTAAAACTTAACAAGTCTAAATCCAGATATCTGATCTAATCGAGGAACGAAAACATTTCTAATAATGTCCTATACCGCTCACCATTGATATTAACATTCTGATCATCATCGTTTTTGAAGACATATGGACCAATGACTCCGCCAGCCCATAATGTGCACCAAACAGTAATTTTCTGTAGATATAAATGTTGTTTCGACAAAATCTTATGGATTATCCTCACTTCAAATGCGACAGTTCTTCTTATTTACGTACCCATTCAACCAAGGCTTCGTCGGAGAACAAAATTTTAAATGGAATTCAATATCAATATCCATTTATGCTTAAAGCCATTCGTCGAGTTGGAGGCGTATACGATGGTCGTTTGGCTTTTACTTACTTCCACACAAATTGAATATTGAAAGTTTTTAAGCCTTCCTTAAAATGGAAGGACACGGTATAGTTCCCAGTTGCTGAGAACGGCGACGAATTGTTTGATTTGGATCTTCTTTATTGGTTTCCTGTACAGCAGTTACAGCTTCTTTAGTGCGCACTGTTCGGCGTGTCGGGATGCACATTATCATTAAGAGTAAACGTGGTTCGAAAACGATCTATTGTTTGTCGAATTAGCCGCTCTGAAGGACGATTATGTACGCCATAAAATGGACCAAGGGCACGATAAGTTTGACGAACCATTATTTTGATAAAAAAGTTCATCAATTTTCAAGCGTTGCTCTGATGTAACTCTATTCATAAGAAAATCTCAAACCAAACTAAACAAAAAGCAACTATCAACTGTTGACCTTTACTAACGATAATATAGTGTGGGATTGGATATTAAGGATTGCATTGCCGCTGTTAAGCGGAGTTTATATACTTTTACGTACACTATTGAAATCAAAATACCTTTGCAAATGAGAATAAGCTGTTGTAAACCATTAGAAGCTGCCACATCACCCTCTACGACTTCTAATGGTTTACTATGATATGAAGAGCTGGAACGTAATAGAAACCAATGGAGTCAGAATGTTCACACGGCACGGGCCAACGATGTCCTATGAAAAGCGTTTAAATTTAAGGTTGAAAAGAACCTCTTAGCCCATTTTTGTATCCCATCAAAAATTAAATTTTCATCGGACTACACTTTTCTATCTCATGTCTGGTTTAAATTTCTTGATTCATCAGCAATTTTTTGTTCTTGAAACCTAGATTTTTTGTTAGGTCCTAAACAACTCAAAAGTGATCTAAATTTATGGATAGAATCATCGTAAATTATGTACATACATAGAAACTTGAAATAATAATTCTTTCAAAAAATATGCTGATCAAATTTTGTACCTATTTAAAATAATAAAGCATATCAAAGTTATCGAATCGTGATTACCTCTAAGACTGCAATATTGAATAGCAAAACCTTACCGGCTGTTGTCCTCTCAGTAACGTATGCTGATTAGGTTCCAGTGTGTAGCGGTTGAGCCATGTTCCACCCATTGCCACGTATTGTCACGTATACATGACAATATCCAGACCTGTAAAACATAGACGAGCTATTCGTTTTGGTGTTTTGTTCACATGCACGCTATCCACTTTGAACACAGCTCTCTTATGGACAAATGTTGATGCAAAATAATGTGTACACTTCGTTTTGATGACCAGTTCTAAACGATTTGATCCACTTTTTTATCGTGTCGAATTTGGAATACTAGAGTGATCGAGCACAGTCACGTTTTTCCGTCACAAAAGAGTGTTCAATGAACACACGAAACCAATACAACAACAGATGTAACTTGTAAACGAATAGTCAGATTGTCATATTTGAATATGACATTTATATCGTTTTCCAAAAATCATATTAGTTTTTCATTAGATACACCATTTACGAGTCTATGATTGCCTCTGGACTTATTGAGTAACGTGATACCAGTATATATAATTTTTGATGCTCTTCTATAAATGAACCACTACATTCAATTTATGGGATAGTCTCAAAATTAGCCTCTACTGGGCAATCAGTTAGATCAATACTAACTGCTTCGACATATTTAGAGCCTAATGTTACATATTATCTTAAATTGTAATGCGTAAATTGTAAATCTATCTTTGAAAGACGATACATGAACATAACAACGTGTACTGTCTAATGAATGGCTAGTGCGATCCGTCTGACAGAATTTTTCATGCTTCCCCATTTAAAATACTTAAAAATTGCTAATAATATGTGAATGGCGAGTGCCTGTTAGTGTCGAGTATACTCGGTTATTATAGGCTCCTGAATATATCCGAATTATTTCGTGATTGCAGGGCTAATCAGGAGCAAACAGTAATTGAAAAGATCACTTCTTATAACTTCTTGTGGTCGGCTGAAACCGATCAATTGTAATTTATACTTTTAATCTCAATTGTTAGTATATGGGTTTGAGGTGCTTACAATAAACTATATCCAGGCCATATACTCGTACATGTTTGTGATTACTCTATACGATTTTGTTTAAACGCTTCGGGGTATTATAATGTGTTCACTTTTTATCACTAGTTCCAATACGATGAAAACCTTTTTCCTTTACTGACGTTCGAGCTGTTGTTCATACGCGAAAAAACGAAATTCAATGTCTTTTAGCATAGTCGTCATTTCATACGGCTCCCAATTTTCTTTCTTTTCAATCATTTCTAATGCTTTTAAAGATTTGCTAACTACTGTGTTATGAATTACTAATGAATTTTGCCTAAAGTTTAGTTTGAGTTAGACTCGGGTGTTTATAAAATAATGCAAACAATTTTCCGTTTTCTTGTATGGTCTGTTTCATGACCAGATGCTGTTTCAGATGCTGGTTTTTTTTATTTAGTTATTTTTTAATGGCAATCGAATATCGTTTTATACTTTTTGCGATAATTTTTCGAAAGCATGAAAAATTCTATGCGTGATTCTAGGGATGATACACATACAATACACTTAGGGTGAGAATATCCACATATTCTTAGTCATCTCTAAACCTGTTTGGCATTTACAATATTTACTTTTAGTAGGGTATATAGGAGTAGGTTATTAAGATATTCCTCGTTGTTAAAGTAAAAAATTAATTTTTTTAACATATTTTCATACAATATTTTTGCCAAGAAATGAAAAATAACAAAAATTTTCTTTGGTAAATTGTTAATTTTGTCTACTTCACTCTAATCCGACATTTCAATAATCATATATTTGCTGGTAAAATCTGTATTCCAAAAAATCAGTATTGCATTTACTTACCTGCATGTAAATATCATCATTTCTAACATTTCGGCCATAATAAAGCTAACTGGTGTTGTGCTGCTTTCTTTGGAGTGGCAGGCACCATCGAATTTGAATCTGCAGGATTAAAAATACGAATTTTAATTTTTTGCTTATAAAGAAAAATCTGTGTTGAAGTATTGAATCACAATCCTCTGTTGGCGTTGAAAATCTTTATACTGAACCATCTTCCAACCACTACAGATTGGTATATGGAGTTATAATGCAATGCGCAGATATATCACAGTTGGTCCACTGTTTGAAACAATTCCATGAAAGTGCGTGTCGAGGCTGGAATTGGAAATTCTGACCACAACCTGATAACAGTAAAACTATCTGTCGAAACACCACCAGTATTTAGACAGCAGCCAAGGCGTCTATGGCGTCTATGGGAGAGCCATTGTTTTTATAACAATCAAATAGACGACACCGTTTCGAATTTCACCGAAATCGTTATACATGGAATGAAAAATATATCCCATCATCCTTTTCCAATCCCAATCCTAATTTTAAAATCTTTTCAAAAGAAGCCGCCAAAGCAGCCAGACAAAATAAATCTGCTCACAAGAAATATAAGCGCAACGAAATTTCGTTTGAAGAATATAAGGCCATACACGTAACATCTGTGCTAAGGAAGCGAAAAGGGCCAACAACAAGAAAGCCGCTAAGGCTTCCGAGCTGAAAATCTCCGATCGCAACTTTTACCAGATGGTCGCATCGGTTGCCAATATTTTTAAAACATCTATTTCAGCATTGAAATGTGCAGACGGTGCTACAAACATGGATCCACGGTGGTGGATCCATGTTTGTAGGCCTACTTACTGGCAAACGTCTTCACTTCGAACTCGAGCTTAGTAGTCCCCGATGGAGTTACGCCTCCGTCAATTCCGTATTGTGGTTCCAAAACACGGATCCTGTCAACATCTTGGAGGAAATTGTCTTCAGAAACCTGAAGGCAATGTACATAAAAAAGGCCACTGGACCTGATGAAATTCCTGTTCGAATATTGAAGGAGTTTGCCAGTGACTTGGCTCTAATATTAACTTAAAAATTTCTCCTTTCTTAAAAGCAAGGTAAATACCCGAACGCCTGGAAAAGTGCGATGGTGCAACCGGTCCTTAAACGTGGTGGTGATAAAACTGACCCTTCAAACTACCGGCCAATATCAATTGTGTCAGCCGTGGCTAAAGTTGTTGAGAAATGCATTAACCAACAACTTGTGAATTATCTTGAGATCAATAAAATAATTTCAGGTAAACAATATGGCTTCCGCTCCACAACCGATCTCTTGACGTATGTTACAAACAAATGGAATCTCGCCCTTGAGCAACGCGGAGAAGCCTATGCAATCGCTTTGGATATATCCAAGGCTTTTGACAAGGTTTGGCATGAGAATCTCATTTGTAAACTTGTGGTATACGGCTTGGATTCGATGACCATCAAGTGGATACAAAGCTTTCTCAAAGACCGAAAGATCAACGTTGTGCTAAATGGGAGATCATCAACGACACAAATGCCGGAGTCCCTCAAGGATCAGTTTTGACACCAACTTTGTTTTTATTATACATTAATGACTTGTTGGATAGCACTGTAAACCCTATCCACAGGTATGCCGATTACGCAACATTACACTCTTCTATTTCATTCGAGGTCGAGCCTACTCCTTCAGAATTAAACGGTAAACGGCTGGAAGTTGTCACTTCGCTTAAGTCCAATTTGAATGGGGAGTTAAAAATCAGGTTAAATTTAACGAGAAAAAACACAAATATGCACGTTCTCGCGTAAAAGAAGTCGCAACGAATACGTTTTTGTGATAAAAGGCCACGTTCTTGTGGGTTTTGACTCAATTCGTCTGCTTGGTGTTCAAGTTAGCTACAATTTAAAATGGAATGAACACATTATCGCATTAGCCAAATCAGCTTTACGTAAACTCGGGTTCCTCAATAGATGCAGACGGTTTTTTAAATCGCATCAGGTTCTCCAAATATGCAAAACCTTTATTAGACCGTGTATATAATATTGCTGTCCGGTTTGGGCTGTAGCATATGGCACTGCTCTCCAGCTGCTGGATAGAGTTCAGTGGCGTACCATCCGAATAATACGCAACCCCAGACTTACGAAAGATCTAGACAGCCTACAGCACCGCAGAGATGTTTCAGAACTCTGCGTGTTCTATAGATTAATAAATGGTAAATGTTCTGCAGAATTAAAGAAGAAAATACCACCATTTGTTACGCCAGGACGGGTAATACGAGGAACGGTTAATTCGCATAGGTTTACGGTGAAGCTGCCTAAACCTCGAACTGAAGATGCAAAGCGAGAATTTATTTATCGAACATCTCAGAAGTGGAATTCGTTGGTCGGTTTTCAGTTTCCGTTGAAATATAAAATGCACAAGTTCAGGGCGGCTATCAACCTTTACTTGAAGGATCGCGCGTTGAGTGCAGAAGCTCTGAAAGTTACAAGGAGCTAGGACTGTCTAGAAGTCCACCCTGCACCCAAATAAAACTTAACTTAAAAAAAAAATCCCTAATGATTAAAAAAACTAACCAATGAAATACCTCTTTCCAATTTAAGTTAAAAAATCATTATACATTTCAAGAATGTGTTAGCAGCTTAGTTTTGCACACTGAATCAAGTATGTACTAACTTAGTTAAGTCAATTTAAACGACAGCCTACGTTAAGAATTCTAACACGGAGTTTAAACGTAAAATTTCATTACTTCCGCCCCTATGTAGATACGAGTATTAATTTAGGTAAATATGATGTACATATGTAAACACATTCAGTAATTATTTATGTAAATTTAATTTTCTTTAATTATCTGTTGTTGTTTGGAGGCTTATATACAGACGAGAGAGTACAAGACAATTTTATTAATTTTCGTTTTAATATCACCATATCACGACAATTACGGAATTGAGTATAATTGAAATATGTATACATAAAATTCTAAAATAAAATTTATTTATGGAATTAAATTTATGCAAATTAAATTGGATAAATAAATTCGGTTGATAAATCAATTTATTTTATTTTATATAGACGTTGCACGATGAGTTCATAACTGAAATTTTAAAAGTATATTATATTTGGGATTTACTTGGGATACACTGCTCGTTAAAAAATTCCCGGCACTAAACTTTTTCAGTAAATATTTGTACTGGCGGTAACTATTGGGATGACTTTACCGCGCATTATGATCAATACATGGGACGTATGGAATCACCTTATCTACTATACCGATCGGCAGTACCGCCAAAAACGTAATTTCTTACGAGCGTAATACATTCTTACACTATTAGTGAGCCGCCATGAAATGAGCCTCTGGGTATATGACATATTTGGCATATCGATCTTCTAACCTCCGCCCGTTCTCTTTCACGTCCAATATCACAGTGACCTTAAACATTGCTATAGAAACAGATATTTATTAAGAAATTCAAGTGTTCGAAATTTTTGTACGTGCAGTGTAGTTATGCAATATTGTTTTTTTTATCATTGCAATATTGCTCGATTATATAATTATTAGATGTGATGATAGAGCAGAGGTTTATAAACTGAGTTAAGTGTAGCACGGATCCCTTGGTACCTAGTGGTACCTTGTGTTACCATTTATAAACTTGAAAAATGTACCAAATGTGTTTTTTCATAAATTCATGTATTCATGTTTTATGCACTTATTCATTATTTACAACCCACAAAAGATGAGTCATGCCCATCACTAGTTGCTACATTTTCCTATCTATGATTATAGGTGGATTTCATGACTATCTGTTGAAGTTATCCACTAGTTTTTTTACTTTCATAAAAAGTTGCGAGCTTCATATGTTTAATCGATCGAAATATTTCAATCGAGAATATATAAAAGATGTATGGGAAATATTCCCGACTAACCGGATGTGGTCGAGCGTTGTCGTATTGGAAAATCTGTTTGTTGTTCTTTATCGAGTATAATCTATACCTAACAGGCCGTAAACAGCCCTAACCGTGTCTCGACTAATACCTTACGAACCTTTAATACGTATTGGTGCGCATTTTAGGTGGTCACCCAAACAAATACTTTTACACACACAATCGCTTTTTATGCCATCCGTTGAATATTAATTTTTAGTCAACGGTGAGAATCAAACTCGAGACCGTAGCTTGATGAGAAGCTACAACCTGCGACAATTATTAAGTGTAAACTGTAGTCAAAGTTTTTCTGAGGTATTGTGGCTGATTTTGCTGGGGTAATACAACTCGATCTTTAAATGTTTGGATTAGTTCATTTGTTAGACACAGCGTTCCCCAATAAGAATTTCATGACGATGAAACTCATAAAACACTACACACAGATGATTTTATTCAAATATGTAGCATCATTTAGAGACGATAAGCTACAAGAATATTTTCTAGTGTATCTTTGAATCAATAATTCATAAGTTGTTTTGTGTATTATGACATGCCTCTTGTACAATACTCGTGGCATTCAATTTCCCTGCTTTTAAATCTTTCCACTGGTTATGGTCGATAAAATACAGGATATGAACAACATTTTTTTGTTTCCTCCGTCTCTCAGGCTCAACTGGCCTATTGTGACATCCCATTGACGTGCGGATATAAAGGTCCGATATACGTAGAACCATCTGCTTATTACATAGCCCTATGCCAGCCAATAGTATTGACATGGAAAATGGGTTGGCCCATCGATTGTAATCTCTGTAGGGGATCACAAATGTGATCGTTAACACAACCGCGTTCGAAATCATATGGTGAAAATCCTGTTTGCATCCTGTACCACTGCCTCAGCTTTAACCACTGCCTCAGCTTTAACCACTGCGCTTTTTAGGTAGATCAAAATTTAATTATTCTCCAAGTTCTGCTTGCATTTGATTTTAGTTTTCATAAGCCTTTTTTAATAATAACAGTTAGTTCTCATTTCTAGTTCGAATTTTGTCCTTAAAATCGTGAATTGATTATTGATCATTGCTATACACTTGACTTTGCAAAAAATCACAAAGAAAATAATTTTATACAGTATCACATTGTTTGAAATTATGCGAACATCGAAATAGGATACCAATAATTCGAATGTTTTACAATGTGTGTGACATGTGGCACCGTTTTGTTGAAATTGAAGGGCATCTAAATCAATTCCATCCAATTTGGTCACAAATTCAGTTAAGGTGGCACAATAAAGGTCAGTCACTATTCATCTGTTATAGCATCTTCAGGTTTATAATCGAAAAAATGAAGTCAATGATGCCACCAGCCCACCATCAACAACAAACTTTTTTTTGTATGAATTGTTTGTTCATTAATAAGATGAGAATTTTCAGTCCCACAAATGCGACAGTTTTATTGCGTCTGTTATTAAAAGGGATACAAATTCCATCAATTCTGAAGATGTATTTGACAATCTGCAGGAAAATCCAAAATGTTATGTCCCACGGTTTAGTATCAAAATCTAATGACACAGTATCTAAGGCTGTTTCCAAATCCACAAAATGAAACAAACCAAAGGTTTATGGACGTTTTTCATCTTACAGTCGGAATGATCCCTATAACATCAATTTTAGTGGAATGGGAATGACCTTTTTTTTCATATAAACGAATTATTTGCGTCTATATTAAGCCGAGCATGCTAGGAGAATAATCTCAGCTTAATATCACTTTTATGAGACACAGAACATAAGGCCAATTCAGGACCTCCTCAATTGCTATCACCTCTGCCTGGTACACGCTGCAATGATCAGGGAGACGAACTAATGTGTTATCTTGCAATTTATCACAGAAGACTCCAGCTCCTACTTTACCGTGTAACTTGGAGCCACCTGTGAAGAACTCTAGTGCTTCTGTTTCCGCGCAACTGACCCGCTCCTCCAAGATTCTCTTGAGAGGCAAGTAGTTCGGAATATTTTCTTGAAGCACAAAGTCTGTGTAATGTTGTCTATAGATTCGCCAGTTCCCTCTTTAGCGATCTAATTATGGTCGAGTGTCCTATCTGAAGATATTTCTTCTGAGATATGGAAGATATTCGGGTGACCGTAATCGCCGCCATCTGCTTACCATAAATATCCACGGGGAGAAGGTGAAACATGCCTCCAAGGCACGTGTAGGTGTTGTCCAAAGCGCCCCACTTATAAGCATGCAGGTCGTTCTTTGCACCTTCCCGATCCCTTTTTTGTACGTTACTTTATCAAGAGCTGGCAGAGCAGTACAGGTCCTGCTACGAAAGTGAATAGCCAGTGTACCAGCTTCGGCTTCAGGCCTCATCTCTTTCCGATGGCGTTTCTGCAAAATTACATGGCTATATTAGCCTTGTTTATTCTTTCCAAAATATTGGGCTTCCAACTTAGCTTACTGTCCAAGATTACGCCTAGAAATCTTGCTTTGTCAGTAAAAGCTATAGTAAATAAGCTCCTTCCATTTAAGAGAGGTGGATCTACTACCGGGATTTTAAATTTCCTAGTAAATAGTACCAGTTTAGTTTTGGACGAGTTTATTGCCAGTCCACATCTGATGGCCCACCTCGTAATGATTTGGAGAGCATTTTAGATTACCTCCTTCATCGAGCCTAAATTTTTCCCATACAGCTATCGCTATATCATCTGCATAAGCAATCACTTCGATCCCCTCTCTCTCCAGCTCTAACAACAACATATTCATTATTATTTTCCAGAGAAGAGGAACAAGACACCTCCCTGAAGGGTTCCCGTCACCCGCCTTCTGATTGTGGATTCCTCCAACTCCGAGTAAACCATCCTGCATCTAAGCATGTGATTGATTAACCCACTTACAGGGTATTCCACTCCTAGAAACAACAATCTCTCAAGAATTACCTCTGTCCTTACATTGTTGAAGGCGCCCTCAATATCAAGGAACGCCATCATACAAAACACTTGCTAGAACTGTTGCAACATAGCCTCACAGTATATATAGAAACGAAATGCAACATACATCAAGTCCGGTCGCATATGCCTGATGTGATGAGATGGATTTGATCTTTTCGATCACACAACGAGTCAATGACGTCATCAGATCGAAACCGGCCTAGCGAAACGAATATTACAGACCACATACAAAAGATGCCATACATTGCAAGACAAACGTCTTCATCGGCTGGTTCATCCAGCGCCCTAGCTGTCAATCAATGCCACTCTGTGGAGTCGAAAGTTTAACTCCCGCCATTTATCATTAGCTGATTACAGCACCCAGCATCACATATCACACTTCAACATTTGGTGACCCCGACGACCCGGCACGTCAATAACCTTCTCAATACACGACCTCCCAACATTTCCAAGTGCAACAATTTAGCACACAACACCCTCCTGCCAAAAAATCCGGATTCTAAAATTACTGCAGCCTGTACCCAATACATTAACAATCGCAGTCGAAGGGGGAAATCACTTTCGGGGGGTAATGTGGCGTTCACAAATACGACGAATAGTCACGCCACAATAGTGAAGTATAAAAATAATCGAAAAAAGATTTCGAGTCAAATTCTGTAAATTCGCTAGAACTGTTGCAACATAGCCTCACAGTATATATAGAAACGAAATGCAACATACATCAAGTCCGGTCGCATATGCCTGATGTGATGAGATGGATTTGATCTTTTCGATCACACAACGAGTCAATGACGTCATCAGATCGAAACCGGCCTAGCGAAACGAATATTACAGACCACATACAAAAGATGCCATACATTGCAAGACAAACGACTTCATCGGCTGGTTGATCCAGCGCCCTAGCTGTCAATCAATGCCACTCTGTGGAGTCGAAAGTTTAACTCCCACCATTTATCATTAGCTGTCACGATTACAGCACCCAGCATCACATATCACACTTCAACATATCCATCAGTCTTTTTAAGGTTTTTAAGGGTTTCATTAGAAAGGATGATAGAGTTATGGGTCTTAAGTCGTTTGGGTAGTCATGTGAGGATTTTCCTGCTTTCGGAATAAAGATCACTCTGACCTCCGCCCACCCCTTGGAACATAAACCAGTTTTAAACACCCTTTGAAGATTACTCCCAGCCAGGGGAGAATAATCTTCGAGTTGTTCTGAATCTCCGCTGGAATAATTCGATCAGGACCAGCCGATTTATAAGGTTTGAAATCCTTAAGTGCCCATAAGATCCGTTCTTTGGTTACGCTGTCCTCTATGCGCAGTGAGTGTGATTCTCGATGATTACTCGCCTCTGTCGAGTCGTCGAAGCTTACTCGAAAGCGGTTTTCGATGAGAAGTTTCAAAGATTCCTCACTAGAAGCTGTCCAGGATCCATCGGTCCGTTTCATCAGTTTCATTAAATAACTGGGACTGGAAGGATTAGTATACAGAATCTTCCTAAGACGAGAGGTCTCGGAGGTTTTCTCAACTTTATCGCAGAAGAGCCTCCATGACCTCCTTTGTGTCCCAGTCTTGAGCCTTTCTCGTACTTTTGGCTATATTAAACACGCCTTTCGGTAGGTCCACAGTTCCTTGGACCACCATGCCGGGTTTTGCTTACCTCTGGGCTTAATTAATGAGCAAGCAGCGTTAAATGACCGATTGCAGGCACTAGTGATTGTGTCCACTATGCAATTCAGTTCCTCCATTGAGCTATTATAATTAAGTTTGGCCGAATATCACCCAGCTTACTTCTAACTTGCTATGTTATGCCATACATTTATCAGTAATCAAATACATTAAATGAGAAACACTCGACCGAGATGCAATATTTTATTTCTGAAAGTTCTGATTAGACGCCAATGTAGAATCTACTTGTACACAAGCTATTGAACTATTATAATACAAGCCTGACGTTTTTGGAGGTTTCTTAAGGCATTTGTTGAGCACTAGTTTTATTATCCTGAACGTAAATGTGTTTGTCCTCATACTGAACCGCCAAAATATTCGCACAGTGTTGTATATATAAGCCAATTGTGCCATACTTAATCATTTAAATATTTAAAGTGACGTAGCTTCGAAACGCATACTCTTTAATGATTTATAGTACTTATCTGGATAGCAAATCAACTATTCAAGCCTATATTATTTTCTTTATTATTTTTACTTCCTGAAAGTTTAATAACAAACAGGTGTATTGTTTCAAAAACCGACTATGATTGTTGATTGTATTGTATTGACGTCGATCATGAAAGACGCAAGCAATTCTTTGAATTCTTGAACGATATAATTTTGTTGCTCGATGATGATCTCGATTAATAATTATAAAGATTATTACCATGTGAACAATTTATTAACATGCATCGTAAAAGAGTGGATGTGATGTGATTTTCACGAGATGTTATAGTAAATTTAATATTAAACACAATTTTTTTTTATTTATAATCCATTATTTTTATCCCACGTTTATTTCTGCACTTCTCGAAAATACATTTTTATAAAAAAATATTATTTTTTCAATTTTTGTTCTATAATACTCGTATAACTACCACACAGCATCATAGCAAAACTCAGTTAAGCAATTCCACTATACGAGTTATTTTTTATTGATTTTTTATTTTATCTACAATATTGTTGAAATAGTCTTTGTGGCTGGTCCAGAATTATTAAAAATTAGCGAAAAGATTTGATGGAATTGAAAAATGCAGATAAGTTGGATTTTTATGGCGGAAAATAAGGTTAAATTTTAGTTTTGTCTGACTGTCTGTTTCTATCTTTCAAATCTATTTTGGAGCTGAAGGCTCTCTCAACTCTTTCGCGGTTCACTTACTTACGTCCTACTTTACATCATTACATAGCCAAATCGAGGACGTACGGCTAGATGTCCGATTTAACGATTTATACACCAAAAAGTATAAATTTTAAAACAGAACCATCTCAGTTTGCCGAAGGTTGACTAATAGACCCTGATCACTTCATCAGGCTACAACTATGTGTTATCGCTGTTTGCATATAATCACATAGTACATCCGTATATTGGCGATGTCATCGAAATAACGCTGGCAGCAAAATCCGTTGTCGTTTAATTGGACTAGGAGCTACTTGACTACAAGATACCACAAGAGAAGAGACAAAGTCATTCCTTTCGAGCGTTTACCGTTTTCGTATTATTTCCTAACTCTAGAACTGCGTAAAATTGAAAGATGCTTAGACACATTCTGAGCAATAGCTGCAATGTTCTTGGCTGTACATATTGCAAATGCTCGTGAATGTGTTGGTTTATCCAATAAGAATCCAGTCTCTTGATTTCGCTTCATGGAAGTAATCCACAAATTGGCTTGTAGGCATTTCATTTCTATCTACGTAAATTTCTTTTATGTATAGGAGTCTTATCACTTTGAACGTAAGTTTTCTCCATTTCCCAATTTTATGTCCACACTCCCAATAACCTTTAGTTGAAATAGCAAACTCTATATGAACCACTCACTAAACAACAATGCTTTCTAAGATCTAAATTTTGTTTACATTTGGTGGACATCCAAGTTTTCATGATTCATTTTATTATTCGCTGACCAAAGTGTTTGTAATTTTATACCATATATTCTTTTTTTTTAAAGATTGGGTCTTATGGTGACCCTTATTGTAAGTGAGCTTTATATTATTTCTTATAGGTATCACCCTAGTTTGTCCCACTATCCTACGGCGAAATTTTGTCGTGTCGAACAGGATACAAACCTCTTCTTTTTGTTGGATTAACCAAGTTTTACGATTCATCGTGTTTCTTGTTGGATTTCTTAACTTTGCTGACTTTTAAATTTGTTAACTTCATACTCCGATTTTTGACCATTTCTGCCATCTTGATATCAACCTATTTTCTGTTATATTTATTACGATACGATTCTTTCGTTTTTCAGTTTGTTGCAACAACTAACATTGGAGTGGTTTTACTTTTACATTACATAATCAATAGAATCTTTCACGAAAAGATTTTCCTACATGATGGTTGGTGCGTCCATTGTAGAAACTTTGTTATTACACCGCCAATTCGTAAGTTTGTCCTTTTCAGAAATTATCATTGATCTGATTTTGTTCCGATTTCCCAGTTAAACAAATTCCTCTGAGTCTAGTGACTGGTTCGGATGATGATCCCATTCTAAACTCTAATACGAATCCACATCACTTCATCCGTTTCTGATTCGCATGGTTACCATTTATATCTCTTAGCGTTCGCCAGTTCTCGTTTTCTGATCATTTTTAAATGAAGTCTTCCAACTCAGAAATAACATCACCTTTATGTTTATTGTTAATAACAGTTTTCAGCCAATGCTGTGAAATATATTCCTGAGAATTGTGCAGGCTGTTTTTCACCATGTACTATGTCACCCATAAGATGATTGTTTTGGTGTTAACGAACTATGAGTGTAAAATTTGATCTATATCGTGCATAATTCCAAGAAACTGTGGTTTGTACCAGATGTGAAATCATTAGTGCGTGTTGGTACAGACCGTGTGGCGTACCAACTAAAATTTTGTCGAGAAACCGATGCATCCTGAAAAGTCACGGCAATACTGTTACTATGAAGTTTATGGGACTCATTAACTCACGAAAAAGCAAGGTTATAGTACGCCATCGCTATCGTCCTATTTAACGTCCTTGGAAATAGTCAAGACATAATGAACTCCACCGATATCGATTTCCATCGACTGTTTCGTTTCTTCTGACAAAATATGGCCCAATCATGGTGTTGGTACAAATGTCTGCTCAAACTGTCAGTTTCTGGTTATACAATGACGTACAAATCACCAAATTGCACCATTCCTTAATATCACGGTCAACCACTATTAGGACCAGGATAGAAACCGCTGTGTCATCGTTGATGCGGTACTCGATACATGGCATGAACATTTTTCTGCCCTACTTAATGCTCCACATGTATCACAGGCTGTGTTTGAATACCCTCAAATATAGGCCGCAGGGATGTTCATTGAGGATCCATCCGATGAGGAATTCGCAATGGCCATGCAGAGACTAAAGAAAAAATCGTTCACCAGGAGTTGATTGCATTAATCCAGAGCTCTTGATATTTGGAGGGCTAACTTGGTGGAACTGTCTTTTCGACATTGTTCAATTGGTGCGAGAATTATCGCGGGAGCTATATCCTTTGCATAGCATATAAGTTTCTGTCATACATTATCTTGGGAAGAATTATCCCTCTGGTGGAGGAAATTTTCGGTGACTACCAAGGAGGATTCCGTCCAAATCGGTCAGTCACTGATCAATTTTTTTCGCTACGGATGATTCTTTCCAAGTACTACGAAACATCTCGCGATGTACACCAGGTGTTCATAAATTCAAGCAAGCCTATGACTCGATCAACCTAGAGAGACTATGGTATGTGCTCGAATATTTAGGAATACCAAACAAATACGTACATCTGTGTAAATGACAGTAACGCAGTCACAATACTGTCTTAAAGTTAAGAACAGGCCATCGAGAACTTTTGCAATCACTACTGGTGTTCGACAAGGAGATGCTGTTCCCGATACTTTTTAGTCTAATGTTGGAATACATCCTTCGTAAAAGTACAACACCTCAGGACAATATCTTATTTCAACAATCCAACCAACAACTGTTTGCATATGCAGATGATATCTGTGTGATTGGATTAAATGGCAACGGAGTGAAAGAGATACTTAATCCACTGAAACAGTGTTCAGCTTCCGTTGGTCTCAAAATTAACGAGTCCAAAACCAAATATATGATCTCTGGTCTTAGAGACCAAAACGCAATTGATTTCAGGAATGGCAACCACACTTTTGAAGGAGTGATGAGATACAAGTATCTTGGATCTCTCATTACTCACGATAATAGTGTGGGCGAGGATATCAAGACTCGCCTTGCCGCTGGCAATCGAGCTTTATATCCTCTACTTCCACTTCTGAAATCAAAATATCTTGCAAATACGGATAAGCTGAAACTATACAGAGTGTTGATCAGACCCGTTGTCATGTATGAAAGATGGCTTCTAGCATTCGAGAGAAGAATCATTCGTGTGATATATGGCCCAAAACGTGACGTTGATGGCACATACCGAGTACTGTTCAATCACGAGATCAAGAATTTAATGCAAATTCCTGATATCGTACATGAAATCAAAGGACAGCGTGTACGTTGGCTCGGTCACGTTCTGCGTGCTGATCCAAACCGAATGATACAGTGATCTTTGAATGGAGAGCCGCCTTTTGACAGGCGAAGTCGCTGTCGGCGATAATGGCTCCACGGCGTAGAGCTGGTGGTGTCAGATTATTGACATGGTACGGGCCAATAATGGCCTGTAAAAACCGTAAAAAAAATAAAAAAACCCGGCACCAGTTAGATCCGTCAATAGTCACCGCAGAGGTAGGAATAGCTCTTGCAGTTCCATATGTGATTTTTGGTAATTATTACGGAAAATAATTTTCCGAAGATGCGCTTCGTCACTATAGTATCCGAGGGCATGTGGGCAGTTGTGAGCCGGTCCACCTCCCTCCATATTATTTGGCAGTGTTCAAAAGGCCCAAAAAATTGTCTTTGTCTTGTAAACGGTCGGCTGTTTGCGCTACACACCTCTTGATTCAAAGATCCAAAGATGACCCATAGCCATCTCAAGAGCTGCAGTAAGTGTAGTGTGCATAGCCCTTACAATGCCCAGACATCAAACGCCATTTGAAGCCGGTTTAGAGATCCAACTCCACTCATTGTTCTAGGCCACTAAATAAATAATTCGGGATTATGGTTCTGGTAACCGAAACGTGTGTACTGGACACGTCTGGATTTCAGGTCTCATGATTCACCAAATGACTGTTTGCATTTCCAGTAAATGTTACATGCTACATATATGTACATATATGTGTTTAGATCTGCCGATCTAACCAGACCACCAGATACTTGGACTTCCGAAGAGGGCAGGATCGTATGAGCCCCAATTTTCGGAAGACTTGAGTTTCCCAAAGTCATGCGTCTAGTGAAAAGTACCATCTCTGTTTTTATAGGGTTGACTGATTGGCTCTGATCACTACACCAGGCTACAACTATGTTAATCGCTATTTGCATGTGATTTTTATTATTTGCTATTTGAATGATATTTACCTAATGGAAATTGGTTGTCATTTAGTTGTTGTAGACTAACAAGACACCACAAGAGCGGAGACAGACCTCCACCCTGAGGACATCCCTTTCAGGTGGTCACCATCGTCGTATCACTATACCTTAGTCTGGTTAGTAGTAATTCTCTTTGACGTTGGACCTAAGCATAGCAC
The DNA here is from genome assembly GCA_963932295.1 of Tipula lateralis. Taxonomy (NCBI): domain Eukaryota; kingdom Metazoa; phylum Arthropoda; class Insecta; order Diptera; family Tipulidae; genus Tipula; species Tipula lateralis. The sequence goes on from OZ010737.1 coordinate 123,294,869, forward strand.
TCAACTACTGAGCAAGTGAGGTCTCCATACCATGTCTTTGAGCTGCAGAGGTCATTGCACTGAAAAAAGCGTTGTAAAACGTGTCATAAAGTCAAGAAACGCTCCCAAGACAAATTCTTTGTTGTCCAGCGATTTTCAATCCGCAATCCGACTTCATGGAATGATGTTTCAACAGATCTACCTTTATTGTATGCGTGTTGTTTGGAATGTATGAGATTTTGTAATAGTGCATTTTTCCTAAAGTACCTATCAACTAATCGAAAACTTGTTGACTGGTCATATCTAGGCTTTTCATCCTTCGAGATGAACACTACTCTGACTTTAGCCTTTAGAGGTGCCGACATTATTGACATATCATAATTACGTTCCGAATTCACTTTACTAATATTAGTATAAAACATTATTAGTATAATTAAGATGTATCTTCTTCAATAACATCGTTTTTATAATTTAAGTGTCACACTGTGTTTATATCGCTATTGTGGTTGGTAGTAGTCTATAATGACTGGTATACATTGACTGGTTATCTAGATCATTGACGTTCAGTGCACATACAGCCAAAAGTACTTAACATTTTTGTGTGGCCATTAAACTAATTAATTTCATTTGTGACACCCTCGTGCTAAAATGTTACACACACTTTATATAATATGGCAAATAATTTATTGTTACTGACGACTGTCATTAATAGTGCATAGCACCCCAGTGTATACGCAATTACATATTTTTTTATAAAGACCAACAACTATCGAAATACGTATACGAGTATATCAAACTGTGAAGTTCTAGAGTTCACGCGCACACTCTAGATTTAATGTTTCGACAATTGAAAATTATTTAAATAATAATCAGTGTTGTAATAAATGAAGAAATAATTAATTTAATTATTAATTTTAATTTATTTTTTATTTTTAGATAATAAAACGCAAAAAAAAATAATTTATGAGTGGCCCAACTGCTGAAAGTTTGACTTCAAGCAATTTGTCGAGTTCATCAACGAAAATGAGTGTAGAAGCGACTGGATCATCCCAAGGAATTGGTATGAATAATTTTATGTTTTATGATAGATTAAATTAGAATACATAATTAGAGTTTGGAACGCATATTTAATGTTAGTTGCGGGAATACCTATATTCTCGCATAAATTAATAATATGACGGTTGCCTGTTATGTTTTATTAAATTTTGAACAACGTACCATTATCACAGTATGACTAAATGATAGTAAAATGATTATGTGTCATCTCACTATAGCGACTCTTAACTCAATATTTATTTACAGTGCACATTGTACAGTGACAGGTTGTATATAGTCTCAATGTTTTTTGTCTGAATCGGTCAACTGATTGGCAGACTATCGTGTGAATATTATTAATAAGTATAAAATGTTCATCCTACAGTGGTTAGTGGAAAAAATTTAAGGTTTCGCTTAGAGTTTGGTAGAAAGTCTGTTCAATCAAATAAAAATTTGATATTTTAAGTTCAAAAATATTCCTTATAGTGGAATTTTTATTTTTTATATTATAAATATATTTCGGCAATCAAGTTGCCATCTTCAGTATTTATCATGAACTAAAAAATAAATTTTATTTCCATGCCTTTTTATACTTTTTCCAGGGTAGAGTGTTTTTATTTTCAAGGTATAATATTTTGTGACGGATTTTTCAAAACTAGTCCGTAAAGATTGTTCGTCATAGTATTAATTTTGTTGTTAAGTAGAAATTTATTTTTGCGGTTTTTATATATTTCAAATTCTTCTAGCCTGTTCATTTGGTCGCTTTTATTCATCTTGTAGAGAATTTTTAAGTTTGTATCCATATCTGTGTAGTTGTGTAAAGTATTATTGATATGGAGAGCAAATCTTGACTCAGTATTCATTTTACAGATATCCTTTATATGTTCGTTAAATCTTATTTTAAAGGATCTACCGGTTTGTCCTATGTAAAATGATGGAATTTATAAATTAACATGTTCAGACTACATGTTAATTTATAAATTCCGCTGTCTAATGTAATGTTACTATTTGATCTAATTTTTTGTTCTAATTTTTTATGCGTTTTACTTTTATATTCAACTTTATATCCAAAGTTTTTGAATATTTTCTGGATATGTTGGCTGGTGTTTTTATTATAATCCACAATAACGTATTTTTATTGGGTCTTATCATTAAATTGTAACGTAGTGTTCTGTCGGTAATTTGTTCTGAATATATTTTTTCGATTTATCTCGTCCACTTTGGCCGTGGTATAACCATTTTTATGTGCGATGTATTTAATTATCTTAAGTTCATTTTGATAATCTTCTTTTGACATCGGGATCTTATTTAATCGGTGTATCATATGATTATATGCGGCTATTTTATGCTGGTATGGGTGGTTTGAGTTTTTATGTATAGTTTGGTCCGTTTGCGTGGGTTTTCTAAATATTTTGAATGTGTGTTTGTTATTGATGTTTTTAATTGTTAGATCCAGAAAATTAATTGCATTATTTTGTTCTAATTCTAACGTGAATTTTATGTTTTCGTGAATATTATTTATATAATTTTGCATTTTGTCCAGTTGTCTAGATGTACCCGTAAACAATATAAGTATGTCATCTACATATCTGTGCCAGTATTTAATGTTCTTTAAAAATTTGTTTCTATTATTTAAGATGTAATTATTTTCGAAATAATTTCAATATATATTGGCTAACGTTCCATATAGAGGACTACCCATTGGTAGACCATCATTTTGGGAGTAGAATTTTCCATTATATGTAAAGTAATTTTGACTTGTAATTCTTCTAATAGTTTTGTTATTTCTTCGACGGTGTTACTGTTCGTTCCGTTTTTTATTAAAATGTTCTTGGTTATGATCAACGTTTCTTTCACTGGTATATTCGAATACATCTTTGTGACATCGAAGGAAGCGAGTTTTGCATTATTTGGTATATTAATTTTCTCAATTTTTCTGACCAATTCAGTGTTATTTTTAATTGAGTGGTCATGTTCGAGAGTTATATTATCTGTAAGCCATTTGTTAATATGCTTTGCAATTTTGTAAGATGGAGCCGAAGTAAAGTTAACGACTGGTCGTATTGGAATATTATCTTTATGTACTTTCGGCATGCCTCGTAGAATCGGTGCTGTTGGTTTTATCATCTTATTGTATCGAATGTCTTTGTCACATAAGAACTGTTTTGATTTGTTAATCATAACTTTTAGATTTTTATGATATTTTTGAGTGGGATCTTCAGTTAGTTCTTGTATATTGTTATTTTCTATGAAGTTGTTAACTTTAGAGTTGTAGTCAGTTTCGTTCATTATAACTATTGTGTTTCCTTTATCTGCTTTTGTTAATATAGCATTAGCCGCGTTTCATGACTCCTACTGATTCAGATCAGATCACATTTTCCATGCAAACCAAAGACGAATTTTGATACAAATTTCATTTTGGCTCAAAATGTGTCTTTGGTTTGCATGGAAAATGTGATCTGATCTGAATCAGTTGGAGTCATGAAACGCGACTATTATTGGCTATTATTTTACTTTTGATATCCTTAATAACATTCATTTCCTTAATGAATACTGAGTCAAGATTTGCTCTCCATATCAATAATACTTTACACAACTACACAGATATGGATACAAACTTAAAAATTCTCTACAAGATGAATAAAAGCGACCAAATGAAAAGGCTAGAAGAATTTGAAATATATAAAAACCGCAAAAATAAATTTCTACTTAACAACAAAATTAATACTATGACGAACAAACTTTACGAACTAGTTTTGAAAAATACGTCACAAAATATTATACCTTGAAAATAAAAACACTCTATCCTGGAAAAAGTATGAAAAGGCATGGAAATAAAATTTATTTTTTAGTTCATGATAAATACTGAAGATGGCAACTTGATTGCCGAAATATATTTATAATATAAAAAATAAAAATTCCACTATAAGGAATATTTTTGAACTTAAAATGTCAAATTTTTATTTGATTGAATTTAAAAGTGGAATAAGTCAGACATAAGAGAAATTCTTAATATAAATTTCAACAAAGAAAATCTGTGTATTGGACATATCATACAGCAGTATGAACAGAATTTTGTATATGAATCACAGTATGCATGCTTGAAAAGTGTTTCTTTAAGAAGAATTGAAAGTGGGTCCCATTCATGGCTGTGGTCAAAAACCCCTGCACTCTTAACAAGCTATAGTTTTTATGAATTTTGACTAGATGCCTAATAATTTAAGGCGTTTAGAATCGGTTTATCATTGTCTTTTAACACAGATATTTATATAACTTTGGAATGATATGATAGAAAAAGTGCAAGCCAATCAGTTGCGGTGATCCTAGGTTTGTTACCATAATCCTGGAGTATATTCAGCGGAATTTCAAATAGATATCTGACAATTCTTATTCCAAAATTATGCGGCCCGAGCCCTGCTTGCATCTCTACATGTAAGTTGTTAATCTAATATCTTGTTCACGTGGTTTGTAGTGTAGTGAAGTGTACTGTATTATCTCACCACGTGAACAAAGAAAAAACACTACTGTAGTGTATTATGAACTACGGTCAAAATGCTGTAGTGTAGTGTAGTGTAGTTGCAACTACACACCACGTGAACACTTAGCGTAGTGTAGTGTACTACCTTTTGACAGTTGTGGTTTGCTAAAAACTTTTAATTCAAAATCATTCGGAATTGAGATTGTTTGTTATTGAAAATTAAAAAGAATATTGATATTGATAATGACAATAGTTTAAATTTAAAAACTTTTTTAACACTAACGCCAAACTAAAAAAACATTGAGAAATGTCAAATATGCTGAGTACAATATTTCAACAACAGGGGCATATTGGTAGAGTTACTACACTACACGTCCAGGTGAACGGTCATATATGTGCTGCAGTCATAACTACGCTATACTACACTACGAACCACGCGAACAAGATAATAGACACGACTAAGGTGATTCCATATACAATATAATGATCTAATACACTGTCAATTAGTTTGTGAGGGAAACTATTTAAATAAATAAATAGTTTAGTAAAGTCAGATTTAGCTAATCTGATTATTCATTCCATTCCATTATGCATCCTATCTTTATGTTTGTTTTTAGATTTTAGAAAAAAACATTCACACAATATACAAAGGTAAATTTCTTGTAAACACACTACAAACCAGTGAGAGAAATCACCATTGCGACCATCCGTTTCAGAAAGTATAAAATTTTGTAATAGAATTATTTATACAGCAAAAATGCCGCTTATTAAAGTAAAATAAACTTTCTTGTCAAGACCACTAGTCAAGTAATCCCCATCCAATCTTAAGCATGTCACTCAAGAAATCCTATCCATTCACACTTATATCGGGGTTTTCAGTAAGAGCACTTCAACTTTTTTTTTTGAATAAAACACAAACTGTTTGACTTTTGAACTAACTTTTTTTTGTTAACGAATTTGAACATAAACATTTAAGTATGAAACTTGATTTCTTTTGCATGACCACCGCGTGCCCGTTTAACGAAGTCCAATCTCAATTATCGACCACTCTTTCGCATACATCGGCCGAAATTCCAGCAATTTCACGTTCAATATTGACTCTGAGCTCTTGCAACGTCGCCGGCTTATTGGCATAGACCAATGACTTCACATAACCCCAAAGAAAATAATCTAGAGGTATCAAATCACACGAGCGCGGCGGCCACTGGACGGGCCCATCTCGCGAAATAACATCGAACTTAGTCTTCAATAACGCGATTGTATCGTGTGCTGTGTGGCATGTGGCCCCGTCCTGTTGAAACCACTTCGTCCATGTCCATTCCATTCAATTGCGGCCAAAAAAAAATCGTTTATCATATCGCGGTATCGATTTCCATTAACAGTAACGATCGTTATCGTCGATGAAAAAATATGGCCCAATGACGCCGCCGGCATGTAATCCGCACCAAACAGTGACTTTTTCGAGATGCAATGGTGCCTCATGAATTAAGTGTGGGTTGTTTCCTGCCCAGTAACGCATATTTTGCTTGTTGACAAATCCATTTAGCCAAAAGTGAGCCTCATCGCTGAAGATGATTTTTCGGTGAAAATCTGGATCATTTTCGATTTGCTCTTGAGTCCAATTCACGAATCGGCGTCGCTTTAAATGGTCAAACGGCTTTAGTTGTTGTGTCAGCTTGATCTTATACGGATGTAGGCCAAGATCTTTACGTAAAATTCGCCACAATGATGTCACAGAAAGGCTCAATTGTTGCGAACATCGTGTGTCGAGCGACATATTCGCGTCTTCTTGAACTGAAGCCCTGGCGGCTGCGATGTTTTCAACACTTCGAGCACTTCTTGCTCTCGAGGGCACCGAAACATTATGTAGCGAAAACGTAGACTCAAATGGACCGTAAAATGGCCGTAATGCTCTTAAAGTAGCAGCAACAGAACGATTATTTTGATAAAAAATTTGCACGATTTGCAATCGCTGTTCACGTGTGTAGCGTTCCATGATAAAATGTATACTAATGAAGTTTTCAAATGACAAAAGAGCAATAAAAAATATGGCGTCGATCGCCGTCCCTATCGGAAAAAGTTGAAGTTCACCTGTTGAAACACCCGTTATTATTTTGGTATTGACAGAAATTACGACCGCTACCATATAAACTCTCCCTATTTGATTGAGTTACTTGCTTTAAGTCTGGAACAGCTTTTCTAAAACTTTACCACTTTGCTAAGTTGTTCTAATCCAGTTCACGTAATAAACTCTCTAAGCGTTGTTGTTAAGATGTAGATTTTTCCGGCCTGCCAACATATTGTTACGAATCTCTTCGGTTCGTATTCAGATTAATCGACTCACACGCAAATCAAAATTCAAAAGACCTTAACTTAGACAAACAGATTTTCTTTTATTTCACTCAATAAAATGTGAAAAAGACGCATGTCACAAATGAGGGCTTTGTCACCAATATTGTGCACACAATTTATTACACTTCACTTATTTCATTATCAAAGACTATAGCCGCTTGCCACTAGTGGGTACTACGAGGTTGCCTTTTAGATTTCGGGATTTGGCAACCCTGGTGTTGCAATCGTTCAACTGACAGCTCTATCGTAAAGTTAGAAGTTTTTGAGGTTATACGTACTCAGAACGTTTTGACATACGAGCGCTATTTGTGTTGTTTTCGAGCATTTGTTTCGACCAATCGACATGAGCCTTTTTTTGAGCGATTGACATATTGTGTGGGATCCAACGCGAACAAATTTTTTTGACAGTTAAATGTTCATGTAATATTGAGTGTATGCCTGTTCCACTAATGCCTAAGGCATTACGCTTGTCTCTATCTCACGATAGGTCACATGACGATCTTGCAATATTAGTTCGCGCACAGCATCAATGTTTTTTGGAACATTAACTGATTTTGGACGACCTTCGAATTGAATTCACATTAATTGAATTCACCATACCATCGATAAACACTGGTCCTTGATGGAGCTTCATCACCAAAAGTTGAATTAAGTTCATTCATGCACTGCTGCTGAGTTAATCCACGTCGAAAGTTGTAAAAAATAACCGCACGAAAATGTTCACGATTTAATTCCAATCTTGGGGGCAGATGAATCTTTTAATTTACTGTAAACAACACGTATGTCTCGTATATAGTGCTCGTATGTCAAAACGGTCTGAGCACGTATAACCTCAAAAACTACTAACTTTACAATAGAGCTGTCAGTTGACAGATTGCAACACCAGGGTTGCCAAATCCCGAAATATAAAAGGCAACCTATGTATGACACTCGTCTTCACTCTCACTACACTTCACTTCACTCTCACTTCACTCTCACCACACTTCAATCATCAGAACAATACTTGTTCGATACATTTCAATGTACATAGCACATTTCGAGATATTTCCATGGGTTATTGTGGTTTTGATTCACTTGCTTCAATCGCATCACGCAGATTCAGTCGATTTGGTCTCTTTCCTCATCTATATATAATTATTATACTACTTCTCGAGCTGAAAGAGACTATATGAATACCGCTTGAGGCGTCGACGAGATGAACCATTTTTTTTTTAGTTTCAAAACTGAATCATTATTTCGTTTCACACAATTTTCACACGAAGACATCAATATAGAATTTCACCACTGCCTGTTATGTAAAACTGATTGGAGCGATGGTCCAGCATTAAGAATATTTATCAACTATACAAAATAAATGCGTATACCTGCAAATATGCATGGTATATATATTCGTCATATGCCGGAATATTACGACATAAGGTTGGGGACTATGTTTTCCAAGACTATTTGTTGTTCCACAAAGTAGATGAACAAGGTAATACTGGTTATTTTAATGATTTGAATACTTTGTAACTCATCTAATAGTTTTAGGTCTAGAGTAAATATCGTTCGTCCATTTAAAGACGATCACACGCATAATAAACGACTTCAAACTCTGTGAGTGAATATGAGCTCTACTTAAACTTAAGCCACCAAACCAATCGTATAGTGATACGTACGTAAACCACACGTCTATTGCTGATTGAATGCAGCAATAACCAATCAAGCTAGGCTATTTTCAGGAAAAATTCAATCTTTACAATTAGCCTGATTTGCACCTTGACAATAGACAAGAAATGTTCGCATTGTCGCGGAGTTAGGAACAATTTAGAATTTAGCGTTTTGATTTTGCAGTGTAATTGGGTTTATACTGTACTGTTTATTCTATACTGACTATATGTCGAATTAGTAAAGCGGATTGTCGCCTCAAACGATGTTGACAGACCTATAGTAAACTGTCGATATCAAAGCTATATTGTTAACAAGTTGTGTTCTACGTGCTCCACAACCGATGGAACAATCGCCATAGTGTCTAGAACACGTGCTGAAAAACTGATTTGATCCATACAATGTACATCAATTGGTCACCACCATGTAGTGTAACATATTTCAACGTCTTTCTTTCACGATAAGTTTTATTTTACTTTTGACACTGAAGAGCGACAGAAAATATTGTGTATGTTCTTTATACAGCCCCTCATGACCTCAAAGTTTTTTTTCTCCACAAGATCATTCATTTGTATAAGTGTAACTTATGAGTACCGCGTACAGATCCCCGAAGGCAAATTGAGATTATGGACGAGAGATTGAATAGATTGGCAATTATAGGCATTCAGTGATGCCTTGGTTACTTTTAGGCTATTATGATAACTAAGCAGGAGATTATACAAACTGAACCTTCTGAACAGGTTTGGTAAATGATTGAAATACCGGTTGTCGATGTCGTTGTGCATAGCTGTGTGGTGTGCATAGCTCCTACAATACCCAGACAAACAAGTCTTTGAAGGAGGTTTAGAGGTTTTCCTCCAATCCCACTCATTGTTCTAGGCCACCAAATAAGCGAAACACTCCCAAGGCAAATTCTTTGTTGTTCAGTGATTTGCAATTCGTCCAACGACTTCATGGAGTGCTGTTTCAACAGATTTGCCTTTCTAGTATGCGTGTTGTGTCGAGTGTATGGGATTTACTAATAGTACATTATCGGTAAAATGCCTGTGAACCAATCGCTCTAACATTTAAGTAGAAAAGAGGATAGACTGATAGGCCTAAAACTTTTTGCCTGGTCATATCTAGGCTTTCCATCCTTTGGGATGAATGGGGTCTTAGAATGTACCCCAGGGCCCAACTGGCTTTGAAGATATGTTCAAAGTGGTCTAGAATAATTTCCAGTTCTTCCTGTATGAGACCCGAGAATATCCCGTTTGGACCTGGTGTTTTAATTTTGAGAAAGAAACGATGCTCCATCGGATTCTGTCTTTCGTCACAACCATCGCCACCAAGCTCCAATCGCTGAAACTTGGAAGTTGGTGTTGATTTCCATCAACTTCATTCGAATTCTCATTTTCGGGAAAATGAGTTTTCATTAGTACATCTAAATCTTCCTGATGTGTTCTATAGTGTGAGTTCCAAGTTTATATAGAGTTCCGATAGCGACCTTCATGTCCCTACAGATAACTTTCTTGATTTTAGCGGTTGCCGTGAAGCTAACTACTTCCTCACATAAAGATCTCCATTTCGATGTTTTTTCACTTCGAATACATTTCTTGTACTCTCTTTGTGAAAATTTGTAAGTCCCAATCTACCGTTACACCGGTTTTCATGACTTTCTTTAGAAGTTTTCTTGTCTCTTTCCTCAGTCTGCCCAGTTCTCTAATCCACCATGGTGTCCCAGTTCTTTTAGGCTTACTTAGAGGACAGCTCTGCTCGTAGGCACTAATTAGTGCTTGTTCAAGTTTGTCAGTTGCCCTTTCCATTCCTCCGCACTTCCTGGTTTTCATTACTGCAGATAGAAGTGACTGGTTGAGATGGAGTTTGTAAAGTTCCCAATCCGTGTTTCTTGGGTTCTTAAATTCTCTAATTTCAGGTTTATCGCTGGTTAGAGAGAAGGAGATGTAGCGATGGTAAGAGAGAGTAACGTCATCCAAGACCATCCAGGGTGAGACTTTTCCACTAAGACTCTGTGAGGCAAGAGTGATATCAATTACATCTTGCCTTTAGGATGTCAAAAAGTTAGTCTATGGCCCACATTTGCGATGACTAGGTCAGACGCGGGTAGGTATTTCAAGAGGGAAATCCGTCTAGAATTAATATCGGTTCCTGAATCAAAAAAACATATTTAGATAGTAATGTATTGCAGTTTTTTATGCAGTTTTTCAATACCCCTGGTTGTTTCTCTGTTTTAGTGATCTATAGTCATAATGGATTTGTTCGTCTCTTAATATAAAACTTTTTAATGATAATTAATGTTATTTTTCTAATTTCAGTTCATAACCATCACCACCACCATCACGACGATCCCGATCATCATGTACACTTTGACGAGAAATCAATAAAAAAAGATGATTTCGAAGAGGACAATTCAATTATATATCAAAAAGCCGGTGATAATTTCATAAACATTCATTTAGGATTTCTACAAATCAACCATCGGTACGCAATCGACCTGAAATTTCTGAAATCGACATTCTTCGAAAATGCTGCCGAAATCGATCTGATTGCCGACACAAATCATATGCCAAATATAAATTGTAAAGTGATCGAATATCAGGGAATTGACGAGGCACAACATGTGTGTTTGAAAATTGAATTTTTGGCCCACAAGGAGAAATTGTTGCGCGAAACGTTGGCGATCAAAAATACAAAGACCAACGAATCAACCACCTTAATGTTTCACGCCCGTGTGCTGGGACGTGGCAAAGGTACGCCAATGCTACGAAATGGTATTCATAGTGTTGCCATTGAAGCGGATGATGAGTCTGAGGCATCGGATTGGCATGGTTTCGAAGCAGTTGATGCTAAATAATTTTTTAGTTAGATTTTAGTTCAAACTTTTAAACAAATCGATACAGTTAAAACAGTTTAAAACTGTTGAAAACTTTTATTATAGTTTTTATTTTGTTTTTGGTTTAAAATAGTTAACTAATTGCCTTAAAGAAATAATAAAAAATTAAATAAACATATAATAATGTTAATAATTATAATTATGAAAATCGAAATTTAAATAAATTTTGGACATTTAAATTATGTCAATTTGTATAGTTATATTTTTATCAGCCGCATCTGGGAAAACAATGTAATGTGAATAATGGTTTTAAATTTGAAGAACCTCTCTCAGTGGTTCTGTCCAGGATTGATGGCCTCGATAATATTTTTTCCCATACCAAGGTCTCTGTAAAGGTCGTTATTTCGTACGTAGCAACAAACTTATGTTCAATGTACATGCGTTTTAAAATACTTTGACAATATCCATGTTGCTTGGCTTAATATGCTCGGCCCAAGGTTGAGTTTCATTTATCTCTAAGTATTTGGCCGAGCTAGGCAGATTCTGACCATCGCACTTTGACCGTTATTGTTTGTTTCGATTAGTACTGTGATTAGTCAAAATACCAGTTGTAAGCGTTTTAAGCTAGTGGATTTATCACATGTGAGCAAATTTTATCACATGTAGCACGAGTCTTAAAACAATTTCTTGTGACACTTGATATTTATATCACTTTGAGATCTAAGTAGACTTGATTCTGTTTAATACAAAATTATTTATGTCATGAGTCGATGTTGGACTTCCTGAAGCTTTAGGAATAGTCTTCTTCTCCGACCGTATCAAGGGAATCGATTTTAGAAATGCATGAATCGCTTCCTTTTAACTATTGGTTTTATTCATGTAAACGCTTAAGATTTATGCATCATAATCATCTACGTTTACAGCCATATTCTGGTTCATATTAAAAACTGTCAACTAATTTTGAATCCTCCTTTTTGGAGCTCATCATTTGTTTGGTCACCACTTCCATCAAAACTCTTCTAAACTATACCCTATCGGACGATTATTTGGGCCAACAAAACTGAGCATCTACATGGTGAAGCTCTAGTTGGATTATCCGAATTAACAACTAAATTATCGAACTAATAACATAATTGCGTATAAGAAATGAAGTAGTTTGCCTTATGGTTACCCAAATTTAACTTAACGGTTGCAATTACAAAATAAAACAACGCTAGTGGATAGGCTAGAGGTATTTCATATCGTTTCATCCACCTAGATCAATTGCTTTGTATCACCGGGCATCCAAATACGTTTCCCAAACAATTAAAAGTCGGTATGCTCTACGCTTGTATGTTATATCGTCCTTAACTGTGACTTATTTTTCTGGCTCATCGTAAGAGATAGTGATACCATTTTTTCAGGATTTAAATGTCGTAGTTTTCACTGGGTCTAGCTCTTGTAAAGTATTTTCTATTTGTTTCGTTAATACATAAGAAGTTTCTCCTCCAGAAAAATCTCTACGAGTGACATCAAGGCGACAAATTATCTTGCAAAAATTGTAAGTCCCTTGAAGATTATACTTCACATGAGTCGATAGAGGAACATCTAAAACTATTTCGTAGTGACCTTATTTGATCGTAACTATGGTATCTGCTTAGTTCCAAAGAATTTTTGCACGTCAATCGTGGGAGAATACACCATACCCAACAGTCACATGAAAAGGATCACAAACCAGGTAATTGAGGGTGTAGATTTGTTATTTAAATCTGTCGAATCATAGCAACGCTTATGGCCAACAGGGTTGAACGGAGTCTTCTCCGTGTTTCAGGATTTATATTGCACGTATTGTACCTAACGAAGTCTAAGGTTTTATCCTTCCGCACATTTGATTTGCCAACGATTTGGTTAAATCGACCATTTTGTATGCCAATGGCCAACTGTTAGTTCTGTTTTAATTATGTTATGTCAAAACTTATTTTGTTCCATTGTAATTCAAAAAGTTATCTCTTCCCTTCTTTTTTCGCTATAGACGGCAATGCCGCGTACATGCTGAATTGCCAAGCAAGACTCAATTAAATGTTATGTTTCTTCCTTATATATACCGTCCATAATTGTAATGTTTCTTCTTGAACCTTTGTATTATTCCAGGAGGACAATTCATTTGCCACACTCCTTACAATTTCAGGGTAAATATAATATGTACTCTATAAAACGTATCAGCCCGCCCCATATAGTACATAGATGCTATTTATGTTGCCAATTAGGCATAAAAAATGTTTTGTTTTTAAATGACGGCCATTTCTGCTTTATAAAGATCGGCCCTTTGTTTGTTTATCTCTACTATTTATTTTGCCGCAAGTCCTTATTTTTTCACTATATACATCGTACCTTACGTAAATGACATACCATATGTGTTCATTCACATCATCAATCGTAATCGAATGGTGAAAAAACGATCTCTATTCGAACACGGTAACTTCTGCTCTAACTGCCCAAACTTCAATCACTGTACTATTTGGTCGCGGTATAAATGCACGGTTATATTAGTGCGTTGCTCCTGGAGCTGATGGATTGATCTTGTTTATTACTTTAACTATTTCCGACGACCATAAAACGAGTTATAATTTTTCGGAATTGTGATCAATTTTTCTTTTTTAATATATTGGTATTCCTAAAATGTAAAGCTGATTGAAGGTGGGTGTTCCTGATTTTAATCTAATTAATCAAACGAGGGTTCTTGAACTTTTTGCTTCATTCTGACTTAAGTTGTCGAATTATCATATTTCCTGGAATTGTGTTGAATAAGGCTAGTCCGTTCTAATTAGTAAGTTAGTTACATCTTATGATTGGAACCGTTCGATAAAATATAATTTCATCCCGGTTTCGTTGATTTACAGGTATGATTATGTTGTATCTTTTGGAGCATGTCTACTTTTTTGGAAGCTTTAAAATCTGGTTTTTACTAGCCAGGTAAGAAGCTGTTTTGCAGTTAAACGCTATACACCTTTCGCTGTTCCCATTCAAATAGAAATCATACAACCACTAATCCAATCTACATAGATCACTTGCATTGCGACTTATTAAGAATGGTTTAGGGGCATGGTAAGCATTTTTTTAGCTGCTTGGTATTGTGAATTACTTTTGGACTTTAATGTACCAAATGTACTAACCAAATGCAAGCAAACCTTATAAACTTTAATTTAATCAAAATCCTCTGCAAAAAGCCTGAATATTATTGAAGAACTGCACAAACTATCCCTTCGTTCTCGATTACCAACCTATCTTCAAACTCAAACTAGTTGCGTGTAAAATATTTAGACGACACTTCTCAAAATAAGAAGCAGATTTCATGGCACTTTGTTCCGTTGGGCTTCTTTCCATTACACACTCCCCAATGTTTCCTTTATAATTATTTATAGAGTGTGAATGATAAAGTTTTCCTTTTGGTGCGGCCAGGCAAGTATCATTGGACATTCAACGTCAAAATAGTTATACATATTTTTGGTTGACAATTATCATGAAATAATTAATTACTTTAATCCACGCAAGACCAATCAATTGTTATTAAATAATTCGCACACACAAACACACACACAACAAATTAATAGCAATTTAACGATTATTTCGAAAACACCAACTATTATTAAAAACATAATCTAATAAATTAATTCGTGAAATGGCCAAATTTAATTATACCTAAACTGTACAGCAATAAACGCTTTAGCAGAACTATTTATATAATTATTTTTAGTAATTAAATAGTTTAAAAATGTTATAAATAAAATAAAAAATAAAACATTTGTATGTTCAAATTTATCAAAATATTTAATTAATTCTAACAGGTTTCCAATTAAATTAATAAATGTAAAATAATTAATAAAATATATTTTAGGTCCACTTATTTCAAAATGTATAATAAATTGTTTTTGAATAAATAATATATATCTTTATATAATTAATTAAAAATTAATGTTGTTGTATTATAGATATTACTTTCCAAGGGTAGGGCGACCAAATCCAATCTCATTTATATACAGCGAGTGATAATTTACTACTAAGCCATAACTGGTGACCCCAACTTGTCTGTAAAATTTCACTGGTTAATACAATACTTGTCCGATAAGACGATTGCACACTCTTTATAATATATAAATCGAATAGATTCTCGAACATTTCATTCTGCTGCAACATTTTCATTGGTGCATCAATTTCACTGTAGCACATTCCGAGATATTTCCATGCGTGATTGTAATATTGTCTACACCTGATTTCGATTCACTCGCTGCATTCGAATGATATTGTTTCGCCTGTTATTTAGTGTTATCTCTTTCTTATCGTTTTATTACTTGATGCATCGGAGAGATTCTCTTTCGGCCCTTACAACATATACCGTGTACTATATCCCCGTGTGTATCTTCCCAATCAATTGGGTGATTCGTACGATGTAAACCACACTAGTTGTTCTTTCTGGAATCCTAGCATTAATTCGTATCTTTCTTTTGCCACTAGCAATCTGTATGCAGCCTCAACTGTATTTTCAATTTCTTTCAGTTTCGTCCCCAGTTGATCGGCCTTCGTATGATTTCCAGGTCCACCAAACTCCAAATTTAGATGTATCTCTGTTTCCAATAATACAATGATTGGAATTTCTCCTGTTGTGTCTCCTTCATTACTGTTTGTTACAGATTCTTTCATTGGAATCCACCACGTTTAAAAGTGTTCCACCATGGTTTGGTTGAGCCTCTGCACCTGATTGATTGATTGATTGATAAGACTGTAGGACCAAGCACTAGGCAAGATTCCCGGATAACGCCGGGCCTATTCCTACAGCCGTTTACATAAAACGATAGGTTAGGATAGGAAGGTATGTTAGTTAGGAAAGAGCGACCCGGTTACAGACACCATGACAGTCGGTACTAAACTACTATTATCACAAGACAATCACAATTCTGATCTACTAGTCTGCAATCGCCAATCAGCATTCTCCAATCCGCAACACCTATCTGCTCTGCTGTATTTTGACTAAATTAAAACTAACTTAAAATTAAATTTCTAAAATAAATTTATTAGTAAGTCGCTCAGGAATCTGTAACTTAATTAATTAATTAATTGTTTTATTTATTTCAACTCCAGTCCGCACACCTAAACTAATTAAAACAAACATACAAAACTCTGAAAGAAAGTTTATTAACTTATGGCTTAGGAATCTAGAACAATTAATTTAATTATTATGGTATGATAAATCAAGTACCAGCCAACCATTACGATAATTTTACCACAATTCTAGAACCTGCTTATTTCAGAATAAAAATAAACATCTGAAAACTTACTTTCAAAGAATATGCAGCAATTATGCAAATCAAACCACAACAGCAGAACCATTTTCCTATTACATAATTAGAAAAATAATATAATTTGTTAGTAAAATCTATATCATTTGCGCTTTTACGATGTAAGACTGTTAGACATTGATTATTATTGTAAATTGGATAGGTAAGGACATTTCTAATTTCATCATATGTATTTGTGTTACCTCAACATTTGAAACTGGACTAGTTAGGCTAAATATCCTGGCGTCTTTTCATCATATGCTGTATGTAAAGTTTCGTCCCTATATTTCCAGATCCATCGCCATCTAACGCGAGGGGCAGTCTTTATTTATTTTAAGACCAGACAGCATTTGATATACATACATTATGACGACCTAATAAACTGTCAATTCGTTATAGGGTAAATCATTTATATAAATAAATAATTGAAGTAAGTTATGTTTAGCTATAACCTAAAATATAGCTATATCCTATTAAAACATTAAAACAAAATTCTAAATAAATTTATTAGTTAGTCGCTCAGTAATCTGTAACTTAATTAATATTAATTTTATTTTTTATTTAAACTACAGTTTATTAACTTATGGCTCAGGCATATGTAACAACTAATTCAATTAGTAGTATGATAAATTCAATTAGTAGTATGATAGATTAAGTACCAGCCAACCTTAATGATGATGTTACTTTAATTCTAGAATATGTTCATCAGAGAATCAAAATAGATATCTGAAAACTTCTTATATTCCAAAATTATGCAAATAACATCTCAACACTAAAGGTTATAAGGAAAAGAAATTTAGTCACAGGAAATTTCTCACTACATAAATAGTAAAATAATATAATTTATTAGTAAAATATAAATCATTTTCCGGTAATCTCATCATATGCGGTATTTAACGATGTGTCCCTATAATACCCAATCCATCACCATCTAACGCGTGAGAGAATATAAATTCAATCAAATAAAACATCCGACGACCCAAAAACACTCTCCATAGTGGAACTATCCATCTCCACATATCAAATACATTTCGGCAATCAAGCCGCCATCCTCAGCACCTACTATGAACCAAAAAGTAAATTCCACCTCCATGCCCTCTTAAACCTCGTCCAGGGCACAGTGCCCTCGTTCTAGAGTACAACACTCCATGACGCACCCCTCAAAATCAGTTCGCAACGTCTGCCCGTCATAGCTGCCGAGCAGCAACCCACTTCTGTGACCCTTACACATCTCAAACTCTCCCTCATCAAAAGCCTCTGAACACCTACCGGACATGCTTTCCCCTACAATCCACAACAATGCATCCATCCCGAGTACCATCACCCGTAACGCAGCACTCCGTCGGAAAGCGGCCCCGAACATGCATCTCCGATCCTGCTCGCCAACCCTAGTGGTATAACCATTCCCAGGCGCGATGCACTCAATGATCCCAAGCTCACCCCGACAATCCTTCCCCAACAATGGAATCTCATTCTGTCGGTGTATCATATGACTATATACGGCTACCCCATGCTGACATGGCTGGCCCGAGCCCCCATGCATAGTCCGAGCCACCCGCATGGGCCCTCCAAATACCCCGAACCTGCGCTTGCCATCGATGTGTTCAATGGCTAGATCCAGAAAGTAAACTGAGCTACTCCATTCGATCTCCAATGCAAATCCTACGCTCCCGTGCACACTACCTATACAACCCCGCACCCGATTCAGCTATCCGGGACGTACCCGCACAAACAACACGAGCACGCCATCCCCACATCCATGCCAATATTTGATATAGATATCTAGATGACATACTCATATTAAATACATCAAACATTGGCATAGACATGTAGATTACACACTCATACCGTTCATGGGCACATCCAGACAACTAGACCAAATGCAGAACTATACAAACAATTCACACGAAAACACATAATTCACACTAGAAACAGAACAACCCAATCAACTTTCCGGGTCCTACGATCAAAACATCGACAACAAACACACATTCAAAACATTCAGAAAACCCACGCAAACGTATCCAACCATACATAACAACTCAAACCACCAATAGCAGCACAAAACAGACCACCGGTCAAGCGATCCAATCCGAAGCATGTCACCCAAGAAATCTCTTTGATTGTCAATTTAATTGTAAAAATTTAAAACATACACACATGCATACATACAAAACCATCGCTCAACTATTGAAAAGTTTGTTTCACTAACTACTAGATATATTAATACAAATGGAATATCAAGGATACAGCATTCCGCACAACACTACTTTATCGACATTAATAATAACCGGTAAGATGTCAAAGTGATCATCTATCCCACAAAATCCATCCAATCTACGTAAACGGCTCAAACCTAACCATAAGGTCTAATTATCACTATCACTCTGAATTTATACTTATCATTTAAGTGTTGAGCTCGGTTTCCTTTGTATTTCATCTATATTTGACATCTAAATTTGCTGTTTTTTGTTTAACCTTAAATAAAAATTACCATTCCGCTGCATGCCGACTTATCTAATTGGATTCCTATTCGTGTTTCCAATTTGCGGCGTATTTTTCGCATTGTGTTGCGTACCACAATTTTATTTTGGTTAGGTTTTTTTCTTTTTTTTTAACATCAAAAATTGTATTTCTTTTTTCCAATTTTTGTGTTTATTTCTATGTTTATTTGATTTTTTCACCTCATTTTCTGACAACACTACACTTCAACACTGTTTCATACAGTTTTCCCATTTTTATATGGGTTACACATATTTTTTTAAATTTAATTTCACTGCATCGAGAAAGATACGTCTTTGTTCTTTTAGTTGAGAAACCAACCCCCCGGTTGAGCCTCTGCACCTGGCTGACTACAAAATGCTTTTATTATAATTCCCCTCGTTCGAATTCTGGAACAATCAGTTCAGCGAGTGACAATTTACTACTTAGTCATAACTGGTGACCCCTAACCAAACTTACCAAATTATTGATAAACAAAGGGGCTGTATACACTTTGGAGGGTGAACCTACATTAATATTATTAGGATTATGTTACGGTTCGTATCCGGATTATTGACGCATCAGACGTAAATCAAAATTCAAAAGGCCTAAAGTTAGTCAAACTCTATAAACTATGAAAGATTAGACATTTGTCATTGATGGGGGTTAGCACGCGTGCCACTGGTAGGGGCTATGAAACTAGTCTTCACTTCACTTTATTTATTTTAACACGTCAATGATTAAAACAATACTTGTCCGATAAGACGTCTCGCACTGCTTATATACAAACCGGATACTACAGTCAATGTAGTGGTTCATAAATTTCCATGCGCGATTGTAGACGTGTCTTCAACTGGTTTTGATTCACTAGCTACATTCACATAATGCTGGTATGCTCGTTGTATAGTTTTATTTCTTTCTTCATCTCGTTACTGGTTTTTAATCTGAAAGCGGTTTTCATTACCTCTTGAGGAGTCGAAAAGCTTCTGTCTCAGCCCTTATAGTATATATCACGTGCTATAATCACATTTGTCTCTTACCAATAAACTGGGTGGTTCGTCCTCATCACGCAAAACCACACCAGTTGTTTTTAATAGAACTTTACAGCACTTGCGGTGTAGTCGAATAGTTCCGTCATATTGTCACTATAATTATCTTTTGCGGCCCAACTTCATTATGGATTGTCCATGTTTTCCGACTTCGTTTATTGCTGATTTACAGGTCCACCGAACTTCAAATTTAGACGTATCGCTCTTTCCAGCATAACAATGGTTGGAATTTCTCCCGTTGTATCGTGTTATGCCCTACGATTGGGCATCAAGAGCAGTGGAAGTCGTCGGTTACAGTTTCTTTGATTGATATCCACTTGTCTGACAATAGATTCATAGAACTCCTCCAATTTTTCCAAATATTAAATGTCCTGCACAGCTCAGCGATAAGTTGTGATTTGTAGTTTCTTCCTTGGGTCGTGTGTAGTTTCAGTGGCATTCCGTATTTGATGACGCACTCATTTAGCAAGATGTTGGATGGTTGGGTCTGGTCGTCTCTCGTTTTCGAAAATATAATGTTAGCATAACCATTGTTTAACCATATGCTATCCATATGCTTAATTCTTGCTAGGTTATTTCCAAAGGTTCTATTGCTCTAAGGTCTAACGTCTAATGTATTTTTTCACTCTTTTTTCACCTACGGTCGATTTGCCGAGTGCAAAATCCATTCACAAAAAATTCTTTTAGCTTCAAAAACAGTTTGTTCTTCTATATTGAAGGCCTAGATATCCGGTATCTTTAAGGTCTATAATAGTATGTCAAAAGAAACTGCGATCCAAAACAGTGGAGTCTGTGTTGAGATTAGGTAGAATAGAAACATCGAAAGTGCTCAACAGCTTTGCATTGGTCTCGTTTGCATTTGTCCGGATTTTTATTAGGAACATATATAGTAACAGTTTCCAATGATGATATTCAGCAAGACGCTCAAAGTGTATCTCATATGTAAGTATACAGACAGACATGGAATCTTCTCACATAATTAGTTTCTGAGCTCTGAAGAAGAAGAGCAAGGTAAAATGTTACTTCACATAAAGCAGAATAAATTATTTGGGACTACATCTCCTAAATAACATGGCCCTATTCCTCGTCAGCCTCGACACGTGTTTTATCCATCCAGAGATATGTGATTCTCACTAGACTTGCTCAAAAAGATATCTGATCACTTGCGTGATTTTAGCTTTTTGATCTCGTTGCCGACGACAAAAAGATTATATTTTGTACGGATAGTAAAACTGTCCTTAACTCATTGAACAATCTTCTAACTAGCTCTAAACTGGAAAGGGAATTGTAAGAAATTGCTGAACCTCCTTGGAACAAGCTGTTCCTAACCTCTTCACATAGTGAAAAAATAATTAAAACCGTTACTTATTGTAAGGGGCTTAACTCGAAGCTGACCCACTATATACGTTTTTTCATTAAAAAAGTACAAATTGAAACCAATATTGTCTCTTTACTTACTGGCCATAGCCGTTAAAAAAGTCACCTTCATCGCATAGGACTTGCTAGTGATGCCATATGCGACGAATGTCTTGAGGATGTTAATAATAGGTTATACTTCATCAGCAGTTCTCCGGTTTTCGACTGCATGACATCGCTTGGGTTCAATTTCAGGAATATTCGTGTAAATCACTTCTGTTTGTTATGGTTGCAGAGTACGCCTTTGCGCTTTGATGGAATCCTAGGTTTACACCATGGGTCTTTTGTGGCACTGAGTACCAGCCAACTTTAATAATAAAAATAGAAACGTTACAAAACGCCCTCGTGACAGCAAAACTAGTCTACCGTTCATACTGAATACCGATACCATTAATGTTGGACCATCTATCTGTGCCTATCATACAGGCAGTACAACATTTTTATGAATATTTGAATGGTCAGCCTTTCCTGATAAGAGTCGACCATTTCACTTTAAACACTTCACTTCGTCAGGTAAATACAAAGAAACCTTTGACGGATCCATAGCAATTCTGATGGATCAAGAGAGCTATTAGTGGAAAATTGGCAGTCATGATGCGGACTGGAAGAAACGGTGGTCTAAAAACTGAATCATTATTCTTGCATTACAGTAACCTATAAACTAACTGGGAGTTCATTGATGAAAAGACAAATTGATTTTGTATCAAGAACTAAATATCGATTCTATTTGGGATTCATGCGTGACAACTATGATATTTGTGATCAGTGTTCAGTGTTCATATGATATTTGTGTTGAGTATTCATTTCACCATGAATAGACGTTCGCGCTACAACGTTTACAAAGTGTGGTAGTTTATTTGAAATAATCGTCCAACTGAACAAACCATCAATCTTTTTCGAACCACTTTTTCATTATTGGATATTCATCACCCGACTAGATTGCGTACAACTCGATCTAATTTGAATATTGCTGCTGTAGCTGAAACTGAACGTGAAGACAATCTATCAATTCTTGGCCGTCCTCAAGCTTTGAGTCTCTCATATGGCACTTTATGGGCTATTTTGAAGAGATATCTTTTGATTTAAAGACATACAAAATGCATGTTGAAGAATTAAAGCTTGACCTTTCTTTCGTCTTCAATTTGGTTTATGGGCGCTGGAACAACTCCAAATTGATCCGTTTTACTACTGTGCTCAGTAATGAAGCGATTCAGCCATTGATATGCCAACAAGCAAATTTGTCGTATTTTAGCTTAAGAACAATCAGAGGGCAGCTTTTTTATGAGCAGGTGGCACTTGTATTTCATCGGACCGTATATTTATTGCCAGAAACTCAAAATATTAGTGTAACTGATCTGTGGTTTCTACAGGATGGTGCAACGTGCTACACAGTAAGCCACACCATCGATTTATTGAAAGAGTGCTGGAAAATTGAACTCATACTATGGATAATCTAAAAGCCAGTGGCCAACAACATATAAAACAAATTATTTTGAAACATTAAATGTATCGCCCAGATGGCTCAGTGGTTAAAGCTGTGGCAGTTGGAGTGGGAGGTACCGGGTTCGAATCCTGATAAGGGCAGGTTGCAAACGAGATTTTTCACCATCTGATTACAATCGGGTGGTGTTAATGAACACATCTATGACCCCCTATTGGAGTGCAGACCTCTTGAGCCGTCCCAACTTCCATGTCAGTACTATTATAAGCTGCCATGGAGCTATACAATGCGCAGATGGTTCTATGAAAAACGGACCTATAGCCGTACGTCCTCGATTTGGCCATTAAGGCGTAAAGTAGCACGTTAGCGAAACGCGAAATAGCTGAAAAGCCTTGAGCCCCAAAACAGATTGCATAGTATAAAATATAAAATTTTAATAAAAAATTTAAAAAAATAGAAAAAAGGAAATTTCGAGTTTTGATTTTTGATAAAAAATTACGCAGTGAAAATCAAAACAATGGCTTGATGAACATTATCCAAACTCTGCTCCATCGAGACAAATGGTAGAAAAGTGGATTGCTGAATTTAAATGTGGTCGTATCAGCACAAATGATGCAAAGCGCAGTGGACGCCCAAATGAGGCTTTGTTATTTCAGAAAACATAGAAAAATCCACAAATTGGTTATGAACGAGCGCAAAAAGGTCCACGAGCTAGCTGACATTAAAATATATTTTAGATGATACTGTGTTTACCACGAACATTTGGGTATGCGCAAGCTTTAGGGTCATTTAGGGGTTTTATTTTTTTAAGACCATACCGCAATATGATGTTAAACTGCAATAAAATGGCATTCTATCGTCGATATGTGACAATGGATGAGACATGGTTTCATTATTACATACCATAATCTAAAAAGACAGTCAGCTGAGTGGACAACAGTCGACGAACCGAATCCAAAACGAGCAAAGACCTAACAGTCAGTGGTAAGGTGATGCGTCTGTATTTTGGGATGCGAACGGAATAATATTCATCGACTATCACCAAACAGGAACCGCCATCAACAGCGACTATTACTGTGCACTTTTAGATCGATTGAATTGCTTACCCACCCACCATATTCGCCAGATTTAGTAGCTAGTGACTTTCCTGTTTACAGAGCTCACGAGAATGCTTGCTGGAAAGAAATTTAAGGCCAAGAAATCACTGAAACTGAGGTCTATTTTGACGAGAAAGAGAAGTCATATAAAAGTGGTATCGAAATGTTGAAAAATCGTTATATCGCCCTGGAAAGCAACTATGTTGAATAATAAAATCGAGTTTTGTCAAAATTTTGTTTTTTTTCTTACTTATCCTAGGGACTTATGAATTGTCCTAACATTGTTCAACAGTGTGTCGGGCACGTGCACCATCATGAAATTTTGAGTCAAAACATTTTTATGGCATTTAATACAAGAAATAACAAAATCAAATGAGCGTGTGTTTTATCACTACAACTCAATAACTTAATAACTTAAATAAAGAGACCACTGCAAAGTGACAACTGTAATTTCGTGAGCAAACAAACACCGAGTGTAATATGATAAGTCAGTAAGACATTTACCCAAATAGTGTCATTTAGGGGTTTAATTTTTTTATTTTACTTGAGTAGTCGACTTTTAGGCGCAATTCAATTATAAACTTAGCGGTCTTATATCGATTATACTGGTGGTGCACTATTCACGACAAATATTACTATAGGGTTGAACGGCAGTATAGGGTCTGTTATTCCATAATATGTCCAAAAACAAATAGCCAAAATGTACTAAAGGGTAACATAAAGGGATTTTGGATGTTTTTAGTTTTGGATTTGTTCGTTGCATCAAAACTTCTCTGCCTCCAGTTTTGTTTTGATGGAAAATTTCAAGAAAATGGCTCTAGTTCTAATCCGACGTCCAATATCATGCAACCCTGACATGTTTCGACTTTCTAAAATGTGATATCTGACGTTTATAGTTGTCACGCTTCAATGACACTCACATATAATATAAGCGCATGAACAATAAATTTCTGAAGCTTGATAAGATAGTGAGGTGATGTTATCAAATATACTTTAAGTGGCTATTAAAGGTAAACGAAATTACATATGTTCGTTAATTAAAAATAAATATTTTTATTTTCAGTTCTACGTCAGTATTTTATGGTAATTCGGCCATCGATCGGTACCATTATTGGCGACATTCGTCGTATATAATCCTCGACCGCATCAATATCAAACATTCCCGTAACATGATTTGTTTTATGTTCCTCGAATATTGAGAATCCACTGCCACCATCGGCCAAATACGAAATAGCTATAACCTTATACGTTTCAGTTACGTTCAATGGAAAATACTGAGGTATTTTACATTTATTGCACAACACATCGACTGATATTAGCGTCTCGCCACTTGGTTTAGATTTATCAGCGACTATTTTCAATCCCGACACTTGCACCATCGACGATTGAACTGCATATTCGATGGCATCCCATAAATGTTGGCCAACCAAATCGAATGTATCGACCGTATTGTCAAATGGTATAACCATCTTTAAATCACCATATTCGATTGTGCCAATCGGCAATGATGTCCGTATACCGCCATTATTGGTGAACGCGATCGAACTATGCGTCCAATATTCATCCGATTCTGCTTGATCGACGTACGCATGCACAAATGCATCAGCGATAAGATTACCAATGTTACAATCGCCTGAGCCGCAATTACTTCGATACAGTTCAACATACGATACGCCAACGATTTCTTTCGCCTCCTTATCGATTATTTCTTTGTATGGTATCATTTGACGCTCGATTTCCGGATCGGGAATAACAGTGTCGTCTAAAAATATAGGTGCCCCCTCCCAATCTTGTACTTCACCGTCATCGTCGAACCAAACCGTAAAATTACCAAGATACTTGGTGTAAGCCGAGGCTTGAACAATAAGCACTCGATGTCCATTATCTTGTTCGACTACTTCCGGATATTTACCATATGGTCTATCAGGTCCTGGATAATCATCGCCCGTCCACATAAACGTATGCGAATGGCCACCAACAATTACGTCAATATAGGGACCACCGTTTGCTGCGATCTGTTTATCAACATCCAAGCCCGAATGAGACAAAACAATAATTATGTCACAACCTTCGTCGTTGTGAAGACGTTCTGCTTCGGCTGCAACCGATATCGATTCATCAAGAAACTTCAATTTTTCGGTTTGGGCAATTTGCTAAATTGGCAACAAAATAATTATTTTTAACAGTGTATCACTGCCTATATACCTGTCATTTAACTTACGTTTGTCGTCTTCAAAATGACACCGATAAGTCCAACTTTTCTGTTCGACATTTCAATAACCATTGACTTTTCGTACAAGCCTTCTAGTGTTGGTTCATCGGTATGATCAATATTACAAACTAGGACAGGTGAATTGACAGCACCCAAAAATTTCACCAAATCACCGATTTTGTGATCAAACTCGTGATTACCAATAGTCTAGAAACACTTACAATCGTAACCACTAAAATTATTTTACTGTTTGATCCAAGACTTACCATGGCGTGAGCTGGTAGCATGTTTAGAAACTCGGCGGTAACATTCCAACGCAAAATATTGTACCACAACGTTCCTTGGAAATTATCCCCGATATTTAAATACAGCGGATTCGTATCCTTAAGGGTCTCTAATAAGTGCTTGACCATGGTTACAACGCGAGCATAACCACCGATGCACTGGTCACCATCGTCTGGTTTACACGAATTCGATTGCCAATTAGTTTCTTCAAATCGAGCATGAAAGTCGTTCAAATGGATGATCGAGATTGGAAATAAATTCTCATGATCCGCTTTGTTAATCACTGCCAATGGGACCGAATGTTGAATTGACGTACAGAGCACTAGTATTGAAAGTGAAACGTAAACAAAATACATTTTCCGATTCAAGTCCGAACTGAATATAATGACAGCTAATTTGACACTAAGCTGATTCGAATTTGATTGATCACTCGATTCAATTTTTTTAGTGTCGATCTGATCTAAGACACATGTTCGTATAACGATTAATCATTTCGCCAACCCTCGTATCTAGTTTAGATATGATTTGGTCACGAAATCAATTTCATGAACGTGAACTTCCATTTCTATTATTTTTGAGGCGGTTATAAATCTTGAAATCAGTCTAATAAAACAGTTATCTTATCAGTCAGCACTAAGTTGTAATTAATACATGTATAATTGACGTGTTCGTTTGTATACTGATATTGTAAATTGTGGCCTCCATAATTCAGTTATCTAAAATAGTCAGTTCAACCCAACCACGACCTATAACTAACGAAAGATGGTGCATCTTTTAAAAGTGTACCGAAGTCGAGCCCTTTAACAGCTTATAGTGCTGACATGGAAGATGGGTTGGCCCATGAATTCCGTACTCCTACAGGAGAGCATAAATGTGTTCATTCCTTCCACTGATCGCAATCACAACTTTAACACTGCACCGGTTGGTCGGTTATGTAATGGTCTAACGTGCATTATTTTTTATTAAGTTCTGAGTTCTCGGAAGAACTAAATTTAAACATACAATGACGATTCAAACGGAAGAATGACAGAATATTGGCCTCAATTTCCGTCCAAATGCGTCACTAATTATAATGAAAACTGATATATGATGATCCTGGAATAGCTAACCAAGCTTGAGAAACCCATGTAAATTATGTTTTTGCTAAAGCTAAATCTAAATCGTTGTGAAGCAGAATAAGATCGACTTGACCATGTGAGGAAATGAAATGTCGGCTTGTTCAAAATATAGTGGCGAGCCAGAGCCGATTAAGAATGATATTACGGAATTCAAAGCGTTCGTGGTGTGATTATTGTACGGCACTCGAGATCGACATCAGTTATTAAAAAAGTATGCAAAGTAATTGGCGTTAATCCGTCTAGTATAGATGACTAATATGAAAGACTTCCTGCGTCAGCGAAGTTATAGCATTCAATCCACGGACAGCTCAAAACCACTATTAAGTTAAACAAAAGAAAGGTTTAATTAGATTAGGTTACAGTATCTGCCAACACACACTTGGACCAGCATCAGTTCGTTGAAATACCAAAGATCTCACACTTCTTTATTCAACGACATATGAAGCTAATTGAACTTCTAACGAAGCGTATAAGCTAAGCACTATCGTTTGACCTTCCAAATACAAATGTCTTCTATGTGGTAGTTTTTGTTTTAGTTTTGACCTTCGGATACAAACAATCACGATGAAAGTGGAGCATTTAGAGTTCGATGAATTTAAAATCGAATGTGATGTTCGGGATTTAAAGGGTAAACCCATTGATTTACTTAATAAATTTTAAAGGATAGGCTGTTGGAAGAAAAAGACCATTAAGTGCTTATTCCGGTTCGACCACATATTGCTGCCAGCGAAAATCCAGAAATTAACCGAATTAAATCTTAAGTTAAGGTTTTCCATGCCTTGCTTCAAGATTCCCTTAGGCCTGATTTTAAAGATGCGCAACGTGTTCAATTGCCTAGTAGACTAAAACATCTGCAAGACAGTTTAACACCGTATAATTTATTCAAAATCGGTTACTAGTGACGTTCAGGAACTCAAGGAACCAACAAATAAATAACGTGACGTCCTTGAACGAATTATTAATGATCAAACTTCCTTATATGATTAAGTGTGGATGATTTGGAGAGTGATAGATCCTCTGAGGAAGAATCAAGTAATAGAGTTAAATTTTCAATCAGACCTTATTACATCAGGACTGATTAATGCTCCTCGTATTATGCAAGCATTATCAGAAATGGACACTCCAAATAATTAGCTCAAACCGAAACCCGATATCCAAGAATTTGGCTGCAAATAATTATATCCCCAGTTACCAAATGATTATTGATTTAAAGTATGTATTGAAAGATAGTGCCGCCGCTTATTACTGGACGATTATAGAAAGGAATCCTAATATTACGTGGTCGCAACTTAAAGCCGCTATGACCAATCGTTTCCAAGATAGGCGAAGTGACGACGAAATCAGATGGACCTTAGAAGCCCGGAAGCAAAAACTGCGAGAATCATTTAATGAATTTTACAGTGATGTTTTAAAAATTGCTCTTCAATTTGAAGTTGCCTTAAGTGTTCAACAGATAATGAACATCATACGTCGCAATATGAGAGCAGGTCTCCAGGACAAACTTGCCGATCAACTATGTTCTTCAATCGAAGAGATGGTACGTATAGATGTGTGGCGCATGAGGAATTTGTCTGAAATGCATCATCAACCCAATGAAACTGACGAATAACTATTATGAACGTGAGTTATGTGACATTGAACAAAATCGGAAGCCAGTTATACCAAATCATTCTCAACGATTTAATACGCACCGTCTAACTTCCGTCGCGGGCCAAATGTACCATATTGTTATGGATGTGGTGAACCTGGAATATTAAGCTCCGACTGTAGAAGATGCCAGAACTAAGTAGGAAACGTATGGCGGGTGCAGAGATCAGACAATGCTCCGTTACCCAAAATTAATTTTGCCAGCCAACCGAATTCAAATCAAAAATCAAACAAAGTAGATCAAATACGGATCTCGAGCTAATTTGGGTGATATTAAAACATTCAACTTATACCTGAAAGTTACTCTATAAAGTCACTACGAACTCCTGTCTCACAACAATCATTAATTCGACCCAGAACCTATAAATATTGGGCGAGTCGCCGACATATTAAATCTAACGTTTTAGCATCCATAATTACGGATAGTACCGATGCAAGACCATACGCGGAGGTACTTATTTTCGATAAAACTTATAATGGCTTATTGGACAGTGGGGCGAATATATCTGTCTTAGGACAGGGCTGTGAATAGTTCACGTCGTTACCAAATATTAAATTTCGACATATGCCATCTATACACTAAAAACTGCAAATGGTGATATTCTAACCATATTAGGCCATATATCCATACCTACATCTAGCTCTCAACTTTACTCAACGCTTGTACTTATTGATGGATTTTTGGAAGTTATTCGGATTTCAAATTCATATACCTAAACTAAATAACAGGTCGAATATTATCACTGAAACTAAATGCCTTCCAGTTAAGTCCGAGAATGTACCATTGCATCATGATTTATCACCGGAACAACATGCAGAATGCTATCGATGAATTTCCATCATTTGAAACCTTAGGGTTAGGAAAAACCAAGTTTCACACTTTAAAGATGTGAGAAATTCCAAACCGATATAAAACAGAGACATTATTCTGTATCGCCAGCCAAGGAAAAGGAGATTTATGACAAATTTGATCGTATGCTTGCTCTTTGTGGATGAAATTTCTATAATAACGTTGCCAAACGTTACAGCTGGATACTAGCATAGGAAGTGAGCCATCGTCCCCTTCTTTACTTTTGCTAATCTTAACACAGCAAGCGGTAAATAGTGACCAGTAACCCTGACAATCTGGTTGTTGAAATATTCAATCATCGCGTTAAGGAGATGAATGCCAAGTGAACGCTATCTTGTATATCTAATCGAAGGTTCTTTGGGAAAAGACGCCTGAAAATATTTTTATCTTTATAGACTTTCTGAGTTTTTAGATTTTCTGAAGTTTCTTCCCAAACGAATTGATGTTCTTGAATCATTAACCATGTTTTCACAAATCAGGTATTATTATAGTCGTGGAAGAAGAGATTGTTACTGTTGGAACCAGGCGTTTTTCCACCACTCAGGCTCGTTTAACCTGTTCTGACATCCCTTTCCAAACAAACCACTCTTAGTTCAGAAATTCATGTTCTTTTCGGAAACCTTTGTTTTTTGAAGGCCATGCGGTTGTATACAATGGCATGATTAATGTTAATGACAGAACATTAAAATGGGGTTTCGAATCTGTGCTGGCTCTACATCACTATTGTTGACCTATCGAGACATATAAAGGGTACAATTTTTGTTCCAGGTCCGTATCAGGAAAATTCTAAAAGGGGCTGAAGAACCAAGACCCAGGAATAAGGATCGAAATTAATCAACACGAGGGAACCGAAAGGTATTTTTGTACATCTTGGCCTGGAAGAGTTATTTAAGCTAGAAACACTTGGATTCAAACACTTTTTCACTCTGATTGAAATCACAATAAACGTAGCAGTCGTTATTGAAGTAAAAGGTAAGAGTATTAGACGGCTTGGATATACATCTTAGTGGAATCTCTGTAAGCAAGGGAATACTTACCTGTAATCTTAATAGGCCCCATGGGTAAATATCAAACTGGAGAACCTTACCAATTATTAAACCTGCAACGTGAGAGTTTAGACATCCAAGAAACATAAATTGGGGATTATGCCGACTTCAACTCAACCAATAAATTCAAGCTTTGCCACTTGCGATGAAGATCAGAGTGTCCAAAGCACAAATCAGGACGTTTAGAGTTTTGAATGAAAACTCATTTTCCCGAATCTATGAGGATTCAAATACAGAATATGAGAATCATCCCACAAACCAGTTGATAGGTTTCAGCAAGTTTAACTTGGCAGTCAAGGTGGTGACTAAACATAGAATTTGCTTCTCAAGATTTAAAAGACCAGGACCAGATGGGATATTTCGTGGGCTCTTACCTGAAATCATCATAAAGCACGTTTCACATATTTTTAGAATCAGTTGAGCTCTGGCATACAAAATCATCAGAATGTTGGAGTATAGCACTATATCACATTCAAAATCTGCAAACCGAGATATGAGCGAGCCAAAAAGTTAGGTCTTCTCTTTTCTACTCAAATGGTTAGAGCGATTGGCCGATAGATGTTTTAAGTGGATGCTTTGATGTTTGATGAATTAATTGAGGATTTTATGTTCCCCAAAACCGACTGCTCTGTTTATTGACGTGGCTACTGAGATGAAAATGGGCTTAATCGCTCATTATCAATGTAGACGAAAAATCTTTAATTTCACAGCCTTAGGATTACATTACTGCACTCAACTCGTTGATCAGGATCACTCGGTAGCATTTTCAATTATTTGTGAACTAATTGAATTTTGTACGGAATGTTCCCGTATCAGTTTTCAAAATTGACATTAAACTGCGTGCAGAAATGTGTAAATGGGAACCACGTCTCCGAATTGATGTTTCTGGAGATGTTGATTGGAATAAAAGGGAATGGCACTGAAAGCCATTTCCTTTTATTCCAATCAACATGCTTACCAACGAGTTGAAAAATCTCTGGAGAGCAGGGAATTTGCTTTGGAAGCATATTTAAACCACTTAAAATGTCTGTAGTCTGTATTAGAGAGTATAAAAGTATAGTGATCAGAAAAATGTCCACATCATATTTCAGGTACTGCATCGACATAATAGTTTACACTAAGGTTTCCATATCTATCGCCCAGGTGGCGCAGTGGTAAAAGCAGCGGCAGTTGGAGCGGAAGGTACCGGGTTCAAATCGGATTCTACATATAGAGGAATCACAACGGAACGTCGGTGGTCTAAGTGTGCGGTAGCAGCTCACCCAACAAAAAATAAAAAAGGTTTCGATCTTGGTTTCAAATGACAATTGATCAAGAATGTAATCATTGGTTTCAAGGCTTGAGCTCTCCACCATTTTGTCCAAAAATTCGTTTAGTAGTCCTTCTAGCAAGAATGCTAATTTGTCTATTGGGCGCCAGCGACTACGAAAGCGAATAATACTTTCCAAGAGATTACACTTCAGTTAGCTGATAACTAAACATCATAAGGCTTATGCTGAAAATATACTGATGCTGACAAGATGTCAGATGACTAGATGAGTTTCGTTGTGTATCTTAGTTTATCAGACCTTGGCAGGAGAACTGCATTATTCTGTCCTCCCTGATTTGTACGAACAATTATATCGTAGTTTTGCAATGGCCAAGTATATAAATTTGAACAGCCTTTGCACACTCTTTGGAAATCAACACATGATCAGGTGTAAAGATATGAATTTAGTGAATGTTTTTGTGAGGGTATAATGGACATGACACTTTGAAATCATTTTCTTGTTAAATACGTCAGTAATCTGACATCATGCTCTCAGGTATATAGTCCATCGGAAGTTATTATAAAATGTGTCTTTATCTTAAGGTTAAAATCAGTGGGCGCTCCACTGTATACCTATGGGCCATAATGGTCTCCACTTTAAGGTCATCAAGTGTCTTAGGAAAACACATACGTGACTACACGTTCAAGATGCAACAATCCTTATTGGTGATTGCGTTAACCGTTAAGGTTTTTGCGTATGTCAGTGGTTGAACCAAATTTAGTCATCTCACGGTACAAGGTCTGGTAATTGTGGAGGTATTCCCTAGGAAGCATAATTCGTGCGCTATATTTGCAAAACATGTATGCTGCCATCCACGCGTTATTGTCAATCTCCGATTAAATCAGGTAAGAAATTCTTTTATGGCTCTTGTAACTACAAAAGAAGCTCCATCTTTTGTAGCTACAAGAGCCATAAAAGAATTTTTTACCTGATTTAATCGGAGATTGACAATAACGCGTGTTATAATACGAAAATACGAAAGTGTGGAGCTCTTTACAATTCAATTTTAGTAATTATCCATATTAGTTGCATCACTGAAGAGGAAGACCTAAGCTTTTTCCTAAATGTTTGGTGCGGATTGTTGACTCATTTTTATTCAAAGTTGGGAATACCATTGGAGTTCGGTCAAAGAAATCCTATATGTCTCAGTAGTTCTGGTCAAAAATGCAGAATTGAACCAGGACGGGCTCTTGTTTTAGACAGATGAACGAGTTATTACTACAATCGATGAATGTTATGTTACTACAATCGATGAAGTTGTATCCTAAAAGGGTCTCTATTAAGGTACTCTTTTTTTTCGTTTTGGACCCCTAAATTAATGGTCTAATTTACAACTCAGATTGGTTCAAAATAATTTATTAACAAGAAACTATACAATACAGGCCAAACTAAGTTAAAATCTTAAGTCTCCCTTCTATAGCAGCCATAACCGGAGACATTTTCCTCACGTAATTCTCGAATGCGTCAATATCAAGGCCGCCAATACTAAAAATAATCAAAAATCAACCATACAGACATAGTCCGAAACGGTTACAACACTATACTTACATCACGTTTTTCTTATTTTTACTAATCACAGTAAATCCATCACCACCTCCCGCTAAAAATGATGGCGTTACAATTCGATACATTTCGTCTTTTTGCAATGGTTCATATTTTGGGACGCGACATTTACGGCATAGCACATCGAGCGATACGACCCGTTCGCCAATCTTATTCGTTACGTTCGCAACAATTTTTAAACCAGACGTTTGAAGTACGTTCGCACCCACAAATTTAGTCGTGTCGTACGATTTTGTCAAACTATACTCAATTGCCATCCACAAATAGTCGCCCCGCAATTCGAACAAATCGAGTGTATTGTCGAATGGTAGAGTTGTTTTTAAATCACCAAAAGTTAATGTTCCCTTCGGTAGGGTTGTACGTATTCCGCCCACATTTGTCATTGCAATTGTGACTTTAGCCCAACCCTCGTCGTCCGGTTCGTTCATAAACGCGTCGACCATAGAATCAGCTATAAAATTGCCTATATTACAATCGCCTATATTACATGGACCCTTATCCAAATCAACATACGACTGTCCAACCACTTTGGATGCCTCGACATCGACAATAGCTTTGAATGGTAATAAAGCTTCCGTTATTTCGGGATCCGGTATAACCGATTCGTCTAGATAGACGGGAGCCCCTTCGGCCGTAACAATTTCACCCTTTTGATCAAACCAAACTGTTAAATTGCCAACATATTTTGTATACGCAGCCGCTTGTACAATCAGCACTTGATGTCCGTTAGCCTGATAGACATGTTCGGGATAGTTGCCACCAGGAATATCGGTACCCGGTAAATCTGTGCCATTGTACATAAATGTATGCGAATGGCCTCCGACAATCACATCGATATAGGGTCCACCATTTTTCGCTATTATAAAATCGACTTCGAGGCCACAATGCGACAGTACAATAATTATATCGACACCTTGACTATTCAATTTTTCCGCCTCCTCGGCCACCGATTTCGATTCGTCGAGAAATTTTAATTTCTCGGTTGATGCAATTTCCTGTAAACAATTAAATTTTTTATTATTTATATTGCAACAATTCGTCTCGCTTTAACTTACATTAGTTGTCGAGAGTATGACACCGATGACGCCGATTTTTCGTTCATACTTCTCGATCACTATCGATTTGGTGTATAGATTCTGAAACGTTGGCTCATTCGTATCGTCGATGTTTGCAACGACCGTTTTTGTTTTGACCGCTTTTAGGAATGGAACAATGCCTTCGATTCTGTGATCGAATTCGTGGTTGCCAATTGTCTGGAAATATAGCGGTTAATCGATCATTCAGGGTGGTCACATTTGGTTTATCGTTTATATACTCACCATCGCGTCAGCTTCTAGCTTATTCAAAAACAAACTGGTCACATTGTGTCGTAACAAATTGTACCACAGGGTTCCTTGGAAATTATCACCAGCATTTAAGTAGATTGGATTTAAAGTGGTCGACTGGAGATGCTTGACCATGGTGACGACACGAGCATAACCGCCAATACATTTTTCACCCACCTTACATGTATTCGATTGTACGTTGATCTCCTCAAATCTATAAATACAAAATATTGAATCGATGATTAGATAACATGCTGATACGAATTATCAATCTTAAACACGACGGACGTGCGATTAGAACAGAAAAACAAATTCTTTACTCGGTTCTAAGGAATTGGTCAACAAGTTGATTGAATTAAAAACAAAAGACGTTATTGATAAAAATTTGACAGTTGTTGTATACGTTGTCAGTGTCGATTGACGCCCATAGGTGGCTTTATCAAAATATTTTCATCACCAGTTTTAGGTTAAAATTGAAGACCTGTTCCGGCGTCCACTGCGTGATAGAGGTAGTCCATCGTATAGCTGACGCAATAGTTGGTGGCTTCTGCTTGCTACAATTCTTCCCAATAGAATAGAAGTTATTATACATTTTAGAACGAGCGTTCTTGCCACACCGACCATTCAAGTATAGTATGGCTGAAGAGTCATACTATAAGACAGTTTTTTCGAAAGTTAAATTGCTCGTTCATCTCGTTTACTTATTACAACAAGTAAATTCCTGCTTATCAGTTCACATAAATTGTTAATTCGATTGTGGATACTACAGTATGCTTTAACCAGTACCAAATCTCCTGGTTTTCTGTCACCTCACATTGGAACACGCTGCACTAACCAGAGGAATAAACGAAAGTATTCACATTCGGTGTTAAATTGTAAATCATCGGATGCCTTGGAGTGTTGTCAGGATTCATTAGCTATTCGAAGGCTGTTTTACTGGTATGTCACAGCAGACTTCGTAATATGTTACAGAAGGTCTCGTTACCGTACCGCCATCTGCTAATCATATCAATCAGTAGAAGATGCAATATCACTTATGTGCATGTCATGATGTTTTTTGAACGTTTACAAAATTTTCTCAATGGTGTACCTGCATAAGTACAAAGCAACATAGTATCCTAATGTATACCCTTTTCGAAATGTTAGACTACAAACCAGCTTGCTGTACAAGATAGAATCCCGAAATATCCACATTCTCAGCTCTGTCTTCTAAGAGTAATCCGTAACAAACGGGGTTATCAAGAAACGGTTCCATGTTTCCCTCTACACTCAATTTCTAGGAATGCTATCAAAACAAATCAGAGTAAAATTGTTTCCAGAAACTTCCGCGGCTTAGGGGACGTATGTTGAGACTGTCGTCAGCAACGATAACATATAATCTCACTCACATGGATATGTGAAAGAACTTCTCACAAGTTTTGAAAAGATGGGGTGATATATAGTCTCATAGATATCCATGAGAAAATTTGTCCAATTTAGAGATAAGGACCACATTAACTTCCTTCTGTTTCCTAGGAATATGTAATCTGAATTCATCAGTTTCGATTATGAGGCAGCTCTTATTACTATCGCGTTTTGAACCAGCTTTCTTTCGTACTCATTTGTCAAGGTCTAAATCTCACACCCATACTTGACAAAGGATGTTTTCAACACTGTATCATTTCAACTTTATTCACATTTGCAAAATGCGACAACTTCAACAACACGCTGAACAAATCCTTGGTTACTTAGCGAACGTCAGAACTGTCAGCCAAGAAATCTTGATTGAATGCCGTGTTATTGACGAATTGACCACACGGGAAGAGATTTGTACTGCAATTCAGGATCAATGCACAACAATTGTTGGCCTTATGAATAGCAGTGAAATCAAATACCTAAGACCAACGCGATACAGTACCCTGACAACACACATCAGACTTCCCGTTGGGTGGAGTGCAGGCTTCGGGAACGAATAACATTAACGCGCAGCTTTAGACGTCTTGACTATGGACACGTAGCAAAAGCCTGCAAAGGTGAGGTTGACCGAACCGGAGTGTTTTTCAAACGTGAAGAAAAAGGTCATCTAGCCAAAGTATGCGAAAAACCACCAAAGTGCTTGAAATGCGAACCAGATTGCGCAATTGGCAATAGGCATCCCACAGGGAATATGAAGTGCTCGGCGTTTTCGTACGATGCCTGATAAGGCTGTCTGTGTTATGGCGTGAAGGATGCCAATTAATATAGCGATAAAGAGAGGTTCAAACACTCAGAGTAATAAAACTTGGGAAAAACCAGTACACACACGAGGACGTTTAAGCATCTAACATCAGAGACTGAGAAGATTGATGGAGGATGTCCATGAAAAAACGATTGACTTTTGCGATGATCCCTGACATATTGGACTGGACGACAAGAAAACAAGGTGATGTTAATTACCATCTGGCTCAGCTGCTATCGGGACATGGTTGTTTTCGGGAGTACTTGTATAAGTACAAACATGTTCCTTCTACGACCAACAGCTGAATAATGTTCCAATGGATCAAGAATTTCTTTCACTCCGTTGCCACTTAATCCAATTACACACATATGTATAGATGTCATCTTCAAATGCAAAAAGTTGAGTAGAATATCGGAATAAGATATTCCCTCTTAAATCCTACAAGATTATCCAAGTTTCTTTAAAATAAATCTTTCTTCTGGCCGCATGTTCACTTACACACAAGAGACTAGTTAGTCTAACGTACTGAGGGAACACAGCCTGTTTTGAGCTCAATGGGTACTCTAACACTAACGGTGCCCAAGACATCACTATGTTTCATTTAAATTTTTTAACATTAAACTTGTTAAAGGGTGAGTTCCGCAATGCCTGCTCTTACTATGTATTGATTCCTAGTGTCGTGTCTGGTCATTAGTTTGACTGCATCCGAATTTAGTTTTGACATAATATCGAACTGAGTATTTCAAATGCACTAACGATCCTCTCACTGTCAGGTTTGAGAAAGAACTATTGGTAAAACACTATTATGGAAGAATCCCAGACATTTATAAATCGAACAGAAGATCACGAAACTGTAATCTTTGGTAATATCTCCCCAATTAAAAAATTAATCTTCCAATAAAGTTCTTCCAATTTTTATTTATTTACAGGCCTTATACGGAAACTTTGGCATATCATCGAACACAATATGCGCATCGACCTATAGACGTATATATAGTGAAGTATTGCCGTGTGAGCAGTTTTGACAGAAAGAGAAGGTTATTGGTCCACATCATCTCTGGCAATGATAACGATAATTCAAAAACAGTATATATGTTCCAGCAGAGTGGTACAGCTATTCTAACATGGACAGGATTGCTTATGTGATGAAATAGAAACCGGTATAATTTACCTACGTAAATTTTTGTTTTATTAACCACTTCGAATACTTCTCGGAACCTTACAACCATCAATGATAAAGCATATAAGCTGTACACTCAAGCAATCCGAAATGGCAACATATTTAGATCTCACCAGTGGAAGTATGGGTTACAAGCAATTGAATTCGACTGATATAATCGTTCAAACTATATACTGTCATGAGTAATGGTAGTCAGGTTATATGAGTACAGGTAGCTGAGGTAGGTAGATAAACCGTGGTAGTAAACTCATACAAAATAGAGCTGTCCTTGTTTACTAAAAAATTTAATTCTTCGTCAGATGCCCTATAAATTTTAACTGTAGCTTTTACTTCCAGAGCGAGATTATATTTTGAAAAAATTGAACATGCTTCATAGTCTTGTACTCGTCAAGGGGCGCCATTGTAACGAAATGGTGGTTTAGGCTGCTGGAACGCACAGTTCATATCATTTTAGGTGGGGCGCTCAGAACGTCTCGTACTCGCACCTCAGTAGTTATATCCCAAAACACTTTTGATTGGGAGTTTATAACCCTATAATCTACCGAATCTTTAAGTTGTGGGCGGTAGCAGCCACCCAACAAAAAAAATAAGTCCTATATCAGAATATCTTACAAAAACCCGACGAGCACCACAGAGTTACAACGATGCTCTATACTTTAACAGTAATTGGCAGCACATAAGAGCACTGATTAAACCACTCACAAGTCGATGATCAAACTATTGTTCAAATTGTTCACATACATATCTTCGCGTCCAAACTAGATTAAAAATATCAGGACTAAATGTGGAGCAATGACGTCGATTAAGACTGTTTAAGAATCTTGAAGCAACAGCTACTATATGACTCAAGGGAAAACTAGTGGAGCATGATAGTATGTATCCGCGTCAGTTAATTATTTATCAAAGTACAAAGTGCGAGTTCACAACGACTAACTCAAATAGATATTGTTGCATGCTAGAAATGGATCTACAGAAACCAATCATTACGTCACAACGCTATTCAAAACAAATTCGAAGTGATACAGATCGTGGGATAGTGTAGTCTTCACATCAAATAGTGTAGCGCTCACAAAATAATTCTTACGTATAATACTATCAATGATATCTGTTTCTATCTTTGCAATCTGTTTGGTGGCTCAAGGCTTACTCAACTCTTTTGCGGTTCGCTTATTTACATCCGACATATAGCCAAATCGAGAACGTATACGACTATAAGTTCGATTAATGTAAAACCATCTGCACATTGCATAGCTCTATGCCATCCTGTAGTACTAGCATGGAAGATGGGTAGGCCCTTTAATCATAGATGTGTTCATTCACATCACTGATCGTAATCAGATGGTGAAAAATCGTAATAAGATTTTTTTTACATCCTACCTCTATCGGGATTCGAACCCGATACCTTGCGCTCTAATTGCCACAGCTTTAATTACTGCGTCATTTGGCATTAAAGGTCTGCAGACCAGTTCTGACCTCATCAATTCATAAAAAGAATCCATTTGGTTACATAACAACAACTACAGCGAGAACTTAGGCGACCAAACTCAATTCACTTTGAGGATAGTGTTAGAGAAATGCCATATTATAGGACATCCATGTACACTAGTTTTTAATAGACTGCCAACAGGCTTACGACAACATCTAGAGGACACTTGGGAGGTCCAAATTGCAAAATTATAACAGAGTTTTGAGCTCTGTAGCTTTCGAGATAACCTTCAAATCTGAAGCAGGAACCAAATGTAAAGTCACAGATAAGTGACTTAGTGCAGCCGTATATTCGGTTCAAGTTTAGGTCAGGAAACACACAACATGGCAAGGTACATGAATTTAATTATCTATACGATCGTGGATAAGACAACAAAACTCGGTTCCTCTTAACATTATATCTGACATGGCGACTCTTTACCATGAAGCTAATAGCGCGAGACATGTACTTGTGGCATTGAAACAACATAGTAGTGCTCCAAATAATTAATAAAGGAGTCGCGTTTTAAAATCAAATGAAGTATCAGATCAGAGGTGATCTCGATAAAACAGACCGCATATCCGATGGCTGTACGATATTAGACCCAAATGCACTTGACTTTCGTGAGTACCCTCTCAGTACTTATCTGCTAGAATCTGCTGTCGATTGATCCCTGTTGGGTTCTTTTATGAGACTTTTGTACGAACATTTTGATCGAAGCTGTCAAATAGTCAATACGTCCTTTTTCGTATTCTCTCTTAATTATCGGTTGTACTTTACTTGTTTGTAGTAGGGCTCAGTAGTCGGTCTCATTCTTGCCAAATCTATGAATAAATCCAGGGCGGCCATCACCACTATAGAGCATCGTACAGTTTTAGGACTCATGGTATTCAATTATAGGCCATAAGCTTCTTAGACAAAAACAAATAAGATCCGATCCAATTTTATTCCTGTGATCAGGTCGCAGATCATTAGTGACACGATCCAGGTAAATGTGTTTGTTGATACAAATCGTTGGCCCAGTGATGTTACCGAATTTAGTCACATTTCTGTACCACAAGCCTAGAACATATGGATTATATTGTGGAAGATGGATCGGTTCATGCATATGCACTCCAACCCACATCACCGATAGTAATGCACAATTCCTTTGGCATTCCATATTTCGGGATTCGAACTCTTTTCATTCCAACCACTATCGATAATCTACTAAAACAGTCCAGTGTTTTCAAATCACGTTCAAACCAAAGTATAAGTATTTTGATTCACATTGAAATGTTGACGATATAATTTGGTCGACTATCAACAAACGCCAAGGTGTAATTTATGTGTTTTTACACCTTAAATTTTGAAACATTACACAAACCGTACCGATAATGTATAGCTAACACACTTATACACACGTTTACAATCAGCGAATTTTAATTTACTTCGTGGAAGGTAAATGATGTCTGCAAAGTAAATGTGTGTCGCGATTCGGTCTATAGTTAATGAGTTCGAACATTAATATCGCGTTGGTTTGATCACCAATGGCATCGCACGCGCACACCAACAAGTATAAGTATTTTGCCGCCAAAACGAGTGATTCGATTGATCAAAGTCACGTTTATGTTAATGAATTAGCTAATTCGTTTGAGACAACATCGCGGCGATCTAATTTTAATGAATCACGTGCGAAGGTCAAAACACTTATCCGATTCAGATTAAGACTGGGTCAAGACGTAGATAATATGTCTTTTTTGTGTGTATGCAAAATGAAAATGTGAATCACATTTTGATCACGTATTGACAAATTGAATCGTAAATATTTATGAGATGGGGATTTTCATTGATTGGTGATAGTGACGTAAATATTGTTAAGTGTTATGCCAAAAATAAAATTTTATTGGATATATGTGCGGGAGATAAAACATTTCTTGGAAATCTAGATCGGTTAAATTATTGGAATTTGATAATGTTTGGGAATAGTTGATACCTCAATCAGTTGGACGGATATTCTTAATTTCTTCTTAACTTGGTAAACTTAAGAAGAAATTAAGAATATGGTTCTTCTTAACGTATGAATACGGGTTCGCAATAAGTTGGTGGAGATTTGATGTTAATTGCTTTCGAACACCAGATTATACAGTCTGTGACACTTGAGTCACCAAACGATGACAATTTTTAAAATTGATAGAATATGTGAGGATGGCTTGATTCGGTAGCCATTGATTGTTGACATAACTTGTAGTTCATTCGAGCGTTTACTTCCGTGTCTACCGTGTATTTCTGTATGTTCCCTACTCAAAAACGACAACGGCCAGTCTAATACTAGATGCATGTAACAGTACTATGAAAACTTGGAAAACTTGGAATTAACGTGTAAGGCTTCTTCGACTAAGTCCAGTCTTTAGAAGCGCATTTTGATACAAGGTGACTAAGAACTATGCACTCACATGGGCTACGAAAATATGTAAGATTGAAGATTCATTTGGGTACTCTCAATCCAAAAGACAGAGATCGAAGATTGAATTCTCATACAGCCTGTGGCCTGAACATGAGTATTTATACCTGTATAGGAGAACGATTAGCAGACTAAAAAAAATTTGGTCTGGAGATAGATTCGAGTAAGTCATGAAGAAGCACGAAACTGTAGTACCCTGCTTCGATTTCCACTATGAAAAACGATTTTGGAAATAATCTCGATCTTTTTCCATAATTAGAAGTTGTCCAAGTACGAGCCAAGAAAAGTATATAATCATTATAAACCGAGAGTTATTAGCAGAGGTTGATAAAAGACTAATGATCTAGTAAGCCAGCCAAGGACTGCAATATCAATCGAAAATATTTCCACTTCGCATATAGAACTTTGACAACGGATTGGAGCTCATATCAAATTTTCTTACCAACCAAATGGTGCAGTAGTGTCCCTTTGGAGTGAATGTACCGGATTCGAATCCCGATAGGAGTTAGATGCAAGAGTGGGTGGGGTCCAAGGCATGGTGGTCCAAGGAACTGGGGACCTACCGGAAGGCGTGTAGGACAGCATTTAATAGAGCCAAAAGTACGAGAGAGGCTCAGGAATGGGACTCCTACAAGGAGGACCTAAAGATATACAAAAAAGATTTAAGGAAGGCACAGAGAAAATCATGGAGACTCTTCTGTGACAAAATAGAAGAAGTCTCCGAGACCTCTCGTCTTAGGAAGATTTTGTCTACCAATCCTACCAGTCCCAGTTATTTAATTAAACCAGATGGATCCTGGACTGCTTCTAGTAAGGAATCCTTGGAACTTCTCATCGAAACCCACTTTCCGGGAAGCTTCGATGACTCGACAGGGACTGGTACTCATCAAGAAGCAAACGTAATGCGCATAGAAGATATCGTAACCAAAGAACGGATCCTATGGGCAATTGAAGGGTTCAAACCCTATAAATCGGCGGGCCCTGACCGTATTATTCCCGCGGAGCTTCAGAAAAACTCGAGGGTTATGCTCCCCTGGTTGGAGGTAATCTTCAAAGGGTGTTTAAAACTTGTCTGTACTCCGCGGGAGTGGATGGAGGTCAGAGTGATTTTTATTCCGAAAGCGGGTAAATGCTCGCAGGGCTACCCTAAAGACTTAAGACCAATAACTCTATCATCCTTTCTATTGAAAACCTTGGAAAGGCTGATAGATATCTACATACGCTCAAAAATTAGACCTAGTGACTGGGCTCAGACTCAGCACGCTTACTGTAAAGGGAAGTCTGTGGACACAGCTCTGCATGCCCTGGTAAGTACAATTGAGAAATCATTATTCTCGCAAGAGTTTTGTATGGTGGCGTTTCTTGACATTGAAGGCGCCTTTAACAATGTAAGGAAGGAGGCAATTCTGGAGAGATTGTCGCTACTAGGTGTGGATTACCCTATAAGTAGATTAATCAATCATATGCTTGGGTGCAGGATGATTAACTCAGAGCTGGGGGAATCTACCATCAGGAGACGGGTGACTAGGGGAACCCCACAGGGAGGTGTTCTGTCTCCTCTGCTCTGGAACATAGCAATCAATGAGCTGCTATTAAAGCTGGAGAGAGAAGGGATCGGAGTGATTGCTTATGCAGATGATGTAGCGATAGCTGTCTCTGGGAAATACATAAGCACAGTGGCGGAGGTAATCCAAAATGCCCTCCTAATTATAACGAGGTGGGCCACCAAATGTGGACTGGCAATTAGCGCGTCTAAAACTGAATTGGTACTATTTACGAGGAAATATAAAATCCCTGTAGTAGATCCACCTCTCCTAAATGGTAACAGACTAGCTTTTACGGACAAGGCAAGATTTCTAGGCGTAATCTTGGACAGTAAGCTAAGCTGGAAGCCCAACATTCTGGAAAGAGTAAACAAGGCCAATATAGCTTTGTACTCGTGTAGGAACGCCATCGGAAAGAGATGGGGCCTGACGCCGGAGCTGGTACACTGGCTATACACTTCCGTAGTAAGATCTGTACTTATGTATGGGGTGAGCGTGTGGTGGCCAGCTCTTGATAAAAT
Organism: Tipula lateralis; assembly: GCA_963932295.1. Classification (NCBI taxonomy): domain Eukaryota; kingdom Metazoa; phylum Arthropoda; class Insecta; order Diptera; family Tipulidae; genus Tipula; species Tipula lateralis. The sequence goes on from OZ010737.1 coordinate 123,339,695, forward strand.
AACATACAGGAAAAGGATTGAGAAGGTGCAAAGAACGGCCTGCATGCTTATAAGCGGGGCACTGAGGACAACACCTACAAGTGCCTTAGAGGTCTTGTTTCACCTTCTCCCCGTGGACATTTATGGTAAGCAGATGGCGGCGATTACGGCCACTCGACTATCAGCCATATCCCAGTGGAAATGTCTTCAAATAGGACACTCGACGATAGTCAGATCGCTGAGGAAAGAACTGGCGAATATTGACTATGTTACACCGACTCTGTGCTTCGAGAAAAGGTTCAAAACCACCTGCCCTTCGAGGGAATCCTGGAGGAGCGGGTTGGCAGCTGAAACGGGAGCATTGCAGTTCTTTACGGATGGCTCCAAGCTAGACGGTAAAGTAGGAGCTGGAGTCTTCTGTGATAAACTAGAGGTAGATATAGCAGTTCGCCTCCCTGATCACTGCAGTGTGTACCAGGCAGAAGTGATAGCGATTGAAGAGGTCCTGAACTGGTTGAAACATAATGTGGTATCCTCGACTGATATCGCAATTTATGTGGACAGTCAGGCGGCAATCAAGTCGCTGGGTTCTGTTTCTCTAACGTCTAGAGTGGCGTTGGGTTGCCGCTCGTCTCTTAATGAGATGAGTGAGCATTTCAACATCCAGGTAGTCTGGGTCCCCGGCCACTCAGACGTTATGGGAAACTGCAGGGCGGACGAACTAGCGAGGCACGGTACAACTCTCCAACTGCTACCGGAAAGGGCGAAGTTGGGGAGACCCATTAACGCACTAAGGACTGTGCTTAAAAAAGAGGCGGAAGCCTCTGCGAACAATAGGTGGACGAACACCCTCTCATGTAGAGTGGCAAGACAAGTCTGGCCAAAGCTGAACTTGAAACGCTCAAAGGCACTTATCTCCCTGCGAAGACGTGAACTTAAAACGATCGTGGGGATACTCACAGGACACTGCCTTCTTGGAGAACATGCGAGAAGGCTGGGTCTGGAAGTAAATGACTTTTGCAGAAGCTGTAGGGACGAGGAGGAGGAAGAGACGTTAGTCCACCTCCTATGCTCATGCCCGGCTTTGGCACACAAAAGACATGAATATCTGGGTATGTTTTTAATGGACTGCCTTTCCGATCTCGAGAACTGTAATGTGCGAGACTTATTACGCTACGTAAGCAGCTCTAACTGGTTCTCATAGGGGTAAAAGGGGAGTAAGATCCTGTGGTATCACAACGGACCGTTTCCGGTCTAAGTGTGCTGTAGCAGCCACTCAACCTAACCTAACCTAACCTAGATGCAAGAGCGTGAACACAGCTACGACTCCCTCTTGCAGTGCATGAGCCAATACTATACGTATGTGCATGGACCTAGGCATGTCAGTACTATAGGATGTCATGCTGCAATTCAATGTAATAACGAGAACACGAGTAATTTACAAACACCCATATAATGTAATTATATGGGTGTTTGTAAATCGTGCTTGAAGTCGTACTTCAGCAATTTAGGTTCGGGTCAAGGTAGGAGACATTAAAAAGCAACTTCAAGGTACAATTCGGGCTTGGAAAATTCTAGTAAAGGGACAGGTGTATGCTTGTAAATGGAGTCGCTTTGTTGACCTTTAAGCAACACAAACTTTAAACTTCTACAAATCAACTTTCACCAGAGATTGGACATGATAGATGTTGTGGATTTCTTTGAATCAATTGTTTACCTTTCATAACATGTTTGGAAATCTTATATATGGGGTTTTGCAATGTTGTCGCTTAATGAGTCGATATGTAAATTAGGTAAGAGCTTAACAATGGTGACAATTTTCATACCACATATGACAAAGGAAACCACATTTCGTTTTAATTCCGTTTGGCTATTTCTTGAACGTTGGGACGTCTTTTGATGACGGATCATAACAAAGTCGAACCACTTAGCGTGATTTGATCAGTCGCAACGCAATCACCCAGACAGCCTATCGATTGTTCTATTCTACTATTGTTACATTCGGTGATGTAACTCCCTATTAGAGTTTGTCTATGTTAGTACATTAAGCTAACGCATGGAACAATGTAATCTGCAGATGATGTAAGTAGCTTATAAACCCGATGTACTTACATCGTCAGTCGTATGCCTTAATTCGCCTGAGAACTACGGTAGGTATAAAACGTTATAAGCGAAGTGTGAAAGAGTTGGAAGTGCCTGGTGCGAACACAGACTGTAGTGATAAAAACTGAAAGACCAAATTTTAAAGTTCAATAAATCATAAACTATTATGTACTCACAGCTCCATAGTATATTGAACTGCAAAACTTAAGACATTAATTTTATATTAATTGTTGGAGGCAACCTGGTTGTATGGTTAGCTTCAACTATCAAAAATGCAAACAATAATCATATTATCAAGTTCATACCACCATTCTTACACATAAAAGCCCAATTAGACCAACTTGCACGTTTAATGGCTTTATCAAATGTATGACAGCTCTCCAAGAAATACGATGGTCTAAAGGACCATGCGTCCAAAGGATGTACATTACTTCTATATATCAATGTAAATAGATGGGCTTAAAGTGCCCAAAACTGAACTTATTGGTTCTCAACCAACTATACATAGAAGACATTATATATCTCAACCAATTATAGGAGCCCGAAAATGCTATTTTTCTAGCTTTAGTTAGTAGTCAGAACTAAATATAGAAATTATTGAACACTACAAAATTTGTAAACGTAATCGGGAGCGAGATATAAACCTTTGTGTCACTCCTCATCATTCTAATCTACTTAATATTGTGACATCACAAAATCGATGGCAACGAGAATGGAAAAGATAGCTAAACCACTGGGACAGTCACGTTACCACTGGTAATCTATCCGCATATCCACCACGTCGACTTCTGAAACCTCAACTTTGACTCAACAAAACACATGGTGTTAACCAACTGACGCACAATTACAAAACACGCATAAAGCACTAAACTTCGAAATATTTATACAGTGTGGATCAAGTCGATAAGCCTAACAACGGGTGATTATGCAAATATAATATCCAGTTGCTTTCTTTTATATATAGTATTGTATATACCATTGTCTTACCTACATCTTAAATGTTAATCTTCAATCTATCAACAATCAGATTGTGCAACCGACTTATTCACATTTTTGTTAGCATATCTACATGAGTGCAAACAAATTAGCTAATAAAAGTTGTAACGAACCATCAAATTGAACATATAATTAACGATATTATACGACCGGTGTCACCGATAAACAAAGTTGTGATGGATCGCACATGTTATTGAATACGTATCAATCCAAACGACTGTGTAATGACCATAAATTATATAAAACCGTAATCAGGCACATATCATCTTAGAAAACAATACAAAACCACTTTATATAGTTTTTATTGATAAGATTATAGAAGCTTATTTGTATATATGTGTTAGTGAATCAAACGAGCTTCCGTATATACTTATATATCATTATTGTATGGTATACAGACCCGAATCTATATGTACAAACTATATGAGATAAGAACTATTCGATAATGGACACAAGTATAGTTTGCTAAGTGTACTTACCGCGCATGAAAATCATTTATGTGTATTATCGTCACTGGAAATAGATCGTTGAGCTTTTCAACCAACTGAACTGATTTTGGACGCACGTGCCCAATCGTACAGCAAACGAATAGTAAAAACAATTTTACATTCATATTTACAATTTTATATTCAAATTTACACTACAACACAAACTGGACAAAAAACTATTTTTAATTAATTAATCTTAAGTACATATATATTCACTTAATTAAAGCACATTACATCCATATACCGACAGAGTAATGACTACACTACAAAATTTTCGTTCTCAAGTATTTCTTACATATTTTGCACAGGTTGTACGATTTTGTTTTTATAAATTTTAAATTATGTTAGTGTATTCCAATACTTAAATTAATATTGTTAGTGTATTGATTACGTACACACATTTTTACATTGACATTGAATTCGTTCGGCTATATATGTACTCCAAATACGGTCACGAGTTTATAATACACGCGATTTACATATACATACTTAAACTCATCTCTCTTACTCTATATATGTACTAAATTTAAACCAGTCCACCAAGATGTTACCACACTTCACCTTTACGTTTTTTGTTTATTTTAAGTTTTGTCAAACCAATAATCTACCGTCCAATCAGCAAAAAAATAAACCAATTGTGTTGGCTGAATATTACGACAATAGCAGAAATAACAACAACAAATACAAACTAATTACAACAATTATGGTCTTATTAAAATTGTTTAAGTGAATTAAATGATAAGCGAATGACAAGTAAACAATAAATTTATTAGCGATTAAGTGTGATTGTAACGATTAGCTCTACTTTTAGGGGCAATGAAAATAAAATCTAGTACGCCTTGATTTTGCTTATTTATTTATTCGTTGCCCATAAAAGCAGACTATTTATAGAACTCAAATTGTTTGTTTACGATGTTAGTACGTTGTATCGAAAAGTAGTAGATGTCGTCTGTCGTCATATTCGATATGTATTGATATGTTTGGAACAAAACCACCTCATCTGCAAAGTAGATAAGGTGTTTATGATTTAAATGCTACAGTTAATTTTTTTTTCATTAAATTTCTTGGCATTTTTCTGTTAGAATAAAATTTATTTTTGTTAATTAGAAATTTTGCTTTATTTATTTTTATTAATTTGAATGATAAAGGATATAAATGTACAAACGGTGAATACCTGTAGTACGGCAGTATACATATATTGATCGAATATCAATATCAGCACCAACCGTTTTGAGGAATTTATTTTATTTATTTATAAGTTTACAAATACGACAGTCAGACATATTAATTAATAATAATTAAAATCAGAAAGAAGCAAAGTGTTGCTTCAATCTTCGTTTTCATTTATCCTTGCTAGAAGTAAAATCGAACAGGCAATTTATCTGATTAAAGCTTTTGCACAACCATAGTTGGTTCTATGGACATCAACTTGCAGAAACTTATTTCTTCTTATATACACTCGTGGACAAAATTAACGCATATTTTTTTTTTGTAAAAAAAATCCCGCTGGGCATTTTTAATACTACTAGTGTCAAATGATAGCACATTTATATTTTTATCAGAAACCACCTTGAATAAAGTTTACTACAAGCCAATCAATTAAATTTTTCAAAAATGCTTAATCAAAAGTGCATTTTGTTTGAAATCCAACGCAACGATCGGCTTTTGTTCCATTGCATATCAAATAGTTTTAAATGCAGTACCACTAGTTCTTGTAAATGTGTTCTAAAGCAAACACCTAATATAAAATCCATTGTAATATGGCACCCGTTCAAGTGCTGTAGGCAGTTAAAGTGATCACATTGTATCAGGAAGATTATACACAAGTACAAATCGCACGAAAATTAGGAATTAACCAGTCTTCGGTTTTACGAATACTTAAGCATCGTGAGACCTTAAAGTATAAAAGAAAGCCCGGACAAGGACGTAAAAGGTGCACAACCGAGCATGACGATCGATTTTTAAAAATGAATTCGTTACGAGATCGAAAGCGAACTTCTACTCAATTCAAAAATGAGTTACTTAGTGCGCGTCAAGTGAATATTAGTGTCAGATCAGTTAGACGAAGATTTAAAGAAGTGAACCTAACTCCAAAACGGCCCGTTAAGGTCCACGGCTTCTTCCCCGCCACAAATCCAGCCGTTTAGAATTTGTTCATACTCATGCAAATTGGGGAACTGATCAATGGGCCTCTATTCTCTTTTTTTAGATGAGACCAGAATCCAATTATGGAAACTAGATGAACGTAATCTTGTATACAGAAGAGTTGGAGAACGCTACGCACCGTGTAACATGGTGCAAACTGTAAGCTTTGGTGAAGTTTTGGGGTGGAATCAGTTAGGAGGGCTGTACGGAGCTGGTGGAGATTGGTTTGAGGATGAATGCAGACTGGTATGCTCGGAACATTCTTGGCGATCACGTTTTGCCATATGTGGGCTTCATAGGTAATGACAGTTTTATGTTAATGCATGATAACGCTCCAGTACGACAATATCTCCAAGATATTGGCATTCGTGCACTTAAGTGACCACCAATGAGTCCTGATCTTAATCCGATTGAACACGTGTGGGACATTCTTAAACGCCGTTTTAGAGCTAGAAATCCTGCACCAGATTAGACAGCAGAACTGAGAGTTGCAGCACAAGAAGAGTGGAATCTCATTCCGCAAGAAATGATACAAAACATTCTACTTAGTATGCCCAGAAGGATGGAAGCTGTAATAAGGGCACGAGGGGGAAATACTCATTATTAAATTAATCAAATTAAATTGTAATAAAGCTAGTTTTAATGTGTCGAACTATTTTTTTTTAAAATGTTTAAAAGCGGTTTACTTTTAAAAATTTTAAAAAAATAGTTCGACACATTTTAACATTTAGCAATGAAAAATAGCCGCTATAATTCCATAACGCCACATTTGTGCCTCTTTTGAGAAAATTATAAATTTGGGATCATTTGATACCAGTTCCACTGAAATTGTCCAGAGTGATTTTTTTTAATTACAAGAAAAAAAAATATGCGTTAATTTTGTCCAGGAGTGTATGTCTATACTGGGTACTTTAATTTGTAAATTTTCCCGTAAAGTAACCTAATAAAATATTACCAACAAACGAACACTTAAAAAGCTCACGTGTATTTTTCCGAGTTGCTATGTTGTTTGTTTGTCCTCTTGAAGTTTCTCGGCATCGCTTAAGTTCTCGGCAATTCTCTATATTTTGAGGTCGTCAGCCATCATTAAAATTTTTCAGTTGGTAAAAATCCAACGGCCAAGAAGGGAACCTTGTGGAAAACCCCATGTAGCTTGAATTGGCTTGAACTTGCTGTTACCAATGTCGCTGTATTAGATGCGGTTTCTTAAGTAAGATTTCAACCAAGCCACAAAGTTGTTGGAGGACCCAAATGAATATAACCGTTCTAGTGGTTTACAATGGCTTATGGAGTCAAACTTCTTCAAAATTGTGTACGCCACGTTAACTTGCTTGTGGCTTTGAATAACTTTGATTTTGCTGCTAGTGAATTCAATAAGGTTTGTAGATGTTGATCTCTAAGGCATGAACCTATGTTGGTATACGGTGAAACATGTTGAGACACCACTCCTTTGAAGGAATTACATAGTACAAGTTCAAATAATTTAGGTATAGATGAAATCGACGTTATACCTCTATAACATGATACATCACTTCTATCCCCAGTTTTAAATAATGGGCTTATTATGGTTCTCTTCTATTTTTTAGGAAACTCTCCCAATCTCAGCGACTGATTGAACAGCATACAAAGAGGTAGTTCCAAACTAGTGTAACCTTTCGAAAATGAAGCAGGTATTTGGTCAGGATCACCACCATCGCCGAATATTAGCCTTGTTTATATCTTCTATTGTGATATGAACAGAAGGTTACAATTGCTGGAATTACAACTGCTTTCGTAACCCATTGCTCTCTATCGAAGTTTGTGTGGTGATCATTTTATGTGTGGTGATCATAAAATAACAAGCTTCGTTTTAAAGCAGATCAATAAATTAAAATATTCAACGTACACTCAACGTTAGGGGTTGAATGGGTCCTATCAGGTCATTAACACAATGGTGCATACAGATGGAACTGGCCAACCCGAATAAAACAGTGATAGCCATTCACTTTTAGGACAAAGCTGTTGTTTTGGGTTCTCCTTTTGAATGACATATTAAATAACTTTATCATTTTCAGACCAATGGTCATCAATTCCTCTTTGATAATGTGGTCAAGGATTAAGGTGTAAAATAGCTTATATTTGAAGAATAGCTTACATTATTATAACTGGATAATTGCCAACATGTCAAACTCCAACTATGGAAGCGCTGTTAGTACTGCCTCCACTCCATCTGCATTTGAAATGAAGAACTGAGAAAATCTTAAACAGGAAATCCCACTGTATACCGACAAAAAATAGATGGTATAGGTGGAGTATATATAAACCTCACACTATAGCAAGTAATTAGAGACCTAAGGATTTCATCTCTCCTTCAAACGTGTGGTTACCACTACAGAAATTAATTGTATTATGGTTCTAAAGCCAGAGATCAGATATTTGATTTTGGACACGTTGATTTTAAGACTAAAGGAAGCTGACTGTTCTAGTGAATCAAGTATTCCTTTTCACTCCAATACCACTTAACCCAATCACACAGATATAATTTGCATATACAAAAAGTTGTGACTTTTCGTTTTTGCAGCATTTTAGGGATCTTTGCTGCCAGAAGGCACAGGTGCATATAGTAGCAATTCTCGCCTCACATAAGCGTCTCTACGCTAAACCAAAGGTCTAGTTTAGTCAAATTGTAATGTTGCAATGTTTTGTTCAAACCGCCACAGACATTGTTCAATTGAAATCCGGTAGTGTGGTGTCATGTCGTGGAGCAACAATTTAATGTCCCAAGAAAACAGATCAAGTAGACAATATACGATGCACGATGGCGTTATCCTTTTGCTCACTTGATACTACGTTACTCCGTTCTCGATACTCCGGTTACATTAAGTGAAAATGCGTAGGCGTTTTCCTCATTTAATCTTGAAATGGCAAAAAGTTCTTCAGGGAAATCTTTTGGTTGACGTGTCGTTAAATATTATAGATGCAGTTTCTTAAGAATACATGACTGATAGTTAATGATATACATAGATATATAAATCCATTAATCGGTTAATGTCCAATTGAAGGTTTTTTTAATTTCGATAAGACGTCACGGCACCCAGAAATTCACAATCTGATAAAAAAATTTCCTGAAGTGACAAAACCATCTGTGTTACTGCCGTTAAACATACTGTAACACGCTGTATAGAGAGAACTGTATCAAAAATTACTATCCAACCTCGTCCTTTCTTGTCCCGTCTGCAAGCGTTAATCAGTAAAATTACATATGAAAAATGTTATTTACCATTTACTAAAAAAAAATTGTATCGCGGTAAAAAAAAGGTCCGTTCACCTCGATATCAAAGGTTGAAGTTCACTTCGATATCAAAGGTTGAAGTTCACTTCGATATCAAAGGTCCGTTACTGCTTTCTAATATGCGCATCTGATGTAAATTTCAAAACGTCTATTTTCAAGAGACAAGAAAATAAGTTTATGATTTTTTCGGTTTTGAACTGAAATGAGGGCGTTTTCCCAATTAAGGCATCAAGCTTACATATTTACATCAGTTCATGGTGCAGCTAGTTTTATGGGTAGTTTTTGTACGCATGAACTAATGCCATCCTCACGGGTAGTCTTGAGTGGTTTTAAACTGTTAAAATAAAAAATATTCATTAGTTGACAATTTGACCTCCAAAGCTATTGTTAGCCTTCTGCTAAGACACAGAGAAAATCAGGAAATCTATTTTCTATGGTAGATCTGCAGAGGTTCGTTGAAAGTTGAGATTTATTGATTATCTAGGATTGTAGGAAATAACATAAGAGAAGCCTAAAATTCTTATATTTTATCGGAGTAGTCTTCAAGATCAATGGCCTTTCTTAGCTGGAATTTATGTGCTCCTTGTAGGAATTCCAACTCTCGACCTTTAATTCTTCTTGCGGTTTTTAAGTTCCTCATTATCACCTCGGTGGATAAGGTCTAAGTGTGGCTCAGCTGTAAGTGAACTAGAACCTATATAGCTTCATTTAAAGCATTGTTTGGTTTGTATGTCAAGGTATTCAACTTTTGTGAAAATTCAACGACTATAAGAGATACAGAATTAATTAGAATAATTATCAAAATATCTTATAGGATATTCAAATTTCTCAAGATGGATCGGAAAAAGAATTTTCTTCAGATACTTATTAATTTAGTAGACCTTTCACTAATGATGCGTACAATTCATATTAAAATGATTTAAAATGATGCGTCATATTACTAATGATGTGTACAATATTTTTGGGTTGACCAAGTTAACCAACGTTCTTGTCTAGCGCATCCGATGTTAAAGGCCTGTAAGAGCCATAAATCTTCTGAAACCTCTGAAATTCGAATAACATCGTTGTCAAACGCAGTTAAATTAACGCCTATAACGCATCGTCGGCTCATAGCCCCTTACTGCATAATTAAATGGGAAAGCATCAGCTGACATCAATATTTGTAGCCAGTGTATGTGTTTTGTTATACTTGGCAAACTTCCATATTCCTTGATATCTCCGATATTTATGCGATAAGTATATAATGTGAATGTCGAGCGTCCATCGAAAATCAACCAAGCTATTTGCAGTATTTTGTAAACGAAAGCCCTGCTGTGTGTTTGACACAAAGCTGCGCGACTATTGAATAATTGCATCCATTTCCATTTCTTGTTCGACCCATATACAGATTTCTACCGCTTCACAACCATTAAAGATGTAGATGTAACGTGGTTTTAGTATTTTGGATTTTAACACCACCCGTATAAATATTGTTGACTTTTTGAATGGAATAACCTTCTTCCGGCCATATTCTCTCTAACTTTCCTTCATTGCCTTCCAAACTCCGAGCACTTAAAGCGCTTGGTGGGGTCATCTGAGAAGAAACATTTTCCATCAAGCTGATGATAAAGCTAACTTCAGCAACCTGAGTAACAAGATGCAGGGTATCAAAATGCCGGGTACCAAGATACCCACAGCATTATTTGTGTCCCAAATTTCTTTATCGTTTGGTCGAGCAATTTTCCACTCTGGCTATTACAGTACATAGCTTGAAATAGGGATAAAGATCGTGAAGTATTAAGTTCTGGAGTTTGCCTCTATACTCTTTCAAACCAGATACTCATTGTATACTCTTCCAATCTTGGGCAACGTAATTCGTCTTTGCTCATTAATTGTTTTTAGCATTTGGCCTTCAATACATCGGCAATTTTGATTTAGACCGCTTTCACTTAATTAAGAAACGACGATGTTCAATCTCCTGCACTACAATTGTTGAAGTCGCTCTGCTTGTATTGGAATCACATATTTCGGCAATGGGAAACCGTTCTGCGTAGACCATTTGCATATTCGATTGCTCCATGACAGCCTAAGTATAGTACTGAAATGGAAGAAATGTCACTCTCTATTCATATATTCAAACTTTGACGAGATTCCTATTTGTTTCCACTTCACTATCATTTTTATAGTTTATTCACATCTTGTATATGTTGTTATCTCTTTCTATCATTGACAACTTTTCAATTGTTTTTCCGATTACTACGTATTTACAATTCCAATTCATAGAGGTCACTAACTTACGTGACAAAACGATTATGATTTAGTAACGATACCTGTCAATAGGTGACTTCGTGATCGTATAATTTGCGTACTACAGAGACATCTATTGCAATTTAATAATCATTTAAATGTGATATATGTAAACTCAATTCAATTCAATTCTAAACACAGAGATATTATAGATAGTGTTGTAGTTACTAATCTAATCATATCAACTGTCAGTTGGTATAGGTATTGGTATAGGTAATGCACGACAAACAAAAAATTTATAGATAACAGCACGAAACAAAAATTTAAATGATTCACCTTCGTTCTAATAAAATTAGAGCCAAGTTGTAACGTTTAAATTACCTGTTAAACGTTTACCACTGTCAATTTGAATCATATATGCCCGTCTTATCGATCACAATTACCAAAACAGAGTCTGAGTACAAACATATAAAACTGTGTGATAAGATAACAAAGCATTTAAAGTATTTTTTATTATCATTGATTATCAGTACTACAACGCCATATTGATTTTTGGTTTGGTTCAGCCATCAGTGTGACAATTAGTAACGAATCGAATGAAATACAATAGTGAATGTTTTGTGTGTGTTGAGAACAAAAACAGAATGGACATGCCAAAAAATTCTGTGCTAGAACGTTCGATGGCGGCCGGAATAACGTTGTGCCTTAATTATGGTATATTGGTCGGCCTATCAATTTTTACTGATGGCATTTGGGATTTTTCTAATAAATTATTCATCCAAATGTCGTTTTTTGTGTGCACAATTATTGGATACACCGTTGGACTCGTCCTAGCGGATATAGTGGGAATTATAAAAATACAATATGCATCGGCTTTTTGTTTGATCTGTTGTGGAGCGACGAACGCCATATCGGCGGCCATCAATGGCCCATCATTTTTAATGCTTGTACTGTCACAGGCTGCCGCTGGAATTGGATTTGGACTTTTGTATCCTGTATTTATAGCATATGTTGGGGAGCAAGCCCATCGATTGGATCGTGGTAAATTAGTTGGTGTCATACCGATATGCATCGAATCGGGCACTCTTATATTTTTAGTGTATTCGTATGTTTTGAACAAACATTTCAACACGATTGCAATGATTGCAATTTTGTGCTTCGTATTTGGGGTGGCGAGTATTTATCTTAATTATAAATTTGGACGTGAATCGTACATTTTCTATTTGATCAAGGCGGATAATGAACAGGCGTTGGAAAAATTTTGCGAGCTGCGGCAACCGTTGACGGAGCGCGAAATCAAATTTGAATTCAACGAAACGAGCGACATGATTAAAAGTGATTTGATCCAGACAGCTGTTCATAATATTAACATTATACCGTACATATATTTGGTGTTGACGCGGTTCACATATTTGATCGTGTCGAACGGATACACATTCTTCTATTTGATTAATTATATCGAAAATGAGTTTAGAATTGGACGACAATTTCTATTTGCCATCATGTATATGGCCCGGATTGCGGTTTCGGTGGGGACATGTCTGTTGATTGATAAATTTGGGCGAAAGAATTTATTTCAAATCAGTTGCTTTGCCACCGGACTACTGATGCTGGTTATCGGGATTATTGAATTGTCGTCGGGAGAACTGAATTTAGGCTTGATTTGGGCCATATTTGTTATAATACTTGTGTGTCAGTGTGCCATAGGCGTGGGTATTATAACAATACCGGATGTGCTGCTCAGTGAGATTGTGCCATTTAAACTACGAAAAACAGTGTTTTCGGTGATATATTCACTCGAGGCGATCGGCCATGTTCTATTTTTATTGATGGTCCATAACGAACTATACTTTGATGGTGTTTGGTTGATATGGTTCATTGTGATACTTCTCGTAACACTTACGATGCATTATGTACTGCCAGAGACGACTGGCAAAACATTAAAAGAGATTCGTGATATTATTCGTACGTAAAAGAATTGTGTATTCTATAGACTTAAGATGTATGTATATGTGTGCAAATAGTTTTATATTTTTAATTTATAATTTATATTAAATTAATAAAATTAATTTTTTATACAAATATTTTCAACATTTGAATTTCAATATATTCCTTTGCCTATTTGGAATCTACTAACACTGCCGCGGTTTGATTAAATTCGTATACCTTACATCGAATTGCCAGCCACCATGCCAAATTCTGGTCGTTCAAGAGTTCTTCTAATGGCGTAGCTTTAACCATTGCCCCCTTTGTGTCCCCTATATCTACAGTCGATAGAAATACAAATATGTTTATCATGTCACTGATATCAGATAAATAGTTCCTTTATGGACTGTTTTTCGAGAATGGTTCTAGCGAAACGGAGTATTTAATAAGCATTTCCCTTGATCAAGTCAATTGTTTAAAGATAACGCATAATTTATTTCTGGATTAATACCAGATTAATTTTATATCGGTTACCAACCACCTTATACAAATAATGTACAATGATAATAACAATATCCACATATAGATGGCATAGAAATACAAAAATCATCATCACTTGTGCAGTGGTATGGTGGATAGGTTGGGACAAGCTGGGATGGATGCTGTGTGGTACAAGGGAAAGAGCATCGAACAAAAATATTGCTGTCATAGAGAAGACTAAATTAGCTGGTCTTGCTGGGCTCCACCGGAAAGTAATGTTACTTGCTGTTCATTAGAACATGGAACGGGAAAATACAAAATGTTTTCCGGGTTTTGAAAAAACTTTACTGCCTCGAAAGAACTCGAATTTATCACTCTGATACTATTGCTTTTAGAATTTGGTCGGCCTCAATTTTCTGCAGAAGTGAAAAATTAAAGTTGTATAATTTGACTGGGCAGAAAAAGCAACAAATATTTTTAGCAAGTAAAGTATAACCAATTGAAGAACCATGCATTGCGAGACGTAAAAATATTTTATTTCAATTTTGGTTTAGATTGATCTCAATTTTAGGTTTCAGAGATTAGTAACTTTATAGTTCACTGAGTGACTCAATATTTCGCCGTACTTTAAACTACTAAGATTATCAGGTCTTCCGTGGTTAGTATTTTGCAAGGCAATAAATGCATTCTAAGATACAAACATCAGGGCTCCAGTGAGCCTTTAGATCCTGCATAAAGTATTATTCTTTAACCTGCTCTAAATGTTCCTCCCCTATGCGATCCTCTTGTGCTCCCTGCGGAACGGCTCCAGTTCAATAGATGTGTGAGTCGCACCAGCATGAATCAGATCATCGTTTGCCTTATTCGCTCAATTAGCAGCTCTAACTGTACATCCATAACAGCAATCGGACATGTTCGATTGATCCAATAATACTTATGCAAGGTTTGAGTTGAATTTTATTGAGTAAAGCTTGAACATTAATGACCTTCGTCCTTGGCCAGAATACCTTTAAGATCCATGAGTGAAAAGTGGTCTGATAACGGTGAAGTATAAATAATAGATCAATTTAAATACAATCCTCAAGTACTATAAAATCTAGAACAAACCCAAACAGGTGGCGTTGTTAAGATCTCCCTAATGTATTGATTTAAAAGTCAGTTTCTGAAATAGGATTACTTCTAGTTGGAAGTTGCACTATGAAGTCTGTTTAGTAAATGATACCATTACTCTTTTTTTTTGAGTTGACGTTTTGTCCTGCCTATATGCCCCCTTTTTTACAATATGTCAATAGCTTCTTGGATTAAATCCATCGAGATTCCCCTTAAAGTTATTAATAACTCTTTCTCCAATAAAAATCATATCCGCATTACCCTCAACATCAAATCCATGGTTGTTCAGTCTAGTTAGAAGTTCGTCAAACATCAGAGGCCAAAGTATAGGAGTTAAACGCCTCCATTTGAAGCACCAACTTATCGTCAAATACGCTGGTGTATTCCTGCACTTAAGTATAGACTGCATTCATTTTGATGAGTTACGTGTTATCAATTTCTACTCTATTTCAAGAGAGTCTTAAGAGATGTTATCGAAAGCATTCCGAACGCCTCCTGTCTATAGATATAAAGGATACATTCACCTTTCTCCACTTATAGAGGATAATATGTTGAAGAACAATATGTTGCAAAATCTCTTCTTCCTTGCTGCAGTGAAACAGAAAAAACTACCCTCTCCTCCATGAAATTTTAAGGGTCTGGATTAACTGACTGTCAATCTGACACCTTCGGGCTCAAATATTTCCCCCGAAACATTCTAGATCCTATTATGAGGCTCATAATCAGGCTTAACGTTCTTGACCTACTAACGAGATATGTTTCCAGTTGGAATTTTTATGACTGTCGAGGCCGCCCATTTGTGGGCGTACTTAATAATTCCCTGGGCGGTGCATAGGTTTTGCTGGATTTTAATTGAATGCCACCTTTCTATTGAATACCAGATGGGGTTAAGTATCATTTTGTACAATTTTGACTCCTTACGCAGTCTAGACTTAAGTTTGAATGTTTTACAAATTACCTAAACTTGATTGTTGGTGACTTGGCGTTTAACTTCAATTTGTTCGATGTGAGCCATCTCTTAAATGTACTCTATAAGATATTTATCGTTATCGTGTTGTGGTATAAGGTATAAGACGTATGGTCAAATCTAGTATGTCCTGATTATTGACGCTTTAGCAGTATTTTAGTAGCTATAGGGTTGCATCCGCAAATGTAGATCCTTTAGCTTAATTTGATGTTGGTAGGTCTGCTTTATAGATTAAATATATAACCCTTGCCTTAGTACCCGGCCTTAAGGAGGTCCTGCATGAGTATCATATAAATGGGTTGATACCCTAATAGTTGAAAACAAATGCACATAATTTTCAATAATTTTACAGTAATTTGTTGAGAATCCTGGTCTTATATTTTATGTATAACCTGAAGCGTGTAAAAGCGTATGTGATTTTTTGATGTGTGTCACAAGACCGGTTTCGATCTGATAATGACGTCATTGAATGACTATATGATCGAAAATATCAAATCCATCTCATCAGGGCATATACTACCGGATTTGATGTTCATACTGTGCGATTCGTGTTCACGTTAAATCGTGACGCGATAGTACTTATGGCGTGAGAGCTAAATTTGCGATTTATTTGAGTTGCTCTTAACGCCACAACCACTTTATGCCATAAATCTTGGTTTGTATCGAAAAACACCGCAGATCAGTACTTTTTCCTGATTTCAGATACAACTCAATGAAAATGTTCCTCAGTTCCGTGTAATCCTCTAAATCCAACAAATTAATGACCTTGCGGTTTTAAGTCTACATCACTTCAAAGCTTTCGTATAAGACTGCTGTTACGATTTAGGCGAGTGTTTATTCAAATTATTTATTCGGTTCGATCAGTGAATAAAAATATTAAACTCGCAAAACTTATTTTCCACAAGAATTATCACTTCCGATATTAACACTGTAAAATTCCAAATTGAACTGTTTTGTAACTAAAATGTCTACACCTACTGATACGACGTAAACCTTGTGGAACATTCTATCATCGTTTGCATCTCTACACTTCGCGAATATTATTTGCATCTCTACACTTCGCAAATACTCTAATACGTTGTATTTGTATTTACCTACTGTTATAATTTTTAACTATTTTTAATTATCACAGGCGTCACTGTGATTCGTCACACTGCCATATCGAATAGAGTGTAGCTCGTTTCACCGTATATACGTGTGGCGTTATATGAGAAATCTATTGATGTGCGTCCTTTGGAATAATGTTGAACTCATTCATCAGGTTCTTCTCAAATGTTTAATCCAGTATAGTTGGTATTGCCTGCATATTAAGCGTTTTATCATTAAGAGTTACTAAATATTCTGAGAAGGTGTGTACATCTTAAAATGAGCCATATGTTATATTCCACTAGTTATGTTTTGTACAGCTGCATCAGTTAGAATATTGATTAGTCAGGGATTTAGATGATGGCAGTTTTTGAACTTCCGTGTTAAGCGTTATTAATACTGGGGCGTGAATAGAAGACAGATAGTAACACAATCCGGCATGTTCTCGAAATGCCGTTTACACTTTTTTACTACAAAACTCTAGTAAATCGGAAACTTTACAACTGTCAGTTGGCTATAGTAGAGAAGTGTATGATCCATTTATCCATTCCTTATACATTTGAAATGTTGTGAATTTCATTGGATATGTTTTGCTTTGTAGCCACCTCCAACTATGGACTTGAATATGTCTATTCCTCTAGACAGATGCTAGTTGCATGGTTGTGTCGCTCACTATATTTTTAGGTGTATGGCTTCAGTAATGTCTTGTTCGATTTCGATAAGGATAAGATAAATCCTGTATAATTCACATTGATTACCTTCAAAAGGAGAGACATTTCTGTAACTTATTGGACCTTTTAACGACGCTTTGAAAGAAAATGGCCGCATTTGGAGAAGAAATATTTTTTTTACATCAACACAATGCACGGGTGTCATATTCTCCAAACTTAGCCCCTATGACTATTCCCTGTTTCTGAACTTGAAGAAGATCATCGATCAAACCCCTATTTTGAATATAAAAGAAATATTATTCCTTGTTTCATTTTTACCAGACTACTCAGTCTCACTACGCCCTCGTACCAAAATCAAAATTTTGTACCTTTGGATTATGCTACATCTTTGGTTTTTAATAAGGAATTGTATGAGAGTATAAATGTTCATTTTGATAATACCGTGGTCGTCGAATTTTTTTTACAGCCTCTACCTACATACGATATTTATGGATTGATCTTAGGTTTCATTTTACTGACATTGAATCGCCTCTCTTAAGTAAACAGACGAACATAACACTTTTTGTCTCCTTTCTCTCAGAATCATACAAATTTAGTCGATCTAGGACCATGGCATCAAACTAGGACCACCGGACGATCCTGATAAATTACTTATTGATCATTTACTTATACTAAATAGATGGCACTAATAGAAATCTGACGAAAAGTGTCCTTACCAAGTCTCGCAACCAATTCTTCAAGTTCTCCATTTTCAAAATTTGATTAGATAACTTTCTAATTTTTATGAACGACATGAATTATATTATTGTAGGAGTGGATAGTATGTGGCCTTGAAGTTCAATTCAATCTATAGATTGACTCATCATGATGGATATATATCAACACGAAAACCAGCATCAACACATGATCCTAAACGAATTTCATGGAGCAGTGAACCACACCTTAAACCCCATTTTCCTATTAAAAACCTGTTACCTGAGGTGGTACTGATCCCATTCAAGATAACAGTCGAGGAATCCTTGCGTAATTTCGTCGAATCGGTCGAAATGATTGGCAGTAAAAAAACGGATTATTTGGGCAACCAGCCCGTAATTCTATTTATTTTCTAAATTAAAATCAAAATCTTCGATACAACTTTCAAAATTATCAACCAATGATTTCATTCGATCTCTAATTTTTGTCAAATTTACATCCAAATCCGTTTGATATGATTTAGTTGTCTTCATTATTTGCTGCCTGGCTGTATGATATTCATCGTCCACTTTTTGGTTGATTTCGACCAGAAAATTTTCAAAACTTTGACTAAACTGAAACCAATCAAAAACGATTGTATCAAACTGTCAGTTTATATAGGTGCCCGATGGCTATATACTTACAGTGGTCAGCTCAGTTTGATTCATCGATTCGGTATTCAAGAACGACATTTTAAATTCATCAATACCGTTCTTAAAGAAATCCTCAATGTTGTGCGAATAGTTTGCAACAATTTTATCCTGTTCCGATTGCAGTGTCATCATCAAGATGTGCGGATAGGTTTTTTCATCGCTATAAATAGTGTCGAAATCTTTGGCTGTTTCGGTCGAGCAGTTTTTCAAATCTAATCCTTTTAATAGTTCAGGTTTGACGATGTTTTGAAGAGCTTGGATTTCCTATAATCGAAAAAAACAAATATTATTGTCACGCAAATTGTTGCCTAAGATACATAGGAGGCTCTTTGGTGGGACTGACTTGTAGCGGTGTTTTATAGAGAACAAATGACTACTATAACGTAAAATTTAGTTTCAATAAGATTCTCAACTAGTCAAAATATTAACTCTTGTAATCATATAATTCGAAAAATGTAATGGAGTCGCAGAACACTTTGGACAATCACTTTGCAAGATCATTATCTAACAAAATATCTTACCAGATTAACAAAATATTTTGCTAGCAGTATAGTCTTACAGATTCATCATAGCTGGAGTGAAAGATATCAGGTTCGGAGAAAGATGATAATGGTGGTGGAGTGGGTCGATCCATCTTCTATGGCAATACTACATATAGATTGGTATGAAGCAATTGATTTGACTGCACTTCGCATCAGGTAGTGCTTCGCATTAGAATAGATTTCATTGATATTTAGTTCTAGCTAAAACGAGTATTCAAAAATGCTGGCGTTTATTTCGAGTAGTCAACCTGACATCCGACACATGAGTTGATTTATTCTCTTGGAGTTCATTTCCCTCTGTATCACAGGTAAAAAGTCTGTATTAGGCATTCAAGCAGTCGCTAAACGAATGTGCAAGCGTATCTTCTTTTTGGGTTGTATCGGCCCTTAATACGGAATAGTAAGTTACTATAAAAATTATATCGTTCAAATCAGGGGTGAAAGGGCGATTTGCCCTCATTCGGTGAATGGTAGAAGTCTGAGGTCTTCAAAGTAATACTCAGTATTGAGTGCACTGCACTTCACACAGTTTCTTCAAAGGTTGATGACACCAAGATTAAAAACCTTTGACAACTGCCATTTAGAACCTGCATGGAAGCAGTAAATTTTCAGAACCTACGCAGATCAAAGAACAATTGGGCATCAATTGGGTGAATTGATATAGAATCTGATTGTTGACACTGTAGGGGCCAGTAATGAACTGTGAAAAACGTTTATTACACTTAATGATAAATGATGACTCCAGTGTCAGTGGTTAGAGATATAAAGGCAATTATGAGATAATTAGACCAAATGATAAGACGAGTTATCGAGTAGATCTCTCGCTAACCAAAATACCTAGATTGTTATCGGCTATAAACCGATGAGCAAAACTAGTAGTCCAGGATAATATAAGACCAGAGTTGTTGTAAAGCATCGATCAAGCATTCCACAATGCTATATGAATGGAAGAACGTATGTCCTGAGAGTAGTATGCTCGAATTATACATTATCGGCACCTGGATATCGCGAGAAATAATCTCTATTGATCTGCTGACCAAAAGGGAGGCGGCTGCCTTAAAAAGGAAGGCGAAAAAAGATGAATTGAGACGACAACATAGATCCTACATGATTGACAGATCAGTACTCGAATCCTATTGAGTAGTTCAAGCACAAAAAGGAACGTGATAAATTTCATAGACTTAGAGATGGAACACGTGAATGACAAAACATGCGTGTTGTGTTAACATCTATAGTAAGAAGGCATCTAATAAAGAAACCTTGAGACCTGTCGATCCATCATAGACAACTTCACTCCACTCACCTTATTAAATTCCAAATCATAATCATTGTATATTTGACTTTTGGCGATCATTTGATCGTTCGACAAAAAATTTAACTTTTTAATATTTTCGAGTGTGGTGATCTCCAATTGTTTCAGTTTATCAAACAATTGAACGGCTTCGAAAACAAATGCATCACTTTGATTAGTTTCGTCGCCTACTTGATCACATTTTATAATTTGGACGAAACATAAAATATGGATTGTGATGGCGATTAATTTGAGCATTATAGACTTAACGATCGTTATAATATATTTGTTACACAATTAACAATTAGCAATTATTTTCACTTTTATGTAGTTTTTGTTTTAGTAAAAAATTTCACTTAAATAATTTCGTTTGTTCGTACCACAATGCCAGTTCAAATGTAACTAATAATATTTGATGTTTTGTATTGGGCTTTTATAAAGTTTAATTAATTTGACAATTAAAAAACAGATCTAAAATAATTTCACCCCGCGTTAGTCAAATGTTTGTGCTGTATGAGTTGATTAACTCATATTTTATGTAAATAACATTATACGTAACGTATGCGTTATGAAAACGGTCAAGGTGATAGAATATGTATATGTTTATCGAGACTGCTCCAAATGCAACATCGTTAGAATAGTTGGGACCAATCAATGTAAATATTTGTGTTATGATGTAAGTTTGTGTAACACATCGATTTATGAAATAAGAACAATACAGAATATTGTGTGTTGTTGTAAAATGATATTTTTTCATAAGATGAAGATGATACGTCTATAAAAATAACAGGTGTCTAATTTCCCAACCGATTGACAGTAATGTAAGTTGTCGTAAATGGTTTTTTTATAGCTTATAATCAGAAGCTTGTGCCAAGTTCTAGCACTGCGAACCCTATCCACAGTTTTGCTGATGATGCAACATCGCACTATTCTATTTTATTCGAGTTCGAGTCTACTCCTTCAGAGTTAAACGGTCAACGGTTGGATGTAGTCACTTCGCTTAATTCCGATTTGAGTACAATATTTAAGTGGAGAGTAAAAAATCAGGCCAAATTTAACGAGAAAAGGCCACGTTCGTATTCAACTCGTATTCAGATTAGCAACAACATAAAATGGAATGAACATATTATAGCAGATATATAAAACCTTTATTAGACCTTGTATAGAATATTGCTGTCAGGTTCGGGGTTGAATACATATGGCATTGCTCTCCAGTTGCTGGATAGAGTTCAGCGGCGTGCCACCCGACTAATACAAAACTCCAGACTTACGACAGACGACAGATCTAGACAGCATACAGCACCGCAGATCTATTGCAGAACTCTGCGTGTTCTATAGATTAATAAATGGTAAAGGTTCTGCAGAATTAAAGCAGAAAATACCACCATTTGTTACGCCAGGACGAGGAACGGTCAATGCGTATAGGTTTACAGTGAAGCTGCCGAAAATTCGAAGTGAAGCACTGTGAAATCTAGGAAGTGAAATTCGTTAGCCGGTTTTCAGTTTCCGTCTGGGTATAAAATGCACAAGTTTAAGGTAGCTATCAAAACTTAATTGAAGGATCGCCGTTGAGTGCAGGAGCTCTGTCAAGGAGCTAGGACAGTATTAAAGTCCGCCCTGCACTCAATTAAAGCTAAATTTAAAAAACAAAAAGTTTTGGACAGAATTAGTCACTCTTCGTTTATAGAAGTGTATAATAGTGTCATTGCAAGGAGGTGTGGAAACTGGTTATATTAAGTGGCTCTATAAATGTCCACAAACAGAAACTACATCGCTTGGAGTTAAATGGGCTATGTACAAAATGTGGGAGACCCTTTTGGATAATGGATCTGGTACAATATAAAACAACGGGCAAGCTCATGTCACGTATCATCAAATAGTGCTGGCTTCTGCACTGTCTAAAGCAATCTCAACTATGCGTTTGAGATTTCGTGTCCACTTATTTCACATTAAAAATCTAAGAACAAACCTTTCTAGTGCTCTGCTTTAAAAAGGTTTTAGAAAGATAACCAGAAAGCTGAAAAACAAGGCCAGAAGATCTAATCACAGATCCTCAGAAATCTTCTGAGGCGAAATTAATAGCTAACCTGCTGCAGTTAGACTTAACAAGTCGATGAGCAGGAATAATACTTGTAGACTTGATTCACTTAGTCTACCTAATGGCAAGTTTACTTCCTCTAAAAAGGAAGTAGGCGACCTACTTCTCACTACTCATTTTCCGGGCTGTAAAACCATTCCAACCGACAATACTGGTGTAGTCACCAACGATTTGGAGGCTATTCCCAATTGGGACCTAGCTTGCAGATTAATTAATTTTGAGGTCCTACGATGGAGCTTGTTCTCTTTGGAACCCTTCTAATCTGCTGGCTCCTCTCATTAAGGAACATTTATTGCATCTGTTCCAGGCATATATGCCTGGAACAGATGGCTTTAAGTTTTGTTCCGCAATCTTGTAGGTAAGTCGAATTACACCGACCCCAAATCGTTTCGGCCTATATATCTGTCATCAAATTTTCTGAAATCTGTAGAAAGGATTGTTGATAAGTTCCTTAGGGACCAACATTTAGTTACCGCTCCACTCGGTTACATGCAACATGCTTACAGAGTGGGAAAATCCTGTGAGACTGCCTTATATGAACTCGTAACTAGGATTGAGAGATCTTTGAACAACAAAGAGTTTCTTATGGGCACTTTTTTTTGATGTTGCAGGAGCCTTTGAAAATACTACATTCGTCTCGATTACGAATGCATGTACTAACTTTGATATCGAACCCAACATCATCAGGTGGATTGAATGTATGCCCGATTTTACCGCTCAAAGTTATGCTGACGATCTGATTCTGACAGTTTCAGGTAAGCACCTGAATGTCTTATGAGATTTAGCTCAACACGATCTTCTCATTATAGAACAGTTGTGTCTGGTTAAGGGTTTACATGTGAACCCATCAAAAACTTATTTGGTTATTTTTACAAGGCGTAGGAATACTGAAGCTTTTTTCTGTACCATCACTTTTCGGATCTTGGAGTTTTTCTGGAAAATAAACTTTCTTGGAAGTATCATCTGGATTTCAAACGACAAAAATCCACTGCGATTTTTTGGCCATGTCGTAGAGCTTTTAGTAATTCCTGGGGATTATCCCCCAAAATGCTTTATTTTATCTACAAGTCACTATGGTTCTACCAATGCTAACTTATGCATCTGTTGTTTGATGGCCAGTGGTTAAAGTAAAATCTTAATTTGGCAAACTCAACTATAAGCAAAATATCGCTTGTCGGGCTGTAACTGGAGCCATGTCTTCAACACCGCTCCTGGCTATGGAGCTCATTCTTTCCCCCTACCACAGTTACAATCCTTCATTTTAGGTACTGCTTGTTCGGTTACCTTACACTTGAGGAATGCTAGGGCATGAAATGCTTTTGGCACTACTTCAGGTCATAGATCAATCCTTAATGAATTTACACGAGCTATGCCAGCAATGGACATGGTTACTGATTGGCTTCGGCCTATTTTTAATTTCCATAGATCATATGAGGTTTGTTTATCCTTCCAAGGATATGTGGTTCTCACCAGACTTGCTCAAACAGATATCCGAATCGCTTGTATTCCTTTCAGGTGGCTCGGTCTCTGAAGAGGTGGCTGGATTTGGTTACTATTGTCAATGGTATGATTTAAGAATCTCTAGCCGTTTCGAGTCCTACTGTACGATTCATCAAGCGGAATTAATTGCGGTTACTCACTGTGTGATTTCAGCTTTTAATCTCGCTGCCGTCGACAAAGAGATTATATTTTGTACGGATAGTAAAACTGTCCTTAAATCACAAATCCTCGAACTAACTCTAAACTAGTAGGGGATCGTAAGAATTTGCTGAACCTCCTTGGTTGTAATAATAAGGTAACGGTCATGTGGGTTCTCGCCCATTGTGACATTGATGGCAACGAAGTTGCAGACTGTTTGGCTAAAACTGGTTCTCGTTTATTTTCCGTAGGCCCTCCAACCATTCTCTTCACATAGTGAAACAAACAATCAAAACCGTTACCCTATCCAACCTAAAGCTGGTGTGGTCAACCACCCCTACTTGCCGTAAGGCAAAATACTTTGTAAGAGAGCTTAACCCGAAGCTGACCAAATACGTTTTTTCATTGAAAACGGACAACTTGAGAATATTGGTTTCTTTAATCGTTTCTAAAGCCATCTTCATCGAATAGGACTTGCCAGTGATGCCGTATGCGACGAATGTCTTGAGAATGTTGATGACAGCCTATACATTTCATCAGCAGCTGTCCGGCTTTCGATCGCATTAGATCCCTTATGTTCAACTCCAGGAATATTCCTGTAAATTGACTGTCTTCTCTGGTTCAAACTGCTCCAGTTTGCTAAGGTTGCAGAACGCACCTGTGCGCTTTGATGAAATCCTAGGCTTGCACCATGGGCTCTTTGTGGCATTGAGTGCGGAACCTTTAGAGGTTTCAGCTAACTTTAATAATAATATAATCATCAAAAGAAGTTCATCAATATGTGGACAAAATCTGTCTTATACGACGAGGTGATCTCGCAATAAGTGATATAAACATTCAAACATCTAGCCCACTAGAAAGCTATCATCACATACAATAACAGTCACGGGGCTATAAAATCAGGTCCAATAAGTTAGTCCATGTACAGATCAGGTCCATGTACTATACATATATTAATCAGATTCCACCGTTGAGCATATGCCTTTCCAAAGTAATGCTGGTATTTCTGCAGTCCCGTTTAAGGAGAACTCAGTATTTACCTGGGTAATAATGACTGAGTTTGCAAGAAACTTCAGCGATATGTTCGGACGTTGTTTGGCCCTGTATACATTTCTTACCATTTCTACATCCCATTCTGAATTTTCCGGCAGCACGATATTCTCTATTATCAGCAACCAAACTGTTTAAAAATGTTCTCGCTATAGTCTCATTCCATGGTTTATGCGTGCAATAAATTCCGACACCCTGCGTCGTTCATTAATTTCTCAAACGGCTAATCATGTGATACTGACTATGGTTCTACAAACCCTGAAATAGTGATACTATCCATTTCTTGAACGAGTACAGTTTACCACAAATCCTTATAGGAGGCTACTTCAATATGTCCGATACCCAAAATTTCTTATCATAACTCCCTTTTCTTGTGTTCAATTTACAGCACTTCTTGGTATAGCTTTGAATCAGTTAAATATTTGATACTGCTAACAAGTTTCTCAGCTTAGAGTATTCATTTAGTCCCTTTCTGATATGTTTTAACAACTTATTTCTCTTCACCCCATTTTCGTTTCACGTATGGATTTTATAACCCCAACAAAAGATATCTTCATATATTTTTTCGAGTGTATGACTCTTTCTCACCAAAGTTATTCAGCACCCTGTCTACTTTGAATTTCCGAAGCTGATTGATGAACAAAATTATTCTGAAAGCCACCCTTATTCCGATGCCTTTGGTTCAGGACAATACAGAATATTGAGTCTTGTTAAGTTTTGGGCAGAAACGTCACACTTCGTTTTGAAACGACAACATTGAGAAACAATCGATGTGACGAATATACAAGTGTCATTTACAGGAGGCATCGAAGCTGGTTATGTTAAGTGGTTCTAAAAGTGTTTACAAACTGGATATACATCGCTTGGAGTTAAAGTCCATATGTCTAAAATGAGGGAGACCGTTTGGATAGTAAATCTGGTACACTATAAAACTGCAGTCAAGATCATGACTTGTAAGATCAAGATAAATCTAGCCTGCCGCACACAATAACAGTCACGGGACTATAAAATGGTCACCTGAACCAACAAGTTAATAAAGTGCCCTAGCCTAGCTTTCATGCCAAAAAAGACTAACTCAAACCCCACGAGCTTCATTTGAAATGGGTAGACTCTAAACGTAACACTGGCCGTTGTCGTACTCCATCTGTTGTCTCTCACGCTTTCATTCTATCTTTGGTGTTT
Source organism: Tipula lateralis (assembly GCA_963932295.1). Taxonomy (NCBI): domain Eukaryota; kingdom Metazoa; phylum Arthropoda; class Insecta; order Diptera; family Tipulidae; genus Tipula; species Tipula lateralis. The sequence continues at coordinate 123,366,329 of OZ010737.1, forward strand.
TATTTCAAGAACGTTATTTATTTAAATAGATCACAATTATTTTCAATAGGTTTTTCGTTATACATCCATACCGCCATATTGGGTTCCCCACATCCATTGTTAATATGACATTTAAGCAACCGTCTAGAACCAGCGTCGTTTTATGTGCTATACTTATATTAATGGGATTCCACCGTTGAACATGACATTCAAAAGTCATACTGGTGTTTCTGCAGCCCCTTCTAAAGAGAACCCAGCATTTACCGTGGTAAAAAGTTGCTCGAATGGCTAACTTCAGCTAAGTTTGTTCACCCGTTGTCTGGCTCTGTATAGATTTCTTACTCCTTATTCTGAAGTTGCCTACAGAAGGATATTCTCTATCATGTTACATCTTACTGCTTTTATTCTTTGACTCTTATAAGAATCAACATGTTCTTCTTCACCGCATCTCCTGAAGAGTTTTAAAGTGTCAATTTCACGTACAGATTTTGTAACTAAGAAAGGTTTTAGAGTTCGCGTATAGGTATGACACATTCTCACCAAGATTATTCAGCATTAAGTATTTTTTGACTTTCCAAAACTGATCGATGAGCATTATTTCCTGATTTCTCTTAATCAACATTTATTATTTAGCCCTGGTTAGATTCTATACCACTAGCCACCCTAATTCCGATGCATTTGTTTCCCTCAACAGTTGCTTTGAACTTGTACTCTTTGATTATCATTAGCGCCATAGTTGTTTTCGTTGTTGCAGCTTCGGCTTCCTCGTTTAATTCTACCAAGCACTTGTGATCTCGCGTACCTGCCTAGTTATATGAAGTTTGGCACTCTAGAGTATTTTGAGTGTTTCTGCTGAAATGCAGAAATACAGAGTGCATTTCTGCTGAAATGCTACAAATAGTATACCCGAGTATGAATAGAAGGACTTGAGATGTTGACACTAGAGTCAAAATACGGAGACGACCACAGACGGGAATTAAATACAAGGCAAGTGCTAATATTCTTTTCCAAATTATTGTCTTGATCAACAGAAAGCACTAATCCAGATAACAGTTGGCGAGCAACGAGGTTTACGGATGTAAATACTAAGATGAGATGTTCGGGTTGTTATACTATAGGTTGTATCATACGATTGTATATGTTTCGAAGATCACCAGAGGATGATAAAGAAGAGACCTAATGAGCAAAATTTACTCGTGAAAGTTCCCCGATATTTACCCGTGAAAGTTCAGCTGGCTAATAACAACGAGCTTTCATAAATCAAATGGAACAGTGAAAACCCAACCGTACCGATGGTCATTCTGTATTTCGTTCAAAACTGTCACAATACATATTGAGGCTTTCCGAGTTCACTATATGAAGATTACCCGAACTGCGGAATAACACCTTCATGAAGTTAAATCGCCGATAAAAGATTCACAATTAAAGCGTATTGGACTTAGTGGAATGATATGGTGCCGCGTTTATAGAAAAGGTAAATAGAGATATATTGGGGGAAAGAGTCTAATAGCGGAATTAAAATGGCACCAATGTTAGTAGCATAACATAATATAACCATCGGAGAGAGCCGAATACCAGGATCGCGTGAATAGTAGACCATTTAAGAATAGTGAATAAGTCAGGTGCCACAGCACAAGGCGAATGAGCGTCAATGAAGAGAACGACAGCCTGCATAAGTCGGATCCTTAAAGAGAATGAGGTTCTATTCGAGACAATATAATTTGGGCTTAAGCTATAATGTGACGAATCATAAGAACTTCTGTGAAAGTTGATTTAAAGTACGCTTCCTTATGGGTCTAGTATAAGTGATCATAATTATTTGTGAATTATTATAGAACATAAATTATGTTTAATAAATATTTTGTGTTTATATTCACAGTACATTGATGGAACCGAATTAATATGAAATGAAACTTTGTAATAACATCTCACTGGGCACCACGACATCTTTCAACTTTGTTTACCAAGTATCATAACTGATATACAAACCGAATGAAACAGCATCATCTATTTAAATATTTTTGAACTATTTTATTTCTCTACTTTTGTTCGTGACATCTATTTTTCAGTTCAAAAATATAGTTTAGTTCATGCACATAATTAAATTAGTTCGTTATTTTCTCGTTTTTGTACAGCGCTTTAGTATATATAAAATACAAATAAATAATTATTTGTTATATAATAATAATTCGCTATGATCGGAATTATTAAATAAATAAAATAAATTTTTAATCGTATATGTCATTAAAGCTTTTTTGGATGACAAAACCGTCGAATATGAATTGCTAATCGCTATAGAATATGTGCGATATTTGTTGCCGCGCGAAATTCGGCGAGACCGCATTATGTATGTATATATGCAACGCTGCAGAGAGATCACAAAACTATAGAAATCTATCGAAGTTTAACGATAAAAATTGCGCACCTATACTTCCCTTGACATTGTTTATTTGCCGTATGTGTGCTTTTGAGTACATACATTTCAATTAGAAAATTTATGTTTAGTTTGGTTTTAACGATCGACCGATCAAGTTGTGATTTTATTTATTTTTTTTTGTTCTTGTGCAGTTTTCTTTTGTAACGAATATACATGTATTCTAGTTTGTTGTGTGCTCGGTGTCTGTTATAACAAATTATCGATTAATGTTATTGATTTAAATTTATATATATGCATATTATTGTTTGTTGTGATTTGTGATTATTGAACTATATTATATAAATAATAAAGTTGGTGAACTAATTACGTTCTGGATTTCAGAAATAATTTTTAGCGTTTGATTTCGAGACACCCTTAAAGGTATGTACTTCAAACTAAAAAATAAAAGTTATTTGTTTTGTTTGTCGCTTTTGAGGCAATGTACAATACATTATATACATATAAAGTAAAAGTTGCAAGTCAACAAATATATCAGTACAAAACAGCTGTTAAATGCAGACCAAGTCACATTTAGTAGAAAATACTTTGCAAATCGTGCATATTATTGCTATCGGTCATTGATTGTCCTAAATCATTTCGATTTAGTGGTGTACACATTAAAGCTAGTTTAGTCATTCTAGAAAACATCACCTTTCTAAAATATAACGACTTGTTATGTAGCAAGAAGTTTAAAGGTCTAGTATTTTTCGGTTGATTATAATAATTTTATGATGTTGCAATCGATTTACTTGATTCAAAATGTTGCACAATTCTACAATTTTGTGCTCACAATTTAATAACAAAAATTATAATTAAGTTCGCTAAATAGGAAAACTAAATTAATTTAATTCGTTTATTACAACAATAAATAATTGCATTATATGACGTATACTTAGTTTTTATGTGCATCGTGATTTAATGTGATTTTATCTTAATAACAAATAGTTGTTCTGTTGTTTGCCTGCTAGACCAGCCAACTTGCCTCGATCTTCAGTGATCCGGTCAATCATGTATAAATATGATCTTCAGCAAACAACAATTCAGATTGTTCATGGTTGAAACACATTTAGCGATTCTTAAACCATAAATTATGATTAATTTGTGTATTAATTAAGTTTGTTATGACTAGTCGAGTTGAATATACACGAAGGTTTAATTTAATGAAATACTTACAGCCTTAAATAGTCGTTTAAAATCAATTTATACAATGTAGTGCATATAAATTATGTGTCACGACAGATGTATAGTGTCGCGACAGTAAACATAATGAGTGGTAGTTTATGTGATATTCACCTACTTCGATATTCACCTTCAAAAGTTTTGACCTATAATTTGTAAATTACATATCATAATATAATAACAAACTGTATATAATCAACTTTATCTAAACATATGAATAAATGTACGTAAGTACTTTCAGGTACTTGTGTATTATGCCACACTATATGTAACCTTACATTAAAGCAAATAATATGTGAGGGATATCTTCAAGTGTCCGATTATCGCTGAAAGTCTTTGTTGACATAATTTAAACAGCTTTATAGCCATGTATAAAATTATTATCAAGGGCTATACTGTGTACATTCGATTTATAAAAAATGTATCGCTTTTAGGTCACGCAATTTAAGTGATCTTAAGGGAATACTGTCGTCTGCACATCACATATAAGGTCTAGGTTTAGTAAAGATATTCCTCGATTTATATCAAAAGGTATTCCTCTCAATGCTATCGTAAGCCTGTTGTAAGTTCTTAATGAAACTGTGCAATGGAATCTGCTTCTTGTAGCGTTTTCCAGCACCAGCCTTGAATAAAAAAGTGATCGGTTATTAATTGATAAAAGGAACGCGTTTTTGTGATTACTGGCCGCGAAATTCTTTAATTCTGTATTCAACGAATTACTGATACACGGCCTATTTTGGAATATTTCATTACAGATCTCGTCTTTGATAAAGGATTAATTATTTTAAATGATTCTTGTTTGTTCTTTTCGGTGACTCTTTTTAGATAATATTACACAGATTTTATGCCCTGTAGAAGTATTGTGGCTACGGTCATCATGCATATATACAGTTCAATTGGATAAATCCAGGGAGTCTATTATGAAATGCATCCTAGTCGGATTTATCTGTTGAAATAATAGACAGCCTAATCTCTTTCTATTAGACAAGAAAAGCCTTTAAGACGTTTTCCTACTCTAATTCCTATTTGACAAATACTGACAAACTACTTTAACTTGTTGAAATCCTCTTTACCACATAGATTGTACTGCAATGTGGATCTTGACCTGTAAACGACCTGGCGGTGTAAGTCAAAAGACTATATTTTCAACATCAACAAATCCCTTGATGATTATGATTCATTAATCTAGCTAATACCATAGACACATATTTAGTTTCGTAACCATGATTATGAAACTATGATTTTCGAAATGGGAATACATGACAGCTCTCATTTAATTTGACAGTTTATCATAATTCATTAAAATTCTTACGTTAACTGTGTGGTTTAAAAATAGTTTTGTTTGGCCTTCCACCCAAATTTTCCTATTTCTATTTTTAGTTTTTTTATCCGTTAATTTATCGAACTCTGTATTAATTTATTTTTTTTGTTTTGAAAACTTAAATTTTTATAAACAAATACATGAAAAACCAATATTTATTATTCACTATTCACTAACTGTATAATTTGGCACTATCGTCTCTAAAATGCGATGGGATGAGAAAAATAGCTCATTTCGAAACAATGTTTAAACCATGTTGCAAACCATGGTTAGCAGTGACACATTACAAAGAAATCATGGTTAACTCGAAACTGTAGTTACGAAACCAGATATGTGCCTACAGTATAACAAGGCTGTGCTTAGTGTTAGACGTGAAGTACGATACTGGTTCGTGTCTTTATGATACTGGCCTCCTTATTATACTCCAACATGATGTAGTTTATTGGATGAGTGCGGTCGCCCATTTTCACGTTTACTCTTTATAATTCATCCACTCACAGTTATACGTACTCTGCATTATTTACTAATTTACAGCTATTGAATGATATCCGTAAAAATTGACGTCCATTTTGATTTCTAACAATATTAATGCCTCTCTGATGTAGCTGAGTTGATCTTATACAGACGTCCTTATTCCCATTGAAATTTCGGTATGATTCTATTTCACCGCTTCCTTTAGAGTCATCTCTTGCTTCAGATGTGCTTACAAATAGTTATGTAGCTGTTGGTTGTGTAAATTACACGATGTAATTTACACAGTTTTTTACATGTAAAAAACGTGTAATTTACACAAGGTTATTTTTTACATTCTATATGTAAAATATGATTTTATGTAAAAAAACTGAAGCACCATCTCTTATTAAATCTAATTGTAAGCACCATCTGTTAAAAAATCTTCTCACTATTTTGAATAGAATTTGTGAATTAATTAACTGTGTACAATTTTTGTCAAAATGTCACAATAATTAATGATTTAGATTAAAATATTTATACCGGTTAATTTTTGACATTTTACAAAGATGGCACTGCGAAAGATGTTGTATTCGGTTTTTACATGTAATTTAAGTTTTATGTAATTTACGCTGTTTTTTACATAATTTACATAAAAAATGTAAAAAACGTTTTTTTACTTGTAAAAAACCAACAGTGGCTGTGGAGTTATCCGAAACTCTTTAGACCTAAAATCAAATATAGAGCTTCGGCTCTGTTTATATTCTCTCGACCAAAGGTTATACAATCAAGTTACAATATTGAAAAGAAAGCTTCTTTAGTTAGAGCTACTCAACCCGGAATTTTAAACTAAGGCGAGAATATTTAATCTATAGGATAATTGGAATAGTTTCCTGAGATCTACTTCCAGATGTTCTACATAGGTTAGATATCTATGAGAAAAACAATATTCCATTGGCTGTCGTTAGGTAAATAAATATTAGGTAAAAATATTGTGTGTAAGCTTGATGATCTGTATCTCCTTCATGAGCGGACTTTGACCAATAGAGATGTTGGGCAATTAATTCTATTGTTATGTCATTATCAATTCTATTGGTAATGACATAGTAATTCTATCATCTTCCTGGTTATGTCATTATCAATTCTATTGGTTGGAATAAAATATCCTTTTTAGAGCGGGTGGTTCTGATGAAATTTTCCCAGCTGACATAATGAGTTATATCATTTCAATGAATCATGCGTGTGATATATGGCCCAAAACGCGACATCAATGGCACATACCGAGTTCGTTTCCCTCACGAGAGGAGGAATTGAATATAAATTTCTGATATCGTGCATGAAATCAAATTCAAACCGAATGATATAGCAATCATTGAAGGGAGAACCGCCTTTCGGTAGGTAAAGATCGTTGAAGGCCGTCGTTGTCAGCGACGATGCTTCCATGGCGTAGAGCGCGATCTGATATCTTCAGATTGCTTGCAACAGTATAAAGCACTGGCTCTGATTAAGTAAGATTGTTGACACGGTACGGGACAACAATGGCCAGTAAAACCCGACAGCAAAAATTCAATGTAATCATGTCAACGCACCATAGGTTAACCTAGGAGTGCTGTGGTTGGATCTCTGCTTTAATTTTAGCCAATGACGAGGTTCTTATTACTATGCAGAACTATGCTGATGGTGTTTGCCCAACAGTATCAGGTAAACATCTGAGTGTTTTTATCTGAATTAACGTTAAAACGACCTTTTAACATTGAGAGTTGGTATTCTAATAATAGTTTAAGTGTGAAATTAAACTATTTCGTTTTAAACTATTTCTGTAGTTATATTTCGTTTGGTTGACCATTTACTAGATCAGAGAATATCAAACAACTTGGTATTTTTTGTGGATAGTAAACTTACCTAAAAATATCACCTCAACTACAAACTTAACTAATGACGTCATTAGACAAACCTAAATGCCATCGGAGTATTAGTCGTAGAGCGGTTACTGGAGCTATAGCTTAGATTCGGCTGCTTTCCATTGAGCTGATAATCTATTTTGTTTGAATTGCCTACAAGATATTTGTCGCGACCTTTCTCTCTCAAGATTTATGGATGTCCCACAATTTTATAATCTTTCTTGTCTTTTTTCGGATGGTTTTCCACTTAGTGCTAGTTATAGAATCTACTGTTTTAAGTATCACGTTCATCTGGCAATCCTGGTTCGTTTTGTATAATTTTTCATGAAAATAATTTTTTTGATTAGCATTCACGAACCAGTCCAGTACTCTTCTCTTTTAATTACGGATAAAAAGTCATAAACTCGAAATTGTTACTGTTGTAAAAGAGGCACAATGAGCTTATGTGGTTGAGTGCAGAATCTTCTTCACTTCCAGCCAATTTTAATAAATTATGTTTACTAATTGATACCTCCACCCGTTTTTTATCCCAAATTGTGCAGTCTTTTGATTTGTTGAGAATAATAATATTGGCAACCATGTTTACCAAAATAAGAAAGATTGTCATAAGAACTTTCGGCCAAGAGATGTTTCGAATATAGTCTGGGTTATGCCATGAAAATACTAGCGTTTAGTATCAAAAAGTATGTAGATCATACTTTTGCTACACACTGTATATTGACATAAAATAAAACCGCTGGTATTCAGAATTACGATGAAAATTTACCATTTTACCCAAAATGAAGCAGTACTTAACACACTCATGCCGCATTTAGTTGGTTATAGGAAGATTATTTGCATAAGTTATGGAAGATTAATTAGCGTCATTCAAAGCGAATAGCGGCATTGTAAAAAATATAGAGAGTGCGAGTTGTGACGTATTAGTCCTGATGATTACAGTAACTCTATCACATACTGGTGTTAAAAATGAGACAGTTTCACTTATGTACTGGATTTCGCATGCTATCAAATATGTAAGTAATTGTACTATCGTAATTACATAATAAACTAACAAAATATTATTAGATAATTGTACTCAACTATTCATATTCATAATATATTTTGAAAACGTGAAGGTTGATCCATGATTTGAAAACAAACACAATGAGTGATCAAAAAAAACTTATTGGCCTTACTTAATCATAATATATGTGTGTAATGGTTGTTGAAATCGATTAAATTATGGTTCGTAATCAAAATAAATTTGTAGTTTAGCAATGGTTGTTGTTTGTAATTGCAAAGCCCATTGTTCGCCATTAAAAACGAATTACATTGGGACTAAAAAAATATATGTTTATCCAGATTCTCCGAATGGGGGATTTGGATGAAAGGGGTCAGCGAAATTAGATATTAGGTATTGGCCAGCCGGAAATACAATTTTATTGAACTTGAACCAACTACGACTGGTATTATGACGTTAGCTCATTATATCGTTCATAAGTCATAGTGTGCCTAAAATATTCAAGTTGAATAAAAGATTGTACCATGAACGTTTATTTATTGGTGCGATTATAATTGCACTATGCATCCGTAAATATAAATCTGATGTGATGTTAATTGCAAGGCTGCAACTAAATTTATGACTACAAAGTCCATTGAAAATGCTGAGTGCAAGTATATAAAATCGACAAACTTAGCATTATTTTATTTAATTAATACCAACTTTTGGGCATCACTTAGTGAGCTAGAATTCGTCATATAATTTACCCTATATAAGAAGGCATACATCAAAGTTAAGTCAAACTTACAACTTTATTTATTTTACACAATAAATAGTTAAAGATTAGCCACTTACCTCTAGTGAGGCTATGGCAGTAGTTTTCATTTCACTTAAATCACTTTAACACTTCACTGGTCAAAACATTTCTTCTATATGGCGAACTAATGGTGCATAAATGTCAGTGTAGTATATTTCGAGATATTTACATACGTCATTGCAGAAGTGTGTACAACTAATGTTGAGTCACTATCTAGTGTTATATATTACGTCACCTCCAAAACTGATATTCGCAATATTTCATGGTGTCCTGTTGGTTCTTAAATCGAATCAGCGTTTTTCTGAACAGCAGTAACTAGTTTATCGTTAGCATGGAGACAGTCAATTCATCCAGTGATCAAGACATGTAATTATTCAAAGGAGCAACAATTTCGAATAATTAAGCTATAAAGGTTTAAAACATATAAATTGACATATTAATCGATATAAACATATGTATAATCGATCGCCATAAACATATAACTCGACGTACAGCCGAAATAGATTACTGGTCGTAAGTCGAACGATAACTGTATAAAAGAAACATTTTAAAATCCAAATAAGATTTAATTTATACGTATATCAACTAGTATCGTAGTAAGCTTTATTGGGGATAAGAATTTTAATCGATTGTTTCAAGACCATCGGAGAAGTAAAGGCGTTGGGTAAAAAAGTAAAACAAAGTACAAGTTAGATTCATCAATTAAATATTTTAAGCAGTAGTAGCCTTTGAACTTTCGATTAAATTTTGTTTTTGTATGTAAGAGTAATTAGCAAACAACTAAAATGTAAAACTGATTTTGTTTTTTAGTTTAGTTTGTCATAAACAGTCGTGGGAAAAAGTTATGATTATCTTAAGTAAAATAACAAATGTTTAAGTTTTAATTATAAAATATTAAATTAAAAATCAACAAACATTTTCTCCCTTTAAGTTTATTACAGTCTGGTAACGATTTTGCATTGAATCTATATACAATATTTTTTTAAATATTCGAGGTTTAATCTTACTTAAACCTCGCAGATTTAGTATGTCACTTTCGCTTAACTTCGGCGCAAAATATTTTTAGCTACTTTTAATTTACCATCCAACTTATGATAATCCCCATGTATTGTAAACGAATTTGTCTATAAAAAATTTGTCAAAAATGAAAGTCTATAAATTAGTCAATAATCTAAGAGTTTGTTCACCAGCTGCAAAGAAAAGTTCATTAGCTTTTTATTGTCATGTTAATTAAGTTATATAAGTTATTGTTCTGTTTGTGTCGTTGAATACCAACTTCCTTAAGACTTCTGATGATAGTTTGTATACAGCTTAACATTCATATTATATATATTTTGATATTTTTGAAACATCGGAAACTGACTCTCTTGCACATTTAATAAACTCTAAGAAACGGTGATCAGCTGATTTGTTATCTTTTTCCACTTAAGTAGTGATAAATAGTACTTTTCTGTAATTTCAACTGTTTACATTTATATATTATTTAGCCTTAATTTATTGTATGATTCACGTTAGGACAATTTAACAAAACTGAAACAATATCCCAAGTGAAACAAAGCACAAACAAAATCATGTTGCGACATGAACAAACGAAATTTATGCCCCGATATTATTTAATCGGGCACTACTATCTTCATTTTTTTTCTGTATCACTGTTTTTTTTGTTTATAAAATTTATATAAACAAAATGTAGAAGCAAAATTTGATTTTAAGAAATGCTCTAGAATTTGAAATATGGTACAGGGTGGGACAAAAGTCCCGCTACCATTTTGATTTCCTATAACTTTGTTCAAAGAAAAGATAAGTAGGTTTGGTTTTCATAAAAAGTTTATTTAGGCTGCGTGCCATACTCAAAGTAAATGACATTTTTAGTGAATTTTTGAGTAAATTCAAATACTGTTCTAAAAAGTAGGATAAATGGATTGAAAAAAAGGTAATTGGTTGTTGTTGTTATTTTTTTGACATATAAATTTTTTTTCAGAATGCAAACATTTTACGTAATTTAAAATTAATAAAATCATAGATAAATAATAAATATAATATTAAATAAATAATTGATATGATATAAATAATAAAAAGCTATATATTGTATACATTTAAATATGGGAAAAACTAAACGCTATTTTGACGTTTCATTTATTACCTAAAAACCAGTGATTTTGACCCTTAATACCATTTTCACTTAACAATTTACTTGCATAGTTTGGCACACCATGAGAAATAAATTTGTACTAAAAATGCGATTAACCGAATTTTGCAATTTACCTTGAGTATGGCACGCCGCCTTGGTTTTACATGTTTTTCGTTATTATTGGAAAATTATATCGGCTTAATGAAGACCGCGATTCACTATGCACCTTTCGGCCATTTTTTAGGCATTTTTCAGGACATCCTGCAACATCTCAGGCTGAATTTATTCAATTTCGTGACGATTATTTATTGTCTTTAAGATGTTGAATGGTTTTGGGCTTATTCACATAAACTTTTGATTTCAAAAAACCCCATAAGAAAAAGTCTGGTGCTGTTAAATCCCGAGATCTGGCTGGCCATGCTAAATCGCCATTTTGCGAAATTAGTCCGTGGAAAAACCTAATTCAATAATTGCTCTTCCATTTCAGGCACAAGGAAATTTTGAATGATGATTGATTAATTAATTGAGGATTCTGTGTTCCCAAAAACTGACTGTTCTGTTTATTGACGGTGCCCACTGAGATAAAAATGGGCTTCATCGCTCATTATCAATTTAGACAAAAAATCTTCAATTTCACCAGATAGCCTTAGGATTGTACTACTGTACTCAACTCGTTGATCAGGATCACTCGGTTAAAATTTTTGGACTAATTAAATTTTTGGTACGGGAACATTTTCAAATCAGTTTTCAAAATTCGCCTTAAAACTGCGTGCAGAAATGTGTAACTGGAAACCATGTCTCCGAATAGATGTTTCTGGAGACTCTGCAATACTATCGCGCACCAGAGCTACTGTTTCAGCGTTACGAGACGTCCGTTGTCTTCCAGAACGAGGTCTGTCTGCTATAATACCGTACTGTCAAAAATTTGCATGTAAACGATAAATTGTGGTTTTGTGAGGCACTAAACGATTAGGATATTTTTAACGCAATTTCCGCTGAGTGGCAAAAATGGAATGATTATTTTCAATAAATATTGTCACTATTTCTGCTCGTTTTTGTAGTGTATATTTATTTATTATAAAATTGGGGCGTCTACACAACACAATGGTTAAAGCGAAACTGAGCTAAACGTAACATAACCAATATGGCAATTAAAATGGTAGCGGGACTAATCCCCACCCGGTATTAATTATGTTATATAAATCACTGCTCTGTTTGTGACGTGAAACCAACTAGCTTAAGACTTCTGAAGATAATTCATCTACTGATTTACTTCCTATTGTAACAGGTGAGCCATCTATCGGTTTAAATTTGAATCACCGATTATTTCGAATCTGGCAATAATTTTGCCATTGTATTCTGTCACAAAATTCAGTATATTATGTCCACTGAACGAAATGAATCGATTTACGCTTGAGCAACGTTGGGATTTATTGGAAATTTATTTTAATTACAATTGGTCAGAAATTGCACGAAAATGTGTGCAAAATTTGGTCACAGAGAAGGACCAACTGTGCTCGATACCCGCAAGTTTATTGTTTAACTGCGTGAAACCCGTTTCATTGTTGATGCGACCAGACGTGAGCGTGCTCGAACAGTGCGTACACCAGAAAATATCGATATTTTCGGGTGTCCCGAAAATAGCTGTGGCTGAGAGTGTGCGTGAAAATTTATCAACATTAACTCGTCATCGTTCTTAATAATTGAACGTTTCACGCACTAGTCTATATCGAATTTTGCGAAAAGATCTAGGTAAGACGCCTTACAAAGTTAATTTGATTCAAGTGTTGAAGCCGCATGACCATCCGCTTCGTTTTCACTTCGCTAGATGGTCCAACGAGAAACTGCACGATGATGGTGATTTAGCCAAAAAAATCATTTTTTGGATGAACCCCATTTTCATCTTGGTAGATACGTTACTAAGCAAAATTGCCGTATTTGGGGCTCATAAAACCGACACGTGGCTTACAGAAGCCAATGCACTATTATGAGTGATCATTAAGCTATAATTCTTTGAAAATGAGGACGACCATTACGTTAAATAGATACACCTATCGCACCATGATAACCGATTTTATTGTACCCTCTCTTCATGGTATTATTATATTATTATTAATATTTCATCTCTAACCGGAACTTAAATGACCCACCCTTTATATTTTGATATTTTTAATCGGAAACTGATTCTCTTGCCCATTTAATAAACTATAAAACAAACCGGCGATCAGCTGATTTGTTATCCTTTTCCACTCACATCTTTCTTATGTGTTTATGTAGTGATAAATAGTACTTTACTGCAATTTGAACTGTTTACATTTATACAGGGTGAGTTTCCTAATAAATGCAGGGCTTTTATCTCGAGAACGGTGCTAGATAAGAGAAAAATTAAATTTATTAAGAGTCGAGAGGGACGTCTAGTGGTGATCTTCAATGACCTTGAAACTCATTAGTTTCGGAGATATAGGCTAAAGTTAGGTTTTTTTTTAAATTAGAACCTATACTTTTTAGTGTTTGTTTTTATTAAGCAATTAAAAGTAAACACTTTTTGCTCACACATCATACACTTTTTGCTCACACATCATTTTTGTAAAGTGTATGATTTCAGAGATATGAGCAAAAATTGATATTCACTAAAGCAATCGAATTTTTCCCTAAGTTCTACAAATTAAAATAGAAAATATCATATGTTCTTTGACTTTATGCAATTTTTTTGTTTTATTACTTTGTGATAAAATTACAATTATCTTAGAAAAAGTTTTTTATCACGTTGTACACTAACCAGGAAGCATTCGACATGATGATGATCTACGGTTAGTGTCGACAAAATGAAAGCATGGCGATTAGATTATACGCTGAACGATATCCAGATCGTCGGCACTTTAGAACAGGTGTATTTAAACGTTTAGCAGATGCACTACCAGAAGCATAAGAAACCAAAGGAAAGGTCGTGAGTGTCCTGAGAAAATTGTTGTAGATGTGCTAGCTGCAGTATCACAGGACCCACACACATTAACACGAAATATTGCACGAGATAGAGGAATATCTCAAACGACCGTGTCTCGCGTTTTGAGAGAAAACAAATTCCATGCGTACCACATATCATTGCTGCAAGAGTTATCTGCTAATGATTTTAGATCAAGAATTCAATTTTGTCTTTGGGCGAGGCAACAAATTGAAGAAAATCCAGATTTCGTTCGTCTTGTCATGTGGACTGACGAGGCAACGTTTAAGAGCGACGGTAATGTGAATAGGCATAATTTACATTATTGGAATGACGTGAATCCACATTGGATGCGTTCCGTTGACCATCAACATAGTTGGAGTGTAAATGCTTGGGCTGGAATAGTTGGATCTCGCCTAATTGGACCTTTTTTTTTAATGGAACACTAACTACACAAAAATTTGTGAATTTTTTATTACAAGATTTTCCCAATTTATTGGAAGACATTCCATTGTGAGTAAAACAAGAAATGTGGCTTCAGTTGAATGGTGCGCCTCCCCATTTTGGTATAGCTTCTGTAATGGATTGGAAGAAGTGGCCCTACTTCTTTTCCAGCAAGATCACCCGATTTAGCATGCATGGACTTTTATTTATGAGGAAAAGTGAAAGACTTAGCCTATTTCAATCGACCTACCACTTCTGAAAATATGAAACAAACAATTAAAGATATTTTTAGAAACCATATTTCAGAAGCTGAATTAGAAGCAGTTCATCTAAATTTTTAGACGAGTAGAAAAATGTTTGGAATCAAATGGCGGACATTTTGAACATTTATTAAATTAATAAACAACATGATAAAAAACTTTTTCTAAGATAATTGTAATTTTATCACAAAGTATTATAATAAAACAAAAAAATTGCATAATAAGTCAAAGAACATTTGATATTTTCTATTTTAATTTGTAGAACTTAGGGAAAATTCGATTGCTTTAGTGAATATCAATTTTTGCTCTGAAATCATACACTTTACAAAAATGATGTGTGAGCAAAAAGTGTTTACTTTTAATTGCTTAATAAAAACAAACACTCAAAAGTATAGGTTCTAATTTAAAAAAAAAACCCTGCATTTATTAGGAAACTCACCCTGTATATTTTTTTGATATCATTTATTGACTTATCCACGTTAGAACAATTTAACAAGACTAACACTAATCACAATATCCCACGTGAAACAAAGCACAAACATGTAAAACAAAATCATGTTGCGACATGAACAAACGAAATTTATTGCCCGAAATTATTTCATCGGGCACTACTACATATTTATATTTCAGTTTTTTCTGTATCGCTATTTCTTTTTTTGTTGTTTATAAAATTTATAAAAACAAAATGTTGAAGCAAAATATGATTTTAATCAATGCTCTACAATTTGAAATATAAAAATTGTAAATACTTTTGCGCATGACTGCAATACTGCATATACAGTATCTTCAAATTTTGTTTGATTATGAGCCGTTAGAAATTATGTGAAGATAATTCTGATTTGACATAAAATTCACTTGTCCAAAGGAACTGAATAAGTTATAGAAATGCAAATCATGTTCACAATCAAGAAAAAGATATCAAAACGATGGAGATGCGAATAATGCTGAACAATCTATACTATAACCAAAGAGCGCTTATACGATTCATTTTAATAAGAACACTTTTAAATCGGCATAATTGTCATAAACTCAACAAATCTGGGTTCGAGAAACTCTTTCAAATAACTATGGTAGAATTGAGAACTCAACAACACAAAGTCTGAGCGAAACAATACAACGAGTAACTTCTGAGATAAGCTGTGTGTGTCAGAATGCGATTTCTTAATTTAAACACCTATTATCATTTTATAAAGTCTTAGAATTAAACTATAATAATAATTTAAACTTCCTGATTGATAAGAAACTACCTTCTATTTAGTTGTTTAACGACATATTCTCATATTATTCATTTTGTCACGTATTAATCGGTACACACGTATATTGACAACTTCTAGAATATCGAGTCCGTTCTGTTGAACAATTAGCCGATTTGGTTGTAACGTTAATCTTGATAAATATTTATAGAATCATAGATAGTACAAGCTTTCTCCGCATTTTGCCCAACATGCTATTTTCAGTTCAATCTTAAATCGAAAGGCAATCCGTGATATTTAGCAGATTAAACTATACAAGTGCTCCACTTTTGTGTGGTGATGAACTGAGTAAAATTCTGTCTTATTTTCTACTTCCTGGATATTGGCTGATTTGATTGAGTGTTAAAACTGTACTTTCGTCACCAAAATATTTTCTGTTACCCGAATATCAACGGTGTCTAGAGAAGATATATCGAGATACACATGTTAAGGCTGGATATAAGTTAAAACATGATCTTTCGTCTGATACCCTCATTTTCCGTTCTAAGGGATTGGTAAAATTATTTCTTCAAATGTTCAAATCAAGAGATGTTTATTGCTTAATCCAATAATATGTAACTGTATGATGTCGTTTATTCATGTGTCTTGTCTCTTTTAACGTAGGCAAGTAAAAATCACTAGTATCGTTAATAGTGTTGAGCCATTTGCTACATTATCGCAATAGGGTCAGATGCGGTAGGAATCCGTAGTGGATTCATTTGCCTCTCTAGTGTTTTAATTTTAGATGGAAGAGTTGATATGGCTGTCATTTTGGTTCATATTTTGTGCATAGGGTCATCTTGAAATAAATTGGCATTTAATTGAGGTATTATATGAAATTTAAAGTCCCAGCTCTTACAACCACACTGCCTCAAATCCTTGCCGAAAAGCTGTCAGATATATACTTTGAATCTCAAACCCATCGTTTTGATTGATAGAAATTTTGTAAAATAGGCGATGTAATATTATCCAACAGGGTAAACTTTTACTAGAGTAACCAACTAAAAAAAACATTAAATCGAGTGACAATTAATAGGCAATTAACTTTAGATTCGGTTAGGCTACAGTAGTTATTCGAGGCTGTCCAGTAGAAGCACTTCTAAAAGTGTTCTCCGGAAGCATCATTTTACAAGAAAAAAGTAAGTAGAAATACACATCCTACTTACGGTGGAATGACTGTAGTCTCGCGATAATCAGTTGAAAATTGAACAGATCTCATGGAAAACGTTAAAATTTAGTTCGTGTGTTTTAAAATATCGAATTGAATTTTGCCGGACTCGAAGCACGGCCGAGGCGGAGCAGTTAAGTTATCTCTCATATATGCTTAATCATTTGCCTATAAAACAGTTCATATAGAACTTGTTTAGAATTTCAAAACTGATATAGGGTCAATATATCTAATAGCCATTTGAAGGGTTGGTCATTACTGCGTAAATAGTATTTAATCCTGGAACAAAACCCTTCAACCGTTAAATTTGAGAATAAAAATATTTACTAGAAAGAAAAATTTCAAAAAACAAGTTCGGCGGATTCTAAGAACCCATCATTAATTTAATCTAGAGCTTACATTGGATCACCTTATATATAGAAGCCTACACTAAGTTAGTTTTACACCCGACTTAGTTTACTGCCTAAAGACTTAGTTTGTTTGCTGAAAAGATTTTGCTGCATTCCTGAGTTCAAAAGTCATTCATAAAACTCGAATAACTCAAGCAGTGCTACGATGGCTGTTTTAAAGCATTTCAAAACATGGCACTGCTAGACAATAGTGTTTTCTTTGTTTTTGACATGTAAAATCCCAACTGCGGCGTGAAACGTATTATTCCGATATGTTTACTTTATTGCATCAGACAACTTATAACTTTTAACTTAATGACTGTCGCACGTGCTTCAATAAGTCCGTGTTATATACTAAACACGTAGTGTAATTGTAATACATAGTTTAAATATTAACTGTGCTCACAATACAAAAATTCAACCAACAAAGTTTGTTATTACATATTGATGTATCGAATTCGATTACTCGAATCAATGTATTACCAACTGAATTATAATATTGTTTTGTAATTTCAAGGTGTTCAACCAATCAAGATGATTGATTGATTTGTGTTAAGTTCGTCCACGTTTATCTATATGGGAGAGGCCGTTTGGAAATATTTTGTAATATTCTTTCAATTTTGGTTAAAGGTCAACTATAAGTACACAAATAGGAATACAGTAGCACAAACTTAATCTTTGTAGTAAAAACGTATTCTTAAATTGTTTAAGATTCTCCCAATTAGACCAGCAGTTGTGGATTTGATCCTATATTCACCAATCAATATAAAAACCTAGAGATTGACATCCAATGCATAATTTCTCAGTCATGTCTTGAATTGTAAAAACGCAAGAAACCTAACGTAATCGAAAAAATAAAGAAGACTACTCTAGTAGTGTTCTTTATTCTTTCGATTACGTTAGGTTTCTTGCCTAACGTAATCGAAAGAATAAAGAAGATTACTTCTTACTGGAGTTTCCCCTAAAAAGAAATGGTGCAGTTATGAGTCTTCTGAATTTCTTTACCGATGGTTTTATGCGAAAAATGGAAAGTAAACCTATATTTTCGTCTTCCTGTCAAATGTACCGTTTTTCAAGCTGAACTAATTACGATCGCCCATCTATAAAACAGATGGTAGCTCAGTTGAACATTCACTTGTAGTTGGTACAAGGACACTTATTTCAGATAGAGACAACTGAATTCACTTAGGCGATATGCTGTTACGAGGCACTGGCTCTTCGAGGAACAGACTTTAAGCCTCTTCACGTGATTACTGTATTGCACGAAGCAGGCTGACATATCTGGAAGCACTTCTCATAATTGATCTCACGGCTCACTATAGGAAGTATGTGGTATTGCTATGGTCCAACATTTATCTGTACCGGTATTTAATAATAGCCATTTATCTGTACCGGTATTTAATAATACCTAACCTAACCTTACCTATCCTTCCTATGTCGAGTAAAGTTTCCATATCCACACGAAGAATTTGACCGAGTCATTATTTGATTTAAGGAAACTAATTTTCACACTATTATTACGAGTAATGAGGACCCAAGATACTTAAATCTTATAAGTCTCTCAAGCTAAATTAGTGAAAACCAAAAATTTGATAGTTTTAGACGCATTATTGCTAAGTCCAACGTAAACATAATATTGTCTGAAGCCAATTTATTTTTAATTCTTATTTTGAGCTTTGCGATCCATGATTAACGATGCAAAAACTCCACTTTATTCCTGTGAAACGATTCAAACCTGTTAACGACAACAAGTGACTCTGTCACCTTATTTAGTCGACCAATGCAATGTTCGTGTTTGCAGCACGTATGACCTTGTTTAAACTCTTCCAACCAAATTTTATTTGTTGAGAACGAAGAAGCAGGACTTAGAGTACAATATAGCTCGGCTTTGATATTGGTTACCAACGGGTCTGATCAAACTACAACATGAAATACATTCTCACGCTATATTACTATACGCATGGTAACGAGAGATCCACTACATATATTTGATTACTCTCTCAATCAATAAGTTACTTACTACTACTGAAATTTGAAGCACTGAACCTTCTATAATAGCAAGTAAAGCTTAAGTATCATTTTTCAACTGCAGTTGTTGAAAACTAAAAACATGGACATATCGCCAAAAGACCACCGTAATCCTTTGTGACCTGCTATTGTTATCAATATGACTATCAGTTAATCCGAGCAAACTGAGCTGGTTCTTTTTAATAGACTCTGGGAAACAGTCGTTCAGGTACAAGGAACCATTCAAACCTCTCTTCTGAAGTCTATAATCTGGAGACCTGAACATATATCAGAAGTTTACTTCATATGGGAGAAAAAGGAGAGATGGCATATAATTGCCCAGATGTTCTCGAACGCAATGGTGTTGTAATTCTTATTCGAATAATTACTCTAAATTACTACCGAAAGGCATAAATGGAACTATAAGGAGGTATATCTTAATCATTAAGGATAGATCAGTATGCTGTAATCTTAAGTACTCTACAGGTGAAATTATCTAAATGCGTGATAGGTTCCTGGAGTATTTGAGGCCGATATTGCTGAAATTTTGAAAGCAGCACTCTACGGGATGCTGCTTAAACGGAAATTGATTCCATAACTCTTTGATAAAAATTTGTTCAAGAAACAGTATTTAGAGTGAATCGTCTTAGTGATCTGAATGAAATCAGACTTCACTGTATATATGTTACTTGCATTATTGTCTATAATGGTAAAGTTGTTAGCTCTTACGACATGCATGCTTATAAGCGTGGCGCTGAGGACAACACCTACAAGTTCCTTGGAGGTCATGTTTCTCCTTCTCCCCGTGGACATTTGTGCAGATGGCGGCGATTACGGCCACTTGACTATCAGCCTTATCTCAGTGGAAATGTCTTCAAACGGAACAGTCGAAGATAGTTAGTTCGCTGAGGAAGGAACTGGTGAATCTAGACTATGACTAAGGGGATCTTGGAAGAGCGGGTCGGCTGCGGTAACGGAAGCATTGCAATTCTTTACGGATGGTCCAAAGCTACACGGTAAAGTAGGAGCTGGAGTCTTCTGTGATAAATTAGAAGAAGATATAGCAGTTCGTCTCCCTGATCACTGCAGCGTGTACCAGCCAGAGGTGATAGCGATTGATGAGGTCCTGAATTGGTTGAGACATAATGTGGTATCCTCGACTGATATCGCAATTAATGTGGACAGTCAGGTGGCAATCAAGTCGCTGGACTTTGTTTCTCTGACGTCTAGAGCGACGTTGGGTCGCCGCTCGTCTCTAAACAAGATGAGTGAACATTTCAACATTCAGATAGTCTGGGTTCAACATTCAGATAGTCTGAGTAGACGAACTAACGAGGCATGGTACAACTCTCCAACTGATACCGGAAAGAAAAAAGTTGGGGAAACCCAATTAAGGCACTCAAGACTGGGCTCAAAAAGGAGGCAGTAGCCTCAGCGAACGATAGGTGGACGAACACCGTATAGTAGCAAGGCAAATGGTCAAAGAGACGTATCTCTCTAAGACGACGTGAACTAAAAACGATCGTGAAGATACAGAGCCTTGCCTACATGGAGAACATGCGAGGAGGCTAGGTCTAGAAGTTAATGACTTTTCCAGAAGCTCGTTAAGCGAGAAGCAAGAAGAGACGGTAGTCCACCTCCTATGCTCATGCCCGGCTTTGGCACACAAAAGACATGAATATTTGGGACTACCGTCCATTAAAAACTTATGCAAATCTCTGATCTCGAAATCTGTAAGGTGCGAGACTTATCACGGCCACGCAAGTAGCTCAAACTGGTTCTCATAAGGGTAATAGGGAAGTAAGATCCTGTGATATCACAACGGATTGTCGCCAGTCTAAGTGTACTGAAGCAGCCACATAACCTAACCTAACCTACCTTTTACAACAAATTTCGACAGTCACTTAAACATTATAACTTCTTTCCGAATAAAAAATTACCCAGTGTACGAGTAGCAATGTAAACGGTTTAGTACTTCCGGTGCTTGTTATTCTCTTGATATTCTTCTCACAGACTGGATAACTTTGAATGAGGGCTTCTTGAAGACTAACTAACGTCCTTAAAGACACCGAATATATTGACCTTTATTCGGAGATGGGACTTAGAGAGTATGAGTAAAGTCTGCACAAAATGCCAAATTGTTAAATGACATACGCTGCTGCTGAGGAATCAAATCTAGTGGCAGCTCTACCCCACTTTTATAGAGAAGTAATTTCAGTGTCACAATCAACGAGCCTATATAGATAAACAAATGAAGATTTGATCAATCCATAACATCGGAACGAGAAACGTATGGAGTGTGTAGGCGCCAAAACAAACTATTTTGTGTCTTCAGTCGATTCGAAAATTATTTAGTCCTTATTGAGACTACAAGTTAAATTGTTCGGACTAATTTTGTTGGTTACCATCTCAAATGGTGTGTTTAAAGCTGTCGCAGTTGGATCGAGAGGTACCGGAATCGAATATCTGTAGGCTGTTGGTCCTCGATTTGATTGTATAATGGCTTAAAGGATGACGAAAATAAGATAACCACGAAAGTGCCTTAAGCCTCCAAACAAACTGCATATATAGAAATAGACAGACAGGCTTAAGTTCGTTATTTCATATCAAACTATCAAACGAATTTAATTCTGTTAATCATAAATAAATATTTGAAATAAACTTGTTAACATTTTGAATATTATAAAGTGCAGCAACAGACAATATATTATTAATTTCGAACTATTCGAAACACAACACCAAAATTTGACATTTCGAACAATTATGACTAATAGTATTGTTAACTTATATAAATATACATTTCGAAATAATCGTATTGCCAAAACGTTATTAACGACTTAATAAGTGTGTTACGTATGTACATACGTTAGACAGCGCTGGATTAGATGATACATGTGTTATTGTATTCGATCGGATAATAGAATGTTACATCAATCAAATCATATATAAATATGAAAGTTCATTAGAGTTACCCAAAACACTGTATGTATGTACATAGCAAATCGTCATTAGCATTGAGTATAAGCCTGATATGAGGTCGTAAATATGTAGTTAAGTCGCGGGATTAGTCAAAATGATATTTGATCGCTGTTATAAATAATTTTTTATTATATCTGCTAGAAAAATCAGATACATATGTAGATTGCTGGTAAATTATTTACAGGCTTTCACCTGTAACTGTTATTTGCACATACTCGTATATATGTACAAATATAATCTATAGATTTACTGTGGTAAAAGGTTAGTTACCTTTACAGTCGCAAATCAACCAGTTTTATGAATATGTTATATGATCACAGCATTTAGTTATAAATAATTATTGTAATTGTTATGTGAGTATGTATAACGAACACTATACGTACAGTGAGGGTGTGGGTACAATTACTCAACTATAATCGTCTATATTTAATGTGTTTGGCCTACTTGGGTTATTCGCGTATTGTATAAAGGTCAATACACTATTATGTTTATATGTAGATTTAATTAAAAAAGGTTTTTCGACGAATTGTCTTATAAGTTAGCAATGGTCTCTGTATATGGGTATATGTATAATGGTCTCTGTATATATACCTTATGCTTAGTAAGATGTTTAAAGAATAACCTTTACAATTACGAGTATTTTTCAAGGACAAGGTCAAAATCAGTACAAATGATCTTTTGGTTATATATAAGCTGAATTATTCTGTTAAAAGTACCAATTGGTTTTCTGGAATTAAAATATGATATATACTGTAATGGTTTTAATACAATGGATAAGATAAAACGTAGATTGGAGCAGAAAGTACCGGGTTCAAATATCAAAATTTAAACATGGAATAATTAAATATTAAAAACTGGAACTTGTAATTTTTATCCTATACTAAGACATTAATCATTGTGATACGATTCTACGACTTTATCCGTAAGGCTCACGTTTAAACACGTTTATAGTACTGAATTCATCGAAGGATAACAGCAGATCTGTACAGTAAATACTTTTTTTTTAAATTGGATTGTTGAAATGAAAGAGGACTTATTTTTAATATATCGTTTGACTGTCCTAATATTGAGTAGGACCATTTTTTAATGACACATTTATTATATAAATTTCACCAAATATAAAGACACCTGCCACTTGACCCATTTGACGATATGACTCCCAACTCGTCCATACATATAAAAACCAAAAGTAATTTAGTCTTCTGTTGATAATCCATTAAAACACTAATAAGCAAATGAGTCATTCAACGAAATTAAAGCCATACGGGTTCTTCCACATCGATTGTTCTCAATTTTACAGAACACTGCATTTCCCTGCTGAACAATATCTTCTATTGTTATCAGGATGTTATTCACATACCCATTATTTGAATTATAATTGAAAAACATTGGAAGTACAAGCAGAGTTCAATAATTAAATACAATATGCCCATGATTTTTTCAGGGGGGCTTATATGTTTTAGAATTTTATCCAAATTTGTTATCACGATAGCAGCTGGTTCTACTTCGTTTATTTACAAGCGCAGATACGCTTTATTTCGATCTATATAACAATAATTCTACTTCTCACCACTAATTATATTAAAGTGACCGAATGTTTCCAACTAAATATCTGCTTCTTCCCGAGTTTTTATGATTGGAATATGTTCAGTAACCTAAGATAAAGTGTTGAGCAAATATAATACATACACTGCAGTTCACTTGAATAGGAACGACGGTTTTTTTGAAATATTTCGAAATCTATCCAACTTTTTCAATATTTTTTTTACAGGATTAGCACTTGTTTAAAATTACATAATTTTTAAATAAAAATAAATTATTAGGCCAGAAGAATTTTATTTTATTTTGTTTTTTCTTAAAAAGTGTGATTTTTGTTTGTTTCATACTTGAATTAGAAACGATTAACTAATCTTAATAAAAAGTTATTTTATTGACTAAAAATTTAATTGAATTTGATTTATTTTTAAAACTTAATTGAGTTCACATGGTTTTAATAATGTGTACTACCAGTGGCGGTTATAAGCACAGGCAACCAAGGCAGCTGCCTGTGGCCTCGCGCTTTTATGGGCCTCGCAGTGGAATTATCCACTTCACAAAATGATACAACTATTGAAAACAAATTTTCATTCCTATTGGAATAGGAATTACTACATTTACCAAAGTAATAGCCTATTTTCTCTCTACGTAAATGTTTAAGACTGTTGTTTGTTAAATTTTTCAAAAAGAAACGAAAAACACATAGTACATAGATAGGTCTGATATTCAATTTTCTTTTCACATCGAAACTATCATTCTAGTACTTAGGACATTCTTTTTTGGTGTTCATTGAAATTTTTTTGTTTTGGCAGTTTAAATATTCGTTTTATTTTTAACGATTTAACCAAGTTTTTATAAAATTTATATATAAATAAATTATATATAATAAAAATAATACTCGTAATTGCAAACGTTATACAAATTATAAATATTCTGGGGGCTATTATGAAATTTTTACGATTTCGGAAAATACGAAATCGTAAAATACGATCCGCGGCGGATATTCCTATTATGAAACTTCATTTTTGATCGTAAAATTTAAGACAATGAAGTTTGCCATTTTATATTATTTTTAAAAAAAAAAAACAAATATTTTAATTAAATAATAACAAAAAAGTTTGATCCAAATTATAATTTAATTAATTTCTATACAATAATTATATAACTTACATTTTGAAATAATTAAATAATGTTATAATGTTTACAAAAAAATGTGTTTTGTATTTTGTAAATACGATATTCGTCACATACAGTCGTATTTTGACATACGATTTCGCATTTTCTATTTTGTTTCATAATACGGCGGAATTTACGATCTTCGTATTTTACGAACGAAATAAAATTTCATAATAGGAATATCCGCGGCGGATCGGCAAATACGATTTCGTAAAAATTTCATAATAGCCTCCCTGTGTTTTAATCGTCGACTGTAGCTGATGAATAACAGCTATAACAATATAGTAATTTAGATTTACCATTCTTTAATGATGGATCATCGTGATCGAGACACTGGGAGAAAATAGGCTTCGGGGGCTTCGAAGAAAAGAGATAAGAAAAAATTTGCTGCAACTATAAAAAAAATTAAACCATTGACAATTTTTTTTAATCACCATATCCAGTTACCAGAACCAGAAACTTCTGCGGATAAAATTAATTTGTCCCAAGAATCATCGACATCATCGACATCAATTACATACTGAGCTAGAAGTGTTAAATGATGATACTGTTGTAGTTTCAGATGACCCCGCATTATGGCCCGAATCATTTAGTGAACAAGAAAGGATCGAATTAATTAAAAAAGGACCAACTCAGGTTAAGAAATTTAATTTTACAGCAGATAAATTTGGTCGGAAATTTAATGTCAGTCACTACATTAGACAACTTGGTAATGGTGAAGAGGTATCCAGAAGCTGGCTTGTGTATTCGATTCAAAATAACTCGGTATTTTGCTTTTGTTGCAAGCTATTTTCCACTCGAAAAACTCTTCTATCATCGGCTGAAGGTTATTCTGATTGGAAAAATATAGGTCAAAGATTAAAAGAACATGATTTGTCTCAAGATCACGTTAGCTGTATGCATAAATGAATGACTATATCAGTCCATTTAAAGGCAAACGCAACTATCGATAAATCTTTGCAGCGATTGTTGGAAAACGAGAAAAAACATTGGCGTTTAGTGCTTGAACGTCTTTTTGCTATTGTTCAAATGTTAGCTGAGAGATCATTAGCTTTGCGCAGCCATCGTGAGCACATTAATGAGCCTAATAATGGAAATTTCTTGGCACAAGTATAGCTTCTTGCAAAGTTCGATCCAGTCATGTCAGAACACTTGAGACGAATAAAAAATAAAGAATGCTTTAATACTTATCTTGGAAAGGACATACAGAATGAAATAATTGGTCTAATATCGAATAGAGTTCTCAAAACCATAGTTTCTTCTGTACAAGTAGCGAAATATTTTTCTATTATCATGAATTGCACTCCGGATGTGAGTCATAAGGAACAGCTTTCTATTTTATTACGTTGCGTTAAAATTACTCACAAAGAAATAAAAATTAAAGAATATTTTTGTGGATTTTTGCATGTAACTGATAGCAGTGGTTCAGGTTTAGTTGAAGTTTTTTTAAATTTTTTGGCTAAAAATAATTTGGATCTATCAAATTGTAGGGGGCAATCGTATGATAATGGTGCTAACATGCGAGGCCAATACAAAGGTGTTCAAGCATTAATCAAACAAAAAAATGCTAGAGCATTTTAGTTTTAATCACACTTTTAACCTCATGGTGTGTGGCGCTGCAAAGTCAGTAATTATTGCGATTAATTTTTTTGGCACCTTTCAATGACTTTTTATATTTTTTGCTGCATCAACTGTTCAATTTGAAATATTACAAAGCACTTGTAAAGTTACTGTAAAATCCTTATCAGATACACGTTGGGAAAGTCGTGTAAATAGTATCAATGTATTAAAAAATAATCTATCTCAAATTCAGGCTGCCTTACATAAAGTTGCAGACTCCAGTTCAATTGGGGTTGCCGTTTCTGAAGCCAATAGTCTTGCTGCTGAAATATATTTATATCAATTTATAATCTCACTTGTAATTTGGCATGAGATATTGTTTGAAATTAACAAAGTAAGCAAGTTTATCCAGAATCCTTCGGCGGATATTTCTGTAATGATAAAACTGGTGGAATCTACGAAACAATTTTTACAGAATATCAGAAGCGATGAATCATTTGAAGCCCTCATAGTGATAGCTGAAAAAATTGCACTAAATCTAGACATTGAACCAACATTTCCGGCAGTACGAGTTAGTCGAAAACGTCGTTTATTTGAGTATGAGGGTACTGATAAAACCACTCAGTGGAAAGGCCAAATATAAAATAAAATTTTTTAATGCAATAATAGATGTTGCAGCAGTGTCTCTTAATGAAAGGTTTGAAATGCTCGATTCGTACAACGAAATATTTGGATTCTTAATAAGTACAGAAATATTTTACCGCAAGCAAAAAACGCCTTGCATAAAAAGTTGCCTAGGGCCTCGCACATGTTAAAACCGCCCCTGTGTACTACTTCCCTTATTAAAAATAACTTCATACAACCTGCTGGAGATGGAGTCATACAAAGATTTTAAATAATCTAAAGAAATTTGGTTCCAGGCTTCATTTATCGCCTTAATAAGGCTTTCTTTACTGTCGAATTGTCGACCACCTTCGTAAACTTTCCGAGACAGCCAACCCCGCACGTTTTCCATGATATTGAGATCAGGAGAATACGGAGGCCACGGCAAAAGCTCTTCATTTTGCTGCGATATCCATGATTTGATTATGTTAGCTGAATGGATAGTGGCATTATCTTACTTATATATCCATGGCAAAGGCCCAAAAGTATTATTGAAACGGAGAAATGCTTCTTCGAGGATGCCCTTGTAAGTTGCTGTGGTCATTTTTCCGGTTGGAAATGACGAATCTCCCGGACCATAAAATGATATAGCCTCCAGACCATAACGCCTCCTTCCCGGCTGTGGTCTTTTGCTAAAAAAAGGTTATGCCGTATTTCTTCTCATCAGAAAAAACAACACGTTTCCATTTTTCAGCCCATGTCATATCCCATGTCCTCGAGAAATCTAACCTTTTCTGTTTCCTCTCCTGATTTAGAGGTGGTTTCTTTTGGAGCTTTCTTCGAATAAGGTGATCTGCTTTTTTAATCACTCTCCATACTGTTATTCGGCTGGCCTCCACACCAACTCTAGTTTTAATTTTTGCACAAGATAGTGCGCAGTTGGATGCTGCCCTTAGTATGGCCCGCTGGTCGGCTGCAGATGTGGCCTCAACAGTTCGGCCTTTATTGTTTGAGCCATATTCTCTTGGATTTTTTGTAAAATTGAAGATAACAGTCTTACTTCTCCCTATTTTATCTGCAATTGCTTGTAGAGAATAATTATCGCTGTGTAGTACTTGAACTTGGGCAATTTCTTCCTTACTAAGTTTTTTTCCTCGACCCATATTTAAATTTTTTTTATGTTAAATTGGTAACCTTTTTTAAAAAAAATATTTAAATTTAAGTTGCTACACTTCAAATTTATTGATAATATGGTCGTTTCTATTCAAGTGAAACAAACAAAAATCACACTTTTTAAGAAAAAACAAAATAAAATAAAATTCAGGCCTAATAATTTATTTTTATTTAAAAATTATGTAATTTTAAACAAGTGCTAATCCCGTAAAAAAAATATTGAATAAGTTGGATCGATTTCGAAATATTCCAAAAAAACCGTCGTTCCTGTGAACTGCAAGTGAAATTGCTAATATATGCTTTTCAACAAGTTCGTAAAATTACTTATTGTGTAACCTTGATTGTTTCCCCTGGGGACGGGCATCCATATTTCGTAAATATTTCAAACGAAACATAATACCCATAGAATACCACCACAGTATCCAGAGCTTGTCGTTGAAGGCAACTAAATCTAGTTGATCGCTGGGCTGACGACATGCACCTTTAAAAAAAATTCAAATGTCAACAAAAAAACAAAATCGGATATCGCCAACACAACAACCAACCTCCGCTTAAGAACCTGGGTTCTGGTCGTGAGATTAAGGATCGGCACGTGGCATGTGCAGTCACTTAGAAAACCTGGCGCGTTGAACATGATGGTCTAAAAGTGAAGATCATGTATTTCAAGGTTAAAAACTGCTACCCAGTGAAGATGACCTCGGAAATCTTGGAGTTGGATTTGTTATTGGGCCACATTGCTGTACATTGCTACACAGTGGAGATGACCTCGGAAATCTTGGAGTTGATTCATTGGGCCACAGGTAAAAATGGCTGTGTTGGATTTCCAAACTGCTTTTGCACATAAGATTAGCCAACTTATGATTTGTCTATGTACATGCGCTCACTGATGTATAATAACCCCATTTTTAAAGGAGAGTCACCTACCGAAAGGTAGGCGAAGATTTCGCTGTG
Organism: Tipula lateralis; assembly: GCA_963932295.1. Taxonomy (NCBI): domain Eukaryota; kingdom Metazoa; phylum Arthropoda; class Insecta; order Diptera; family Tipulidae; genus Tipula; species Tipula lateralis. Next base: position 123,395,921 of record OZ010737.1, read on the forward strand.
TATGACGATGGCTCCACCGCGTAGAGAGGGATCTGGCTTCTTCTAATTGTTTACAACCATATGTGAGCTGGCTTGCGATCGAAACCGATGGAGTCAGATAATTGATATGGTATGGGCCAACAAAGGCCTGTAAAACCCGTTTAAAGTAATCCTTGATTTTGAGATAGCTCTTCCGAATCAGCAAATGCTGTTGCAGTAGGAAATTTTGAACCCTAATGTATGTTCACTCTCCATAGTTGGTGTGATTGTCCCTGCAATAAATGTCTTTCATAACTGTAACCTTAAACCTTAATAGTTTTTCATTTGTGTGATCCTTCTTCCACTTGTCTGCCTAGTAGTCTCCCTAGTATCACTAGTAAAAAAAATATATAATGTTATAAATTTTATGTTTGACCTTCATTTTGAAAATTTCTTGACAATTATTATTTTGACTATGCTTTTTGCTTGAGTAGGCGCAGAATCCAAGTCATACGAGAAAACTTCATCACAGCTGAAGAGCATAAAATTTTATCAAACCGATATAATATCCACCAACACATGGAGCCTTCTCAGTTGACTTGGTTCCATTTTAGTTTTGATACCTCGCTAATCTTACGTAAAATGCCTGTCACTTTTATTTGTGTCTTTATCTCTCTTTTGAATTTTGGTAATTCAGATAAATTATTTCCATTGTTTGTGGTATTCGCAGTCTTTGGAGTCAGTTCTCATTTCATTTGACAGTTTATCATAATTCATTAAATTTTATAGGTTAATTGTGTGGTTTAAAAATATTTTTGTTTCACCCTCCACCCAAATTTTCCTATTTCTATTCAAAAGTTTTATTTTCTAAAATATTTTTATAAAAATAATAAACAAATACATGAAAAAACCAATATTTATAGTTTTCGCTATTCACTAACTGTATAAATCGGCACTGTCGTCACTAAAATGCCATGGGATGAGAAAAAAAAGATCATTCCGAAACCATGTTTTAACCAAGTTGTAAACCATGGTTAGCAGTGACACATTACAACGAAATCATGGTTAACTCGAAACTGTAGAAACTACGAAACCAGATGTGTGTCTATAGTATTAGACGTCACTATATTGATCATGTTTGGTTACGGATTGGGATCGGGGTTTAGGTGGACACTTTTGCGGGGAATTACATCACTTTTCTCCAGCTGTGAAAGCAGACCTGACATGTGCTAAACTACCCTGAAAAATAAAATTGTGTACACATAAATTAAAACATAGATGATATTAAAAATGTTAATTTATCTTATTTGCAACTCACTTCAAGGGCGAAACGCTTTAAAATTTAAGACACTCAGCATTAATAACCTCCTCATGTATAATCTATGTATTTCCCCGTCAAAAACCATTATAAAATCGAAAACATCTCGCACGTTATTTGACTATCGAGTATGCGTTGCATACAAATTTGTTTTAGGCTAATCATGGTTTACTATTCTAGCAGTCGTAACCCACTTTAGCATTTGTAGTTGGTATGGCGAAATCATATTTACACAAATATCTTGACTTGACATCATCGCTATTTTCGTGACGTCTATTGTTTTTAATTGTTTACTATTTATAAAAATAATATTTTGAATATTTTTAACAAAGGGAAAATACAAAGTAATTTATACTTGTGAATGTCACCAAAATTGCAACAAAATCGAATAAACAATTAAATTGACAGAATTCGATAAAAGGTAGATTAACTTAGGCTACCAGCACATTGCACATGGCATTTTATTCCATTCTATAGTATAGTGTCGCCGGTTGTAGCTTAGTGGTTCTGAGACTTTCTCATCACATAGATGAGTCCCAGTTAGAGCTATTTACAGCCTTTTTGTCATAGATTATTATAGTATACTGACATTTAAAATGAACTCTGGCTCATTTCTTGTACCCCAATAGTCAATGTACTCGTAGTTGTGTCTGAAAAATTTGGGTATGATTTCATGATGTTTGGTCGTAGTAGTGTATTCAACATAGTTTGATGGCACATTCGTTAAACTATCCTATGAGCGTTTATGTCGTTGCACGTTTTAGATGTATCATTGGAAATTCAGGTGCGGTCTATATAGGGCTTGATTGGAGGGTTTTGTTCACATCAGTAGATTTACATATTCTGTTCTACTTTGATAAAAGTTTGTTAATCCAATTTAAACTACAGAATTTTTACCATGCACTTTACTCAATAGATCTGGTACTAAAATTTCACCATTAACTTTACTCAATAGGTTTTGGTAACAACAGCTATTACATCCCTGTCGTTTCATTAGTAAAATCCCAAGCAAACCGTTTCTAAGGAATGGTTGACCACACAAACATTTCCGGAAATGTTATACAGTATTTCTTCTGCTAATGTAAACGTTTCTCTCCTCTTTCGACAGCACTTTATTGAAGTTTACACTACTTTCTCATATTTGCCAAATCCCTGTGAATGGTTCTATTTAGAAAAAGCATCTATTCTGCTACTGGATACGCTAATTCGGGATTAAAACAAAGCCTTTCCTTTAACTCGATAAATGAATCGTTGCACTCACTTGTCCACACGAACTTTCCGTTAACCTAAATAATTCAAGTTGCTTAAGTATTGTAACGTGTATGATGTCATAAAAATAAACTGAGGAAAAACTTTTAAATTAAACCATGCAACCAACCTTCCATTGGTCAAGCAATCTCAGGCAATAAGTTAAGAAAATCAAACATAATTCCATTACAATTGATTCACAAAACAGCTATTGCCTTTAGTAAACACTGTCCCCCATTAATCTTCTGGATCAATCAACTTCCCAGTAGTAACTCTTAAGATCCTATGTACTGTACCATTTTGCTCTTGAAAATGCATTTAACATATCATCTAGTTAAGATAATGAATAGTGTCTTTAGATGTTAGGTTAATCGGCCTTCGTAATCTACACAAAACCGGACTCCATTCTTTTGAATCTTGCTTAACATGTCTTCGATGACGTTTTGCTTAGATGGCGGTATAGTCTATTCGAAAGTTGATTGATAGGGATCTTTTCATTGGCACTTGATGTCTTGCCATATGTTTATCAGTTGTATTGCCAAGTTTATCACACTCTCTCTCTCTCTCTCTTTCTCTCTTCGTCGTTCGTTGAACTTCCTATTTTCAATTTGAACAACATTTTGATGCATCCTTGGCTTTTCTCCAATCACACCTTTCAATAACTATGCTCTCTCCTTAATTGATACGCAATTTTACGATACATAGGACATTTTAACTTAGCTTTAACCCCTCAAAACTGGTTTTAACTATTTTCTGTCATTGTTTCGTGATTCCCTCTTCTAATTAATGAAATGGTTGGAATATTTTACAGTTATGTTCAATATATTTCCAACTTCTCCACATTGCCAACATTTAGCTTTCTCGCATTGGAAAATTCCTTCCTTTGTCAAATTTCATTTCTATCCTTCTTCAAACTACACATTGATTGCCCTAATTCATTTATTTATGCAAATGTTGCTGATTCCTCGGTTACTCAAGCGATCCGATAAATTGAGCAATCTTGGTTTTATTTTTTTAACAATAGCTTAAAAATTTACGGTTGTGTGGGAAAATATTTAAACCCCAGTGTTTGCAGTAAAAATATCTTTTAATTGATAAGTGAACTCTTCTACTTATGCAGTATTCAGGAGAGTCCAGCTCTAAAGGAGTATACAAAAGACCCAATAATCTTGGTACATTTAAAATTAAGTGCAAGTGCCAAAATTTGCAACTACACAATTGAGATTATTCCTGAAACGATAAATGACTCCAAACTAGAGCGTAAAGAATTCTAGTTTACGCGGCAAAGACAATGTTTTATTCGATAATTGCGTAACGATTTTATAATTTGTGGCATAGTATTCTGTATCTATCAGTAACACTTCTATGAAAAGAAACATCAAAAACGAGAGGCTGAATTCTTACAGACAAGGGATACTATACCGCTGCACTCAGCTCAAACCACTTATTCGGCGATACTAATTAAGAAGTGGGTTTCGCAGAAGCTGGAATTTACTACTGTTTTATGTCAAACTAATAATAATAATAATTAAAGAAGGCGGAAATAATTCCAGAACTCAATGCCACTAGAGGCCCACGGTTCAACCCACATACACATACAGATTAAAAGCACCCAATCGTGATTGATGAATCGTCACCACCCCGGGAATCGAACCCGAGACCCCCGAATGACAGAGCAAGTACGCAACCTTCTCTACCACGAGAGCGACGTCAAACTAAAGCATGCTTTAATTCTCGCCCGTTATGCCTCATGTGCAATTATTTAAATCACACCGATTACCCTCCTGCATAGCATTTTTTAATTGTTAAGACTTATTTAAGACTGTGTTAGAAACAATGGTACTATCACGAAAACATTGGATACTATACTTAAAAAAATGGCACAATGATCTTTATAGCAAAATATTCCTCTAACCCGGATATAATAATCAAAATTATTTGGGAAAGTAAATCCATATACGCATGTTGTAACTATCAAGTGTATAGGCAAGACCGACTGTAGATAAGGCCGATACAACATCCAACAGTTATGACGTTAACACAATTCGATAGGAACGACCTCAAGTCAAAGTGTTTTGTAGAGCCGCGCAACAAATCTGCAACGTATATGTAGACAGACACAATCCAATTCCTGCGGAATGTTTACAGCGGACGTTCCTTCTCATTATTTCATAAGAACGTCTTTGCGGCGTACGCCGAACATTACACCACATAATACATTTTTATATTGTTGTATGTAAACACGTCTTGTTACTTCAAATTTAAAATGCTGAATTAGTATTAAAACCATTAATTATCTATTCAGTTAAGATACCCGACACTATTTTTATTTTTCAATATGTTGGGGCTTGATAATGAAATATGAAAATATGATGCAGCAAAATTCGGCACGGAATGATTCATTCACAAAAATAGAATACAGTAAAACCTCCAACTATCTGTACCTGGTTTAACCACATTACGTTTTAATGAAATTATTTAAAAACCCCATTGCAGAGCTCCTATTTATTTTGGTAAAGGGACTGCCGCCGATGAAAACAATTCCTTAAGGTTCGTATACCTATTCTGCAAGTAGAAGTATTCGTGGATTGAGTGATCAAGTTTATAATGAACCAAAGAGTTCTAAAATTATTTGTAAAAATGCAAGTATAACTAACTGCTTTCGGAATCTGAGACGACTAATTGGATCACCAGAGGTTAATTTGAAGGGTGTCGTTTACTGAATCGGCTGCAGTTTTTGAGAATGTTATTCGAAGTTGTGATGTATGATGATGTTAATGTTGTTGTAATTCACTAGACCGGTTGCGGTTTGATGATGACGTCATTGAATGACAGTGTGCTCGAAAAGATCAAATCCATCTCATCAGACATGTGATACCGGACTTGATGTTCGTACTGTGCGAAGAGCACAACTCGAAATATTGATTTTATTTGATTGTGCCGTTAATCGTACGCATTAATTATTTTTGGTACTTACTAGGAACGCCACAAATCTATACGATAAACTCCTGGAATTATTTATGCAAGAGTCACATTTTTTATAGCACACCTTGGTTCCGATCATCTCAATTAATTTATACTCCTTTGTATATAAACTATGTTCTACGTCTCCATCAACAAAAGAATATTTCCAATTTCCCATTCCTAATTTTGGTATAAACTTCTTGAAAAAATTCCCTGTAGAAGACGTATTGCTTGTTAATTGTTCCCGCACGTTCAAATAGAACGAAATTCATTTATTTATCTTAACAATTATTATTAAGTAACCGGATCAGTACTTTAGAGTTTAAATCTACCATAAAGTATATTTATAGAAAGACGTTTACCCAAAAATCTAGTTTTCGGGAAAACACCCAACCAAACAATTGATCATCAACTTTTCAACTTTTCTTCTTCCACCTTAAGTTAACAACCGAAAACGATGTATCGTTTTTGAGCATGCCTTGCATTGCATACAAATTTTGTTTCTTTGTTTTACATGCGCAAGCGATTATTTACAAACGCAACCAACCAATAACGACAGTCAATTATTCAACTCAGTCATTTGTTATTTGCACATTTCAATAAAACTTGTTTACGTGTTTGTATACTGATTAGTAAGCAGTGATCATCGCTTGGTGTACATTTACTCTAACTCGATAATTATGTGATACGGCCTACATCAGCATCCGTAAGATAAAATGGACACATACATGGACGCTATTATAATTTACAAATATGCTGCACTGCTAGGGCAAACTGTAAGAGCTTAAACCAAGACTGTTATAATCGAACAAAGTCTTCGTTGTAAATCTGATATGATAATATCATGACCCGCATAAATATACCGATTTTAATTCTGAGCTGATTTCACTTCGATGACAGCACAAATTAAGTTAACCTCACTCTATAAAATACTAAGTCTTCCGACAGTTGGAAGGGGCATACCATGAGTTCTGTGCTTGAAAATGAAATAACATTCTTAACAATATCTAATGTCAGGGAAGGACCAATTCAAATGGAGAACTCGCTTTAACCAAAGAGTTGGCGAGCAAGTTTCGTTGAATGGCACTGTGTGCTTGTACCAAACTGATCGTTACACTGCTGTTGGAATAGAGAAGAATAATTAAATGTTGGCAATACTTGACCAGATTGAGGAGTTGAATTTTGCAACGAATTGAAACGGTTTTAATATTTTCACTTTGGGTAGCAAGTTTAAAACCATTCGCAGTACGAGGGCTAACATCAACTCCGCTTGAAATCCCATACATAATGTAGAGGGCATGTGCTGGGCAGTATGTTCTTAATCCCGAACCGCATGTTAATTGAGAATAAAACCATCGATTCTGTTGATTTACAGAATTTTGTTACATCTAATGATCTCTCGATGGATAAGCTACCGAGAAGGAATTATCGAAGTTAAACCCATGGTATGTCCCAAAGTCAAATCTTAAATGTCACATTGGGTTGTGACCAATGCCTCTCAGTCGAAACTTATACATATAAAGAATTCTTTCCTGTTGGGCAATCTTTAAAAACTTAAAGAGCAATTGTAAAACCAGTTCAGTCGCAATGATACGATATCGATGCAATCATTGAAACGATGATTTGTGTGCCAAAGTCAAATTTAGTGCATGTCTTAGTAAAACGAAATGACTCTCGACACAAGTTGCAAAAATCAATGACCTGTTTATTGTTAAGCGATTTTTCACTCCTGTATCTATAGTTCATCAATAATAGTTTCATATGATTTGCCAACTATGTAAGCATGTTGAATATTATCGAGTGGGTAGACAGATAAATAACCATCTCTTTGATAAATCTGTTGACGATTATTTCCAAAGTCTTAAGGAAGGGTTAGGAAAGACGAATAGCATTGGGATCAACTGGTCATTTTTGACTAACAAAGATTTTAGTCTTTTGAGTCTTCTTGTAATACCATCTTGATAAAGTATTTTTACAGCTTTAATGTTAGGGTGATGATGGAGCCTCTCCTGATGTTTTCGAGCACACTTCTTTATTTCCTCTGCGACTGTGTCGATTCCGAGATCTCTATGGAATCTATGGTCACTATTACGAGTGTACCAAGGGGCGTTAACTATTCCTGTGAGAACTTTACTTTGTAATCGTTGAACAATTTGTTGATTGCTGGTTTTGGTGCATCCCCATAGTTGAATATCATATCTTCAGACCAGCTTGAGAACTTGTTTATAGAGCATTAGTTTATTATGAATGGATAACTGAGAGGTTCTTCCAATTAGCCAGTACTTTTTCCTATATTTTAGTTGAAGCTCTTCTGCTTTCTTTTTCACGTGTATTTTCCATCTTAACTTTGCATCAAGATTCATACCAAGGTATTTTGCTTGATTTGCATTTGCTACAGGAATATTATTGATAGTCACAGGTAGTGGTTCTATTGATCTATAAGTGAAATTAATGTGAGTAGACTTCAATCCATTTACTTTAATTATCCACTTAGCTCGCCAATCTTGCATATTATTTCAGGATTTTTGTAGTTTGAGTGTGGCTTCACCGATTGTGCCACCAACAGCTAGAATTGAGGTGTCATCTGCAAACGTGGTGTTATAGTTGTATTATTCGTCTGTGGTAAGTCGCTTGTCAACAGTACAAAAAGGAATATCCCTAAGACACTTCCCTGCGAGACTCCTGATTTAGCTTCTTTTATGCTGGAGTAAACCCCTTCCTGCTTAAGTCTAAAGTTTTTCTCTTACAATTAAGACTTGACCAGTTCGCAATACTGACCAGTTCGCAATCGAATGGCAGAGTTTGCTTAACTTTTAAATACTAGACCATCTAGTCAGACTTTGCCAAATGACTGCGCTATGCCCAGATAATGACTGAACAAATCGATTTTTCCTCTCTAAATCCAAACTGATGGAACGGAACGACTTCCGAATTTTTCAATCTCACGTTTAATTCGTTTTAATAATAGTCTCTCAAACAGTTTTGACATAATTGGAGAAGAAAAATTCGCCTGTATGAAGTTAATTCACTTGGTGGCTTTCCGGGTATAGGTATCATTATTACTTCCACAAATTTCCAAGAAAAAGGGACGTTACATAGTCTAAAGGAGGCATTAATTATGTCCGATATTTTCCTAATAGCTTTATTAGGTAATTGTTTAAGAATCTCTTCAGTTACCAAGTCATATCCTGGTGATTGTTCAAGTAATACATGGTTCTTTATTTCTTGTTTCAATTCTTTAGCATTAGTTAATGGGATTTCCTGGCTCAAGATAGTGTCTTTTCCCTCTGCGAATTCGTTGTGTTAAATTATTTAATCTATTTTTGACGGTTGGGTCTCTTCTTTATAACTAGTGATTTAATTTCAGTTGGGTAGCATTTACCTGGTGTTTGTTTGTTGAAGTAGTACTTTTCCAGACTGCTTGCTGTATATCTTTGACTAGCTCTTCTACCTCCTGCTCTAATGTGTTTTCTGATGAAAATAGTGTACTTAAATTGATACTATTGTTAAGTTCATTCCTAAATCTTTCTCAATCAGTATATTTATTTGCTAACACTTCGGCTGCCAATGTTGTAATGAGCATATACTCTAATTTTAAATTCACCCAACCATGCCAATGTTGTTTCGGACATACATTCCTAAAATTTTCTCATAGTGCCTGTGTTATTCTCAACATACATTCTACAGTATAGGTTTCTATGCAAGTATATTAACACTGTCGTAATAAAAAAGAATTTGGAATGTATGTCTAGAACAACACTGGCTTAGTGAGATAAAATTTGGGATGTATGTCCATAACAACACTGGTGTGATTGTGTGGAAATACGAATGTATGTCTATAACAACACTGGCACAGGAAAACAGTATTTGGAATGTATGCCTTGAACAGCATTGGCTTGGTTAGGTGGAATTTAAAGTGTATGCTCATTACAACATTGGCAGCTTAAGTGTTAACATTAGATGTTTATCATTTGTAGTTCATGTGTCATTTGTATTACTTATTATCATTAAAATAGAGTAGTGATACAAATGACGTGGAGTCAAATCCTTCCTGCACTTGTCAACCGAAACTTTTCTTGTTATATAAAGAAGTCAATTAGGTCTGTTATTTTATTTTACTCGCTGGATCAGTAAGTTGGTTTACCTGTAGAGTGCCAGTTGCAGTTGTATTTAATTATTGCTTGATGGAGCTCTTTCCTTTAAGTTGTTATTAGTCTTGATCCCCAATCCGTATTTTAGCGTTGAAGTCGCCTCCAATTATGAATTTCTCACATAGTTGCTTGAAGAAGTAAGTATAAGTACTATACTTACTTCTTCAAGTAACTCTTTTATGTTATATCTAGGTGCGGACAATAAATTGCGGCTACCACTACTTTATGGTTTCGGGTATTAATGCTATAAAGCTAATTGCTTGTATTTCTTCACTTTCAAGTTTTTGCCATTAGCAGGTTAACCCTAATGTTGTTCGGCTTTTTTCGAGTAGAGTGTTTCTTTGCAAGATTGATATGCGGGCTCTTTCTTGCTTTTCTTCTTGTGAACTAAGTCTATTAAGAATATCTTGTAGTATTTTATTAGTTTGGTTATCACTTGAATTATCAACTGAAGCAGAACCCTGTTGCCCTCTCGAACTTTCGATAGTAAGTGCATCAGTATATGTAACATTTGGATTTGTTCTTGATACCATGTTAAATGTTTGATGTGGCATCAATTTTGTTTATATTCTTGTTGAGTTAATTTCTAGTCTGGTACTTGTAGTTGCTTCTCTTGTTTTGTTGCGAATTTTTTGCAGTTCTTTTATAACAATACAACCTCTGTAGTTGGCTGGGTACGCCTCTCGTTTTGCGTATTTTCATGAACTTGGCACCTTTACACTGTGGAATCAATTTAGATTTTTTGTCGGCTTCTATTTGTACTTTTGTATGAAGTATTTCACTGATTACATAGATATTTTTATTGTCTTCCGTTCTTTCGAAAGATAACATATATAATGTACTCGAAAATCATAATTGCCAAAAGACAATATGGTCTTAGGAATAATTAAAGATCACTGTCTTTGTGCTTACTTGGTTAAGGAGGATAGTAATGGATCAGTAGAGGTTTAAATCGGCATAACCTATCCATAACTGTGTGACGCATGCTGACTGGTTCTCATTAAACAAATAATCTGCAAATTCAGATTCAAATGTGTTTGATCTTGACTTACGAATACGTATACATTTTTTTCTTATTCAGTTCAAATCAGTAAACATCATGTAAATATTTGCACTTGAAATTTCGGATAACATTTTATGTCGAACAATGGATTATTGTTGTGTGTGATTTAGGCAAATACATGAACGATAATTATAGTCATGAGAAAATATCTATTATTTTGTATAAATATATACGACAAAATTGTGATCTTAGTAATTAAAATGTGAATAACCTTGAATTCTTCTAACATATATTATGTAATTTTGCTCATGCAAACAATTCGTATCAACATTAATCAGTCGGTAGCATGACAATACTATTACCTAAAACATTTGTCACATGTCTCTTTGTATAGATTTTCCGATTATTCGTTACGAACGTGATTATTTAGAACGTGCGATCGTTAATTGGGATCAACTTCAATCATGCCATATCGATGAAAAGTTGATCTTCAAAAATTTCGTGTTTTACACTTTTTAAGCTCTGGTGGTTTTAATCAACAATGCGTAAAAACGATCCGATATTCAATTTATTTGTTCCTCACTCTGTGTCTGTATACCTTGTAATTTGTAAAAGTACTCGTAAACGCACTTAAAAAAACAGAACCATGCTTGGCTTATCTGGTGAACAAGGTGGTTGCTGAAGTATACTGTACTCTAACTCATGAACTATACATACGTGCCAATCCGTGATGGAAAATAAATACTTTTTTCGTCAAATCGTTGAGAAACCCTCTGTTTCTTCTGTTCCTCCGGTGTAATTAATGGACTTACGTTTTATCCATGTATAGTAACGTATAGACTGAAAAATCCGTTACAAATTTACCAAACGTTCCGTGCCACGAACCCGTGGATAGCTTTTTGATCTTGTTTTTCAAATAACATGGTAATATGCTTTCAAATGTTGTCGAAACTGAACGTTCGTTATCCCCAATCAACCACGTCAAATTAGAGTGGCCAGTAACTATCCTAAATGAAATACCTTCGATGTACGCACAGAATTTTTGCCTTAAATAACCGTCAAACACTCGAGATCTGTCACACTGTATAGTTTCTTTAAGCTGAGGTAAGTGTATGAGTCGTATACCAGTGTGAGACAGCAACATAATTTATTTTATCTACACCATGAATAAAAAATGAAATAAATCAAAACATACTTAAAGGTGCTTAACAGTTTAGCAACACGACCTTTGAAATTCCAAGAAATATTACAATTTTGTGCTATTTATATAATTAAACGAGCGTTATGCAAATATCGATTGCGGTGATTTTTTTAAATAAATATCTTGCATAATTCAGTTAAGGCTATTAAATATAGTATTCTATAGCGTTACCGCGAATAAAACAAGATAATAAACAGGACGCTGTGGATTTGTAAAACTGTAAAATTACCAGCCATTAACTTCGAATGATTGTATACTAGTTATATTTGGTGTTGCCAAAATAGGAGATTTAATAGTTAAGAATGTGACAGTAGGAGAAAGTCACAAAATTATTACCCAGCCCAGTGACCCATTGTCTTAATACTCTGAGACTCGAAGTATAACTAATGGTCCGTTTGGAAGAAATAGATGTATTGGATGCTAAAGCTGAGACAACATAACAAACAGCATAGAAAACGGAATGAAAGTATTCCTCCAATCCACAAAAGTTAAAAATGTCACCTTTAACCAAAAATATTGAAATGAAAAAATTATTAATGTGTCCAGGATATATCACGATTGCCAGTAATATACAATCCTTTTGAAAATATGCTGCCGAAAAGACTCCTACAAATAATCGACAAGAAAAGGTTTATACCAATTGTCACCATTTGGATTTAGAGCACTCGACTATCGTCTAAATACACATAATTACCAGTAGCACCACCAATGCAATACAGCTAAGAGGCACTTATTTCAGAAATAAACAATGGCAGGAATATTCTGACCTCAAATAACAAGCAACGAAGCTCCTCAGAAGAATATTTTGATTCCAATGCTGTCATTATATAACTACATTATATGTCGAAGGTCGACTTCTCAGAGTAGTACTATTCTTTGCGTAGCCTGATTGTCAAAAAGTTTTCATTTCACTTTAACTGCTATTGGCAATAAACCAATTGTCGAGTTGCAAATTGTATAAATGAAGCAAGTGAACCCAGTAATTTACCGGATTATAGTCAATAGTTTCTTCTACTATGGTTCAGTTTTCACGAAACTCAATACCAGGCTCGCTATGGAATCGAAACGCGATAAACTCACAGTATAACATCGTTCATGTCGTTCACGAAGTAAATCTTGCTGTTTTTCAAACAGACTGCAAATCGGATGCAGGTGATTTTTAATGGATAACCAAGAACGCTGCCAGTTATTCACACATACAAAATTACTGAATGTAGACGTTGGTTTAGTGTCAGTCCAATTATTGGTGTTGAAGTTTTGATAATATATGATTTCATCTTTAATTTCTGTGAAAAACGTTCGCTCGATCCGTCGACTAGTTTTTAGCTATAAATACGATAAACGCTATGGTCATAACACATACACCAATACTTCTTCCTGCTAACTCAGTTAGCAGTCGTAGCAAATGAGACTATTAGGGTGAACTGAGACACTGGAGCAAACCACAGCTTAATTCATCAAATTCTTACAATCATCTTCTTTCATTTATATACAAAAGAACATCTTCTATGGTACCTTCACCTCTTCACATGGTACAGAAGACAAGGGAATCGATACCGTATGTAGGCTATGAGACCTACATTTCGATTGGTATCCAATTTCACATGTCTAAAATAATTGTAGGATACATAATATACCCGAACCGCCCATGTGGCGCAGTAGTTAAAGCTGCGACAATTGGAGCGGGAGGTACCGGGTTCGAATCCCGATTCGGGGCAAGATGCAAAATGGGGTTTTCACCTTCGATCGCTTGGGCGCATGGTGCGATCGGTGGTGTAAAATGAACATATCTGGATCCCCTGTCGTGTTTAGAATCCATGGATTGACCCATATTCAATGTCAGTACTATAGGCTGACATGGAGCTATGCAATGCGCAGATGGTTCTACGAAAACTCGGACCTATAGCCGTACATAGAGTGGTATCACAACGGACCATTCGCCGGTTTAAGTGTGCAATAGCAGCCACAACAACATAATAACATAACATAATATATCCAAAAAATGCCCCATTGCACCTCATCGAATTACTAACTTTAGTAGATAGATCCTCTCGATGTGCTAAGACATTATGCACATGATATAGATAGCTAATACTGTTGTTAAGATATTTGTCGAGCAATAAGTTTCAAGATTTTCAATACCTTTTCAAATATTCATTGATAAAACGTTTGAGTCTCAAATTACCCGATTCTTAACACTGCATATTATCCTTCAAATAGTAATACGTTCGATTCATCGCTAAAGAAAAGCTTCGATTTAAACGTGAAAAGATATTCTACTGTACCATCGAGCTATACCTTGTCTTCTTGAAAATTCGAGCAGAAGTCAAAGATGAACTTAAATGTTCTCAGCCAAATTATATGGACAAGCACTTAGATGGACTGTAGTTTAAATGCAACGCCGGTTATATTCCTAAGTGACTTGATAATTTAGAGTCATTTGTCGTTTCAGGAAAGATTATCTTATACATCGAAATGGCCTAGTGAAAATGTTCTTTTGGAGCATAAGATAATTCTCTTTTGGAGCATAAAGTACAGAGTTTTAATACCGATATAGGGGAAGAATGGAAGACATTTTTCCTGAGCTTTTTATACCTCGACCCATCTTTATATTTCAATACTAGTTCAATACTGGCATGGAGTAATGAAATGTGCTGATGATCGCAGGCCATGATCGGGTAAAAAGTTTTTCTTGAAATTTACTATAATAGTTGTAGCTTATCTGTTGCTTTCAACTATTGTAGTTAATTTTCATCGTAGTGTGTTTTAAAAATTCTCTCTTAAAGCCTGATTTCCATTATGAAAAATAAACTGGAAAAATAGTCAAAGTAGGATAAAAATATAATTTTCATAAAGTGCGAGAGAAATAAAAACATTTCCAGTATAAAAAAATGTATTCAGTACTGAATAAATTTTTATGGTTACTGAAAAAATTATTATAGCAGTACTGACAAAATATAGCAAGAGAAGTATTTTTTCCGCCCAGGTGGCGCAATGGTTAAAGCTGCGATATTTGGAGCGGGAGGTACCGGGTTCGAATAGGGGCAGGATGCAAAGGGGATTTTTCACCATACGATTACGATCGGTGGTGTGAATGAACACATCTATGACCTCCTGTTGTAGTGCAGAGTTCATGGGCCAACCCATCTTCCATTTCAGTACTATAGGCTGTCATGGAGCTATGAAATGTGCAGATGGTTCTACGAAAATCGGACCTATTGCCGTACGTCTGGAAAAATACTGGAAAAATATTTTATAGGAAAAATGTATATGGATGTGAAAACGTTTGTATGCAGTGAAGCCATATTTAAAAAGTGAAGTCATTTATAAATATGAAGCATTTTATAGTACTTTGTTAATAATTTTAACCTTTCGTTTTTTGTCATTCATATGTGAAAATATAATTCATTGTGAAAATAATTGAAATAATGAATAATTATTTTAAGATTATATTTTTCAAATTTATTGTTGAAGATTCAAAGTGTTTTTGTCTTTTTTTCAATAACAAAAAAAAAATTGTTATTTTTTGATTCTTTTATAAGCATCTGTCAAAATACATATATCCATTTAGTTTTACATAGAGAAAGATTTAGTTTTTCATAGATTCTTCTTTCTCTATGGTTTTACTATAAAAAACAGAAAACGGTAAAAAAACCGTCTCTGCCCCTAATTGTATTTTTGATTTTTTGGTCACTTTGGTTTTTTCAGAAAAAACTACTGGCAGTATTTTTCTCATAATGGAAATCAGATTTAAAGCGTTTGAATTATTTGCATGTGAGAGATCGCACAAAGTTAGAGTGAAATTTCTATTTTTAATTGTTGAAAAATTACTCGTATAAATTGGAAAAATCCGCTAAATTAGTGTAAAATTGTACTATCGCTAACATTACTCTATCGAATTTTTTGTTATCCTAATTTTTAAAGATTCCAAAGAAAATTAACTCTTCTATTTGGTGACCACCACAAAAATAGTTTTAAATAATTTTTTGGTTGATAAAGACAGATAAATTGTAAACCACTACTGCAGAATAAAAAACGATTGACATTTCGGGAATTCCCACAAGTTTTGGTTTTTTTACAACGCTTAACATGTAAACTGCAAAGATTGTGTTATTTATGTCTTTTTTGCAATAAATCACAAAATTAGACTTGGTTGAGTATTTTACATTCAGGATTAGTGGTAAAATATATTTTCTTGATGTTTATTCACATACGTCATCTTCAACACATAGACCAAACTTTCTTATTCGTTGCTCAAAGCACGCTTAAGAACTAAACCATTTTCAACGGTTCTTTAATGTTCGATACATGATTGATAAACATCTTTATGGTACTAAATGTTCTGAAATATTATTTTATCTTTTAGTAAAGAATAGCAAAATATTGAAGCCACATCCTACACTTGGTAAACAGATAAACAGCATCCTGCTTTTGAACAATGGCGGATGCTTTCGTTTTTATCAATATTCAACACCAAGCACTCTTAAATTTTCAAGAATACTTTAAAAATTGATTCATTCTTATAAAATGACAGATATAAGGTTATAATTCTTTTTTAATGTTTGGAAAAGGGTCACTGATCGATTATAGATTGACCCTCAATCTCGACGACCCATCAGTCAATTTATCATATTTTGTCAATATTTAATTGGCAAGTTGTGATTGGTATGGAGTCCCATCGAATTCGTTAGCATTACCCACCCGCATCATCACATTAGACATAATCGAACGCCAATCGCGCCAGTTCATCTATATGTTTTCCTTAGTAGAGTTTCAGACTACACAGTTTACACATAATTACCATCAATGATGTCCCTCAATTGGCGTTATCGTCATCGGGCATATAGACATATATATTTTCATTTTTGTTGAACCGTCTACATCTTCAACCTATGGTATAAACCATATGATAATTATTTAAAATAATCCGTATGTTTATATTAGTTGTATTTCATAAAACCAAATCCGGATCAGATCACATTTCATAAGGAATAATTGCGTCACAAAAATTATGGCATGCGACTATTGTTTCACATGAATCTTATTTAGGTGTTCCGTGCAACATTATATTGCGCAGCAAGTAGCCTAAATGAATACTAGTTGTATAAAAGTACACAAGTTCTGATTTTTTCATATTAGCGGAACTTTTTCATTTCAGTGAATAAGTTAAGAACATTTGATTGCTTCTTATTAGTTTAAGTATGAAAGTTTTAAGGATAAAGCCATAGAATAGTGGCAGCGTAAAAAATTGTAGATCTCTACTTTTACGTGACAATAGTGTAGCAAGAAATATCTTAAGTAATCATGTTTTGTATAAGGTCTTCGTACACTTCTAGGATCTTAATATGTATCTTGCAAGTGAGGATAAACACAAATTGTACTTAGTGAACTATCATATCCAAATCGTGCGTATCATTTACGGCACGATGTGCAGCATTTCAAATTTGACAGCGAAATCACAAGCATCTTCGTGTTGTGTGTACTCAACAGGTGAAATGGTTGCTGTAATCAATAACCATTAAAAATCGAGTTATTTGATGGTTTTATCTGCATTTCACTTATGGTCATTTCCCATCGTAATGATTTTTCCTGCTAACTTTTTAAATAAGTTCGATTGATGTTTCGTTTTAATCCAGACAACTGTGGCCTCTTCGTTAATATTACGTAAGACTATACGGGTTACGTTAAATCTTAGATTGTTTATTTAATTGAAATGTAATTTTCGAAATTGCAGTTACATGACCATTTTGAACAATTAAATTAGATTTTTATGATTTCCAAACGTGTTGTAAAAGTATTTATTTCTAATAATAAACTTAACGTATTAAAAGATGTTTGGTTAATCATAAAAAATCCAAGGTTTTTGTTTTTATTTCAATAAAATATTGTTAATGCAAAAAACTACGCTTTGTAATTTGAGTGGTTCACTATATAGTACTTGCTGATCGTACATAGTAAGACAAATAATTGAATGAATATCAGCCATGCATAAATATGCCCTTCAATTCCAAATATTTGTCAATTTTTTTTATTTTATTATTGTTGAATTTAATAATAATTTGATAGCCGTGTACAAAACCGACAGCAACTCAATTATTTACTTGTTTGGTTTGTAAACAATATAACTTGTACCAATCGGTACATGTTTTTAGATATATAGACTAAAACCAACGAACCATCCTCATTTCTCGGTTCACAGATACTAAAGTAGAAAATTACACTAGTGGAGCCGAAACTGTCACACAAGCCATGCTACGATCCATATAGACATGTACACTACAATTTGTATACCTGTACACGCATGCTTTTGTTCATAGTTTTAGTGTATATTTCAGTGATAAAACCGGCAACGCTGTTCATACGAACGCACATAGTTCATATGAACAGCGTTGCCGGTTTTAAGACTGAAATGTAGACTAACCACAACTATGAAATTCAATTTCTGTGTGGTCTCACCGTTATTCGTCTTTATTTTGTACACATACGGTTTGTTGGGCGCTAATTCCGACTAAATCGTTTGTTTCTATAATTTTTATTGCGCAACTAATGCCGAACAGCTGTGTTTTTAAAACAATGCCATGGTTTACTGATTTATTGTTGTCTTTAAAATTAATTACTAATGTTAGTTTGACATTATAGAGTAGTGAGTGTTGTTTATTGTTTTGCCAGAATAACAAACAAGATATATAAATCAACAGAAGTATTTTTGTTTATTGTTATATATATGTAGTTTTGTTCAATTCCTGTTTACATTTAAATTTGTATTCCGTTTAAAGAAGATCTGTTTTTTGTTTTTAATCTTTCAAATTTTTATTGTTACTGATGGCACTCCCAACTTTTTCGCTTTTACGTTCTACGAAGTGCCATTATAGCCAAATCGAATGAAGATGGGGCAGTGACTCTTGAATACTGGGTCATAGATGTGTTTATCCAAATTATGAAAATCCCTTTAGCATCCCGCTCGCTACATAGGAACAGCTTTAAACCACTAAGCCAAAGGAGGATACCATACTCTCAATATTATACCGGGTGTTTCTTTTAAACTGAGACGATCAAATATCTCGAAAAATAGCCACTCTACGGAAAAAATGTCCATCATCAAAATTTAATCATACCGCGGGGGAAATACATTGCAAAAAAAAGTAGTCCTTCACCCCCCGCTTTGTAGGTGGGGTTGGGGTAACTTTTAAACTAAGATAGGAAGCCATATTTTTTATCGCAGATACGGATTCTACGACTAAAAGTACGTATGATTTGAATGAAATATTTTGTTCGGTTCATCATAGATGGCGTTGTAATTGACGAAATTCAATATTTTCAATTTCTTCTTCTTAGAACACACGCATTCGATTCTGCAATACGTTTGAAATAAAATTCGTCATCAAAACCATTTATTAATGTAAATGGCAAGTGAATAAAATAATTTTAGCTTAAAATAAGTGTTCAAAATGATGGCCTGTGACTTCAATGCACTTATTAATACGCATTTCAAATGATTGTACACAACTGAGAAGTATGTTTGGTTGAATTTCAGCACACGTATTTCTGATTCGCTCAATCATGTTCTCACGTGTTGTTGGTTCTTGTTTGTAAACTTCGTCTTTGAGATAGCCCTACAAACAGAAATCTGGCGCAGTAAGATCTGGTGATCTGGCAGGCCAATTTATCGGACCAGCTCTACCGATCCAGTGACCATTGAAATCACGATCAAGTATTTCAAGTGTCACGACCAAATAGGGTGCAGGACAACCATCATGTTGAAACCACATGTTCCGTCTCAATTCTAAGCTCAAATTTTCAAGTAATATTGGCAGTTCATTTTCCAAAAAGTTTCGGTACATTTGACCATTCAAGTTGCCTTCAATATTGTGGGGGCCTATGAGTTTTAGGCCTATGAGCTTTAGGGGCCTATTAGAAGGCCTAATAAATTGTTTTGATGACGAATTTTATTTCAAACGTATTGCAGAATCGAATGCGTGTGTTCTAAGAAGAAGAAATTAAAAATATTGAATTCCGTCGATTACAACGCCATCTATCATGAACCGAACAAAATATTTCATTCAAATCATACGTACTTTTAGTCGTAGAAACCGTATCTGCAATAAAAAATATGGCTTCCTATCTTAGTTTAAAAGTTACCCCCGCCCACTCACAAAGCGGGGGTGGGGGACTACTTCTTTGCACTAATGTATTTCCCCCGCGGTATGATTAAATTTTGACTATGGGCATTTTTTTCGTAGAGTGGCTATTGTTCGAGATATTTGATCGTCTCAGTTGAAAAGAAACACCCGGTAAAAGGTCGTGACTTACGAATTAAAAATTACATATTGATTAGATCAAAGCATACTCTGGAGTTATTAAACGATACAACAAAATATTGTCGTAGTAGTTACCGGATATAAGTTACCGTAGTGTGAAAATGCACATTAGTGAATTCAGAGTACAGCGTGTCGTTTCTGTATAGAGAAGCTAATTATATATATATTTTAGAACTCTTTATGTTGACGGTATTATGAATGTTTTCTGATCTATTTAATGGTGTATGTCTAGTTAATGTCTAGACACGTAAGAGACTGTAATTATATATCTATAATATATACTATGAGAAATTCGCAAAAGCCGTCTATGTATATAGAGTGAATTTTACTAATTTGGAACTCTTTGAAATTCAAGGCGGTAATTTTATAGAACGATCTCATTCGATTGCTAGTTATGACATATAGAAATGGAAAAAGCTGATAGTATATACACAGAGGGATAATTTCTACTTGCGGAGGAGATTAACGGTGACTGTCTAACAGGATAATTTTCTGGTCTGATCAGATTGGTGCGGTATGCGGATACATTTCTCTCAAAACTATAAATCCCCTTGTTACTCTCAGTACGAAATGTGACTGCGCCAAGTTAATTAAATTATCTCATATGGAACATAAATTTAATTAGTAATATTCAATGAAATATGTTATCTCTGATTAGAGCTAAGTCACGATTGTTAGATGTTTGTCAAGTTTAGAATGATTTTTGTTAAAACTACGGCCAAAATTGATGATGGTTATGTTTGGTCTGACACCATGATTTTTTCGTTTTTTCACGATACGAGGCACTAAACTTTTCTTAGTTTTTCCATTTTTCCGGTGGGTTTTGCATTTATCAACATATTTCAGAACATGGTATCCAATTTTCTTGCATTCGAGAACAACATTATTAGAGAAAAATCACATACCTTAATTGCACATATCGAGTTTTATTCAATTATGAGATCAAGAGAATAATAGAAGTTCCAGATATTTTGCATTAATGAGATTCTGCATGATGATCCTGAACTTATGTTGCTGCAATCTTTTAACTTTTGCGTACTGTGATGGACCCACGACAAAGAGAATGGTGTGGTTACTTTTGGTTGTTTAATAGCACTGCTCAATTATGTACGTTTGAGATAGTTCTACGTTTCATTTGTAGAGTGCTCGGCATTTAGGGGTATTTACTTGTAAAAATATACGCTCTCTGAAAATGAACTGCAACAGAATGCTATTACCATCATTTGGATTCGAACCAGTGGCAACGTTTGTGAGGACTGTTACAAAAAGCGGTATCCGGTACAAACTATCCTAGACAATCAGCTTGCTATAAAATAAGTCTTTCTATACTAATAGTATATGCTTGAATCTCAAAAATCTGACTATGGTTAGAATATACCTAATCTATCAAAATAATTCTAGCAGTCGAACATAAAATTCAAATGATATTAGAAATTGTTACAATTTAAGTAAAATAGTTATGTTCACTAAGCCCATCGCTCGGTTAACATACCTGAACTGACTTACGATAGCGCACTAACAACACAACTTTCAACACAATATAGAACATTCTACACCATAGCTCACATGCTGGAGCCTATGCTACTCAAAAATAGATAAGACGTTTGGCCTAATATAAACAAAAACGTAACTCATTTGGAGCAATCATCTTTATCCCACCAACGATCAAAAATCCAGAGTAATATAGAAAACTTTTCTTCATATTATGGAATCACTATCACAGACTAAGGGTTTACTTATTTAAATCAATTGCAAGAAGTGTTTGGCATTAATCGACATGCCCACAGCACCATCCTTTGCCACCTCGGTCGTCCGCAAATATGTATATATGGCAGTTCGGTGTTCTTCTCAATATCACAATTATTTTAAAGAAAGTAACTTAAAAATAGTCTTTCATAAGTAAATCATCACAATTATTGTCGATAACATAACTCCTATCCAGAATCAAATGGCATGATTGATATTTTCCATCGAAAGTTTCAAGCTGCTCTCATGACCAGCGGAAAGACAACTGAATAGTATTAACTAAGACTACTTGGAATCCGTGAAACGGTTAAAAAATATCTGAAATACTCACCAGTGGATTATTATGTATGATTTTCACGGATTGACACTTTATTCATCTAAGTCATTCCCAACATAGTGACAGGAAACAAAAATCTTTAGGGTAATTGATTGACATGACATTTAGAAATTTTATCACAATCTCTATCACAAAGGTTAAATTTTTCATATTTGTTTTATTCAAAAAATCCAATATTTGTTAAATTTTTTTAAAGCAAATTTAAAGTCTATTTCAATACCTATCCAGGTACCATTCAGGATTTATAAGTGCCATCAAACTAATTTTTAGGGGTAAACATCTGAGGTACTTGGTTTTTTGGTGGATTTGTCAGCATGATTAGGGGTAAAATTAAAAAATTAAAAAAAAAGTTTTATTAATAAATATTCTCTGCCCTGGCCTGAATGACAGCTTTCATTCAATGATGCATTGATTTCACCAAATTTTTCACAAAATCTTAAGGTATCGCCTCCCATTCCTCTACAATCGACTGTTGCAGCTCCTTCAGACAAGTTGGAGCAATATCTCTGGCTCGAACCTTTATTTTCAACTAGTCCCATAACTGTTCGATGGGCTTCGATCCTGCATGGACAGAACATTTTCATCAGTAAACCCGGCAAGAGGTACGACGTACTCCTCGAGTCATTTGAGTCTCAATGTACCGTTGAAAAGTCATTCCTCTTGATTGACGCCAAGTATTGGCTCGGATAATGAATACTGATCTTTGCCTATAGTGATATGCCGCCCTAGAACATGCACGATCCACCACCATACGAGACACGTTCTTCAACTGAACATTGTGCATATTGCTCTCCTGTATACCCTTCCGCATCCATCGGTGCCATATAAACCAAGTCAGAGAACAGGACTCTTCTACATTCTTGTTCTATGCAATTCAAATTCTCCCGAACGAACTCACGACGGGCTTGTCGAGGAGCTGTGGTCAATTTCGGCCCGTTTAATGGTCTATGTGCAGTCAGATTAACAATTCGTCTTCTAATTGTCCATCAACATGTTACGAGAAAGCGGTCATCACACTGTGCTGTAGCAGGTGGTCGGCCAGATCTTCGTCGCCATCTCAGTATAGGCTGCCATAGACCAATGAAACGATAGTCCACGTAAATTGGCCAGATTAGAACTGAATAAACAAAAACTAGCAATATGACGATCCGGAATTAAAATGCTTTGTCAATTCGTCCTCCATTATTGAAATTGTTCCTTCGGTTTAGTAATGGAAAACGAAAACTATTCTTAAGTTTTACAAGTTGGCATCATTTTATCCAGTTAATGTGAGTGTTTACTAACTAAACCCATAGCCTGTGAAATTCGAAAACAAATTTTCTCTTTATCAATTAAATGTTTTTTCAATTGTTTTTTAAACCACGTAACGTTGGTAATGTTCCAATTGTTTAAAACAATTGTAATAGAATCAACTATGCATTGATTTATATAGTTTGAGTTGGCCAACTGTGATTGAATAAAATATTTCATTTTTATAATTAATTTATAAAACAATTGCATTTCAATAGCAGTTCCGCTGTTTAATTAGTAAATTCATTTAAAGTTTCTCGATTATTAAGAATGAAGTTTCTATCAATTGTGCATTTAAGAAATTTCAATAAAGTTACTGATACATTAATGTCAAACAAAACTTCATATAGGTCGATCACGTTTTATGATCGTACCTATAGACTAAACAAAAAAAAATTCCTAAGCAGCAATTAAAAATCTAATTAAATTCCAGTACGATCGATGACACATCCAATATGAATCTCGACAATCTTGACTTACTAATTTCGCGCGCAGATATTGATGTTTATCATACAGATGTTTGATATCTGAAACGCAACACATTTATACGATATTTATAAGAAAGTCAAGTGTTGTAGAGTTCAAAAGTGGTTGGCACGACGGGTAATGGAAAGCTTGCGGATGACGTAGCTACGATAAAATGGGCACATTTATTATTTACATATCCTCTTTGAATAGTTTTCAAGAACTGACATCTTAAACTATTTGAAAAATTAATTAACATACAATGATCGCTGCAAAACATATTTGGTGTTGAATGGATGTTGAGAAGAATATACGCACGATGATCAATCATATTTTGCTGTCGGATGAAATTGTTTATAAAACTTGTTTTTATTGGCAACCTCATCCCAATTCAATTCATTAGGTACAATTATAGTTTTTAAGCTTATTTATTAATGTTGTTGTTGGTAGCAAAAAATGCTACGTCACGCCAATTCCAATAAATACTCATACAAACATTTTTTTTCCTCTAATTTCAGATTACAAAACATCACAACACAATGAAATTAGAAACTCAACCAGCGCAGAAACCAGTCGAGCTGCACGACAAAAACCAAACACCGCCACCGGTGTCGAAATTTCGTCGAATACTACCCCAAGTATTGGCTAGTACGGCGAAAAATTTTCTCCTATTCGATCTTGGCTTGGCGGTCGCATTTCCAACTATTGTGATACCGGCGATTCGTGGTATATCGACAAATTCCGATCAATTCGAAACACTTACGTTGAGCGCAACACAAGCCTCGTGGCTGGGTAGTGTTGCCTATATATGCCAACCGATTGGAAGTCTATTGTCTGGCCTGCTCACCGAACCAATTGGTCGTAAAAAAGCTATGATCGTTGTCAATATACCGCACATAATAGCATGGGCTATGCTATATTTTGCGACATCGCTCGAAGAAGTGTTTATTGCCGCTATTCTACTTGGACTGGGTGTCGGTTTTATGGAGGCACCGATAATTACGTATGTCGGCGAAATATGCGAACCATCAATACGAGGAATATTAACGTGTTGTGCTGGGGTATCCGTCATGTTGGGGATAACACTAATATATTTTCTAGGGACTGTAATTTTTTGGAGGGCGGCCGCATTAATATGTTTATCAGTGCCAATTTTAACAATGATTGCAATATGTTTTGTTCCCGAAACACCAATGTGGCTGTTATCGAAAAATCGTAAGCCCGAAGCACTAAAATCATTGCAATGGTTACGTGGTTGGGTGCCAGAACAAACCGTTCGAAAGGAATTCGATGAAATATGTCGCTACTCAGTTAATTCGAATAAATGTGTTACGTGTGAAAAGGCTAGTCTAAAATGTGATCATCCACCGGCGACGCTCAAGGAAAAGCTTTCAGATTTATTACGGCAACGTACATTAAAACCATTTTTACTCGTGATCACGTATTTTACCTTCGTCCAGTTTAGTGGAATACATGCGATGCGACCTTATTTAGTACAAATATTCAAAGCTTACCGCACCAAATTGGATCCCAGCTGGGTAACCGTTGTTATCGGTATGCTCGGACTATTGGCTAATATTATATGTATGGCAACCATTAGAGTGGTGGGGAAGCGAAAAATGTCATTATTCTCGATGATCGGAACAATATTATCGTGTTTTTTAATCGGTTTGTACAGTTATAAATACCTACCGCACGATTTAAGCTCATTCAATATACCAACTTATGAATACGCTGAACCGAGTTCGGTTCCAATGTATTTCTTTTTCGGACTAGCATTTTTCACCAGTATTGGTATTCAATCAATACCTTGGATGTTGATGAGTGAAGTTTTCCCGTTCAAGTACATAAAATCAAAGTATTTCACGCACTACGACGATACTAATCTCACACTCTATTTGTATTTATAGATCACGAGGCTTTGCAACTGGTATAACGGCTGCAATAAACTACTCCCTTTCGTTCGTTACAACCAAAACATATCTCAATTTTGAAAGTTGGTTGGGTCTGTATGGTGTTATATGGCTCTATTGCACCATCAACATATGCGGTTTTGTGTTTATCTACTTTTTACTGCCGGAGACGGAACATCGCACACTCGAGGACATTGAAACGCACTTTTCGGACAATCAACGCAAACTAACCGATATAAATATAATCAAACTGAAGAAAGTACAAAAGCACGACGACAAAGAAGCTAATGGGAATTATGTTGTGAAAAGCAACGACTCGATTGTACAAAATAAGAACGGCTGTGATAATAGAGGTTTTAATGAGCATTAGAAGTTCGATTATTTATTATTTTTAATTTTTTACTATACTTATTACCTAGTACATATAATTACAAAACTGTTAATATATAATTAATTAATTCCTATATACGACACTGATCCAGTATTATGCCTGAATCCAGAATTATTAAATAAAAAAATATTTTTTTCTATATCGATCTGCATTTTCATTTAAATATGAGTTTACACGAAGTGTTTATGTAGCAACGAAGTTAATTGAAATTTAACCTAAAATTGGCAAATTAGTATACACTGTAACCGACATCCGGCCAATGCCAATGTCCCGTTAAGAATTGAGGGAGAAAGAATTGTAGTTCCACATGGCTTCGATCCAAGGGCCCAAATATTAATTCACCGAACTATACATCGCCCCATGTCTTATTCCTCTCAGTTGTTCTGCCAAGCTTTAAACGGCACAGTTCGGGCTGTGAAACCTGCAATCGTTATCATGTACCGAGCTGTGATACCTGAAATCGTTATCCTGTATAGATCATTGAGAGTTATTCCCACAATCACCAAATCTACTGCGCATGACACCGTTTAATATCCGCACCTTATTCTTCTCTAGTACTTATCAAATTCCGAAATTTCTGCTCCATATGGAAGTATCGATTGTATACTACTGACATAAGTAGACTCCGATTATTTGGTAGGGGGCCCGGTCTTTGAGAATGCTAGCTGAAGTCTATATTGCTCCACCCATGTATGGACTCTTCTCAATACTTGGTTTATTCTGTTCTACGCCAATAACAGAATCCGAGAGGTGAATCCGTTGGCCGCAAACCACGTCATCTGCAATTATTGCAGAACAACATCATCTTTGATTTTCACATAAGCAAGCTGTTATACAGTGCGTTCCATAAGTCAGTTCCAAGCACGGAACCTTGCAATACCCCAAGTGTGTGTTTTTCATGGATACTGCCAATTGTTTCGTATACTATATTTTTGTTTTATGTTTCAGCGGGGCCTGTAGCTAGTCAGATACCTCAA
The DNA here is from genome assembly GCA_963932295.1 of Tipula lateralis. Taxonomy (NCBI): domain Eukaryota; kingdom Metazoa; phylum Arthropoda; class Insecta; order Diptera; family Tipulidae; genus Tipula; species Tipula lateralis. The sequence continues at coordinate 123,423,201 of OZ010737.1, forward strand.
AAACACAGGGATGCTCTCGATTATATCGCTCCAATCCGAGGTATTGAAAACAATCGTGACGTTTAGGTTTACCAAGAGGACGAGAGTTCTTATCAATTTACAGCTGTTTCTGCTCGAAGCCTGTGCTTTCTTGGGTGCCTATCTTTCCTTGCATGCTGTATTTCTATTTCTATCCTTGATTTCATTAGTTTCTCTAGCAGCCTTCCTATCGTATCAAAGATACAGTGAAGTCTGTACAACGTTGCAGTGAAAGAGTCACAGTAAATATGAAAGTTTGATTGCTAATATTGGGTCTTGGACCACAACAAAGAAGACCAAGCCCGCTTTAACCGATCCATGACAAAATTCTGGCAAATACTCACAAAAATTACGAAATCTATGGGAAGTTCATATTCCACATAATGGAATCAATGCCGAATCGATTGAATTTTTTGGTCCACATTCATCATAAACTTTTGACGTATAATCGAAAATAAATTAAGGTTTTTTTTATCCAGAAATAAATTAAACAAAATAAAGCAAAACTTGTTTCTAGATGTTTCTTGTAGATCAAAAATAAACAAAAAATAAATATGGTTTTATCTTTCTTTCTGAGTAAGTTGGCAAAAATGAATAAATTTTATTACTTCTCCGAACTAACTTATTTCTGCTATTAATGAGCTATTAGCAAGACAAGCTAATTATATGTCCAAACAAACCAATTTTCCGAACAGAAATTACTACAGCACTCAGAAAAAAACTTGGGTCAAAAACACCAAAAACCTAAGCCAATTTAACCAAAATCTTAGTATTTTTCAACCAACCAAATGCCTTAGTAAAATAAGTAACTAAAATCTTGGTAAACATAATTTTTAATTTTAAACAACTAAACTTTGGTAATAAACATAAAACATTAAGTTACTTTAACCAAAAGTATTTGATTATTTTTTAAATATCAAAAAAAATAATTGTTTTTAATAACTAAATAAAAAAGTTAAATAAGCGTGTGCTGCCAAAGTTTGGATACACATACAGGGTGTCCCGAGAAATGAAAATCTTTTTTAAACGAGATAAAAATTATGATTTTTTTTATTTGTTAGAAGGCAAAATATGGTGTACTAATCTGGCTTGCTGACATAAATTCAAGTATCCAAGGGTCTAATGAAAATCTCTTAATCTCGACCAATAAGCTGGTGGGATTCGCAAAACCATTAATTTTATAGAAGAATAAAGGTCAAAAAGGCAATTGAAAAGCCAGTCTCAAAAAGCTGTTATAAAACTATTAAAATAATTGGACTCAGTTTGCTTTCCAATAATCGAGATTTAATGTTATAACATTCCGATGATTCAATTAACACGTTCGCTGCTAACTACGACTTAACCCGAGTTAAAATAAATAAATTTGATACGAGTTTAACAAATTTATTTATTTCAAAATAACTTATAAGTCTAGTTATGTACTCGTATGATATGCTTTGAATCAACTTATTACACATAAGGCGGGCTTTTCTGGTCATTTTGGACAAAATTATCGTGACTCCTTTCTGAATTTTTCCTTTATTAGGTCACATTGACGCACAATCAATACTGGAAAATTTACAAATTAAAGTACCCAGTAGACATCTAAGAAGAAATGAGTTCTTGCAAGTTGATGTCCATAGAACCAACTATGGTTCTAATGAACCGATTAACATGATGTGCAAAAACTTCAATCAGATAAATCACCTGTTCGATTTTACTTCTACCAATGATATCTTAAAACGAAGATTGAAGCAACACTTTGCTTCTTCCTGATTTTAATTATTATTTAATATGCCTGACTATTACGCCATTTTTAATATAAAGTCGTATTTGTAGATTTATTTTTAAATAAATTTATTTTTAGTGAAAACACGACACGGTTTTGTTGGATTTTTCTTTTTATCAGTAGATGGAAAATATTCCAAATATTGCATCTCTGACAAATCTTTCTTTAAGATTCTTGATTTCAAAACGGCAAATTGTATAGATTCAGTGTATTCCAATAATGCTCAATAGTTGGTAATAACCTATGTGAAATAGCAAACCCAGAAAACATTTCATTTCATTAATATTTGTATCTTTTCAATCGTGACAGCGGAATAATACGTAAAGGGCCTTTCGTTCGTATTTCTTGAGCAGCGTATCATTGGTTTCACTAACTATTTTTTCCACTGATGAATGTTACACTTATATTTTTGTTTTGGGCCACTTAATTTTAAAATTAAAAGTATTCCCCAACAAAAAAAGATTGAGAATCACTTGTCTAGACGGACTTCTAGTGTCGATCTTGAACTATTTTAAAACTCATTACATTCAGAAATATAAACTAAGGTTAGGTTTATTAAAACAAAGCATCCTAAATAATACAAGCAGAACACAAAGACGCTTTAAATTTATCGAGCTTTTTTAAGGGGTATAGATTTTCATACTTTCCATAAGAACTAATGTAAAATTGAAGATTTTTGGTTCAATTTTAATGAATGAAAAATGCTGTCAACAAAAATTATTTTTATATCATAATAAAACATTTTCATATAACATATATGGAAATCAAATGAAAACACGAATTATTTTAATAGTTATGATAAAAATAAAAACGTTTTAATTTATTTAATTTTTATATTTACATGTATATGTTATAATTGGTTCTAAATGCCGTATAAAAATATATAAAACGAGATCAATGACGTATGGACTACGAAAAAGAAACGATACTTCAAATGTTGGATAATAGATGGCACTTAATAACTTTAATAATATAAATCGTATTTATTGATATTTTAAAGCATATTTTTAATGCTATAATACGAAATACACAATTAAAATACCCAAACATGTAAATGAAACTGAGTACTTGAATAATTATTTGAGTATTTTTATATTCATTTATTTGTTATACTTCATGTGCTACATACACGATGGCATCATAAAAGTCGTTAAGTTTTTTAACAGTGTGAATTTTCAAAAAAAATGTATGTATTTAAATTGTTTTTATAATAAAATACATTTATTTAGATACAAATTGCATTTAACAACAAAACGGTACCTATAGCGATACCCTCGACAATCATATACCAATATCCTACAAGGAAATAAATGATCGAATAAGTGAGCTGAACGATTGTTGAAACACTAAAATAGAACAAAAATAATAAATATGTAGGGAACAAACAATTATATAGTATCTGATTCTTCCATGAATCAGTACTTATAGAAATCAAAACTCCAACAAACTAAATCACAACAGCAGAATTATTTGTCTGTTATCCAATCCACAAGGAACTTCAAATAGTTTAATTTAATTTAGAATCGTTTAACACAGTGGACAATTCAGCAATGTAGATCACGAGTAATGATGTTTCCAGAATTCTAAATTCAGTACAATCATAATTCTAAAATAGATAATAGTAATTTGAACATATCAACAACCACATTCACATATGACATCATTTAATATATTTATGCACAGGCCAAAATTGGTACAGTATTAATTATTAATTACAACATAAATGCTGTATTATAATAAATAATTTATTATTGTCAACGGACGGGAAACCTATAAACATTTTGTTAACAATTTTTGAATTTAATTTTTTTATTTTTTCTAGACTACAAACAATTTTTGTAGTAATAGTGCTGAAATGTAGGGCGATTTTCTTCTTTTTTTAATGACGTCACAACTTATTGGTAAATAAAGGGTATATACTTTTTAAGCTTAATTTCGATGTGTGCGGCTTGTATATTAAGGAGCTTTGATTAAAAGTAGAACCTATTCTTTTGAGGGCTTTTTTATTAAGCAAATAAAAATAAATACTTTTTGCTCACACAAATTTTTTTATAAAATGTATGCTTTCTGAAATATGAACAAACATTTGAAAACTAAAACAAACGAGTTTTTGCAAAAAATAGGGTAGCAAAAAATAAAAATAAATAACATCAATAGTTCTTTGATTTATTATACAATTGCTTATTTTAATACTTAATAAAAATTAAATGCGTTTATTAGTTGTCATTGTGACAAGATTACAATAATGTTTGAAAAGATTTGTTTAACAATGTTAGCTGGCGATTAGATTATACACCAACCGATATCCAGATCATTGGCACTTTGAAAGGGTGTATTTAAACTTTTAGTAGATAAGCTTCGCACCACCGGAAGCATAGAAACATAGAAACCAAAGGAACTGTCGCGAGTTTCAATAATTGAATTTTTAATAATAATTTTTCAAGGACAATTATTATGATTTATTCTTATTCATTTGTAAATAAATGAGTATATGTAATCTGTACTTGTAAAAATGAGTTTCATGATTCGAAATAAATTTAAACGACACAATTTATTAAACGAAAAAAGATGGATGACCACAAATACTCCCTCCTCAGAGAATTTGGAAAAATTCGCGAAAATAGCTGTTTGACGAAGTGCAAAACAAAATAAATAAAATAAAAAAATTAATTAATTTTGAAAATTAAAATATAATTCAAATATTTCTATAATTAAAACTGGATAAATAACGCGAAGGAATTTTGACATTACGACCTAACCTTGATGATGAAGAAGGCAAATCCGATGGTACATTAAATTTGACTTTTTTAGCCAAAGGTACATTGTCCATTAATTTGGAATTTTGATTTGCCGATTTGTTTGTAAATTTCAAATTTGGATTGGTTGTTTCAATCGATTCCTTCTTAATAGGCGAAATGAGTATCGCTGGAATCGGTTCTCGATCGACATCACTTTCTATAAAACATGGTTTAAGCCTATCGATTGAAACAACAATTGACTTCCCGTTTACTTGAATTGTAAAAAATTTTTCCGAACATTTAAGTATCAAATGAGGACCAGTGTAAGGGGCTTGAAGAGATCTTCGCAGGGAATCTGTTCGAAAAAAAACATAATCACAACTCGAAAGCTCCTTAGAAATGACAATTTCGACATTGGGGTGTCTGAAAGCTGGTGTTGGCCTAATTTCATCAAAATGTTGTTTTGAATTAAGTACAAATTCAGATTGTGGAATTTGTTTCTCTGTAGATGAATTAAGAAGCTGTCCAGGCACTCGCAATGGACATTCAAACACAATTTCGGGTGAAATTGTTTTTAACTCCTCGCTGAACGTAGATCTTAATCCTAACCGAATAGTTGGAAGTATCGTCGTCCAATCAGAACGCTTATGGCACATGATAGCAGATTTTAACGTTCTATGCCAACGTTCAATCATTCCATTCGCTTTTGGATTATAACCTGTTGTTCAAATGCGTTTGAAACCAAACAAATTGGATAATTCGGTAAACATATTGGATTCAAACTGAGTTCCCTGGTATGTAACTATAACCGCAGGCACGCCGAAACAGGAAATTCATGCGGAGTATACGGCGAAAGCAACAGTAGGCGCAGCAATATCCGGCACTGGAATCGCCTCAGCCCATCTCGTTTAACGATCTATCAATGTCCCGCAGTATCACTGATTTTCAGAAACCGGAAGTGGGCCAATGATGTCTAGATGTATTTCTGCAAAGCGTTGCGAAGTTAATTTGAAAGAGCCGAGAGGGGAATGGTATGCCTTGAAATTTTCGACTTCTGACATGCTATAATTTTGAGCCATAGTTTTTGAATCTTTAGAGATAGATAGCCAGATGACATGTTTTGTTAATAAATTAATTGATGTCTTGATTTCTGGATGAGATAAATTGTGAAAGGCTTCAAAAACTTTTTTCCCAAAATTCTCTTGGAATAAAAGGTCGTGTTATAACAGTCGAGAAACTTGCTTGAATTTTAATGAAGTATTGTCACGAAGAATTTCTCGAAGCTCTGCATCGTTGATTTGTGCACCTGCTATTTGCGCATAATCTATACTTTCAGGAATAGAAATTATGCTTAATGCCAGAGCAAGCTGCAAGCAACTCTCTTTCATAAGCACTATACCTTTTTTGCGTATCATTGAGACGTACAGAAAAAAGACTTAGTGGCTGCCATGCATCAGTACCATGCATCCACCATAATTGCTAGTCGCGCTGTAGAAGATGGATGTGCAAGAACAGTTGCTTGACACAACTTCTCTTTACAATTATTGAAGGCTTGAATAGATTCTGCTGACCAATTAATATAAGAGTCTTACTGTATTTTTTGTAATCTTTCAAGTAATCATTCAGTTAGATTTGATCTGATGTGGCATTAGGGATGAAACGTCTATAAAAATTAATCATACCCAGAAATCGTTTGAGATGATTAACTGTTGGAGGACGTTCAAAAATTTGTATAGCTTCAAATCTAGTGGAATCAGGCAAAATGCCATTTGCATTAACTGTATCTCCAAGAAATTTAATTTCGTGTGAAGCGAATACACATTTATCTGGATTAATGACTAAAGAATGATCTGATAATTTTCGAAAAACACCTCTAGATGTTTTAGATGTTCTTCGTGAGATTTAGACTCAATTAATATATCGTCTAAGTAAACAAAAGTAAAATTTAGGCCTAATAAAACGGAATGCATAAATTTCTGAAAAGTTTGTCCTACGTTCCGGAGGCCAAAAGTCGTTTTAGCAAATTCGAATAATCCAAAGGGTGTTGAAATATCGGTTTTTAGAATATCAGATGGTTCAATCGGTATTTAATAATATGTCTGGACTAAATCCAATATTGAAAATACATTGCAACCTTCAAGCTGATGTGAAAAGTCTTGAATATGCGGAATTGGATTACGATCAGGAATACTGACTCGGTTGAGGCTGCGGTAATCTCTGCATGGTCTCCAATCGCCGTTTTTTTTATTACAAGGTGCAATGGACTGGACCATGGGCTGTTACTTGGTCGAAAAATAGCAAGTGACAACATGTTCTAGAATTCATCCCTTGCGATCTTAAGTTTATCGGGTGCCAAACGCCTAGTTTTACAAGCCACTGGTGGCCCGTTGTCTCCAACCGATGTGTAATGTTGTGTTTTACTGGTTTCAAACACGAATGACTCAACAAGTTATCGTATTTAGATAATAAATTTTGAATCTAGGAATTTGTCCACGACTTATCCACCTGCGATAGTGCTGATTCCTTAAGATGCGTGATTGCTCCGATAGTAAACAGCGAAGTCAAAGGATCGGATATTCTTCGTCTGCGAGTATCGACTACCAATCCTGTGCTATTCCAGAAATCAGCACCAATGATTGGTAACTACACGTCCGCGATGACAAATTCCCATTTAAAGAGGCGACGAAGACCGAAATCTAAATTTAAAACTTTGGTACCGAACGCCCGAATCGATGTACCATTCGCCGCGAATAATTTAGAAGTGGATACGTTTTTTGTCACGGATAAACAGACGACTAACCGAAAAAACATCAGGAACGGCCACCACATTCCAATGTGAATTTAAAAAATGTTCGTCGATTTATCAAATTCTTCGTAAAATTTACAACCGGGTCTACAATGACGTGCTTTATCACCGAATTTAAAGTGATAAAAACACTGATCATCATGTTTCGGATTTATACGTGATGCCGAACGATTACGCGACCGCGACGAGTTCCTAGAATTTCCACGCGATTTAGATCAAAAACGCGAATTTGTGTCGAATTTATTGTTACTCCTGATTTCACATTAAAATATCCCGTAGTGAATCGCCGATTAATTTAAAGTTTTCAACAGAAGGACTCGAAAATTCTGTTGAAGTTGAAACCAAAGAAGTAGAGGATCCAAAAGCAAAGGTTTTTTTAACCGAACAAAGCTGGTTTTGAACGCTCTGATTCAACGACACAACCTCCAACATCCTATCAGCTCTCTCTGCTAACACCGTAAGAGATATATCATTTTCAAATGTTTGGAGAATAACATGAATTTGTTGCGGCAGTCGCTGTAACCACAGCTGTCGCAAGGCACTCTCACTGAACGTATCACCAGCGTTCATACGAAACTCTTCTAACAGCTGTGATGGTTACTTTTCTTGTAAACTCAAGTTGTGTAAAATGTTGTTTAACCGCTGAGTCTCCGTTTCCCCAAGCACCGTAATCACTTCCCTTTTAAAAAATGTATACGGACAAGTACCTTTGTCGCGTACATTCAAATCTGCGAATTGGTTATGCAGTCTCGCATCTAACGCACTAACAGCATCTGCAAATTTATTCCTGCTAAACTAAACTGTAATTCGAGAATGTTGAACCAAACGTTAGGATTCTGGTTAAATAGTGGTTGCGGCGGTTAATCTCTGTATGCAGTTTGTGTAATTCATCTATTGTTAAATTATCATTATCATTGTTAGAAATTTCAGGCATTAAATTTGGAAGAGCTCCAGGAATAGCGGTATTCGAAGTCTGTTGCCCTTTGCAAAACTGTGCCGCCAACAAATCCTGCAGTTCTGTCCTTGATAATACGATATTACCTTCCTCATCAATTTTATCAGAAGTGGAAAGAATATTTGGATCTATAGTTGAGCCATCTTAATACGCGTAAAAACTTAATACCAAAGAGCACGTGAGGAATTTACGAGAATAAAAAGATAATATATACACAACAATATATACACAAAGATAATAAATGCTTCCGTTGGTCTCAAAATCAATGAGTCCAAAACCAAATATATGATCTCTGGTTTTCGAGACCAAGACGCAATTGATTTCAGTAGTTAAAACCACACGTTCGAAGGAGTGATGAGATTCAAGTATCTTGGATCTCTCATTACTCACGATAATAGTGTGGGAAAGGATATCAGAGTTCGCCTTGCCGCTGGCAATCGGGCTTTGTATCCTCTACGTCCACTGCTGAAATCAAAATATCTTGCAAATACGGATAAGCTGAAACTGTACAGAGTGTTGATCAGACCCGTTGTCATGTATGGATGTGAGAGTTGGACCTTGACGGATGAGTACGAAAGATGGCTTCTAGCATTCGAGAGAAGAATCATGCGTGTGATATATGTCCCGAAACGCGACGTCGATGGCACTTACCGAGTTCTTTTCAATCACGAGATCAGGAATTTAATGCAAATTCCTGATATCATGCATGAAATCAAAGGACAGCGTTCTGCGTGCTGATCCGAACCGAATGATACAGCGAACCTTTAAGGGAGAACCGCCTTTCGGTAGGCGAAGAGGTCGGTGACGATGGCTCCACGGCGTAGCGATCTGGCATCTTCAAACTGTCTACAACGGTTTGAAGAGCTGGCTCGTGATCGAAACCGATGGAGTCAGATTGTTGACACGGTACGGGCCAATAGTGGCCTGTAAAAATCATTTAAAAAATAATAATAAGTTACATAAAACTTCCTTATATACCAGTGAATAAATGTACAATTACAATAACTTAATTTAATTTGTTAATATACAATTAATTAAATAATTTTTAATATATTTTTTTTTAAAGAAAAATTTTTTACGAGTAAGCCCTAACGTTTCTTTTTATTCTCTCTAAAAAACAAAACTTTTTTTTTTCTTTAACTTGTTTTATTTTTTAGAGCTAGCTACTACATAATTTAAAAAATAAGCGCACTTCCATAGTTGCCACTGAGTTTCATGATTTTAAATAAATTTAAACAACACAGTGGAAATGATAGTTTGATAACAGAAAAGAATATATTAAAAGAAAGCGAGATGGATCACCACAGACAATAAATTGTGAGTTGGTGCCTTGAGATAGATGAAACATCCTTTCTTTATCTTCTCTTTTTATTCCTTATGAGACGTATTATGCATGAAATGTGGATGAATATTTTGACAGGACTGGAAATTATGGTGAATAGCTAAACCGTTTGACTCAACCTGAATTTGGGGTTTCACATTTTGATGAAGAGGTTGGTTACCAACATATCATTTGAATATTGAAACTGAATAAAACTAACAAAATTATACACTCCTGTGGCCCTATTCTGGTAATTCCCGGGGAATACGGTATTGGGGAATAATTTTATATGTAATTAGAGTTTAAATATTTTTTTTTTGGCATACTGAGGTAAAAAGCTAGAGTAAAATTGGGAATAATTTTTCCTTCCAATTTTGGAATGGAACAATTATTCCCAATTTATAAATATTTACATGGACCTTTTTGCGTCAGTAGGCCGGAAAAAATATATTTGAACCGAAATTTCATATAAAATGTTTCCCCAATTCCCTATTCCCCAATTTCTCGTGGAATTACCAGAATAGGGCCACAGGACAAAATTAACGCACATTTTTTTTGTAATAAAAAAAATCCCACTGGACAATTTCAGAGGAGCTGGTACAAATGTGGCGTTATGGATTTAAAGCGGCTATTTTTATTGCAAAATGTTAAAATGTGTCGAACTATTTTTTTTTTTAATTTTTAAAAGCGGTTTATAAACATTAAACTAGCTTTATTACAATTTAATTTGATTAATTTAATAATGAGTATTTCCCCCGTACCCTTATTACAGCTTCCATCCTTCTGGGCATACCAAGTAGAATGCTTTGTATCATTTCTTGCGGAATGAGATTACACTCTTCTTGCGCTGCAACTCTCAGCTCTGCTGTCGAATCTGGTGCAGGATTTCTAGCTCTAATGCGGCGTTTTAGAATGTCCCACACGTGTTCAATCGGATTAAGATCAGGACTCATTGGTGGCCACTTAAGTGCACGAATGCCAATATCTTGGAGATATTGTCGTACCGTTGCAGCAACGTGGACTGGAGCGTTATCATGCATTAACACAAAACTGTCATAACCTATGAAGCCCACATATGGCTAAACGTGATCGCCACGAATGTTCCGAGCATACCAGTCTGCATTCATCCTCAAACCAATCTCCACCAGCTCCGTACGGCCCTCCCAAATGATTCCACCCCAAAACATTATTGAACCTCCACCAAAGCTTACAGTTTACACCATGTTACACGGTGCGTAGCGTTCTCCAACTCTTCTGTATACAAGATTACGTCCATCTGGTTTCCATAATTGGATTCTGGTCTCATCTGAAAAGAGAACAGTGGCCCATTGATCAGTTCTCCAATTTGCATGAATATGAGCAAATTCTAAACGGCAAATTCTTTGTGGCGGGGAAGAAGCCGTGGAACTTTTACGGGCCGTTTTGAAGTTAGGTTCACTTCTTTTAATCTTCGTTTAACTGTTTTGACACTAATATTCACTTGACGCGCACTAAGTAACTCATTTTTGAGTTGAGAAGAAGTTCGCTTTCGATCTCGTAGCGAATTCATTTTTAAAAATCGATCGTCATGCTCGGTTGTGCACCTTTAACGTCCTTGTCCGGGCTTTCTTTTATACTCTAAGGTCTCACGATACCGCTTAAGTATTCGTGAAACCGAAGACTGATTAATTCCTAATTTTCGTGTGATTTGTACTTGTGTATAATCTTCCTGATACAATGTGACCACTTTAACCGCCTCCAGCTCTTGAACGGGTGCCATATTACAATGGATTTTATATTAGGTGTTTGCTTTAGAACACATTTACAATTACTAGTGGTACTGCATTTAAAAATAATTGATATGCAATGGAACAAAAGCCGATCGTTGCGTTGAATTTCAAACACAATGCACTTTTGATTTAGTATTTTTGAAAAATTTAATTGATTGGCTTGCAGTAAACTTTATTCAAGGTGGTTTCTGATAAAAATATAAATGTGCTATCATTTGACACTAGTAGAATTAATATTGACCAGCGGGATTTTTTTTTCATTACAAAAAAAAAATATGCGTTAATTTTGTCCGCGAGTGTATAATTTTGAATTTTTTATATGTAAAAAATCATTTCGATTTGACATGATGGTCAACGCCTACCCTTTTTATACATTGATCACCACAAATAGCTGCTTTATCAACATTATTAGGCAAGAGGACCAAATCTCCAACACTATAGTAAGAAATACATTCCCACGGTTAATAATAAGAGATTTTATATTAATTTCATCAATTCGATACAATTTTCTCCAATAAGCCAATTTTATGTTGATATGCTGCAAAGCAAAGTTGATTCCCTTTGTATGCTGAAATCATTGATATTAATCTGTTTCCTGATTTTGTATTGTTGAATACTTACTTATTTATGTTTTCTGGAGGAAATTCCTCTACTTGCCTTCCTAGAATATTTTTTCATATAAACATTGAGATATTTAATAAACTCTAACTAAACGGCCATTAACTGCTTTATTATAACAATATTCTTTATGTTTGTTAATGGTGTAAGAAATAGTACTATTCTGCCATTTCAACTCTTTACATGTAGATATTATTTTATAAGTTATTGATGAACTTGTTAGAATAATAGTTAGAATAATTAAACAAGACTAAAAACAAAATACAATACTCTAACAAATAACTTATAATACTATAAGGGAAATGTGTCAATTTTCATAGTAAATGCCAACGACAGCATGATTTCGTTAAATATAAGGTTCGAAGAAGATTTCTAGATGGCATACCAATTCTTTTTAACGATAACAATAGATAACACGCGAAGTAATTTTTTAATGAAATGACATAATTTACAAAAAAACAAATTTTGTTTCATTTATTTATTATTATTTATAAATATAAGCCCATTTACTTCACAAATTTACAATTTCGATTGTAAAATTAAATTTTTTTGTAGATTTTAAATTTAACGAAACTAGTTAATAATTCGTTGAATATAAAAAACTGTAATTAAAAAATGTAAACATTTCGTCCAACTACTACTAGTGCCATCTTTTAATTTTCTCCGGAATTATATCATGTTGGCACATGATATCGACGCGATTTCCCTTATAGTTATTATAAGTTATTTGTCCTCTAACACAAAATCATGTTACAACGTGAAGAAATAAAACAATTCAAATACTTATGCCTCGATGAAATAATGCACTACTTCTTAGATTTGAGTATTTTCTGTATCGCTTTTTCAGTTTTTGTTTTAAAATTTATTCAAACTGCGCATAAGAAGATGTGAACAAAATGCAAGTATACAATTTTGCCCATCACTGTATATACATAAATAAACAAATAAATAAACTTATTCGATCGTTTCGTAATACTGACCATAGAAATATAAATGAAGAATCTAAAAGAACTATTAAACAACTTAAAAATATCTTAGATAGTTTTGTAAAGAATCCGAATCGAAATTTTTTCATACTACAAGCATCGCAAACGATTACACCACAACAATAAATAGCTTACATAAAGGTGCTCGAAAAACTAATAACTGATTTTGACTTAATAAGCTATACTTGATTTAATGAACTAAGCACTTAGCCATTGATAATATCTTCTTACAATTTAACACATTTAAATATTACTTTAATTTATTATTTTAATTATTGTTGTTCAACGTTGCTATGCCAGTTCAAAAGGTTTTACTCTTTTGAGCCTTCTGACTAAGTTGTTATTGTCCTGATTGCTTGTGCTGGTTTGTCTTTGGTCATGACCTTGAGCAAATTTGTTCATTTTCAGGTCTATTCAGATCATCATTTGAAATATACCAAGGGGCATTTACTTTATCACGTTTGATAGAGTGTGTCCATTGTTTTTATGGTCACCATATAAAAATATTCTGATTATTAATCGTAGAAATACATTTTTTACATTTAAGTCTAGTGGCTAGGTTGTTGTCCATAAACAAGTTACGGTTTAAATAATTATAATATTTATAATTGAGTACGGTTGTTTCGTTGTGGCAATTGGGGATCAGAAACGGATAATTTTTTTTTTTAAAGTAAATAATTAGAAAAAAATACTAAAGATCAAAATAATTAACAACTAAATTAACTATTATTTTACTATTATTTTATTAGAAAAAATTTTACTGTTTCGCCCTAAATCGAATTATGTGTAAATAAACTTTCAAGTTTGATATAAAATATGTATTTTAAAAAATAGAAAAGGGGTATATTTAATTTAAAATTAAATAAATCAAAATTAAATTTTATGTGATGTATTTTGTTAAATCCATTTTGTGTAAGTAAAAATTATTTAAATTTAGCACCAGATGTACCTTAGATGGGATCCGTTCACAACTGCATATTTTAAAATGACATTGTTTAAAACGGCATATTCCAAAACGGCATAAGGTTCAAAATGACAGTTTTTAAAACGGCATTTTTCAAAACTGCATAAGGTACAAAACGGCATATAGGGCATGGTTTAATTAAGCGATTAATTGGTCAATCACAAACATTTTCAATTAATCGATTAATTTATAAATCTTTCGATTAATCGATTCTCATATTTATTTCCAAAAAAATACCAAATTGAATGTTTAACAATGTATAATAAATATTCTAGTTCTCTTTAAAAATAAAAATATTAACTATAAGCATTATACTAATTGAAGTTAAACTAAAACCCGTTGACCGTTACTCATATTTATTTTTCTGTCGTTTTTATTTTCGTATTTTTTCGCATCCGAGAAAAATACATTTTTAGTGGGAAACAACGGAAATCCAGTTTAAATTGGTTTCTCTATCTTTCATATTTTTTACATAGTATTGTAGCAACGCAGCATAAAATATTGAGTGGCGAGCGTATATTATTTTTATTGTGTATTATGTGAGAGGAATCGCTTAACGGTATTTTGAATTACAATTATTAATAGTTACGAACGTAAGTTTTAAAATTACTTTGAAGTACTTTTAGATTGTAGTTAAATAACATTGAATTTTTTAGAAAACAATATGGGTGACAGTAAGAACGACAACAGTGATTGGATCAAATCAAAGGATAATCGATCTGAGATTTGGAAGCACCTATTATTAAACAAAAAAGATAAACATTTATTAAAGTGCAAGTATTGTGATAGTGTATTTAAAGTTCATCAATCAACAACAACCTAAAGGTATCATTTGGAACACAAGCACAATTTATTGAAAGGGGAGCCTTCAACATCTCAACAAATTACAACACAACAAACAAATACAATATCATCATTTTTTTCACATTCCACAAAATCTCCAGCATTAGTTCTCGCAAAACTTACTGCATTAGATCGCATACCGTTTGCTACTCTTGCGAACAGTGATGAAATAAAAAATGGTTGGAGAGCGCAAGGCTTGAACATGCCTCAGACTGAAAAACGAATCAGAACGGCTGTAATGGATTATGCTGCAGAAGTACAATTAGAATTAAAACATAAATTAAAATTGAGAATAACTGACAACGAACGATTTTCTTTAACGCTAGATGAATGGACATCAAAACGTAATCGGCGATACATGTACCTTAACGTTCACACAAAGTGCATCGGTAATGAAAATAATGGGTCGACTAAGTGGTGTTTATCATCAAATATGTCACTCCCATGGAATCCATTTAGCAGTCGTAGATGTGCTTTATAAAAAATTATCTATAGTCATAACCGAAGTTGACTCTGAAGATAAAGATTATCAAAGTGACAATAATTTAGATGACGAATCAGACTTAGATGAATATGTGGATGACGATGAAAATCAGATTCAATATTTGATAGATGATGTTTCGGAATTTAACAACAACAATTGGGCTATAGCACCATGCTTTTTTACCATTATCCAGAAAGTACGAAACATTGTGCGATTATTTCAGAATCAAAGGTTAAAAATTATCTCTTCCAAAGGGCATGTATTGCAAAAACAGGGAAAGAATTGACCTTGTTATTAGAGACGTCCACACGAGATGGAATTCTATGGTGGCAATGCTTAAAAGGTTTATGGATTTGAAAGAGCCTATCAATACAGTTTTAGCTGATTTTTCATTAACTGAAATGTTTCCAAGTAATGAAGTAATTGAAATTATTTCGCAGATTGTTGAAGCACTCGAAGTTATTGAAGTATCATCTTTAGCTCTAGGAAGAAGGGATTGCAATTTGAAAAAAGCAAGTATTATTTTTGAATTTTTACTAAGTTGCAAACTCAGTCAGGTGTGCTTGGTCAACAATTTTATAACTCAGTGTCAGAGAGAATAAATAATAGGAGAAATATCGACCTAGAGGGGTTTCTACATTACTTAGCTATCCAATATCTTGCTGTCAAACTAGTTTTCAACACCCCACAAAAAATTAACTTGCACAAACGATCAAAGAAATGTATAATAGATTATTTTCAAATGATTCTGACAATCTAATCGGATCTGATTTAGAAATGGAAAGTTATGAACCCGACACTGTTAAATGTCAAAAGAGAATGAAACATTCCACAGCGGAAGAGCTTGATGTATTCCTGACAAAAAAACAGTTATCCCGACTACCGGGTCTTGTACGAGAACGAACAATTTAGCATCTATAAAAAGGGAAATGATGGTGTATGAGCACAGTAAAGTGAAAACTAATATGTTGGAAAAAATACACCAAGCATTGTTAAGCGTGCCACCGACTTCGGTTCAAGCTCAGTACATAACATCGGGAGAAATACCATAGTATTAAGTTGAAGTTAGTCACTGGTGGTTTTTGCTCAAAAAGTTGATCTATTTTATTTGACAACTAACTTTCCATTTTATTCATTTTAATTTCGATTTGCGCTTAGCTGTGTTAAAACCAAAATACGTGTGTTTGTGATTTATAATATTGTCGTGTTTTAATATTGTGAATTCTCTACTTTTAATTTTATTTTGTTGTCGAGTTGTAATTTTAACGTTTTCGGGATAATTTGTTGTTTAATTGTGTTTATCTGTTGTTTATCGTGTATTTGTTGTTTATCGTGTTGTTTAAAATTCGGTTATTTTTTAAATAAATATTTTACAGTTTGAAGTTTTAGCTGTGTTTGTTCTGTTTCATTTTTTTCGTTTTATTCGGGTTTTTTGATCATAAACTTTTAAATGCCTTTTTCAAGACAAACCATTGTTAAGATTTTGAATGATGATATATCGACGTTAAATTCATTATTAGTGATTTATTTAAAAAAAAAACGGCGTATCGCAAACCGCCGTAGTGCCAGAAGATTTTCGGTTAATCCTGTCAATCGCAATCGAAAGCGCAGGGATATTACCATAATCTTGTCGGAGAAATGAGATTATCGGACACTGAGGCCTTTTCTAATTATCATCGAATGAATCCTCAAGCATTCGATGAACTTTTATCAATGATTAGCTCTCTAATTCAAAGGACCTATATAGGAGAAAGGTCTATAACTGCAGGCCAACGGTTATCATTAACCCTTGGGTAAATATAATATAAATATTCAAAATGTCTGTGTATTAATGTGAAATGTTTTTACTAGTTATCTCGCCAGTGGTGACATCATGGTATCGATTGGGATGTGTGGTTATCGTGTTGGCAAAAGTACAGCATCTTTGATTATACGAGAAACCTGTGAAGCGTTATGGGACGTTTTAAAGAGCACAGTTATTCCTCAGCCAAACAATGATATGTGGAGAGAAATTAGTCACCAGTTTGACCAACAGTGGAATTTCCCTCATTGCTTAGGAGCAATGGATGGAAAACATGTTGTCATACAAGTAAGTATTTACTTATTCCTAAAAATTGTGTTGTCTGTTACATTCTTGTTTGATTTCTAGGCATTCAGCAACAGTGGATCTATGAACTGCAATTATAAACACAGTCATAGTGTTGTACTTTTCGCCATATGTGACGCCCAATATAAATTTTTGCTGGTTGATATTGGGGCACCTGGTCACGTAGGCGACAGTAACATATTTAGGCGAAGTAATTTTGGAAGAGCCATTATATGCGGTGGAGAAGATTTAGATCTGCCACCTCCGGAAAATCTTAAAGATAATAAGGCTTATCCCTACGTATTTATTGGAGATGAGGTATTTCCTTTGCTTCCAAACTTATTTCGACCATATCCTGGTCGAAACACTTCTGTGCTACCTCTAGACAAATGCGCTTTCAACTATAGACTCTCGCGCCAGGAGAGTGGTGGAAAATGCTTTTGGGATTCTGTCGAGTAGATGGCGGATTTACAGACGACCGATTTTGGCAAGTAAAACGACAGTATTGGGGATAATAAAGGCGACTGTAGTACTGCATAACTGGCTTCGAGATAAAAAAATTGAAAAATTGCAGAATATGTGACAGCTGGTTTAACCGATAGTTATGTTGGCGAAACTTGTCGACCAGGAACATGGCGTAATGAAGAGAGTAGCGGGATGCAACCAGTTCAAAGAGTTGGCTCAAATAACTCTAGTCGAAATGCAAACGAGATTAGAGATGAAATTAAAACGTATCTTAATGAAATTGATGTGCTACCTTGGCAATATACTAGCATCCATTAAAACCAATATTTTTAATTTGTTGTAAAATATCACATTTATTTATGTTAAATAAAAAAATTAAAATTTTAAACATCACTATCGTTGGTTTCTATTTGCCCATTTAATTGATTATTTTTTTCTTCAATTTGTTGCGTAATATCGAGAAAGAAAGATGCCTGTTGCGATTTTGTCCATTTCACAAATTGATCTTTCCATGTGCTGGCATAAACCTCCAACAAACATGGCTCTGAACTTAACAATTTAATTATTTCCTGATTCTGTTTGATAGTGTCGCAAATATATTTAATATTTGGATCCAAGTTCTCGTTGTTCCTACGATTTTTTTAGAAGGCGGTTCACGTCTTTCCAATGAATTTATTGTCCGTTCTGTTATGGGTGTTGTCTTTGTCTTATTAGCGATGGGTTCGATGATCGGTAGTACTACCTCGATATCTAACTCACTGATTATATCATCAGCTGTTTCATCAAAGAGTTCTTGAAAAGCCTGTGATCCGCTTGGCATATTTGATGTCAAGTTGTTTATGGTAGGTCTACAAATAAAATTATTCAAATTATTAAATATACATTAATGATTAATATCAAATCATTAAATATGGCTTACTCAGTTCTGAAATGTGATCTCAGGAAATCTAGTGCCCTTATCAACCAATCATCTTTTTGATTTGATGGACCAGCTGCACTACCACTTTTACCTTGCTTGGAAATTTTAACAAATCTGGCACGTAGAGCTTTCCATCGCTTCATGGCTTCACTAGCTGGGATATTTAATTTTTTGGAAATTTCCTCCCACACTATTTTTTTAAGGCATGTGTTCCGGTAATATTTATTCTCCAAATCATAGAGGAACTCTCTGCCTTCTTTCCTTATCTCGTCAACCAATCTTTGGTCCATTTCTCTATTATCACGATCTACAAAATTTGAAATTTTCAATACAATGTAAAACGAACCATTAGTAATATAAATATATATAATTGTCTAAATAAATATAATAATATAAATATATAGTAATAATATAATATTTCATTTTAATTTAATACATACTTTTATCATTCATTTTTATTTATCACTATCACAAATTTTTTTATAGAATTTATTTATTGAAAATTATTTATTGAAAAACAAAAATGGATGACAATCATAGTCCAGTTTAATTAAAAACGTCTAAAGTGAGCTCATTATTTGTTTTTTTTATTTTTATGTTTGTGACTCTGCGATACCTTTTGCTCAAAGTAAGATTTTTGTCAACTCGAATATGAAAGAAATGGGAGGAGTTTATTAAAATTTGAATAATTTTATTGGTTTAGAGTGCGATACCAAATACCATAGTATTTTTCCCGATGTTATGTACTGAGCTTCAAGCCGAAAGGAGTTTTAGCGCGGGTTAAAACATCGTTAAGAACATCGTTAAATGATGAATTAATTGATAAACTATGCCTATTACGATCATATCTTCTGAATTTTTTTTTTTTTTTTATTTATTTAATAGTACAATCTTATCACATGATAATTTATTACTAATGATCATAACGCACTTATTTGAAACAAATAAGTGAAGCGAGTGTGGGTTTACAAGAAATCAATATTCTGCTCCCAATAATGAAACTTTGTTTATTAGATGACTAGCTCATGCGGTTTAATTCTTTTAAGGCGTCTCAGTTCTTGTGTTATGTCAAGAAGTTGTATTGCTTCACTGTTAGTATGTTGCAGTAATCTTCTTTCATGTTGGATGGCAAATTCCTGGACCACTTCATCAATCCATTTAACATTAAGGTCGTTGTGTAATTCCTCGTTGGTAACGTATATCTTCTGAATGAAAAAAAAATAAATACCATATACTAATAATATTTTTTTGATTACTAACAAAAATAATGAAAATGAATTTTTATGTATTTTATAATACAATATGTTTTTGGTTTATTTTTTAATAAAAAAATTAACATAAAAAGAATTGTTTTTTATAAACGATTAATCGATTAATCGACATAAAAAACGAATAATTAATCGTTATTCGTTTTTTGCTAGAAACGATTAATCAACCATGCCCTAGGCATAAGGTTCAAAATGGCATATTTTAAAACGGCATTTTTCAAAACTGCATAAGGTACAAAACGGCATAAGATTCAAAATGACATATTTTAAAACGGCATTTTTCAAACCAGCATTAAGTTCAAAATGGCATCTTTCAAACAGGATAAGGTAGAAAATGCAATAAAAAATTTTGGACGAGACTTTTTGTATTATTTCTTAATCGATGACAATGAAAGTTAAGATGTTCAATGAAAATGAACTTTTAGATCGATGTTTCGATTAAAATCTCAGTATGGACAAAAGAAAAGGAGTTGGATTCTTTCTTTATCGATTAAGGCGAAATTTTAAACGTTCTTAAGTTAGGGTTAAAATTCAAAAATGAGTTTGAAGTAAATAAAATAGACTATGGTACTATACATATTTTATATACATTAAAGTTATACAATTGATTATAACTTATTTATATGAAAGATGAAAGTATTCCTTCACTAAATACATATATTAAATTAGACTTTTGATTCGGTACAATTATATTCTTTATAATATGTATTATAATATATTGAAAGATATATTATACTCCTTCACTTAAATGTTTAAACATGTCTCGGATATATTACGAGGATATAGAAAGCAGAAGTTTTGAATTTCTTGTTGTATATTATTACTATACAGGTATATGAAAATAATAAAATACGTATTATTTTTATTATCTCTTTAGTAGTTTTTGTCATATTCGTAATTATTGGCAACAATGCATCAAAATGTTGTTGCTATTTTTATTGTATTATGAAGTTATAAAAATGTCATTTTGTGTCTTATGCCGTTTTGTACCTTATGTCGTTTTGAAAAATGTCATTTTAAACCTTATGTCGTTTTGAAATATGATATTTTGAAAAATGACATTTTAAAATATGTCAGTGTAACCCGGACCCCCTTATATGGATTAAAACTAAATAAAACGGATTTATTTAATAATATGGACTCAAACTGAAGACAGTAGAAAATTTCGATCAGAACAAAAGGTTTTCCTAGTCACCACCAGGAGCATTAATATCGCTAAAGAGTTTATTTTCTACTCTAATTTTTGTAACCAGTAGAATTTTTCGGTAAATCTTTTAATTTACTTCAATATTTTAACAAATATATTTCAGATTTTACATATAATCTATAAATTATTCTATTTTTTTTTCTTTAGCTATTAATGAAGGCCATATGATCAATATTCCATTACGATTTTTAACTTAGATCACAATACATCCCAATATAATCGTGTGAGGACCACCATAATGTCCAGAGCAACGAACTATAGAGACTTTATAATTCAACCGAAAGCATATAGACTAGACCAATTAGACTTACATTGTTTTTTGACTACACTGGAAATTATCTTGAATCAACACACTACTCCATAAGAACCAATTCACTTACCAAGCTGTTAAATCTACTATGATAGTTTTAACAATTTAGATTCTCCAAATTGCACTATGACTTTTATTTTGTAAAATTATTTAGCCGCAACTCGAAATTTGTACGAACTACGAATATTCATTTATTATTGAAAAATTTTGAGTTTTTGTTGTTGGTACCAACGATAACCTTTCCTGGCAGTGCTTATTCTTTATCGCTATTACTTGATCATCACAACACAATTATGGACTAAACTGTGTGTAAATATGTCATATGTAGTACAACTAAAATAAAATGCAGCTTCATTTCGTGATTTTCCACCTGTGTATTGCAACTTAGTGCAATTTGTGATAACATCGAGTCCAATATCAATAATTGGTAATTTCATTTTAGGTATTGTAAAAGATAAAAATTAATACATATATATATATATATATATATATATATATATATATATATATATATATATATATATATATATATATATATATATATATATATATATATATAAATATACATATATATATATATATATATATATATATATATATATATATATATATATATATATATATATATATATTATATATATATATAAATTTCTATATTATTTACCATTATAATTATATAATTAAGTTTTTTGCGAAGGAAAGAGTGTTGTGTACATATGCTAGTTTGGAAATTATAAATCATTTAGAATTTTACATTTAGGATTCCTTGAATTTGTAATGGTTGTATTAGGCCATATAACAAATCCACGTCCCAACCGTTCCATTTAAATAATATTTGGCTTAGACACTTTAATGGATAAAATGGTATTAAAATAATAAATTCGACAAACAAACTTTTGCTGAAATTTTCTCGTGAAGTTCATTTTTTGATGCTGCATTTTATCATTGTTCTCCGAGGTAATATATTTGTAGTTGCGGTTTTAAATTATTATCCGTTGGTGTGAAAGTTAAGTGGCAATAAATATGTGTACTAAAATTTATAAATATGACAGTTATTCACGTTATATATACTAATACAAACAAAAACAAAAGATGACAATACAATGGCATATTTTTTTATTGTATTACTTCAAGAAGACTATTGTTATCTTTCTTATTTGTTTTGACCTTAAACGAGTTTTGGAGTCAATTCTAAGTGTCAACAAAATATTCTGAGTAAAATCTGAGTAGTTCTAACATTATTGTTGCCATAAAAACTCTTCGACTTAATTCAAACCCCATTGTAAAATAATTAAATAAATAACAGTGTACCTTTATCAATGAATCTTAATCATTGATCTACGAGTATGTAAATAATAATTCAAAAGTAAAATTAATTGAAAACACTGAATGTACTAATATTTATATATTCTTCTATTACCAATATATTTAACTTTATTCTATTACTTTTTTGTTTTATTTTTTGTAACGAATCAATTTCAATCGTTTAGTATATTAAATACGATGTACTTTCGGTTTTTTTTAAAATATGTATTGTTCGTTTAACTCCTGCACATCAGAGACCCTAATTTTAGTTATAATAAAAATAATAATTGAATAAATATTTGTTTCCTTTTTTACAAACCAAT
Organism: Tipula lateralis; assembly: GCA_963932295.1. NCBI lineage: Eukaryota > Metazoa > Arthropoda > Insecta > Diptera > Tipulidae > Tipula > Tipula lateralis. The sequence continues at coordinate 123,446,354 of OZ010737.1, forward strand.
GTTTGCCCGTACCGTGCCAACAATCTAACTCCATCGGTTTCGATTACGATCCAGCTCTTCATAAGATTGTAAACAATTAGAAAATGCAACATCGCTCTCTACGCCATGGAACCAGCGTCACCTCCATTTCTACCGAAAGACAGCTCTCTCTTTAAAGATTGCTGTACCATTCGATTTGGATTAGCACGCAGAACGAGAGAGAGCCAGCGAACTCTTTAATTGTGATTGAGCACACTTACTCAATAAAACTCGGCAAGTTACACCACCCACAAAGTATTAGTTTTGGTTGCATATATTCGAATTTGGTGTCGATGTTAAAACATGTTCGAATGTTAAAACATGTTCGAATGTGCCTAATATACGGGTTTTTAAATTTTTAAAACGATATTTTGTGGACAGTCAAATTCAATTTATTTCAATTTTGCGGTAATCCGATCTTAATGTATGTTTGCCATTTGCTTTGTGGCTACACGATTTGCCTAGCTGCAACTTAATGTTGGAGATTTCACAAAAAATGTAAACAAACAATAATTATAAAGCTATGCTCATTTTCCGATGAATTTGTTTAAATTTTAAAAGAAATGTACTTCGTTTTATTAAATATTAACTGACAACCCTGCTTAAATTCCTTGTTTTGAATGACACTATGATCCAATTCTTCTGAGAAGTGATATATCTAGCAGTGACCTTACTTAGTTAGTACTTGAAAATTGAAACCAATCTGATCTGCTAGTGATTTTTAACTATTATGAGACCAATGTTCATCTTTGCTTTCTTGGTGTGGTAGTCAAGCACTGAGATGATCAATTTTAAAAACTACTCATGAAAACATACTGCCTTTTCATTTATCATACTTATAATTAAATTGCATCACATATAATACTTTAAGTGCATGTTTAGCAATGGTAACAAAATGTAGTATTTCGTGACTGAAATGAGTAAAGTAGATGGTCTTATTGCAAAAGGGGGAATAGTATTGTTATACGAAAGAGTCAAAGGCATGAAAAGCTTAACAATACTAGAATTGAGGAAAATTACATCTCTGATGGAATGAATCGTTCTGATGCGATACATTTTTTTGTCCTCAATCATTCAGTGCAAATTGGAGGTGGAGCACTGTGTGACGTCACATTGCCCTGATCACATAAACAGCTTTAATTTCAACTAGACGGCATGCTAATAGGAAAACATTCAGCAAAAATCTCAAGTTTGTTCGAACCCAATTTTCATGCCATTTTATCTAAGATACAAACCATAGCAAAAAAAAATAAAAATATAAGACAATTTTAACGAAGCATTAACCTCTCGCCATGAGTTTTAATACAGTTGTGTTTGTAATGTATATTTCCATGTTCACAAACACACAGAACATACCGTATATAATACAATACGTAGCAAAAATGAGCTTTCGTACAAATACTCTCCATAAACAATTTAAAGCTTTTCAACTCTCCATTTTTGTTATTCAGTTCACTGTTATATAAATAAGGACGACAGTCGAATGGATTATTATACGAGTAGATTAACACAAAATGGTATATCTTTGCAACTCAAATAATAAGCAATAATCAAAAATCTTATTAAATATAAATAAAAAAGTGATATAACTATGTTAATATTCTAAAGAAAATATTTTACAAATCATCAGGACGAAAAAAAAAATGGTTTCGAAGCTGTGTGTGAAAATTAGAATTGTGATTTCGAAATAAGTTGTGAACTCGTCGTATGTAAAATTGCATAAATACAGGAAAATGAAGGAAATAGAAATTTACTAGTTTTCCTTTTATGTATATATAATACATATGTATATATTATATATGTATGTTAAAATGATGCAATACACCTAAAAATGGTGTTGGTGTGATTAATGATTTTGAATGTAGTATACAACGTCATTGAATCGGACACATGTTGCAAAAAAAACGAAACAAAAAAATCATGATACATTGCAAAGCACACCAGGATCAATACTCTGGTTTTTCCATGTTCAAAGTGCTTATTTCCAACAACGTTGAAATTTCCGTTTGTTTTTAGTGCAAAAAAATTAATTTTGTTTTTTTTTTCCTGTTGTGTTATAAAATTTAATGAACAAATTGTATACAATCGATTTTTTCCATTATTGTTTTTTTTTTGTTTTTCCAATTTTCGTTTATTTATTTGATGAATGAATGAAGAAAATGAGAAAATTTAAGTGTACAAGAATAAAATTATGAATGAACTAGTGTGTATGAGTGTATGAGTGACGACAATAATAGATATGTATGCGGAGAAAAACGAGGAAATTTTATATATGCCAAACTAATACATACATGGATAATATATATTTCCTTTATTTTCTGTTATAATATGTAAATGTACGTGATGAACTGTTCGAAAATGGCGTCGCTCAATATTAAAGAGAAAACAATAAAAGCATATCGTCATTCAACATAAAAATCATTGTATTGCAATATAATAGGAGTTAATTTTAAAAAATTGAATTAAATATCGATATTTTGTTGTTGTTTTTCTAGATATAATAAAACAAATAAAAGAGCATAAGTGAACTTATATATAAAAAGATATAAAAAACATAATATAGAAATTAGAAGCAAAGTGATTATTAAAGTGAGAACAAATCGTTTCGTGGACACACAGATCAGAAAAAAAAAGTTATCGAAAAAAAAATGAAATTTTCATTTCCAAAACCTGGTGGTGGGACAGGCCTCTCGCTATTCTCAAAATTAATTCGAACAAAAGATTTGAGGCAGCTACAGCATGAAGATCCACGTAGCACAAAACCAAAATTAAAAAAATGCTTGACCACCTTAGATCTCACGTCGCTCGGTATTGGTTCATGTTGTGGTACCGGAATGTATTTAGTTGCTGGTATGGTGGCACGAAATATCGCTGGACCCGGTGTTATATTAAGTTTTGTTATTGCGGCAGTTGCAAGTATATTTTCAGGTAAGCTTTTTATACATATTTATTTATTACATACATGTTTACGATACGTGATGTTTTTTTTGGCTATTTGCTTAATATACACTCGTACGATATAACTTGTTAGGGTATAATTAAAAGGTATCGCGATTATCGATTTCAACTGAAATATTTGAAAGCAATACCAAATCGAAATCGATACCACAACCTACACTACATCCGTTTATTAGAAAAGTTTAAAATAATTTTTTATTGTTTAAAATTTGCAACAGATTTTTGTTGCAAAATTCAAGCCAAACTTTCACATTTAAACAGAAAAAAAAAGTTTTGTTTTATAAAGAAACAATTGTTCTTTGTCGAAAATAAGCGAACACATGTAAAAGTTTTTAAATTAAAATTAAATATCAAAGTTGGCTTTTAAAGGTGTTGAGGTTTCTCCCTGTGTTGGAATATTTCTGTTTACTTATAGGTTCGGTTATACTTCTAGAAACCCTAAGAAATCTATAGTCTGTCTGTTTCCCTAATCCATGTAATGATTATGCACCTGCATTCTTTTTAATATTCTCTAAGAAGTATGGCCCTATTATTATACCTAGTATCGTTACACGCAAAGAAAAGAAGTTTGGAAGCCAAAAAACAAATACGTATACCAGATCCGTCGACGGATCAATTTGATCAATTGAAATGTCTGTTGTGTTTATTTTAAAATTATTGCATCAGTTTAGCATCGGTTAGTTCTGAACCCTTCTTTTTTTAAAGACTATACTTTTTACTTAATTTTCAGGATTAGACCGGGATAACGATACAACCGATTGCGCACTTAATTTAGGTTTTCTCAAACTTTTCAATTAAATTCAAATGATTATGGAGGCGTCTTTTCACCAAGAATTACTAATGGATATATAGAATCATTGAACAACGATTTGTAGTTCATACCAGAATTTTACATGGGAAAAGGTGCAATAGGTTCGTTGCAGGTTTTCTTTTGTGGTAAAATTCCATAATGTGCCCCATCTTTTAACTAAGCTCATTATCCAAAAAAAATATCGTATTCACAGTAAAAGTATGTATAATCTTTCTAGTTTATGTTTACATACGTTCACTCTAAGTTTGTCCTTTCTTAATCATTTTATAACAATTGAGGGAAAATGTTGCTGTCATCTCATAGTATAAATAGTATTTAGCTATTTAATATTTTAGCGTTAACCTATATGGTCGGCATAGTGGTTAAACCTACGGAGGTAGAGCGAGGGAAACCACGTTTGTATCCTGATAAGAGCAGGGTGCAAAATGGATTTCTCTTCATTTGATTATGGTTGGTGTTGTATATGAACACAATACGAACCTCCGCTGGAATGTAGAATTCCTATGCCGACCCTTCTTCCATGTCAGCACTATAGGCTGGTATGGAGCTATGTAATGTACAGAGTATTGTACGTAAATCCAACCTTTTCCCACACGTCCTTTATGACTATAATGCCGTAAAGGAGGACTTAACTAGTCCAACCGCAAGCACTACTTTCAAGGACATGATTGATTAATTAGCTAAATTATTAGCTATCAATAAGCTATTTTTAGAATCAAAGGACAACCGCCATTACCTCTATCCTCTTCACATTATAATTTCTGGTACGATGAATGATTTTTGAAACGAGTGCATCATTGGATGTATTAAACTGCATCTCCACATGCTTGCACTTAAAGTACGCATGTTGATACACTGTTTAACAACTGGGTGCTAATTCACTCCAATATTCGCCTGACAACGAACAAAATACGTAAAATATGTCTTATACGCACCATGAGCGGGTTTCTCAAAGTATCACTATCTGTTTGTGAAGAAAGTATATAATGAATTTCTGGTTGAACTGTTTCATCCGATCAATCTAAAATTTATTTACAGAATTCTTAATAATCCACCCATTTAAAAAATTCAATTTCTGATTCAAAGTGATTTCCGGAATCTATATAGTAGATAATTACCAATATGATACGGAGAAGTACAATGTTCAAATCTAAATTAAGTTAATTTGTGTTCGACCACTGAGTCCAAATCACTGTCCATTTTAATACAATGACAAATCACAGTTCTTGACTTTTGAAATTGTTTGCATATATAAAATTTACTGCTATACAATACTTGAATAAAAGCACGCAAGTGCGATTTAATCCAATTTGCTCACTTCAAATCTATCCAATTTGAATATTCTTTTTTTTTTGACGGCTTTTACAGGCCATTATTGGCCCGTACGAGCCAGCTTTTCATACTGTTGCAAGCAACCAGAGGATGCCAGATCGCTCTCTAACGCCGTGGAGCCATCGTCGCCGACAGTGACCTCTTCGCCTAACGAAAGGCGTCTCTTCCTTCAAAGATCGTTGTATCATTCGGTTTGGATCAGCACGCAGAACGTGACCGAGCCGGTGTATTCGCTGTTCTTTGAATTCATGCACGATATCAGGAATTTGCATTAAATTCCTGATCTCGTGGTTGAATAGAACTCGGTATGTGCCATCACCGTCGCGTTTTGGGCCGTATATCACACACATGATTCTTCTCTCGAATGTTAGAAGCCATCTTTCGTACTTATCCGTCAAGGTCCAACTGTCACATCCATACATGACATCGGGTCTGATCAACACTCTTTACAGTTTCAGCTTATCCGAATTTACTGAAATCAGTTGCGTCTTGGTCTCTAAAACCAGAGATCATATATTTGGTTTTGGACTCATTGATTTTGCGACCAACGCATGCTGAACACTGTTTCAGTGGGTCAAGTATCTCTTTCATTCCGTTACCATTCAATCCAATCACACAGATATCATCTGCATAAGTTGATTGGATTGTCGGAATAAGATATTGTCCTGAGGCGTTTCACTTTTACGAAGGGTGTATTCCAACATGAGATTAAAAAGTATCGGGGACAGCACATCTCTTTGTCGAACACCGGAATTGATTGCAAAAGTTCTCGATAGCCTGTTCTCAACTTTAACACAGCATTGTGACTGCGTTACTATCATTTTACACAGATGTACGTATTTGATCGAGTCATAGACTTGCCTGAAATCTAGGAATACCTGGTGTACATCGCGAGATGTTTCGTAGTACTTGGAAAGAATCATCCGTATCAAAAAAACTTGATCAGTGACTGACCTGAATTTGAATATTCAATTAACTGAAAAAATTTAGGTATCGATGAGATTTTCCCAATGAACCGTGTTGTTCAAATGTGCATTAAACTCTATATTCTAAGTAGTCTCCTAATCTTCATGTGATAATTTCATAAAATGGCTTTGATGAAAATGCGTAGGTATCCAAGATATCCTACGGATAAAGCAATTACTAGAAACGGGAAAGTAAAACTTCAGCTGTTTATTAACTGACTGGAAAAACTCTCCAAACAGTTCTAACAGAATATCTTCGGATATGAGATAACATAATTTCCAGTTTTATATAGTTTTTCTATGACAGCCATTGTTGGTTATTAAATTCATATCCCATTATGAAATAAGGTTCGATCACTGGATTGTGAATAAAACTCCCTTTTGTTTATTTTCACACCAAAAAACTGTTTGTGTATTAATACCCAATCGCCTAGGCCATCGTAGAAATTGGCTTTTGTTTATAATTTATAATACTTTGAATACTGCGTTTGCCAATTATAAACATTTAGTTATTTTACTACTCCATAGATGTCACCCGGCTCCATAAAAATATGTTTCTGTCTATTATTCTTTATACTTTGTAAATTAACCAAAGTGAAAGCTTTTACAAACGCATCGTTTATTTTCATGTCAACCAGAACATGTTTGAATTTGAGACCACCGCGTGATGAGAAACTCTCTTAACCACTTAGCTACATCCAACGACAAACCATAATGTCAAACCATAATGGTTAATTTTTTTCACATATTTCTCAAAACTGCATCAAAGAAGGAGTAGTCAATTTGTGCATATATCTTATCTCAAAGGTATTCTTGTTTTCGGGTTTTATATAGTAACAACTTCCACTTTTTATGTATAGCTTTAGAACGCCATACTTCAGTATAGGGTATACATCACTCGGAGTAAATACTCCAGTAATACGGAGATATTAATTCTACCGATGGAGACACACTGAACAAATAAATGAACCAGATGAATACTCTGCTCTTTTCAAAGTACTTACTTCAAATGTTTCATATTTACCAACATTTGTGTCAATACCTCCTTTGAATATATATTAAGTCCAATGGATTTAAGTCTAACAGATTATGCGGAAAAAGAGTTTTTTGAGACGCTGCCGAAACTTGTTCGATTCGCCAGAAGCCGCCAATCAAATTGTTGGAACATTATTACTTGGAACAACCTAGCTCAAACGACATGACGATCTGATTCTTAGGATGTCATGAAGAACGATTTATCAATAAAGCTTATCAAAATTGGTCACAGCCCGCATTCTTCAACATACTTAGTGGAGTGTCGACTTCAGGCTTTGCACATGTACTTTGTTCGATCAGGCGATTTCAAATCATAAGTATTACAACCGTAGATTTTATTCATATTATTTTTGACTCTCTTTAATCTAGAGTTTGCTAGAGCTAACATAAATGAGTTTACGTAGAAACATTGTATATGTTGGATATGAGAGGTTGGATAATATCAGACACAAGAGGATCTTCTATACAAAGATATTTTTATTTGCAGTCGATGAGTAATCCAATACAATATCTTTATAACATTTTCTAAACATTATGGTGCCTTGGGATATGGCATCTCCGTTTTAGTCCATTGAGTTTAACTTCGAAGGTTACGACTTCTACTCTACACTGTTGCATACATGTCATAAGACTTTCAAACGACCCAGGTTTATTTAGTGACTACGGGCATTACGTTATGATCGATAAGCCTGCGTGAATAGTGCTACAACAAAGGGTTTATGTAAACTTTTAAACTGTAACATTCCAATGATCTAAACAATTAATAAACTCTTAATACAATTTAGGACTATAAAAGGACAGCAACACAGTGCAACTTACAAAGCATTTATTAAAGGTGAATTCAGCTTCCATTAGTCTGTCCTAATCCAGAGTGAATGTAGATCGTGTTCTAATTATAATCGGAGCTAGATAAATTATGACCTCACATGGTTTATAGATTGATATGAAGGTATTCAATGTGCCGATACTGACTGTAGATGGAAAGCGATGTCACAATAGGCCAGTTGAGCCTGGATGACGTGGTTTAAAAAACATAGTCCTTATTTATAAAACAATAAGAGGTTAGAATGAAACTAGATTGAAGACATCGTACGGGTCAACAATATATTTATTGAATCGAAAAAAGAAACACCAAGAACTAAATTGGTGAGAAGAACTTACTTCGTTCACTTCGATCAATTTTGATTGAGATAGTTTGCTGTTGTGTAGGTGCCGATGGCGAGAAGATTTTATTATACGTCTCAGACATCTATCGATGAAGTAAATTAAGTGAAGAATTGTTTACTAACCCTACAAGTGATTGATATCACGCACTTGTATTTAAGATTCGAGGTTTCGCTTACCACCGAAAATTATGTAGAACTGCGTTATCTAAATAGTTCGATGTTAGTTGCAACCATTACGCTTCTGAAGAACTTCATTTTAACTGAACAATGAGGCACTAGCTTAGCGTATTCCCGGATAAAGTTGGCTATTTCATCGAACTCTCGTCTTCTAAATATAAATCCATGGCTCTTACGAAACCAAAAAAAAACACAGATAATTAATTTCTACTCTACATCTACTATATAATTCGTATTCCTTTGATGTAGTTGATGCAAATGTATCCTACGTATTGAAGAGAGTAATGTCCCTCGAGATCTGCCAACCATTGAAGTTTGCCCTCACGATTCGAATAAGAACTGATATCACAATTGAAGCACAATAAATTTGAAGCTCTCCTTTATGGGTTTTCAATTTTTGGATAGCGGTTAGAATAACTTCAATACATTTGTTCTGATTCTCTTCCGGTCCACTACTTGGGTTTTAAAAATTCCGATCAAACGATAGCCATACCGTCAGTTCTCCCATCAGAGCCTTTCTGGTTAAAATTTTCGATTTGGTTAAACATTCCATTTTGGAATCCAAGAATGGAATGAGCATCAATTATATTAGAGAGGAGTTTGAATTTCAAGTTTCAATAGAAACCACATACCTTTCTAATAAAATCCTTTTTTAATTAGTTTATATAGATGCCCCAATCAAACGGATTCAGAAACCATGAATTTCCTCGAAGTTTTGTCAGACAAATGTGATAACATTCGCAATCAACATCCCTACTACGAATTAATTATGGTTGATGACTTTAATGCCCACCATAAAAAATTATTGATTCACCACAATACGAACTGTTGGGCGTCAGACGGAGTGGCTTGCTGTTTCGCATGACCTTACATGCAGATTGTAAGCAATTCCACATTCCATGGAAGAACGCATCAAGGCTGGAATTGGAAATTCTGACCACAAACTGACAACCGTAAAAATTTCTGTCGAAACACCACCAGAATTTAGACAACAGCCAAGGCGTCTATAATATTTTAACGAGACTGACACTGATGGGTTACGATCATTTGTTCAACAATTCCCGTGGGGAGCCATTGTTTTTATAACAGTCAAATAGACGACGCCGTTTCCAATTTCATCGAAACCGTTCTACATGGAATGAATAAATGTATCCCATCATCCTTTTCCAATCCAAATTCTAATTTTAAAATCTTTTCAAAACAAGCCACCAAAGCAGCCAGACAAAATAAATCTGCTCACAATAAATATAAGCGTAACGAAATTTCGATTGAAGATATAGGACCACACGTAACATCTGTAAAAAAATCTGTGCTAAAGAAGCGAAAAGAGCCGACAGGAAGAAAGCCGCTAAGGCTATCGAGTTGAAAATCTCCGATCGCAACTTTTACCAAATGGTAGTCTATATTTCTAAAACATCTATTTCAGCATTAAAATGTGTTGGTGCAAATCCACATTTGCGGGCCGACTTATTGGAAAACATTATTTTTGTTATACATTATTGTTGGATATCACTGTGAACCCTATCCACTGTTTTGCCGATGAAGCAACATTGCACTCTTCTATTTCATTCGAGGTCGAGCCTATACTCCTTCAGAGTTAAACGGTAAACGGCTGGAAGTTGTCACTACACTTAATTCCGATTTGAGTACAATATTTGAGTAAGGGGTAAAAAATCAGTACAAATTTAATGAGAAAAGGCCACGTTCTTGTGGGTTTTGACTAAATTCGCCCGCTTGCTGTTCAGATAAGCAACAATTTCAAATGAAATGAGCACATTATAGCATTGGCCAAATCAGCTTCACGTAAACTCGGGTTACTCAATTGATGCAGACGGTTTTTTATATCGCATCAGGTTGTCCAGATATATAAAAACTTTCTTAGACCGTGTATAGAATATTACTGTCAGGTTTGGGGCCGAGCATATAGCATTGCTCCCCAGTTGCTGAATAAAGTACAGCGGCGTACCATACGAATAATACGAACCCCTAGACTAACGAAAGATCTAGGCAGCCTACAGCACCACAGAGATGTTGCAGAACTTTAATGTTCTATAGATTAATATATGGTAAATGTTCTTCAGAACTAAAAAAGAAAATACCACCACATAGGTTTACGGCGAAGCTGCCGAAACCTCGAAATAAAGATGCAAAACGCGAAATTATTCATAGAACATTTGAAATGGAATTCGTTGTCCGGTTTTCAGCTTTCGTAGGACTTTTTTTTGTGTTTTTCTGTCACTCAGGCTGTAATAGCCTATGTGACCTTCCACCATATTACTGTACGTCCCGGCTATAGGTCCGATTTACGTAGAAACAATCTGCACATTGCATAGCTCCATGCCAGCCTATAGTACTGATATGGAAGATAGGACGGCACACGGATTTTAACCACCAACTGGGTCTCCACCGATCGTACCGCCTAGACGATTGATGGTGAAAATCCCTTTTCGCATTCGGCCCCTATCGGGATTCGAATCCGGTACCTCGCACTCCACGCCGCATTGTTCTATGCACTGCACCACATGGGCGTTGGAGTATAAAATGCACATGTTTAAGGCAGTTATCAACGTTTACTTGCAGAATTGCGCGTTGGGTGCAAAAGCTCTGACAGTTACAACGAGCTAGGACAGCCTAAAACTCCGCCCTGCATTTAAGTTAAACTAAAAAAAATTAGGTGATTCGTATTGTAGACACTTTTTTACATTTTTTTTGAAATTATGTAAAAAAACAGCGTAAATTATATAAAACGTAAATTACATGTAAAAAACGAAGACACCATTCGCAGTGCCATCTGTTTTAAAATTTTAAAAATTTACCAATTTTCACTTTGCTTAATTAATTAACATTATTAATTAACATAGACAAATGCGTATTTGCAAAATCATTCAGTTTTTGGGTCCACATTATTAGTTGAAAAGCGATCTTTCCACCTTTACCCAAGTCAATTAAGTCGAAAAAACGGTACACAGTTAATTATTTCACAAATTCTATTCGTAAAATAGTAAGAAGATTTTTCAACAGATGGTGCTATAGTTACAATCCCTTTTAATAAGAGATAGCGCTTCAGTTTTTTTTTACATAAAATCATTTTTTACGGTTTTTACATATATAATGTAAAAATTAACCTTATGTAAATTACACGTTTTTTACATGTAAACGTTTCATGTTTTTTACACGTCCAACAGTGATTTTAGAGACAGGTTTACAAAGGCCTGACTTTAGTCGGGTACTTCGATGTGATAGAGATTCTTTTCTTGAACCATTTCTGATATTACCTCAATTCAACAGACCATGACCTGCCGTGTCATTGAACATGTAAGCAATACTTCCTCTGTATCCTTCTACTACACCGCCTGGTTTATTAGTCAACATTTAGATTTACAATTCTACGACATCGTATGAATGCGCTTTCTTTTAATATCTTATATATTATTGACAAGTTTTATCGTCTATTCAGTTTTTTATCACCACTATTGACAGGATTATATATTTTACGACGTCATGCATGCTCCTATATACAATAACATTAAATGGCTGTATTTGCGTCAAGATTTCTGTCTAGAACTTTATTTTGATTTGTTGATTATTGCCGCCGTACATAAACTTATTGAATCATCATCACTTGTTGCTATTTACTTTCAAATATAGTTTTCAACTATATATCGTTAAACTCTTTTGGTCTGAGTGTGGGTGGTTGTGTTTCAACTCTGATGATTTCGAGCCCATTTACCCACTCCTAAATTTCCTTCACTCTAAATCGGCATTGTTTCCTGTTCATAGAAAATTTCCTGTCTTGTCTAAAATAGACAAAGGGAAGCCGCGCACACGAAGATGAAAAGAGAACGAAAACTTTGTATGTATTCCACTACGAAAGCATACACACACACAAACCATTAATTTTTAAATTAAATGAGAAAAAACTTAATTTTTTTTATTAATTAAATAGCTCGAGTGAATCTTATATAATCAAGAGTTGTTCTTCCTTCGTCAATCAAAACCATAAATTCAAATACACCGACGAACATGTTCAGCGTGCTCCTAACAATGGTGTGCGACTTAATGTCTGTGACCTAAATAAATACGATAGAATATGTAGTCTATTATACACATCCTTATCACAATTTTCCTAAAGTGTTGGAAAAATTAATTTTTTTTTTTTTACGATATTCGTTGGTTGATGGAAAATCAAATTATGAAAAGTGTTCGAGTGGAAAATAAATATAGAAGAGATGAGATAAATCGCGAGCATTAATTGATATAATGACTTATTGTTTAGATGACCTTGTATATATTTGTACAGTGGAAATAAGAAAACTATTTGTTTTTTCCATTCCAGGCGCTTGTTATGCTGAATTCGGAGTTCGTGCACCCCATACATCCGGTTCAGCGTATATGTATTCATATGTATCTGTGGGTGAATTTGTAGCATTTGTGATAGGATGGAATATGATATTAGAATACTTAATAGGTTTGTAATTAAGAATATATATATATCGATTTGTCTATAATCTAAATCTGAACAAATCAATTCAGGTACATCAGCTTGTGCGTGTGCATTGAGCGCTAGTTTCGATTCATTATCGGGTGGATCAATAAGTAAAAGTATTGGCGATGCTGTTGGTACTATATTTGGACGGGCACCCGATTTTATAGCGTTCGGCATCACAATGCTAATGACATGTGTTATGGCGCTCGGTGCTAGTAAATCGGTTATATTTAACAATGTATTGAATGCGGTAAATTTGGCGACATGGGTTTTTATTATGGCCGCCGGTTTATTTTACGTCGATACAAAAACATGGGACGAGCACGAAGGTTTTTTGCCATATGGATGGAGCGGTGTATTCACCGGGGCGGCAACATGTTTTTATGCATTTATTGGTTTTGATATAATTGCCACGACGGGCGAGGAAGCGAATAGTCCACAAAAAAGTATACCAAAAGCAATTGTTGGATCGTTAGTTATCGTATTGATTGCGTACGTTTCGAGTAGTTTAATATTAACGTTGACGGTGCCCTACGATCAAATCGACACCGGTTCAGCACTACTACAAATGTGGAGCTATGTTGGTGCAACAAAATGTCGTGCAATCGTATCGGTTGGTGCCACAGCCGGCTTAACGGTTGCAATGTTTGGATCAATGTTTCCGATGCCACGCGTTATTTATGCAATGGCACAAGATGGTTTAATATTTAAAAATCTTGCTCAAATATGGCAACGAACAGGGGCGCCCGGAATTGCTACGCTCGGTAGTGGAATTGCGGCCGGTATCGTATCGTTGGTCGTTCGGCTCGAAGTTTTGGTCGAAATGATGTCGATCGGGACATTATTAGCGTATACATTGGTCTCGACATGTGTTTTAATTTTACGTTATCAACCGCATAGTACGTCACTAATCGATTTATTGCCGGCACAATTAAGAACACCACAACCGCCCAGTACACCAAATATAAATCTACCATCGGAGGTCGCGACCAAAACCGTTAATAAAAATGTTATTATACGAAAGGTAACGACCCGTTCCGATTCAGACGATTCGTTTGGCGAGGACAGTCCTGACGGATATTTAGGCTGTGACGATCAATTTTTGGTATCGGACAAATCCGAAACAAAATTCTATGGTAGCGTTCATGGTGCACCAACTGGAAATGCAGCACCATTTGATTCGATCGGTTTGGGCGTGTTCGGCCGTAAATTACAAGAGTATGCGTATTTATGTCCAGGCCTTTTTCCTTGGATCAATCCCGGACCGGCGACAAACGAAAGCGGAATGTACGTCACTAAATTGGTGGGCGTTATGTATGTGCTCATCTTTTTTATGGACTTATTTGTGGCGATCGGTATTTCGGGCACATTCGCTGCATTAATGATTTCGAGTTTATTCCTAGGCATTATACTAATACTTCTTCTAATATCTCGGCAACCACAAAACAGGTAAACTATATATATATGGCTTGATGCAAGATAACATGTGTATACAATTATTTTTTATTATTGTTTATATAGGTATGCTTTGGCTTTCTTAACACCTGGACTACCATTTATACCAACAGTAGCGATTACAGTGAATATATATTTAATTTTCAAATTAAGTATTTTAACGTTGGTTAGATTTACAGTTTGGATGTCATTAGGTGTGTATATACGAATATCATTAGGATTTATGTTGTACACGCGAACATAACATTATGCAAATGATTGTTGTTTCAGGTTTAATTATGTACTTCTATTATGGTATAAAAAATAGTACACTAGAAACGGCAACCGATGACATTGAATTGACAATAGACCAAAGTTATGTCCAACCACAGGTTGTTGAATTTCATCAAACAGCCGTATGGGATCGGCATGGCTATGAAAATAAAATGGCCGAAGATACATGGTCGCAAAATAATTATGCATCGGGTTGGTCGAATGCATGGAACGAGACGAGCACAACAGTTAATCCTTCTTCGACGGCAGCAAAACCAACGGCTGCTGCGAATACGAGACAAGCACAAAATAAGACACAATCACGTCAACCGCCTCCACCACCAAAACCGCAACAAAAGCCCCAACAACAACAACAACAGAAACCAACACAACAGCCTCAACAGCAACAGCAGCAACCTAGCAATGTTACAAATGGTTTTGGTTTATTTATCGAGGAGACACATTTTCCTAAGTGGGACGATTAAGTTAAGTTTTAATTATTATAAATAATATATATATATATATTACATAAATTACATATTATTATATATATATATTTAAAACATTAAATTTTAATTTTAATTTTATTAATGTTAATAGTTAAATTAAAATTATACAAAATATATTATCCAAAAAAATTAAATTTTAATTTCTTCCAATAAATACAAAACAAAAATAAATAAATAATTTATGCATGTGCTTCACATTAAATTATTATATTAATTATATACATATTACATATTTATTATATACATATAAAAACCATAAAACATAAATTAATCAGTTTTTAACCAACAACACGGTTTTACAAGTTGTTGTTAAACGACAAACAAACAAAACAAAATGTTAACAGAATATTTTATTTATAACATAATTATTAGGTTGTGAATTTAATTCCAAAAATACAAAGTGAGCTCTTGCGATGACGACGAATCGAAATTGCACCGAAACCAAGCAGATATTCATAATTGCAGTTCGCTTAATTCCCACCGTTTTCAAGACAAAAAAAAAATTGGCCCACATTTGTTTGGGATTTTTTTTCTCGAAAAATTTTGCAATGCATCGGCACACAGTGATGATCGTGTGTAAAGCATATATATATATACATATATAAATATATATATATATATTATATAATCTGTGATAATACCAAAAGCAATTTACCTATAGACCCCTCCCTTCGAAAAGTAGATTAAAAAAAACCCCTCTGCAGATAGAACTAAATAGAATTTGGAATGACGTTTATGGTTGAACAGGGTATAGATATTTTACTGTAGAATTTATAAACAAAATGCATATAGTAGTGCTTCAAATCACATTCAATCCTATAATACCGTACATGAGACCTGCGGGTTTATAAATGGCGCGAGCGATTACAATCTATAATGTTCTTTATATAATACTCGATTCCCGAAGTGAATAGCACAAAATAGGCCTTATTATTAGAAATGATTTATCGAGTGCATTGATCAGCATCAAATATTGTGATATTCCGGCAACGAGCTCACTTTATATTTTTGAAATGTGCGCGAGAACAACATATATAATATATATTCATCACATGAAGAGTAAACATGACACACAGACATTAGATATATATATATATATATATATATATATATATATATATATATATATATATATATATATATATATATATATATATATATATATATATATATATATATATATATATATATATATATATATATATATTAATACATTCTTCGTACAAAATCCATTAAATATATACATAAAACTTACTTCCAATCAAATCAAATCTTCTTAAGTTCTAAAACTATATTATATAACCAATAAAATCCGTATATATAATAATAAATATTAATTATTTATAAGCCTAAACGATATAACAACTTCTAATAGCAAAACAAGTATACTCTAAATACTTATAATTAATAATAATAATAATAATAATAATAAAAACATATCATTTCTAATATAATATATAACATTGTCCATTTTTATTTAGAATTGATTAAATAAGAATTTAGAAAAGTTAATATTTACACACACTCACACAACTCACGTTCAGATAATTAAATAATATTTAAGAATTGTAGTGTCAAATATAGAACAATCCCCAATACAAAATATTGTGAAACATATTATTTATATGGCTAAAAATAGTTATATAAACGTTACGAACACCAAAAATCAAAACAATCAAGCAATATTTTAGATAAGGTGCAGAAGTATAATAAACTTTACTTGCAGCAACTCAATTTTTTCACGTTTAAATCAACCATTACAGTGTGTCCACACTTTATATAAATTTGATTTGAATCTCTGCTACCATTTTATTAGAGTATATTGAAACTATGATTTTACTGCCATCTAACGAAAACTAACAAATTTATTGATTTTAAATGCATCGGATAAATTGTGTCTTAACTGGAAATATTTCTCGACCGAGAATTTGAAAATATAATATGAAGAAAAACGTTGTTTTAAATGAAAAATTTATAATATTTAGTAAAAGTTTGAAAAGAATTAGACAAATGGTTATATCGTTACTATGAAGGAAATATAATAAGAGTTTAGAGTTTAAATTTTTGCTCCTGAACATCCAACGATTTTACTTATTTCCATAGCATATATGTAGAACTTTACAACTCTACTAGATACCTACCTACTTTGTTCACCCAGTCCAGTGTGCATAAAAATTCAGTCAAACATTTTTCGTCGGAAAACGGTATTGCTAGTCCTAAACTATTACGGATTCACAGAATAATAGATTGAGCTTTATTTACTCCCAGTCATCGTTTTACATTGTATCTACTTTTTATTAGTTTGATGTTCACTGAAAACCCCAAATCCGTTAAGAAATCCAAGCGTTAAACTGATGTTGTTTCTGCTTCCTAAACATATGTTCGGTTTTCAGTTGATAATTAAAGGCTGCAAAACTTCCTCTTATTATTTTTGACTTAATTCCAAAAAATTGCGGATAATATATTACCGTGCAGGATCAGAACTTATCCTGCATTTGAACAATCCACCGGTGCTTAAAAGATTCCCAATGGCACTTGGAACACATGATGTGTACTTTTTTGGTCAATGATCGCGACTAAACACAGATTATATGACAAGTGCCTTTAAAGTCAAACCTTCATAATTTCTCTGTTCTCGTTAAACAGTTTGTCGTATATAAGGCTGAAATATTTTACCTTTAAGATACACTAAAACTTTGCTCTTTCGAAGGCAATTTTTTATCTTTCTATTTTACACGGGAGAGCAACAATTGAATATCTTAGTTCGGTTACGTTTCAACATACAATCAGCGCTCGGTACGTGCCGTTTGCACCACACCAGAGACTTGTTCCTCTATACTCTATGAGATCTAATCTACTACTAAATTCGTCTTTTCCAACATGGCCAAACCTAGCATATAATTATCTTTTTGATGATAATTCTTCTGGCACCGATAAATATGTCTGTAGAGATACCGGTAATAGCCAGTGGAGTAGCTGATTTGGAAACACACACAAACGTAACGCTGAGTGTCCTGTTGTTTGTGAGCAACTCAGCAAATTTGGTAAGGAACCAATACGTGGCCTCTTTTTAAACAGTGCTTTCTTGAGTTGAATGACGATCTTTTAAGTATAATAGTCTTAATATATTATAAGGTCTTAAATATACTTTCTAACTTACGAGAGGTTTGGAGTTAACCATACTTTAAAATAGTGCCTGCACAAGGTACGCTCTCAACAGTTTCATGATCTAGTATTTATTTATCTCGATGATCTCTTAATCACTAAAGTGGCACCTTTGAGCTAGCACACTAAATAACTAAGATCAATTGAACGCCATTCCAATTTTTCCGAAAAAAATATAAGCTTGTTCAAATTCTTCTGCATGATCCGGATGCAATTCTTGGCTAACGATTTAATAGCTGAATTTATATACTGTTGAGTTTCTTTACATCACTTTTTGCCCAGTTTCCGCCAGAGAATGAATATTTGCAAATTGACACTCGGAAAATAGTTTTCACCGTGAGATTCTTTTTTTGTGAGAACAACTTGTATCCTTCTGTCCTTTTCAATTTATACATCTAGAAGATTTTTAGAACAAGTCATAATAATACAAAATACATGTCATTAGAACTGGTTTAAATTTAATTGTTGGTCATCGGCCTCAATATTAAACAACTTCAAGATATTTTGATCCTTTTAGCTGTTTGGTATTTAAACATTTTGATTTGCTCGTACTAACTTGTCACTTATATCTTCCCTCAGTTTGCCATCGAAATGTAAAGAACTATAGTCGCGAGCTAAAAGAATTTGGGCAGCGCTGATTCTGGGAGAAGGATGATTGTTGTTAATGGTTTTCCTCTGTAATTTTGTCGTAGTTCCTCTTAAAATATATAGCTATATGAAAAGTGAAATGAGTGACATTACAAAGTGTTTACAGTTATAAGTTTCAATTCAACATAGTAAACATTGATTTAAAACTATTTTTTGTTTTTTTATTGAACAAAACTATTTACTACTAGATGGTAGTGTAATCAAGCAAGTCAACTAATTTGGTGTTTGACTATTTCAGGCTGTTTCTCAAACAGAAACTTATTTATGATTCTAAATTTATTCAAATGAGTACCCTAGCGAGGTGACTTATTTTTATTTTGCAAAACAATCGAAATATTATTAATTATTATAATTATATCTGTCGTCCTATTCCTAAGAATTCTTTCAAAATAAGTGAAATCAATTCGAATGGCTTTGCTTGCTTATTTAAGATGGCGGCAAATAAGTTTCGAATAAATATCGGTTTTGAAAACAACCGTACGTTCTATCATTTGTTTTGACATGGTAATGAACACTAGCGACACGATTAGATAAATTCTGAAGGTTAATATTGTTTCAAATAAAATTTTATTGAGCAGGGAGCGATGAATTATAATTTTCGATCGACGAATCATGTTACAGTATCGAAAAACAGGGTTAATAAAAATTATTTAAGACTAAATCCAAATGCCTTGCTTTTTAGATACATAATTATGTTTCACAATATACAACATTTTATAATAATAATTACAAATGTGTATATATTTCCAAACTATATAGGAAACAACAAACTAATTCAAAAACATTTTCACATCTCGCAACAATATTTCATCAGATTGGGACAAGTACATTTCGTTTACGCTCGCAAGTACTCCAATCAAATTAGCAGTGTGCTGCTAAATATTTTACATAGTAGGCGAATGCTCAAACAGAATAATGCCACTATATTTTTTTTATAATAATATATTTGTCTCATCGTACAAAATGTTGTAACAAGTCAATCGGATTTTTAAACATTTAAATCAGCACTTAACAAACTAACGTTAGAGTTTAAGGACAAATTTTATTTCCGTGTTTTAATGAAACACATTCTATTATTTAAGTATAAGTACGTTGTGAAATATTATATAATGGACCGATTAAAAACAAAAGATAAAATGTCAAAATGTGATTAATTTAATATTAATATATAAAATAATATAAACAAAAGAAGAGTATAGTTTAAGTTCGACGAGACGGCATTATTTAAATTTTTTAAATATTTTGTTTCTCTTTTCTTCTCTGTGTATGTATGTATATTACTAAAACTAACACTAAGCTATTATTTAAAATAAACGCTGCTACTGCTACAATAATATTAAATATATTACAAATTGTACACTGTTATATATATATAAAATTAAGTTACACGCGTAATGTTGTTATTCAATTTAATTGATTTAATTTCTATTAATGTGGCAGCAGTATTAAATTATGTAAATAATTGTTTTTTTTTGTAAATTCTAAACAATCATAATATAATTTTATGGAGTATTTTAATAGTTGAAGACTGCGGATTAGATATAATACACTGCCCCATATGTATTATACCGAGTTTGAATGAAATCGCATCAAGCACTTGCCTTTGTGTGCTTTATACAGAGTTTATCTGAACCTGGTATCCTAAATAGTATTATTGGATTCCTGACTCAAAAATAAATTGAAAATATCCAAGCAAATTGTTTCCTAACTATAAAAAATCTAACACGACTAAAAGTACTGGCATTTGTTTAATTTGGTAATCGTTGTCAAAGCTGCACTTCTGATCTTGTGACTTTTTACCATTCCAAAGATTCATAAAAATTGCATCTAATGAGCATCTTTACACTTAGGTAACTTTTCTATCCGTAACTTTTTTTTCCACCCTTCACGTCCACACACATTTTATTTGTGCCCGGTAACTTTTATAATTTTCTACCAACACAAGTAAAGCTCATAAACAAAATTAAACCAAAAAAATTCAACAAAATGTCCTTGAGAATATTTCTATTTCATTTTTCTTTGTGTTAGTGTGTTGCAATTGTTTGAAGCTACGAAAAATTTGGTTGAAAAATGAATCCGCAAAGAAAACCTATTTTGTAGGTAAAGGGGGTAAAACGTAGTAGTTACCGGATAAAAGTTACCGTAATGTGAAAATGCACAATCACTTATTGTGAGAGGTTAGAGTGATTGCAACGTCATACTATCTAAAAGAATTGTCCCCAAGTGATCACTTTTTCAGGTTCAAATACCTATATGATTCGAGAAAATACTTTATCTGCAGATTATTTAAATGCTATTACAGTGGCAGTTAAAAAATTTTTAAAGATCGCCAGTACTACTATAGTAATGAAATATCAACAATGGTTTCTAACACTAAAACTATGCTCCTCATCTATCTACAAATACAAGAGACCCGTTTCTCGTACACGCCGATCTACAGAAAATCAAATTAATTTATTGGTACAGTCTAGGTTTAAGAATAAATTTATTCTGAGATATTTTCGATTTTATTTTGCGGCAGATATCCAATATGGTACCACATTTAGGCAGCCAAGTTAACCAACACCCTGTATAAAAATCCATAAAATTATATTTTATCAAACAAAAAACAACTCGTTACATAATTAAATGTATTATTTATATAATTAACAGAACTGATTACCAGAACTAAAGAATTAATTAACAATATTCTTAATTAATTACTAAATAAAACCAAAAGTTATTTAAAAAAAACTATTGTACCTATATACTATTATTACAAAAAGAAATGCAAATAACTAATATTTATTAAAAATATTTTTTTGTCTTAATTAATTAATTTATTTAATTATTTATTGATTAATTTATTTGTTTATAATCTATAATATATATTATACATAAATATAGTTATTAAATAATTTTAAGAATAAATATAAGATGTTATTATTTTAAAATGATTTATCTAAATGTCTATAATAAATGATGATTATTATTGAATTATTAATTAATTATATATTTAAATTTAGGTAAATTAAAAAACCGATTATATATAATAGATATATATATATATATATATATATATATATATATATATATATATATATATATATATATATATATATATATATATATACATGTTAAAATCTCTTTAAAATTTATCTTCGATTATAACAACAAATGAAATAAAAAACAAAATTAAAAATCAATTAAAAATTATTTTATTGTACAGAAGATAGACTGACAGTACATGTCTTTCATTCAACCACGAGATCAGAAATTGAATTGAAATGCCTGATATATAAAATCAAAGAGAAATGAGTATTCTGGTTCGGTCACGTTCTTCATGATGAAACGGAGCGAAATGTTCACCCATTTCTTAAATAAAGCCATCTCCCATTTTCTGGTTGTTTACAACAGTATAAAGAACAGGCTTGTGGCTGACTCCTGGCGAACCACATAAAATATTTGTTTTATTTATATTTCAAGTTATTTATTAACAATAAGTTGTAACAATAATTATAATTTTAATAAGGAGATTTTATTATTTTATTAAATGTTGTTTCGTGTTGTGTACGACTCGTGTGTAACTTAGTGAAAAAATTAAAAACATAAATCGTGTTACGCGATAACTTGATTAATAATTTCTTTTCTTGCGGTCAGCGCACACGTATGTGATTGAAAAGCAATACGATTTAAAAGTAGTAAATTACTAGTAGTTATTTACGATTTAAAAGTAAGTGTACTTTTTTGACAATTCTACTTTTTAACAAATAATGGGAATTGATCATCGTTCCCATTGTACTCCCCCTCTAGTGTTTAACGAAAATTTATTCTATAAAACATAATCTCGAAGGCGTTCCGGAAAGTGGACTTTTCTTCCTGATTTGGTTGCTTTTGTCTTAAAATCAACCGTAGTGCTTGGCAGAAGAATATTCCTCAGTATGACCATCACTGGGAACTATTTGTTCTCGGTAATTACTCCGATTACCAGAGTTTTCTAATAAAAAGGCAGGTTTTAACCTGTCAATTGAAATATTGACATCCCTACTTTTTATTCGAATTTTGAAATTTTTTTCATTACGCTCCAAAACTAAATATGGTCCTTCATATGGCGTTTGAAAAGGAGTTCGGACAGCGTCAGTCGTACATTTATTTAAGGTATCATGCACAAAAATAACAGATTTGTTGTGGTGAGATGTTTGTCTTGGTTGTAAGCTATTCATATTGTTTCTAAACTGCGCCACGAAGTCAGTTTCGCGAATTGGATTTGTTGTTGGATTTAAGAACTCTCCAGGTAATCTAATAGTAGTGCCGTATACTAACTCGGAGGTAGTTGCTCCTATATCTGGTTTTAAGGCTGCGCGCATTCCTAAAAGAATTGTTGGTAGGTATTCAACCCATTTTTAGTTTTTTCCACAGCTACACTTGAGTGCAGCTTTTAGGTCGCGATGCCAGCGTTCGATAATACCATTGGCTGAAGGGTGGTAAGGTGACGATCTACTACGTTTGATTCCTAATATTTTTCCCAACTCGGTAAATATTATTGACTCGAATTGACGTCCTTGGTCAGTTGTTATATAGCTGGGAACACCGAAACGACATATCCAATTAGAATAAATAGCCCGTGCTACGGTTTCCGCGGTAATGTCTGCTACTGGTATTGCCTCAGTCCATCTAGTAAATCTATCAATGAAAGTAACGCAGTAAGTATAACCCTGTGATGACGGTAATGGCCAAATAATGTCGACATTAATATGATCGAAACGGTCTTTTGGTAGTTCGTACTTACCAATCAGACTTTGTGTATGACGGGATATCTTAGATTTTTGGCATTGAATACAACAACGTGCCCAAACTACACAGTCTTTCTTAATTGACGGCCAAACATATCTAGCACGTACGAGTTCTGTCGATGCCTTGATCCCTGGATGAGCTAACTTATGAAAATGATCAAAAATTGATTTTCGGAGTTCTTGTGGAACATAAAGTCGAATTTGATTGTCTATAATGTCGTAAAATATTGGAGTATTACTAGTTGGAAAAATAATCGACTTTAATCGCAAAGGGTTACTACCGTTATGATTTTCTATAAGCTTCTTTAATTCACTATCTTCTTGTTGTTTTTTACCAAGATTATCTATGTCGAGAAAACTAGGAATCGAAATGGTTTCTATGCGCGACATTGTATCTGCTACAATATTCTCCTTTCCTGAAATGTGGCGTATATCTGTAGCGAATTGGCTTATGTAGTCTAGATGCCTTAATTGTCTTGGAGATGCTTTCTCCGGTTTTTGACGAAAGGCGAAGGTTAGCGGTTTATGATCAGTATATATGATGAAATTTCGCCCTTCTTACATATACTGGAAATATTTAATAGCAGAGTTTACAGCTAATAGTTCTCTATCATACGCGCTATATTTTGTCTGTGCTAGTGAAAGTTTTTTTGAATAGAAACTTAGAGGTTGCCACTCGTTTTTCAACAACTGTTGTACTACAGCACCCATCGCGTAATCTGATGCATCGACCATTAATGCAATGACACTTTCCGATGATGGATGTGCTAAAATCGCAGCGTCAGCTAAAGATTGTTTACAATCCTCAAATGCTTTCCGTGTTGCTCGTGTCCAATTTATTATTGATTTGTCATTTTTCTTATTGCCTTTAACATATGCAAGTAATGGAGTTTGCAATTTTGCAGCATTTGGAATAATCTTCTGTAAAAATTGGACATGGCCAAAAATCTCCGTAAGCCCCTTACTTCGGAAGGCTCTGGAAATTCCATAATAGCTCTTACTTTATCTGGTAGAGGTTGTGTTCCCCTTTCAGAAACTAGGTGACCGACAAATTTTACTTCACTTTTTCCAAAAACACCATTGACATATTTATTATTATTTAAGTCTATCGAATACGAGTCTGAGATGTTCGAGATGTTGAGTTTCATTAACTGATGCTATTAAAAGATCATCAATGTATGGATATACGAAATCTAATCCTTCAAGAACGGCATGAATAAATCTTTGAAAAGTTTGTGCAGCGTTACACAAACCAAATGTCATTCTTGGAAACTCAAATAAACCGAATGGAGTTACTATTGCAGTCTTTTCGATATCGTTTTCCTCGACTGGAATTTGGTGATACACTTTTATGAGATCGATCGTAGAAAAGATGGTTTTATCCTGTAAACTATGTGCTATATCCTGTATATGCGGGATCGGATAGCGATGAGGCACAGTATTAGCGTTTAATCGGCGATAATCGCCACAAGGTCGCCTTTCGCCGTTTTGTTTTATGACGAGATGAAGAGGACTTGACCACGGACTTTTTGATGGACGGCAAATTCCTCTCTTCATCATTTGTTCAAACTCCTTTTTAGCGATTTTCATTTTGTCAGGTGTCAATCGACGAGCTTTAGAAAAAATAGGAGGTCCTTTCGTTTCTATATGATGTGTTACTTTGTGACTAGTGGAACTAAATTCTTATATCGGACTTGTTATGTCTTTGTATTCTAATAACAACTCAAAATAGGGTGACTCGATCTTTCCGACTGAAGTTAATCTGACATTTTGATCGACGGTACAACAAATTTTTCCAATCGATTCTATATGTGTCGACGCATCAATTAATCGTTTTCGTTTCATGTCGACTAAGATTCCATAATGACCCGAAAAATCAACGCCCAAAATAGGCCTTTGTACTGCGGCCACTATGAAATTCCATAAAAACGATCTACGTAGACCGATATCTAATTCGAGTGTTTTAGATCCATATGCTTCGATAGCTGTACCATTTGCGGCGTATAAAGTATATCCATTATTTTTTTCGTATTTTACATTATGCTGTGGTGGAATGACGGAAACGTCGGCCCCGGTATCGAGTAAATAATTTAAATTTGTTGACTTGTCATGAATTATGAGGTGACTATATTTTACTTCTAGATCACTTGTCGCCAAGAGTGATCGCTTTTTTAATTTTTTTGGTCGGTAACAAAATTGCATGGATCGCGATATTTTGTCGCCCTATTTTTGTATTTACGGTGATACCAGCAAATACCATTATTGAAACTCGATCCGGATGAAAAACGAAAACGACCATTTGATTTTGAGCTTTGTCTACTTCTTGATCGAGTTCGATCTAATTGAATTTCATCGATTCGTTTTGATAGTGCATCAATTTTGTTCATCATTTGTTTAAAATGTTCGTCCTCTTCTTTCTCTTTTACACGTTCTACGCTGTTAATAGAATTCGTCGAAACTTCGTTAATTTTGTCGGCCATCGTAGCTAATTTGTCAAGATTGTCATCGCTAAGTGTCAAAATGGTTTGTATATGTGTTGGCAATCTTTGTAACCACAAAGATTTTAGTAGATCATTACGGATATTTGGTCCCGCAAGAGATTTCATCTCTCGAAGAAAATGTGATGGGCGTTTATCACCTAAATACTTGTCGTGGAGTAATTTTTTAAATCGTGTTTCCTCTGAAACACAAAAATGATCCATTAAACGTTTTTTTAAAGTTTGATATTTGTCATTAAAATTATTTCATTCACATGACATAGTATACTACTTTCTATAGAAGAAATGGCAGTATACAATTTTGTTTCATCACTCGTTATGCCACTGGTTTTAAATTGGGCTTCTATTTGACAAAACCACAGTTCTGGATCGGGTTTCCAAAATGGCGGAATTTTAACTGAAACACGTGAAATTTCCGGTCTATTTTCTTCGTTAGCCATCATATTTAAGACACTTCACAACGTGTACAACACCGAAACGAAATACTTCAAAGATTTAACTTTAACGACAACTAATAAATACGTATATACGAAATAGTACACTATTCTCACTGATACTCACTGATAACAGCTGTACGATTCGCACTCGCAACGAAAAAAACATTCAACAAAATTTGGCAATAGGTTTATAAAAATTTAATAATTTTAACAAAAATGAACTATTTGAATATTAATTCAAAAATTAAATGATTTGAAATATTAAATTGATACCTTTATATTATAATTGACGTTTGTTTTATTGAAAAACGCAGCATTGTGCCATTTTACACTGGCACTCTTGCGTGTGACTCAAACCGGTTTTTTCCTCGTCTCTTTCTTCTTTTGTCTATAAACTAATTTTGGAGTGGGGATTTCTCGACGCACAACTTTCGACAAAAATTATTTTGCACTCTTGTGAGTTTCGCACAATACATATAAAAAGCAATAAAAATATTTTATGAGGTTCAAAATTTTTTTATTGTTTTCGACTCAACATTTTCATTTTGCATTTTGAAGAGTGCAGATGAAATAGAAAAATATGGTTATGTATGACGATTTTTGTTTTACAGATGAGGAAATTTATTACAGATGACGATTTTTTTTACAGAAAATAAATATAAAATATATTGATTCGTAAAAAATATAATTTTTGTATGTTAGTCTGATAAATTGTAATTTATTTTTATATTTATTTATATAAATTGTAATTTATTTATTCATTGATTTATTATAATATTTTTTTATTAATAATAAAATATTATACATATATTGATGACGTTTCTAAAAATGGTAAAAACGCTGGAATGATGAAAATATATAAATACATATATAATATATTAAATAATATTATATAAAAAATATACATGTTCCTGTAAAAATAAAAAAATCGTGCTAAAATTTTTTTTTCTTCATTTGGTTATATGAGGTGCGTTCGTTTGTGGTGAATTAACTAAATTATCTGATTTACTGAAGTGATTTGCGCGTTCGTTTGGTACGCTTCATTTCAGTTAAAAATATTGAGCAACTGATTTAACTGAATAATATTTTTGCTTGTGTAGATAAATCATATAATTGTTTTACTTGTTTTTTGACATTTTGTTTATTATTATTATTAATTTAGGCGCAAAATCGAAGAAAGAGAAAAATTTATTCAAAAGAAGAATACTATTAATTGAATTGAAAAAATGTAGACATTTTTGTTATTAATATGAAACAAATTAAATGAAGTCTGATATTTTGTGATATTGAATTAAAAATATATATTTATAAGTATTAAGATGATTTATTTAATATGAAATTGCACATTAATTTGAAGTTGGAAATAGCTGTAAAAATGCCTGTTTTCGACTACTGGTCCGAGTATTTCGAGATGTCCTCTGGGTCAAACTATTGTGGTTGGTCCCGCGTTTCAGTTATTAAATCCTCTGCTTCCCTGTTAAATAAATTATGAAGCACGGTAGCAGCCACAGTTGCCCTTATAATAAACTCTATTCAGATTTTGGAAATTTTAATAAATTTTAATATTAATTTCTCTATATAATTAAAGATTATAATTTTAATAATTTTATAACAAAAAATTTTAATAATTTGACGAATTTAATAATTTGTAGGCTAATTACCTGAATAGTAACTAAATTATCTGAATTGTAACTCAATATAAATTCAGTTAATTCACTACAAACGAACGCACCTATGATGTTCGCTCGACCAAGTATCCATTGATAATGAAATATTTTCCACACACACATAGACAAATATTAAAAAAAAACTCTGCTGCACAAAAAAGCGAAATTGACGCGAGAGTGCCAGTGTAAAATGGCACAGAATGCTCTCGATCCGTAATTGTTGAATAGTTGTTTTCCGTTGTTGTTGAAAAAATGTCTTCCGTTGATATCTTATATTCCGAACACGATGAAGCTTTGTTTGTTTAATGTGATGACAAAAATTATAAAATTAACGTATCGTGTAGCTCTAAATTTCGTTATAGAATATGGTGCGGCTACCACGTTGAATTACTGCTGTAAATTACTTAATATGTCGTCTCCTTTTTTTAGCATACGAAGTTTTAATATTTAATTATGATTTTTTATAATTAATCGTTGTCGTTTCACTGTTACCAGCCGTCGCTATAATTGTGGCTGACTCCTGGCGAACCACATAAAATATTTGTTTTATTTATATTTCAAGTTATTTATTATCAATAAGTTTTAACAATAATTATAATTTTAATAAGGATATTTTATTATTTTATTAAATGTTGTTTTCGTGTTGTGTGTACGACTCGTGTGTAACTTAGTGAAAAAACTAAAACCATAAATCGTGTTCCGCGAAAACTTGATTAATAATTTCTTTTCTTGCGGTCAGCGCACACGTATGTGATTGAAAAGCAATACGATTTAAAAGTAGTGAATTACTAGTAGTTATTTACGATTTAAAACTAAGTGTACTTTTTTGACAATTCTACTTTTTAACAAATAATGGGAATTGATCATCGTTCCCATAGGCTCTTGGTCCAAAACCGATTACGTACCGAAGCCAAAATTAAAATGTGTACCGAAATACTCAAAGTAGTATAAACACGAATTTTAGAGTCGTGGCAACAGTATTCAAGTAGGATGAATAGCATGGAGTGTGCTCAGTGTATGGAATAGCTACTTTATCCAAACCAGCTTTCTTTTTTCCAAAGTTTTTTCAACTTTTGTCTACTATTTTTTATACACTAGATAAAGATACTAATCGATTTCAGGACGGCTCCCGCATCACCACACATGTACTATGGGAGTTTATATTGAAAATAGTTAACAATTTTAAATGGGGATTGCTTAATCGAGAACCCAAACGTTTTGGATTTGTAGTCCAATTACTTATTGACAAAAATCTCTCCTTAATAATTATTCGTTTTCCAAAATGTCTTGTATACCTCCCAGGTAGCGCAGTGATTAAAGCTGTGGCAGTTGGAGCGGGAGGTACCGGGTTCGAATCCCGATAGGTGCAGGATGGTAAAGAGATTGTTCACCACCAGGAAAAGGATATAGATTTGTATCTTTATCCTTTTCATTACCAAAGTGGTTTGGAACTTTTTAGCCTACTAATCAAATGTTATTATCCAGTAGCCGAGAGTCTACCTTATTGACATGTTCCATTAGTCTTGATTCAAGTTTCGTTGCAAATCTTTTTATTTTCTCTTTTATATCCGGAATCTCCAACTCACGATGCAAATCACTGTTACGAATGTACTAGGGTGCATTGACTACACTTCGAAGTACCTTATTCTAGAAGTTTTTTATAAGTTTGATGTTAGTATTGTTAGCACTACAACAAAAGCTGAATGCCATATATCCAAATCAGTGTCATACGCAAGTATTTAGCAGAGTTCTCATATACATCACCATCACATCGTTTAAGTTGATTGGCGCCGGATTAATCAATGATTTATTTGGAAAGTTGACATGGGCAGACTTTAATTCATTAAGTTTGGTGTTTCCATCGCTTGGCCCACTGGCGAATTTCATCACTTGGACATTGAAGTTTATTCGCCGCCTCTTCCACAGTTTGCCCTGTTGCTAGTAAAGCGGTGTCATCAGCAAACGTTGCTATGCTTAGGTGGTCGGACTGTGGCATATCACTTGTACATATATAGTAAGTATCGGACTGAGCCCATAACGCTGTCTTGAAGGACACCTGCCTTTACCTCTCTCAGTCCAGACTTCTCATCTTCTTGTCTTACTCTAGAAAGGCTTTCAGATAAATATGATCTCGAAAGATCAATATATGGTCCCGAAAGCATAACATTTAGTTTATGTGTTAAGCCCTCGTGCCATATCTTATCGAAAACTGCAGCCACATAATGTCGAACAATTTGTTTATCTTCTAACGCCTTTTCTATAATATTTGTAAATCTGTGAACCTCATCAATTGTTGAATCAAAAACTATAAATATACAAAGACTTCTCATAATAACATAAAAAAGTATACATTTTCAAATTGTTGTTTTACAGTGCAACTTCTAAAACGAAAAAATTTTAAAATGAGAAACAAAAGCATACAATTATTTTACTACTATAACAAGGTTTGGATTTCAGTCTCCTTTGATGCGATCGTACCCAAATTGAAATCGGTCGTACCCAAAATAATTTACTCGTTTTTTGTATGAAATGGAACGTCTTTGTATATTTATATAGTCTTTGGTTGAATGTTTGCTTTTGAATCCAAATTGGTAATCCGCTTAGATCTCTACTTTCTATTATTATCATTCTTCTCAAGAGTATATAGTGTCTCCATTAGCTTTGAAATGATAGAAAGCAGGGATATCGGACGATATACGAATTATCATCATTGGGCGATTTAGCTGGTTTCGGTAACATAATAACTTCTGCAACTTCCCAGGCAGAAGGAACATGCCGTAATCTAATAACAGCATTAAGCGCAAATGAGTTAGTTTAACGATAGCTTTCTTTGGTAGTTGCCTTAGAATTTCTCCCGTTAAACAGTCGTATTCAGGAGCCTTTGCTGACCGCAGACTGAATTTTATTTACCTACTAACTTTTTTCTGGGCTATAAGAAGAATTATACCCGCTGTTGAATTCTTCTATTTTGCTTCTATTTTCGATTATAATATCCGATTCGGTCTCATTCGGTTTGAAAATATCAACCAGGTGATTAGCAAATTCTTCAGCTTAAGATTTATTATCCTTAGCCCACGAGCCATCACTTCGCTTAGTAGGAGGGATCTACGTTTTTATACTTTTTGTTACCTTCCATAGTGAGTAGTATTTTCATCAGCGGTCAATTTTCCAAGATACAATAAAAATGACTTTTCATTCAGCTTCGAAATTTCTCGCTTAAGCTGTTGTTATTTAGAATCGTCTTGTTTGATGGACTCCTCGTTTGTTGCCATTTTCTCCTATAGATTCCTTTCTTCTAAAACGAGTTTCCAAATTTCTCTTGGGTAACTTTTACCAATGGTTTTGGATGTTGTTCCTTTAGTGTTATTCCAAGCGGCTATCTGAATAATATCAGTGAATTTTTCTTCTAGTTTTTGAACCATTTTTAGAGCAACGCAAAAAGCGATCATAATAATTTGTCAAGTCTTCCCACTGGTGCAAATGGCAGAAAAGATGGCCATCTCACTGGCGTCGATGTGAAGTAGGACCGATGCGGCCCGCTAGAGGGCGAACATTTACAGCATGAATCGATTTGAATTTGCTCGCGTAGACATTAATTGGAGCATTGAGCAATGGAGGTCTTTGCTTTTCACTGACGCGTGTAGGTAGAATTTGTCTTAATGGTAGTAACAGCATAAGCCTTATCGGTGTCTAGAGGGGACTTTCGTGGTTCTGTTTTGCTGAGTCTCGTATTCATTCTTCGTATCTGGTGGAGGCCGGTCTGACCGCTAAACAATATTTAGACACCGATAAGGCTTAACAATATCTAGATATTCTTTTTAATCATGGAGTGCCCTACATAGAGTAGATAGCAGAAGATTTCTAATTGATGCATGACAATGCCCAGTGTCACATAGATCGAACCACTTGGTAGTTCATGGATGAGGTTGAACTAGAGACGATGAATTTATGAAATAAATTCGAGTCGGATTTTTCCGTTAACGGATAAATCTTTACTATTAAGAAACTAAAAAGCGGAATTGAATCGGATTTTTCCGAATGCACACGAAAAAATCCGACTGCTATTTAGCTGACGTATTTTCTTTTCGATTGATCGCATTTTGACGTTTCATAACGTTAAATAAAAGTTATCGTAACTTTAAGAATTTTTATATACATCGAGTTAATTCCAATTCAAATTTTTGAAATATTTGAATTCCCTGTAAAAAACTATATAAGTTATCAATTTTTTGTCGTTTTATAACCGTTAGAAAGGGAAATATTCAAATTCTTATAAAGGCTCATCTTATAAAGATTTCACACTAAAAGTTATAAAAGAGCATTATTTAAAAAAAAACAGAAAGAATTTGCAAATAGCTTAGTAGTGAAGCAGATAAAACTTACTCAATAATTAGCACGATATAGAAAAAATAAATTTGTCAAAGCGATTCAATTCAAAATATTGTCACCCTGTAAAATCACCCTGTAAAATATGCCCTTTTATATATAGACCACAGATATATTCTTCGATCGGATCAGTTAACGGACAAATCCGAGTCGGAAATATTTCATAATAGATCCTCAGTCTTTATTTACGGAGGGTCCAAACCAGTAATCATCTAACTTCAGTGACTTCAAGATTGCGTTGAATGAGTAATGGCGTGTGATCTGTAACGAAACTGATTTCTTTTCATGGTAATTATTTATACTCCAGGTAATGTACTAATAACATCTGGATTATTATTTGTATTTTTGAATGATGGTGAATATATGGAGACGAGTTTTATGGCCCAACCATGATGAGATTGTTTGAGTATACCGTATCATTGTATTTATCCGATTATACGTTCACTGATTAAAACATCACTAGACAGTGCGTGGAACTGTACAAAGTAAATAAAACCTTAAGTTTAGTAGACTAGTGATTTAAATGTTGGTGTTTAGCTTTTGCTGGTGATCAAGATATAAGTGTCGCCTCGTAACTAAGCCTGGTGCGTTCTTTGCCCAGTAAGTGTTAACTATCTTAATTACTTTCGTCGATGAGTATCAGTCCATGGAAAGAACATCTAATGTTACCACCACATGGGACCTTATGGGAATTTTTTTTTTATTATTTCCTCAGCAAATCAGTGAAACGGGATTACGGGAAACACTCATTGAATCGTGTTAAAGTTTATCTAGAAGTTACACACGAATCATACGTACCTATACATTAGTTAATGTTAAGTTTGTGATATGATAAACTAATATATCGATTTAACATAAATTATTGTTTATCTGAGACCACCGTATATATATATATATATATATATATATATATATATATATATATATATATATATATATATATATATATATATATATATATATATATATATATATATATATATATATATATATATATATATATATACATATGTATATTACAAACTGTTACTATATAAAGTTACAGATAGCCCATTGGGTGGTGGTACGTGCTAAATTTTGTTTTGTTGAATTTGTGTCACGTAATTTTTAAAAGTGTAAAGTGAATTTTTCTTTATAAATACTTCCTTTTAGTTTAAATTTATTATTAATTAGTTTTTAAATTGTTACCAATCTTTTAAAATTGTAACTTGTTGTTATTCAGAGTCTTGGGTGGTGACCTTGATAAATTAGCGTATTTGCACATTGTAGTCATATTTATTTTTATAGTTTAAAAATAATTAAACTTATTATTACAGTCACCTTTCGTAAAGCGCTTTGCCGGTTGGTATATATGGGGTATGTTTCATTTTAATATAATGATTTTCTCAGCTTATTATTCTAATCTACATATACAGGTATTGCTGCCTTATTACTATATTCCTTATTACTATATTACTTCACTATATATTATTACTATATAACAATTATAGCATTGAAAGATTTGGTAATGATCATAATTATTTTGTCGGATAGGTTATTTGAATGAAATAAAAGAAATTATAATGTGTTGACTATTTTGTAGCGGGATAAAAGCTGGGGTCTGAACGAAAAGAATACGCGTTCGTCTTGCTCTGAGTTAAAGTTAATATATTTTTCAGAATAACAGCTAATAAAAAGTGGATGGATTCCCAAACAACTCACACCATACCGACTACAGCTAGCAGGCTAATGGCTGTTCAGGGAAATCAATTCATCCACAATCTAATAACGGCTGCCATTTGCCTCCTTGCAAGTGGTATCATCCGTTACAATCCCCCAAACCGTTGTCAACACTCTTAGTAGTATTATTTTAAAGTAAAAAAAATAACAGATTTTCAAAATTTAAGGTCTTGTTAAAATCGGTTAAAAATGCACCTTTCTCCTAGCGCTGAAGGTTTGAGGCGAGTAAAGCCTATTCCATGGGGAAATTGACTGACAGTCAAAAAAGACGAAAAGAGAAAATAATTATAAAACTCCAACTAAAAAACAACGCTATTGTTTATTTATTTATTTATAGCAGAATTTTGACCGCTATTTAAGAAACAATCATTAATTATTCATTCTTGGAGTTTTTTTGATTGTGAATTAAAATTTAGTATTAAATATCTAAATTTTAATTCAAATTTATTTACAAAGCTAAATAAATATAAATTTTATTTCAATGCAATTATAATTTTACCAAAATAATATATGTCTATATAATATTATTTGAACCTTGACTGTAAAATTGGTTGTGTGCGAAAATATTTCCTTGTCTAACACAAATTTTATGTAGAAGGCTGAGTGTGACTGCAATAAAAAGTATTCAATTTTATACTTTTTATTGCAGTGTAACCACAAACACAAATATTTTTCCAGTCAAGTTTGACTGAGATGGTTTTTATTTCGTTTGCACTACTGTTTAATATATATTTTTGTCTCATTTCAATTTTTACTGACGGTCAATTTTTTCATGGAATAGAACCTTTATAAGTTCCACATACAACACTGGCACCTACCTTTGTCATTAATTTCGAGTTGTTAACTGTTTTGTTAACATTTTATCATTGCATAAATAATAATAATAAAACAATCGATATGCTTTGCTTATATATACATAAAATTATGAATTTTATTTATATATTTTTTAAGGTGAGTAATATACTATAATATATATATTATAATGTAATAACAAATAAAATTTATATTTAATTTTTATTTTTTCTATCAATAATTTTTTATCTTTAAATACAATAATAAATTTATTTTATAAATTCTATCTAAATATTTATAAATTTTTATTTAATCAAAAAATAAAAATTGATTATATTGTACAATTTTCTGGTGTAATTATTTCTGTTTAATTTAATTAGGAATTGTATTTAGATGTTGTTTTTTTTGTATATTTATACTCTATTCGTAAATAAACACAACAAAAAAATAGAGAAAAAATAATAGACAAGACTTATTTTAATTAATTACATTATATAGAATTTTAATGTTTTTAACAATAAAATGGACTGCGGAGAGCAGCAAAACGCATTCATAAATCACATGCTAGTCATATACCTACTACAATTTTTTTTATATAGATTACACATAATATCATTCTACATATTACATATTTTTAGCTAAATAAAAAAATATTATTATAATACTTTAAAAAATTTATATATTAATTTATATATTTATGGTTATTTTAATTTTTAAAATTATTGACTATTAGTAACAAGATTTATTATACATATATATAAATTTTCTTTTTTAAATCACTAATATTGTAGATACCCATTTAATAATATATTATTTTTAAATTATTAAGCTTATTCTTTCTTAATCGAATTACATATGACGTATGGATGAATGATATGCCAGGATTAAAAAGTTAACACTTTTCATTCTCGTTAAAATTACCGGTGTGTGATTATCTAATTAGAAAAACGTCACATGTGCTTAATAATCAATTATTCAATAGTGTATAGTGTAACTACTAATTAAATGCGAAAATGTACATAACATAGAACATAATCGGATTATAATATATCTCTAAATAATAAAATTAATAATTAACTTACAACAACAAAAAATTTATAACAATGTATTTTAGAATATAACTCTGTGTGTGTGTATAAAAATTTCGATCCATTTTCTGTGTTAAGTAGTAGTAGTAGTAGTAGTAGCAATTATAATATGATGTGGCCCATACCATGACATTTAGACTCCCTTTACTTGGATCATTTTTCGTGTTTTTATTTGGGCTGACGAATTTTTTTTGTTAAACTCATTTCCGCCATTTGCCACAGGAATTTCTTTATTTAAATTGATTCGATTTAATTCGCCAAACGCCTGTTTCGATAGTGTCGCAATTTTTTCCATATTCAATTCAAATTCCCCATCTGAATTGGTTGTCATAAAATCAATAATGTCCGGATCAAATTTATGTTCGACATTTTCGTTGTTGTTTCCATTGCCACCGCCCATACTATCCATTGTATCATCAGAATCGGTACGATCACTACCGCCTATGTTAAATCCAGACGATTGTATAGCATTTTTTGTGTATTTCTTATGAAATTGGTTTGCGTGCTCAATAAACTTTTTATTGTGATCCGAATTTGTGGTGGAGCTATAAATTTTATCGTCCACATCGAAATCAACAAGCATTTTTTGTTTTTTGGATGGTGCCGCAACCGATACATCACTATCTTCGGCAAAATAATGCTCATTTAAGCTACTGAATGATGACATAATTTCATCGAAGTTTAATTCTTCATCAGCAACAACATCACCAATCTGATCCTTTGTATCGAATAGTAAATTGCGACGATTTTGTTGTGTATTCGACATAGATAATGAGTTCTGGATAGCATCAACAATATCAGATTCTTTTGAATTTTGTCCCAATTTAATATTTGGTACGGTTACCAGAACCATACTTAACAGCAGAACCATAAGACATGTTGCTGGTTGGGCAGTTTTACCCGTTCCCTTTGTCAAAAGGGTTTGTAATTTCTTCATTTGACTCATTAAATTATGATTTTGTGTTTGAAGAAGTTTTATTCGTTTTAGAAGTGTTTGATTTTCTTCGGTGCATTGTTTTACCCTACAATAAACATTAAATAGTATTTTTAAAACATTCAAATAATAAAAAAATTAAAACAACTCACCGTTCTTCTAATCCATCGACATATTCCTTCTTCCTCTTCCTCGAATCCTGTGCCGAAATCTTATTACGAATTTTACGACGAATGCGCTTCAACTCCCTTTCTTCGTGCTTGGTAAGTGGATAATTTGATGGTAGTGTTATTCCCTCTTTTGCCAAAAGTCGTTTTTCCTCTGCAGTCAAAACTAATTTTGGATATCCACCAGCCCCAACATTTTTGCCATTCATATTTTCATTTGACATACCATCAATACTCTCATCACAATCGTCATCATCGTCATATTCAATGTCATCTGGAGATGTCTCCACGGCTGCGATTACTGAATCACTTTCCTTCATAACCTCTTCAAATACATAACTTTCACCATCGGAAGTGTGATCAGAAAATGAATCATCGGCCGTCGTCGCAATAGGAATAGTCGTTGCTATCGGTGTCGTTTTGATTAGCTGATCTTTCGACACAAGCACATTTTTCTGTACTAATCCCTGCTTCGATTGTTGTAGTAAATTAGCTGCAGCCATTTTTATATTTGGTGATTTCGATTTTAGATTTGATGTGTTTATTATTTTAATGGTACGGAAATCTTTAACATCTTGTAACGACACTGGTAGTAAAATTGAACGTGGATTTGATGCATTTTGTTGGACACGAATTAATTTTTTAACACCGGTTAGATTATTTGAACTGTTTTTGTTCAATATGATCGTTTTATTATTTGATAGTTTACCAACTGCTGTACCACTGTTCTGTTTTAATTGTATTGTTACTTTTTTGCCAACCGCATTACCATTGCTGGTTTCAATCAATTGTGGGTTATTTTGGTTAGTGATTACTGTATTTTTGATTGCTGGTACACGGTAAATTTTTACTTCTTTTGATACATTCGGATGAAAATTGTATTCATGTGTGTTATTAAATAGTAAATTTCCATCGTTTGTGTTTATTTTTTCGACAATAACTTTTGGAATTGATTTTGAATTTGATTTGTGGCTTACGTTTATATAGCGGGGCGGTGAATTTTGACCTCCACGTTCGCTAATTGATGGTCCCGGTGATGATAGTGTTGGACTCAATGGTTCATAATCTGGGCTTGTTTCTCTGTAAATAACAAATAGTAATATAATTAATGTTTCTGTAACCAATTTACGACAGCCAAAATATTAAGCGTTCGGAAACCGGACAACCATTTAATATTATAACTGACTAAGTTTGCTCAAGAATTTAGAGATTTGAATTGTTTAAGTTTATTGTTATAACACCCATTTAAAAAGGATCTTGTAATACACTAAAATTGAGGATAATATGACACTATTTGATAAATGATTTATTAGAAATAGATCTTGTGGAACACAGGACAGTGTTTACCTAAGAAGTGATGGTTCACATTCGCGAGACATCGTCCATTAAAATATCGTTGGATGCAGTTTATAGAGTTCAGATTGAGTACCTAAATATTTGAAATCATAACGTGCACGATCCCCGGAAAGTAGAATGTTTAATAATGTATTAATTTGTAATAACAGTTGCATGTATCTTCAGATAACGTGACATTATGAAAACAAATAATAAGAGATGTTCAAAATGTATGCGAAATTATCTTTTAATTTTATAAGTTTAGAAAACAAAATATTTGTATTTGTTAAGAATCATTATTTGGATAAATATCTAAAAATTCATTATTGACTTCTATTTTCAAGTTTGAGATTTTATTTCTTTAAGTTAATATTTACTTTATTTTTTTCTATTTCTGTATTGAGTGATATTTAAAGAAACGACTTGTCGAATAAGTACTACTATTAATTGTTGGAAGATCATCCCTCGCTTATGCAATATAGGATAAATATAACAGCCAAGGTGATTATGCTCTTATAATCTACACTCGTTACTTGAAACTAGAGAGAGTTATTTCTCGTATTTTTTTCTCTTGGAAAAGAGAAATTTGAAATATTTTTGTCCGGATGATGGGGTAAAAAAATTTAATTGGATAAAATTATGACAACGCTTTGAATATCCCTTCGCTTTTGTATAGTCTCCCATAATAGTCGTTCTACTGTGACATACTCTGAGGTGTGATTAATTTTTTTTTGTGGATTTACTCGCTCTTGTTTGAAAAGGTTTATTTAAACTGCCTCTTGAGAAACTAAGATGCTTATCCATTAATTTAGACAAATCATTTCCACCTTAATCTAAACCGATTCAACTATTCAACTCTATTACTAAATAAACCACCAATCATCTTGCTAGCATATGATTGATTTAAAACTTCGATGGTGAAGAAAGCAGAACTAAAGCAGAACCAATTAGGCTAAAGTACCTAATTCTTATAACAGAATCATCTTATAACAATATGTGATAAAACTTTGAATAATTTTCTTGAAATGTTACTATCATTTTTGCGCAAAATATTAAATAGAAACTGCATAAGAGGGTGTGTAACTAGATTTACATCACATCAACCAAATGCTTTATAACCACCAGTTTAACTTGTTCGTGCGTTGAAAATATTGAAACATTGTCTGAAGACTCCAGGTAAGATTAATTGAAAGCTGCTGCGTTTTATCAGTAACCGTTGAAGATAATCTTTTTTTAATAGAATGTGTGTGGCTAATTCTTTAATATTGTTTCATCGAAAAAATGAATCCAATTCCATCAAGCAAATGCGATTGGACGATGCGCAGTCGTCATATAGAAATGTTACCAAGCATTATTTGTGAAAATCAAATAGTATTACTTATTAGTGGCAGATCACAACATTTGTTTGGTTTTATACGTCTTGTCAGATACGTTTTCTGTTTCTGGTAGTCATCTTAATGTTACAAATTTAAAGATAGCTTTTAACAAAATTCTTACATGGATGACCATTTAGTTAAAAGTTACTAAAAAGATATTTGGTTTACTTAGTTGTCGGTATCAAGTGGTAGGGTTTACAGATTGTTAGTTTAAAAAGAGGATGTTTATGCCCTATCTTCTTATGTATTTTCTGTAACGTTGGTTTATTTGGTATCTTTCAGCAGAGTATTCTCCAAAGATGTTTTAATGGTACTTACACTCCTATGTCAGGATGCTACTTGATTGTAGTTTAGCTATCTTTTATATCCTTCGGTTTTGCCTTTTTATTAAGACACTACTCAAAACTTAAGAATCAAATCTATTTAAAAAGATATTATTTAGCTGGGCCACATTATGCTTATTTGATTAGGAAGTTATTCTTAATTTTTGTAAGAGGTATCGATGGAATTCTATACCTCCAGTTTATGAGTTTGAGATCAAGCGAAATGTTAAAATCCCAATTTTTGAATGACAGACTGGAGTGCAATACTAATATGGGTATAGTTTTTAAACTATTGGGTGTATGCATTAACACTGGAATTTGATACCAGATGTCATTACTTGTTTATGCGTTATAGTACATCATGGGCATATAAGTGTTTTGAAACCCCTATTCAATACCTGTCAAAATCAGCTTAAAGTTTTTGTTTTGATTGTGCACATCTAACCAATTTCACGATGGATAACTTATCAAGTTTGCGAGAGAAAACCAGCAATGGCGGGATGTTTCGTCGAGTCACTTTTTAGCAAACAAAACTGATTCTGAGTCATCTGAGAGCAGGCTCTTGCAAATACACAATGCTTTAATGGTTTAGTCGCATCAAAAGTGGTGATTTTGACATCAAGGTCAAAGAGCGTCCTGGTCATCGAAAAACTTTGAAGATAAAGAATTGGAGGCATTACTCGATTTAGATATGCCATGACTTTCGTATCAAACAGGCGTGAAAAAATTTTACTTTTTTAAAAAGAATATAATTAAGCAAAATTTAAAATTATGCTTCGCATCACCAATTGGTAAAACTGGTCCATTTTAAAAAAAACTGGCCCAGCTTATAATTATGGCAGTTCCTGTCAAGATATAACTCCTAACTACACAATGAGCAAAAACGTAAAGATGATTCAAAATGTAGAATGCGAAGCTGTCAATCTAGGACTAATATTTTAATATAAATAATAAATTCAAGAACTGCACATCTCATTACGAATGAGTTTATGCTCAAAATGGGTTGTGTAGTTCAAAAAACAAAAATGATTGTAAATAAATAAATAAATATATGTGTTCAAGATGCATGTCAAACGCAAGAAGAATTCACAGAATCATTGGGAGTTGATTAAGCAACAATTTGAAAGCAGACGTTTGAAAGCCGTGTGATTCATCCAAAAGATGGGAAATTGGGTGCCATACGAGTTAAAGCCAAGAGACGTGGAAAGACGATTTTGCATGTCCGAAATAATGCTGGTCGAGCACCCCCTAAAAAGAGTCGTTTTTAAATCGTACTGTCACTGACGATGAAAAATAGATCCATTACGATAATCCCAAGCGCAAAAAAGCGTATATCAAGAAAGTCAAGGCCGGCTTTGGTGAGACCAGCTAGATGTAATCCAATATGAGGTGTTGCCAAATGGCCAAACCATCAATGCCCAACTCTATCGTCAACAATTGATCCGATTTAAGCAGAAAATCCAAGCAAAGCGGCGAATGTATGCGACCAGATATGAGTCAATCATTTTCAATCACGTTAACGCTTGGCCACATATTGCGGCGCAGGTCCAAAGTTACCTGTATAATAACGGATGGGAAATTCCGCCTAACCCACCTTATAGTCCAGACCGTGCTCCTTCCGACAACCACCTATTTCAATCCATGCAGAATGCTCTATCAGGAATACGCATCACTTCAGTTTAAGGTATCGAAAATAGGCTCGATTCGTTTTTGGCCGTCAAGCCGGCGCAGTTTTTCTGGGATGGAATCCATAAATTGTCAGAAAGATGGGAAACAGTAGTGGGAAGCGATAGGCTATACTTTGAATAAAAAATCTTGTAACATTTTTTCCACAATAAAGGCTCAAATTTCATAAACAATTCCGGTTTTTAATGCATACACCCAATAAATTGTAAGATTGTTTAAATGTTGTCAGCACCGGTTCCCATTGTGAATGAACTTATAATCAAAATGGAATAATGCTTATGCATTAATTTGTTAGAATTTAAGAGGTGTTTATGCTTAATGGTAGTAATAACTTGTACATTTAAAACCCTCTACTTATTTCATAACTAGTAAGTTGTCACCTATTTTGCATTAGATATATTACAAAACAAACTTGATTCCCAGAAATTGTGAATATGAGGAAACTACGTTAATCTATGGCGTGAATATGAGGAAACTACGTAAATGATGAACCCGTCTGAACTAAAGACCTTCGAACCATTTAGTAATATAATAATGCACATTGTAAATGATCACAGCTCAACCGAATGCTTTTACACAAAATTGTTTTTTGTTATCATCCGGTTCGTGTTATTTATGATCAACGTTACTGTGCAGCATAACGTCTACTTTTAAACAACGCTACAAGAGGGGACACAGGTGGTGCCAAATAATGTCACCTAATTTTATTTGGATCTTATTACACACGCAATACATCTAAAAAAAAGTTTAACTAAAAATATTTTACTACTTACAATTCTAAATTATCGCTCGACAGTCCACTATCAGACGAATTGCTGGAAATCATCATTGGCTGGTTTTCGGGGAACGTTAAATTAATATTGTTGAAATCCATCTCCTGGATGCTATTATAATCTTTAGCCGATGTGTCTGTTATTTCACATGCAACTCGTTCATTTTCAATAAGATCCTTGGTTGTAAAATCCTGAATATTCATAACATGACTGTCCAGCTCATTTAGTAAATCTGACGAAAAAATTGAGTCCAAAAAATCATCGTTAGGAGACGGCCATTCATTCGACTGGAAATTATATAAAAAAGAAGAAAAAAAACATTAAACGTAAGCGATTTATAATTTAATACATTGATTCAAGTTTTGTTTTATAAAAACCATGTGCTTTTTCATGATCATGTTGATCGAAAAATCATAAAACTTGATTATATTCTCGCGGTAACCTATATATTATTAAACGTGTAACCGGTTTTTGATCGGCATTATGCCAACAACTAGTTAGATTTAAATATTGGTACATTGTACCTGGCTGTCGTGAAGCAAGGAGAAAGGAAAAAATGTTACGATTTTCGTCACGCGAGAGAAGTGCAAATCATTTTGTATACGTAAACAAATTTAAATGTTCGACAATATTTTGTATTTTACTGATTTTGCTTTACAACAACAATGAGTTGATATATTTGCTTTCTTTTAACAGCAATGCACATACATTCCTATTTGATGAACAACAATACAAAATACACACAAACACACAATCAAACAGACAAAAAGAGAAAGGACCATTTTAAAACAATAAAATATAACTTTAATTTATTGAAAATATTATACATACAAAGTCCATAACTTGAAAATCCATGGTAGTTTCTAAGCGGTGCCACACATACGTATACTTAAAAGTTTACAGTAAAATTATACGAAAGCGAAACGTAGCACCGTTGAATCATGGCTATGCACAATGATATTAAAACAATTTTTTTTTTCAAATTATAACTGAACCCGTTTATTCCTATCATTACTATAAACAACACTACTTTATGTATAAAAAGTTAGAAAACTCATTTTTAATTTAAATGGAATAAATTTAAAATAAAAAAATGCTTTTCTAAACATTCAATTGCGTAATTATAATTATTTCGAAAAAAACACTTGATTAATCACAAAAAATTTTTTTTTTATTAATATTATTACAATTTACAATGTATCATGTACACATATATAGGAAATATTGTGTATGAGTGAGCTGCGCGCTATCAGTTTAATATATTTAACCACATATAGAACACAAGCAGTAAAAAATTGTATATTACTTGTTGTATTGTAACTAAAGGCAATTAATTTTTCTGATAATACGCACATACACATTCGAAGCACTTATCGCTCGATCTTAAACACTTATGGCACACACAACAAAACACACATCAGTCACATTCAATCTAATCACAACCAATTCATTTTCAAGATTGTAAAAACTATGCACAGCATAACACATTGTCGAAATTAATTTCTCTTA
This sequence comes from Tipula lateralis, assembly GCA_963932295.1. NCBI lineage: Eukaryota > Metazoa > Arthropoda > Insecta > Diptera > Tipulidae > Tipula > Tipula lateralis. The sequence goes on from OZ010737.1 coordinate 123,490,793, forward strand.
TACTCTCATTCCCCAAAACTTTTACTTCGTTCTAGTTATTTGGTTATAAGAGATACCTTCCTCACTTTAGTGTAGTTTGTCTGTATTGTGTACGAAAGAGTAATTAATTCTATCATTACACCTCGAAGACGATGTCACTAGTTATTAAGATTTATATAAAATTTACAACAAATTTGCATATATTAAAATATTAACATCCATAAAGATGTTAAAAATACAAAAAAATAAGAAACTTCTTAAAATAAAATCTGATTGAAGAACTCAATTAATAGGAAGAAAGTCTAATCAATTCAAAAATCAGAATGGTATAAAATGTCGAGTGTAGTTTAGTGACAGTAGTGATTATTAACATACTCTATGTTGGTGGCATAATTATGTTCCCCAAAAATGTATATCTCTTATCTCAATCATACAAGAAACCGGAAGAAATTTATTTAATATCGTCCAATGTGCATGCCCTTAATCATCTTGAAGTTTTAAAAAATTATATACACCATCAAACACTCTCTCGAGGAAGTGCTGAGAAACCACTTTCTTTAGTGACATTAGTACATGTTCCACAAGCATCTTTGGACCAATGATGATACAGACATTCTGATATAATAAAAAAACACTGGTTTTTCAATCAAATACTCAAGTTTAACCTACGAGGGTTGATTGAGAATTCTGGTAAAAATGAAACAAGGAATAATATTTTCGGCCAAAAAAAAATTATTTTTCAACGTAGTAGCTTTTTAGCTCGATACACTTAGGCCCTGTCCGATTTCTGTAATAATAAAATAATTTTGACATAAGTGAAATAATATATGTATGCAACCAAATTATTACAGCAACTGCGTGTTATAATTTTGACATCTCTGTAATAATTTTAACACAACAACAATGTCGGGCAATAAGAATATTTTAAATTCTTGAAAGTAATTTTATATATTATATACTCGCATGTATGTTAATAATTTTTATATGCAATAATTTGTATGTGCATATAGTATGTTATTAAGATAAATAACACTATATTAGGGTCAAACTCTACTTCAATCATTATTATGACTTATTAGTTATAAACTATTTTAATATTCACTTTAATATTAATTTGTACACACTTTTTAAAACGTTTTGTAGTTTGAAATTTCAAAATTAACAAGTCAATATTATCACAGAATTCGGACAGCAAACGAACTTACATCAAAATATGGAAGAGCAAATTATTTCGCTTATGTCAAAATTATTTCATTATTACAGAAATCGGACAGGGCCTTAGTCGAACGTTTTTCCAATTTTTCGATCCCCTCCTAATAAAACGATTTCTCAAACCCTTCATAATAAGCGTTTGTTGCATCGATGATATTATTACAGCCGAATCTGTTTCGCTGAGCTATTTCTTTAAGAGAACCATTTCTCGGAAACAGGAAAAAGTCGCAGGAGCCTAAGTCTGGAGAATATATGAAAACAATTCGAAGCGTAATTCATGGATTTTTCCAATGGCAACTACACATGGGCATTGTCTAGATGGAAGAGCACATTTTCTTCGCCAAATCCGGTCGTTTTTCTTTCAATACATCGTTGAAATGAATGTAGTAATATTCGCCGTTGATTGTTCTTGCCTTTTGAATGCTATCGATGTGGCTTAGCCTCCTTCGCCAGTAGAAATCCACTGTTTAGACTGTTCGGTGTATAGTGATGGACGTTTCATTCACAGTTATGAAACTCCTTTTTATTTTGCTTGAACCCTTTTTATTTTGCTTGAACGGCGTCTGAAGTTTAAAAACGCGTGCGTTTTTGGGCGACTGTAAACCCAGCGCGTGGATAACTTTTTCATATTCAAATGTTCGTGTCATATCATATATTTCACACATATTCATCCTGAGATGTCTATTATCTCAGTTATCTCGCGCGCCTTCTCTCTACGGTCTTCCAATACCGATCATGGATTTTGTCAGCCATTTTTGGTGCGGTAACTTCATTTGGGCGTCCTGAACGTTCGGAATCGATTGACCTTGTCCACAACCAAAATCAATAAACCACTTGTGAATCATTTTGATCGATGGTGAAGTCCCCATTATATTTATCAAGCTTTGTTTTGGTTTGTGTAATAGTTTTTCCACGTAAAATAGATAATTAACACACGAAAATCACCTTTTTCTATGTTTGCAAAAAACCAATGGGTGATCTGTTTTCAATGGCTGTCCAAAAATGATAGATCTCTCTGGAAATTTTAATTTGGTCTAGTGACAGATGGTATTGATATATGACTTCAGAGATTTGCGATTGTTGTGACCTCTGTTACAATTTTACTAGACTTCTCACTACACCCTCGTATTTACTAAATTTGTTGGGTAATATGAACATAATCAAAATTATCTCCCCACAGTAAAATTGTGTTGTGCTCGTTTTCAAAGCGATAATTACAACCATTTAGGCCTATATTGTTTACAGTTGAGGGAATCAAAACACCAAACAGCGAACTCTTAGAACAAGCAAAAGCTAAAATACTTGGCATTATCTCGAATGCTCCATGGTATATTAAAAACATTGTAATAATCATCATATCGCCACCGTAGCAGACTAAATTCATTTGAACTTTTGTATCTTTTAATATTTACTTAAATGTCCACTACTGTTTTTTCTCTATAATCTGTTTTGAGCCTGAACCACTCCTAATTCTTTCGTAGTTCTGGACTGACATGGAAAATAACTATACACTGCAACAAAATGTCACAATCGAGAGATCACTACACCAGTTATAATAACTCCACCTAATTACTATATTAAATGTATCACAGAATGATGGACTTTTTTTCTTATCTACTAAAGTCCTCAAAATACCTATTATCGTTTATCAGTTCGAAATAAATTATTTACGAATGAAGCCGAATCCTCACGATTGTAAATATTCGACGAATGTTTATTTAAGTATTTGCCGATATCACATTAATTATCATTCTCTTGCTCTAAAAAAGACCAAAGCAAGTCGAATTATGTGCAAATCATCTGAACAGTTTCGATCTTTCTTTAACTTTAGTATTAAGGCATCAGATTTGATGATACCTTATTATTCAGATCGCTCGAAACATGTTTATATTAATCGAGTAAAATCTTATTATCTGTCTTTACATGCAGGAGTACCACAAGGTTCAATTATTGGCCCTCTAATGTTTGATATGTATATAAACGAGGTTTGAAGCTCCTTGCACTTAACTTATTATTATGTTTTTAAGGAACTTACAAAGATCGGGAAATAAAAACAGAAATCGCAAAACTAATTCAATCTTTTATGATTCCGTTCAAACTAAAATCAAGTTGGTCATACTGATATGGTAAAAGAATCTTGGGCTAACCTTCTATAAAAATCTGAATTGGACTACTCATGTAAATTAAATAGTGCCGAAAAAGCGGACTCTTTAAAGAAGTTTATTCCAATCAACGTATATTATTGGTAAGGTCCCCTATTCTAAGTAAGCTTTTATACTGCGATTAGTCTTTTTCCAGCTTAATGCAAATGTATTTTCTAAGATAAAGCGAGTGTATAATCCATGCTTAAGATATACATTTTCGACTTGAAACGTAGAGGAAGATTGACATCTTACTATAATAAAATTGTTGGATGTTCCATGGTAGATTATTTTGAACTGAGAACCTTAAGCTTAATCTACAAATTAATTAATGATCGCTTACCGAGTTATTTATATGATAGGCCAACTTCTGTTAAAACTAACTTTAATCTTGGAACTTTTAAGCTCCAGAACTAACTATATAAATGGCTCTATAGTGAAGATGAGGGCTAGATTATGGAATAAAATCCGCAAATGTTAGATTTATTACGACATTTGACAGCTTCAGGACAGAATGTGTAACATAAGTATGAGCAGACTGTATTATTGTCTGTTATTATTGTCGCCGGATGTAGCTTAATGGTTAAGAGAGTTTCTCATCACGCCGCGGTCTCGAGTTCGATTCCCGCCGTTGACCAAATTAACATGCAACCGGATGACATAAAAACGCGTTTGTGTGTAAAAACATTCGTTGGGCTGACCACCTACAATGTGCACCATTCGTTAACACTGGTTCGTAAGGTCTCAGTTGAGACGCGGTAAGGGCCGTTTACGGCTTCTAAGCCATAGTTTATTATTTATTATTTTATTATTGTCTGTTGGTACAATGTAATTACTATGTTATTTCACGAAACACGACTCTGTTGTCAATGTGGAACCAAATTACCTAACTGAAGAAGAAATAGTCAAGAAAACCATCAAAACTGTATAGTAAATTGATCATATGCGATTTATATGATCGAAAAGCCTCCAGTTAAATGGTTCGCAAACTTAAAAACCATCAATGATAGCAAACAATATTGAGATACATATATGTATTCTAGTACAGAAAATGAATAAAGAACAGTATGTATTGTATCTTCGACTTGTGGTTACTTTCAAAAATGGATCATAAGCTAATGTAGGGTATACGATAAAAAAAACAGATTCGTTTTGTAAATAAATAGATGTTATTCCCTAGGATAAGATTATTTGAAAAAGGCAATACTAATTGTATGGTTTAAAAAGCTTTTAATCTCAACGGTGAGAATCGAACTCAAACCCATGATGTGATGACAAACTCTATTAACTGCATACATACTTATCAAACTGAAAAGCAATATATGGAGCAATTTACGATGTCTCGTATTAGATTGTAAAAAGTATTATTACTTGTATTATTCAAAACTTCACCAAACATTCTAAATTTTTACATTGACAATTTTCTTAACGAAGAATCACTTAAGTATTTCACTTAAGTATAACAATAAGAATTTGACTATTTAATTTATTTTCGTTCAAATCATTATGATTTATAAGATGAAACATTCTTCATATTATTGTATGTATATAATAATTAATATCCTTAAGAAACTATAAACATTAGGACAGCTAAGCGAATTTGTAGACAGAAGAAGCGCAAATAGTGGAAGACGGAAATACACTCAAAATACCCTCAAATACAGACCGCAGAGATGTTCATTGAGGATTAATCCTAATTCACCATGGCCATGCAGATTAAAGAAAAATCGTTCACCAGGAGATGGTTGCATTAGTTCAGGCTCTTGATATTCGGAGGGCTAACTTTGTAGAACTGTCTTTTTGACCTTGTTCGATTAGTATGGCGACATGAAGTTTAACCTGATGAATGGAAAATGGCGCATTATGCCCAATATTCTCAAGAAGGGTCATTGCTTGAAATGCGAGAATTATCGCGGTATAGCTCTCGTTTGCACAGCATACTATAGCAAGTTATAGCCATACATTATCTTGTGAAGAATCACTCCTCTGGCGAAGGAAATTATCGGTGACAACAAGGAGGATTCCGTTCAAATCGATTAGTTGATAATTTTTTTTCGCTATGAATGATTCTTTCTAAGTACAATGAAACATCTGGCGATGTACACCAGATATTTATAGATTTCAAGCAAGGCTATGATCAAGAGAGGCTATGGTAATATGGTCAAACAAATACGAACATCTGTGTAAAATGACAGTAACGCAGTCCCAATATTGTGTCAAGTTGAGAACAGGCTATCGATAACTTTTGCAATTATTTATGGTTTTCAACAAGAAGATTCGATCTCCCCGATACTTTTTAATCTCATGTTGGAACTCATTCTTCGTAAAAGTGAAACACCTCAAGACAATATTTTATTCCGGGAATCTAATCAACTTTTTGCACATGCAAATGATACCTGTGTGATTGAGTTAAGGGCAACGGAGAGAAAAAGATACTTAATCCACTAGAACAGTGTTCAGCTTGCATTGATCTCAAAATCAACGAGTCCAAAACCAAATATCTGATCTCTAGTTTTAGAGTCCAAGACGTAATTGATTTTAGAATTAGTACCCACACGTTTGAAGGAGTGATGAGATGTAAGTATCTTAGATCTCTCATTATTCACGACAGTAGTGTGGGAGAGGATATCAAGTCTCACCTTGCCGTTGGTAATCGGGCTATGTCCACTTCTGAAATCAAAATATCTTGCAAATACGGATAAGCTTAAATTGTACAGAGTGTTGGTCAGACCCGTTGTCATGTATGGATGTGGCCCAAAATGCGACCTTGATGGCACATAACGAGAACTTTTTAATCACGAGATTAGGAATTTAATGTGAATTCCTGATATCGCACATGAAAAAAAAAGGACAGAGAGTACGCTGGTTCGGTTGGTCCAAACTAAATGATACAGTAATCTTTCGGTAGACAAATTGGTAACTGTCAGCGACAATGGCTTCATGGTGTAGAGAGCGATCTGGCATCTTCTAATTGTTTACAACAGTATGAAGCTCGTGATCGAAAACAATGGGGTCAGATTGGCGACAGGTTACGGACTAATAATGGCGTGTAAAAACCGAAAAAAATAGGAAGCAGTACTTATTCCCTTTGTTTACGAGAGAGAAAATTTATTTAAGAAGGACGTGAAAAATCGCCAAAATGAGACGCAACAAGGCATTATATACTAGGTATAAAGTGTTTCCTAATTTACTCAACATTTTGTTTTAGTTAAATATAAAAAACTAAACCGGCAACTTTACACCCACTTATATTTTTAATGTGAAAAATAATAAAATCTATTTGTACATGAACTAAGTAAGTAGTACAAGTGTATTTACTAAGCATAAAATTAATTATACCTACATACATTGCAGTATTATACATAGTAGCCAATAATATGAACCTTCATTTGCTAAAATAATTACCATAGTTGTAATCAATTTATTTCGTTGATAAGCATTTATTCAATTTTAATGCTATAACGTGATGCATTAGGTTTAGAAAACATTAGCATGTTTGTTATTCCATTAATACCCATAGATTATATTGTTTTTGTTAAGTTCATAGTACATATAAATATTATAACGTATACAGTTAAAAGCCAGAATGTTTTAGGCAGGAAATGCAATTGTGCTGTGACTGACATAATAATAGTTTGTTTTATAATCAAGCAAAATGGTTTATGTATTGTAGCATGACCATGTTTATTGTGTTTAAAAGCAAATAAATTCGTTGACTGTATCAATTACTTACACCATAACATGAAATATGTACATATATTTTACAGGGCCATCGCACAAAAATAAACGACTTGTAGATCGATACCTTATCTCTTAGCCTTATTACCACTGTCACAATAATATTTGTGTACTTAAATGTTTGTTATCAAACAATAATCGAAATGACGTAATACTTAATACATTCAATTATGCACATATAAGAATTTTCGACACAGCAAATACACTAAATTAAGAACGCCAAACACAATAAATATATTAAGAGTTTTGAGTTACCTTATTATATATTACGTGATCCACAGAGGTTATGTTCTATTCAATTTGCTTTTAAATTGGTTAAGATGTATTAGTACAGGTGTACTTAAGTTTAAAATAACTTATTGTTTCAAGGTTAGTATACATCTTTATTTACATCTTATAAGATATTTGAATACTCTATGCTAATTTTTTAATCAGATTACGAAATATTTAGATGTACACACATTTTCAAAAGATAGTACACCTAAAATAACTATGTACTTAATAATAGTAAGGTTTTGGAAACCTTAACTGGATAGAGTATCAACAATAAAGGTCTGTCGATTTTGATCTTGTACCAAAAGAAACTTGAGCAAGCTAGCGGAATCGCAGTCCTTTGATTTCATGCACATTATCAGAAATTTGCAATCCTTGTGTCATGATTGAATATAACTCGGTAGGTGCTATCAATGTTATTTTGGGTTAAATCTTATCCAAATTTTCCAGATATTTTGATTTCAAAAGTGGACGTGGCGAATATAATTCCCGATTCAAAGTGTGGGAGAATGTCAATCGGACTTTTATTTGCTCTACCACACTCTTATTACGATTATAAAGAGATCATATATTTGATTTGGATTCAATGATTTTAAGATCAACAGAAGCTGAGTAATGTTCCACTTAATTGAGTCTCTTTCATTCTACTGCCACGTAATCGTATCACATAGATATACATAATATGAATATGCAAAAACATAAGACTGTGAACAGAAAAAACCCATTCAACAGGATGATTCTATTAAAACTATGTTTTTATTTGCTAGTTCTATTTTCGTTGAATCATACTACAACTAAATCCACTCCCATCACTTACACATTTCCCTATTAACGTTTCCATATTTTGTGGTATAATCAGATACCCAAACATTTACTTTGTGATATGATCAGATATCCAGACGAAATGTGATCAACCACAGTAGCGATATCGAATGGAACGAAACACAGCATTAATATGATCTCAGTATTATACATAACAATTTGATTTCGAATCGATTTCCTTAACTAATAGTATTAAAATTAAGTTTTGTGACAAGTGAAAGTGAATTTAGAATTAGCATACGTTTATGTTGATAAGTATGAGATAATAATCCGAATCATACATATTATGCGGTTACAATCTTATAAAATGTAAATTCTAGTATTTTACTAATATTACCACCGATTGCAAATTAATCAGTTAACGAACAATGAATGATGCCTAATTATAATTTGAACATTCGAGATATGTTGTATATCTTCGAGTACTATTTGATTTGATAATAAAAAAATAGCGATGGTAATATAACGATTGTAAAATATGATGCAATCCATTGTGAATATTGATGATCTTTTAAAATGTCTTATGTCACGTATTTGTATTGTTTACAAAAAATTTGTAATGTCCCGTTCCTATTTTCCTAGATATATTCGAGTTTCCAAATAAAATTATCTAGATCAAGGATACACGAAATTAGTTTTTGTTTACGAAGTCTATTCAAGTCTTTGACAAATTTGATAGTTCTGAGTGTAAGAGACGTGTAGGGACCTCGATTCGTACTCCTCATTTTATTATTTCCGAGATTTTAAATCTATAGAGCTCTTCTCAACAAGGGTGTGGTCCAACATTGAGTATCTACTAACCTAATTTACACGACCATCACTGTTTTATATTGACTGTTAGTCCCAGTTTAGGTTAATAGTCCTATGAAATTAAATGGTGTTCTTCACAGCGGTAAGTTGATGCAACAGACCACCATAGTAGTGCAGTTCATCAAGTTTCAACATTATTGAGAATTACTTTAGACACCAAGATGTAGTCAATGAGATTGCTGAAGTGACACGAAATAATTCTAATTGGAATCAGACTGAAATTAGTCAACAAGTAATGGATACATGAAATTGTATCCCAGATAATATGTCAAGCATTCTTAATTTACCGCTATTTATACGCAACATACATGTGACTAGACTAGCAAAATACACACTTGAGACATAATTGGTATAAAGCAATACAGTTATGTTTAAATCAAATAAATAAACAAATACTGACGTGGTGTTATTCACCCATCCTCTGCCATTTTATATATTATTATTGACTCAGGGTGAGTCATTCAGTTCATCGCATAAATCTATATTCTCTCATTCAATAACCATTGAAAACACAACGATCGAAAATATTTTACAGCAGTGACGTCACATAAATTGTTATTATTTTACCAAGAATTTCATAGCTCAAATATGGAACAATCCTAAAATCTAGATTTAGAATTTAATTTAATTAGAAATATAATGAACAACATTAGTCTCTTTATTACTCTGTATAAGCTCATTGAAAATATAAATAGAATGTTACAATATGGGGTTTGTTTTTTTAATTAGAACGGAACACATACCATCAATGCACTGTGATAATTATCCATTTCTGTATCCATTATATTTAATTCTTTTTCTTTTTTCACAAGAAAACCATCATGTGTACTATAAAATTCCATTTTTTATTTATTATAGTACAAACGAACCACTTTAATTAGTTTTATTATTTTTTTTTAATAAAATAAAAATGTTTCACTGTTTATTCATTTAATTACACATACACCACTATAAATTCTTGTTTAATACAAACACAATTTTGTTACTTTTTCCCATCGGTAACGGTAACCAATCCCTAACGAAACACAATATATTTTTAATAATTAATAATTATTTAAGAGTTTCAATCATTTTGATCGAAGGTAAATTAAACTAATTATGATTTAATGTATCAATATTGTTTAGTTTTTAGGATAATTCTCAACGCAAAAAATACAATACAATTATGGCTCAGTGTCGAAACTCAAACGAAACAGAAGTGCACAATGAAAAGAGAAAAAATACTCCAACGTGGAAGAAAATAAATATAGTACGTCATATGTATGGTCGAATATCGATAATGTAGCTACCTATTTTACTTATTTTCGAACATTTAGAATTGTTTATTTTGGAAATAAATGGTCTAAAATAGATTTATTATAAATATTTTACAGTGTAAGGTAAGATGTACACACCATTGAACCCGAAAACACTGTTGATACAAGCCATGACGAGACGTTACATAGAAAATATAAAAGTACATATCCATTGTATCGTTACGCTGCCAACTTATTATACCATGTTTCCATGAATGTTTAGGTTTCAATGAGTTAATAACATGGCGGCGCTAATTCGTATCGTTTTCATGAACAAGTATAGGGTAGAGTTAATTTGACAGATGAGTTTATGGATAAAAATCAATTCAATATACTTTTTATTACGTTTTGATGTATTTCAATGCGTGAAGTTTTCTTGTATTTCAATGAGACATGTTTTGATCACAACTAAACAAACAACAACAAAATAAATTAACTGTCAAGCAAATCTTACTCAAACGTATTGGTTTCGTTGAGTTAATTTGGGTTTAACGAAACTCTAACCTAATCTGCGTTTCCATCATGCACGTGAACCTAAGTAAACCTAGGTTAACTCTGTCGTGGAAACGTACGATTGTTGATGAGTTGTATACATTTCAAGTGTACTTTTTTCAAACTATATCAAGGGAAAAGCGTGACTTGTGTTTAGAGTTTTGTAAGTACATATTTTGATCACTGATAGAACGTGGTCAAAATCTTATGGTACAAAAGGTAACGTTTATTTTGTAAAACAGATGCAGTAATATTATGTTTCTTTCTTTCAAACTTGAATTTTATAAAATCAACTTTAAATAATATAGCACGTATTGAAGTAAAGTTATTTATCTCAGTGTAAAATAGAAACAAAATAACAGTTATAGTTGGTACAACTTCTTTTTAGCTATGATTGTTTGAGACAGTTGGTAAAGAAACTATAAGTATTGTGTTATAGATTTTATAAAGTATTTTAAATTATATAGATTTACACATGATGCAACATTATATAAATATAAAAAAAACTGTTTAAGGACATTAAAAAATATAATTGATTTTTAATTTATTTATGATGCTTTACGCATACATATGCTGTAAGAAAATAACAACCTTTAGCGACATTGGTAAATATTCTTCTATTCAAATACGTTTGCGAATACAGTATAGAAAAAATAAACAAACGCATATCAGCTAAGTATTGAGTATAAATGCTTTATAAAAAACCAAATGATAATATCATCTTCTATTTAGTCAAAAAATGTACATAATCCAAATAACTTATGATAACTATAAGGGAAATCGCGTCGATATAATGTGCCAACATGATATAATTCCAGATAAGATTAAAAGATGGCCCGAGTAGTAGTTGAACGAAATGTTTACATTTTTTAACTGCAGTTTTTTATATTCAACGAATTACTAACGAAATCAAAATTTAAAATCTAAAAATAAATTTAATTTTAAATCGAAATTTATATTTATAAATAATAATAAATAAATGAAACAAGATTTTTTTTGTTTTAAATTATGTCATTTCATTAAAAAAATTACTTAAGATGGCACATCTATTGCTTTCGTTAAAACGTATTGGTATGCCATCTAGAAATCTTCTCCGAAACTTGTATTTAACGAAATCATGCTGTCGGTGGCGTTTACTATAAAAATTGACACATAGTATTATAGTATTATAAGTTATTTGCATTTTCTATGAAAATTGACACGATTTCCCTTATAGTATTATAAGTTATTTGACATAATCATATGCAAGATTGTCATTTTGACACAATCGCTCTTTAATAAAGATGGAAAAGAGAATCTAAATGCTCAAATGATACTAAACCTTTTGTAGTGTGCGTCTGTTTTTCAAAATAGATCTAAAGTAGTGTTAGTGAGAAACGAGTCATTTTTATTTTTTTTATATGGACATTTTTGTTCACCGATACACTGTAAGGTTGATACATATTTTCATTTGATTGAGCTCGTACTAATAAAATATCCGAGTTTGTGTAAAAACACACGTTGCGACGACTTTAAATAATATAATAGAGCAATATTTTGAGATCATTTAAATGTTATTTATTTATAATTGTTTAGGAGGCATAAATAAAATGTCTATTTAAAATTATAAATTTATCCGCAGTTAGGACAGCTAGAATAATATTTAGATGACTGAATACGTTGTACTCTGAATTAAGTGCAGTCCACAGAACGTCATACTCCTTATTTTTATTAAAATTAGAGCAAATTTTATGCAAGTATGTATATATTATTTTACAATGCATTAAATTAAATATTTACCAAAAACTTATTATAACTAGTTATTTATGCTTTCCACAAACTGGAAAATTTGATGTCATGTATATATTCTGGATTTAAAAAACCAAAATACCACCGAATGTTTAGTTAGAACTTAAATCTACAAGTTTAAGTAATAAATATAATTGATGTATGAAACAAAATAATGTTTACAATCCACTCGAATTATGGCACTGTCCAAATAAACTGAAATGAAGTTATGATACAGGCAATATATTCCACACTTGACTTCAACAATTCAAAATTGCACAAAACTCAGTTATTCGTTAAAGTTATAAGCAACTTTGACCATTTTTTAGATATATATATATATAATTTTTTTTTTCAAAATTGAATTTAAAACAGTATTTGAATTTAAAACATAATTTTCTAAATATAAATTAGATAGATATTTAATATCGATTATTTATATCAAAATATTGATTATAAGGAAAATTTACATCTAGTGGTTGAAGAAACTGTTGAAATAAATTTTAATGAGTTTGACTGCAAAATTATGTTAATAAAATCGTCTAAATAAAGACAATTGATCCTCTAATATGAATGTATAAGAGCTTCGTATTTATGGGATTTAAAACAGTCTAGGTTATATTAAAAGTACTTAATTTGAATAAGTTAAGTTTTGTATAACTCTTATTTATTGAATTTAACTTGTTACAGATAATTTTATCCCAGCAATTTTTTATTTATCAGTTCCTATGCATTATTTTTTTTGTAAACATTGCCGATGCATCAATGGTTAAAATTGATAAAAATATCAACAATTATACCTGAGATCTATCATTTAAAACTTAAGATAAACTCATAAGATGAGTTAAAAATATGTCTCAGGTATAGATTTTCGCTTTCCAAAGTTTGATATATGATCACTTATCTTAAATTCTATTTAATTATTTTTCATTGATTTAACCAAAAATAATATTCATCAATATTTATAATCTTATACAATGATATGAATAATTTATAACAAAGTATTTTAATATAATCATATACAAAATAAAACAATTTAAAAATAATTTAAATAAAGAATATTATAATAGTATGATTAAAATAAAGTAAATTAAAATAAAAACTATTGCACTACAACTCGTGGAAATGAAGCATTTTATAACATTGTTACTTGCCATGTTACTAATTTGCTGCTAGGGTATATAATTTTCATGAAATCTCGAATTAAAAACAAAAAATTATGAATTATTTGTATATCTACGTATGTTAAAATTTATTTAAATATTTAATGTTAATAACAATTCTATTGTATGTTAAATAGTAAGTTTATGTAGAAGCAAAATTAATTTATTCGTTTTTTATATAAAGTTCGTTATAAAAATTTAAACAATTGCTCGATTGCACCTCCACACGATGGGTATTAGAACTAATGGTCACGTGACCGACGCGAAGCAGTCGCCATCATGAAAATTTCATTTACAATAAACAGTGAGAACAAACATAAGTAAAAGTTTCGTCTTAAAAAAAAAATTGGAAATATATTTATAAATAAAGTTTTTTCAAGTAATAGAAATGTCTGAAATACGTGCAGAAAGTCCTCAACTTGAGAATAGTGAAAATAAAACACCGGTAAGGAGATAAAAATTGTGATAAAATTAATAAAAAATGCAAAACCGTTGATGTGTTGTACGCATATGTGTGTATCCCGTATATAAAGCATTGAATTTATATAAATATACATGTATGTATGGTTAAATGGAAAAATTTTGTGACGCTTCCTTCATTTGTGGCCAAAAAAAGTATATTTTACAATGTTTGAAAATAGTTTTGTGTATAAAATTGAATCCGTATTAGGATGTAGATTATTAATATGTTAAATAAACTTTGTAATTGACATAAATTGCCCTTCAAAAAACAGTTTCCATTATCTCTAGCTACTCAAATATATTTTACGTCATTACTACATTAACATACTACGCTCGTTTCTTGTAATGTTATGATTTTAAGGTTTTTATTTAACCATTTCAATATTTATTACTAAATAATTATTATATATTAGTACATCTCAATAATTATATAATAATTTTGTTTGATAAAATAGACATATAATTGACTTGCGATGTGTGATAACCGAGGTGAAAATAACTTGATAGTTTACACGTTTAATGCATTTAGTTTTGTGTGTGTTTATGTTGTCCGAATGATATAACTTTGAACCGGCGTTCAAAACCCAGAGAAAATTTATCTGTTCACCGATCCGATATATGTAACTAAATACTCGGTATTCTCCTCACAGAGTATATTAGTAAGATGCTAAAATAGGCAATTAGTAACAAATAATGATTGGATAGTTTTTATTAACATAAATTCGTAGCCAAAACTTCATTTTGAGCCGAACATGTTTTGATTAGTGTCAAATCATCATTGGGCTATATGATTACGTTTTCGCGCTTTTTACATACACACATACAAACATAATAAAGGTAGAGAATTAAATTAATGATTCATTCTCTTTTATTTGATTTCTAGTCTATAGACTATGTTTCAGGAAGTAACATAAAATGCTTTTAGAAAATATGTTTATCCTTAATTTTAGTTTTATTTTAGATAAAAGAAATATTTAATTTGTACTTTATTTTTCACTTATTTCAATGAAGGGTCAAAGATTTTGTCGAATATCTATATTAAAGAGGTGTAATGGCAACCCAGAAAAACAAGTATTCGTGTCGTAAATTTAAATTGAGATACGATTACGACACCGCTTTAATTTAGCAAACAGTACAATTCGTACATCGGCAAAATTATGAAGTGGCGGAATCACGTCATTATAAGCGTATTGGTGTAGTAATTTTAATGTGTGCGATTGAGAATATACATATGTGTGGTAGTATTTTCGTTTTGGCACAAAACTTATTTATGTATTTTGTATTTGAAAGTAAAATGCCTATAATTTATAAGATAAAATTTGGTTTATTATTTATCTTACTTATTTGCTTTTCATTTTCTTTTTTAGACAAAACGTACTCCATCAAAACGGAAATCAACCCTAGAAAAAGTTCGAGCTGAAAGTGAAGAAATTATCAAGAGCATGGGTGGAAGCATTGATAATGAAGGTAAACGACGAACAAGATCTAGTGTTAAAGGGCCCTCGGCACCCGCTACACCAACCCCTCCAGCTAAAAAACCACGAACCAGTGGTACTCCGTCACGACGTGGTAGACCGAAACGAGAGGAGCATAATGAGGAAAATGAGGTTAGTTCAATCATGTTGTATGTATATATATTGTATTGGTTAAAATTACTTTTCTAATATTTTAGGATTCACAAGAAGTTTCAACACCAAAGAAAACTGAAGATAAACTAGACACAGTTGAAGAAGATAGTGCGAGTGTTGATTCAACAAAACAATCAGAAGCAAAAAAAGATACGGAATTAAATAACGATAGCGAAATGGAAGTTGACGCCGATAAAAATGATGTAGCAGCTAAGGAAAATGATATTGAAATGAAAGAAACCCCAGCTGCAGAATTACCCACAACAACAGAATCAGTTCCGGAAAAAACGGAAAATAATACTAGCAGTGTGAACAGTTCGTCAGATGATAAAAAATCAGAAACAAATGATAAATTGGATGGAGCATGTGTGTCAAAAGATACAAGTATAACACAAGGAAAAGACGAGGAAAAAGAAGCGGCAACGGTGCCAGAAAATACTGTTGAAAATAAAAAAGATGATGAAACTAAAGAAGAAGTAGCAACTCCGGTTGAAATAGCGGTGGTAACCGCATCAGATGATGAAATTGAAGAATCCGTTAAAGTAACAAAATCGGATGTAGAATCGACGAATATAGTTGATAAAGAAGTTTCCTCGAAATTGGACGAAGTACTAAATTCGAATGATAGTTCAATAGAAAATAAATCAGACGAAAAATCTGAGGAAGTACCATCAACGGAAAATAAATCCGAAAATGATTCTAATAAAACTGAAACACTATGTAAGTAAAATATTAATATAATTTATATTTAAGGGAGCATATCTATGATTTGACTCCGATGTTTTTCAATTTGCCGCCAAAAATAGTTTCTTTCAATTTGCCGCCAAAATTGTTTCCCACCAGTTCTTATATAGAATTGAATACACTTATGTATAAGTATAAACATTGCCACGTTTTTATCTCATATTCAGATTCGATTCATACTGTGTTATCGAAGATCTTAAGCAGTCGGTTAGATCAAAGAATAGTTTCGAAAATAGAGTTGATTATGTAAAATTTAAATGCTTATCAATAGTTGCATATACTTATATGACATACATACATACCTTACAAACAGTAATGATGTGTGTAACATTTCTAGTTGGTAAAATTTATATATTTTCTATGATACAACTTGGTATTACATATAACAACAATTCAAACTAGAATATTATGTTTTGACAATACATAAGTTAAATAAATAATACTGTCTTGTTTAAATAAGTATTAATTGTATAAGTGTTTAGTTGTTTGTTTAGAAAGTATGTAACAGAAACAATATTTACAAATTCGTATTTCAGTTAAATAGTCCTATACTTTTTCTCGCCTCCACATCGTTGTTTACAATATTCTAAAGATGAAGGATAACTTAATAGAATGCAACGATTTATTGTATTCGAAGCGTACAGTAAACAATTGGTATCAAACTAGATATACCTTAATATAAGGATTTGAGCATATGATCTCGTTCGTAAAATTACAAATAGTATGATGAGACTATGACGACAATAGTTAACAAACTATGTATCTTTAATGTTAGTGGTGAGAACCTATTTCATTAACCCTTGGTAATTAACATCTAGGCATTATTCGTAGATAACTGTCCTACATAATTTCAATTATTTTCGAGACGGTTCATTTTTCCCGCGCTGATTTTTCACTTGTTTTTAGTGTATTATGAACAAAATATTCCCAAATTAAGATTGTCGTGAATTCTCGAAAGTTACATTTATCATTAATCGAAATGTATTAATTTTGTTCGCATAAGTTGATGGTGAAGCTTTATAGAACAAACCTATGACATTTATAGCACAAACCTATGACATTTATAGAACAAACCTATGACGAAGAAATAAATTATGAAATAAATAATAATGGAAATAGATATTCAGTTTTACTACAATCAGAATTATTTTAACATTGTCATTTTGTTATGGCTTCAGTTCGTAACAGCTTAATTATACTAAGCTTGAACTATTTCTGTAAGGATATCTGACCAACAAAATTTAGTACAACTTCAGCAAGTTCTAGTTAGTTAGAAAACATATTTTTAAATGTTGCCAATAATTTCCAGAATTTTTTAATTAATTTCAAATATTCCGCTTTCTATAATTTTAGGTGGCCCACAAATAACAACAGAGCCAACTCCAGAAATAGCAGCAACACAATAATGAAGTTATATTATAAAATAAAATACAAAAATCAATTTCGTAAAAAAAAAACTGTTAATATTTAATTAATATTAACTAATTTAAATATATTATGTATATTATAATAATATTATATTTAATCCAAAAATATAATTATATTTTAATAAACATAATATTATCTATATTATAAAAATATTATTATTTTAATTTTATTTTTTATTTTAAATATTTCAAATTTTAATGTCAGAATAAAAATATGTTTCAAAAATTGGTTTTATATTTTTTTACACAAAATAGATTAATTGTATTTGCTGATATAGGATTAATTTAAATTAACGTTAAATTAAAAAAAAAACAAAATATAAAAAAAGTAACATTTCGAAGTATATATATACACATAATTGTTTGAAAAGTACATATTATATAATATATAATTGTTTGGTCTCTTATTTTAATTTTTTGTATTTAGTCCATATATAGTTTTTAAATATATAATATTATATACATATTGGTTCACACAATCAGTGTAGATTCTCGCGTTTTTAATTAAATAGAAATAATTATAATTTAATAAAACTATTTATAGTTGGTTATTTCGTGTAATTTTAACCAACATCCTTATTATTTTTTAATATATATTGTTTTTTTCTTTCAGCAAAACAATTGTGGTTAATTGGCGTGGTATATATAATAACGCTCTAATTAAATTCAAATTTGTATACATACTATATATATAAAATTAAATCGAATTAAAATTTTAAGTTTAATGTTCATTAAAAAATATAAAATATGAGTTATGTATAAAATGATTTTGTTATGCATGGATTAAAAATTTGTTTTTACTCTTGTATATTTTTATACGGCACGGCGGTACATCAATATCCAACATCATTATACAGATAGGGACATAGTTTAATTTTGTAACTAACAATAAACTCTGTTGCTCTTTTGAGGATAAAAATAATATATATACATATGTAATTTGGATGCTTTATTTAAATTAATAATATATCGGCTACAGAACTAGTTCAGAAATGATTAAAAATAAGTATTAATTAATTCTAGTAACATTTTTAAAAGTACATAAATTTGATTATATTTTAAAGAAAAAGAAAACAAAATATTGAAACAAAAACCAATCATTAATTAGGATATAATATTTGTACTGGTTTTAAGAACTAAAACTTTACAATCTATAATAATTTTAACAACTCTTATGTTAGTTGTGTATCTGAAAGATGTGTATTAATTCATTTCATGGCTTTTGATTTGTTTTTATAATATATTTTTTTTAAATTCTTATTCCTAGTTAGAAAATTTCAATAAAATTCTTTATAATTTGACGACGGAGGTTTTTCCTTCATAAAAACAATAAAAAAAATTATTTTGAATATATTATTCTGTAGGCTTCATTATATATTTTGATGATTCGAGTTTATGTTGATTTATAAAAAATATTTATTTGAATTTCGTAATCGTAAGCTTGTTGCTCGTAAGTGTAAGGTAGGAAATGTATAAATAGTAAAGAACAACATTTAATTTAAATAAATTCTATCATTATATTTTTTATTTTCAATGTATAGTTACGTTTTTTGTTCTGTTCTAAGCTTTTTGGAAGTTAGACCGTGAAATAACTACATAAAATTCGAAATACATTCACATTTTTTATATCAAAAGCCCATCCATCCATCATCTACTATTTTATGATATATTTGTAACTGCACAAGCAGCTTTACATAATTCATACCCCCGTGAACAACAAAACTATATAGTGTAAATGATATTTCATACATTAGAAAAACAGAATAAAGTTTAAACTTTTTAGATTTAAGTTTAAATTAAAACATTACAACAAAAAAAACATATTGAAATTTGTTTTATATATATAATTTGTAAAAAAATATTTTCCAGGTTTAAAAAAAGAAATGAATAAATTTTTTAACAAAAATATGTAATTAATGATTAAAATGAATAATAAAGAAAAAGTAATAACAGTAAATTAAAAGATAAGTATTTGTTTGTTGATGATAAATTCAAATTTAGAAAACCTGAAGTAAAATGTTTGAAGATACTAGCAAAACTAGTCACTGTACATACCATGACCCAATAGTATACTCGGTAGGAGTAAAATAAAATGAGATGAAATTGTGTTTAAACATAATGTTACTCCATAGATGTCAGCCTTATTTATTGATTTTTGTTTTTTAAAATTTTACCAATGCAATGTTATAATGATAAGTCGGTTGTACTTTTTATTTGCACATCTAATTTGCTCATCTAGTGAGGTAGCGATTTTTACCGATGAAATAGCAATACTGGCAACATCAATGTCTCCAGTAGTAGTCTGTAATTATGGATTCAAAGATGGTATTGCAGCCTCTTTACTTTTTAAAATCCAAAAGAAATCCATAACCACTTTTAAAACAGGGTAGATGTATGGATTTAACTGTTAATTCTGGATTAGTAAATCAGGAAGGCGAAAATTGATTCAAGGAAACAACACGTCAGAAATCCATGGACGACCAATCTGTTTACAAATGAGCTTAACGCTTAAAATCATATTTGAAGTATACTAAATTATTGTTAGTATATAAATAAATTACAGAAGGCTACTAACCTGATTGTAATTGGACCAAGAGATGGCGAATTAAATTAAATGAACCAAAATCAATCCAAGTGAACTTTACAAATCTAAAAGTTAATCATAATAATGATAACTCGATAGGAGTGTGACTTACACCGCTAAATATCTTGGCATAACTATTCATAGATAGAAGGAACGCCTGAACTGGGGATCCATAATAAACTGCTGTTATACAAACAAATTCTGAAACATGTATGGACATATGGCAGCCAACTCTGGGGTTGTGCCAAAAAGACAAATATCAAAATGATACAACCAGTTCAAAATAAAATCCTACGCTGTATTGTTAATGCATACAATTGAAACGTCACTCTCCATCGAGATCTAAAGATCGAGCTTGTCGCGAATGAAATTAAGCAACTAGTTGATAATGTTATAAAATACTGATGAGTTTTTATTATTTATATTTTTTGCTTGTAATAAAACACTTTTCTCAGTTACTGTTTAATTTAACAGTAGCTGAGAAAAGAGTTTTATTACAAGCAAAAAAAAAATATAAAGAAATTAAGCAACATGCAACAAAACACGTACAACGTCTCGACTAGCATTTAAATCTGGACATATGCCATTTGCTGACTTCCACTTCAACAAGAAGACTGCAAAGAACAAGAGAAGTTACACGAAACTGGGGATAGTCATGTGATTACTCAGACTAATCAAATAAATTATTATGCAATGTAAATTACTAAATGGGTACAAGATTCAGTCTTTATATAAAAAAAATATTTAACAATTTGAAGTTTTTATCTATAAATATCTAAGAATTGTTTTTACAGCCTATTCTTGGTTTATAGTGGTTTGATAGTGGTCAATACGCAAAAGGTGAACGAGGAAAACTTATAGCTTGTTCCATAAAATACTGACAACTAGGTAGGAGTATCTGATGTACATCAACATGAGATATTTTAGCTTGGCTGAATTATTCGTTTTGCTGAATCATTCCATATAGTTTTTGTTTTGTTTCAGAATAGTAGCCAACTCTAAGTGAATAATTGTTCTTTATTTTCTGCATGGCATTGGTCGATCTTCATAAAGGATGGATCTTCAAAAGTCTTGTATTTGAGGGTAATATTAAATTATACCCTATGCTACATGTGGAACATCAGGTACAACAGAAAAATGTCCGCACCCAGTTTTCGCATTAAAATCCACAATCGGTAATTGGACATTTGGCCGTAATATATTTATAGATCTTATTAAATTGTATAACTATAGAAACGAGTCGGCATCTTGTTTATGGATAGCATCGGTGGAGTGGACTCATGTACATTTTCAATTCATAGATTTGCTAATCACTATCAAGTTTAACTTATACATTCGTTGGTTCGATAATCACCTTCGCTGGAAGTAATATATAGTTTTTGGGGTGCAATTAAAAAATACGAGAAATGTTACTTATTGGTGCTTTATTTCTTGTGCCATTAGAAAAAGCTACAAAGTATTGAATTTCTTACACTTTGTAGTTTTTCTAACAATACAAGAAATAAAATACCAATCTCCAGATGAAAATATAATATAGTTATTGAAATTATAGGGATATCAAGGTTCGCCTTGCCTCTGGCAATCGGGCTTTGTATCCTCTACGTCCACTGCTGAAATCAAAATATCTTGAAAATACGGATAAGCTGAAACTGTACAGAATGTTGATCAGACCCGTTGTCATGTATGGATGTGAGAGTTGGACCTTGACGGATGAGTACGAAAGATGGCTTCTAACATTCGAGATAAGAATCATGCGTGTGATATGTGGCCCAAAACGCGACGTTGATGGCACATACCGAGTTCTATTCAATCACGAGATCAGGAATTTAATGCAAATTCTTGATGTCGTGCATGAAATCAAAGGACAGCGAATACGCTGGCTCGGTCACGTTCTGCTGCTTACAACAATATGAAGAGCTGGCTCGTGATCGAAACCGATGGAGCCAGATAGTTGACACGGTACGGGCCAATTATGGCCTGTAAAGACCGATAAAAAAAAAAAAAAAATGAAATTATAGAAAATTATATACTGAACTATTAACTTTTTGAACAAAGTTCGTTTTCCTATAGTTGTTGGAAAAATACGAAAACAATGCCTACCCAAAGACAGAAATGTGTGCTGCCATCAGTAATCAGAGTATGCCGTGTTAATAATCTGACTCCATCGGTTTCGATCACGACCGAGCTCAATTAGATTAGCAGATGTCAGAACGCTCTCTACGTTGTAAAGCTATCGTTGCTAACAGCAAAATATCTGCCAAACGAAAGGCGGCAGAAAAGATCGAGCCAATGAACTCACTATCCTTTGATTATATGCACGATATCAGGAATTTGCATTCAATCCTGAACTGGTGCTGCATCAACGAGTTTTGGGCCATATATCACACGCATAATTCTGCTCTCGAATGTTAGAAACCATCTTTCGTATTCATCAGTCAATGTCCAACTTTCCCAGCTATTCATGACAACGAATCTTTCAACATTCTGTATAATTTCAACTTATCCGATTTTTCGAGATATTTTGATGTCAATAGAAGTGGTAATAGAAGTTATAAAACCGATTGTGCCATGGCGAACCTTGATATTCTCTTCCACACTATTATGGTGAGTAATGAGAGATCCAATATACTTTAATTTCATTATTTCTTCAAACGTGCGGTCACCACTACTGATTGCGTTTTGGTCTCGAAAACCAGACATCAAATATTTGGGGTTGGACATGTTGATTTTGAGACCAACGGAAGCTGAACACTGTTCTTAATCCAATCACACATCCTTGACACTTAATCCAATCACACAGATATCAACTACATCTTCAAAAAGTTGATTGGATTGTCGGAATGACATATTCTTCCACTTTTACGAAGGATGTATTCCAACATGAGATTAAAAAGTATTGGATACAATACATCTGCTTGTCGAATAGCGGAACTAATTGCAAAACTTCGCGATAGCTTGGTATTTGTTTGGTATTCCTAAATATTCAAGCGTATACCATAGTATCTCGATTGATCAAGTCATAGGTTGCCTGAAATCTACGAATACCTGGTGTAAATCACGAGATTTTTTATAGTACTTAATTATAAGTAACTTAAGTAAAGTATCATACGTAGTGAAAAAATATAAAAAGTGACTGACCGAGTAATTCTTTCCAAGATAAGTAACTTGTATGCTGTGGAAAGGCGAGCTACAACAAGAGAATCTCTCAGATTTGGTAGGCTTAACAGGATCTAGATAACTGAACATGCTTTTTTTAAATAATTCCTCGCAATCGCAGCGAAATATGTTTTGCTACACTGTTGTTAAGTTGCTATACAAAGAAGTTTTAGCGTCATCGAAATCAATGCTGCATAAATAAATAAAGTTCGTTTCAACTTTGTCTTAATAATATTTTTAACGATCGTTTATTGAATTAAAGTATAGTCTATAAAAATAGTAGGTGTTAGTTTAGTGACTGAAATTATTGATTGAGTTTAACTGACTGCATTATACGAGTATAATCTCAAATGAATGAATCATATTTAACCTTTAGTTGCAAGTAAATATATTTTGGTACACGGTGTATGGGTTTGGATAAACAAAAAACCCCACCCACTGATACATTTTTCTTATACCCAAAAGAAAAACAAGATTTTATATCATTTTTCCATTTATTTTAATTTTTGTTAAAGTCATATAATACAATTCGATATAATAGAGATGAAAAATGTCAATTCATGCGGTTTACAGATAAGCGAAATTTTCAATTGGAAACTTTGTATGACAATTTTACACACCATAACGACACATTAAATTTATATACGATAAAATAAATAATAATTTATAATATTGCTTTTTAGTTTCAGTCGATTGAATTATATAATGCTCTATAGCTGTGGACATCTTGTTGAATTTGCATATCACCCATTATCATATTAGTCACGGGATATTCAATTTTAAATTTATCCTTCGATGTACAGTAAACAAATATTAAACCATACATTATGTTTATCCCGCCTATGATGCGCATCAACCATTCAAACCCGATGATTTGTGTAAGTTCACCACCTAGTAATGGTGATATTGAATATGCTAAGCTGACGGCCGTTTGTTGTATTGCGTATATTACACCATATGGGAAATAGCATAAATCTGATTCTTCGTCAATTGTTGCCTTCTTATCGACAATTGCCGCTAACAGCGGTACTAACGATGCGTCGAGCATACCGATCCCTAAACCTAAACCAAAATGTGGTAGCAATAAATTAAATACGGTTGTGGCAAGAGGAATTACAAAGCATGAGATGCCAACCAAAAATAAAGCGATTATTGATATTTTGATCTGGCCGTAATAGTAAGCGATGGAACCTAAAAAATTGGTTCCTATTAAATATCCAATCGAATCTGGGATAAATACGGTGCCAAGTTCCCATTTTTTGGGATGCAAATTTGTTAGTAACCATATCGGAAGGCATGGTTCTAATATTGCCATAGCTGATGTTGATATCCAAATAGCGAATGTTATTAGTAGAACCGCTTTGTCCATTAATAACACCCAAAAATTATTATCATTACTATTATTATTGCTTTCATT
Source organism: Tipula lateralis (assembly GCA_963932295.1). Classification (NCBI taxonomy): domain Eukaryota; kingdom Metazoa; phylum Arthropoda; class Insecta; order Diptera; family Tipulidae; genus Tipula; species Tipula lateralis. Next base: position 123,515,903 of record OZ010737.1, read on the forward strand.
ATTAATTGGTTGTATTTCTGATATGCTGTATCCAATATTATTGAGATTTAACAGAAAGAACTGAAAAACTATTTAAATCAATGTTAAATAGAAATCTTATTCATAATATTATATAGTATAAAACTTACCAACAACAATTGATATAAGACCGCCAATTATGTAAAATGGAACGGATTTATTATAAAAATTATACGTTATTCCACCAAAGGGGTACCCAATAAGAACACCAAACGCAATACTACCCAAAACAATGCCCATAATTTTGGAACGTTTATCCTCTTCTGGATATAATTGGGCGACTAAACTCATTCCACACACACTAACACATGATGATCCAATGCCGTGCAAAGCGCGGGCACAAAACAAAATCGTATAATAAGCTCCGACACCATAAGTCATTGCCGATACAAATATGAAAATGGTTCCAATGAAGATGGGTATTTTATAACCCAAATGCGTTGTTATCGCCCCAATAACTGGATTACAAAATAATTGGATAAAGGCTTTGATCGAGAGTAGCAGTGCGATTGAACCATTTTCATTTTCAAATTTAATTATTTTCATGTGAGGAAAATGTGTATTATTTAATTCCAATCCAGCCACTGTCACAGTTGCAAAATATATCGAGATGGAAAAAATATTTTCATTAGCATATGTTTACTGTCCTTCACAAAATATAACAATATATTGATTACCTATCGAACTGGAATTTCCATTATATTGTGCATGTTTAATGAGCGTACCAGCAACGGCACTTAAACGAATATCGTTTAAAATACTGTCTGACTTAGTTGGCACCTTATCACCGCCAATTTCGTTCAACTTTTGATTGGTTTCCGTTTGTTTTTGTTGCAACAAAAAATCTGGTAATATTGGAACAATCACAGTCAATAGAACATTATCGAGCAATAGTGTTACATAAATAAGTAGCACGATAATTTCTCGACTGCGTGCAAATTTAACACCAAACATAATGCCATGCAATGTAAAAATTCACTGATAAGACTATATCTGGCCCAAACTACTTGTTACACTTTAGTCTGTTGCACTCAAAAACAATGATGTTAACCAAACAACATTTGGGCACACACAAGCGGTTGAGAATTAATTTTATTTGGTTTTATATTATGTGTGTGAATAGGGGAAATGATTTTCCGAACATTTTCACACTTGCACAACTGTCGTTATTTGCTCTTGTTACTCTTTTAACCTTTTAGGGCACGAATTATTGTAAAAGGAAAGAGTCAACAAAATACATATTACTCGTGCACATATATACGAGTACATAACCAACCAATCGTCATAATAGAGAAAATGAAAATTTAGAGATTTTCTAGTATCGGTTGAGTGTATAATTGAATCGAAAGGGTTTGAGTGGAATTTTGAAGTACAATTTTTAGTTATTTTTCGGATAGCCATAAAATGCAATTAACCCTGGACGATCTGCTGGTCTGATGACTAGCATTCGTTAAAACCGTTCAATGAAATCAGAAACCTGGTGGAGACCAGGACAAAATCGGCAGTACAAATATCACTGGAGGCCATGCAAACGCTAATGAATCATTAAGTCGTACTTTATGAGAAAATCTGCATGATTGCTAACGAAGATGAAGATCAAGAAATCAAGTATTTCACCGAACAACACTTTGAAAAAAATGATTTACAGTATCAAACTACCAATAACAACCAAGATGGAAAAATGGGATAAATATAAAAAACTAGCTAATCAAATCGCTGGCATTCTACCAAGAATTCAAATTCGGAAATTCGCTGGGGATTATTAGAAGTGGGCCGAAACCACAAGCGAAAAAAAAGGAATAAATAAGTTGTCAATAGTCACCACAAATACAATCGGGAACTCACATTAAAGAAGAGGGAGGTGCGGAAAAGCAATTCAAAAAAGCAAGTGCTCGGCTACCTCAGATGGGAAATATATGGTACATTTACCTTTGAAATCAGAACTAGGAAAATCTAGGTTTATGACAGATTTATGACAGATAAACCATTCGCCAAACTATATTAGGACTTTATGCAACACTCAATAAACCAAGGTCCATATGCTGCTAGTAAATGAAAAGGATTTTACTCCATACTATACATACCACATCATGGATTAATTAACCAAGAAAGTACTACCACAAAACTTAGGGTAGTATTTGATAGGAGTATCCTTGAATGATATAATAATAAACGGACCCAAAATTCAGAGTGATCTGAATGCATCGTAGTCACCAAAACTTACAATGAATATTGTGGTAAAAGAATCGCTCACAACCAATAGGAGAATACAGGTTAAAAACTATCACATATGGAAGACCAGCAACATTACTTCTTTCGGTGAGAACAATGATGCAATTGACAATGGATGAAAAGAATAACTATGCAATAGCAGCAAGGGTCATGGAAAGAGATTTTTACGTAGATGATCTGTTAACTGGGGAGCAATGAAGAAGTCATAACCATCCAAAAACAGATATCAAGTCTGGCCATCATAACCACCCAAAAACAGATATCCGCCGCTTTCTGGTGGTAATCTGTTTTTGGATGGTTATGATCCATTAAAAAATTAATGGAAATAACAGTACCAGGAGCTGAAGCTAGCGAAAATTCAGATAGTTAGAATTAAACTACAGATAGTTAGAATTGATCAGAAAGCTATCACTTCTACTTGTTACGGTTACTTGAGCGTTTACAAAAATCCCAACTACTATTAAGCCAAAAGCTGCCAAGGATACTTTCAAACGACAGCAAAATAAACAGGTGGATAGTTGAAGCCATGCATGAAGAACAACACTTCATGAGGGCGTACAAATAACATTGGCAAATCTCTGCAATAAGTTCTGCATAATCTTGTGGAAGGAATTATCAATGACAGTTAGGATTCCTTCCAAATCGATCAGTGATTAGCGGATTAGGTTTTTTAGCTAATAACGATTTTTGCTTTACTATGAAATATCTCTTAATGTACCCCAAGTATTCCCAGAGATCAAGCAAACCTATATATGATTCGATCAATCGAGAGAGTTACTATAGTATGGATTTGAATATTTGGGAGTATTAAACAAATTCGGATCTGTCTGTAAATTGACAGTGCCTGCATTAACAATACTGTTCTAAGTTTAGAACAGGCTTTCGAGAATTTGCAATTAATTCAAATTCATGTATGACAACCGCCTTTCGGTAGGCGAAGAGGTCGCTGTCGGCGACGATGGCTCCACGGCGTAGGGAGCGATCTGGCATCTTCCAACTGCTTACAACAGTATGAAGAGCTGGCTCGTGATCGAAACTGTTGGAACCAGATTGTTGACACGGTACGGGCGAACAATGGCCTGTAAAAACCGGAAAAAAAAAAAAATTCTTCTATAAGTCATGATAATAGTATAGGTGATGAGAATATCAAGGTTCACCTTGCTACTGGCGATTGGCTTTTATATCATCTACGCCAGCTTCTGAAATCGAGATTTCTTGCAAATGTGTATGACATAAATTGTACATAATATTGGTCAGAACCGTTGTCATGTGAGGATGTGCGAGTTGTACATTTGAGTGTGAGTGTGAAATATAGGTTCTATGTGTTCCAAAAAAACACGTTCTTAACACATACCGATTGCTTTTCAATAACGAGATCAGAAATTTAATGCAAGTAGGTTGCTGATTCTGCGGTGTGATTCGTCGCCAAGTGGTCGATATTAACAGTTTATTTATGATCGAAACCACGGTACGGGCCAACAATGGTAAGCTTACGGCGTATTTTATTATTTGTTCAATATTGATCTCATCTTTGATGACAGAAACCAACAGTTTTTCAATCCCTGCTTATAGATATAAATATAATATTTATGACTTATATGACAATATCTACCATGTCTCGAACAAACTATTTGGTTATTTATTTCTTTTTAAAGTAATTTATAAATCGTTCAATTCCTCAAGAAACGACGTAATTCTAATTAAGTCACATGACATATCTTTTACTAGTTAGTGAGGCATTATATGAAACAATTTACCAATTGTGACCAAGAAAAGCCAAGTCGATTTATCAATTTAACCAATTATGTAATATATTAACCAACTTTTCAATTCACTTTATAATTAAAAACTAAATATGTTTATAATTAAAAACTAAATGAAATTTCTTAAATTAATTGCTAAGTAAACCATCTTTATTGGATTACTTTTGTTAAAATCACAATAATTTACGTTCATCTTGTTTGTAAAATTAGCTCAACCTCGTTTTGTTTGCTGGACACACAGAATAATGTGAACAGAGAATTGGTATCATGTGAACAGAGAATTCTACTAGTTTTGATACATGTAGTCACTCTACTATGTCAGTTCATTGTTTTTATTTTCATAAAGCTAAACTATAGATAATCGAATTAAGTTTTGTTTTTAAATCGAAAACACATTTCATAAATAGAAAAACTTTTGACATATAACCAAAACATTATAAACAAACATAAATGTGAACATAATTCTTCAATACGCATGTATATAACCATATGTTGTTTGTTTTTGTTGTTCTTCTGTCAAACTCTATGGTTTACCACACTCATAAAAAAAGTAGTAGTTCGCAATTAAAACTGATAACATTACGTATGTGTATGGTTTACAAAAAAAATCTTTTTATTATCAGTTAAGTTATACAATTCGGAATAACGTTAACTCGTTAAATTTAGTAAAGTTCAAATCGCGCGATTTTAACAAGTAAGACCCCCATATCTATGCGGAGATTAGTTTGCTTATAGATCACGGTGCGAGTTCATTTTTTCATCAGTGTTATTCCTAATTTTGTTTATGTTGTACAAACACGCCTAACATATTTTGGTGAATTATAACGAAATAAATCAATAATTCGTAAAATAAGAAAAAATATATTTCCTTATGTTAAAGTGGTTAATATTATAATCAAAGGAACGAAAATGGCTTATTTTATGTACAAAAATAAAATGTGAGTGAAAAATGATTACGATATTGCGATACATATTGGAGTTTTGTTGTTGTGTATTTAGTTTTTTTGTGTCCCCCAATTACGCCCTTATTTTGTCTCCTTTGTTGTTTGTGTACGTCTTTCGATATGATAAAATAAATAATAAAATTTAATTATAAATAATTAAAATCTTTATATGAAGTTATAATATAATCATATGGGTGAAGTTATAAAATGTAGTGTGAACATGTGCACAGAAAGTATTATACTGATTAAGGTTAATTGAAATAAAAAAAAAACGATAAAGACTAGAAAATCTAATTCATGGCAACGAGCTAGACACATTACAGCGTTATAGATAACAATTCTAATTCATAATTGTCATGGAGACGTGATTTTCAATTATCAAATTGATAGATCGGAATTGTGCTATTCTCAAGTTGGATTTGCTATTTTCTTATTGGCTATCCAATTTGAATACATTTCGGCGGTTGTTTCCATGTGTTGTAGTTGTTAAGTGGTTTCGAATTGTGTGTATCAACGTAAAGTTATGAATGAAAATTGTGCGTCTAATATATTTATTTTGTCTATCAAACAATTACTTTATTAAGTGTGTGTGGTTATCAAGTTGGAGGTCATTACTCTAATTTTATTCGGAAATACTGTCCAGTATCATATCGCATGTTTCTGTTTTCAAAAATCGTTAATGATCGACTTTGTCCGTAGACACTTCTTTCACTATCTTTTTAATACTTTAATGATATGAATATCCATCGAATGAACCTTGTTCGTTTTTTTGTTATATAATGGTTTGCAGTTAATCTGCTTCGTTGAGACCAACAAGTTTTTGTTGTTCTTAAGTGGAATAGTCGCTAAATATGCTCGAATGTTACTCAAGATGTTAAGATTAAACGCAGAGATCAAATTGATATTAAATCGACCACTTTTAAATTAGCCGAGTCTATCCTATGACGTCGATACATTAATCTCCAGTTCGAATAAGCCGTTCTCCGGACTGATTAAGTATTAAATATGTCGTCCGATAAATAACTTCCTCAATTTTGATAAGCAATGTCATGAAATATTTAAAAAATTGTATACTAATCTTCTTTCTTACTTATTCTGTGTGGTATTGTTTAGTTGCAAATCAACCTTTCATTTCAAGAGCTTTGACTCCATCAATTCATACTCCATCCACTGCAGTTTAGTTGAGATATTATTACGGTTTGATCTAATTTTCTTTCAAAATCAATCATTCGCTTTCATTGTCCATGTTTCATTAAAATCCATAAATTAAACCCTCTTAGTCTCGGGTATCTCCTGGTGCAGATCCCATCTAGGGCTGACTCAGGTCCCACAAAAATGAAAAATGATTCGACTCGGGCAGAGTATAAGTATCACGTTTTTTTATATACTCATGTGCTAGTGGTTGTGCTATGCAAAGCCCCCACAATGTTCAGACATGTTTCTCTCCGACTCCACTTATAGTTTTACGCCAGCAAGTGTTTTCGATTAACGAGACTACTGTTCTGATAACCAAAACGTTTAGTACGTACACACGCTTCTATGTTGCAAACCTCATAATTAATCGAATGATTTTGCTATTCTAGTATTCTAGTAGGTGTTTTGCCATATTCTTCCTATCTAACCAGATCCCTTAAAATCTAACTTCTAAAGAGAACGGAATGACTTGATCACAATGTTTTGGAATACAAAAGTAGTTCTATAGGGCCAAACCAGTTCAATTTCGGTAGAGTTAGCTGACAGTCGCTGATCACGACACCAGGTATACAGGTATATTAATTGCATGTAATCAGATATTGTACATTCGTATATTTTCGAACCAGTAATAAAATGAAGTCAGCGACGTAGCCCTATAAAAGCAATTGTTTAGTTGGGGACTAGCAATTGACCTCAAGATACTATAAAAGGATTTTATTGACTAGATCGGCAGTAATTCTCTTTGACCTAAGATAGTAATAAATTACTTTATAAGTGTGATCTTTATGCCATCTTTCAGCTGTGCCATAGCATTGATCAAATGTATCATCAATGATCTAAAATGTTTCCAATCTAAAGTCCGTATTATCCAATAACTTTTCAATTCGTACATCGACTACATGAAGTCTTATTTCAACAGATATACCTTTTCCATGTTATTTGGAATGGATGGCATTCGTTTTAAGTGGATTACCCCGAAAATCGCTATCTACTTATCGATTTAAACATTTTAGTAGAAAAGAGGACACTTGTCCTGATCCTATCGAGGCGTTCAATCCTTGACCACTAGTAAACTTTTCTCTACGATTATCACAAATTGTGTTTAACGATTTTGATAACGTGATCTAGGATGATTCGCAATACCTCCTGTATGAGATGAGATATAAAGGCCAGAGAAGTCTGAGTTTTCATTAAGACAAAACCTCTAAGGCTTTCTGTTTTGTTCACACATATGACTCTCACATAGCTTAAATAGAGTTCCGACAGTGACCTTATTTCCACAAAAGACTTAAGTATAGTGACTGTACACTTCCGTTAGAAAGATCCGTATTTAATCGCTATCAGAAACGCCGCTCTGGGTCTCGAACAGGTATCATTTACCAGACAGAGCCTCGAGTCCCTCGATAGTACCATCTGATTTCGTTCCCATAAATTCAATATTTTTGTAGCAAGGCGTTACGATTTGATGTAACATCAATAATTTAGCAAACCGTAATCATTTTGTCATTGTTTACAACAATTAGTCAATATAATATTGCAAATGATAGTTCAAATCAATAAAAATTGGAACAAGGCATCAGCATGCAATATATGAATGTGAATTTTTTTATGAGTCATAGTTGTTATTCACAAACAGCATAATTTAGTCTATATTTTCTGTCTTAGTTGAATTTATTAACAACAGTTCGTATACGATGATATTCTTAAACTAATGATTAGCATTATCTGGCTATTACTTACTCTATGTCTCTAAAATACTCTCGACAAAGACAGAAACCTGCATGAAAAATATCAGAAAATAAATTTATGGCAGCCAAATCGTAATAGATGCAGAGTTATGAATATGGTTTAGCGGTTTTGCATTTTCAATAGCCAATCTTCTTGTATTGTTGTGGTTGCTGAACAATAGATGAATTGGCATCATTTTATATTAAGGAATATCCCTGGCATTGTGGTTTCTTAATAATAAATGAATGCTCTCCAATGGCGGTGTCGTTGTGACACTACAACTTTGTTGGATGTCCATAAAAATATAGCAGTTGAAATGATGTAGGTGGAATGGGGCGTCATTATCTAAGTATAATAAAATACAAAATATTTTTTTTGCAATCGATGGACAAGTTTATTGAGTTTGACCCACATTTGTGCATGCATAAACGAAATTGGACTGTATTTTTGGCCTTGAATGTTTTTATAAAATTTGGTAGTCGCCAAGACAGTGAAAATTAACGGAGCCAAATAATCGACGTGGCAATAATTTTATTATTAAATTATATATGTATAACTGCTGCAGTCTCTGAAATAAGGAGACAGAAAACTTTCCTGAAATTTAATCCAAGAACTGCAATTAAGTCATAAATACTTTAGTTAATATTAGTTTATACGCTTCACGTTTATGGCTCAGTTTACACGGTTGCTTCGCCTATCAAATCGGGTATCGATCATTACCGATCATAAAACTGAAATAAACCCTTTTTTAGCCAGCAATGGACGCAGTATTCTTCATCATTTCCAAATCTTTTTTAATACTCGCCAAATTCACTACTCAATAATTCTATTAGTTATGGTAATTTTGCCTTTGCAATCTGTTTTGTGGTTCAAGGCTCTTATTACTCTTGCGATTCGCTCATTTACGTCCTACTTTACACCATTACATAGCCAAATCGAAGACGTGCGGCTTTAGGTCCGATCTATGTAGAACCATCCGCCAACCCATAGTACCGACATGGAAGATGGGTTGGCCCATGAATTTTGCACCCCAACAGATTATGAAAAATCCCTTTTGCACCCTGCATCCTGGATTCGAACCCGGTACTTGCCGCAGCTTTAACCACTGCTATAAATAATGCGCTCAGTGTAGCAATAGTTGTCAAAACACGTCAGAGATTACAATGTACCAACACGGTCTTCAAAAGTTCTGTTTTTGTTTATGTTAAAAGAAGTCAGAGGGTTTCAGTAAACAGAAGCCAAATTTCAGTTTTTTGGAGGCACTTGCCGTTTAAACCAAAGAATATACCAATACTTGTAAGGCTAGTCGAGGTTGGTTTGTTCAACTAAACAGAGCTTTTAAACAAGTGGCCGTGCAAACATAAGGTCAGAGGTAAATAATACTGCATGAATCTTATCATAAGAGATGCAACTTTTAAAACTGGACAATTTCAATTTTAAATACGAACCAACCATGTACAGAGTTTAAAGATTTATCTGACAACTGATTTATTAACGATGAAGATACAGAGTCAGACTCAGAGTTAATCAAATTATTTGAAGATAAAGAAGGCATTGAAATCGAAAAAAGATTATATTTGTGAAACTGCAAGTTAATCTACTCTTCAAAAGTATTTCAAACCATCTGTAACAACAATAGAATGGATCTCTTATGGTTCAATTTGTCTATGTACAATACGAAGAAAAGTGTCTAATGGAAAGTAATCAAACTTGCAATAATAGAAAGATATTCAAAAGATCATTTTAAAAGTTGCATATTCAGTTTGCAGTTCTATTGTTGATTTATATAAATTCTATTTGCTACCGTTTGGGTTAAGTTACAGAAAGTCTCATAACTTTTGAAATGACACACACAGTAAATTAATTAACAACTGTGAATTTGGTGACGATAGCTCAAACTTATTCTCGATAATGTAACAATTGTTCGTTTATATAATTATTTTTCCCAAACGTCGAAATCAATTACGTTTTGTTAATCGTTAAGCTAGTGTCGTCCACAATACCAATAAGCTATACAAAAAATGATTTTCGTATATATTCTCGAATTAATCAAATATCTTATATTTTATCCTTTAATTAGAATAACACGAGCGATAACAACTAAATCGAATAAATATAGTCCAAAATGGTCGGTCGTGCGACGAATTGCAACATCACGGTTTCAGCAACAAATTGGACAGAATAGGACATTAAATTCGGCAACATCGGGGAATGGATCATCTGGGAATGCATCGAATAAAGGAAAAGGTAAATTACTTTATTTTAAAAGAAAATGGAGTTGGAAAGCGGGTGCGGGTTGGACAATTTTATCTGTACTCGACTGGTGGTTATTAGCTGCAGGGGGATGGCTTACATGGCAGGGTTTATTTTTGCGATGGACACCAATCGGTTTATGTGTTGTGGCAGCGGTACAATGGCATTTATACAATGATCTTGAAAAGAAAGGGCTACCGCGGACTGCTACACCGTGGCAGGTAATCAGTTGTCTATTGTATTCTTTTTGTGTCGTAATAAATGGAATCGTTTTTTTTTTGCCAGATGAATATGTATTGTTCGTTGCCCTTGAGACTCATGAGTAGAGGATGGGGATGGATAGCCGATTGTCGTGTACCAACACCTCTACGCTCTGTTGTCTATGGTGCTTATTCAACCGCGTTTGGTGTTAATTTAAATGAAGCAAAATCGCCTGATTTTAAGTAAGTTGATGTCTCCATTTTTTCATAATTTATAATTATTATTATTTTATTTTTCTCCGATTTATCTATTTAGTTTGAAATTTAATGAAAAAATCGTTTCGTACAAATTAATTAATTTTTGGGTGAACTGTTTTGCTATTTATATACAATATATGTGAAAATGCTTTCGTGGAAGTCCCACTTGATTAACTAAAAAAATCTTATTTATTTATTTTTGAAATGGTGTTTCTGTGTGTATGGTGTGTGCGTGTTGTGCCTTTGTTAATAACGCTGAATTGCTTTTGGATTCCTGGAAAATAAGCTACACACGTTAATGTGCTGAAACATTTATTCTCATAATTCTCAGCCATTGGCAATTAATTGTTACTAATCTTTAAGTGACTAATCTTTCAATCTGTCATTATATTATTATTCGATTAATTTCTTTTATTTTTTAGCCAAGTCAGGTAATTTTTAATTAAGTCTATTTAAATTAGCGTGTTTGTCACCTCATATCGGTTATGGTTTGCTTATAGACTATATAGGGTTTAAGACTACTATTTTCTGAAATGTTTATATTTGTGGTGGGACCCGAATTTTTACTATATTAAGGTGTAACTCCCGAAACAAATTAGGTTTCCTTAACGTATAACAAACTCTAGACTAAACGTTATTCACTGACGTTGGTTTAGTAAATTTACTTACAGTGTGAATGAATGATTGTAAAGTGTAACACCATAATTTATAAATTGGCATTTAAATTATAGCATAATGTCTCTTTATTAAGATTTTTACTAGAATTAGTACCGAATATGCTATTGGCCAAAAAAGGTATTCTTGATTCAACCTGAATATGAAGATTTTTGTACATTAAAGGAAGTATACAGTAGTACGTATGTGTATTCGCACATATAATTTGATTTTATTTATTATCATTTTGTCACATAGTTTTTTATTTTACCTTAATTTGTTGTTACTTTAATTCTAATAATATTGTATTTACTCCTTTATTAAAAAAAAAATTACAAAAACAGGAATTACAGAAGTTTATCGGAGTTTTTCGCGCGTGCACTAAAAGATGGCGTGCGCACAATCGATCCTGGTTGTCTGGTATCACCGTGTGATGGCAAAGTATTACACATAGGCACAGCATCTAATTCACAAATTGAGCAAGTTAAAGGTGTCACGTACAACATTGAACATTTTTTGGGACCAGCTACATGGGAGCAATGTAAAAAAGATCAAAACTATGTTGATTGTATCAAAGAATCGCCGGTAAATACAAACGTTTTATAGTTAAATGTTGTCTATTTAGTTAATGTCGATATTTTTACATCAGGATAAGGTTCTGTATCAATGCATTATATACCTAGCACCAGGCGATTATCATCGATTCCATTCGCCAACAACGTGGGAACCATCGATACGACGACATTTTGCTGGTGAATTGCTATCGGTCAGTCCGAAAGTAGCCCAGTGGTTACCTGGTCTATTTTGTTTGAATGAACGTGCCTTGTATATTGGAAAATGGAAATATGGATTTTTTAGTTTTACAGCAGTCGGTAAGTTATTACGAAACTGTGACGTAATCTTAAAATTATAATCTTACTCTCCCGGATCTTGACTAAAAAAAAAAAATTATCTGTATTCTTTTTTTTTTTTTTAAATAAATTATGTTTTTACTACTCATCCCGGAATCTCAAAGGTTACATTACTCGTCCCAGAGAGATAAGACAGTTATAATAAGTGGCGTATGCGAATATATAACAGCATTTCTTATATGTACACAGAGATCAGATTAATGATTAGACGTGTGTTCGCACTAGGTCAATGAATTATAACTAATCGCGCTACTCTCACGCCATATAGTCTGGGATAGTTTAGATTGTGATATTTTGATCGTGATTGGTCGGGACAATGTTATAAATTTAATTTTTATTTTTAGGCGCCACCAATGTTGGTTCCGTCAAAATTTATATGGATGAAAAATTGCAAACAAATCGATGGATGGGTTGGAAAATTGGCAGTCACAGGAATACAACATACGAGGAATTACAATTAGAAAATAATGCCCAACTGGGAAAAGGCGATTTAGTCGGACAATTTAATATGGGCAGTACGATAGTATTAATATTCGAAGCGCCGAAAGATTTCAAGTAAGTACTGCGTCATCTATGAAACTGAATTATATCTTAATACCTGCAAAATTATTTATTATTAGGTTTAGTATAAGACCAGGCGATACTATAAAAATGGGCGAACAGCTGGGATGCCTTGATTAATAATTTCAATTAATTAGTATACGTACATATATTTATTTATAAAATATATAAAACACGATAATTGAGCACCAGCAAAAAAAATAATGAACTTGTAGAAAAAGTATTTGATTTTAGTTAGGAAGTTAGTTTTTTTTTAATTGTTGTATTGAGTTAAAATAATTGCATGTTGTTATCTATAGCAGTCAATTTGGCAAACACATAGTAACACTGCGGTTTCTGATTTTACGCCGTACTTTGAGCATATTAAATTTGAATATTTGATTGAATAAGGCATCGCTCATTTCACCGGTATGCCACTATAAATACATGATCGAAGCGCGCGATTGTCATTAAAACGCAAATGAATGATTTGTTGTAAACATGTACTATGTTTTTGTTAAATTGTATATAGTGGACAATTTAAAATTGTATTTGAAAATAGTATCCGTTCGTCTCAAATTCGAGATGGACTGGAACAAAAATGTAAACATAAGAATTTGCCTAATACATACAAACTGTTTTTTTTAATAAAAAAATTATTGTTATCTTTTTTGACTGACTTCAAAAATAATATTTTGATCGACGACAATATGAATGTTTTATATGAAATGCTTTTGGAATTTTTCGTGTTAAAACAATATCCACAAACATAAAAATGAATTTATTTTTTAAATAAAATAAAACGTAAAATATATTATTAATTAATAAATAATTTAACAAAAAAAATTGAGAGATAAAGTGTTGTGAAAATGTAAATACATTACAAAAAAACAAAAAAAAAAAAAAATATATATAAATAATTATGCTTATGAGAAAATTGTGATTAATAATCAAACATATTAAAAATGATATAAAAAATAAAATAAAAATATATATATTTGCATATAGAAATAAACTTTTTAATTTTTAGGATTAACTGAAAATGTATTAAAAAGACAAAGATGAATTTTTTAGTTTTTATGAGACTTATATAAATATAAAACTAATTATAATAATACAATAAACTGAAAAGTGTTTGCGATAAAATGTAAAATTTGGTTTTTATAAGTAATTTTGAGAGAAGGAATCGAGTTTTGTAAACCCCAAATTCAATGAAAGTAAATTGGCGCCCAACATGGGGATGATATGCTTTTGACTAGCAAATGTTTAGCATATTCTAAAATTGCATATACACACAAAAAGATTGTTTATTATACAAACAACTCATTAAATGGAATGGACTTTATCAAATCAAATGCAGTATATATGCCACGATAACAAAACAGTATTTCATATACATATATTATGATGATCTTATAAAGTGTTCATTTCAAGTTTATCAACCTAATCACAACATTCAATCGTACCTTTTATCAATTTTTGTTATTATTTAACATCCAAACAATATATGCAAAGCAAATATTTTATTTAGCACAGCTGGTCTCCCAAGTGAAGAAGATGCCAAAACAAAATGTGTCCAGAACATATGTATTATATTAAGTCTGAAGAGTTTTATGGTATAAAATAATATGTAGAAATTAGAAATATGCTTAGCTCTTTGAAAGGTTAAAACTGTCTCGCATCGCAAATCTAAACAAACTACCATATAGTAAATATAAACAGTAGCGTGTATTAAGTTGCACTCTAAAGCATAAAATAAACAAACGTTTTATAGCAAATCAATAAAAAATATAATATACATAATAAATTTAAATCTTTTATCTCCATTTATTAAATTTTCAGCGTTCAGTGTAATCACTTTTTAAATTTTGTTTACTACCTTGTGCGTGTCGATAGGTAGATGGCAGGGCGATCGATAAAAAGAAATTAGCCAAACATTTTACCATTGTGTTCTCCAATATCTCAGGCTCAGCTCTGGATATTGATGATTTTAATCTAGTTAGGAGTGATAGGGTGGTTTCTCCATTTGGCTATGATGGACTGTGTATGTTTATAGGTAAACACATGACGTATAAACCTGTAAACATACCTTCTTTTATTTCGCGAATGTTGGCTTCCGATTTAGAATTCTTATTTGTTTGTATTTTTGTTAATAGGCGGAGATGTTTATTTAAGACTGTGTGCAACCCACCCATAACAAGCAAGAGGTGTTATTATTATTATTTTTCGGTTTTGCAGGCCATTATGGGCCCGTACCGTGCCACCAATTCGAACCAGCTTTTCATATTGTTGAAAACTATTAGAAGATGCCAAATCGCTCTCTACGACGTGGAGCCATTGTCGTCGACAGTGATCTCTTCGCCTACCAAAATCATTCGATTCGGATAAGAACAAGAAATCATGAACGTGACCGAGCCAGCGTACTCGCTGTCATTTGATTTCATGCATTAAATTCCTGATCTCGTGATTGTACAGAACTCGATATGTACCAACAACGACGCGTTGTGGGCCATATATAACATGCATGATTCTTTTCTCGAATAATGAGTACCGCATCGACGTTAACACAGAGGTTGCCATCCTGATCCCGAATGGTTGTTGACCGAGATCTTAAGGTATGCAATTCGGTGATTCCTATAAAGAAATCATGCGAATTGCGCTCTTTACTGAGTTGTTGTACTCTTAAGACCTTAGACTTCCACCATTCGCTTCTTCTGTCTTCAAATGCGCTTAGCTGATCTCCTTATAAGAGCTGTTTTATTTCTTCTTGCTATTGTAAACCGAATTTGGGCTTCATTGTGGGCTATATTTCGTTGCTCTACAGCAAGACGGCATCACTCATCAAACCAATCATTTTTGAGCGTAGTTTTCACTATACCGAGAATGTCTTGGGCAGCAACTGTTCATTTTTCAGATTGGTAATTAGATCGTAAAATGCTATTGCTGCCACGACCAGATAATGGTCACTGCTTACGAATTTTGTCGATGACCGATAAGATCTCACGTCTTGGGCAACCTGGGCTTGTTCTTTTGAAATCAACACGCTTGGCTTCGGGATGTTTTACGTGTATGTGTCCATGTTTCCAAATAGATGTTTTTATGAGAAAGAATGTACTTGCTACATTGAAGTCATGAGCGATCGCAAAGTACATTTTTCTTTCCCCATTTCGGTCGCAGTTTTATGTCGGGAGTACGGATCTATAACATTACATAAGTCGGTCTGTTTTCTGCCAGATCTTGCATTAAAGTCACCAATGACCAATCTGACATCGTGCTCAGATATAGTGCCCGTCAGACTACCCACATTATTGTAAAATTGGTCTTTATCTTGGGGTTGGGTTACATCAGTGGATGCATGCACACAGATAATTGACAGGTTGGCTAATCTTATAATCTTATGTGCAAGCGAAGCTTACACATTCGATTATCGACTGCTTGGAAGTCCAACACAGCCTTGTTTACCTGTGGTTACCCCAATGAAAAATTGAACTCCTTACTAGATTTTGCACAATCTTAATGTATCGGTACATAATACTGGTGAACCAACTTAATTTTGTCGAACCACTAAGAAGCGACACCTTCTTCTCTTATTGACCATGGTTTATGGTTTACCGATATCTCTATTTGGGTTTTCAATCAATTGTATCTCGGTGCAGGATATCAATATGACCTTTTAGTGTTCTCTATTAATTGTTACTCGCGCACGAAGAAAACGTTTGAGTTTTAGAGATTTTTCTAATAAAGATGAATGAGTCTAATCCAGCACTAGTTTGTAGCTCTATTCCTTGGGTTACTATTTTTTCTCTTGAGTCCTCTACTAGACAAGTTCAGCTTTTCAATGAATTTATTAATATGATTTTCGATAGTAGTGTTCCTCTTAGATCAGTGATAATTTAACGTTAATCTCCTCCATGTCTGAGGAAATTACAGATGCAGTCAGATTTAAGGTAGATCAATTTCGGTTATGGAAAAGGTTGTTTTTTGGCGCAATGTTCAAAATCTAGGTCTAATCCGGTGTAGAAATAATGTATTTTGGATTTTAAACCTGAAGAGATAAATTCTTATTTCATTAGCTCAACTTTGGTCCTATTGTTGATCTTATATCAGATGAGTGTTCTAATCCATTTTCATTTTTAAATTTTTCCTAAGAGAAGTGACAGTCTGCTATTTGGAAAGTTAAACAAGAACCTTCTGGTCTTGATAGAGTTAGTTTAAAATTGGTTTCCTGTATAGTCTCAAAATATTTATTACACATTTTTAATTTTATCTTAACATCCGCTTCCTTTCCCGAGCAATGGAAACTCAGTGAAATAACTCCAATTCCTAAATTTACCAATCCTGTTGAGTTATCTTATAGTTTAGACCTGTAAGTATTTTAAGTTCCATTTCCAAAGCCAAGAGAAAGAAGTAAAACCAAATTCAGTCCCATATAATAGTTTAGTCAATGTCTTCCAATCTGGGTTAAGAAAGTTCCATGATACGAATACTGCGTTATTGAATATCAGCAATGATATTTGGCGTAGTATGAAAAACAGGGAACTGAGGTTAAACCCCAATAATTTTGTTATTCGCGTGAGATCTGATTTAAATGGGTGCGGAACGCACATTATTTGGCCGTTTTTCATGGTTTTGAGATGAGTATAAGCGTTGAAAATAAATTATTTATTACTAAATTAATTTTTATTTTACATTTCAACCTGATAAGAGCAATTATTCGCTGGTTAAAAATCATTATATTAAGTATTGTATATGCTTTTATTGTAAGCCGGTAGACTTAATCTGTTTATTTGAGCAATATGGATAAAATTTGTCATACTATTTGATTATTTGGAGTTAAATTCTCCCAAATTCAGCTTTTGATTTTTGTCGGTCCTGCGTATGTTTGTTTATAGACGAACACTTAAATATAAACATATCATATCAACCATCCACGAATAAAATATGTCCCAAATGTTAGTTTCTGATTTAGAATTCCGCTAATCAAATTAAACCAATCAACACGGTACGAGTAGGGTAGGTGGGTTATCATTATTACTACACACATATGTGCATACGTAACAATTAATTTTATTTGACGAAAAAATGTGGAACGCTTCACGATTTTGCGTGTCATCCTTGCGCAGGGGCCATGCTAATCTTCTCTGTATCGTTCCAATTTTAGTATATGTTCTGCCGAAGCAAGAACGAAGTACTTCGTCTTAATCTTTATTATATACTGTATGTGTCTGTAATTATAGGTCTAGCGAATTGTTCGAAATTTAAAAAATTAAATTATTTTATGGTTGAACCAATCCCACAATATGTCACTCACGGTCTTTGTTGAACAAAGCAATAAAAAAATAAGTAAACGAGGTATCTATTCTCACTAAGATGACGTCACTTTGTTTGATTGTTTTCGCCCGATTGCATGCAATATACTAAAATCGAAACAATAGAGAGGAGATTGGCATGAGATGAGTAAAATCACCCGCAAAATGATGAAGTTTTAGAGTACTGTACAAAATGATCACTTGGGCAGTCATGTTATATGGTTTCTAATGATTTAGAACTTTTCATAAAATGATTTTATGACAGAAAATGTGTGAGTCGTGTCAAATGGTTATGGTATTTTTGTTCAGTATTCTTCGACAAGTCATCATGGAAAGACTTAACCATAAACTGCGTCTAAAAAAGCTTTTGAACGATTGTAAGAGATCCACTGTTTTCGGCCAAAATTTTGTTCATTTCTGGCTTCATGGCTACGTTTAATAAGTAAAATTGTCGTATTTGTAACGATTCGGTGTGGTTTATGGGCTAGTCGAATCATCGGTTCATATTTTTCAAAAATCAGGTCTGCTGGAAAGTAACTGTGAATGGTACCCGTTATCGCGCCATGCTAAGCGATAACGCACTATTATATCGCTGCCTCAAATTTAAACCCGATAAAACGATATCTTTAGTGCGAGAACAATTCGATAGACAATTAATTTCACACTTCAACCAGGAAATTGGTTCCGCATTGGTCATGTATTGCTAGCCACGAAAGTTGTCAGTATATGCTATTAATACTGGAGTACCGAGAGGTAGCCAAATATATCCAATTCACAAATAGTATAAAAAATTTTAATACTGGACCGAAACTCTTACCATACCAATGAAATTGAAAGTTTACGAGTATGCGAACAATGGAATGATAGCAGCGTTAAATTCCGGATGTGAGTGACTGAATGTACAATATGTTAGGTATGATACTGCTTATACAGATGTTAGTGTGAGTGGAGATAAAGTAGATTTTGGAACTCAGAATTGCCATAAAGGATATGTCATTAGGACGCTACCAATCATTGTATACCTTCATTACCTGAAAGAGTAAGGATGGAGTGGTGAGAGTGATAATTCAAAGCCCTATTGAGAATTCATCAGTTACAGTTATTCGGAAGATATATTCAACATAATAGGAAGGCAATCACATTCCAACTATCGAACTCGTAGAGTATTTAAGAGGTGATTTAACGTAGTGTCGCCTAGTTGTCCTGTGTCCTATATACTAATTCAACTAGATTGGGCAATCGAAATAAATGTGTATAGATAACACATTTCTTTGCGATGCATCAAATGTAGCTCGCTTGTGATCTGAAAAACAATCACAGACGCTTTGAAATAGATCAAGCGTTGTGATATAACAGATATCACTATTCGTTATGCATCATTAAAACATTTGGAGTTTCTGATAAAGCGCAAAATATTCTTCACAACACTGTTTACAAGCTTAGGGAGTTGTCCCATCATGTAGCCGCGCAAGTACAGATTCCTTCTGTGTGTTAATACCGCACAGAAGCAGTGTATTTCTACAATCATTCTCAAAGAAAGACTATGAAGTGAAATTTGCGTTTTAGAGCGTGCTAGATCTAAATTTGGACCTACTTGTCTCACTATACTGTGCCCAAGTGCAGTGTGTCCACTTTTCATTTGTCGAAGGAAAGTGTGGTAGCTTTGACGTTGAAAAGGCATAATTTATGCCTTGAAAATTATATCCCGTTCTAAGAAATTTGAAATGTCCACAGAAAGTGTGTGGTTGCGTTTAATAAATAATAATTGGAGAAAACAAAGAATGGTCTGTTGAAATAAATAAAGAAACAAAGAAGTAGTGTCATAATTGGCATATTAGAAGCATATGTGGATCATAAAGTTTTTGGAAACACTAGAAGTGATCACGGCTCTGGTCCGCAGATTCAAACAGTTGAGAGAATCAATATCACGTACGCATATAACGGTTAAGGTTGGAATTTTATGGTATCATTGGCGTTATTGTGATAAAGTCAAAATGCGTGTCTTCTTGTAAATTTTATGCCTACAACGAGTATAAGTCAAACATGACAACAAAACCAGTGTCGCGTAATAATTTTTAATAGATGATATGTAATACATCTTCTAGGAACCGTTGCTTAAATATGAGTAGTTTCGGCATCACAAAAAGCTAGGCTTCGGCTATTGCTGATGTTACGTTACCGATAATTTGAGCTAATTAACCGATATGGTTTATCAGTTGGTATAAGCGACTCTGCGTGATCCACTCACGTCAATTTCTTCACTCTGTAAAATTTATAGAGCTCAAGGTGAATACCAAGCTAAAGTTGTATTACTTTAATGCCATTTAATTGGGGAACGAGAAACTCAGTAATCATGACTGTTATACGTTCTGGCCGATATCAATGATTACCACCAGCCCTCAAAGGTTTATCGATTGGAAGTTGTAACCGAGAATCGTGTCTTCAGAGATGGGACAAATTAAAAATATTTCATCGATGACATTAACTAATTCGTAATCGTTTCGAAGTTGAATGAAATAAAAAATGTGGAACGCTTCACGATTTTGCGTGTCATCCTTGCGCAGGGGCCATGCTAATCTTCTCTGTATCGTTCCAATTTTAGTATATGTTCTGCCGAAGCAAGAACAAATTATCTTATCAAAACCTTATCTATATACTTCTCATACATGAATTCTTAGTGTTGGCGAATTATTGAAAAGCGAAAAAAAACGCAAAAGCAAATTGAAAATCAAAATTTTCAGTTAAGCAGATACGCCCTTATTTTGTCCACCATATTTTTGATTTACGACCGAAAAGACATAACTTCTCAAAAGTTAGTAAAACGAGTAAGGGGACGACCCTATTTTACAATTCTATTAATTCCTAGATGAGTAATTTTATTGTATACTCGTATACGTGCCACCCCTTATTTTCAAATATGTTTCTATATTACGATTACGAGTTTGTTCTTATTTTAAAAATTCACTAGACCTACAACTACTTGATATTTAAGTATATAAACCAAATACATCAATTAGAACGTGTTCTTGCTTCGGCAGAACATATACTAAAATTGGAACGATACAGAGAAGATTAGCATGGCCCCTGCGCAAGGATGACACGCAAAATCGTGAAGCGTTCCACATTTTTTTATTTTATTCAACTTCGAAACGATTACGAATGTGATTGGTTAATAGCATGAATGGAAAGTTTCAGCTTTATACCTCTTAGCTTCCAATATAGCGTCAATTTATACTGGTTGATGGGCTGGTGGTATTCATTGATCAACATTTTTTCAAAAATTATTTCGGCCAGAACGTATAACTGTCGCCATATAGATCCATGATTAATGATTTTTTCGTTTTCCAATTAAATGGCATTAAAATGAGCTATGTTTTCGAAGGCAATAATTGACGAGCTCTCAAAACTGTATAATATGGTACAGCATTGGTCTGCAGTATCGCGGATTTACCACCATTAGATTACATTCTTTGTACGGATTAATGAATGATCGCTAGTTTATACCGATAAACCACAGACTATAAGGTTTCCAGATTCAGTTTTACTCGAGCGAGACGACCTATGTATATGTAAATTCGGCGTTCAAACAAACACACCTTCCACAGTTGTTTAGGGTTTAGTCTAATTTTTACAACCATTCTTACCAAGCTTCTTAAAAAATGGTGTATTTCGGGGAGGATAGGTACTGTTAAATTCACATTGGCTCTTTGGAATGCATCAACATCATACTAAATATATGCCATCGCTGGGTTTGAACCAGTGTTTCCGATTTTTTACAATTTTTATTTTTTTCAGTCGTCTTTCACAGCGATCCACTTTCATACTGTAATTTTATTTCTTCTTATAAATTCATACATCATCTTATACTCATTTTGCCCCATTTGAAATAATTCAGTCAAATTCAGTCAAAAGGATATCGAACAGTTGTCTACTGTCGCTGAATTGCGAACAGTTTAATAGTAAGTGTTCGATATCCTCCACAACTTGCATATATATCTTTCTCGGCCAAATGACATTTCTTTAAACATTTCTTCCAACTGCCAGGATTCAATCTCACTCTCTCCATAGTTTGTATCATTGAAGTGTCTTCAAAGGAGCACTACACAATTTAAAGTACTTCTTTCCTTTCACCTGACACTTTTCAATACATTCACTCTCCCATTTTCTCCACAGATTCACCTGAAACATACAAAGTACATCTCTTGCATCCATAAAATCATATTCATTTATTTCCTCAAGCATAGCAACTCTTTTTGCAAGCATATCAGCTCTTTTATTACCTTCAATTCGTATGTGTGATTGTATCCATTGGATGATAACTTCACTTCCACAAGATTGAAGATACTCATACATCATTTGTATATACAGGCTGCCCTGAGAACCACCTCCCCGTTTAATTAAATCTAATCCACTTAGGGAGTCGGAGAATAAAACTACTCTCCTTCTCCCTTCATTCATTGCCAACTTGATACCTTCCATTATTCAATTTAACTCAACGTTGATACAGATGCTGTCATTTAATCTAACCATTTTCTCTTTTCTCATCGACGGAATGAAAATTCCTACACCAACTCGGTCCTCAATTACACAAGCATCTGTTTATACTTCCACATGTCCCAAGTGATTCATTTACATTCTTCTAAATTCTCTCCTAACCGATAACTCATTCATTAACTCTTTTCTTGTGTCTCCAAATTTCAAGCATACAACAAGATTGGAATTTTTTGACCCACCGGTCTCATTTTGGAAAATATATTGATATTTTCCAAAATGATTTTCGTTCTTTGTGTTTTTTGGTAATCCATCCCTCCCTGCAATCTTGTTACCATTTCATTAACTAAACATTCGTTAACATTCGCAATTAACAGGCATCATCAAATAATCATCCAATTCAGACCAAAGCGTGTGTATTGGGGTCGAATTGATCGCCCCCAATACCGCTCTACCAAACTTTCATTAATTTATCAAACCCAACCTTAGACCCATCACCATATACACTCATTCCGCATATGCCAGCATTATCAATTACCCGAAACTCAGCTTACCATAGTAGAAATTACTTCTACCAAGCAACGCCTTCATATAGGATCAGTGTATTGTCCACCTAGATATAACCTGAAGAAACCGAACTATTTGAATATCCTACAACAGTTCGATGGTAGATTTATACTAGGGGGTGATTTTAGTGCAAAGCATGTTGACTTTGGCTCTAGGCTTACAACAACCAAAGGTAACGAACTTAAAAATGCAATACTAGAAATGGGATGTAACGTCCATTCCACTGGCAAGCCAACATATTGGCCCACGGATGCAGGTAAAACTCCTGATCTACTGGATTTCTTTATATCAAAACAAGTTTCATCAAATTTTATTGAAGTAGAGGATAATTCAGATATGGACTCTGATCACTCTGCAGTGATACTTTCATTAAGCGACAAGATAATTAGAAAGGAAACGAGACCAACTCTTGCCAATAAAACAACTGATTGGGCGAGTTTCAGAACTGAAGTAGAAAACAAGATTAACTTACAAACACGACTACAAACTATTCAGGACCTAGAAGAAGAGGTAGAAAATTTCATCGATATCATTCAGATTACCGCTTGGAATAATACTAATGGAACAGTATCCAAAACCATTGGTAAAAGTTACCCAAGAGAAATTCGGAATCTTGTCTTAGAAAAAAGATAAGCTAGGAGAAAATGGCAACAAACAAGGAGTCCATCTGATAAGACGATTCTAAATAATAAATCACAACAGCTTAAGCGAAAAATTCAGAAGCTAAATGAAAAATCGTTTTCTTTGTATCTGGGAAAATTGACCGCTGATGAAGATACGAACTACTCACTATGGAAGGCAACTAAAAGTATAAAAACCCCAATTACGCAAATCCCTCCTATTAAGCGAAGTGATGGCTCATGGGCTAGGGATAACAAAGCAAAAGCTGAAGAATTTGCTAACCATTTGGCTGATATTTTCAAACCGAATGAGATTGAATCGGATATTATAATCGAAAATGAAAGCAGCAATTATGAGGGTGGAATTCCTCTAACAACCCAAAAAGAAGTTATCAGTGAAATACAATTCAATCTGAAGTCAGCAAAGACACCTGGCTATGACCTTATAACGGAAGAAATTTTAAAGCAACTACCAAAGAAAGCTATCGCTAAACTAACTTACTTGTTTAATGCTGTTATTAGATTAAGACATGTTCCTTCGGCCTGGAAAGTTGCGGAAGTTATTATGTTACCGAAACCAGGTAAACCCCCTAATGAAGCTAAATCGTATCGTCTGATATCACTGCTCCCTATCATTTCAAAGCTAATGGAGAGACTACTCTTGAAGAGAACGAAGCCAATAATAGAAAGTAGAGACCTAATACCGGGTCACCAATTTGGGTTTAGATGCAAACATTCTACAATTGATCAGGTTCACAGAATAACAGACATTATAGAAAAGGCGTTAGAAGAAAAACAAATTTGTTCGACGTTATTTCTGGATGTGGCAGCAGCTTTCGATAAAGTATGGCACGAGGGTTTAATACATAAACTTAATGCTATGCTTCCGGGGTCATATATTGATCTTTTGAGATCATATTTATCTGAAAGGCTTTTTAGAGTAAGACAAGAAGATGAATATTCTGAACTGAGAGAGATAAGGGCATAGGTGTTCCACAAGGCAGCGTTCTAGATCCAGTCCTTTACCTACTATATACAAGTGATATACCACAGCCCAACCACGTAAGCATAGCAACGTTTGCTGACGACACCGCGATACTATCAACAGAGCAAACTGTGGACGAAGCGGCGAATAAACTTCAATGTGCAAGTGATGAAATTCGCTAGTGGACCAAGCGATGGAAAATCAAACTTAATGAATTAAAATCTGCCCATGTCAACTTTACGAATAAATCATTGGTTAATTCGCCGACAATCAGCTTAAACGATGTGATGGTGCCGAACGTGAACTCTGCTAAATACTTGGGTATGACTCTGGATGTTAAACTTAAATGGAAAGAGCATGTGAAGAAGAAAAGAAAAGAGCTTGATCTTAAATATAGACAATTGTACTGGCTAATTGGGCGAAGGTCAAAATTAAGCATATGCAACAAAATACTGATTTACAATCAGGTTCTTAAGCCGATCTGGCTATATGGCATTCAGCTTTGGGGCTGTACTAAAAATACTAACATTAAACTTATACAAAACTTCCAGAATAAGGTACTTCGGAGTATAGTCAATGCACCCTGGTACATTCGTAATAGTGATTTGCATCGTGATTTGGAGATTCCAGATATAAAACTCGAAATAAAACGATTTGCATCGAAGCATGAATCAAAACTTATGGAACATGTCAATGCGGAAGCCTCTCGACTACTGGATAATGAACATTTGGTTAGGAGACTTAAAAGAACCAAACCCTTCGAGCTCGTTAGTATGTGAGCAGCTACCTACCAACGAACAGGCACTGTGCACCGCTGGATCAACAGTGACCACATTATATTTTAGTTTGTAAGAATTCAGATGTAAATTGATGGTTAGTCTGGAAAGACTAGTTTCAAAAATATAATAAAAAAAAAAAAAAAAAATATGCAATTTTGAAAGGCACTAATGCTTTTCGTAGCATGTCAGTCACTCCAGGATAAGCTTCTCATTTAGGTTTACTCACCCTTCTGGTTAGATTCAATCTATTCTTGTAATTATCGGCTAATTATTCCATATGCACGTTAAAATTTAAACGCTTGTCGATCCATATTCCCAGATATCTAGTCAGAGTAACATATTCCTGTATTTGTTTCCAGTATCCACATACATATATACAATTATTACTCTTATACTTGGTACAAATCATATCAGATCACGTAAATACGAGGCCCATTAGCTCAGTTGGTTAGAGCGTCGTGCTAATAACGCGAAGGTCGTGAGTTCGATCCTCCCATGGGCCATACAATTTTATTTTGAATGATAAATTGTGTAGATCTTGGTGTAAATATTCATTCGTGAAAGGAAGAGGAAGGGGGATTTTGTTATAGGCACTTATTAAAACCTAACTCAAGTAAAGTGTGTAACGTCATCGCTTTGTGAGAACATTATTGTTAATTATTTTATTGCTTTGTTTAACAAAGACTGAGTGATTGACTTATTGAAGGATTGATGCAACCATAAAATACTTAAATATTTAAAAATTTAACACAATTCGCTAGACCTATAACCACAGGCACCTTCATTATATAATGAAGATTAAGACGAAGTACTTCGTTCTTGCTTCGGCAGAACATATACTAAAATTGGAACGATACAGAGAAGATTAGCATGGCCCCTGCGCAAGAATGACACGCAAAATCGTGAAGCGTTCCACATTTTTTTATTTAATCATATAGATTACGAATTGGTCTGATTTCTGCGCGTTGATAGCGCAATCTGGATGTCCAATTTGCACACAGAATGATGTGTTCTTAGAGTTCAGTCGCCGAATATGGGTAAAAAAGCACATGAAAATGTTATACTTGATATGGTTCGTATATTAAAAAACCAATACACTCAGGACAAAATCAACCACAAAACCATCACAAAGTTTAACAACATAAATCAGGCAATATCACCAGAACAACCATTAGGGCAAAACTACTTCATCAGCTCAACAGAATTAAAAGAAATTTTAACATGTTTAAACAATAAAAAGTCATACGGACTCGATAAAATTCCTAGCATTGTCTTAAAACATCTACCCGACGAACTAATAATAGAACTCTGCACACTGATCAACAACTTACTCAACAATGGTACTTTTCCTAATTGTTGGAAAACAGCGAAAATATATCCGATTAAAAAGAAAAACGAAAATGGATCAAACGCAAACAATTACCGACCAATCAGTCTACTTTCAAATCTAAGAAAAGTCTTCAATAAGTTACAATAGCACACGGAAAAGTACAAACTGATACCAGACAATCAGTTTGGTTTTCGTCATGAACACACAACTAGCCACGCAATCACAAAACTAGTCTCAGACATATGCTTTAAATTAAACGACAAAACATGTACTGGAGCTGTCCTGATAGACATGGAAAAAGCGTTTGAGTCTGTATGGTTGGATGGATTACTATACAAACTGAACAAATTGAAAATTCATCCAAATTTATAACGAATAATGTACGAAATGCTCTACAACAGAAAATTCGTAGTAACGAACAATAATAAAATTTCGTACAACATATTTACTATACACAACGGACTTCAACAGGGATCAATAACAGCACCTTTATTATCAATAACAGGGATCAATAACATTTACATCAAGGATCTAATTCTAAATGATAATTTAAACAGTGAAGGCATACAAAACATTGCCAATGCAGATGATATTATAATTTACTGTGCGAATTCAAAAATTAGCAAAATACAAGAGAAACTACAAGCTGCTGTCAACTTTACCACTGATTATCCGCACACATGGCGTATCAGATTGAATGAAAAAAAATGTGAATCAATTTTATTCCGTAAACCAGTCACAAGTGCAACCTACGACACAACCAAAAACTGGAAGAAATTTCAGATCAAAACCAACATCGAAATAGTAGAGAACAAACCAATAATATATCTTGGGATTCACATAGAAGCCAGGAAAGCCTTTATTAGCAACAGCAAAATATTCTGCTCAAAAAACATCAACAAAGACGTAAAAAGAATAAGTTACCTGACATTGATAAGACCAATATTAACCTACGGCTGTCCAATATGGTTTAACATGAGCCCAAGTTATGCTGAAAAACTACGTATATTTGAAAGGAAATGCATAAGGCATTGTACAGGCATCTATCGCAAATTAGAAATCGAAACACTACACTACATAAGTAACAAAACACAATATACGAAATTTAAAACCGACAGAATCGACACTCATATAATAAAACTCATCCGGAATCACATATTAAGAGCGACCTCAAATAATACAAACTCATTAATTCATGGACCATATTACACCGATCCCAATTACCTTAACTACAGTATCCAAATAAATAAAATCCCAGGACCAGAATCATTCTTAATTTTAGATCAAAAACGATACATACAAAACGATGAACAATTACCAATAATATACCACATAAGCCGAAGGCCAAACGAAAAAGATTTCGACCCAGACAAATATTTGAATCCGGACAATCACATTCGATTCAATACGGCATTTCAAAAGATGGAATCACAAAAATATAACAAAGAATTGGAAAAATATTGGTGGCGAACCACGGATAATAGTTTAACTAGTAATTTAAGTAGGATTATTGTTTGTTTGTTTTTTGTGGTCGAATGTTTCCATTCATATGACCTATTTGTTCTGGTTGTTTTGGTTTTCTGTTCTATGTTTTAGTTTTATTCTATGTTTAGTGTTTTAGCCATTGAGTTTATATATGAATATTATGCTTTAATTATAGTGATATTGACGTATTTAGGGTGTTTTCCTTATTTATAATTCGTAGTTTATTTCTTTAAGGAAGTTGACCAGTAATTTAAATTCTTCGTCTCTTTCTCTTTTTAGTATGTCGTTAGTGTGAAGTTAGTCAGTAATGGGTATTTGTTTCTTTTTTGGTTGTAGATTGGGCATCTGTTTAATATATGGTGGTTGTTTTCTATAGTATTGCATGTATTACAATTTGGTGTAGGTTCGAGTCCTATTATGTGTTTGTATTTTTTGTTATATGTATGTCCTGTTCTTAGTCGTGTTATTTGTTTGATCTCGTTTGAGTTTAGTTTTGAGTTTTTGAACCATGTTTTTGTGCATGTGGTTGGTTTGATGTTGTGATAGTCCTGTCCTATGTTTGTAGTCATGTAGTTGTATTTTGTTGTCCATTCGTTTAGTATTTCCTTTTGAACTGTGGCTAAAGTCTCTGTCATTGTTGGTTCGTTGTCCATAGAGTGTGTAGGATGTGTTAGTGATGTTTTTGCAAGTCTGTCTGCTATCTTGTTTCCTTTTATCCCTATGTGGCCTGGTAGCCATTGAATTGTTATATGTTTGTTTCTGTTGTATCCTGCGATGTCGATGATTTGATTTTCGAAATGTTTGTCTGTGTTACTCGTAAGTGCGTTTTTTATTGTTATGCAAGCACTTTGTGCATCAGTAAAGATTACTATTTTCTCTTTGTTTGCTATCTGTGCTAAAGTAATTGCTATTTTTAAAGCAATTAGTTCTGCACTATTTATATTTGTACTTTTGTTTAGTTTTATTGCAAAACTGCCTTTGTTTTCTTCGGTGTATATTCCTAGGCCTGATTCTTCTCCTATAACTGATCTGTCTGTAAAAATGTGGCTGTGATCTCGGTATGCTTCCATCATTAAATATGTGTTCTGTACAAGTTCTGTTTGGTTATTTTGTGATTTGTTTGTTATTCCAGCAACGTGTGTTATTATTGTTATGTTTTGTGGTGATGTCTTTTTGGTGATTATTTTAGTCAGTATTGGGTATTTGTTATACAGTCGATTCATATTGTCTAGTGAATTTAGTTCTTTGATGTCATTGCCAATTTTCGTATTTCTGTATAAGTGTTTTATGATGTATTTAGTTGTTTTTAGGTCTATGTCTAGGTCTGTAGTCATTTCTGCCGCCTCAGATACTAATGCTGGGACTGGTGTGGTTTTTATTAGGCCTAAGCAGATTCTTATTCCGGTGTTTTTTATGTGTTGGGTTATTTTGTGTGGTGTCTTGTTTTCGTTGTCTGTGATTGAGTAAGCATAGCTGATTTAAGATTTTATTATTGTGTTGTAGATGTTGATCATTGTTGTTGGGTGTGCTCCACCTCTGGTGTGTGTGAGTGTCTTAAGTATGTTCATAGTTTTTTGTATATTAGTTTTTATTGTTTTATAGTGTTTCGATAGTGAAAGTCTGTTTGTTATTGTTATTCCCAGAAGTTTTGTGTCTTGTTTTTCGTCGATTTGAATGTTGTTTATTTTTAGTGTTATTGTTTTGCTATTGTTTTTGTTGGTGAACATTCTGAGGAAGTGAGATTTTTGTGGGTTTATTTGTAGGTCAAGTGCGTCGAGTTTTTCTTTTAAGTCGTCGAGTAGTTTGTTTGCAGTCTGTTCTAGTTTGTCTTGGTTTTCTTCGATTATTATTATACAAATGTCATCTGCGAATTGGAATATTTTTATTTTGTTGTTGCTGAGCTGGTGAATTGTTGTGGTGTAGATGTTGAATAACGTTGGGCTCAAGCAACTTCCTTGTGGGATTCCGGCATTTGTTGTTTGTTGTAGTTGTTGTGTTGGGTTTTGTATTATGATTTTTCTGTTTGTTAAGAAGTTATAGGTCCAGTTAGTTATAGTTTGGGGAAAATGGTATTTTATGATTTGCGATATTAGTTTTGTTTTGTTTACATTGTCGAAAGCTTTTGTTATGTCTGTGTTTAGTAATATTATATTGTTGTTGTTGTTTTTTGCTGTTTTGATATGTGTTATCATTTCTGTCATGTAGTCTGTAATGCTTTTATGTTTTCTAAACCCGTAATTGTTTTCGTTTAAAATTCTGTGTTTGTCTAGGTGTTCGTTTATTCGTTTTAGTACTAATTTGTTGAAGATTTTTGAAATTGTTGGCAGAAGGCATATTGGTCTGTAGTTGTGTATGTCTCTGTTGTCGTTTCCCTTTTTTTTTGAACTATGGTTTTTGTTATTTTCCAGTTTTCTGGGTATATTTGTTCTTTCCATATTTTGTTGAAGTAAATAGTCAGTGTCGTGTAGAGGTTGCTGTTTAGTTTTGCTATTTCTTTTAGAAGTTTGTAGGAGATTTGGTCAGTACCTGGTGCTGTGCTTTTGGCTGTTTTCAAAGTTTCTATAATTTCTGTCTTTTGAAATTCTGTGTCTTCTGGTGCTGGTATTGGATTTGGGTGTGGAATGTTGTTGGGTTCTGTGGTTGTTGGAAAATTTGTGTTTAGAAATGTTTGGGCTTGATTGTTGTCTTCTAGTATTTTGTAGTATGATTGTTTTTTGTTTTTGATTTTGTTTATGTTTTTCCAGATTTCTTGGTTGCTGGTGTGTTGGTTTATTTGTTGTAGAAATTTTTCCCAACTTTTTTTATTTTCTTTGTTTATGGTTAATTTTAGTTTTTGTCTTGATTTTTGTAGTTCTGTTGCTGTGTATAGTGTTTTGGTACTGTTGTAGATTTTTTGTTTTTCTGTCTTTATGTTCCATAATGTTTGTATGTCTTTGTTCCACCACGGCTTTGGTTTAAAATTTGTTTTGTAAGTTACTGTTGAGGTATGTTTTTTTATTGTTTGTGATATAAGTTTTTCGATATTGTCGGTTGGTTGATTTAGTGATTTGTTTATTTCCTGTATGATGGTTTTCCATTTTGTTATTATTTTTGTTTGTCTCTGGTTTGTATTGTATTTTATTTTTATTGGAAAGTGATCACTGCCTATGTTGTCTGTGGTTGATGTCCATGTTATATATTCTGTTAGATGAGGGTTGCAGATTGTTATGGCCACTGCTGATACTGTATGTCTGTATAAGTCTTGTCTCGTTGGTGTTCCGTCATTCAGTATTGTCATTCTGCTATCGGATATTATGTCTGCTATTGCGTTTCCCAGGCTGTCGGCTGTGTGGTTGCTGTCCCATAGTTCATTGTGTGCGTTAATGTCTCCTGCTATTATTGTATTGTTATTGTACTCTGTTAATAAGTTTGTGAATTCTGTTTTTAGTTCGTTGGGGTTTCTGTTTGAATTATTGTAGAATGATGTTATGTTGAGGTCCAAGTTCTTGTATTTTATGTTTATTGCTAGTATTTCTTATCTGTTATATGTGTGTCTATGGTTAATAATTTTCCATGAGATTTTTTTATGTATCAGGAAGCCTACGCCTCCGTATCCATCTGTCCTGTCTAGGGTAACTGTGTCAAAGTTGTTAAATGTTATTTTTTCTGTAGGTCTTGTCCAGGTTTCTGTAAGAATTACTATGTGTGTGTGGTTTATAAGCATATATTGTTCAAGCAAATTTTTATTGCTTTTCAGGCTGCGGATGTTTATTTGTATTATATTTATGTTGTTCAAGGTTTAGTTACTATCTTTGTTGATAGTATTTAGTGTCGTATTTATTTTGATTAGTATTTTGTCTATGTCTGCTGGATTTTGGTGGAGATTGGAATTGGTTAGGTCCGTCGTTATGTCCTTAATAAGTGTGTCCCGTACTTTTAGGTTTTGTTTTAGTTCGTTTACTATTTTTAGTAGTATGTTTATTTTGTCATCTGATTTCTTAAGGTTAAGGTTTAATTTTTCTATTTCATTTGCATTTTTTCTGTCCTGCAAACTAACGAACTCGTCCTGTTTCGGTACTTGTCTTCTTAAGCCGAATAAATTGTCTTTGGTTTCTTTATAAGACGTTTTGTGTATTGTCATGTGTTCTGTGATTTGTCTTTGTCGATGTCTCTCTTGGCAGTCTTTGTTGTTTGTCATATGTCCGTCTCCGCAGAATTTGCAGCGTTTTTTTAGGTCGCACACGTGGTTTTCTTCCTTTATTTTGGCACATATCACGCATCGTACTGATTCTACTGCTCTGCATCTGTTTGTTGAATGTTCGTAATTTAAGCACTTTTTGCAATGTAGTGGGTTTGGTATGTAGTAGTGTACTTTCATTAATATGTTTTCGTACAAAACTACATTATTAGAGATTTTATTGGAGAGGAAGGTTAATTTTATTATTTCTAGATTAGATTTTGTTTCTGTTGTAGGGTCCCATTTGGTCATTCTTTCGATTTTTTCTATCTCGAATTTGGATTGTATGTTGTCTATAATTTCTGTTTCTGTTAGGTTTGTTGGTACGTTTTTTATTATGCCTATTGTTTTGTTGAAATTTGATGGGACGAATGTGATATATCCATCAAATTGTTTAAACGGTTTTGATGTTATGCACGTATTTGCGTCCGTGTATGTACTGAAAGTAAGTCTTGCCATGTGTTTGCTTAGTTGTTCCACTGCTGTTATGTTTTAAAATTTGTTGGTTTTTAGGCTTATTAAATTTATGTTGTCTTTATTCACAATGACTCTATAAGGTCCAATGTCGTGTCTTTTGTATTTATTTGATGTCTCGTTGTGTGTATTACTTCCATTTTCTAGGTTTGTTTGCGTTATTTCTGTATGACCTGTATTTTACATTTTTGTGCTGTTTTTAGTTACTTTTCCGTCAGTTTTATTTGTTTTTGTTTTGTGATTGATTTGTGTTTGTTTCATGGTAGATATTCTGTTATAGTCATTTAATTTTATTTTTTTTCTGTTTTGGATTCATCGGAGTCTATATCTAGTCTTTTTCTGTATTGTTTTGTTTTAACGGTTGAACCACCAACAGACATAGACGAAGACGAATACCGCATTTATGACACAGACATAGACTGTGTCATAAATGCGGTATTCGTCTTCGTCTATGTCTGTTGGTGGTTCGTGACACGTGTGAGTCGAGTAGGTTTCCCTACTCTCCTCGTTTTTATGTTCTTGGTTTTTGTTTATTTTGGTTCACTTCACTTTGTGTATTATAAATAACCAAAACTTACCCTTTTCCGTAGTTGATGTGGTAATTTTTACTTTAGTATTTATTCACTATAAACTCAATTCGCGTTAGTTATTAGGTTATCTGTACGTCTTGAGTATACGAAAACCAAATTCTGAATGAGAATTATTGATGTAGTTTAAGTATAACAAATTTTAAAGCAACTGAATTTGGCAACATTTTAACATAGCTAATTTTATGCCAATATATAAAATGAAAGAAAAATTAACTATCAAACATAGACACTAGGAATTAACACAACATCAATTAACGCACACAAGAAAAATATTTAACCTAAGAATCCAATGGACCAGAGGATTTCATTAAAAAAAAATGAATTTTGATATTTCTTATAATATTCTTTTATCAACTATTGTAAAAAATAACATATGTATTAATGCTATATAAATAAAGAATTATATTTAGAAAAAAAAAGTTGGTTAGAGCGTCGTGCTAATAACGCGAAAGTCGTGAGTTCGATCATCCCATGGGCTATACATTTTTGTTTTCTCAGTGATTTCGGTACTTTTTTTTTTTTTTTTATTTATTTTGGAACTGGCTCCAATTATAGGTGCCATATGGCCGAGTTTAATTTACATTTTTATTTTACATAATTTTTTTTTTTTTAATTCATTTACTCTCCTCTTACGCATCGGTCCACTTTCATACCGTTATGTCACACTCTTTTATAAACTCATATATAGCCTTATACACATTACTATCCATTCGCAAAAGTTCATCAAGTGAGGAAATCGAACATTGCTCTCTTTTGACTAAAATTGCTACAATGCAGCACTAAATGTTCAATGTCCTCCACAACAGCACAGCTTTCACATAAATTATTATCACTCAATTGACGTTTATATAGACATTCCTTCCAATTATCATGATTTAATCTCACCCGCTCCATTGTTCGAATCATTTTAGTGTCGCCTTTGATCTGCTTGAAAAAGGGCTTGATCAAAGGCTCACTATTCCCCTCAAAGTACTTCTTTTCTTTTACCTGGCTCTTTTGTATAAACTCATTCTTCCATTTTGCCCACAGATTCACCTTAAACATACGAAGTACATCTCTTGCATCCATAAAATCATATTCATTTATTTCTTCAAGCACACAACTCCGTTTTGCAAGCATATCGGCTCTTTCATTACCTTCAATTTGTAGGTGTGAAGGTATCCATTGAAGAATGACCTCCTTCCCACAAAATTGAAGGTACTCATACAGATTATCTACATACACATTCCCTTGGGTACCCCCTCTCTGCTTTATTAATTTTAATCCACTTAGAGAGTCAGAGAATAGAACTACTCTCCTCCTCCCTTCATTCATAGCCAACTTGATTCCTTCAATTATTCCAATCAACTCGGCATTCATTATACAGATACTATCGTTTAGTCTCAACATTTTCTCTTTTTTCAATGATGGAATGTAGATTCCTACACCCACTCGATCCTGACTTACACTAGCATCTGTATAAACCTCAACGTGTGCAAAATATTTCAATCGCATCATACGAAACTCGCGCTCCACCGATAACTCATTCATCATCGCTTTTGTTGTGTCTCCAAAATCCAAGCTCACCACAAGATTGTTTGGGGGAATTTTTTCACTTACCAGTCGAATTTTGGAAAATATTTGAATATTTTCCTCAATGACTTTTGACCGGTTGGTACTTTGGTGATTTGTTCCCCCTCGCAATGTTGTTATTATTTCATTTACCAAACAGTTATTTTTTTTAAGCATTCGTACAGTTTCACGTACAGTAATAAACTCTCTTTTGACGTTCAAAGGTGAGTCACCCATTTCAGACCACAGAGTATGTATTGGGGTCGAATTAATCGCCCCCAATACAACTCTGGCACATGCGTTCTCAACTTTCATCAATTTTTCAAATCCACCCTTTAATCCGTCACCATACACGCTTAAATCATACGAAATTTTGGAGGACACAAGCGCCTTTCGCATTATACCGGTTACACTCGGGTGAGCTCCCCACTTCGATTTGCTCACCCTTTGATCGTATTCAGTCTAATCTTGCAATTATCGGCTAATTTATCCACGTGAACCTTAAAATTAAGTCTTTTGTCGATCCAGATTCCCAGATACCTAGTCATAGTTACATGCCTGATTCGCTCATTATATATTTGTACATCTATGCTAGCATTCGTTCGCAAAGCCATACTACAACATTTTCTTGCATTCACATGTAGATTCAATTCAGTCAAACATTGTGTTACCTGATTTACACATTCCTGAGCTCGATTCATGGCCTCACCGATGTTTTTACCTTTGCCTAATAAGACAAAGTCATGTGCAAATTGCAGGATGACTTTGTCTTCCGCGTTTAAACGATGAATCGAGCTCGTATACAGATTGAAGAGCATTGGTGAAATTTTACTACCTTGCGGTAGACCGACTTCAACCGTACCCTCCAACCTGTAACCACTTCCACACGGTACTAATTTTCGGTCAGTCATAAAATAATGCACCCATTTACAAATTTTGCCCGGGAAACCTAAGCTCAGAAGAACTACATAATCATACGCTCTTTCAATGTCCAAAATACCGTCACAATATACTTCTTTTCCTTTCGTACTTCCCACACAAACTTTTCTACACACTCGTTAGCCGAGTGGTTCCGTCGGAAACCAAAAGTAGTTTCTGGCAATAAACTATTCGCATTTATCCATTCTTCCATCCTTCCTTTCAACATTCCATTTATCATTTTATTCAAAACATTCAACATACATATACCTCTATAGTTTATTGCCATATTCGGGTCACGATCTCTTTTGGGTATCGGAACCACTCTGCTTTCCTTCCATTTTGTCGGTATTTGGACACTCATCCACGCCTTGTTTAGAATTCGGAGCAAGTTTGTCTTTGCTTC
This sequence comes from Tipula lateralis, assembly GCA_963932295.1. Classification (NCBI taxonomy): domain Eukaryota; kingdom Metazoa; phylum Arthropoda; class Insecta; order Diptera; family Tipulidae; genus Tipula; species Tipula lateralis. The sequence goes on from OZ010737.1 coordinate 123,552,319, forward strand.
CGAACTCAAACCTGCAATCATTTTGTAACTCACTCGATTTGTTCCTGGTGTAGTGGATTTTGATGTTCTCAAAATCCGCAGGAACTCATCCCATTTAAACTCCATACTTATTTCGTTTCCATTTTCTCTTTCGTCTTCAGGTAACACAATTTCCTCAATATTATCTAAATTATTCTGAACATTCATCATCATTTGCAAAAACTCATTCCCCATTTCTGGGTCATCCAAAACATTATTCCTTCCATGGCAAACTTTCCCTCTCACCCTATTAAACTGTGACCAGACATCCTTGATGGTCGACCTATGTGTCATTTGACTAACATATATAGGTCTTCCAACTTTTCCTTTTCGCTTTACGTATAGCCTTTTTCAGTTTTCCATTCGCTCGTCCATAATTTATTCTATATTCGGTACAAATACACCTATTAAATTCACTCAAGGCTATACGTTTCCGATCATACCAATACTGGATATCATTATTCCACCACCCTTTTAAATTAACCTCACATGCTGTGACCTGCGTTCTTTACACCTGATTTGTTCCTTCTATTTCACTCTCAAGTTGGTTTGGATCATTCATTTCATTCGATATGAGAATCTCATTCATATGCCAGATCCATGCCTTGTTGTTTAACAAGACCTTTTTCTCAATGTTGTCATTTATACCTCGCTTCGATCATATAATGATCTCCACCCAAATTCTCATCAGTAACATTCCAAGTGACTTGTGCCGCCAGTCCACTAGACACCACAGTGATGTCTTTCGCACTGGCTCTAGCCCTGACATTCGCCATCCTTGTTGGCCTCCCATCGTTTAGTATTACGAGGTCGGAATCTATCACTAGGTCAGCCAAAAAGTTGCCACATTCATCGTTGTAATCACAACCCCACATGCCTGAATGCGGGGTTGTGATTCATATCACCCCCTACAATCATGTCACTTTTATCACGTATCCATCGAAATAGTTTATTAAAATCCCTAAGGGCTTTCATTCGATCATTGACGCATTTGACTGGAGTTACATACAAACTAACAAAACTCAGATTTTTATCCAAACTTAGAGTTTTGGCAGCGATGGCTTCAATATATTCAAAATTTGGTATTGCGATTTCTTTAAGCTTAATATTGGTTTGTGCCAATATTGCTACCCCGCCGAAGCCATCGGCCCTTGGTTTGGATGAAAATTGATAACCTTTCATTCTAAACGCCTTACTTTCACGCTCCCATGTCTCACTTACAAGTATTACATTCAAACAGGTATTGGCCAAAAAGTTACGTAGCATATCGCGCTTAGCATATATGCTTTGGACATTTATTTGGCCAATCCTCAGACATTCATTGGATCTTACCATTCAAGCGTTTATTCTCCAGTCATACCTTGGGTTGAGGAACGAGTTCCTTCGATGAGTTGTTGTCATCAGTCTTCGAGATGTTGGTTGGTTGGTTGTTTCCTCTATTGTTGCTGTGGTTTCTCTTTGCTCATTTTTATTTGTTGTTGTTTTGTTTTCATTGTTTGTTGTGTTTCTGGTTTCATGTTGTTTTGTTGTTGTTATTATATAATTGTTTTTTAAATTATTGCTGCTATTTGTATTATTATTTTTGTTGATATTATTTGTGTTATTTTCAATTTGATGATTGTTGTTATTCTTATTTTGATTGTTGTTATTACTGTTATTATTGCCGTTGATGTTATTATTTTTGCTATTGGTGTTGCTAATAGTTATTTGCTTGCTTATTTCTTCGCTGTGTGTTTGTTTTTGTTATGTGGCTGACATTACACCTGTTGTGTTTGCGTTCTCACGATAGTAAACTTCTTCAGCTCGAAAATACGTAATACGGTCCATTGTTTTGATTTTGAGTGTTGTTTCTCCATTTCTAAGCTGGGAAAGTTTTTGTTAAACACTGTGTGCTCATTTTGGCAGTTTGCACATTTGGTTGGGTTGCAATCTGTTTCCTCGTGTCCATTTGGGATTTGTTTAGCACATTTGGGGCATACTGGTATACGGAAGCATTTGGTTTTAGTATGTCCGTATATTTGACAATTATGACAGCGCATTTGATTCGGAATATAAAGGCGAACATCCAATCTTAAAAACCTAGCCTTTAAATAGGTTGGTAGTTCGATCTTATTGAACGTTAGGATGTGTAATGGCGTGTCTTTTAATTCTCCGTTTACTTTCCTTTATATATGTTCTACTTTTGTTACGTTCTGGTTTGAAGTTCATTTGTGATCTCTTCTGTATCAACATACATGAGATCGTGGTTATAGATTACCCCTATGCATGTATTCAAAAACTTGTGTTCTTCTACCATGATGGGCATTTCAGCCATTTTGGTGGCTTTCATTAGAGCTATATACCCCTCTTCCTTACTGGTTAGCACTAACAAATCACCGCTTCTCAGACGTTGAGTTTCTTTGATGTGCGACGTTATCATGGCTAAACCTTTTTCTATTAAAAAAGGTGAAACTCCTTTAAAACTGTTTTCACAATCTTTTCGTTTGATCACAATGTATTTTTGTGCTGCCGTATTGTCCTCAAAGAAAAGTCTTCTTTTTTGTTATTTTCCTCCATTTGAAGAGGATTTCCGTATCCCCTCATTTTCATGAGGGCTTAAACCTGTTTTTGGTGCTGATTGGCATCCTGCCCGTAGGCAGTTACCCTTAGAAGCCTACGGGGCCTACCTTTAATTTATTTCTCGTAAAAATAAACAATAAACTAAGATTCACTTTGCCAGTCAAAAACTATCTTAAACACAAAATGCCTTTTATAAATTTGTTTATTTAACTTATAATGGCACTTGATATTTATTAAACAATCGATTTATTACAAAATTTATTTATAAAACCACAAAAATTTTGTATATCTAAAAATTAACACTTTGAGAAAATTAAATTTTTATCAGCTGTCAAAATTAAATTAACCAAAGTGTCTACAATAATCGATTTAGGACTCCCTGTATTTATTTTCCAGTATCCACATACATAAAATCAATTATTACTCTTATACTTGGTAGAAATTGTATAAGATCATATAAATACGAGGCCCATTAGCTCAGTTGGTTAGAGCGTCGTGCTAATAACGCGAAGGTCGTGAGTTCGATCCTCCCATGGGCCATACGTTTTTGTTTTCTCGGTGATCTCGGTATAAATATTCATTCGTGGAAGGGGAATAGGGGAGAGAGGGATTACCTTTAACCACGCGCTTCCATGTCTACGAGGGTTTCCAGCTTTGTTGAACATGTTTTACATTAGCATAGTACCATACTTGCATATGCCAAAAATTTTAAAGGAAAGCATCTCTATATCTAATCAAAAACAGCTTTTTGGACAAACAATTTTCTGGCTAACCTCTTTCTTAACTGGTAATCAAACTTTTTAGATACAAAATACAAGCCATAGTATATTCTGATACTTCACTAGTTCGCGTGTCAAATTGTGCGTTCCATGTCAATCTTCTGCGTGTTTCGTTTCGATTTTACTATAGGTACTTAAAACCAACTCAAATAAAGTGACGTCATCGCTTGATGAGAACATTATTGTTAGTTATTTTATTGCTTTGTTCAACAAAGACTGAGTGACTGACTTATTGAAGGAACGGTGCAACCATCAAATAGTTAGATATTTTTAGAATTTCAAACAATTCGCTAGACTCATAACTCCAGACGCCTTCATTATATAATGAAGATTAAGACGAAGTACTTCGTTCTTGCTTCGGCAGAACATATACTAAAATTGGAACGATACAGAGAAGATTAGCATGGCCCCTGCGCAAGGATGACACGCAAAATCGTGAAGCGTTCCACATTTTTTTTATTTAATCATATAGATTACGAATCGGTCTGATTTCTGCGCGTTTATGGCGCATTCTGGATGTCTAATTTGCACACAGCAGTTGTGGCTGTCTCTAACTAATAATTTTCCGAATGTTGTGTTCTTAGAGTTCAATCTAAGACAAGTAGTGACTTTATATATTCCAAAAGAAAATAAAGTAAATTAACTGTAACCCGTGCTATGTGGCTTGTGACACCGTCCTGTTGGAATCACATATCATCAAGATTTAAACCAGCCAATTAAGGTACACAAAAGTTAGAAATCATGTCTCTATACCGCCGTTCATCGTTGACTGAAACATTGATGTAATTGTATTTTGGCGAAGTTTTGTGGATTATCTTTACTCAAAATCCGACAATCCTGTTTATTAACGAACCCAAAT